>CAWLCW010000023.1:10000000-12400000 GCA_963856015.1 Helicoverpa assulta
AGGTTTTGTTTTTTCTTTGGCAAGTAGTTTTCAGTTCGCTTTTGCATAAAATATTTTTGTGGAGATACTTCGTGTTGATTAAAATTTCGATCGTTGAAAGTAGAGGCAAGTGTTCGTGAGTAGGTAATTATGATACACAAAAATAGTCAAGTCACGTCTCCGTCAAATCAAGACTAAATTCTAATATTATTAGGAAAAAGTAATTCAAAATATAATTTTAAATACAATATAATTATATTTATAATATATATATATACATTTATATATATATATATATATAATGAATATTATTTTCATTTAAGAAATTCCGAAAAACAAAATGTATTTTATTTTTGTATCATCCTTGTTTTCACAGCCGTCGTATTTCATATTTCTGGACAATAAATCCTCTATTAATTGGGTGTTGAATACACTGTCACACTTTGTTAAGCTCTCTTATTGCTGTAAAGTATAGTGCACACTCAACACCTCGCCACTTTTTCTCTAAACAATTTTAATTACTAAAATTATAATTAGTAACTAAAATAACCTGCCCGTCATTAAAATAACGAACACAATTTTTGCCGTAGTATTTTTAGACACCATTTTTGTTGAATATTAAAGTACGTGTAAGAGCCGTTATGCTGTAGATTTTTATTCTAGAAACTGAATATTTTGTGTGTCCTCAAACATATAAATAACCTCGCACTTCATAGTGAAGGTAAACGTACATTATTTATATCATAGTAGGTACGTGATTTCAAAGAAAAAATATCGTTGGGTTTTAGATCCCTGTACATACAAGAGTAGGGACCGTGCCCTTACGTCTCACCTGTCGCGAGCTCGTAAAATAAATCACTACGGAGCACCCTTGTATTACAGAATGTACACTATTGACACAATTTAGAAAATAAAACCGCATCCAGAATAGACAGACGCACGTAAATGTACGATTAATGTCTGTGTGTACAATTGTTTAGAATCCAATGTAGCTTTATTAAAGAAAATCCTTCACGAAGCAACAAATATGTACTTAAATAAGAACCGTTTCCTGCATATTTCGCTTAAACTGTTTTTGGTTAGTTCTTCTAATTAATCACGTGATGAAATACTGTCAGTTTTAGTGATTTATGTGACTCTTCGGCGGTGTACGTTGTTGTTTCATAATTGCCTAAAATAAAAAAAAATACATACAGGACCGACCCTTTCATTGCAATAATAGTCAAACATATCTCAGTCCAGTCCACTATTCATAGTTATTCCGAAATAAGGAAGTTCCACAGTGCGAACCGGTGACTTCATTGTCCGTCCCGAGCATGGCGCTCGCGTCACGAAGATAAACAGTCCCCACTATCTGTCTGTCGACAGCAACCCATTTGTCTTACAGTCCAGGTTAGATTGACGTTTGGTAAACCTGCCCTTACCACTCCAGTCTTTCACACACGTGTTTACGAGTGCTTTATTCACTCTTCTTCAAACAGATAAAGGACGAGAAGATGGAAAAAATATGTGATCATAAAAGTTTGCGAGATAGAAGTATCATTTTCATAGTTCAACCGTAAAGGAAATGTAAACTTGATGATATCTATCAATAGGATCGTTAGACGTACGTGCCAATCGTTCAGTAACGCCGAATCAGCACATAAACAACCGCCATAGTGCAAATCTCGCGTAATCATTCAAACAAACAACGCGGATAAGCTTATAGTTTTATTTTATTACCCTATGCTTTAGTGCCAATAAATTTAGGGCGAAGGGTTAAGTGATGTGTCAGAATGGGTACGGCGTCAAATCCGTCATTTTGATATTTATTGAGGAAAATTAACGTATAAATGTTCCGCAAGTTAGTGAAATATTTCTAACAATTTTCACTGAAGCAAATTAATTTCGTGAAAAGAGATCTTGCCAAAAACACTGAGTAGATAAAACAATAAGGTTCTGAAGATTTTTTACTCTCTTGGAAATAGGATAATAATAGAATAATCTATGGCAAGTGGATCCGGATTCCCGGACCTAAATCGTAGCCGAGGAAGACAGGACCCATATTATACGGGATGTTTTACGATTCAAACATGTTCATAGATAGTATCAAAAGAGACGTAAAGTGGATTGAAATTGGCCGTAAAAAGTCACTTATTTTTATGATAAGCGCACTCGTGCGAACTCGATAAGTCAGCACAAATTCTTATCGATTGTAACTGATGTTTAACGATCAGTACATTGTGTTTAACATCTATAAAAATATCGACTACTCTTACAATAATCGTTGTCATTAAACCCGAAAAGGATACCTTGAAAATTTGATTCTACATGGGTAGAAATAACTTGCATTGAAGCAAAACGGTATGGGATCCTAAGATCTTATCAAACGAAAAATTCCATTCGCCAAGTCTCGGAAAATTTATCTGTGAGTTATGTAAGTAGGCACCTATATATACCTCTATGATCGATCATATCAACTAGATCTCAAGCAAGATCCATTTTTACTTGAAGCTGCATAATCTATTTGCGAACGCCGCAGAACTTATATCACGTTACTCGCTTAATTTCCGCAGAGTTCTGCTAGATTGTTGCGTGATCTTCCAAATGGAAATCAATCTTCAATTTCATCTTGGGAATATTTCACTATTACACGCGCAGACTACAAACTTTTAGTGGGCCTATAGTTGGTTTGGGCTCATAAATCCGTATGAAAATGAATGGAAGTACACAACGATCAGGTATTTGTCTGGTATCACAGCGACTAAAGACTTTGATTGAATTGACAATTTAAAAAAAAGCTGACCAGTCGGTCGACTGTTTAGTCTGCAGTGTACGGCCGCTAATCTGAAGATTTTTTACTTGAATTCGGATAACCAACACAGACACACTTGATGAATTCGTCTGTCGACGTTGTAAATGACAACGGTTTTGCCCGAAGACGGAAATGTTCGATGTCGCTCATTTGCACTTGGTAGTTAGTCCAATTCCACCGGTATGTGGATACAGGTCGACTATACGTCTAATTAATTTTAATAAAACTAACCTTTTGAGATTAGGAAACTAATTATTTTTAGACACATAAGAATAAGTAGACTTGCAAAAGTTTCAACAGTCTAAAACAAATATGATGAAAAAGTTATGTCCCAGGTTAGGTA
Organism: Helicoverpa assulta; assembly: GCA_963856015.1. NCBI lineage: Eukaryota > Metazoa > Arthropoda > Insecta > Lepidoptera > Noctuidae > Helicoverpa > Helicoverpa assulta. The sequence continues at coordinate 10,003,117 of CAWLCW010000023.1, forward strand.
AATAAGTCGATTTTCAAAATCTAGGGCAATAAGCATACTGATTCATACATTGAAAGAGTCCTTTTTCTTTTCGGCCGTCATCAAGTGGGGTTGCGAAGAAACTTGGAAAACTCTTCACAAATTATAATCCAAAACTTTGCAATCAAAGGAATCAGAATAAATTACAGATACCCTTAATTTTGTAACAAATACTGTTCAAAGATAATAATTATGGGCTATGCCATTAGGGCTGGTTTATAGTAGGCTTTGGAAGTAATTATAATGAGATAAGCAATGTAAATGGGGATTAACAATCATGGTCCAAGAGATTAGGGAAACTTTATGTCTGGACCGGCAATTGTTATGTTTCAGACTAACCTGACGTGTTTTATTTAGTTGGGGCACTTTATTACTCGAACCTATGATAACAAATCCAACCCTTCTGATAACTGTTCCATTAGATACCGCTGGTACTTTAACATAAATATTTCCCTAATATAAATAACCACCTCCCTAACTGATGCGATCATATTAAATATTAGTTAACCCCTTTCATGGTTCCTTCCACGACAAAAATGATGTGACGCTTTTTGTGTTTTATCGATAGGTACTTTAGTTTCTTAAGCTCGTAATAACAGATTATAAGTTTCTAAGTATGTCGTTGGTTTAAAGATTTTTTGTACCTAGAACTTACGTTAAGCACACCCCCACTCAGATTGCAAGCTAAAGTTCTGCCACGTCGGTTTGCGTACCACCGCATAGATTTTCAAACGGTTCTACAACTACTTAGAAAGTTTTTACGAAAGTTCTTTAAATCAATTAAGAATTAACAAGACTGCTTTAATTATATTCAATGCTATTGCGGTCGCAGAAATAGTTCCTTTCTGATTATCGAGGTTTTGTTCATTAGTGTACCGAGAGAGTTTATAATGCACTTATTTTATTTACTTTTCTTCGGAAATATGATCATTTAAGTAACTATACCGTTCATGGTTATTTACTTAGTTTATTTGAAGATGCAGTTTCAAAAAAGATTATTGAAAGTACCTACTTAAATCTCTGAAATATGAACCTAATCTAAGAACACAAATAAAATATTCTGCTCCTTTAGGTTACTTTATTCTACGAAAACCGATTCCCTAGCACAGATGAACTAACCCATATTACGTATATCAGTACCATTTCACCAAAAACAACACGATCTCGAATCACGATCGTAGCGTACCCAGATTTACCGACTTCACAGATATAAAGGAGTTCTGTTAATCGCGCGATCCAGACACCGGCGCCAAGGCGTCGCGACGGCATCATCCCAGTCCTATTGGCGCCACCAAGATGCCAGTGCCACTATAAACAGCTGTAACTCTGCTACATGTCAACAAGGGGTCACTAAACCCACTGACCCCTAAGAAAATTGGCACACAAAGAAACTAGAGTAATGTAATGAGATGAGTGGGTGTTATTTATATAAATGTGCTATCTTAGTGTATCAGGCTTATCAATCAATTCCGAATTGTGTTCTGTGATTAAGCGTACAAATTAGTTGGAAAATAAATAAGAGTCGAGTGTCTGACCGATTTCAATCGAGAAGTAGAGCATTCTATAATGTTTTACGTTATACAGTAATCTGTGGTTATACCAAGTAGAGTAACTTTGTGATTGCAGCTAATGAAAGTTGCATCTTCCAATCTGTGTTTAACGCCTGAATTTTTGTGGCTTAATTTATAATATGGTTTGCAATGAGATGAAAATAGCCCATATTAGGACATGTTCGACTAAACTAAAACATAATGAAGGTACAAAGCCTATTATGTATCTTCTTCTTCGTCTTAACGTTTATGACGCCTTGTGACGGGGCCCGCTTTCCGTATCTTCTTCATCCACAGCCTATTATGTATCAGTTTACTTATTTCAAAGTAAACTAAATAACCAGAAAAACAATTCTTAAATGTACTGCACAAGAAATTGCAATAATTTTCATTATTTAACGAGCAAGTATTAATATTATTCTTGAAACGAGATGCAACCTGCAAAATTTATATTCGACTTCATACTCTATTCACTCTAGTTTAGAGTTTATTTTAATTTGTCAAGAATAGTCTGGACTTGTACCTCAATAAACAATGTAGTACTTCAGCACGAGGTGGAGACCTGAAGACTATGAATTTAATTCAGATAAGTTGTTTCAGAGATGAATAAGAAATAACTTTATTTGAAAACGAGAAATAATATCTGTAAGTAGAAGAAGATGTTATGATAAATTCATTACATGTAACGAAGATCTATCTAGCTTTTAATGGTATGACATTGTCAGTGCATTTAATTAATATTATGTTACCTAATATGGGAACAATTTCCATAAGAAATAATTAATTTTATTTAAATTACTGCTGTATCTGAGATAAATTCCACGAACAGACAGGTCAAAATTCTATTTTATTCTGCTATCAAGATTCCAATATTTGTCATTTTAACATTGTCTGCAGTATTTGTGCAATAACTTATTGTTCCCAGTCTGATTGATAACTTGGTCACCGCAATACATTTGTGGAGTAGTCAAAAGGAATTCTCCTCGCGGAACATTGAAATCCGACAGCACGCCGCTGAGCGATTAATCCTAACTTTTCCAACGACAGCATTTTCCATTACAGAGATTGTAGCAACTATTAAATCGCAGTACACTCGAACATTTATATTCTTCACTAAAATGAAGTTCCACATCAACAATATTTTTGATTCACCGTAAAACCGAAAAGAAATCAAATGTTTGACAATCTCTATTTCGTTCAAACAATAATATTCCTGGGAACAGATCGACGTGAACAAATTTGCTTAATCCCTCCCCTAAAGGTACCTTATTTATTCAATTAATGTGGGACTCCACGGCAAATATTCTGAAAAAGATTCTGTCCTTTTTTCATGTACTAGGTAAATAATAATTACAACAAGGTCGCTTTGCATATAAAGCGAAAATTAACATACATACAAGAATCGTCAAGATTGCTATAAGCTGAAAGCAATAATTAAAATGAAACATTACCTCCTTTAGCGACGAAAAGTAGTTGGAATTTCACCAAGTCAACTGACTTTATTTTAAACCACGTGGTTAATTTTATAACATCTCTGTTAAAGTAATTTATCTACTTGTTTATACCGCCATTACAATATCCCTGAAGTATCTACCTACACTTGAATATCATTCTTGTACAATGTCCCAAAATAAAATATTTCCAAAACTACAGTACAAGTCCATCGCGCCGTTAAACCAGTGGCTTGTTCAGGAAAATACCGACGTTTGAATATACGAAAAATGCTCCACATTATTCAGGAGTGCGCACTCAGGTCCCGCCAAGTGGATAAGAATTAAGAGCATTGTTATTAATATTAATACAGCCTTTCAATTTAAAGGAGAACACAGCCGATATTACTCATCAATCTTTCTCAATACTAATAATAAACTGCTGTTTAATAATCTACTAAACATTTTCTAAGCTTTTCTCAATTTTCGAAGTGAACTCTTACGAAAATATTAAATTATGATTCAATATTTTAAGAATTGAGGACTACGTAGGGCCAGACGGAGGTCTCAGAGGCAAATCATTGGGGAATCTTTTTGTAATTAAAAATGTCCGGAAACCCAAGTATTTTTTTCTGATAAGAAAGCTCGAGTAAAAAGTTCCTTATTATCCTCTTTTGACTGAAACCCCTTGAAATATACCCCTTTCATTCGAAAATAAAATAACAATACGGAAAACACAATACCAACAATGTCACTATTTAGTTTCAATCCCAGATGTGAAAAGCATTTCAATATTCAATAATTCTAATCTTAATTGGCATTTGTACTCTAGAGCGAAACGGGGCTTTCTCATATTATAATCTCTGTCAATAAAGCGTCAATTGAAAATTAATGCGCCATATGCGACGAATTACGGAACGCGGCAGGCAGTCGGGTGTCTGTTTATTTGTATTTGTACTACAGGCGGCCGTGGCGGGCAATAGCCAGCTACTGATTAAATCTGCATGAAAAATTGAGCTTTGTCCGATAGCTAACGGCCTCTGCGTCCGGACTGAATGAAACATAAGTATGCTGATGCCGCGAGCCGGCGTCATCGATACGTCGTCCCTCTTTTGTTTGTTTGTTTGTTTCATACGCTACGTTCTCGGTTTTTAGATTTCCGGGATTGTTGCCTTTGGACTGCATTTTTTGTTGTTGAATACATTTTCTCCTTCTCTAAGCTCTACGGACTTTTAAGCTTGCTTTGAGGTATAAATAATTAATCTGCTATAAAATGCCTCTGTTATAATGTGCATTTCAAACAAAGCTTAAAAATGACAAACAAACTTAGGTTACCAGAATCTGAGTCTCAGAATCGTCCAAGAAGTGAGTCTGAGTCCAAGAAATGGCAAGCGATATGTATGGACCTCATTATTCTAACGAGCCAACATTTTAATACAACTTTATTACGCGAAAAATCCGCACTCGTAAAATGTCGCATATGTAACGAAGTCTCAAAACCCAGACAAAAGGAGAGCAAGTATCAAGTGTTTAAACGAGGGACATTGGAGGATGTAGGAACAATAGGGCCCGCATGCCGACGTCGCGACATTTCGTGTCTATTACAAGTCTACAAACTCCTATAAACTTATGAGACCCTAGTAGTTTTGTCTACTCATTTAAATGCTACCAAAATCTAAATAATTTTAATTTATTAATCTATACTAATCTTATAAAGAGGAAAACTTTGTTTGTTTGGTTGTAATGAATAGGCTCAAAAACTACTGGACCGTTTTTAAAAATTCTTTCACCATTCGAAAGCTACATTATCCACAAGTAACATAGGCTATATTTTATCCCGGTAAAACCGCGGGAAAACGGCTAGTGTTTTATAATCGTACAATATAATTCTATTTTATTTACCTACTTCAAAGCTATTTAAATTAATAGTAGCTGTACCTATTTGTAACTATAAAATATAAAAATGATTTTTAAATTAACTCTAATCCTTTTCATCTGTTCAGTGAGCCGGATCATGTAAAACATATACCTATTAAAATACATTACTTTTATTGAAAAACATGTATCTATGCAGCAATGAATATTTGATATAGAGCAGACGTTACCGAATTTCACACTCGATATAAATATAGGTAGATAAAAGCTCTTTACAAACAATATAACAGACGTAGAATATTGATAGCTCTAGCGTGACTGTGTAGTATTCACGACGCTCTCCGATTCTCCTTTTAGTCATGTGTATTGAATTTGAATTTACGATCAGTTTGCTACTAAAAGCTACATTTAGTTTTCGTGCTATCTTATCAGTCATTCTTCGACTATTATTATTTATGAATTTTGTGCTCAGACATCTGATTTAAACACGAGATGCGACCCTGTAACTAATACGCTTGTAATATTATTCTTAAGGCATTTCTTTTTTTATATAATTCATGTTAGTTTAATGAATAAGAAGTACAAGAATTTATGCAAATAAAATTAACAAGTAAATACAGACCTATTAAAAAATTGTCTTCATTAAAACCTTTATTGCTAAAACGTTATAATTTATTCAGGTGGTAAATTCTAAACATTATGAAAAAATAATTTTCAGCAAGAAAATTCTCAACTTTAACGGATTACATTGAAGCTATTTAATCTATTACGGACTTTGAAAGAGCTTTGTGTAGGCACTTTAAATGATTAATAAGGTTATTCTGAAGTTGACCCCGAGGTGAGGCTAGTTTCAGCCATCAGCAAACAGATTACGGAGTCTGTATAACATCCTAAATTACACATTAAGACTAATGTTGGCACAACTGACGGGAACAGCCAACTCGCCCACAAAAAAGCTGAAATTTTCTTAATTACACAGTGTGACGGTGGCGTGGCCTCATTTGGCGCAAAAACGTCAAGAGATTTAATACAAATTAAAAGGATTTTTGCATAAACCAAGCATTTGCATAACATTTCTAAAATCCTATAAAAGTAAGTGATTATGCCGTTTACCTCTTTTTCCAGCTTAGATCTGTATAATAATGCCCCCTGACCGCTTCTTAGACAGAGGCTCTCGATTGCTAATTCTATTAGGGGTACCTCGAGAGTTTAGAGGGAATTAGTTTTAAAATTCCTTTTAAGACCGAGGTTCTTTGCAGCAAGCTCTTTTATTATATTAAAGGGGCTATCCGATCCAGGCTATGCGATTATTACCGGGGACTATAAGTGGTATAAGACCACCGACCGAGAATATCCTGCGTGCCAGGGTACTTTTTGATTTGCCGCTGGGAGGCGCCGCGCGCTCGCTTGCATTCAATATGAGCCGGCCAGGACAATACCCAGCTTTGTTAAAGATTTTGATAAGCAAGCTGCCTCGTACTTCGTGCGAAGCTACTTGGCTTTAATATGCGAGGATTAGTAGAAGGGTATTTAAAAGACATGATTAAAATTAAGGTACTTTGTTAATTAAGCCTTTAAATTATTCTTCTGCCTACTTTATTCAGTATTTTAACAATTATGAATTCTGATTACTTTAATCCATAAAAAATCTTTCATGTTAATCCTGCGCACGATTTCAAGTAAATTCAATTACTTAATGGAACGCCAGAACTGTTCAGTTCGTTCAGAATTTAATGGAGCATACAGACAAAAATAAGACTTCGTATGCATTTTCATCCGGCTATTGATGAGCTTAAAGGATTCTCCTTCGTTACCTTTGTTATTCGCACATCTATCCTGAAACTCGATATTAAACTGCGTCCAAGCACCAAGCAATTTACGACTTTACGTTCCAGAGAATAAAGTTGCAGATAGCATTTCCAATCACTTTACAATGTCTTTCAACAAATTGTTCATCAATTTGCAAAGCGCTTGCCAAAAATAAATTTTCAACATTGTCATTATATCTTTCAGAACTGTCTTAAGTTAGGTGAGTGATATGTTTGTGAACATTTTATTGATGGCTTGATGGCAGCGCGTCCATTTATTTACAACTGGACCCGAATAAATCAGACTCACTGGAGTTGGAAAACTGCGATCATTCATTTTGAACTTGTAATATTTATACCATGACAGGTATTCCGGTAGCTCGATCCAAAGTTTTGAAAGTGAGTAAATTATTCAAAGGAAAATTGTTTTAATTTAACACAGCCAAGAACAGCTCCCTGCTGTGAGCAAACCCATCAACAACTTCCTTAGATTGCTCAGAATAATCATTATCATTGTCTCATTACGTATGAATTGTGTTTCACCAAGTTGTTAGACCCTTGCCTAACGTAATCAAAAGACTAAGTATACAACTATTCCCCCTCAGATTTGAGACATGTCACTGGAAAAGAGATAGGCTTCATTGTTTATCGGGAATTGTAAGGTAAATACAAACATCAGCTGTATTATTATCGATGCTAATTACTATAAGCAAACAAGTAAACTGTTGATTAAGTACGTTTACGCTCGTACAAATTCAACAAATTGTTTATCAGTACAGTGGTGCTCAAACCAACTAATTGTTAACGCTCGCCGCTTTGTTTACCCTGTTCCCATTGCATTTACATGAACGAGAAGACTCGAAATATTGTGCTCAGTGGAACGAAATACCTTCAACAAAGAAATGTAGGTGTATACTAAAAGTAATTAAATATTTTAGTAAATATTCTTGACTCCGCTTTGAGTTGTTGACGGAGTAAGGTGAATAACTTTGACACAACAAAGCGCTCTGTGAGCAAGAATTTCGCTTAATAAATGAGAGTGTTTTGAGGGCGTAAAACTGTGATGTATCAGGCGTGGGTGAATTATTTGCCACATTTGATGTCCGGGTGCGCGGAGTTGTGTTACAGAGCTCGGGCGGTCTGGCGCGGTACGTGCTGCGGTCAGCGCCGGAAGCCATACGGCGGCCGGCATTTCGCTCGAAACCGGAACAGGCTCTTGAAGTGCTTCCTTCAATTTACCTAGTTTACACACCCACCTAGTTTACCGTGCCTTCGCTTTTTAATTTAATAATTCGATTACTGATTTGATTTGATTTTTATTGCTTCTGCTTTAACTAGATCAGCAAGTAAGCTACATTTTAGTTTTGTGTCTTGGTTTGTTTCTGGTAAAAAGCTCGAATAAACTTACCTTACTATTAAGTAAGTAAATTAATCAACCTTACGAAATATCAGTTTATGACATTGTCTAACTTTGCACAAAACTGTTTTTATGTACAAGTAAGTAAATATCTATTATTTAAATTAACACATTATCTTCATTCCGTTAGTAAATCAAGCACAAATAAGTACCTCAAGTCAGTTTAGCTGGTCGACTGATTATCTCCATCAAAGGCCTTTGCCGCTAGAGAGTTGCTTGAATATCTAAACTGGCAAACACTGCTGGCCAAAATACACGGGCACGAGCACTGCCAATTTTCCCGTCCTATCAGCCGTATGACATCAATTTGCAACTGTTTGATTAATAATTATCACCAAACTCTGCACTCATGTATACACAATGGAAACAACTTATTTTACAAAACGATTAAAGCTTTAAACGTTCCAATTATCACATCGACGAAATTATCGACACTCAAAAATGTGGACGTGTGTCGAAAATTACAATAACATAGAAAGCTTCGATTATGCCCGCATTTTCAATAACCGTCACAATGGGGCCCCATCTATTGTTGATGCGTGCTCTCCGCTAAGCGATACACAAAACCATGTTACACAACACATTATTCTTTGTACACAAACATTAGGAGAAAAAAACTAGGAATTATAAGGTAGCACATAAAAGCCATTAGCTGTGACAAATAAGCTGGAGGATTACACACAAAACATCGTGTTCTTTGGCACGCATTTGCGGGTAGTTGGCATTTAATGGTATTATATTTAATAACGGTGATCTGCGAGTAGTACGGACTTTGGTGGCATTTGTGATTTATTACGTGTACACATGTGCATTGAGTATTTTGTTTGGATGTTTTATGTATGTTTTCTTTGCTAATTTATATATTTTTCTGCTACATTGCTTCGTAAAGTTAAATGGATTATGATTATTTGGACAGCTGAAGTAAATTGCCATAGAGACTGAGATTTTTTTTATATACGTCGCTAATTCGCGTTCGCAATGATTAACAAACCGAAAAACTTATTAATTTTATTAGTGTGTTTGATATTTGTAATATTTTTAATGACGCCTTTTTTTCTCAAATTGTTAACGGTAACGGTTATCCCATAGTAATAACGTCTGATAAACTAATTTCCCCGGACCCCTAACACGATGTCTTAGACATCGTGTTAGACAACTATGTCCACAGTTGACTGTGATAAACTCGGTTACTGGCCACAATGTAATTACTAGCGCACCTCAGCTCTAACTACCGCGATCGCTGTGATAGACAGTTAGACCACGCACAAGACTGACCGATATATCAATATACAAATAAACATACCTATATTGTACCAGCTATAGTATTATTCTAACATAGACGACATCTGTTGGTGGTCGATTTTGAAATATATTAAATTCAAATCTCTAAAACTGTACCCTGTTAACACTTTTTAAAGAACTTTTTGACATTGCAAATATTTAAATACCTTTGTACATCTTAAAAATCAAATCGTAATTATAGACAAGAGCCCGTGCAAAAGCTAGCTACCTATAAATAAGTACTAACATGCCCAACTCCGTTAGAACATCATTAATTTTAATTGCATCTAAGTTTTGTTCCCAAAATGTCTTTGAGACAACTTCTAAGAGGCAAAGTTTACAACTTGAAAAGAAGTTCACTGTTCCTAACACAAAGTTAAAGATTCTTCACACATTGCCTTAATCAGTGAACAGTGACGTGTTAACCGATAGGGAATCAAAGACATACATAATGACGTTAATTAAGTAATTGGATCAATTGGTCCATTTAATTGAATGTGAAAGAAGGTCGCGGTTTAGCTAGTCGGTTTTGTGGGTAAAGAAATCTATCTATTCCTACCTATATTTTTGTATAATTTTATAAAGTTTTCGTGAACGAAATTGGTATGGAGGATTGCCTATCATTCGTGTTATTCGTACTTCCTAAAAGGCTAATACTCCCATAGCTAGATTAAACTCAATTTTGGGAATTCAGCTTATTCATCGCATTGCAATACAGAGAGCTGTAATCGTAATATCAAAACCATAACATTTGTAATTCCCAAAGAGAATCTAAACTGTAAACAATGATAATACCATCGGCGTTAGTACAGATACTACTGATAGGGAAGCTCGTGTTTACTTAGCAACCACGCTTAAATACATCTGCATTCTAAACCTGTAGCTGCTATGGTCAGTTCTTGGAACATTGACTGAAGACCAGCTCGAAAAGTACGGAAGGGATCAAAGAATCAATCCAACGTGTTCTACTAATAAGTAGATAATATGGATAGGAATAATATCCAAACTTTAATAAGGGTATAACCTAGTAGTTAAAAGTTAGCAAACAATTTTACAAACCAAATGATTAGAAATTTATTCTTATATTTACCGCCTACACTACGTAAATCAAACACAAAGAAAGTCTTTGATTAAATAAATCTTAAAAGTCACTGTTCAGAAACTCGATAATCTTTTTTTTATGCCCGAACAGTCGTTTGGATCCAAAGCGGATTGCTTTCGTATTAAAGAACTTTAAACAAGGACGAATGGATCGTATTAATTACGTAACGAGTACCTAGTATTGTCAAAGTTAACTCCTGTAATTAAATCATCGGCAATTTAGCGGCAGTAGTCGACGAGATTAATCCCAAAATACGAATAGGGATTGATTTATGTTTAAATCAACGACAAGCGAGCGCGTTTTAAATTACTAAGCAGATACTTCGTGTTTGTAGCTATATTATGTAGACATTTAATTACTGATTCCAGTAAATGGCGAGAAGAAGGTGGCATTACGATTCAAGTGTCGAGAATCGAGATACCAGGAAAAAAATGACCCCACAAAAAATATCGAGCATCGTTTAGAGTTTTTTCCTCAACTTAAGTATTTCAAAAACCCCTGATGTTGTGAAACAGAACAAACAAGCTGGTGTCACGTGCACCGTAAGTATCTCATTACATTTTCAAGGGAACGTAATAATAATAACCGATAGGGAAAGAATTTGGATGTAATCTCGAGAATGTTGCGACGGTCTTGCGGTTGCTACGAATATTTCATCAACGACCAACAACCCTATATGCTGACGTATCTATATAGTTATTTATGTTAGTTTTCACAGGCAAAACTAAACCCTATTGAATATCGGACATCCTATATAGATCGTGCACCACCTCTATTTCGGACGAGGTGTCAATTTGCATGAAAAATCGTTCGCCTCGTATGACGAAGCTCTTTTTTTTTAAAGCGAAAAATAACTGTACTTCGAGTTGGTTTAAAGTTTTTTTTTTTATTGAAAGATAAAAACTGTGCAAATAAAGCAAGATAGACTAACACAAAATTCGTGAATATTTTTTTTACAAAAAGCTTCATAATTTGTGTAGTTTACCGAATGAACGCCTTGCTTTTGTGAATACTTTAATAAATAACAATAATAAATAAATGTGCATTTAGTAGGACAGACGGTAAGTGCTGTTTTTGGATGACTTATTTTTGGTTATCCCTGGAGGAAACTAATGTATGTTCCGTGTAACTGTCACTGGGCTGAAGAGCATCGAATCGAGCGGTTTCCTTCGTGCCCACATTTAAGGACATGATATTCTTCAAAATAATGCTGCTCCAAAATGATATTATCATAATAGACGAGAAATGAGGCATTTTACTAAAAAAAATTCAAATAACCTGGTTACTGTAATTAAAAACTTCTATAATTTTTGACTATGAATAAGTACACCCTTTGACGCGAATAATTGGGAGATCAGCCATAACCCGACAAAGGGCGGTCTCGCTAGCAAAAAACATAATCTACATCCCTGAAAATATGGAATGCAATAAATCATATGATATTTAATTAATCGGACATTTGTAATGTTAGCTTACAACCCTCACGGATGCATTAAGATGCACGGTGCGTAATAAAACCAACTTATAGCGCCATTGTGGAACTTTTGGCATACAGATCACGGCTCATCGACTTTTATTAGAGAGGGGCATTGAACAACGCTCATAAATTTACGACGATGACGGATTAAATGGCCCATGCAAGCATTTTAAAATCAGTTTGTAAGAGACAGTACGACGGACTTCCCATTCATTCTAATCATAGTCAGCCCTATTTGTCAATTCAGTTATATACGGCTCCGTATCACAGTCACTTGCTCCAATTATACAGAAAAAAAGTTAAATCAATTGGCCCTAATGGTGTAATAAATAACAGCAATTCAGAGCTCTGTTTCGCAAAACACTCCTACGGCTGTAAGTTAAAACGGGAGAAAAAACATTAATAGAAAAGAACAAAGCCCGCGACTTCCATTGGAAAACATGTCTAAAAAGCGAGCAACATTTTCTTTTACAAAAATGGGTGTACGATAAACAAGCATTTTACGAGGAGCGTAGTTCTTAGGGATGCAGCCATATAAAGGGGAAGGCGGGGTAACGCGATAACGCCACGGATGCCCTGTAGACAATGGCGCGGAGTGAGCGCGGGCTTTAGCATGTCACGTTCAAACGAGGCCCTCACGACGAACAGACATTTTAGATACTCAAGTGCGCTCCACGCCTAGCGCACCTCCACCTATTAGTTCGTTAACGTCCCTATTCAAAAAGAATAAAACTATATTTCTTTTTTATAGCACCACAAAGTATGTAGTAGTCGAAAATCACATTTTTAGTTAAGAGGCATTTGTCACAAATTGTTTCGTTCTCATGGTCTGTTATACGATCTTCAAATCAAATATTAATTGTACCTACTACGCAATTCGATGAAAATCAATGCTTCAATTACTCCTATCAAACTCTGTGGAGAGATATAGGTATTCAAAAATCATATAAACTAAAAAAAAACCGGCCAAGTGCGAGTCGGACTCGTGCACGAAGGGTTCCGTAAATTACAGTTAAATCAACCTATCTCAAAAACTATAAGAGATACTTTGATCAAACCAAAAATCGTTGAAAGAGTTAATTAGCATGCATCACCTCTATTTTTTTTAGAATTTTATACCCCGTAGTTATAAAAATAGAGGGGGGGGGACATACTTTTTACGACTTTGAGAGCTGATATCTCAAAAACCGTTCACTTTAAGAAAAATGTTTTTTAGAAAACTTTATATCATTTTAAAAGACCTTTCCATTGATACCCCACACGGGTATGTACATCGAAAAAAAAAATTTCATCCCTCAGTTACATGTATGGGGGGCCCCACCCCCAATTCTTTTTTTTACTATTTAGTGTCATATTTTTGTAGCGGTTCATACAACACATATTCCCATCAAATTTCATCACTGTAGTACTTATAGTTTCCGAGTAAATCGGCTGTGACAGACGGACAGACGGACAGACGGACAGACGGACATGACGAAACTATAAGGGTTCCGTTTTTGCCATTTTGGCTACGGAACCCTAAAAACACTAGCAGCTTAAATTTGATATTGGCATCTCAGATTCAAGTTTCTGAAAATCGTACATTTTGGGGACTGAATTTTTAAAAGTACCTCTACATATACCTGTGGATCCATATTCAAACAAGAACAATGATACTGTTCAGAAATTCTGTAGAACTGTAAGCAATTCAGCGTGTGGGCTCAGCGTTCTGAATACAAAGGAGCCTATCTGCCAGGCAGCTGCTTGCAGCGCGGACGTGCGATGTTCGCACCAGTAACCGAACGTTATTGGAATCATTCGTTTGTCGTTTACCCACATTCGTGATAACGTCGCGATCAAATTTACTGCCAACATATTACGTTTGATTGAAATCCGTGCTGAATAAGTTTCCGCAATCCTCACATTCTTACACTTTTGAACTTCTGTTCACTGATTTCTATACGACAGGTAATTAAATTACACAATATTTGTGCTTTTGCTTCATTTTCAAATTGGTAATATCGGCCGTCAGATGCCAAAGTTATAATTAAAACAGTACAATTTCAAAGGGTTGTTCCCTACACCGGGTAATTCGACGAAGTCGTTCCACTTGATCCGATTACAAACACCTGCTTATTTGAAATTTAGTCCATCTTCAACTTTCATCATAATTTTAATTCAGTAAAAAACACAATGTAAAAGTTTTCCTATAAATCTTTCAGGAAATATTGTTAAAAGTTTTTTCCTTCGCCTTTTGACAGGGATTCAATTATCGGGGCATCATAGATGAAGGGTCAATTTTCCCGCGTTGAAAGCAGCTAATTTCAAACTACCTCTTTGCTTTTTAGATCAATCTGTTATTGATTATCGCAGAAAAAGTTCGAACATAAATGTTTTATTCTTCTTATTTCGGACACGATCATAACAACTTCAATAAACTTCGGCCAGACATTGCTTTTTTAATTTTCTGCCTCTTCTTTCTTCTTTGGGTTCAATCGATTTGATTGTTACATTAACTCGCAATTTAGCGCCGGAATGAACCGGTTTATTTACAGATAACAATGATCACAGTTTTATAATCATTACTTTCCAAATGCTCTTTGACGGCATGATAGGTCGATGACATTAATATCGCTTTATGACTCATGATGATTACCTTCTGAATTGGGTATTTGTGCCTTTTGGATTGTAATGTGAATTCGCGTTGCAATCAGCTGTAGTCTACATACTCGTGTGGTTTTGTTCTCACAATGATCCTTTAGCGCGGTTATCGGAAATAATGAGCGACAATTAGACGCAGAAACAATCAGATTCTATGACCACGGCCTAGTTTGTCACGGAGGTACTATGTCCATTTTGTGTTTGTGGCATTTCTTCAGACGTAATTAGGGCGAACCAAAACCATTAATACTTCTGGTACTTCACTAACAGTCAATCTACATATAGAGTGGTGTACCTCCTATATCAAAAAACGAATAAATCTGTATAAGAGCTATCACTTGAGAGTCACCCGTATCACTGTCAGCGATGCTCGGACCCGCCATTATTTGCATCAAACCTACCAACTTATCCGACTACCCACATTTTGTAACCGTTCGTAATTTAAATAAAACGTCTGCGATTAAACTGTTTTACACGTTTTATGTTTTTATCGACGTTTGCAGCGATATTTTATTCTGCATTTAGTGGAACACAGAATAAATTATTGTAGAAGTTATCACTTATCATTTAGGAATAAAAAAGTGGCCGTGATTTTAACATTTTTTTTTATCATGCGATACTTTAGCGCTATTTTCATCATTTAACTAATGGCCAGTTGCTGAGTTCTTAAATATGTTGTATTCTTGTCTGTTAGTGTTCAGAAACCGGCCAGAAATAAAGTTGTGAATGAAGATGCAATGCAAAGTTTCAATAGGATAGGTGGATGTCAGTTTGTTTAATCGTGATACATAATATTACCATCTTCAAAGGTCTTCAAAGGCAACCTCACTCACTCACTGGATTCCTAATCTTAACAACTTAGTCGTGAACACATCAAATTATAATTTGCTCACAACATAAGCAATTATTATTATTACATAATTAAGTTTAACACGGCTTTGTCTTAATTCAAAGCAAATTTCTGTACTCCAAAGTTAAGGTTTACAGCGTAATATTTTAACAAAATGTTTAATTTAGTAATGCCTTAATACCGCAAGTCTTGGCTTAGACATTTTGTAAAGAGAGAGATGCTTCCTCAATGTAGGTACTAAGCTTTAAATTTTGAAGTAGATTCCTGCACTTGCAATGTAAAATGTACTTATTAGTTTTACAAAGTCTAAAGTTCTCTCATTTGTAAAATTAAAATCCTAACTAATATTATAAATGTGAAAGTAACTCTGTCTGTCTGTCTTTCTGTCTGTCTGTCTTTTCTTCACGCCTAAACTACTGAACCGATTTGTGTGAAATTTTGCACAGACATAGTTTGGAACTTGAGAAAAGACATAGGATAGTTTTTATTACAAAAAAAATATAAAAATAAAAAATAAAATTTATTCCGGACATGTAGCGCCATCTATTGGTCAAACCAAAAATCTGCCGGAAGTCACTACTCCACGCGAACGAAGTCGCGGGCAAAAGCTAGTAGTAAAATAATTAGCGTTAGAATCAAAACTTTTTCTCTTTTAGCTCTAATTCTCTGGGCTTTTTCATCCTAGTGAGAGTTTAACACGTAACAAAGATATTTTGCAGGCGAGTGTGATGAAAAAGTTTGCGTTAGAAAAATAACCTTGTCGATAGTTGAATATTTTCCAACAAATAAATAGAAGAGGCCAAACACGTTGGTAAAGTTTAGAGAGCTTTCATGTGAGTTTTCAGGATGCATAAGTTTTCAGTTAACAATAATGGTGCATATCTATGCATGCAATATATGACGCAAAATAGTTCACAAATCAACAGTCTTTTAAGTGTACTACTGTGTAGAAGACTGTGGATGTCCTCTGCCCCATCTAAGGGACATAGGACTCTAAGTCAAGACTGTGCAGAAGCCTCTTCTCATAGTAAGATTTTTTGAAACAGTTGACACTCATGTGACAGTAAGAACAGAAATATCATAACACTAGCTGGTGCCCGCGACTTCGTCTGCGCAGGTTTAGTATTTCGAACAATATGTTTACAAATTGTAGCCTATGTGTTATTCTGATGTATAAGCTATATTAATGTAAAGTTTCATTAAAATCCATTCAGTAGTTTTTGCGTGAAAGAGTAACAAACATCCATACATCCATACATACAAACTTTCGCGTTTATAATATTAGTAGGATATAATTATCGATACGGAAAAGCTTCTATTTGCATAAAATAAATGTAGGTACCTAAAGTTTACCGGAAGGTAATAAACAACCGAGACCAAGATGGGTAGTTAACTATTTTAATTGCGGTAATTATTTGCCGAGTGAAATATAACAGCTGTCGGCCAACTATACCGATGTTTAAGACAGAACCGACTCGAACATTAACTAATAGTGATAGAGTATCGGTATCGGTATTGGTATCGGTCTCCAAGGTGGGAAACTTTGTCTTTGAACACAGAATATTGAATATTTAAATACTTGAACATTTTCATGAACGAACTGTAGATAACTTAATTTATTTCAAACGCTGTTTGACTCTTGTTCCGTTGTTCGAGAGAACACTCTCAAATTGACTTTTATTTATTTTTTGTTTTTTTCGCGTAAACTAATTAAATTGTGCCCGATTTTTTTATAGTAGGTAGGTACACGAAATGGATTTTGTCGTTTCGTGTACTTAGTATTTTCATACAAACTATATAAAACTATACTGTTTGCAAATTAATAATTTTGTATGTAGATACTGATCAAACAGTTAAAGAAGGCTAAACGATACCTTATTTATAAAAAAACACCCACTTAAAAAGGAAGACAGGATTCTCTTAACTCATAAATATTAAAAAGCACCACCTATGAATCATCAAAGCTTACGCAACCATTAGCACATCAACCACACCAGGACATAAAAAAATCATCAACGGTCTACCAACGTATTGTAGGCGTCCTTCACAAAAATACGTTAAAATTCGTTTAGACATTACCTACACCTGTCAGGTAGGTGTCGCTAGCTGCGCGGAATACCAAAACGCCAGCGTCTCGTGGCCCGCATAATATGTTCGTACGCACAGTCTCACGTATTGAATTCCCCATCAATTGATACTCGTAGTTCGTCACCTACGGGAACGCAGGAAGCATGGCAGGATGTGCCCCCAGATATTGTCACCGTGCATGTGTTTACTACGAGATTGAGTATTCCGTCCGTGCCAGGAAAATTTGTATAAAAATGAGTGTTACTTAACTATGTTTATTTTATGGTAGTTTTTATCCTAATTGTGTATTACCTAAGTCTTGAATTTGGAAATGATTCGTCAAATCTTTTAATAATTATAATAAGAAAAAAGTGACCTGGCGTCTTTTTCTGTAATCTGTGTCCGTCAAAGAATTCTTAGCAAGTTATAATTTCAGCATCATACTCCATTATATGTATTGTATGATAACCACCCAAAAATAATAAATTGTCACTCAACAACAAAAATAATTATATTTCAAATAGTTGCTGTCTATTAAAATCCCATGCTCGTGTGGCTAATTAGGCTACGCCAATTAAAGGTTACGCATGCTGCTATTCAACAATGCTATTTACCAAAACACACAAACGATATATTTATTTAGCATTAAATAGTCCGTCAAATAAACAAGCTTTAGAGTACTTCTACTGTGAAATTGAGTCAAATCGAATTTAGTTCAAAAGCTCGAAACATCATTGATAAGTAATTAAAAGTTCGAAAAATATTATCTAAAAGACACCTTACGACCTATTTACAAAAATGAATGGGTGTAATGAAAAGTCCAATAGACAAGCAATATTGTCAATTTTCCAATAAAAAAGTTGTCGACGCAACGTTAGAAAAGAAAATCCATTTTCATAAAATAACACTTGAGAGCGAAACGGGAACAGGCGACATTACCACGGCCTTATCAATTGCTACCTAAGTTCACTTTTATAGAAATATTTTACATCGACGATATTGTAATTTCCAACACTTCAGTCGGCTTCCAATTAAGTCGGTCGCACCTCAAAAACAGAAGCGTTTCAGGAATCGTTCCTTGATTTTTTTTATTGGAAGATTGTGAAATTCCTTTTGAATTCTTTAAGTTCAACGCAAACTCAGTTTTATTACAGAATTGTGTTCTTAGAAATAATTTCTTGGCGGCAAAAGCAAAGATAGTAAATACCATTTGAAGGAATGTTACTTTATTGAAGTTTAATTAAATTATTATCTATTGTTACACAAATTGTTATTTATGAATGATGGAACACTCCTGCAATATAGGAAAACCCAGAAATGCAAAGTATATTGATTATATTGTTTCATGCATAAGTAAAGTAAACTTTGATAGAAACTTCTCAGACTTAAAAATATCTCGAAATCCCCAAGTCCATCCTCAAGAATTTAATTTTGGATATAAAACATGTTCGCATGCTTCCCAGTTTGGTAGATAAGAGTTATTAAAATACTTTAGATTTGCCTTCCCGAGCACGGTTCCCCTTGAAACCGAATGCCCGTCACGACACACAAACAATTTTTCATTAAAGCATTTTTCGCCAATTGTAAAGCAGAGAAACAGATATCATAAATTAAAAGTAAACGCATTTTTGATGATTTATTAGAGATAATATCTACCAATAAATCCTTTATGCCATCCATTTTCGAACGCGGACGTTAACCGAATAACGATATACATTATACGTAATATGAACATTAAGAACAAACATACATAAAAGAAAAGAAATAACTTTAACTAAATCATGAAACAACGTTAGTGATCACTACCTAAATAACCCACGAAAATGACTAAATTGTGATAACTTTAATCGACAAAACGACCCACATACAAAATTGCTGGAAGGTAACATAATATTAATAGTGAGTTGTTATAACTAACCTAACCTTCACAAAGGAAGCTCAAATGAAATTTAACTGTCCGTTGATTGACGAAGGGACCCGTTGTTCACAATAATTATCTCAGAGGAAGCGGGTAAGATGAGCTCGCGTCGCGTGCTCTCACTACTTATGTATGCCTAGTACGTACATATACATATATAAGGATATCCGACATAGCGTAGACAATACAAGAATTTATGTAATATTTCATCATTCAGGTCGGGTTGTCGCTTTTGAGGCACATACCTAAATAAGCGCCACAGTGCTCGAGAAACTTCAATACAATGCCACTACATACAAGATCCAGACGTCTAGTCAATTTGGTTTTGTTCAAAAGAAGCTCAATGAAGTATCATCTGAATATTTTTTTACTTTTAGGCACTTCGGTACAAAGGTCTCTCAAAAACCAGCTAATTACTCACAACATAATCCTTTATCGAAAAGGGTTCCCGATTGGAACAGCGGTGATTACTAATTTCAAAATAATGGCAATCCCTACAGAACGCAGATTACAATAACCGTAGCTTGGAGGCAAGACCTTATTTCAGAGTCGGGCCATAAAGACCACTTTCAGTTTCAGCGTTTGGAAACCACAATTCAAAACGGAGAGCAACTCTATGTTTGTATAGGACTTTACAATGAAGAGTTTTGGTAGCATAAGTACATAAACGGTCAAGACCACCTCGTACCCTATTTCAATAGATGTTCCTCCCTCCCCCGACTCTATGAGGTCTAATTGCTAAACGTTGCCGTAGCTATTAATAAATCCAAGACCATCCTTTGACAAAGTTGAACCACAATTGAAAGGACTTATAAGACAACGGATGCAACCATTTGAGACAGTTCGATTAAATTATGTAGGCCTGCCTTTATTAACATTTGTAGACCATTGATTAAATCATCGATTATTGCCCTAAAAGCTAATTCAATTGTGTTGAAGGCAAACTTTAAATGGGAGTTTGTTTCCGAGATATAACGAGCAAAGCGGAATTAAACTCTTAAAAGTAAGGCTTTATAACCAAAATGTGTACCAAAACAGACATTAGCAAAGTTTTATGAGTTTTCCCGGTTGGGCCTAAAATAGGAACGAGTTTTATGCATTCCTTGGAGAGGTACTACGCATTATAGCTTAATACGTTTGGGTCCTTGTGGGACTAATGTCGATGACGGGTTTAAATTACAGTCCAGTTTGAGAACTCTCTGGTTATTGAGTTTGTATATTTTTGTGTATAGTTAAGCCCTGCTGCCATCCTCGGAACAAAATATGTAAATTTGTAACCCGGGTTGGTCCGTGACTAAATAATATCTTTAATAAGAAGATTTTGTCCTAGCTTATCGCCGTCGTGCGGACCACTGTTTTCGTAAATAAGAGAGGAAAAATTACAGACTCTTTTAAACTCTTGAGAAAAGATTTAGTTAAATCGGCTTTGGTTTCACTTATTTTACATTAAGATGCTTATTTTGGATGAATAGGAGATAGAAATAACTTTAAGATTATCTAATATTGCCGCCCACTTGGGAAATTGGTCAAGCCGAGGTACCAATTGTACTTGCGGGATTTGGTTCCAGATTTGGTTATTTAGAGATGAAATTCAAAATCTTGTTTTAATACCACATACCTATTTCACATTAGAAAAGAACTTTCTAATTTTAGAGTGTAATAGAAGCCTCGATATCATCAATAATACTGCTAAACGACCAAGAAATATGAGAGCGACTAAACTCATAGATGATCTTGCCCTGTCTAATTGCACTCTGCTGCAGCTTTCAAAATTTATTGACATAATGCGCTTTGACCATTAGCCGTGTAATGAGTCACGCATATAAAACGGAAGCCGCTAACCAGTCGACAGTACTACTTGCACAGTTACAGGTCAACTGTTAGTCTACTTGAGGTGAGTTTGTTGACCCACCATTCCTTTCTTGGGCTAATAGCTTTGGTTTACGCCGTTCGTCTTTTATTGCCTGCCAGTTCTCAGGTTTAGAGCATGATCAGCAGTTTTCTTTTGTAAAGGTGTGGTATTTACTTCATCGCTCCAGAAAGTGATCTTAATGTTTTTGCTTTTCCTAAATAACAATAGGAATATAATAGCTTTACCTACATTATTGATACTATAAAAAAATTTAACTTTCATCACAGTTTTTGGAAGTCAATTCTTAGTTTCTGCAATTCTTGTTTCCTTAAAGACCCCTATAGTCATCTTTGGAGAAATTATGGGGTCTTCTAATAGAGAAAAATGGCAGCCATTAATCTGTGAATGGTCCCACCCAAGTGAATGGTTTTCTATTCCAATCTAGTAGGTAACTATGGGGAAACACAGTGGGTTTTTCTTCCTACAAAGAATTAAGAATACCTATTGTATCCACGTTAAAATTACTCTTAAAAAAAACCGATATCTCATTATTCCTTTAAGATAAATTAATTAATTGATCAAATAGGTAATTCGTAACAGCTACAATAAGACGGAGACAAAGAAACTCCCAGGAGCAGTAAAAGTTCAAATCACAAATCAACGAGGCTTTGTAGCAAGTGGAAAACAAGTTAAGGGGTGACTACATGACTCATACGGCCAGATGGCCGATTGCAAACTGCATTCGCAATAATTAATCGCAGCTGTTATGAATAACTCCTCATATTATGTAAACTAAGCTTACATAATATGAGCTAACTAAAAAAAGTCGTGGTGGCCTAGTGGGTAAAGGACCAACCTCTCAAGTGTGAGGGCGCGGGTTCGATCCCAGGTTAGGCAAGTACCAATGCAACTTTTCTAAGTTTGTATGTACTTTCTAAGTATATCTTAGACATCATTGGCTGTGTTTCGGATGGCACGTTAAACTGTAGGTCCCGGCTGTCATTGAACATCCTTGGCAGTCGTTACGGGTAGTCAGAAGCCAGTAAGTCTGACACCAGTCTAACCAGGGGTATCGGGTTGCCCGGGTAACTGGGTTGAGGAGGTCAGATAGGCAGTCGCTTCTTGTAAAGCACTGGTACTCAGCTGAATCCGGTTAGACTGGAAGCCGACCCCAACATGATTGGGAAAAAGGCTCGGAGAATGATGATTATGTAAACTAAGCTTAATGAGGAAATATATCCAATACAAAACATACTTGTTACTTAACATTTCTCCGAACAAAAACAACTTTATAATGTTGACTCGTCAAAGCAATAATTAATGATAGCGCATATCGACAGTACTTCTTTCAAGAAAAAACAACTCGCTCCCAATACAGAACCAATAAGAATGATATTACATATTTGCATATCTTGCACTCGGACTTGTTTAACTTTTTTATTTATCAGGTCATCTTCTTGCGACTGGTTCGTAGTGCGTAGCTCTATCTGACACCCACTTGCAATTAAATAATGTTAAACAAATAGACCGAATGAATTGGGTGCCAATTTACATTTGAAACACACGGATTACGCTCACGATATAAACTTTGAGGCAGTTAAAGTGCAGGTCTAACTTGACTCTTGATTCTTTGAAGTTGGACCATAAAACAGCGCCAACTAACTTTAACACGACTAAAGTAGTTTCAGCACCAAAGACTCCTCTTAGAAACTCCTTAAAAAGTAAAACAAAAGACTTTTAAAACTATTTAAGTACTCATTAGAAAGTTTGCAATACCTGCGAGAGGTCCCCGTCTCCTCTAATTTTCTCGACGACGGTAAGTTTCCTGTCGGCTCTCACGAGTCCCGTGCACATCACTAACAACAACACTAGTCGTCCACCCATGTTGCACGCAAAACATCCAGAGATCACAGAAGATATTCACAGAGGTACACTCGCGGAATACATGCGGGATACCCGAGCTGGGAGCGCGCTCTACTCGACAATGCGCCGCGATAAATGCCGGGTGTAGCGCGGGAGGCACTGGCGCGTTGACGCCAGCTAGCGCCGTCTCGTTCACGCACTACAGCGCGCCAACTAACTGGTCATCATATCACTGACCGTTGAGCTTCGAAAATTTACCCAAACCATGATTAGCATAACAACTTCACTTGAACACCAAACGGATCAGCACTTTTGGATTTCAATGTCAAGGCTTTGTAGCTATTTATGAGGTCAACTAAACAATTAATTTTACTTTAAACAACCTTTGCTAACTGTCAAGTTCACAAACCTTTGTGTACACAGGTAACAACGGCAAACTTCAGATCAAACAGCTTTGATGCAACCGTTACGCGTCGAGAAGGCGATTATTTAATAAGGTTACCTGTGAGCGCGGACTGTAAACAAAAACAAGTTTTGCTTTTGTTATTTGGCTCTTTACCGGTTTCGCTAGTTACAAACATCGTAAATCAAGTTGTTTTGGAATTATCATTTTTTGCCTAGGCTTGATGTTTCCAAAGCGACATATCATCCTCGATTGTCCAATTATTTTGCAAACTGACAACCCGAGAAGTTCGGTCTAAATTAGGGTGGGAGCCGAATAAAAAATGGTCGAGAAAAAATCTGCGAAGACACGTAAAATTATTATCTGCCGATAGCACAACACGGCTTTCATGTGGGACATGAAAAGATTTGACATGTTACGTTATGTTACCTGTGTCCCTGTACCTGGGCAGGTACAGCCCGGCCGGCACGTGACGTCGTGACGTGACGGTTATGCTCCATTGTATTTGTATCATATCGGTCTATCCATCTCACGGCTTTCTTCGGGCTTTATATTTTGCGCCTTTACCAGTTTACCTTTTCTTATTATTAAAAATGTTTAGCTTAGGCTGTGTTTTGCATGTCAATCGTGTAGAGAAAGTTTATTTAAAACTCATTTTGTAACATGAATGTCCTACTACTGTTTACTGCCATTGCAACATTCAAATTACAATTTAATTCCAATGGGACGAACTTTTGATACTAACTCAAGTTCAAATAATGTAAATCAAAGCGGTTACTAGACAACCATTATTATACCTACCTATCTGCAAAATTAAAATTAGTTCACTATAATCTTAACTAAAGCATAGGTACCCATGTAATCGACATGAACCCTTTTCTCCACTTACAGATTAGATTTACTGCAAGCTAAATATACTTACTTGATAATCTTAAGTGTACATCGCTGCATTTCGACCGACCTTTCTTCAATCTATTAATTTATCATTAACTTATTTAAATGTTTATATACATACTGTTAAAAAAAACATAGAAGAAGAAAAGTAGAGAATTAGGGTCAATTCCCACTGAAAGAGCAGCGGCCGGCAGCGGCCGGCAGCGGCCGTAATTGCAAGTGATTGAGCGCGAGCGCGGCGGGCCGCGCGGCGCCGCGCCGCGCCGCGGCGTGCCGCGCTCTTACATTTTACGTGCTCTTACGGCCGCTGCCGGCCGCTGCTCTTTCAGTGGGAATTGACCCTTAGAGAGCCTAGAAAGGTGCTCATTTCTAAAAGAAATCTCTTCCAGTAACTTTTACGATGAGCCGTTAGCCAGTAGATTATCCACCGGTTTAATTAAAATGACACAACCATTGTTCAGTTTTGTGGTTTAATTTAACAAAATTCTTTTATTATATTATAACAAAGGTTCAGAGGTATTGACGGAATGAAACCAAATACTTTTTTTAAATATTGGATTGAAATCCTTTGTTTTGTTGACGAGGGATCATTTTTTTTTAAATTAATTATGTTTTGGCATGCTGATCTGCTGTTATAATAGGTTTCATTTACTTTTCATATTTTAAAATCACATTTCGGATTGCTAGAATGACAAAACAAATATGTGACATAAAAAGTTCCCAAAATTAACCATATCAAATTCCTACAAAAAAATATAACACAAAATCAATAACCTATTTATAAAGTTACTGAAACGTTCACCTTCCCTTAATTTCTGAAAGCAAATGGATAATCAGTATATAAGTAAGGAGAAGTTATAAGTTATTTGTGTTTCAAGTTGGCGCATGTAAGTGACTTTTCAGTAAATTTTCAAGTCACCAACTTTTCCATTTCGTTGCCGACGTATTTTACGAAGAAAACCGAATACTTTTAAGATGGCCTTAATAAATTTTAATCGAATGTCTATCGGGAGAACGAAGGAAGATAACAGGGGTAGGAACATATTTTAATCTGATGGATAAAAATGATTCATTGTTTTTGCAGGAATACCTAGCCTTGTTAGTTAGGGCTCTTAAATTATGAAAGTACGCATGTAACACCAATCATGTATTTGTCAGGTATCAGACGGCTAAAAATCTTGATACTCTCAAAAAATAAAAATTCCAACCAACAGGCCGACTGTCGGCCGACTTTTTAGTCTGTACCTATCGTGTGGGTGCTCTTAAGTAACTACATAGACTTCATACTAGTATAAACTTCATACTATTAAATATTATTCAGTACAAATCATATAGTTATCGGAGGAGTCTAGAAGCCACACTAAGTTCTAATCAAAATTTGATTATCTAACAAAAACTTTGTAACAGTACCTACTCAAGTAACATATACTTTAGGCAGACAGAATTCTTGGAAAGCCTTGAAAGATCTGGGTGTCCCGAGGTTCATTAATATTTGCGTTTCTCGTTAGCTCTAACTAATTACTACATCGTCACTAGAACATGTTAACTTGATTTATAATTAGAAGCAAAACCTTGTTTGTTAGTGAATGATAGACAGCCAGATTAAGATTAGGTACACATTTAGGACATATAAATTATACTATGCTAGGTATTTATAAGGATTGTGCGTTTTTATAAGGAGTTATTTTCTTAAAGTCAAAATGTGTATAAAACCAAGGAACTTATGGTCAGCAATGAATGAACCAACGAAGCAAATGAGCATACTTTATAACG
Organism: Helicoverpa assulta; assembly: GCA_963856015.1. Classification (NCBI taxonomy): domain Eukaryota; kingdom Metazoa; phylum Arthropoda; class Insecta; order Lepidoptera; family Noctuidae; genus Helicoverpa; species Helicoverpa assulta. Next base: position 10,029,335 of record CAWLCW010000023.1, read on the forward strand.
CTTGGGACCAATTGAACCGCCCGGTGACAAAATAGCATCGAAATTATTAATGTAAGCCTTGTAAAGCTGGGAACTTTTAATGTAACAAAATAAAATAAAAATATTTCGCTTTTACTTTTTGCCTTAATATATATTTTAAACAAAAAAAAATAAGTTTTTAGAAAAATCTTAAAAGTAACAATTCAATAATAGAGGGTTGACATTTTTTTTAATTAAAATTACTAACAATTTCAACATTATTTAAGGTTAAATTGGACATTCAGAACGCGACATCTTTTTAAAACCATTATTACGTAGGTACTAGCCAGTATAAATCTATTACGAACATAAGGAACTTTTATCTTTCTTCTTTAACTATATTAAAGTTCGTCCCGTCAGTTCGTTTTAAGTCTTCTCAACGTTATCTGTTTAAGCCTAAGTTAGAAATGGATGAGCCAGGACAAAGTCTGCTTTGTAATCATTGTGATTACAAAGCAGATTTTATATCTACGGCAAGAGTAAGCGCACACAAGAAACTTTTAGTCGACCGATAGTTTGTTTGGGCACATAAATTAGTATGAAGTTGAATGGAAGTACTCACGTAACAACGATCAGATATTTAGTCGGCATCAGACTGACTGAAAACTTACACAATAAGGTAGGCAGTCGTTACGGGTAGGTAGCCAGATGCCAGTCTAATCAAGGGGTATCGGGTTGCCCGGGTAACTGGGTTGAGGAGGTCAGATAGGCAGTCGCTTCTTGTAAAGCACTGGTACTCAGCTGAATCCGGTTAGACTGGAAGCCGACCCCAACATGGTTGGGAAAAAGGCTCGGAGGATGAAGGTAGACTGTCGGCCGACTTTTTCGTCTGCAGTGTGCGCGTAGGCTAAGGGTTTGCTAGAAACTTCTTTAATATGCTTCTCATTCTTCTATACTATGTTGAGTTTTGTTGGCTTTCTTCAATGCATACGTTTTTCTTCAATGCAATTATTTTTCATTGTAGGGTCGCTCTATGATCATGGGCGTAGCCAGCTTTGGGCTCAGGGTGGGGCAGCAGTCAACCTATCCTCCGGGGGAGGGCGGGGGCCCTCCGATTTTTTGTATCTTGAGCCGTTAATTTCAAAATTGTTAATCTCTTAATTTGAGAGGTTTATATTTTCAGGTACAGAAAATAAACAATCACACACAAGACAAAAGCCAAAAGTAAGGGCATATAGTTTCTGAATACGCGAGCGTAGCGAGCGCGAAATTTTTATCGGACTTACACCAAATATTACGTAAAATTTAGCCCAAACGTACTTAACTTTTTGTTTGTTGACAAATGCAGAAATAACGGCATGTAGTTTCTGAAGACGCGAGCGAAGCGAGCGCGAAATTTTTATCGGTCTCAAACCAAATATTACGTACAATTTAGCATAAACGTACTTAACTTTTTGTTTCTTGACAAATGCAAAAATAAGGGCATATAGTTTCTGAATACGCGAGCGAAGCGAGCGTGAAATTTTTAACGAACTTAAACCAAATATTACGTAAAATTTAGCCCAAACGTACTTAACTTTTTGTTTGTTGACAAATGCAAAAATAACGGCATGTAGTTTCTGAATACGCGAGCGAAGCGAGCGCGAAATTTTTATCGGACTCAAACCAAATATTACGTAAAATTTAGCCCAAACGTACTTCACTTTTTGTTTGTTGACAAATGCAAAAATTAGGGCATACAGTTTCTGAATACGCGAGCGAAGCGAGCGTGAAATTTTTTACGGACTTAAACTAAATATTACGTAAAATTTAGCCCAAACGTACTTAACCTTTTGTTTCCTGACCAATACAAACATAATATAGTTTCTGAATACGCGAGCGAAGCGAGCGCGAAATTTTAATTCTTTTTTAAGACTCAAAACAAAAAAACTAAGTTAAATGTCGCCCAAATATACATTTTCATGAATGGGGGGACTAGGTATAACACACCCGATTTACGTCTATACGAAAACCCCCTCGCTCGCATAGATAAGTCGATAAAAATAAAGTTAGATAACGTATAGCAACGTCGCGCAGCTAAGCTTCGCGGACCACTCGGAATGCCTCCAGGGACCACCAGTGGTCCGCGGACCACCGGTTATAACCACTGTGCTAAACGATCGTTCTATTGTACAGGTCGTACATGGCTGGGTAAGCAAAATAGCGAGCGCGTTTTTTACACTAGGATAAAATTTGCATTTCCGAAATTTTGATCACATCTACCAGTTTCATCTCCTTCAATGCATTATTTTTTGGATTAGATGGACGGCTCGGCTCGCTACGCCACATAGCAACTATTCTTTTAGGGAATACGGCTCGCTTTCAAATGACGCGCGAACCGCGCACGTTCGGGAGCTCGAGCGTGCATTTTGTTTTGATCGCGCTCTTTTCAAAGTCGACAATTTTTTTGTGCAATAACTTACGGATATTACATATGTTGTTGATGTTGTTAGTTAGAGTTAGTAAAAAAAAACATTGTTTAATCAGACACCTTATAGGTCTGAGCCAGGGCCCAGGGTGGGGCAAGTGCCCCAGCTTGCCCCAGTGTGGCTACGCCCATGTCTATGATCCAGGGCTTAAGACGGTACGACGGTAAATAACCTATCTATTAGTTTAGGTAGCAAATAAAAATAATAGTTACTTTACGAAGAGATGCATCTTATTAGTGATTATTTCTCATTTCTGTAAAATAATTCTGCTTAAAATTAAAAAAAAACTACCATTCAAGAGTCAAGAATGTCTACAAATTTTATGTATTTTTTATTAGTTGGTATTTGTTTTAGACAAAGAGAAGTTGACTTCAAAAAACAGTACAATAAACGGCTTCCGCTGCGTTTTGCGGGGACGCGCCTTAACAGTAATCTTCCTATTATACAACGATACGTCGTATATATTCATTGATATTACATATAATAATGAGATCAAAATCCGATGAAAACCTGAATTATCGACTCTATATAGATTCAGGTTATGCTAAAACACATACTAGCTGGATAAATACATAGGTACGAAACACAGCATGCATTCAATGAAGTACCTAAGAAACAATTGTATTTATTCCAAATATTCAAGTTCAATGACCTAACAATCACAGGTAGTAAAAGTTTCTTACTCCCTTTACTCCCAATAACACGAAGAATAACATTAAGGGTACAATGACTCAACATTACTCTAAAACACAAATAAATCCGTCCAATAGGTCGGTAACGTTATAACGTATTCATGCGTGCAAATCGTTTAGCACGTCCAATCTGCAGGTAATCCAATTGCTAGTTAGTGGTGATGTGTTTACGACGATTCATGCTTCGCTCGTCTGCTTAGATGCTTCGTGCCCTTCCAATTTCGAATATGACACTGATTTAGGCTGCAGTTATGTAGATGTCAGATTGAGTAGATCACTCAAAGAGAGATGATGTAATGTTAACAAGTATTGCAGATCTATAGAGTTAATGGGAGAATCTACAGGCAATGCAAGCGTTGACTTTCAGATGTACTCAAAATAGGTATATTAAAAATGTAAAAAAAATTCGTTCATAAATAACTTGTTTGGTAGACCTAGAAATCTCGATATAAACTGATCAACTAATAACCAGTAATACTTTTGACCGGGGCGTCGCGAGTCAAGGGCAAAGTATGTTTAATGTAACTACGTGGAAATACAAAAGACTTCGACTAACAACAAAATATAAATATTGAGGTAAAAAAGCAATACCTTCAATTCATGAAATTGAAATACTCGTTAGAGCAGACACACATTGAAAAAAGCTATAGCATCAGAAAACATCTTCAATTTGTTTACATTTCTTGGACTATCAATGGGAGCAGTGCGCGGAAGACTGAGTAAAATAAAAATTCACAAAATATACACAATCTCTGAATGAACGCTACCGTTATCCGTACAATGAAAGTTCACTTTATTGATGCCATTGTCTGAAAAATGGGTCACCGTAATATTGTTGTTCGCGGCTTAAATAATGTCAAATGAGATTATTTTGAATTGAATTATTGCTTCGGTGGAATGTTCCTCTATGCATAGGTAGAATGCTGCAGTACAATATTGGATTTGTATTAATTAAGCGTGAACATTTTGGAAAATTCTAACGTGATAAGTAACGTCCGTCATTCATGTTCAAAAAACAGACTATAGCATTTAAAGATAAAATAGCTTTGCAGGTATCTGTCAGCTGGTTCGAAAACCCACACACAAAATGTAGGCACTTTACCCCTTTTACATTATTAATGCAGAAAATAGCAAAATATATTTTAATTTCAAAGTCGTGGTGGCCCAGTGGGTAAAGAACCAACCTCTCGAGTAAGAGAGCGCGGGTTCGATTCCAGGTCAGGCAAGTACCAATGCAACTTTTCGTTGTATGTACATTCTAAGTATATCTTAGACACTAATGACTGTGTTTCAGATGGCACGTTAAACTGTAGGTCCCGGCTGTCATTGAAAAATCCTTGGCAGTCGTTACGGGTAGTCAGAAGCCAGTAAGTCTGACACCAGTCTAACCAAGGGGTATTGGGTTGCCCGGGTAACTGGGTTGAGGGGGTCAGATAGGGCAGTCGCTCCTTGTAAAGCACTGGTACTCAGCTACATCCGGTTAGACTGGAAGCCGACCCCAACATAGTTTGGGAAAAGGCTCGGAGGAAGAAGAGATTTTAATTTCAACATTTTTATATTAATGTCACTGTTATGAACCCAAAATGATTTCGGACGTAATCAGGAAATGCCGACGTCAAGTGGCTCAAAAGACCAAAGTATGAAATAAATAATTTCCTACCATTTAACCAAAACGAATTTATATACGATAAAAGCTTACCTACAGAAAGTCATTTTGCCCTCGTTAATTTCATTCTTGTTATATAAGTCTCAATTTGTGGGGTAATTTATTAAATTCAAGGATTATGTCACTTCGCGAGCTTATGAAAGGACCGCTCCAAGCTTTTATTCAGAAACATAATGTAATTAGAAATTTTGTACGTGGGGCCGAAAGTTGTTACTCGTCGATTCGAATTGGATACTCCAATGGAGACATTCCATGAATATGTAAATGTAAATGGCAAATCCATATTTATAACTTAATCAATACACACATTACGCATTTTTTGCATTGAATAATTTTGCCCTATATTTTTTTCCTTTAAACACGGCGACTGGAAAAAGCTATGTGTAACGGAGGATTCCTTTTCATAACGATTATTTACTTGGTTATATTTATTTATGAGCGCAATTTGTTTCATGGATGTTTGCCAATGAGAGTCAGCATCCTAGATTTTATACACTTTCTTATTTATTGAGAAAGAATTCGTTTTATTGAATTCATAATCAATTTTACTTTAATGTTCTTGTACCTAAATACATTTATGAGTTCAGGTCAAAAGGTTCTTTCATTTCTGTTTCAGGTTTTCATATGTAAATACTAAATACGTACCCAAATTATAAGTAAGTTTATCTGTATGTAGGATGCCTCCGTGTGAGAGGAGGCCTGTACCCAGCAGTGGGACGATAAAAAAAAAAAAAAAAGGCTGTAACAGGATGCGAAATTGTACCGAAATAGCAAAATGTAGATATGTTAACGGAAATGAATGTAATCCGTCATTGTATACAATTCCTAGGAAATCTATGAAATTCCTAAAACCGCCCGGAAATGTGTAAAATAAATTACATAAGACACATTTCCTAGGAAATCTATACATTTCCTAAATAGTAATCGAAAATGTATATTTAAGATATCAAGGGGTAAGCGGGGAGTAGCGGAGCGAGGGTATTGCATTGTTCGGACGGGCCCAATGTTACCTGATTGAAGCGAAGCATGCAAGAAGGCATGCAGCATGGAAACAAACATGCAACATGCAGCAAACATGGCTTCTGCCACGGCTCCGGCGCTGCGGGGCTCCGGCGGTTCCATGCGAGATTATCGTCGCAGATGGTTTACGCTCACCGCGGCGGCGAGCCTTAGAACTACCTGAGCCTCAGCTCGCAGGCCGCCTCGCCCCCCCGCTCCTTCGCGGTTTTGAATTGCACTCCAGGGGTAGGGCAAACAAGACTACGTGGAGTCGGTTTTGCAGCGATTCGTTTTCGTCATTAACTTCAATTTTTAATACAACGTTTTTTCATTGAAGGTTATAAATGGCAATATGCTAAATAAAATGAATCCAAAATGAAATTCTACCATCTTCATAGTACGCCAATTCTGCCAGATAGAAGGAACCCGACAGAAACCATTGTTCATTTATACATTTCCTAAAACGATATTGGAATTTTATACAATGCCTAGGAAATGTATACATTTCTGAGGATATGTATGTATAAAATAATTATTGAAAGAATATTAGCATAGCTCCGGAATTGTATACATTTCCTAGGAGCTGTATACAATTCCTAGACTTCATACATTTCCGGTAACAGATATAAAATAACTGGCCATTTTTCACATATAAATCAAAATTTACTAACATATTTTTCCGAATTAACGTAACTTGTAAGCTTTTCCAAATATTGCGGGCATGAACCACTACGTAAACAGATATGTTTTCACGCTCTATCAAAATCCACTCGTTTTTATTTACAAACTATTCGATAGAACGAACACAAGTGTAATATAAAACCAAATAAAGAGACGTAGCAAATAAGACAAAAGACTGAGTATGATACAGAGACCATTGTTACATCTGTATTCAGCACCGTACCTTTATTTCTCACAACCTACAAGCTAGAATCTACAAACGATAAAACGACCTACAATTTTAGTATTCGTGGCGTAAAACGAAAAGTTTCACATATTCCCTCCCCCGTATGGGTATTGCGGTTTTCTAAAATGCACAAATTTTATTACGAGTTATGAATGTTCAAAGGAGTTGGCAAGGTGTTCCCAAGTCCCACGGAACTTTCTAACTAGAAGACCACAAATTCTCGTGAAATTCCAACAAGAATGAAGAACTTTCAATCAGATAATGTGGAGATGTATTAGAAGTTTATTTTGGTCCTTAGAAGTGAAGTTACTTTTGAACATGTGTGAGGTCGTTATCCTATACATCACTTTACAAATTGTAGAACAATACCACGCATGAAATGAAAATGAACTCATGAAGATTACCAAAGCGTTGGTCTTTGATGATTCTAAAATAGTATGTATAACTAACAATAATTCTATCATGAGCAAATCTAGCATTTGCTCATATATCTGTGTACAAGACATTTCCCACCACCATCACACTTTTTAATAGTGGTAGTGACAACTTTCTCGTGCTGGTTTTTCCGAGCTAATCTAACGCACGAAGCCGGAACCAGTGGCTGGTGTTTTATAAATCAGGTACACTGTCAAGTCATCAAATTAATTATTAAAGTACTGTACTCACTTAACACATACATACGGCCGTAATTATTGTTGTAAACGCAACTGAGGATGTTCTCGTCTAAATATAGTTTTTATATCATATCATATTGCATCATTATCAGACTCCTACGCTACAAAAACTCAACAACGTACTTTACAAAAGGAAAAACCTTAAGCTCATTAATTATGAAGGAACGTAAACATCTATTTAGTAAGTCGTAATATGCTTAAAACAGGGAGCTTTGTGCTAACGTAGTCATGTAATCTTAATCTTAAAGTGACTGATTGTGGACTACGTTACTACGTACTACGTTTGGGACATAATGTTCTACAACCTCTCGAGTATGAGGGTGTGGTTATCTTAAACACCAATGGCTGATAAAAAGGTGAAGGACAACATCTTGAGGAAACCTGGACTATTAAGTCTGAAATCACCAACCCGCATTGAGCAAGCGAGGTGATTAATGCTCAATCCTTCTCTGTGTGAGAGGAGGCCTGTGCCCAGCAGTGGGACGACAAAAAAAAAGGCTGTAACAGTTACTCAATCCATGCTATGTAGCTGTATTGACACAATTAATTGAAATACATATGCACATAGCAACACTCGAAAAACATTAAAAATAACAAATGCCCTTCCTGTGAAAATATTCCTTTCAATGTCATCGTGTTATTTAGGTCATATAAGTTCAGTAATACGAGATAACAATTTAGTTGACCATTTAATATCAAATTGACTTATGATAGCTCTGAAAGGTCAAATGCAAAGACCTTTATGTTTTGACTGCGAACTAGCAAATTCAGATTAGACCTACACCCACCACTAAGATAAACCGCTGACCTCTAAAATAAAGTAACAATACATTTGACGTTTGTTGTTTTGAGTTTTAAAAATAAAGCATACAATAAGATAACAGAAATAAAACTCTAAATGAAAACCAACCTACGAAGGACTAGAAAAACTAATAAACCTTCTAAATTAAGAATGATTAAGTTATCCTTCAAAGGCAAAATATAACTACAAAATCGCAAAGTTACCCACACAACGCAACAAGTCCCTTCTTCACCCACATCTATTTTGAATTTGATTAATCAACAATCTGGTACAAAATCTTGAGCGGTTGTTATCGCAAATTATGCGCTAATATCACATACGCGTTGACAGACCGCTATCTAATGAAAATGTAAAGCCGAAACTTGGCAAGTGAACTGTTGCTTATTTAGGGTTGACGCGCTCCCGGTAATGCATAATAAAGTTGTTAGGAACGCAGCCTGGCGCCGTGCCAGCGGGCCCTCCCCGATGGCAATTCACTGATAAACTTCTTCGGGAGAAAAATGCCCACTTCTTTGTTTCACAGCCATGCATGCAAATAGAATCACTATTTTGCTGGCTATATGTTATGTTGTACCTACAATGATACGGTAATGCGTTTGATGGGCTAGACCCGCATTCCCTAGAATGCGGGTCTACATAATATTGTTCAACAAAGATTTATTGGAACAGGCTTTTAGCAAATTCTAAGTTAACATTGAAACAGCATACAATAATATTGCTATAAATAGTTATATAATAATCTAGTGTACTTTATTTTATACATGTTACACCACTTAACCTGAACTTATCCGAAGTATAATAAATACGGAAGGTGAGAGAACCCACGCAAACGATAGTTTTCCGACAAACAAAACCGCAGAAACGTCGTATAAATCGAAGATTTTTCACTAAGGGGAATGCAATGGAAGCATAAAATCTTTGCACAAAGGTGATATCAGTACATTCTCGTTTGAGTAAAGTTTATTTTTACGGGATAAACAATGAGAACGTTCAGTGTATCGATGCCGCGCCAATCCCTTAGTTCCGAATAAATAACTTTGCACAGAACATAGGAATTGGAAGTTCTGTATTGTGTGATTCCGGTGATTCGTCACTCTTGTAGTCTTTTTACAACTTTAGGTTTTCCGCAGCCCACCGGGAATCGAATTCCGTAATGGAAACGAATACCTTGAAGATAGAAAACCTCTATTTGGGTCCTATAAAAGAATCTACTATTAGTTCATCATCATCATCATCCCCCGAGCCTTTTTCCCAACCATGTTGGGGTCGGCTTCCAGTCTAACCGGATTCAGCTGAGTACCAGTGCTTTACAAGAAGCGACTGCCTATCTGACCTCAACCCAGTTACCCGGGCAACCCGATACCCCTTGGTTAGACTGGTGAATCTTCTATTAGTTGTCATTTAAAATGAAAGCTTTTACATTAACCTAAACGAATTACCCAGATATAATTAGTATCGCTTTGCATAGCCATTGTCGCCTATAAAAGATTAATTAATCCTACCCTAGCTACGGTAGCCGCCATTACGGTGACATTTCATTAGAAGTTATTAAAAAATAATTACGATTCACAGAAATATTCAACTTCAACAGCCTCATGAATAAATAATGTGAAGTTCCATCATTAAAAGTTTGTAATGAAACTTAGCTTTGAAATGACGAGCGTTTTTCTTGCCATTCACGTGCCATTCACAAATTGTCGCGGTTCTTTAGTGCAAGAATGATGTACAAACGAAAGCTCATATTTCTTGTCGGGAGTTAGATTAGAGGGCTTCTCGACTCAAGAGATTTATGACGCCAATACTAAGTCGATTCAAAACGTTTGGGTAACGCTCACAGTTCCTGCTATCAATCCTGATTTAATGTTCCTAAAGTCGACAATTTTACAGACACGAACATCTTCTGTGTTTATCAGACGTGATTGTTGTTCTAAGCTTTTTAGGCATTACATTCTAGTAAATATGATTTATTTATAGAAATTACAGTTTCGAGTTCAAAATCTTGTTATCTACAATTAACATGCTTTATTTATCTGCATTAATCTACACATTTTCAGCGGATACACGAATTTATAGAACGTGCCAGAATGTCAATTATAAATAGAAACACGTAGAGTTCGAAACATGAACCTGAAATTATTGAAAGCGGTTGAAATTGTTTATCAATTATATTAGGTAACTGTATAACAATTAATCATTCCGATAGACATAATAAGATAGAACAATATTCTTAAAAAGAAAATTACAGGTGCATGAACTTAAAGAACTTACCTCGTTAATTAATGAACGTGGTGACTCATCCACGTATATTGTCGAAAAAGTACAGTAATTGCAATAAGTATGTATCGACCAACTACTTATTAGCATTTGGTTAAATTACATTACAATTTTCTTATAACATTGGTATATTTGTACTTGCATCCGCACTCCTTATTCGCTTAGCCGTCAAACATAACGATGCTTGCTGAGATGAATATAAAACAGGAACAATAAATACACGACGTTTATACGAGTTATGAATAAAATCTTTGTTTCTTTCAAGATTTCATTTAAATTATAGATACCACAGCAATTGGAGCGAAGGCAATGCTATGTTTTATTCATGACACAGTTTTGTGGATCTGATTCGTATATCACAAGTTCTCCAACAAATAATGACGTCCATTAATATCTGGTATTACCTATACATAAATAACTTTTGTTGTTTATATTTATGAATCTGTGAAAATACAATAACAAATTGTTGAACTTCCTCCGAACATTATTTCGTTAGCCCTTTACGCCGTTTAGACATAGATGGATGTTGTTATTTATTTTAACATAATAACACAGTTGCTCTTTCAGCTATGCGAACCCAAAAAGCTGACCAATTTTCCTTTTTAATGCACGCCTTGATCAAAGGGCGGGCGGCGAAGCGACGACAAAATAACTCGACGGCTCATAAAATTCATTATTTCGGCCCATCCAAGTCATCAAGCATGTTTTTGCTACCCCTTTTCATTAATAAAAATATAAACCACGTACAATTAAAAAAGGAAAGTGAGAGATTTTTTTTACAAAGAGGTTGACATTATTGAATTATGTTTAAAACGAGAATAATTTAGCGATGTTTTGTTTGATCGCATCAGTTGAGCTTTTAACGTAATTTGTCAAACTATCTTTGAACGCGTTTAGATTGAACTCCACTAAATATTGTAGCTCGCCAGCGGAAACTTGCAAAGGAAACGACGGGAATGCCTGTAAAGCCTTTGATACATTTTCTTCGTTATCAAGCCAGGGGAACCAAATAAAATCGCGAAGTGCAGGATTTGCTCGTGGATCTGGCTTTGGTTTCTGTCGTGGATTTATTGCGGCCCAGTACATCCGCAGCCTGAGGACCATGTGCTGCACGAGATCCGGATGAGAGGACCACAGGTCATTGGTCTCAGCTGGGTCCACGCTCAAGTCGAACAGACATCCTTTTGCTGAAACAAAAGAAGCAAATTTTATATCATAAAAATCCTCTTATGTAAGCAGCTAATTAATTCATTGCGGTTGATCTAATTGCATAACACAAGCATATGTATATCTTGGTTAAAAACAAAGTTATCAGATTTCTAATAATAATGGTTAACCACAGAACGACTCATGAAAATGTTTACATATTTTAATTGCTAATAGTTTTTTTCTATACTAACCGTTAGTTGGTATGCAAAGGTCTTCTTCTATATTTGTCAGATTAATTTGTCGATATAGATTAGACATATTTCGTGTTCTAGCTACCGTGTTCAGATTTAGTTTGATGTTTAAAGTCTCCTTAAAGACACGCGCTGTGTCACAGCTCAGCAGCACGTTCTCGTAAGAAAACGAGGGTAATCTAAACTTTTTTAACTCCATGCCATAATATCCACTTGTTTTTGGATCAACGTTGCCTACTATAATTTTGTAATTTCCTTGTCTAAACGCTGCGTAGTCTTTGAGATCATCCATAGTTACTAATAAGTCTTCTCGTGGAGGTTGTTCGTCTTTTGTTATGGCATTCCATTGGTCGATACCATCTATTGTCTCGTTGAAACTTCCACCAGCAGCAGCAATTAGTGTTGGCATCCAATCGGTCACGTGAAACAGTCCTGGCCAAATTTTGTATGGTATCAATGCGTGCCATATGACCGCGGTCGTGCGCACCGCACCGTCCCAGGGCGTGCCTTTTGTACCTCTCAAAGGTAAATTCGAGCCGAAATTCCGATTTAATCCAGTTGAAGCTGCACCATTATCAGAAACCAAAACGATGATAGTGTTGTTGAGTAGTTCCATTTCAGCCAGTGCTGATACTATGTGGCCGATACTCCTGTCTAAGCCGGTAACGAGACCTGTGGGGGATATTGGTTGGTCTGTTAATTGTGGTTGTTCGGTGCCTTAGACAACAAGCGTGCAGTTTCTATCTACAAATACTGTTACACTACAAAGTCATAAAATATGCTACATTTTGGACTGGTATTGTCTTTCCTGGCGTGTTTCTCTATCGTGTGTGTGTACAAAAAGTCATAAACAAATAAATATTAAATAAATAGACACCGAAAGGGCACAGTTCTACATAAAAAATACACCTCTCGGTTGTCGTCCGTATTATAACAATTTTTATTGCACAATCTAATAGTGATATATAGTACTATCACTTTTGATTAAAATTTTAAACATTGTTACCCCAAGTCAAAATCCTTAGTCCGGTCATAAGACATGATTCAGTTACCTGCGTATAATCTGCGTGCCGAATGTGCGATGTGCTCGTTTGCGGCGATGAGCTCCTCGGGCGGTTGCAGATTAACGTACCCCCCTCCGATGTGGGGAGCAGCATGCGATATGTGAAGATACAGAGGCGTAGATGTATCGTGATTCCTTATCACTGGAATATTTCAATTAATTCTGATAAAAGAAGGATTTGATTCGCGGTTCGAACTAAGTAATAGGTCGTGAATTTTTTGCAATATTTTTAATGTGGTTATGTGACGAAATATAAAAGACTTAATTTGACAACTATACGAAATGATTTTTAGCATGGTATATTTTTAATATTAATACTTCACTTTCAATTATCTGATACTGAACTAACGAGTTATGTCAATGTTATTTCAGTGAACGTAAAAGTTAAATCTATTCATTAAAAACTGGGTTCACAATCCGACAAAAGCACAAAAGGCACTTAATGTTTTTGATTAGACTCATAATCCCACTTGACTTACACCGACCTATTTGACTTACCCAACCTATTTGGTTTACCCTAAAGTTTCAATGTTACCCTTATTGACACTTTAGCTTTTCCGCACGTATTTGGATTTATATACCTACTTAATGCAATGCCTGCTCGCGGGTTTGTCCGCGTAACATGTAAAACATACTTTATGACTGACTTCCCAAAACGGCGGAGCTTCTCTATTCGTTGTAATCCTTTATTTTTTTTGACACTTCAAAACTATTGCATTATTGACCCCCAAGTATCCAAATATGATTCAAGTTCCGTCTGGGTTATAAACGTAAGTATCATCAAGCTTCTACCCCGCAAAATTCAAATGACGAAACTAACATGCACTTCATAGACCACGAACCATTTCTCTCTGATGTTCTAACACAGTTTATGTGTATAAAAGGAGTGCATCAAACAAATATGCAAATGTTTATTACATAAAGTTTAATAGCTATACGTACGCTTAACAGCCCGTTCCGTTAGTACTTCGGTGAGATGACCCCTTTGATCTTCAATTGGTTCGAAGTCATTAAAGAAATCAAGTCCATAGAAAACTGTATCATTCCATGTCTGTAACATCAAAAACTTATTAAATTAGGAGTAAAAAATATATATTTCACATTTAAATTGCTGAACTGTTTGAGGTAAAATGATGAGGCTTTTAAATAGGTCGTAGTACCTCAGAGACAGACGATGGAGAAAGGCTACTTTGCCAAGTCACCAGCGAAATCTAGTATTAAGTATATAATAATAATAATACAGTAGCAGCACAATTTTGCAAGAACATAAGCAATCATTCCCCTCGCATGCAATAACATACGTTCACAATAACATATTATGTTCAAGTAATAAGACTATGCAAACAAGCAATAATCGACTTCCGAAATGATTCCTTTGAGGTGTCAACAATTACACGATCCGGGTAATTATTTCCTTGAAATTACGGTAGTAAATTACAAAACTGATAAAGTTAAGTGGTGTATTTTACAAAAAAAAATTGCTACAGTATTTTATCATTGTAATTGATATCTTGAAAACTCTATGAAAGATTCTAGACTCCGTTTCATAGTTCTAACAAAAGGTTCTTTAACCTAACTCGTAACAATGTCACGTTGCGTTCCAAATACCTCAACACATACTAACCTCGACGTGATTATACGTATAGTAATCCACACTGTTGCCTAAGAAGCCATAGAATGTATCAAAGCCTCTATTAGAGGGTAGATAATGTTCCCTGGATTTACCGAGGCCCCATTTACCTATCAAATGTGTGGTGTAGCCCAGTTGTCGTAAATGTTGTGGCAATAGATACTCTGTGGCAGGCAGACCTCGATCTTCGGCAGAAGCGATTGAAACGCCTTGAGTACCTAAAACATGAATGTCGAATTTAGAATACATTATTGGAATTGCTTGATTAATGGATGAGTGGTGTCTAATCGGAATTGATAGGGAATATGCAAAATAGATACTCATATTATTATGTTTATGTTTGATATGCATAAATATGACTAAATACTGAAATGGAATCCATGAATATACGTTTTTTAAATAATATGGAACATATTTTTAACAATTCTGATGAAAACGACGTGATGACTATTGACAAAGGGTGGAATATCCGAATCGAGTTTATGAACATAGCTACACATCATTTCACTTTACAATACTTGAAATGTACCTATATTTTTACCAGCCTACTCGTATTATTCTTTTTCAATTGTACTTTGAATTACTCTAACTATAATAGAGCTCCGAAAAAATACTACAAAAGGCAAACTTCTTATCTACAAATTGTGCCATACATCCCAAGATCCAACAGTTCAACCCTAAATGCAAATAAACAGGTCTCTTTAAAATATTACACAGATAAATTCACGGTAGCTTCGTATAAGAAAGCGTTTTCGTAAAACGTACCCGTTCTTATAGGATATTTTCCGGTGAAAAGCGCGCTTCTTGACGCGGCGCCGCGGGAATCGGCGTAGTACTGCGGTATTATGACTCCTTGGTATGCCAGAGTGTCGATGTTAGGAGTCATTATTTGATCTGAGCCGTGGAAACTCACGTCGCCCCAACCCTGTACGCAATTGCACTAAGATTATTATGATGAATTTGTAGGGGAAGTATAAGAGCGTTATACATAATAATGGTTCAAAAAATTATGTCTGTTTTGTATGAATACATTCGGTAGTCAACATACAGGATTAATAACTCCTGTTGCGAAAACCTGTTACGTTATGATTATTATTTATTCTGTAGTGTTTACAGAAGGCAAATGAGTTGTAAAAACCATTTTGAATAGTAGTTAAAGCAAACTTATCGTTACAATATGTTTGGTTACAATCTCATAGGTATATGTTTAATAATATTTCCACGAAACTTACCAAATCATCAGCCACAATAAAAACTATATTGGGCTTGGAAAAACTTTCACATTTAATAAAAACCACAAGCGAAGTGAAAACACTGAAACAAAGGAAAACTTTGTACAAACAGATCCCTATTGTATCGAAAATAGACCAAATATCGTTTACTAAATAACTTACTAAAATAGTCTCATTTTGGCCAAATGTAGTCCGAAACAAACTTCTTCTGAAACATGTCTACCGAATGAAATAATTCCTTGGAAATGATACTCAAATTAACAACAGGTACATAATATATTAGCATACGGTTAGCTAAGCGAAAATATACACAGAAATACAGCACTAGCGAGAAAACTGAATGAGAAAACTCGAAGAAAAAATATGAATTCTGAAAGGCAACGACAACGTTTTTATTATTAAGAATGGACGCATTTTAAAGTGCTTTTTGAATATCAAAGACTACCTCCACTCTGCGACGTGAGTTGATTTGTACCTAGACTGAGAATCGCGACTTGGAAAATTTCATTTTGTCTAGATTCAATAACCCACTAACGGTATACCTACAATCATCAAAAAATTTAAATAAATACCTACGTGTTAGCGTGAATCACACGCGTCGCTCATCACTGTAGGCTTACCCTAAAGTTCCGCACCTGTATCAATACTAAAATTAATCATTTATACGTTTTCAGTCCCAATTTTACTTGTAGAACAAAAACGATACATGACACTTAGTTTCATGTACAACGTTTAAATGTGTGAACAAAAATTGGTAGGTATATAAGTCCTGGATTTTTATATTCCTAGACCAATCATTCTAAGTAACCAACTTTATACCTGAAATAAATTATTTAGATTTCGTGTAAAAATCTAGCAACGTGACTTTCAAGAGTTCAACGACCTGTCTGATATCTGGTAATAGAATATTAACGGGTTTTTATCTAAAAATAGAAAGTTTTTTCTGTGAGTGGTGCGACGTTATTGACTAAAAATATATATTTTTGAAGGATAATATATTTTTTCAATCTAATCAGATGAAGACCTATGATGAAGTGGCTCTGAAGCCTGATGTTAATCTATCTGAAAAATTGCTTTCGTCGCATCATTAAACTAATAGCGTGAAACCATAAATAGACTGTTTTGACTACCACAAAGATACTTTTCTTGAATAGATTATTATATTCATATGTTAATTTGATTAGACTATTGTATTTAATAGTTGTTCCAGGTCATCGAGCTTAGAATCATATATGTCAATGTTCCAGGTACCATTAGATTAGGTTGTCAATTGAGTGTTGACGTTCATGTACCTTTATGCTCACCTAACTTTTACCAGTAGGTATTCATCGTACACTTAAGTTTTCTCTGTAAATCTGTCTTTGTCTAACGAAGTGGAAAGGGCTTTACTTAATGCCAGTAGTGTGGGGATTATTTGGACATAAATGAAGGAAACCTTATTTTTGGCTGCTTATTACGACCTTCGCAAATTGTGAACAGTCTGGCATCCCAAAACATTATGATAATCAAATTCTAGCAGACATCCTTAAAGTTACTGAAAAACAAAGTATGGTGTTTCAAGTTGAAGAATAGGGCGGTATAAAAAACAAGAGATTTGGCCAAGTTTTTGCTATAAAACAAGCATTTGCATGAGAAATGAGAACATCTGGCTACATCAGTTGCGGGATCAGGAAGACAACGTAATTAGTTAAGGAACTCGTAAAACAACAAATTAGAATACAAAAATAGAGACAGCGTTTATACGTTTAATATTTTATTTAACAATATTCTACTATGTAAAAACCTAGTAAGGTTTGTTCACTTATATTGGTTCATGGAAATCCCCATTCCAGCATATTATGAAAGTGAAATCGCTGCATGATTATACTTTCTTCAAGCTGCCGCACGGGATTATTATATACTTGAACTGGTTTAAGGCCAGGTACTAACGGTGATCCATTTTAAAATTAAACATTAATAAATAAATTAACTCAAAACAAAATTATTATTACATGAAAAGCACTGATGATCGAAAAGTAAGTATGCAAATAAAATTTATGTGCCATCAACAAATTCATTATTTGGTTACGTATCACTCTTGTGTGACCATATTCAAAAGTTAACCTTCTCACACTCATACTTACTTACATGCATAATTTTAACTCACATTAAAGTACAAAAATTCTTAACTTGTTGTTAAATAAATAAAGTACTTACATATAAACGTGTAGCGGCACAAAATACAGATTCCATTAATTTCACTTGGGCTGTTGTTTTCAGAACTTTGTTCACCGAACACTGAATATTTAAATCGAAAAGAAAAACCACAATCCAATTTGCCATTGTTATTAAAATATAATGAATTTTTAAATGTTATTTAATGAGTTGTGTGTTATTAATGGGTCACCCGTTTTTATTGAATAAAACATAACAACTCGTTTGTTACCGTTAAGGGTAAATTAGAGGAATACTGTAGTATTTTCTGAAGTTTGCAACAAATCAACAAATTGTACATGATTATCACATACCTTGACCTTAGCAATGATCGTCCAGACTAGTACGACTTTCATCAGATCAAAAAATCTACGTTAAAATTGAAATAGTTTTAATTTAGCCTAGGTACCTATGTGCGTTTCCAAATATATTAATCCATATATTTTTTCAAGTACCTAGGTACATTCAATTTCATGCTCCCAATATTAATAACACATAATTCACATAAATATGTCATATACTCATAATGTACCACACTACACGTGTGTATAGACGGCTCCTTGGCAACATTCTGTATAATATGACTATTTGCGTTGGAGGAAAGGCATTAACTCTCTACTCCTGTATATTATGTTCATAAATCTCTCAAGCAGCAATTCCAGGTTCGAAATCCCTCCATTTTAAAGCCATTGTTTTCGGGTTTTTTTAAACAATATACAGTTAGATAAGATGTTTACAGTGCACTGAGAGCGAACAATACTTGGAATTCAACGACTCGTATTGAACTTATTTATACCTAGCGTTATTTACTGGTGAAGAATGGACTTATCTTTTTCAGTTTATTGGTAAGTAACTAGCTTCTGCCAGCGACTTCGTCCGCGTTAGATTCTGACTTTGTGCAAAGAGAGGAAGAAATAATAAACACCAGCCTACTTATCCAATTATCTAAATCTATGCGTACCTACTGCTACTTCACCTAAAAATAAGTAAATAAAATGTAAACTATTAATAATTTGTAATTTAAACACTGCCAAAATAACTTATGTTTAACCTATTTTATAAAATAACAACAAATTAAAGTTTAAAATAAATTATTTAAAACTTAAAAGTCGCGCAATAACACTGTGAACGTCTATTCGTATCAATCGCATCAACAGCCAAATGTTGAAGCTCGCGCAGCCACCGCGTCGCGAGCCGCATCGAGCGCGGTGACCGTTGCTCAAAAATGATCCGTATAGCATGATTCAGTATTCACGCGCGATGGCTTATTAGCGTATTTCATGTCTAACTTTGGTGTTTCTTTACCGATTCATAATATGATTCTTTGTTAATTGAATGATGTTAACTTTTTTTAATTAGTGTGAGCGAGAATGTTATAAACGTATTAGTAGACAAATAATAATCAGAAAGCTCTGAACTGCTAAGCTATCTAGAGTTAGGTACACAAGTTATTGCGAGTCAACCATAAAAGACAGACATATGCTGTTATGGGATATTTTTTACATAATTTTAAGGAAAACATTTCCGTCATACATGGTTTTTGTGTAGCTTTAACCATTAAGGCTGCACACGCAACAGAAGCTTAAAAAATGGAGTAACTTCTCCCGTTTTCCCAACATTTCCCTTTACTGCTCTGCTCCTATTAATCGTAGCGTGATGAAAAGTACCAAACCTGCCCAGGAGTATAAAGAATAATTATACCAAGTTTCGTTAAAATCCGTCGAGTAAGTACTTTTTGTTTCCATAACGAACATACAGACAGACAGACAAAAACTTTACTGATTGCATTTTTGGCATCAGTATCGATCACTAATCACCCCCTGATAGTTATTTTGGAAATATATTTTATGTACAGAATTGACCTCTCTACAGATTTATTATAAGTTTAGATAACTTGGGTAGGTACCAACAAAGACAATAGGTAATTGGATTTTGTAGTCAGAAATACCTAGGAACCTACTAAATTCATGGAATAAATATCGGTTTACATACCGCAATTTAACCTACAACCTTCCCGAAGGAAACCTTCAATGTGTTAGAAGTTACAACCTCAACAGCCTACGTAATTACCTATATCAAACAGCACCATAATATTTTCTTTTAAGGTGAAGTACCTCTAGGATGCTTTTATGTTTTCTGAGGTAGGTAAAGGTAGGAAAAAGTGATTTAGGTACCTACCTAAATCACTTTTTCGAACAAAGATCAAATAAATTACAATAACATCAAATTAATAACATATTTACTCAATATAATGTTCCGTGGTTTCATCGATGACAGAGCTAGAACCGCAAATCCGCAACATTTTATGCGTGCCAAATGCTAGATTAGCCATGACCTATAGAGTGGACGTGCCTTGTTCGACGCATATTGTGATGCCAAGCAAGTGTAACTATGCGATATTAAGTACTAGCGTATCTGATGCGCGCATCTAACCCTCAGATTTTATTTAGGTATATCTATAGTTTCGATGGTTCTTTATAGACTATTTATTTAACTTTATGCAATCCTAAAATTACAAAGGCGGACTTAATGCCATAGGCATTCCCACTAGTCAACCTTAGGGTTACGCAGAGATTACATGGTAGGTGCATTAATTACTTAAAAAGACATGGTATAGGACAAATAAAGAATAACAAAATTGGATACTAAACACACGTACATAAATAATATACATAATACAAATAATTAAAAAAAACTATACCTTTGAGCCGTTTGGGGTTGAAACCCTGCCGTGGGGTCCAAGTGCTCATCTCCTATATGAGGATATTGCTAAGCGACTTGCTGACACTTCAGGTGATCCAAGTAAGCATTGCCATCCAACGTGGCAATGCTGCCAGCCTCTTGGGTACACTCCCGGTGGGCAGCGATGAGGAGGAGTTTTTTGATGCAATTTTTTAAACATTTATATTTATAGTAAGTGTATATAAATTAGTTGTATGTTGGTACACTAAGTAAGTGTTTGTCGAGAACTACTTATCCCGAAAAGACAGACTCGGCTGCAGACTTTATTTTATAATAGATATTTAATGATTGATGTTATTCAAGTAGGTATAAGTTGTTTTATTTAGCGGAAAAGTCAGATAAGTAACTTAATGATATTGACGCAAAAGTTTTCCTTTAATTACAATTTTGTGGTCATCTATCAAACATAGCTTAAATGGTTTTAGTTTACTTAACCCTTTAATTCTCCAACAAAATTTACTTACCTAATTAAAATACTTCCATTCACGCCAACATATAACATTAATTAGTTAATAAATTACTTATAAGACCGTACCTAATCCGAAATAGTACGTTCGCAACGGTAATAAAATTTAGCTTCAATTTTAATAGCACTTTCGTGCTTAGAATGGACCTACAGTAAGCAGTAAATAAAATACGTCTTCTAGGAACTACGTAGGCACTTCGATGTATTTGGTCAGATTATGAAATAAGAGCCAGTTTTGTCATATTATAGTAAGAAGAGTTTGTGGCATGTTTTTACTTACGAATGCATTTACATAAGTGCTCAAATTGTTTGCAACACAGTGTATAGATGCACTTGATGAATTTTTAACGGATCTATCTTAGCTTTGAATATTACAAAGTAAAGCTTTTACTTCTGCATCTTAAGGATCGGTCCAGCCATTCTGGAGATTTGGTGCCCTCATTTCCTTTATTCCCGTTTTAGATATGTTAATTAACTTAATGGCATAATAAAACAAAGAGAACAACGGGCAGTGGCAAGCTTCAACCAACTAAAAACTAAAACCTGGACATGTTAGTCCTAGTTAGTGAACACCAAAGTTTCTGCGAGTGAATTCCATTTCAAAATCTCGCATGCAACAGCTGTCGATAGAATATTTCCGAAAAATTCCGATGTACCCTCACATTTTTGCAAATCTTATTTTCTCATATCCGCATACCTACGAGTACGTGCTCTGGGATTCCATTTGGTCAAATATATCGACGTTCATAAAATACTTTCAAAGAAAATAAAGAATTTAAATAAGTAAAACTTCCTTTTTTGTGTAAATTGTCCTCATTGATTACAAAGTGAAAAACAAAGGTCGGGCTCAAGCGGCCAGGAAGCTTTAATGCTTCTTTGAAAGTTGTCGAACTAATTAAAAGTTTAACACCTCTTGTTGCCAACGTTTCCGGCCGCATGTTCCGTGGCTCGTAAATTGCCCCAACTTTCCATATCGCCACTTATTACGGGCATTTATTTAATCAGGCTACATTGGTTTAATGTTCATCAAAGGGACCGTGTAACCCGGTCGGTACGTTGTTAAAACAACATCTACTTTCGCGAGCTGACGAGACAAATGTTCCCTGGTGAGGGCGAACTTTATGTCGCCAAACTAGCGTGTTCTCCTAGACCGCTGCAGTAAAACACTAAATTGTAACTTACTGTATTGTTACACACGACAGCGTCACTCGCCTTCCCTTCACAATGCCTTTGACTGTGACTTTGTGTATGTTCTTTTGTTAGCTTCCCAATTAAATGTTCAGGAACTGAAATTAAATCGATTCTTAATTGGATGAGAAACTTTAGCTAGTAAAATGTCAAAGTGTACATTTACATATACTTACTATTCATTACTCTCCAGTTATAAACCTTTATTAGAACCACACAAACAGGCACTAATAACTATAATCTTGTAAATACAACGAAACTTTAGTAAATCATAATAATTATAATTAAACCCACGTGAGAGATTAAATAAATTACATCTATATTGTAAGACGTTGCGGGGGTTGTTAATTATTCGAGAAGTGTAAAATGATAGACAAACTCGGAGTGACGTTAAACTATCTGTAACAGTGAACTCAATTTAGTTGATTGCATGTTCCACCGCATCTTATTCAATGTCGATACGGGCTCTAACTAATTTGTACATGCAAATAGTTAGGATGCGATAGTCGGGTTCATATTCCACAATATGTAAGCTGCAAATGTTTCATAAATGAAATTGTATTGTAATGTTTTGTTAATTAATCAGAGATGGATATTTTGTATTTTTACAAAAAAATTGTTATAGCAACATTTTTCCGAAATGATATTTTAATACAGTTTTGTAATAAGTTTTCTTGAATGGGCACTAAATAGTTTTACTTTTAATTTATTTGAGGCATCCTCAGGCATTCCCTAAGGTAAAAATTCAACTTCAAAATATATTTTCGTAAGCAAGCACTTTTTAATTAAAACAGTTTTCCACCAAAAATGAGTGAAGTCGACTATGAGTGCACCTTCTTTTACAGATTTCAATTATGATAGAGCGTATCTAATATTTTATCTAATGAAAGCGGAGTTATCACTGTGCAAACTGGGAACGAAGATAGATTGTACAAAGGTTTACACTAAGCTTAATTCTATTGTAAAAGTTATTTACTGTTATTCTATATTCAAACATGGGCGTGTAATATATGTACGTAGGTTGTTTGTTTTCTTTGGAAAACACGTGTGTATATGAAAAATACTTAGGTATAATATTCAGAAACTAAGAGTGTTCAAAAACTCGGATCAAAAAGATTTTATGTAAAATAAAACATTCAGTTCCTCTCTTAGTGTGTATTGCTGATTCAAAGCAAATACAAAACAATAATAGGCATGTTTGTTTGCCTAATAATGAACATTACCAACTCATCAGTCAGTTTGATAGACATTCTGCTAAACATATTCTGAGTAAATTACAAAGCATCCAATTTGACGGCGACAGTGACAATAAACGTTGGCAATTTCGGGATAACTCCATATGTCGTAATTAGTACGTTAGAGTGCTCAAAAAAGTTTTTAGTCGATATTGCTCTTTGTAAAATGCTTTCAAGAAATCTACTAACATCGTGCCTGTTCATACCACAAAGCAATGTTACCTGCTGTATGTTACTTCTAACTTTGTTTCACGTTGGAATAACAATTTGCTTTTCGTAACATTTAAAATTGAGGTAAAAAAAATCTTTAAAAACAAGCTTTTATTTACTGTTACTGATATATATTTGACACAATTTATATGTTTTAAAAGCTTGTCGCGATTTTACTAAGAAAGTAAATACGAGTACTTAAATCTCGCGACAAGCTTTTAAAACGTAACGTTTGAGTTCCACCCGAACACACATAGTTACATACATACATACATTCATTGCAAGTTAAATAAAAGCTTGTAAAAGTAATTACCTACTCCAGTGAACTGCAGACCAGCCAACCTTCCATAATGGCCATAGATCATATTTTTTTTACACAATATAATAATATATTTTTCATGAAATACTGAAAGTGTATTCAACCGTTACAAGCCAGATATATTTAAAACCCATACAATATGGGGTGAGCCTAATGAGATTGACACAAATCCCCATTACAGGATTTCACTTTTGATTTTCCTCATGTAGAATGTAGTAGAAAAAAATAAATGTATAACATACCTATACCACCCATTCAACTCTTGAAGATCTACAAAATTCTTGATAATGTTTATCCTTAAGGTCTAAACTCGGCTTAACAATTTTTATTTCTCGGGCAACAGATTTTTAATGGTAAAGTTGTAAAAGGATTTAAAGAGTCTCGTGTGAAGAGACACTTAAGATGAGAACCTATCCAAACGGTTTAGAATTTACACCTATTTTGTAGATAGGAGGAACAGTGATGCTTTACACTTTAGCAATTAATTACTCCATTTCATTTTGCTCTGCAGAATTCATGCGGCACCGCCATCATATTGCATTTTTGCTGTGCTGTGGCTGTGCTGTCACTATATAGTCCAGGCGCTAGAGGTAGTTGAGTATGCAAAATCCGAGTGACGGCAACTGTGACCGGATTCTTATACCTGAGACCCTAAATAATGATAAAACACATCTTGCCGCCAGGTGTTATGGTCCCTTCTCGGTCCCATCACATCCCCTCTCCGCCCATACAGTAAGCATAGCGCGCTCACTTGTTTAGTGTGTTTCTACATCTATTGACGTACAGACGTTGCATTTTTAAGTCGTTTTTTTATATATCATATAAAATAATAATATTTTCGTAAATTCTTAGAGTCTGTTCAAAGTGTACTGTATTGAAAAACGTAATTTGAAAAGAAAAAACCTAACGAACAATTTTGCTTATTCTGCGATAATTCAAGTGATTTAGTGAAGAACCCAAGGCCAAGTACGTTTCTTCATATCAAAGAAGCAGCAAATAGGAGAAAGGACAGCATTAGTGAGAAGTTTTCAAAACTATATTATCCAGACTCCACAAAACAAGAATTTTCATGGCATCAAGACTGTTTAGCCACTTATATAAGTGAGGAGAAAATAAGGAGAAATTGCGTTGCATGAAAAAGAAGAAGAAGAATTATCTGCTTCAACTTCCAAAGCAAACGTGGAGGAGCTGACTCCAAAATCTCGTTCGTCATCAAGGGAACCGGCAGCGTTGAAAAAATCGTTGAAATGCATATTTTGTAAGAAGGTAACAAGAAACAAAGATAAGCAGCTACATTTATGTTCGGAAATTTCAGCAGCGGAAAAAATTTTTAGTACTGCACGTAGGAAAGAAGATCATGTTTTCACTGAACTGAGTACTTGTCAACGGCCTGAAGATTTATTTGCTATCGGAGTGAGATATCACAAACATTGTTACCTTGATATGGAAATGTCACAAACATTTATATGGAAAAATGCTCATCAAACACAATTACCACCCATTGATTATTGTTCATTTGGTTACGAAAAGCTCAACGGTGACTTACGTCCACGACAAATGACGAAGCCGTCTTTACCAGAGTCATTAATTCCACCATGAAAAGGTACTTCAAATTGTCGCACAATGTCTTGTAATTGCAAAAAATCGGAATTGTTTTGTATTTCATTATGTAAATGCATCAATAACAAATGTGAAAATAAAAATGATTAATTTTTTACCTACTTTAACTACATTTATGCTTTAATTAGCTGGTTTTCATATATAACTTTCATTTTTTTATCAATAAAAAAAAATTATTACTGTAATTTTTGTTTTTTTTTTATTATTTAAGAATCCATCTTCACTTATAACACGAGAAAATACTATAAATTATTACGAAAATAATCATTGAAGCGATTTTATATCATGCACTAAATACATTCCCTTTATTAATAAGAGAAGAGGGGGTAAAAAAAAATGGACCAAAAAATTGACCGGCAAGATCCACATTATTATTCTTTGACCTTTTCCTCACCTAAATCCGTTGGCGAAATTTGGTACTCACATTTTGCATACTCACTTACCTCTAGCGCCCGGTCTAATAACTACAATCAGTACTAAGCTAAGTTTAAACAAAAGTGAGGACTTGTGATTGGCTTTCTGTAGTTTAGGTTGGCTTCTATTTTTAGTTAGTTTAAGCTGTAAGTCCTCCAGAGTGTAATCTATATACATATAATAAATCTGTAAAAAAACTGTGTCTGTACATTGAATATATTAAAAAAATAATAATTGGGTGGGGTTTAGAAACAGTAATGGAGCACAAATCCAAAAAAAAAATTCTGTCTGTATGTCTGTATGGCTGTATGTCTGTTTGTTTGTACACGCTAATCTTCGGAACTACTGAACGGATTTCATCAGTATTAAATCATCAGTATTAGTATCAGTATTAAGCCTGGTCAACATATAGGCTATAATTTATCTTCGAAACTTGAAGACCTGATGCAGAACTCCAACAGACCAACAAAACTATAAGAGATACAAAAATGGTGCCATGGCAAAAATTGTTTCATGTGATGAGCATTTTCAGCTGAGATAATAAATTTTAAGATCTGGAACACCTGATGTGGAACCCCAAGAGCCCAGCTTCTCTGTACCATATACAGGTATGACGTTTTAGCAAAAGTTGTTCAATTTGATAAGCACTTTCTAT
This sequence comes from Helicoverpa assulta, assembly GCA_963856015.1. Classification (NCBI taxonomy): domain Eukaryota; kingdom Metazoa; phylum Arthropoda; class Insecta; order Lepidoptera; family Noctuidae; genus Helicoverpa; species Helicoverpa assulta. The sequence continues at coordinate 10,056,142 of CAWLCW010000023.1, forward strand.
TGACTTATACAAATTGAAGATCTAAAACACCTGATGTGGAACTCCAGGGGCCCAGCTAGACTATAGCATATAGAGGTATGACGTTTTAGCAAAAGTTGTTCAATCTGATAAGCACTCTCTGTTGACTTATAAAAATTGAAGATGTAAAACACCTCATGTGGAACTCCAGGAGCCCAGCTAGACTATAGCATATGAAGATATGACGTTTTAGCAAAAGTGGTTCAATCTGATAAGCACTCTCTATTGACGTATAAACATCGAAGATCTGGAACACCTGATGTGGAACTTCAAGAGCAATACTACACTTGAAATGTATAGAAATGAATGTTATGAAATAGGTATGGTGAATCAAAAAAAGTAATTTAGTCTGTCTTTTAGATAACCCTAAAATAATGGACACGTATTTTTCTTTTCTCTCTCTCACAAACAAATAATAACGAAGATACAACACGCTTGAATTTTGTCTTAAGTCACTGCTTAGTACAAATTTTACATACCTAGACGTGGCGTCACGATCCCCACTCTCCGACTTTGTTGCGTTATATATCATTATTATTTTGTATGTCTTTCCAGACCTTGGGACTACAGAGTTCCGAATTTTTGGGAGGCAAACGTGGGGCCGAAGCCAACACACTGAAGCCCTTTTGAGACAACTTTAATGAAATGGTGACACAAAACCGACGATTATCCCTTTATACACTATAGAAATGAACCCAAGGACAATCCCCTGTGGACGTCGTTAAAAAAAAGACCATCCCCGGTTCTGTGCTAAACTATTGCTAACTATGGAGGAAAACTACTTGGGCTATTGTGATGGGATGTTAGTGGATGACAATGTATTAGGTACATGTAAAAATGGCAGGTGGAGACTCGCCACCTCACTTACTGGGCCCCCGGGAATCAGTCACTGAATAGCAACAAGAGGGCAACAGGGACATGAGCGGCTGAGGGGTGAGGATACCTCGGTGGACTTTAAACGCAGATTACGCGCTCCCTGTAGGTCACTCACCATGAGGCACCTACCCTCCGAGCAGGGCTACTAACCCTGCTCTAGCGACTCCACTCTGGACGGCCAAGCCATACCAGAGGCGTGAGACCTACCCCCGTCATGGTTCACTTCGACCGGCTGGAGATGGGGGACAGTATACTCCCTGTTCTCCCTGGAGAACTCAGTATATATAGCCCCGCGGGGTCGCTACTCCCCGTCATCAGCCTCAGATGTCCTGCGGTGCTTATAACTCATTATTATTGTCGTTATTATCTCAAGAGCCTTTGTCCCAATTATGTTAGGGTCGACTTCCAGTCACGATGCAACTGAGTACCAGTGAGTACAAGGAGCGACTGCCTATCTGACCTCCACAACCCGGTTACCCGCTCAACCCAACACCCCTTGGTAAAACTGGTCAAACTTACTGGCTTCTGACTACCCATAACGACTACCAAGAATGTTCAATGTCAGCCGGAACCTACAGTTTAACTTCCTCTCCAAATAACGGTCATTGGTATCCAAAATATACGTAGAAAGTACATACGAACTTAGAAAAGTTGCATTGGCAGGTACTTGCCAGACCTGGAATCAAAGACGCACGCTCATACCTGAGAGATTGGTTCTCTACCCACTAAACCACAACGACTTCCACTAAGTCACCACGACATTGTCATCTATTTAATGTTTTTTTACGTCATAATACGTGTAATATTTTTGCCACACACAACTTAAATGCGGACTAATTAGAATCACTACTTTTATCCCTATGGTCACGTCTATTGCGGTTCAGTTCTCAGCGTTTTGTTTAGTCTGCTGTGCTTTTGCCGTTAAAGTACAAAAATTAAATATATGGAACGTTTCTAATGGTTATGCGTATTCCGTTGTTTTCAAGTCAACGGGCCCTTAAAATTCAATATCAGACTATTCAGATCTTTGATTTTGCTGACCCCGTAGTCGCTGGCATAAGGGACAGGATCCGCGTACGAAGTCGCGGGCAGAAGCTAGTCCATAAATAAATGACCTTTTACATCGGCCTTAATAATTTACACCCCAAAAATGTCCGTACCGATCTATACTTAGCTCCTAAGGTAGACTCAGCGTCAGAACATCTATAGCTGTCAGACGTACAGCCTACGTCACTCAATCATTATTTCGCGCCGCGTTCTGCGTGTGACATCACATAACGAGACGGTGTTCCACGTCCAATTAATTAATTGTCTGCGCTAAAATGATCGATCCTGCAGTACAACATCCGCGACTGTCTGATTGATATAGGAACTAAAAGGGATCGAAGGCTTCTATAGATAAATATTTTTGAAGGGATAAAACAGTGAAACAGAATATAAATGTATGTGGAATTTATTATGTGACTTTTCAGAATACCATATTTCTTACAAGCTTAACAAAAGACACATTTCTTCTTTAATAGATAACAGCGGTCATAGACCTAAAAGAAGGTATTACATTGTATCTAACTTCTTTTCAACACCCCCCTTCAAGGTAATACCTACATTTATAACATAGCATTACATTACATAACATAAAAAACATAAACATAACTTAAGCCTCATATAAACCACACTTATTCATAAATCGAAATAATAAATTCTTATTTAAGGCTTTTGTAAAAATATCGGCTGTCTGATCTTCTGCTTTAACATATTTCAAAACTAACTTGCCTTTCTTAATTAATTCCTTAATATAGTGATATCTAATGTCAATATGTTTCAATCTCTTAACGCTATCAGTATTAGCAACCATTATAGCACTGTGATTATCACTAAACAATACTACAGGACAAATATTCTCAATACTAAAGTCTTTTAATAAATTTATTAGCCAACAAGCATCAGCTGCAGCTACACTAATTGCCACATATTCTGATTCTGTAGAAGACAGACTCACACTAACTTGTTTTTTAGAACTCCATGAAATTAAACAATTTGAAAACATAAAACAAAATCCACTTGTTGACCTCCTGTCTTTTAAATCTCCTCCCCAGTTAGCATCACAGTATCCAACTAGCATATCATTATTACATTTATATACTAATCTGTGATTAATGGTATATTTAATATATCTCATAACTCTTTTAAGAGCTGTTAACAACACATTGTTTGCTTTGTTTTGATACCTGCTTAAAATTGACACAGCTACACAAATATCTGGCCTAGTTCCTAATGCTGCATAAGACAAACAACCTATTTTCTACATTAACAATTAACAATACTCTATGGGGCATAAATTTCAAACGAACTTTATTCCTAACAGTCTTTGCAACCACAGGTTTTTCACAGACAACCCATGTATTATTTTCTTTCAGGGTTTCTAGTTCTCTGCTTATGGCTTCTTGCCATTTACTAGCGTCTGGCCTTTTCATGGCTTCTTGGAATGTTAAAGGCTCATTTTCCTGAGTGGAGACATAGTGACACTTGTAGAAGGAGGTCTGTTTTCTTATACGAGTACTTCTGCGAGGAGATAATACTCTATCCTCTTCACTGCTGCAGACTTCGTCACTTGAACATGGTACATACATACTCATGTCACTATCTGGTACATGCATACTCATGTCACTATCTGTAGATACTTCTAAAATTGCCTCCGGCTGTTTGGCTTCCTTCAGCTCTACACTTTCATTGGACTGTTGGTTTATGTCGTTTACCTTTTCACTTGATGTACTATCCTGACCAACATCTTTGATTTCCAACATTACCAACTGTTCTTTCTTCTTCTCAGTCTGTTCTAGAAAAACTATATCCCTTCTTATTTCCACGCTGTTTTTCTTTGGAAAATATATTCTGTATCCCTTTACATTATCTCCATACCCCACCATTATTCCTTTTTCTCCCTTTGGGTCCCACTTTCTTCTGTTTTGCTTTGGGATATGGACGAAAACTTCTGTGCCAAAGGTTTTTAAATTATTAAAATCAAAGCGTTTGTTTGTCCATGTCTCAAACGGTGTTCTTTCAGGCTCATGGCTTTTGCCAGTTCTATTTAATACGTAGGCTGCTGTATGAATACCCTCTGCCCATAGCTTTTTAGGTAAACCCTTTGCACACAGCATTGTTCTCGCTGCCTCAACCAAAGTACGGTTTTCTCTTTCCGCCTTACCGTTTTGCTCGGGCGTATATGGCACTGTTGTTTGGTGAATGATACCTCGCTTAGCAAAAAGGTCTTGCACAGCCCTACTTGTATATTCCGTTCCATTATCACTCCGAAAATAATGTATTTTATTTTTAGTAATATTTTCAGCTTGGTTTATGAAGTTCTCAATACACACTCTCACTTCATCCTTCCCTTTAATAAAATACACTGACCTGTAATTTGAGTAATCATCTTTCATGACAACGAAATAACGGGAACCTCCCACTGATGGTACCTCCATAGGCCCACACGTGTCTGCATGTATAATTTCGCATGTCCTAGTTGACTTTGTTTCAGACGTTTTGAAGGGCAGCCGATGAATTTTGCCTTGTAGGCAACCCTCGCACTTTTCTTCTGCATTATCCCTAAAACGAATATTATTATTTTTGAGAAAAGTTTTAACGTATGTAAAATTTTGATGCGCTAGCCTTTCGTGCCATTCTTTCAAAGTTAGTTGTACCTGAGATACGTTTGCTTCTTCGCATTTATATCTTACGTTCATATAGCACATATCACCACGGTTTTGACCCACCGCACATACTCTATTATGTTTATAAATTTTGCACGTTTTATTGTTCATTTTCATGACATACCCTTTAGCTGTCACGCATGTCACTGAAAATAAATTTGTTTTCAGTTCTGGAACATATAGCACATTGTCGATGGTCGTATCAATCCATTGCCGACCGTCATGGAACTGCAGCGCCACCCTGCCAAATCCGTGTGCACTAATTGCTTGACCGTTTCCTATAATTACGGATTTATTTGTTAACGGATAATACGTAGCAAACAGATAACGATCGCGGCACATATGTTGGCTTGCGCCAGTGTCCACTAACCACTGCGATTGTTTATAATGTTCACTCGACTGCGCGACGAATGCATTTTCGGCCTTTTTATCCTTATTTATTTTGAACCAGCACTCATTCTTAGTATGTCCCGACTTTTTACAATAGTAGCACTTCTTCCACGGTTTATTACGCGTATCACTTCTTGGTATATTGTTTCTATTATTGTACTGTCCACCAAAGCGTCCACCACATTCACTTTGAAAATGTCCTGTCTTCTGACATTTGAAGCATTTGATGTTCTGTCTATCCTCTTTCTTCGCGACGAAAGCTGCCGACTGCTGAGGCACTTCTTCTTTGTCTCTCAATCGCTCTTCTTCTATGAGTAATCTGGCAACGAGGTTGTCATAAGTCTGCTTGTCTTCTGGCGCCGATTCCCAAGCGGATATAAAATATTGGTATTTTACTGGAAGTGACATTAACACCTTAGTTATTATGAATTTTTCGGAAATACTTTCTCCCATCTGCTTTAATTGATTTTTCAGTTCTTCTATTTTCGATAAGAATGTGGACATGTCCGTTCCGTCTTCATATTTATATTGAAAGAAACGTTGTTGGACTATATGTACAGTTGTTTCGGAAGTTTGTTCGTAAATGGTACAAAGTTTCTTCCACATTTCTGCAGACGTATTGCATGTTAGGATGTGCGTCATCACATTTTCCGACATTCTTGTCACAAGCCATGTTTGAGCTTTCGCATCCAGCTTGTCCCATTTAGCTTTCTCCGCCGCCTCTTTTGGTGCCACCCTCGTTCCTAGAACCACATCCAGTAAGTCCTGGCTCCGTAACACGACTTTTGTTTGGAATTTCCACACATTCCAGTTTGTCGTTCCTTCTAATTTGATATGTGATGTCTTGTTATCTTCCATTTTACCTTCCTGCGCTCGTCCCTTCCTTGTATTACGAACAAGTATTACGATGCAGTATTTACTGTTCACTGTTTTAGGATGCTATCGCCTTGCAGGATCATGTGCCTGGGCCCATAACCTGAAGGGATAAAACAGTGAAACAGAATATAAATGTATGTGGAATTTATTATGTGACTTTTCAGAATACCATATTTCTTACAAGCTTAACAAAAGACACATTTCTTCTTTAATAGATAACAGCGGTCATAGACCTAAAAGAAGGTATTACATTGTATCTAACTTCTTTTCAACAATTTTCATATTCCATTTCAAGTGAATAAATTAAAAAAAGGGATCAAGAAGGCTTTAAAGAAGATTGCATACTTCGTCATTATAAAATTAAACTTTCGTATCATCATAACTTACCAAAATTTCATTAGATTTTACTACACTCAAGGGAAATTTCCAGATATAATCATTCATAGAGTTGCCTAAGGAACAATACCTTACCCTTTAGGTCATGTGCCCTTCCGTGGGTAGTGGGTACACTAGAGTTTGACAATGTTCCAACACCGCACCGCAGCTGCGTACAATCTTCATCAATTTAATCACTAGACTGAACGCCGACTGTTTTGATTAATTACGTTCTGTTCGCCGGTAGACATATGGATCCGACTAGTTTGCCGACTAGACGAGACAATAGCTTTCTACACAATATGAACATAGAGATATCGCCTTTCCTGTTTTAGGTAACAAAAGGGTAGGCCAAGTGTGCGAGGTCGAGATACGCGAATTATAAATGCATTACGACTTGGTTTTCGATTGCCTATCTTAGAGAAATTCTATTAAAGTTTTCTCTTAAAAGTTGTAATAGGGGCTAAGTAGGTACTTGTAAGTTGGTGAATACTTTCTAACTACTCTTTATTCTAAGATTAAAGCTGAAAAGGTTTTCTTCTTTTAGTTTATAAGTTTTTAAATCTGAGTATTTAAGCCTGCATTTCATACAGGATTCGTAGAAGAGCGTAGGGCCTTTCCTAGAAGCAGGCCGATGGGATTGAAACCCACACAAGTCCGAATAAGTGTATTAAGTGTGAAATATCGCTCCATTTCCCACATAAATAGGGTATTATCTGTTACCTACGTGTTTACAGTCTTGTAAAATTGCACCATAGAGCAGTGAAATCCGCAGTTTTCCAATTTAGTGGAGTGAAACACTGCCTTCATACGGTGCGCAGTACCGCCGCTCCTTTAACAAATTAAAAATGCCACAAACCATTTGCATGTTATTTCATTTCAGTGTGTTAGTGATTCAGCATACGTTGCACCTATAATGTATAGCTTTATCTAGAAATACACTTAAATGTATTTTGTAGTCTTTGATGTAGTTAGATTACTCCATTCTTTCCAGTTACATTTTGTTTACTAAATAAAAAGAAACGCAAATAAGTAGGTACAGTAAATAAATGCCAAGCACTTTATTTATTTACAACAATCCTTTAATTTTACTCAGATATAGATAGCGTACCGTATTTATTATTGCCTTAAGTGAGAATGAGGTATAATTTTCAGTTAACCTACTAAGAATTCTTAACAACCAAATAAAAACCCTCTTTACATTAATTCAGCTCGACCTTTACAAGTTTTTCTATAAATTACAGCGTGTTATAACTTCGTAACGCCAAACCCAATTACGTTTTAACCACACGAATGTGTTTTTAGCAAAAGAAAACTTTGTATTCATATTTATGTGCTTATTCCCAGCGGGTAGAAGGACATGAAAAACAAGTTAGTAACTTGCGAGATACTACCGTTTGTAACTTGTTAGCGTGATAAAATGCCCTTATTTTTATAACAACAGTTGTTTTATGGACAGGTACGAATTTTCTAAATAATAAATAAGTACCTACGCCTACATCAAATTTTATTTTGTAAAACCAACATTCACGAAATAGTATTAAAGAGATCAAGTTGATAGTTTGTACATTACTTACGCGTGAAGTTCCACATATTTTGTTCTTCAAAAGGTCAGACGGTGCATCGCTCTGGTCCCCCTGCTCCAATTTCATGAGTTTCCTGTCACTCGGTCAAGGTGTAGCTCTCACATTGATCTGAATCCCTGTTGCTATTTTTAACTTCAGAACAAAAAAAGCGGTTCCTTAGTTCGTCCTCAGTTTTTTAAAAGTGAAGAAAGTTTAATTCATACATAGGCCATTTCACCTAATATATCAGACCAATTAAAGATATTTAGTAATAGAATGGGCCATGAAAACGGTTAGGTACATGTACCTACTTGGTTCTAAATATAAATAGTTCCCACAGGATCCGGGTACAACTGCAAGCAAAACGGAAAGCAGCTTAGTCAATGCTTAGCTTAAATTCACAATCAGTAAACAACTGCAATACGGTTCCGAGTAATCCAGATGGTTAAAATAGGAAGATAACTTTCAGAAGCGTAGTATTTAATGCAGCTCAGTTTCCGCGAATCGTTACCTCATGCTAAAACAAAGCAAAGGTTACTTACTCATAGGTAATCCCTTGCTACATGTAAACGTTTCCGAAGCTGTTGGAGTCGGATACGAGCTGGATGCCTAATTATAATAACGTGTTACGTCATCAGGGAATTTCTGAACGTTCCCCACGTACACATAAATGTCAGAGGTATGTATGTTAAGTGAGATGCGATGGCATTGTTTTGTCGACAACTTAATGACTCTACGGTTTTGCTCTTAATTGTAGAGGCAGTCTTTGTTTTGCTGCTTGCCTGAAATACCTAATTGAATTATAATTGCGACTCTGCCTTACAATACCAGAATAGTGAGCACATAGTTTATTAATTACAGGAACTGATATGTGCAAATTGGAGTTCCTAAGCCGTATATAGTGTAGGTTAGACTTTTTCAAAAAGCCTAACTTTATCTAATAATAGAACCCTATGAAGTGGCGCAAATATTCACAAAATGCATTGGACAAATTAATAGATCGGACCACCTGTTACTTCTGCCTGAATTGTTGGAGCATCGGGCCTTAGCGTTCCAAATACCAAACATTTATCATATAAACTGACAGAATAAAGCATTTTCATTATTCTAAAAGATAAATGAATGCGACACAGAGGGCAACATTCATTCTGTTATTCTTGCCTGTCTAGTGTTGCGTGGATGTGCATTTAACACGTGTGTGCAGCCTATTCCTGAAACAAAACAGCTAATATATCCCATCCCCAGCCCTCGTCAGGCCAGACGATTGCTACAAAAACCTATTTCTACCCTTTGTTTTCCCATCGTGCTGCAGTTTTTTCCCGACGTCCGGCGTCCGCTTCAATTAGTTCCCGTTGTGACGTACACACCGCATATCCATCAAAGAGTTCCGCAAATAACGTTTGCAAATACACAAATCATTCTTTTTCACCAGCATTCAACCTCTATCGATACACAGCTCCGGGCAATATGACAAAATAGATGAAAACTAAAAATAATCACGTCAGGTATTCAGATTGGAAAGCAATAAAAAAATTGTACATACCATCGATAGTTTCATAAATATTAAAATAGATTTCTATCTAAATATTTTTCAGTTCAGGAATTTACATATCAATTTTATTAGTCACTTTTTCATATAGATTTGAAAGAGAAAAATAATAAAATTCTGCTATTTTTACTAAACCCAATCCCATTTTTTCTATTCAGCTAGTTTGTCTAGTTTTCTGTATACATAGTTACGATATGTTTGGAAGACTAAAATAGCCACTACACTAATCTTTTGAATTTAGATGAAAACTGTTCTAGTGACACTGAAGGCCCACTTTAGTATTCATAAAACTTTTGTTTATCCCCTTTTTTCTTGATAGCTAATAAATAAAATAATTTATTCAAAAGTAAAATTCTAACTTTTTACACGATGTCCCTACTTTGGTTATAAAAGTAGATACTATTATTTAAATACGACAGTATTTCCGCATCAAAAGTATAAATAAATCAACTCATATACGTCGACATCACATCAATGATTTTATTCACGGAATAAATCTTGAAATAACACGTCCGAGCGAGAACCAAGCTTTAAAGAAAGACGTTGATAGTTTTTTTCTATATTTGCGGTTACGATCTCCGCTTAATAATGTAGCAGTGAAAGCATAGTAATGCCCTCGGAATGAGTCAGCTGCTGCCCGGTCTCGCAGACCAAGGGCGATCCATCAAGCTGTCTGTTTGACAAGATGACCCATTTTGCTTCGTCGACAACCGTCACTTTAGGCGAATTGGAACAAGGTCTAAGTCGAATCATGATACGGATTAAGTTTAATTGATTTTATTTGACCAATGCCCTTTCCGATATTACGTTATCTACCCACACAATTTACTCGATAAGCTATACAAATTCAAAATCAAATTATTTTCATATACAACATTAGATGACTATATAGGACACAAAACCGGATAAAGGGATTTATAAATGTAGGTAACATGCAAGGCGTCGGCAATAGCAATAAAACTTTGTAAAAGCAAACGCAAAACATTTTTCCTAACTCGGTGCGAACACGTTGCTTTTAAAGGGCATTAACAGTTATGCAAATGTCGAACCCGCTTAGCGAAATTTTTGTATGGCGTTTTTGCGTTAACATGAATACAGCAATATAAGGAAGAATGTGGTTCGCTACTTTATCCTTGAGTACCTTTAATATAAGCTTAGCACATCTTACTACGTAAACAAATGAGAGGTTTACATTACATACCACTCTTCATTTCGTTATCTTTTTCATAAATTGGCTTAGAGATTTTAAAAAAAGAGATGTCGTGATTCAAAATAAGGAATTCAAGACAGCAGCGGGGTCTTTTAGGCTGCGGCCGGAATACAAATGAACAAATATAAAGTAGGATATCTCGGGGACTACTGAAAATGGACTTTGAGGTTGACACATTTTTTGTTTTTTTCTCAAAACCTACAACTAAATGAGTAAGCGATACAAAACTGTGAATGTTACCTTAATTTCGTCATGAGAGAACCAGCGAATTAAGATCAACAGAATTTTCGAATAGGTAGGTACCAATTTTGATATCTGTCTACCCATTTTCAATCGCAACTGCAAATGAAACAGCACTTTATGCAATAGGTAAACCTGAAACTATTTTAGTTGAAATATCATTTAATTAAAACCCGTTATCTGTAAAATTATACAAACCCACAACCTCAGTAAACCATTGCTCTTTTATAGCTCAAGTAAATTGACAAACAAAAATATAGCGGCGCCTTTCCTATTATCCAGCATCTACGTGTTTACAATTTCTGATATACTTTTTATAGGCCTATCAAAAATAAGCTACCGTGCGTTAACTCGCCATTTTTATGTTTCAGCTCATTGTAAACCAGATGGTAAAACGACCATCAAACAAAATATTCAACTTTATAGAATACCTAGTCTATAAAATTTTAGATTAACAATTTATTAAACCTACATTAATGTCGCTGCAAATACTTGAATTAAATATATCTATTCTAATTGCTTAGTAACCAAACAATTACTTACACGATGGCTTTTGTAATTCAGGATTACACTACTGACCATTTCGCAGATTTAATAAAAACGCTTAACTAATCCTACTAGTATTAGGTAAAAAAAAGTATCAAGCCAAACAAACAACACACAACAAAAAAGTTATGCTGAAAGTTACGTGGAAAACTCCACAATACATGTCATTTCCCATAAAAATGGTTTGACAACAAAATAAGAAGTTTCGGTAATGTTGCCGAAGCTTGATTGATGACAGCCATAATTCTATTGAGCACGTAATGCGGGGGTGCGTGCAACAACGTATTAGGTTCGCAGTTACTCTGTCACTTACAAAGCAATGATACCAGACTGTGGATCTACTATGAATTGGTAAATTCTGTTGTTCAGTATTACTTACCAGCTTGACTATTTTCTATACCCATTTTGACAGCAGAAACTTTAATTATAGAGCTTAGTATACAAAATTATTGTTACACGAGTAAAATGTAAGTAATTAAACTTCTCCTAAAGTAATGACAATGAATTTTCATAAAATAAGTACCTAAACTTTCACAGTTGAGAAAATAGATAAGTTCCTTTAGAAACTAGGGACAGGCTATTTCAAAAAAAGTTTTCCTGACAATTTAAGCATAAAAAGGTCTTTAAAAGCAAACCCGCAGCATGAAGTAAGGTTGGGCATTTTGCAAAGCATGTTTTGTCCGTGGACGCATTATTACTCTGTCAATAACATGCTCTTTTTTCACAACAAAATCACTGGAATTCTCACAACTCTCATTGCGTTTTTCATTTTATAAAGCTGCAATTCAAATCAGTTTTTGTCGTTTCGTAGAGGCAAGCGGAAAAATGACAAAATCTAATTTGAAATTTGAAAAACTTTTCAAAATTGCAACAATGTCTATGCGCTTAAATGGATCGCATCCATCAATCATACGAGATGCACGGTGGTTCATTAAATTTTCTATCATAATGATAAATACATTCTGCTGCTGTATATTTCTTATATATTCTATATGTTGTCACGACATTAAATTTGGAAAATTTTCTGAAGCCAGCAAGAATGGTACTATGGTTATCGTTTCAATTACGATCACTCTTAAGTATATGGTGCTCCTGTATCACCAAGCTTCGATAAGAGAAATAATTAACATCATGGAGGAAGACTACCGACGTGCACGGGATACTTCAAAAGAAGACTTGGATATAGTAGTGCGTTATGCGGAAAGAGGCCAAACCGTATGCAAGTTTTGGCTCGTGTTCGGTTTCGGCACTAGCGCCATCTTCCCCATAAAAGCTTTTATTCTAATGGCTTATTACACTTGGAAAGACAAGTTTGTTTTCGTACCTCTCTTCGACCTAACATACCCCCAGCCCATTGAAGCTTCCAAAAATGTAACTGTAGTTTTTTGGATCTTGTTCGTAGTCACTTTCGTGTTTGATGTTTACGCGGCTTCAATGTACGTTGGGTTCGACACTATGCTTCCCATATTTATGTTACATACGTGTGGACAACTTGACTTGCTCAATCTTCGCATCAGTAAATTATTTGTGGAAACCGAAGATTGTGCAGAAATAGAAGAAGGTTTAAAGAAAATCATTTGCAAACTTCAGGATCTTTACAAGTATGTTTTAATTTTCGTAGCACAAAGTTTTACGTTAAAAATTATTTCACTTAGGTAATTTTTATTTATTTGCAGATTAGTAGATCGCGTCAAAAAGAACTATTCCGTTTTATATGAATACAATATGAAAGCGACTACATTTTTACTGCCACTCACTATGTTCCAAATAGTCGAAGTAAGTAAATTAGTCGATAAACAAACACTTAATTGAGTTTTTATTTGTTGATACGTTAAGTTCCGAATAGGTTCTTCCAGGTAACTAAATAATATTTATTCGTTTTAATGAAAGATATTTTATTTTCAAAGCTATAAAACACAGCTGCTAAACATGAAATAATTCAACTGCACGTGGAATACAAGATGAATTTATACACAATAAATTATAATTAATTCTTCCAGGAATTGCGAGTTAAACGGATAAACGTCGAGTTTATTTCATTCTTTGCTGCTAGCGCTTTACATTTCTTTATGCCTTGCTATTACAGCGATCTTCTAATGGAAACGGTAAGACTCTGCCTGCATATTAAGATTTGATATTCCCATATTATAGTCATTGAATACCAAAGGGCTTATTATAAGACGAAGCTAAGATTAATTAATTAATCAAGATGAGTTGCCATAAGACATTCCTTTAGTGGTTCGACTATTTATTTCATGAGGATATCTCCATAACCATGTTAAGTCTTCGATTCCTTTAAAGTAAGATTTTCTGAGTTAGAAAATCTGAGAATATAAGTACATAGAAACTTGTTGTGAATTGCGATGATCAGATATGCAAGAGCTCCGTGTAAAATACTGTTAATTCAGTTGCATTCGGCTACACTGCAAACCCGTGTCTAAGCTCTTATCGATGTTTACTCGTCGCCCATTTTCGTATTTTCCCACTATAAAAAATAGGAAAAATCTTTATCAAATTAGTAGTTACCGTATAAGCCGTAAAAAATATAAAATTTTGTTTGTTACAGAGTGAAAAATTTCGCCAAGCAATTTATTCGTGCAGATGGGAGAAATGTTACAACAAGCGCATACGACAAATTGTATTGTTCATGATGACGAGAGCCAGAATTCCTTTAGGGATTACCACGGTGTTCTACGTGATTAATCTCGACACCTTCGCCGAGGTAAGTAAGCCAATAAAATTCTTCGGGGCCAGTCGCATCAGGTAGTATTGCTTTTTTTTCAAATTAGCAGTTAACATTGTAAAATAGATACCTATGTACATTATTTTATGGTAACCGGTATTTCAGCACCATTCGTGACCAAGAAAGCTTTGCATATCTTTTATTAACCGATTTCCTAAAACGGAGGAGATTATCAATTCGGATGTTTGTATTTATTATTACTCCTGAATTTAAATCTAATTTGCAAAGTAGTTCGGTGTATTGAATCTTTATAAAAACTTATTTACAGATGTGTCGTCATTCGTACGGAATATTCAATTTAATGAATGCAGCGTGTGAATAAAATTTGCATAGATCGACTTATTCGTTCAAGAAAGAAGCATCATCTCATCAGCATCATCTCCTATCAAACCACAGCTTTACAAACACTTCTGCCATGGCACGCCATTAGAATCCAATTAACGATTTAAATGTACCACATAAATACACTCTACCTATTCTATTATGATAATTCACTCTGGACACAATAAATTCCTTATCGCACAATTAATTTTATTATTACTCATCCATTGTCATAATTGGGCATAAATTCGGTAGTAATCCAATTACACAGGGCTATTATAAAAGGATAAGCATATCTGCTTGGGTGTTTTAAAACGATAACCTGAAATAATGATTTTCAAGCAACAACCTATATGCCTAGGTAAAGAAATCCGTACTGCCAACTAAAAAGGAAAACTTGATATTTTCAGGGCATGATGACAGGTCGCCAAAACTAATTCTAGACTACAAGTAAGTTCGAGACCTGCTAATGCCCTGTAGGCATGGCAGACTTGCTTTAACTTTATCCGTTTTATTACTTGCTAACTCGTTTGTCGACGTAACGAAAGTCCCGCAGATTATAGTCAATGTATATTCATTAGCATTTGCTAACGTTGTGGTGACATAGTAATTATTTCTCAGCGCTGCTCAGGATAATGCTAGCGTAATGAGATTCTGTAGTGGGTAACCGACGAAACAGTCCACAAGGCAACACCAAGCCAAAATTGTCTCTAAAAGTAACACTATGTTAATATAGTACCCGTGGCCTTTGTATGTCAAAAGTACCTACAACTTTCCAGATAAGTTTAAGTAAGTAAAGATTCGTTTATAATAGTTAAGATTTTAAGCGGTGGCGTAGTGTTGCGCGCGCCTCTCTTAGTTGAGTTCACTGTGGCCGCTGGGTGATGGCCACAGACGGTGACGGGGCCCGCCTTCAAACGTCTGGCGGGCCAATACCTGCCGGGGGTGCGGAAGAATGCTTTAGCGATACCCGTGTCCTCGACAATAGGTAATTGAAGGCAACACTGGGTGGGTTTTTAGCCGGTAAGAGTCCGTCACACCCCTCCACCGACCCTAGGTGGAGGGAAGTCCATGAGGATTTTCCCCCTGTCAAAAAAAAAGAAAAGAGTTTCCTTCAAACAATAAATTTTGGTATTTTGCCTAAGTATTTTACCTAAGTAATTCTATGTAGTCACAAAAGTCCAATGCCTAACATTGGTCAGACTTCAAAACCCCTAATTTAAAAACCTGTTTTTTTTATTCAGAACCTTTGATTTAAATTCTGTTATTTCTGTCGATACTGAGCACGATATGTATATTACAATATTATTGTATCAAAATTACCGTTTTTGAGAACAAGAGTAGGTTAGTACTCGATATAGTGTTGCCATACAGCCAAATTGAAAGCAATATCCTCTCGCTATAGGAAGGCACTCGCGTAGATAATACTCGGAGTGACGCTGAGCTAGCTAGTTCTCTTGCAAACCGTCACAAAGATTCCGAGTACGTACTACCAATGTATTTTGCGATCTATGTACCAAACGGAGGTTTTATTTTGTGCTACATATGTTAGGTACATAGAATTACAAGAAAAATATTCACAGAGGGCGGACAAAACTAATATCTAAGCTAACTACTTAAGCTAAGAATTAAAGGACTTTTTGTGCTAAGTAATATTATCCATATGAATATTTCTGATACATATTAACACAAATTATATCTATAATATAAAAATGAATCGCAAAATGTGTTAGTAAGCGCATAACTCAACAACGCCCGGACCAATTTGGCTAATTCTTTTTTTGTTGAGTTTGTTATTGTCAGGAGAAGGTTTTTATGAAAAAAAAAATAGGGTAAAGTAGAGAAGTCAGTTGACGGGAGCGAAGCCGCGGGCAAAAGCTAGTGAGTAATAAATATGTATTATCCTATTAATTATTTCCTGTCATGGTGTGGCTGATGAGGTTTGTATAAATAACACTATCATCAAATTCAGCGCCTTTCACTGCTAAGACCGTTTAATTGAAGCCTTAAAAGTACAGCGAAGCCTCTATTATAATATAGTAAACCAACAAAGGTGAGGAAAAACGACTGAAAAAATAACCTTGACCTACGGGCTCATCCGACACATTGGTTTCCGATAAATAGGTAATCTATTTAACCTTGGTCAACATGTAACGTGGGTGTTAGAGCTGAGCAAACGAATTTAAAAATGAAAGGACGTGAAAGTATGGAGTGTGAATATTTTTTATGATAAAAAACTGCATATTATAATAACCTGAAGCGCTTAACATGTAAACAGTTAAAATATTCAAGCTAAATATTAAGTAGCTTGCCGACGAACGCTTTTATAGCCACTTAAAATGCTCCACAAAGATACTGTTATAATAAGCAGACGTTTTTGTTTGTAATACGCTGCTCTGGCACAATAAAAGGAGCTCCAAATATGTGCCATTGCTCAAGTGTCACTATTTATTGCTTCCCATCATGGAGTACTTCTATGAAGATTGTTTCTTATCTTTTGTGTATTTGCATTTTTGTTCCGCTTAGGTAACCATGTTCTACGTTGACTGAATCATTCACGAAATCGAGATCCTGTTTCATATATTTTTCATAAAATATTAAGGTAAGAAAGTTTTGATTGCTTGACTATTAAGATTTTTAATGGTGATGAATTTAATCTTATAGGTTTGTAACTCGATCAATAGCGAAAATAACACACATTTCTAGTATCCGCCAGGTTTTCACTAGGACATATGAAACTCAATAATGTTGCAAAACGTTTCGTCGTTGCATTGCTCTCGTCCGAGTAGTGGCAACACTTCGTGTGCAATTAGGCTATCAAAACATCGTTAATTTGGTACTCTCAACTTATGATTTAACCGTATTACAAAGTCTCCCTACCTTAGTAAAGGACTACGGGTGTCCTTATTTTACGACTGAACAAAGTATGATTTTGTTCGATTTATGGACAATAATTTTATTTTACGACGTTGTAAAAATGTCGAGTGTCCTTCTTTAGTCCTTACTTCACCGCTTCATGTTGGACATTCAATCATTTTTAATATTAAATCTACATAGTTTATTTTACGTCCCTTCATTTTACAGCAGTATAAAAAGTAGGCACTTTTTGATTTAATACTCATTGTGTTTTGATAACTAATGCTTTTTGCAATAAAAAAAAAGCAAATAAACCCATTTGATTGAAAACTAAATGTGTTTCATGTTTTTTACATTATAATTTTAAAAAGTACATCGGTTTTAATCAAAGAAATGGCAAACCTATTAGATAAAAGCTTAAAAGTCTTTTAATCACTTAAGCTTTTGAAAAAATTCGAAAATCCTAAAAAATATAGAAAAGATTTATGAAAAAAATATAGAATAACAAAATGCAAACATGTTGTTAAAAAAACCTATAGGTATCGTGATTTTTCAGCAGTGCATGCTGCAAAATAATTTAATAATTTTGTGTATTTACCTCCTACATAGCTTCGTACCTGTATATTCCCTCTAAAATAAATCCGATTAGGTGTAGTCAGTTTCTTTCAAATAAGTAGTATTAACTTGAAAAACTTAACACTAAAAGAATAATAAAAATACATTTTCAATGTTTATTTTTGCTCCTTGTTTACTTACAAGATTGCAGAGATTATAGACCCGAGCGTAAATTGGCACTAATTAAGCTCGGTTTTCACGGTATCCTAAGCTAACAATAAACACGCAGATTTAAGAGATTTTTATCTCAAGTGCCTACGTGCTCACACAATCAGTGACAATGAAAAAGGTAAGGACAAAATTCAAGCAAGACCGCCCGTAACACTGGTATGTAAATATTTGAACAATCTCTGTCCGGGAACGCACTACGCAGCTCAACTATGAGAATTATTCATTACATTACCACGGTTCCTTTGTTCAATGGAAAAAATCAAAACTAAAATTTTTAGGAGAACCCTTTTTACAACTTCAAGAAACACATTTTCAGCCTTTATGTATACGTATAACATTACAATCATATTCTACAGCTATTTACATATGAACTTACGAGTAGTCACTTCATCTAAAGTGCGCTGGGGATTTCCTACTGTATATTACGTAATTCTACAGACTTACTTTAAATTAATAGATTCTTATTCCAAATATACGATTTCTTTGAAAATCGTCATTGGACCCAAGTATCCCATGTATAGTTGAAACGACTGGGAGCGGATAATGGATTCCTATAAGTCACCTTCTTTCGAGGAATTCTCTTCGACACCTCCGCTTGCAGCAGAGCTTGCATGCTCAATACTAAGTGCGGGTAAGAGGCGGATAATTCTGTCGTTTCACAGGGATCCTCTCTTATGTTGTAAAGGCATACTTTGCCTGAAAATAATACACAATTATTAAAAAAATATGATGCGAAAAATTTGCTTACTTACCGATAATAAAATGTTTTATAAGAAACTCACCGACACCAGGAAAACATATATCAGTCGGAGGTGTGTCACATTGTACTGTTGTATTTTTTCGTAGACTCAAGTCATGTATGTTAAAAGGCTGACCAATCAAGTCAAGTACTCTATACATGGTGCTGTCTACAATGGCATCGACATAACACGGAGGTTTGCCAATGAGGCCAGTAAAATTAGACCCTTGATATGTACAGTAATTTTGAATGACTTCCCCAGTCAAGAGCTTGTAGTCACCGTATATAATCGAGGCATATCCGACCATATCATCTATTTCGTACATCGTAATTCTTTCAGAAGGCGAGTTTGAGTTGATACTATCCCACTGATTGATCCCATCAATATCTGCTGGCGTTTCTATACCAGCAGCACTCAAAAGTGTGGGCAACCAATCTATGACGTGCATGTACCCGTCCCAGTAATGACTCGTGTTGTTCAAGTTGGCACTCCACAATAACCCGACAACCCTTAGACCGCCCTCGAATGGTGACATTTTAATTCCTCTCAGTGGATAATTGGACGCGAAGTTATTGAACTCGCCGCTTGTCATGCCTCCGTTGTCAGAAACGAACACTATAATAGTGTTATCTAAAATTCCCTTTGCATATAAAGCTGCAACTATATCACCGACACTGTCATCTAGTTTTTTTATCATGGCTGAAATTGAAATTATCTAAGTTATAATTGGTTTGATGAGTATGCTAAAAACAGCGAATCAACGCTGGTGGAAACTAGTTAATAATAATTGATGAAGATCTGGGACTATTATTACCTGCAAAAATCCTTCTCTGCGGTGACTCGACATATCTCATCTCTCTGACGGTGTCGTGCGGCGCTTGCAGAAGCGCTCCATCGTTACTGGCGTGCGGGGCGTTGTGCGCAACCATCAGGAATAAAGGAGACGATGTGTCGTGCTTGTCTATTACTGTTTAAAAATATTTGTTATTTAAAACTTATGGTTAAGTTATTGGGAAAAAATACATAACTCTATGAGGCAACTCTGTTAATGATAACGTTTAAATAAAACTACTTTTACAGATCTTATCGTGGTTATATTAATATTATTCAATTTATTAATTAGCGATAAAATCCGTAAAAGTAATCTAACAGATATCAAAGTAAGAAATCATTGATAGCCAACATAACTGATAGTTAGATAGAATGGTTTGTATTCATAATCCACCTACTACATACATATGTATATAGGTATGTAGGTATACAGGTGTACAAGAACTGATCTTGTTTGATTGTAAATCTATGGAATATAGAGGTACAATACGTATTTGAAGAGGTCTGCAAATACCTATTGAATTGATAGAATTATAGATTTCAGATTCCACATAGGAAGATTATTCTGTATAATACTATGTATGCTAAATCTCTATAAGTAGGATTTGTTTTATTGTTAGTGAACAAATACCTAATTGCAGTATGTAATCTCTGTATTGTTTCGATCAACAAAGCATTATAATCACAGCTTAAGTAATATTTGATGGATTTTCCGATTAAAGGCCACATTATGCTTTCAAAATGGAGTTCGTGGAAATAACGATAAAAGCATGAAATCTGTTAGCAGATTAATTGCAAAAATTAATAGTAGCTTTAAATATGATATATAGGTATTATTTTATGTAAGTGATGTATTACAATAAGTGGGTATAGGTAATGTACCTACACGTGATTCTGAGCACAGTTTATTATTTATTAAAATAAAATCATTATCTTATCTGCTACGTCCCTATTGTCTTTTACTAATCTGTATGCACATGCATTTACGATTCCTATCAATATAATTTTTATTATATTATATAGGTACATTATCGTGATAATATTTTAGTATGATTTAAATAATAACATCAAATGGCAGCAGATAATAGATACACGCCTCTTTTTATATCTGTCACTGAATATACATTATTAAGTACTTACAACGTAAATATTTAATTAAATTATAATTTTTTACTTACTTGATGTGGCTTGTTCTGTATATATACTACGAACCAGTAAGACACATGGACACATGAATGTCATCAATCACAACACATGTTTTACATAACAAAGTAAAAAGAGGCAATGTATGCAGTAATCCACCATGTGTGCTCCTTAAGTGTGATGTACAACCAAAGAAAGATATATTTTCCTTCACATATATGTTAGAGCAATGAGTAGAGATAAAACCGATTGCACACAGTAAAGCGAATCATCCGGGTTCGAAGTGAACCAAACTTCGTTAGTAAAGGCTGTAACTAATGGGCCAACTGTTCTTGAATCCATATTTAAAAGCTTTTAATTATCTTTTTATTTGTATTCTCACGTTCAAGGTTCTTGATGATCGACTGTTGGTTGTTGAAAATGGCTTCCATGTTGACTATGAGAAAAGATAATGAAACAGTCTTACTTGAGTGCAGCTGTCGTCACCTCTGGTCTCGGACGAACACGCCAGGCTCTGCTCTGTCACGGTGCAATGTCAAAAGCTGTAGAAACTAGTCGAAGCTTTTCTCCCTGTCGTCGTTGTACCGTAAATATATGTCACGAATTTGTCAAATGTTTGTCACTGTAACTAGCTGTTCTGCTAAAATGTTCAGAAAATGTCACTCAACTTGTATTAAATTATTGCACTAATGTCACTTTATTATAATGTCAATTATACACTCATTTGCCGCGTGGCACCGCTATGCAAAAATGAGCAATGTACTATAGTTCACTGTCACTGGTAACCTGACCCTAAACCAATCGAACTACGCGACGGAAGGTCCAGGACCGCGCGAAGGACCAAACTCAAATATATACAGAATATATACAGAACAAGCCACATCAAGTACATACAGAACAAGCCACATCAAGTAAGTAAAAAATTATAATTTAATTAAATATTTACGTTGTAAGTACTTAATATATGTATCATCGATATCGGGCACAGGGTCCAAGGTACCGGTGGTACTGTGAGGAGTATTGTGAGGAGAGCGTATTGTGAGGAGGTTTCTGTCTCTGGGACCCTAACCCAGAGACAGAAACCTCCTCACAATACGTGCCGTATCAAGGAGTACTGCCTTCTGAATCAGTCCCTTGATCCAGCCGCCCAACGAGAGCCTCCTGAGGTGTTCGTCGCGGCTCTTGGCTATTAAACCATTGGCCGTGTCGACACTCCACATGGCGACAACCTCGTGCGCTAAGTCGAGATACTTTATTTGTTTCACTTTCTCAGCTTTCACAAGGTTCTCGTCATGCGGAACGGCGACATCAACTATCATCGCGCGGCGCGCTAATCGATCTATCACCACAATATCAGGCTTATTGGCTACAATAGTCCTGTCAGTGATGATAGATCGATCCCAGTACAACGTGATATGGTCCTTTTCGAGAACTGGGTCGGGCGCATACTTGTAGTACGGTACCTCAAGGTCTACAAGGTTGTATTGCAGAGCAAGCTGCTGGTGGATGATCTTGGCCACTTGGTTATGTCTGTGCAAATATTCACCATTAGCCAAACGAGAACAACCAGATATAATATGTCTGATAGACTCACCCGGATGGTGACATGCCCGACATATGTCAACCGTCCCGTCTTTCACGATATATCTCCGGTAGTTATTCGTAAGGATAACTTCGTCCATAATTGCACATACAAACCCTTCGGTTTCTCCGAACAAGTCACCGAAGCGTAGCCAAGATACGGACGCTTTGAAGTCTACATCGGGGCCATGAAGAGCCCTGAAGAAGCGTCCGTGTAGCTGTTTGCTCTGCCATACCTCCTTGCGATCGTGGGTAGTTAGTACGACAGGTTTGCGCCAGTTCTCATTTGCCAACGACAGCGGGGTGAGTCCTCTGTCCACTGCCACCATATCACGGTGCATACCCACGTCGCTTTTGAGAAAATATTCTCTGAGGCTGCACACCTCATGGTTGTGGAGCGTCTTTGCATTTAAAAAGCCTCGGCCTCCACATTTCCGTGGGATGTACAGTCTCATCACTGACGATCGTGTTATTTATATTATCCAAATTATTATTATATGCGTTATGTATGCCATATTAATTTTAAAGAACTTTATGTTAAACTACCATGTGGATTTTTGTTAATATGATAGTGTATAACCCCAAAACTTACGTCTTCCTCATAACTGTACTCATAATAATCCAAATATCCTCCTCTATGTCCAAAATGACTGTCGAAGCCTCTCTTGGTTGGTAAATATTCCTCTCTGGATGAACCGACGTGCCATTTGCCCACTATATGGGTAGAATAACCAGCCTCTTTTAAATATTCAGGTAATATCGTTATACTGGTTGGCAGACCTCGATCTTCACTTAGTGTAAGAGGATAACCTTGCATCCCTAAAGCGGAAAAAAATCCAGTTTATCAGGTATCTTTGGTAATATTTGATTTGATAATTTCATTGTTATAAACTCAAACGTAGGAGTCACTATAATTCAAACAATACAATAATACCTACATGTAGATGTAGGTAATCAGACTTGATTTGTTTTAGGTATTTTTAGTGCAAATCAGACTTGATTGTATGTAGGTATTATTATATTGCCTGAATTATCGTGACTCCTACGTATGAGTCGAGTCTGATTATATGTAGGTACCGACATATGTACATATTATAGGACAATACAGTTACTGATTGTTATACTTACGGCCAGTTTCTTCATCAAAAGTTAAAGTTGAAGTAATGTCTAAAGTTAAAGTAACGGTCAAATTCGTTTTTTCAAGGCAAAAGTGACAGCAAAATTCATAGAAAATTTGAATTTAACCGTTACCGTTGTTAAGCATACTAAAGTTTGCTGAATAGCGAGTGTGAACTTCAGGCTTCAGTAATTATGCAACTTAGCGCGGCGAACATGTGGGTCAACCAATAACTCATCAACAACATTATGACATGCTTAACTTTAGTAATTACTTACAGCGAGTACGGTGCCAACTTACTGTGTGAACATAAAGTTTTATGAAAAATTTGGCTATTTGAGTGCCAATATATCGGGCCGGGTCTTATGCAGTGCTTTGTGCTGTTAAAGCGAATATATGCCAAAACTTACTGCAGCTACTAAAAATATAATTGTTTTAGTCTTTGCAAAATACACCCACAACAAACGTTATATTCAAAACGGTGTTACGGGAAGAGGAGAACTATAATATTGAAAAAGATTTCTATTTGTCCGAAACAGTTTGAAACGGTTCGTAGAAATAGGAATGGACATGTCGACCGGGCACCGCAACTTTGCGTACATAATGTAGTTGTCAAACGTCCTAGTTGAGCCAGTACCGCACATTTTCATACTAACCGGAACTGCCGCTAACGACTGCTATTTCAACATTGAACTTTAACGGTTGGCTTGTCATATTCATAATGAACTATTTTGCTCGTCCTTTTGGACATCCACAAATTGTAATTGAATATCAGAATAATATTCAAATTACTTTTCCCATATGAGCAGGTTCTTGGTACTGGTGCCTGAATGAATGTGAAATCGAAATCACGGAACTAATAAAAGGTATAGCCACTATGAACTCGATATATCACAATAGCAATTGGTTCGCAACCGAACGTCAAAATACTAATTCGAACTAAATTACGTATGTTCGATTTAATTCAAAATCCTAGATGTCGGAGGAAGCAAGCTTATTAGGATTGCGGCTTTCTGTATTCTGAGATATTGATCACATGTTCCCTTGCATCGAATACTATGTGGAATTCATTTGGGATTTCTGATAGCTATCTGTTTGATTTAAACCGTTTTGGAATATCTTAATCAGGACTGCAAGCTTCCTTTCACTAGCATAGCTGCTTGAAAGGGATTGAATTGGTTATAGCTAAGGATTAATTGTGTAAAGCAATACATACCTACATAGAAATGCACAATGTACCTACTATAATATAATACCTAGAAGCCAAAATCATTGATTTTACTACAGCGACCAATTTTCAGAACTCCAATGACTTTAGTAAAAATAAAACAAATTATTTACATAATATAAACCATTGCCCTAGCTATGGTTTTTAAAATTTAATGAATTAACTATTTAATGGACCCTTAATTCTAAATATCACAAACAATTACTTTATAAGTTTAAAAACAACATAGGTATAATTACTTCTAATACAGTACATTTACCGGATTTTCACAAACAAACTACTTCATTAGGTTCGCTTAGTGAAATCGATCGTAGTTACTCGTATTTCACATTGATTGATCGGATCGTGATTTAATCAAAATCGGTCAAACGAATTTTCGTTACAAAAACGGGGGCACGTGTTGACTAACAAAAAGCGAACGATCTTTTTTTTAATATCGAAAGGGTAATAAGTCATGGTGATACGCATTTATTTGGACCATGACCGTTTAGAAGGACGTTTCATGTTTTCTACCAAATCACGATCCGTTGAAATAAACCCAAGCTTACTTTTGGGTACCCAAGCTTTAAGTCAGTAGAACGTACCGCCCATAATATAAGAACTGTCTTATTCTCTACAGATTACAGATCCAGAGGAATTTAGATTTTCTAAAAGTTTTTATGTACGGAATGTCATATAATTAAATGCATCGAACTCTTAAATCACACGTAATTTGGCAAGGTATGAATATCGTTGGAATTTCATAATAAATATTTTCCTATAATATTATGGACGGACCTTCCACGATGCTTTACGTTACGGTCTATGGTATATGCTATAGGTGTCCGTAGACTAATACGGTTTAAAAGAAGGTTGGTGAGCTAGTTCAATCTACCTATTTATCATCTACAATAAATAACAGATCAACAATAAAACGTCACATTAAAATAAAAATACATAATTATAATCACAACACAACACTGGCTCTACTAATACTTACACTTATTATATTTTAACGTAAGCTTAGAGAGACTTAATATTAATGATATTGATGAAGTGACTTTGTCTACATAGATGACATTTTGGTAACAGTAGGTAGGTAACTGAGTGAATGTAAATTGATGCATTTACCAGTAAAGAACAATCATACCTTACAGCAAATCTCTTTGAAGTCGATCTCGAAACATATCGTTAAAATATCATTAAATGGCATCTCAAAGATTCCTGACACATAAAAAGTGTCTCCAGGTATTGGAAAACGAAATCTTTCAAAACATTGTTGAACAAGTCCCCTGTATAAAAGCAACAATTTTAATTCTAAGTTCTAATTAAAACACACTTCTAAGTATACACAAAAAGTTCCTCAAACCAGTCGTACCGTCGCAGTTGATGACGGCTGCGACTGTCGTATTTTTGTTTCCAATCTTTTGTTGGCTGAAGTCGAACGACAGGTTAAAGTTATTAATTCTTCCATCATTGGTATTGGCATTGATTTGATTGGTGACGTTATTTTGTGTGAGCCATGGGGTCCACACGTAGTTGTAGTTAGCAGGATCGGCGGCTACGTTAAGTCTAGGAGTGCCTCGTCTTTGCTGTGTGGCCCACAGACCTCTAAGTCGGCTGGTGAGCAATGTGGCAATTTTACCAGCTCGATTCCAAAGGTCGTGACTCTCTGAAGGGTCCCGACGAACGTTGAAAAGACAACCGCGAGCTGAAAATTTTAATTTAGATTGTTAGCATCCTTTTTGCACACAAAAGTAACTAAATCAGAAGCCTAAAGAATTTCTTGCAGATTATTCAATTCTTCGTAAGGATTAGTGTAGATGAAGAAATCATACCGTCTTATTTACTTGATACTCAAAAGAGTTCCACTTAATAATTTGGACTTGGCTCACTTAGAGGTTGAAGGTCTGAAACTATGCTTTATCTAGAAACCTAGTTATGAAATGCGGGCTGTCAGCAACAGGACTCGCTATTTTTGTATGAACATGTTAAATACTGACTATTAAATTATATTTAATGCGTCATATTACGAATTCTGAGTATTTGATCAACTATAAATGAACGGTCTTGGTGAATACAGATTCCCCGAAATCCCATTTCATTTAGAAATATATTTAGATTTCGGTACTCATATTTGTGCCCGTACTTGCTCTGTAGAAAATATCACACACATTTATGGTTTTTGAAAAGAAGTTCTTAAAAATTATAACGAAATTTCTTTCAAATTGAAGCACTCAACGGAAGATTTCTATAGATGTCGTAAAAGACGATTAATGTCGTTTTCATGGCTGGGGATACTGCATCCACCATTTTGGTTTCAGAACTTACGGCCATGTGCAATAGCGTGGAACGTACTAAAATCTGTGATTTGCTTTTTAAAAATTGATATTCATTGTTCTGCACTAAAGTTAAGGCTTTTAAAAAAATCTCAAGAGATTTTCTTACGTGAATAAATATTTTTTTTAATAACTTACTGGGTGTGGGAACACAAGGTGTGGCGTCTCTTACAGTGTCCTCTTGCTTAATAGTAGCTGCTTTCCTCGTACTTTTCACAGCATCAAAATCTAAATACAGTCCGACATCTTCAAAAGCTTTCGTCACTGAACAGGATAATAAAGAAGGATAATATTCGGGTGGAGTCTTTTTATTTGTCAGTAGTTCTGATCCGTAATAACCGTTACTAACGCCTGTGACGTTTCCTACCACAATTTTATAATCCCCTGCTCTGTAGGCTGCCCATGAATTAGTACTGCTGTCTTCTACAGCTATTAAGACCTCACTACGTTTAGATGCTGAACTTTGTACTATGGACTCCCACTGACTGACTCCGTCTATACCAGTGGGTACTTTTCCTCCGGCAGCCGTAATTAAAGTGGGTAGCCAGTCAGAAATATGCATCAATCCTTGCCAAACTCTCGGCCTGAGGGCAGACTGCCATATAAACGCTGGGACCCTCACTCCTCCCTCCCAAGGCGTATATTTCTTTCCCCTGAAGGGTAAGTTCACGCCCCAGTTTCTTAAGTCCCCGACCGTCGGCGCTCCATTGTCGGAAGCGAACACTATAATAGTATCGTCAAGAATTCCTCTATTTGAGAGAGCTTGAACTATTTTGCCGACACTACGATCCACGTGTGTCACAATTTCTGGAAATAAAAATGTTAGAATTTAGTATTTGATACAAACGGACAAAGCCTTGGGACATGCTCGCAAAATATATCGGAAATCTGTTGAAGGAATATAAGTGAGATTACATACTACATGTACAGAGTAATTTAATAACTCACGGATAATGAGAACTGAACTACACAATTAATACAATATTTAATTACACAAAAGTTGAACCGTGTGATTCACTGGGCAAAGTTGTTACGTAGTCTCCTAGTGTATTCCAAAATCCCCTTGTACAGGGAACCCACTAAGCCGAAAGCCACATTCCGCAGCGAGCTTTCAAACAATACCTGGGAAATGCATATCGTGTGCCAAATAGAGTCTTCATCAGTCCGCACACGTAAAGCACGGATATTCCGTTACAAATTAAATACTTCCCAAACGAAATTCAAAAAACTTTAATAAGAATAAAGTTCTCAAATTATTTTTAGGTTATTTCTTTACTTTACCACCTAATAAAAAGATAATTAAAAGCTTTTAAATATGGATTCAAGAACAGTTGGCCCATTAGTTACAGCCTTTACTAACGAAGTTTGGTTCACTTCGAACCCGGATGATTCGCTTTACTGTGTGCAATCGGTTTTATCTCTACTCATTGCTCTAACATATATGTGAAGGAAAATATATCTTTCTTTGGTTGTACATCACACTTAAGGAGCACACATGGTGGATTACTGCATACATTGCCTCTTTTTACTTTGTTATGTAAAACATGTGTTGTGATTGATGACATTCATGTGTCCATGTGTCGCCGAAAGGCAAGAATGTTTTTTAAATAAATTGACGTAAAAAAAATCTTTAAAAACAAGCTTTTATTTAAATGCGCTAAAAAGAAAAAAATAAACTTTTACTGTAACTTTACTGTCAACTTATAACGACATTTCAAATTTAACATATTTGACACAATTTATGTGTTTTAAAAGCTTGTCGCGAGATTTAAGTACTCGTATTTACTTTCTTAGTAAAATCGCGACAAGCTTTTAAAACATACTTCAACAGCTTGTAATAAAAATTACAACCAAGAAGCTCTATACAAAATATGAAACTGAGTACAATGTAATATTTAAGAACAATTCAACCTGGATTGAGCAGAACTGGGTCGAGGAGGTCGGATAGACAGATGGCTCCACGAAAACGAGCGGTGATGTCGTTCTCAGTTGCATCGAGTTGAAATGGAAGCCGGCAACAATATAGTTGGGTAAAAGCTAGGCAAATTAATGTAATATAATTGGTTAAAGGCTAGGCATATGACATAAGAACAACTCACCAGCATACAATCTTCTGTCAGAGTTGGCGATGTGCTGGTGCTTGACGGCGGAATACAGCGGCGGCTGCAGCGCTCCCCCGGCGTTGCCCGCGTGCGGCGCGTTGTGCGTCACGTGCAGGAATAGAGGCTGCGACGCGTTGTGATGGTGGATTACTGGACAAAAGCACATGCATATTAAAAAAAAGAATAACCATACTTTATTTGGGTGACAACATGTAGTAAGAAATTGATAGTTTAGAAAATTAAAAACCGCGCTTTTAGCAAGCACTGAATTTTTTTGATTAATTGAATTTGTAACGTGATTTGTGACGTTTCTTAACTAGTCATGTATTGTCATCAGAACCCAGAGCGTGTGAAAAATTTCATCCTAATCGAAAACCGAAAAGTGGATCAAATTAAGATTCCAAGATTTTTTACATACATAGTTTGTTATAAGTAAAGCTAATATAAGCGTGTTAAAAATTGATATTAAAGAGAAAAATAACATAGTATAAAACAAAGTCGCTTTTTCTGTCCCTATGTCCCTGCACGCTTAAATCTTCAAAACTACGCAACCGATTTTCATGCGGTTTTTTGAATAGACAGAGTGGTTAAAGAGGAAGGTTTATACATATGTATAATAACATACCTACCTACATTAAATATTGGGGAAATACTGTTATCACGTGCGAAGCCGCAGCGGGTCGCTAGTTCTTAATAATTTGGGGGCTAGAAACATGTAGTAACAAACAAATATTAACTCACAATGAGAGAGCTAAATTAAGAGATAACTAAGAGAGTTGTTTAATTTAAGCATTAGGTAACAATTTAGCTACTCGAATTGTGTCAATTAATTCTCAATATAGAAATCTACTACTTGAAACACTGTGAGATAGCACCTGTATTCAAAGTTTCGTAAAACACTGTATTAGATATACTTAGAACAACATTTCAGTGAAGGGGTTTGAATAGAACGGCAATTCTATACAGAAAACGAATATACATTGCAATATCTAATATACAGGAAACTTAATACATACGCAAATTAATATTCATTGATGAAACAGAAAAGCAACATGTTTAATTGTTTTTTTATTTATTTAAAGCAACATGTTTAATTGTTATTGGTTTTGTGGATATCATGATTATTTCCAAACTCAAACAATAGGATCGCAATTTTATTTTAAAAGAAGTTTTTGTTCCTACATCCAATCAAAAATTGGATTGGATTGAGTAATGGACATTTGTATGATTGCAATAGGAAATCCGAGGCATGGGTTACATTGCAATCATGGAAGTACACTCCATACCTAAATGAGTATTGCAATAACCTTTACGCCACAATACTCAATTTAAAATACCAATTCAAGATGAAATCTTGCGCATTTCCATCGTTATTGAATGCATAAAGGCGGTTGCAACATGAGATAATACAAAACTTCACAACGGCATTGTAAACGAAACTACTGTACAAACTTACTTTTAACTGCTTTCTCGGTGAGTGCGTCCACAATGTACCGTTGTTCGAAATCTTGCGGTATTGCATCATCGTACAGATCTAGACCGAACATTAGTCGTCCATTTGGCCACTGCGAATAAATAACGATCTTGTAAATAAACATGCCATTCCCATAGTCGAAAAGTTATTATTCGTAACCATTCCTAAAACAAATAGTGCTTAAAACCATTCACTTTGAAGTACTTTCATGCCTAACAAAACGTGACTGCATATCCGCATTAGTTGGCCTTTAGAATTTCATGGCTCGGTTACTGGGTGTCCACACTTAATTACCTGAATAAATGAACCTATTGTGAGAGTCAACAGGAGACGGTTTGCTTACCGTTTCGACTTTGTTGTAAGTGTAATAGTCGACATAGCCGCCTCGCATGCCGTAGTGATGATCGTAGCCTCGCGAGGTTGGGAGATACTCCGGTTTGGACATCCCGACGTGCCACTTTCCCACAAGGTGAGTGGAGTAGCCCAAGTCCTTCAAGTACGATGGCAGAAGACGCTCAGTCAAAGGTATGCCTCGATCTTCAGAGTTAAATAGAGGCTGACCATGCATTCCTGTATAAATAAAAATCATGCATGTTGACTGAATTCCGAATAAAATCTAGACAAATCATATTGTGTTCATTGACACAAAAATGCTTCTTTATTGAAACGAAAAGCTTTTTTCGATATATTTATAAGGAATAGACTTTAAGAGCAAATAAGAGGTGAAAAACGACTCAATAATTAAGTTAATAATAAATAATCACTTGCAAAATAGATGTCAAAGGCCTCATCTTAATGCTAACAAAACCTTATTTAAGTGTGCAATCAATTAAAAGTGAGTAATTATCGCCGCTAGCGCCGCACGCGATCTCGCGACAAATAGCCGCACACCGCGGCAATCACTGCAGTGTCCATCAACAAACTCGAAATCATTATTTAAACAACTCAACCTTTATCTTCGCAGCAAATTATTGTTATTTTAACATCAACAGTTCTGTAAGCTTATCAACTTTTGACATTAACAACTAACCCGCGACTATGATTCTAAATCGGCGAGTAAACCATAATAATTATAACTCCCGATATAGTTTGTTTTCAAACACGATCCCTACCGCTGTCAAATTCCAAATTTACTTTATGACAATTGGTTTATTTAACCCATATTCAAAACCAGTAATTTAATAAACCCATTAATTATGCTTATTTGCATGTAGGTATAACGTAACGTAATTGGTTTAATTCATGTAGATACTAATTAATCTGTGTGCGCTAAGCACAAGGCTCTAAACACTAAAAGGAACCATTGTGTTATGCAGAAATTATTACTGTAGGCTAAATAAAACACGAATTAAATTACATTCAGCCAAAATAACACACATGCAATTTTTTGATTGAAAATTATTCAGTTGCCAGACAATAATAACACAAAACCTGCTTGTATGGAGTCTACTTACGTTCGTTAAGTATAAGTACTTACATACATAGATAAATTTGAAAAATACTAATTCCTTGTAAGGATGATGGTCTTCCCTTTCAGACCTTAACTAAGTAGGTAAGTACTTACATTGTATTAACATTTTAGTTTGTACTGGAGACTATGATAATAGAAAATAGGTAGATACGCTAAACAAATATTGAACTATTGAGAGTCATGATTGCCATTGTTAAAGGATAAATTGAAAAGCCCCAAAACACAAAACCTCACACAATTAATATCAATTATGAATTTTATCAATTGTTTTGCGTTCAAAACCGGTGTAAACGACGTGTTATGAATAAAACAATTACCTAAATTGTTATCGTATGCACGTGCACTGCAGCATGGCATAAAAGTTACAGTATTAATTCATTGCCAAAAGCCCTAGTTTTGCGAAAGCGTACCTACACAAAATTGCGTATATCACGGCCGAAGGTTAGCGACTCTCATTCAGTCGATTGCCTTCGACTGCATTACACTTTCTCGAAATGGAAATGAAATTCTTACATGCATGAATGTGCGATAGTAATTAGAGCAGCTGAAGTAATTATTGTATTATAATAAGGGTACTTACCCAACCGCATGGGGTATTTCCCCGTGAGAAGTGCAGTGCGAGCTGGGGTGCAGATAGCTTCACTGTAGTATTGTTGTAATATTACACTGTGATACGCTAGGGCGTCAATGTTTGGCGTCAGGATCTGATCTGAACCGTGGAAAGATACGTCATTCCAACCCTGTGAATGAAAAATAAATTGATAATATATTTTCAATTTTCATAGATTAGCAGGGAACCCTTTCTTTCTTGGCATTGTGGAAATATGTACGATAAATATTCTACACGATTATTAACTGAACAGAAACCCTGACCTACAGCCTCATGAATCAAGTGCTACGTTAGTTACGTAGTTAGTCAACTTTACCAGACCATTAACTTTTTTGAAAGTGCTGAAATGTATGCAGCAAATGAATAATAATTATCAGTGACAGCTATCAACATTTTAATTCATGGCCAGTGAAAAACAAAACCTGGTTAATGGAATACAGATGATAATTAAATAAATAAATTGTTTCTTTTTAATCACTAAAGCGTGAAATTAAATGTGTTACTCCAAAATTAATGTTCGGATTACGTAAATGCAACATCTAATTAAATTGCAATTTACAAAACACTTTAACAGCATTGAAAAACGTACGAAGTTCAAAATGAGAGCTGACGGCTAAGCATCTGCGATAAGCCACAAGTCGATTCGGAATTACATAATATGGATACAAGTGCAATTTCCTGAAATTATTAACTGTTAAGTAGCGATCTGATTCATAATCAATTTATACGCAAAAACAACAAACCTAAAACTACTTAATAGCATAAAACATCTGTTAAATGTCAACCCCAGACTCAATAAAGGTTTAAAATACAGATAGATAAACGGGTCTCCTAAACGTTCGCCAATACAGAACAATAGGGTCGGCCGCAGCCCGACATCCGACATGGAGCAATGTCGGTGTCACCGCCCAGTGTACTCAAGCAAATGCAGTTTTATCGACAACGAATATCGACACGATTTTGGTATTTAAAATACCGTTTTTGAAAAGTCACGCATTGAGATCTAGGGATAGATATTTTTTGTAAACAGCTGGGTACTTATTACACAAAATGGTAGTCATGGGATTCATATCTGCATGAAACATGATACCTTCAATGCAGAATTAAGTAACTGTTATGTGCATTTAACTGGATTACATATAACAATAAATAAAATATAATAAAATCTGACTTTGAAAATCTACGTGCTACTAAGAATTACCACAAAATTTTGTCAATTAATTAACACCTCACATTGATATCCAAGTAGGCATCAATTTTATCTTAAATTAATATTTGTGAGCGGAATTATGAACTTGAACTAAATACTTTAATACTCGTAGTAAAAAGTATGAATTATTCTAAGGAATCTGTCACAAATTCCCACTATTATATTCTCTAGAAAAAAAAACTCTGAGCGTAAGTAAAACATTCTTAACGACGACTTTTTTACAATTTTCTATTCTCTGTTGTTAAGTTAGTGGATATTTCTAACGGAATTTCATGGATTTAAATTATTTAAGAAGCGTTAAAGTAACGTGAATGAGAAGTGGATGGAATAATTAAAATTGTATAATAGTACCTACTCGTAATTCGAAGTGCATTTTTGCGACCAACTTTTTCCTTGAAATGGCGAACTGTTGATCGCAACTGGTAAAATATTAATTAAAATAAACAATTAATTTTATACCGAATTCACTTTATTGTTATTCAAACTAGTAATTTGACGTGCAAACACATTGATTAAACACTTGTTCAACGGGTTCATAATAATGCAAATTTTACATACAATGGTAATGTAATTAAGTACCTACAGTGTCACTTTATTAATACTACTAGCTTTTGCCCGCGACTTCGTTCGCGTGGAATAGTGACTTCCGGCAGATTTTTGGTTTTACCCACATAGTTCCCGATCTCGCGGGATTTTTGGGACGTTCCCGCTCCCGCAGGATTTTTGGGATAAAAACTATCCTATGTCCTTTCTCGAGTTCCAAACTATGTCTGTACCAAATCGACAAATACAACGGAACCAAATTAGAATTTACGAAACAGGACCAATCCACATAAACGACCATACAAACGACAATACAATTTTTCCACGACGGTACCGAAGCGCTCGGCCGATACCCAACCAAATGCGTGTAACGAAACCATAGCGCGATCTATTTCGATCCCAACGCCATCTATCGAGCATAGTGACAACTCGGATTATTTATCTATACTCCGTTCGGGCATTTTCTTTGTACTAAAAGTAGTATTATATTGTTATTATTTTTTTCATACCTTTTTACTATTTATTTACTTTTTTCCGATGAATTAAAACAACATGAACCGAACTCGTGTAACGATCGACACAATTGCGCGTAGTACTAATAGAATTATCTATACTCCGTTAGAGCATTTTCTTTGTAGTAAAACTTTTATTATATTAATATTAATTTTTTTACACCTTTTTACTGTTTATTTACATTTTTCTGATGGATTTTCCGATGAATTAAAACAATAACATGAACCGAACACGTGTAATGACACCATTGCGCGATTAACGCCATCTATCTACGGAGCATAGGAACAGCATTTCGACATTTGACCAATAGATGGCACTATATGTCCGTAATAAATTTTATTTTTTATTTTTATTTTTTGTAATAAAAACTATCCTATGTCCTTTCTCAAGTTTCAAACTATGTCTGTACCAAATTTCACACAAATCGGTTCAGTAGTTTAGGCGTGAAGAAAAGACAGACAGACAGACAGAAAGACAGACAGACAGACAGACAGAGTTACTTTCGCATTTATAATATTAGTTTGGATTGCATGTTATTCCTACGGTGAATGGTTTCAAATAGCATTTGTATAGTCGTAAATCGGTATGAAATTGTAATTCGGGCCACAAGATGATTACAGACACGTAACTCTGTGTGGGATGATGAAAATATGATAATTATAATAGATTAAGTAGTTTATACTTACCTACTTTCACATTACGACATTTTATAAAGTTATAAAGTGATTCTGAATATTATTCTAACAACATTTTCCTGAATTTAACAAATGTGCAAATATCACGTTATCTATCACTGAAAGACAATACTATGTAGTTTAAACAAAAAACATTATTTAATATCGGCAAAAACTTTAATTTGCTAACAAAGTATATAAAACAGGAAGCAGTACCTACCTCGAAAAATTTTGTATGAACTTTTTGCATTGTCACAATTAGCGTAACATTCGATTAGGGCAGTTGAAAATGTAATTGTTTTGACTTTGTTCTCCGTAATCGTTGGAACTAAGGACGTTCTTGGCAATGAAAAGTAATTAATTACAAGGCCAATTAATATGAGAAGAAAAAGTACGACTAAAAATTCAAGAGTAGCAGCTGACTTATCAATGCATCCCATCTTCAGTGAAGTCCAAAAAAAAACAATTACATTCTTAAACCGTTATAACATTATTTACTTACTCATTTTTTTTTTCAATAACTCGCATGAAAATTCTTAAAATATCCAAGTAGTGCTATAATAGAGCTAAACAATAACTCATTTAAAACAAAATACCTGCATTTATTTAAGTGTAATCAAATATTTTTTTAAGATTATATCATATTGTTATTCATCTATTCTTTGTTACATTGCAGAAAATCAATAGCATATTATAGTCTAATGAAAACACAAACAAAACACATATTCTAATGTCACGGGCCACGCCATCATTGAGAAAATGTTTAGTTCAACACTCATTTTAATATTTTCAAAGCTTCAAAATAAGAAAATGTTTGAATGTTGAACAAGTTTAACAAAATGCACTTACCATATCGTCCACCATGATGAACACGATGTGTGATGGCCCTTGTCGATATCCTGATACCATTGTTGATACCATTGTCAGGATGATCCACCACTGTTTCCTGAAAAGAAAATTAATAACACTTATTTCACATTTTAGCATTGAAAACACAGAGAATTGCAGCTTTATCTCTCTGGATGTTTCGAAAAAGCCAATCTCTTAAAGGCGATAAAGATTCGATAAATAAAACCCTTCTTTTTTGAAAGTTATTTTATGTACAAATACAAATCTGGTCTATGATAACGGAAGCTATAGTAGAGTTAGAGTACGTAACATTTAGTCGGCCGATAGTTGATTTGGGCTCATAAATCAGTATGAACATAAATGGAAGTACACACGTAACAACGATCAGGTATTTGTCCGGTATCAGACAGACTAAAAGCGTTGATCGAATTCACGATATTCTAAAAAAACTCATTTTCCAACCACCGAGCCAACAGTCGTCGGTCGACTGTTTAGTCTGCAGTTTTCAATATGCTTCATGTTTTTACCTACTCTTCCTATATCCTCCACATTCTCAATCAAAACAGTATTCAAGATAAAATAAAATATAATTAAACAATAGTTATAGAAAAAGTAAATACAAACATAACATGAGATAATTCCTTCACGATGCTGCACTAAAATCGCGTGAGGAGACTAGAGTGTTATATACATATAGTACGTAGCTATTGTCTCCTACTGTTCTCAAAATTATAATATTATTATATCGACAATATAAATATATAAAAAAGTAATAGATTCGGCCGGAAGGTATTAAAAGTAACTAAGTTATTACTGATTTCAATCATAGCTCGTTGAGTTCATTTATTTTCCAAGCTCTGTCTTTTTAGAGATAAATCAAAATTATATTCTTGATTTAAATTGATTGGATTTTTATGTCTTATGCATTATGACAAATTGGTTTAATTGGAAACAATTCCAGTTAGAAATGCTTTTATCCTAACTAATCCTAACTAATATTATAAATGTGAAAGTAACTCTGTCTGTCTGTCTGCCTGTCTTTCTGTCTGTCTGTCTGTCTTTCCTGTCTGTCTGTCTTTTCTTCACGCCTATACTACTGAACCGATTTGTGTGAAATTTGGTACAGACATAGTTTGGAACTTGAGAAAGGACATAGGATAGTTTTTATTACAAAAAAATATAAAAATAAAAATAAAATTTATTTCGGACATATAGCGCCATCTATTGGTCAAACCAAAAATCACTATTCCACGCGAACGAAGTCGCGGGCAAAAGCTAGTATTCTCATAATTTTTTTTAATGTGGCCTTAATCCATAATTCGATACAACACATGGCAATAGAAAAGTAGGCCACAATTAATAAATAGCAATTTCTATGCTTATTTATCGCACATTCACAAAACTTTGGACTTAGTTCCTAACAAAAATAACAATTCCTACAATAGGAATAGTATTTCGTGATGATAAGTAATAGGTACGATGATACAGTAAATTAATATTAGAGTTGTGGAACCATTTACTTTCAACCTAACCTGTTTTAAAGTCTCCTCGAGTTTCATTTCTGATTCTGAAGCTTTGAATAGGTACATGGAAACCCAACACTAAATTATGAAGCCAAATAGTTAATTAAAGAGTATTAGAGCAGTTATCATGTTTAACCAAATGTGTTGAAACACATACCTACACAGAATTCTTTACCTACCTATTCACAAATACCCGAAAAGAGGTAAAATTTTGTTTTCATCACAAACTCGCGAAACTTAAATTACCTAAAAAATACATATCTGCATACAAAATATATATTTTCCATACTTACACTGCTTTGAATGTCTTTGTGAAATTTGTATCAATTCCAAAACAAGTGTTCCAAATTACTATACATATCTACCTACATAATCGAAATTACGTACAGGTACAAACAAAACACGAAAATACTAGATAATAAAAATAAGAATTTTCTATACTAGATGTGTCTGAATGATAACACAACACAAAAGCTAAGATGCGTGTTGAACTACTCTGTATATCTATTTACTTTGATACAACAAGGCATGCATGCGGTTTGATTGATATCCCAGCATAATTGCATTATTCAGTATAATATTTTAAGGTTCAATTTAAGAAGAGAACCCCATTATGAGAGTCCCCATAAATAAATCCAACCTATTCATCCTGAGGTTTTATGGGATTTCGTTGGTACCTATCGGTAATTTTGTTACAGTCCTATTAATTTCACTAACAAAAGTGTACAAACCCCTTATTTAAATATACTATGGACGTATTTATTAATCGTTACGTAGCTAAGGTAATAAAACAAAAAAAAACATGTTTTTCCCCTATCAGAAAACTGCATAAACAGTTGAGTTTACCTTGTTTGTACAGTATTTGATACCTATAAGGACCTGCTATCTTTACATTGATGGACGGAGCTAAAAGTGCACGTCGGTACCTAACAGGAAAAATATTTTTAAAGAACCCAAAGGAAAAGTCCTTTGAGTGGGTTTAATCTGTATTCAAGGATTTTGGATAATTGCATTCAAATACACTGACTGTCTGATTCGTCCTCATCATCTTCCTAGCCTTTTCCCAACTGTGTTGGGGTTTGCTTCTAGTCTTATCACAACAGGTTATATACATCTTCTAACATTATACACAAACGTTAGGTACAAATTAAAGTCTGTTTGTAATATTTTCCGAACAGTTTTCAATTCATATTCATGTCTCATACAACTGCCTCATGCAACTTGTTTGCTACATTATTGTGACATAATTTAATTTAAAACCGGTAAATGTTATTAACTTGCCAATAATTTACTGTAATTCAAGGCCTGAAAGTGGCATCCTCGCTCTTTACAATGAACGGAACCTTATAGATGGGAACAAGAGCACATCGCACTTGACCGAGTTTTCTTTGTTTCTGCAAATTGCTTCATTATGTTTGCCGGTGATCCGTCCTAATAATGATAGCAAGACAATCTTGATACTTTGTAAAAAGCCTGGAATTAATGGAGGCTAAAGATATTTGCTTGCATGCAACAATGTAGATCGAGGTTCTTTAACGATCATAGAGTGTGAGAACAGAAGGCCTTGGCAGAGAAATTGTTAATTGATTCAGTCAATGTCAACAAAAAAAATGTTTTAGGAATAAAAAAAAATCATCACCCTATCTATCAAAATGGTATTTATTCAAAAAAAGGCCCAGTGTGTGTTGTAAATGTTTTAGTCAGACATACACCACCATTTTGCCATCTAGACTACTAAAATTCCTTAAAGAACCTACTATTCACTACTTGAAAACTTTGAGACACGGAAATTCGACATTGAAGTCATTACATTTTGCCCGACTTAGGAAGCGAACGCGGGACATCATGCTGAGCTTCTACTGAACGCTAATAAGCTTGCCATGTAAATTCCAATCACAAATAAATTATACTTAGTATAAGGGAAAAATAAATGTAAAAAGGAAGAGCTCAGTATCAAAGTACCTACATACTAGTCCTAATGGCATTCATGGATAGGTATTTTTCTCTTTAATTAAAAAAATTAAGCTAGATGAACTTATTTAATCTAGGCGCAAATCCGTATCAATGTTTTTAGCACTGAAAACATGAAATAAATTAAATATAAAAATAAAACTTACCAGCTCATATTATTTCTTATTATTTCAAACATTTTAATTGAACTATGTATCTTCAACTAAACAGCACTAGCACACACCAGTTTGTATATAAACAGTTCACAAAAATAAAATTTTGAACACCGCGCCAAACCGTACATCGAGACTTAGTATAAGTACGTATAGAGGTCTATTCTCCACGAGCGCTCAACTTGTACAAACCTCTGAAACCAAGGGAAAGCTGTATTCTATTGTAAATTACTTAAAGGCGCTATAGATTCATTTCTGAAGGTCATATTTACATACACTCATAAGAACCACGTGTTTTTACAAAAAAAATGTCTTCAATATTATTGCTTATCACTTAGACTCACAATTAGAATTGAATTTTAGGAAATTGTACCAGAAAATATCATTTGATACAATTTCTGAAATATCTATTAGTTATATTACAGTTACATTAGTCATTACGTGGCCAGATCACAATGCTATTGTTGGTATATCTAAATGGGTTTCAGAAAAATCTTACGTAAGAAAACTTTATTACAACATTTAATTACAATACTAAATTGCATCATTATAAATTGTATTTACGAATTGATATATCTGCCAAGAGTCAAAATGTCATCACTTTTTTCCATAAATTAAAAAGATCTACTTTTTATGAACTTAGTTTGAGTTTTAATGAGGTTTTCATTAAAAACTAATCCCAGGAACCCATTCCAGATTAATTCTACAAAGGACTCCGAAATCGAATCGGTCCTCTGTCAAGATTGCAGTTATCGGATTTCTAGATATTCATGATTAAGAAAATTGCGTTTGCTGCACCCGGGAAACTATTAGACATCATGCGCACATTGCGTCACATGCTGCTAATCTAGTCCATCTTTTCAAGTACACCAGTTCAAATTAGGCAACGTCAAACTCACCAGTAACCCACCACACCTGACTGGAATAATAAATCAATAATTAGGACGCCAAAACTACGTAATTACGCAACAGATGTTTGGAAACATTATTAAAATAAACATTTAGTAAGGGTCAACGCAACAAAGCGACACTCAAAGTTAAGTCAACATAGGACTGACTGTAGAAAGGCTTCCGAGAGCCACATTAACATAATATTAATGTGGCATGCATGTGAAATGCTATAAAATAAACATATACATACGTACGTGTAAAATAACTCATGTATTTTGAAGAAAAAAAAACAAAACAATAGAAAATAACAAAAAAGGAAATAATAAAATTCTTCGTGCGAAACATCCAACATTTATTAATCATTGGTACATTATCAATACTTTAAAGTCCCCTGCACAATAAAAGAATCAGAAGATCAGGTATTTAGCCGGTATCAGATCGACTGAAAATTTTGATTGGAATCAAAATATTCATTAAAAAGCTAACCCTCGGGTCAACTGTCGACCCACTACGTACCTACCTCTAGTGTGCAGTGTGCGAGAGCGCTAAAGGTATAACTGACTGACTGACGCATCGTCCCAATAGTTCTGAACATTCATCTATACAATAGGTATTTTTTAGAAAATCTTTTAAAAATATACCTAACATTCTCACTGATTACCTTAATACTCACTTATTCAAGATCATAATTTGCATTGTTAGAATTAACTTACACACACATATATAACTCATCATCATCCTCCGAGCCCTTTTCCCAACTATGTTGGGGTCGGCTTTCAGTCTAACAGGATGTAGCTGAGTACCAGTGCTTTACAAGAAGCGACTGCGCTGCCTGACCTTCTCAACCCAGTTACCCGGGCAACCCAATACCCCTTGGTTAGACTGGTGTCAGACTTACTGGCTTCTGACTACCCGTAACGACTGCCAAGGATGTTCAATGACAGCCGGGACCTACAGTTTAACGTGCCATCCGAAACACAGTCATTGGTGTCTAAGATATACTTGGAAAGTACATAC
The DNA here is from genome assembly GCA_963856015.1 of Helicoverpa assulta. Classification (NCBI taxonomy): domain Eukaryota; kingdom Metazoa; phylum Arthropoda; class Insecta; order Lepidoptera; family Noctuidae; genus Helicoverpa; species Helicoverpa assulta. The sequence continues at coordinate 10,098,158 of CAWLCW010000023.1, forward strand.
AAACTTAGAAAAGTGGCATTGGTACTTGCCTGACCTGGAATCGAACCCGCCCCCTCATACTCGAGAGGTTGGTTCTTTGCCCACTAGGCCACCACGACACATAAATAACTAGAAGTGTAAAAAAAATTGCGTGACCATGAATTCATTACCCTTCATGAAAAACATCAGATAAATCTTTAATATTTTCATAATCCCTAAGACAATAAATCATTGTAGTGTTTTTGTAACAAGTAAAAAAAACAACAATGAAACATAAAAATATGAATTCAATAGAATTTACACAGAATACCTCAAGTACTATAGTATTTACCTAACAGTTTATGACTTTCTTACACATGACATACGCAAAAGTGCACGTTCATATTGTATAAACAAGCTGGTAGTCTAGTTTCGAAAACGTAACTATTGTAAGCGCCCTTGCCCTACTAAACTTTTTCTGTTATTATCTCAAAGTACCAAATACTATGGCTTTAACATTTTTCTATTACTACATTACGTTAGTCGCTACGACAATCACCTTATCTCCCCTTTAGCATGGACACTGGACAGCCGATATTGCGTGAGATCACGACACCCGTAATTAGAATTATTATACGAGAAAAGGTCAAGGCGTTCATAAATCTATCTAAGAAAGTACTGAAAATAGCTGAAATAGCTTACTTCAATAAATAAACATAATTTTAAAACAATAAATCGTAATACATGAAGACGTTTTATGATTTATAGTCCTTTGAAACGAAGCCTGATTCATGTTATGCAATAGCGATTGTTACCACTTTCAAGGAATTACAACTTTTATCATAACGAGGTTAAAACTCATTGGACGTATTCCAAACGAGTGTGGTTTCGGAACTTTCACCAAAAATGCGTTAATTATTTATTTTGTAAGGATTTCAAAAACATAACTTGTTTTTTTCGAAAGCTCATGGACCAACTCTACCTATGTAGATCATTACTAACATACGTCGTGTTAATTTTAAAAATAACTTCGGTCATCGACAAAACCAAGAAGGTACCTAATCTACTTTAAGTACACAATACCTTGAATCTTCATTGATCTGAAGGATGTTTTATAATTTGTACATCAAATAAAAAGCATCTTATTTGATACTTATTTTGAAATAATATTTGTTATTGTTAACCTAAAAACCCAAAACAATTAACATTAAGAGTAGGGGAAATCCTGCCGCAGAATGTTAACATTTTTGCACTTCCGTCTTTGAAGGCAAGAGTTGCAATAACCAAACAAAAAAACCAATGCCTACTTGGAACTTACTCTGACAGTGGTAAAGACCGTAACAAGTAGGAATTTACACTATTTTTTTAAGTGTCAATTCAAGGTTAGTTTTTGTTTACCATAGACCTGAAAGGGGGTCATTGAACTCACCATTATTATCAACTTCTACTATGAGGCCTATGTAGTAATATTAATACCAAAAAGGTGGACAGGAGGACATAAATTTATCGACACATTACAGGGGATCTATCGACATATTTTTGCCATTATAAGAAAATTATGATTCTTCAAATGATTTTCTTTGTGATTTTAGGTAATAGGTATATTACCTACATACATACCTAATGGGCAAAAGAATTCTTGCCGATGAGAAAAAAAGGTGTAAAGCAAAATATTTTTATTTTACCGAGGTACGAGTTAATTCATTGGGGTTTTCTCACAATAAGTACTTTGGAGATTTCGATTTTGTGTCGGTCATACCTATTAAGTTATATTAGTCATAGCGCAATTTTATTACAAGTTCTTTGCGTAGCCGGGAATATCGTAAAAATCTGACTCAGTCAAGGTTCTTTTACAAGGTTTTATAAATCAAGGGCACTGTGCTGGACACAAGAAAGTGGTCTAATTAATATTATGTCAACGTTTTATGCTGAAGAAATTGTTCAATACACGCGCGCCTTTAATTGCATAGGTAAATTTATTTATTTTATTGTTCATTATTCAAACAATTCACCTTACAGTAAATTCTTTTCGTATAGATTCAAAATCAAAGATTGAGATTTGATTCAGCATAAGCCAGCCGTTTCAATCAACGAAATCTAAGGACAAAGGTACTTAATAAAATTGTAGGTACCTGAGCTGAGTCACCGATATTTTACTAAGCAGTTCTTATCAAAGTTAGTTTGACTGACAAATGGAAGGCATACTTTATATACAGGCATTGCACTAAGTGGGAAAACAAGTTCACTTAAATTTGATAAAGGTGCAAGCATAAAGGTAGATAAATCAATACAGAAAAAAATATTAAAATTATAATAAACATGTTTATAGTTACTAACTATACTTATCATAAACCTATTTTAATGTTAGTCCTCCCCTAACAAGTGTTAAGTATATGGACATAATTATCCGATTTCTGCCGGCATAGACACTTCCACCACAGATAGTTTAGCTGTTATTTAGAAAAACATAGGTGTCGAAGAATGTTCTCGACTGTCTCTTCTGTAACTTAGTATCACAACAGCCATTACCAACTGTTACTGTTGAAAACATCTCGTAAGACGCATCACGCGAAGCTACATAAGTATAGGTATGTCATTACCGAATGTTATGTAAAAGCCTTACATCAACCGACGCCTCTTACAACAACTTGTTATTAGATAAAGGCGACATGGTAGTTGTTTTTATCATTGCCGTGACACAGTGACACCCAAAACACACGCAAATTAATTACCGAGGATATTGTCAGGCAGCATATCATATCTATTGTTTTTACTAATGAGATGATAATGTTATGCCTTTATTTATTTAAGACTTTTTACTAATTGATTAACTGCAGTTGTCACTGGAAGCAAAAGAATGAAACTTTTACTTCAAGGTAAGTAAGATGTAGTTACAATGGCGCGAACGAGTTTAGATATTGCTATGCCACATTCACTCACTTTTTGTGGTTTTTGTAATTGACCATTATTATGTCAGATGTAGCGTAAAAAAAATGCAACAGTTAATATTTATGTCAAGATTCGTTCGCCACAAATGAAACTGATGTAGATTATAAAAGTAATATTAAAATTGATTTGATTTTACACGCAAATAGCATATTATTGAATAAGTAATAGAGGAATTTATTTAACTTTTCATTTAATTGCTATTGGAAATTATACCTACACTTATAATATACATATCTCTTTCTTTTTTTCTTTATGTTAATGTAGGTAATTGGTGTGTAAACCGTTTTAACAAAATAAATAAATGTCCAATTAGATGGTTTAGAAAACAGTAAAAATTGAACCAGTAAAATTTGACCCGTGATATGATTTCATGTATTTACTTGATTAGGCATTGCTTAAATTGGGGAGAAGAGGCAGTACCAGCATCAAAGACTATAAAATATATAATACTTTATGACCAGCATACTAAGAAGTCATTGAATGGCGATAGGACGGGAAGACATGGAGGAATGGTGGCGTATAACATAGGTAGGTATTAGGTACATCAATAGTCAACTTCCTATTCGATCCAACATGAAATTGGGAACACCGCAAAGATCATTGCAAACAAGTACCTAGGTAGAATTGGTTGGTCACTCTTTCCAATTCGCCTGCTCGTACGCTGCTTAAGAAAAATACTTAATTTACGGTAATAATTATAGTGTCGTTTGTTTTTTAATTCTTTTGAACAAAACTAAAAAGCCCGCATCAGAAGCAAGGTCTGCAAAACTAAGAGAAAGGCGTAAAAATACTCGGTCAAAATAATTCCTAACTGAAAGGAGGCACTATTTCGTAATAATCTTCCTTGCGCGAAAACTGCTTGAGCAACCAAATATTTGAAATTATTATAATATTAAATTAATGCTCTGGTAGCCTTTGCAACACTTTTGATGGATATAATAAAATAAACACCGGTTGCTATTAAGAATGACACACCCACTAGGTATTTACTGCAATATAAGTGATTGGTGTAATTCCCCGTCCAAAAAAATATTTTTAAACTTTTGTGAGACTACTTGGGATAAGGACTTAATTTATCTTGGAAATCTAAAACCCTGAGTACCTTCTAACCTATCTCTGAGTTTGTAGGTTGTAACAAGCACGAATTGACTCAAGGTTTCTTCAAACCAGCTCGGCAAAAACTTACTGATAACGACGTAAACTTTGATCAAAACAGTAAAATTTCAGATAACTACAGATTATAAGTAACCGATAAGCCAATGGTAGCGAAGTATTAGGTAAGTGATTTGTGCCCATGACTCTTAGAAGGTAGACAATACCCATGGTCTACCTTTCTAACTGTTGTGCTAATTTATCTTACCGCTTTAGGTCTAAAATACATACAGGCTATCTAATTTCCTACCTTATTGTCGTTAAGTTACTATTATTGTCGCTACTAATATTACGTTATGTTTAGGTATACTCCAAAAGGTGTATTGGTGGGTTGCTGACGCGCGGTCTGCTTTTTTTTATATCGAGAAACTTTTTGTTAATTACTACTACGAAAGAGTTTAAAATCATAAGGTTGTCGGTCCCTAATCGGTCTATCACATTCATATTACATACATACCTGCCTAAGTGCCTACCTATTGTCGCACGCAATAGAAAGAGGTAGGTACAGCAAATCCTACGTAAGTTGGATCTTAGATTGCCATATGTTTTATTTTCTTAATAATTTTAAAAGGATTTGAAGAATGTACACATGTACATGTAGACTTTTATATTGCTAACTATTTCTACTACGGCTATGGTGTATTTTTTTCTGTGGCATGAAGGTTTATAATGACATAACAAAAAAAAAACTGAAAAATTGAAGTGAAAATGGATTCAGATAGGTTCGGTGGCATATCTGAAGAAATATGCATGCAAAAACCACATTGCTACTAGGTATTAGATAGGGGATGGCTTTCTGCTTAACAAGTTTTACATGCACAGTTATGAATGAGATACACATTGACTTACTTAGAACTACGTAGAACATAAAAGAAAATTATAAATAGTGTTCATGAACTACTTCGAAACAGCGACATGTCTCTACAATATTGCTTTATTCGGTACTTTATTTAATTTAGTAGCGATTTAACAAAATAGTTCGATCAGCACGCGCCTTTAAGGTCAAGCACGCACCGTTTCACGACAAGTATCACGCATTCATGATGACTGGCTGCTGTTTCACTCACTCACTGATATTTGGCAACCTTGAAAACTTTCATTAAATAATGACAAAACGATTTCATACTGTTAGCTGAGAATGCCTTTGAGATGAAAATTATTTTTTTGTGAATATATCGACACTGAGTGCAATGTGCTGTGCAAATTGCTGAAATTGCAAGAGAAGGTAGCCTGAGTTAGATAGATACTGTTTTATTAAAGCAAGATTTTTGACAAATTGTGGACTACAATTCTCTCTTTTTAAATTAGCATTATGTTAAGTAATTGTTAGTTGGAACCTAAAGTTTAAAGTTAATTACACGTTAGGTTTAGTACCTACTTAGCAGTCCGTTTTAATCGCATTCCTTAACGTATAAGAAATTCAACTCACACTAACGAAATCGCTAAAACTAAGTAAGTAGGTAAGTATTACTGACTCCTGTATCTACATATGTTAGGTAGTAGGTTACCTACCTATTTTTTCCTCGCCTTTTACAAGTTAAAAATATACAACATGTAACGTAATTAACGCACACCCTCAAACACCCCAATTAGAATATTATGTTATAATCATAATACATACATTGAATTTTTAATTTAACAGGTATATGCATTGTTATTTACTAAATTAGTTATACCAATTCTTGGAGAACTTTTTGGTCATACTACTACGCACGCAAATATCGCGCCGCGCGCCGCTCGACTCGACACAACATAACGAAACTACGGAAAAAGCCGACAATACACGAAGTCTTATTACTTTGAGTTACGGTCTATTTGAATTTGTTTTGACTGTACAGGGTTAATATGACAATAATTTTCGTAGTTTTAATTATTTTTGGGATAAAAAATTACCTATATTAAAAATGATATAAATCGATTCAGTAAACGATTCTGAACAAACTAATTTCAGGATGTGCGTTAATTAAGTTACATGTTGTATATACATATTTTACAAGTATAAAGATAATCGTCTCCCAGATCGCAAAGGTAGTTGGTAGGGCGAGTAGCAAACAATGCCCACTCACCATTCACTTGACATAATTCTACTCCGGAAGCACGGTAGAATGGAAAATCTTGATCTGGTAGAAAGTATTTAAGTACTTATTCACTCAATGAAGTTAATTAATAATTAGAGTTTATTTGTTGTGATAATAATTATGACATTCGCGTCGCCCTTGTGTTAAGCCTTGTGCTAATGTAGGTAAATGATAGCATGTATTGGGTATCTACGAATAATATAGTTAATGCTACGTTTTATATAGTTATAAAAATGTATCTCCTACCTGACTGAATTTTGTTCATGAACCTCCAGTCCCGATCCAACTTTTTCTGGGCGTCGTCCCGATTTTCTTTTCTTTTTTAACTTCGTTTGAATTGGCGGTATTATTTTCCCGCCATGATTAAACCAAGCGATCGTCTATTTGTCTATGGTTAAAATATTTTTTTTCTAAAGTTATTCGCATTTTTGTTTTTGTAAAGGAATTAACCAAGAATTTTGTAGCGTTAGTTCGGATATAACCATATCAAGCAAATCCAGAAACTAAGATTGAAACTACGTCATAGTAATTATGCTAACAATATTGCTTTTAGTCGATTGCTATTGCGTGTGACAGTCCTTGGTTTATATGGACATCCCTAGTGTTTATTGATTTTTTAAAAATGTAAACAAAGTTGACATTGACAAGTCTATTTTTAGATGTTCTGAGTAGAGATTGAGAGTAAATTTAATTATTGATTTTACTATCAAATGTATTGTTAAATTGTTAAAAATGAAACATATTTTGAATACTCTTATAAATGCATCAGAGAAGGCTGCATGTGTAGCTCGTTCCTGTTGTGCTGGATCAACAAACGAAGTCTTATTGGTCGCAGAAAAATTCGAAGGCGATGCCAACGCCCGTTTTGAAAGAGATTTCAAAACTATTGCCGATGTTTTGGCCCAAGAAGCTGCTAAAACAGAAATAGCGGGACATTTCCCGGAGCTTGCAGAGCATGTAAGAGGCGAAGAGTGTTCCGAGATTGGAGGTGTAAGAATCGAATTATGTGATAGTGTTGAAGGCACTACAGATCTTTTACAGTATTTAGTAGCACCTGCAGTCGCGAAACGAATGGCAGAAGCGGCCCACCGCGACACAGAACATTTATTTTGTGATAATTTGCCAAAAGATCTTTCAGAGGTTAATACTTTTGATTTAGGCATTTGGATTGATCCTATAGGTAAATTCTTGCATTCCTGTCCATAAATTTTAATTTAATAAGTCATACACAGTACTCTTTACTTCAATAATTTGAATCAGACATGTTTAAGTAAAAATTGATAATATTTGTGTTTGTAGATGCTACAGCTGAGTTCATAGCTGGTGTCCAGGGCAAAGCTGATGCAGATCATGGTCTTCCTTGTGTGACAGTCCTCATTGGTGCCTATGTGAGGTCTACCGGGGAGCCTGTTATTGGTGTCATCAATCAACCCTTTTATAATAAGTAAGTGTTACATGATACTCCAAATTTAGTGTCTGTATTTTTCTTACACAATTTAAAGTGTTTAATTCTATTTTTTGTCCCTTTTAGTGGCAAAGGGCGAGTGGTATGGGGCATTAATTACAAAGATACTCATGAATGGGGAGGCAGTGATGTAAAGGAAAACAATGAAAATAATATTATTCTCATGAGCTCAGCTGAGAAGCCTGAAATAGCTGACACATTCAGAGAAGCTGGATGGGAGGTCAAGTCTCTGCCTGGGGCTGGTCATAAACTTCTAAAAGTTGTGCTAGGTAACATCAAAAATTACTTACAACACTAAATAGCATGCACCGGACATAACAAATATTAGTAGTAAACTTTTAAAACAAATGGCCAATTCATTGACACCCAGAACAAGAATCCATCTCTTGCTTATTTTTCTGCTCAAAGCTGAGCAAAGGCCACCCACACACTTCTACATCAGCAATCCTGTTCAGGAACATATTCCAATAACCTAAAAAACAATTAATTTTCCAGGAGAAGCTGCAGCATACATCATGTCACAGGGAACAACTTTCCGTTGGGACACCTGTGCCCCCCACTCCATCCTCCGAGCTAGGGGTGGTGATCTCATTACCTTCTCTACTCATGGCCCAATCACTTACAATGATGAAATGGATATGGAATCTCAAAACTATAGCAACAAAGAAGGCATCATAGCATACAGCGATGCCTCCATATCCGCTACTATTAAGAAAATTCTCAATAATTAAAGAGTCCAAATAACCCTGTGATCCCTTATAATCAAGTAGATTAGATTTCTAAACAATATATCGAATATTTTGCATATTGATTGGGGTGTAGATTTATAGATCCTGTCAGACAAGAAATGCATAGCATTTGAAAGTATTTCTCAATCATTCCTAAATGTAAGTTTTTACGATGTTCCTTTGTAATGTGTAAGGATAAGATTTTTACGAATTATTGTTGTGTAGGAAATGTGAAATAAAATAATGCTTGTTATAAATGTTTTTCAAGTATATTGTGTGGCGTCAAAGTTCATTAATGAAATATATATTATCTAGTCAGTATTGTTCAATTAAATTAATTTTAAATAATGATGATCTCTATGTTGCATGTTACTGTAAACTGTGATGTATTGTTTCAAATAAAATTTTACCATTTTATTCACATAATTGCTATTTTATTTAATCTTACACTTACATCAAGAACTTAATTACTAGAATCTGAATCTGAAGAAGAGCTCTTACTCTTCTTCTTTTTCTTTTTTTTACTTTTCTTTTCCTTTTTCTTTTTGACCTTGCCAGACTTTACAGAGTTCTTGGATTCTTTTTCCTGGAAATAAATTTTGCTTGTTAAAACTTTTCTTCTCTTATGGAAGTTCCCAATATTGTATCTGTTTTGCTTACTAGAGATAGTTTAATCATATTTACATTTTAATTAAAAAAAGATATTCTTTTAACTATTAATTACTAGAGATGGTAATTTAACATTACATGCACAGGGCTAATGTCAAAATATTATCTCTAATAAACAAATCAAACATAAATGGAATATTGGAAACAAGTGTTAATCAACAATCATAAAGTAAATGAATTTGTTACATACTGGTTTCACAACAGTTTCAGTTTTTGCAACAAGCTGTGGAGCACAGCCTTCCATTCTGATGGCTGCGGTCACTTCATCAACCTTTGACATGTCCGCATTGGGAGCTCGATATTGTTCACAGTGATCCACTCTTATTGTGCGGTTGAGGATCTGAGAAAAATATGATGTTATTAAATGTTAAAAAAAAAAAATTAAAGCAAGGGATTAAACAAACAATAGACAATAGTAAAAAAATAGGATACTCCTTGCAAAATATAATTACAAAAGTTTAAGAAAACCTAGAGGCTACAATTATGTAAAAATATGTGTCATAAAAACCTTAACGTACTTTTATTCCATTTAAATTATCCACAGCTAATATTGTTGACCTCTGATCTTCATAGCATATAAATGAAAATCCTCTAGATTTGCCAGTTGCTTTGTCTCTGACCAAGTTAATGTTCACTATTTCACCATATCTGAAATCATATACAAGCTTTATTAGGTAAACAGATTAATATTGCATTTTATAAATTAAAACATCAGCAAAAATTTTTAACTTGTACAGCAAATAAGGAACCCTGCTCTTTACATGCCAGATATATAACGATTTATCTGTACCTATACAATTTTAAATGTATTCTACTCCAATTATAATATGTTTTATGTTAAAACTTACTGCGAGAAAACACAGATAATGTCGCCTTCAGTGAGATCATACGGCAAGCCCCCAACAAATACCCAAGCACTGTCCTTGTACTGATCATGCCAAGAGGTCTTAGATTTACCAGAAAGCTCTCGTTCACTTAGCTTAAGAACGTTCTTCACATTGCTGAAATCAATATATCAGTATAAATAAGCTTCCAAATGATTTGCCGCCAGCAATTGGATTACTTCATCGTAAATATTAAAACTGTACTTACGTCATAGGATTCATTTTGAAGTTTGATTGCGTCTGTAATCTAACTCATAATAACCGAAGTATTACTTAGGTAAGTTATCTATTTAAACATAATATAATTTACAGAAAATCTAAAACAACAAGAAAGAGAGCGCTCATCCATCAATTAGGTTACATTACATTTGTCAAAGTCAAAACTTTCAATGTCAAAAGCTAGTGCTTTACACGGAAAAATTAAAAATCAACTTCGAATCGACTAACAACTCCAGTCCAAGAATTCTAAATGTAAGTTGGGGCTAGGCTTGCAACGATATATATATCGGAAAGCCGATAAATATCGATATATCGACGCCTGAAAATATCGATATCTATCGATATCAACGACATACCGATATCGATATATCAATATCGAAGACGCTGTATAATCGTAGGTCCCTTTTCCTATCCAGAATTTGTGAATACAAAAAAAATCTGCTGTGCAACTTCAGACCTGGCAGTATGGCTTGAAGCCTTCGCCTGTCCTACAAATAAACTACTTAACTTACTACCACTTTCAGTAGTGCCAACTAGGAGTAATTACCCCTAGATTTGGAGTAAAGACGATCAGAGTAATTTTTAGGGTATTTTACTTAGGTATTTTGTAAGTCACTGGTATATTGTATGAATTGTTAAAACATGTATACTGTAAATTTTTGTATAAAATATATATATAAACATTTGGTATAGATAGCTAAAGCTGTTAAAAATAAAAAAGTATTGATAAAATATCGATATATCGACCTACTTGACCGATAATTCGATGTATTATTGTCGATCAAATACGATAAATATCGATATCGATATTTTTGAATACCTTGCATCCCTAGTTGGGGCTAAATTGCTTTAACGGACAGCGCGGCGAACATCGATATATATGTCAATGGCGGCGAATGATGATCCCTATCTATGACGTTTCAACTGACAGTTGTAATAGTGATGCGAAACTGCGATAAAATACTGTTAGGCAAAGGTCATGTCATTCAGCCAGGTCATTCAACGGCCTTTTTATATTTTATTTTACTATACATTAATTTTGCAGGTCAAAGGTATCTATTTTTATCGTCGTTTTTATCGTCCCACTGCTGGGCCTTTTTTTATTACTAAATGTACAAATATTTTCAGGTTATGCAGCTAGGCATAACACAACTCCGCCATTCACGGCAAATAAAATGATAGTTTTATTAGAAGAAGCTTGCGTTCAAGTGACAGCTTACGATTGGCAAAAAGTGGTCGAAAGAACAAAGAAAATTTGCTTACAAGACTGGGATCGAGATGTACAATTCGACAATACTATTGACCAACCATTTATAATAAACGTCACGGATAGCTGCAGTTCAGACTCAGATTTTGAAGATCCGCTTGTCCCTGTATCGGATTCAGATTGATTAAATAAAATACAAACTTCCAACAAATTATCGATATTTTGTTTATCGATGTGTCCATTTTTTTCGATAACAGCTTGACGACGTAACTTTTGCAGCACGTACCATGCATTGAGTTTTTTTTCCATTATTTCCGAACATTACGTAATAATTTCTTAATATTCATGTTTATAATTTACAAATGTACACAATTATGATTTTTTCGAATTTTTGATGGGCCAGTAAAGGATTTGTTGTGAGTGACAGGACGTCACTACAATGTTAAGCGCTAACGAACTGTCATGTCATAGGGATTAAGGGATCATCATTCGCCGCCGCGCATAGCAAAGAAATTGTTTTCATTATCTCTTTCCCAAAATAAATAAACACTTCTAAACATAAGACAATAGGTATACAATCTTTTTACAATGACGACGCCCCCTGACGCTGCAGATTCTTATGACCAGGTTTGTAAGACAACCACTGAAGTGTGTGTGCATTTGTAGTTACACCAATGTTGATATGAAAAGTTACTACTTTAATTACAGTTTGATGAAGAGGAAACTGAGCAGCAGCTTGGGGCGACAGCTTCAGGTCGCAAAAGGCTGTTCAGCAAAGAATTAAGATGCATGATGTATGGCTTCGGGGATGACCAAAATCCGTACACAGAAAGTGTGGATTTTTTAGAAGATTTAGTTATCGAATTTATTACTGAAACTACTCATAGGTAAGGTCACAAACCGGGAAAGAGTATGTTACTCTTTCTTTTACTAAACTTGTTAAGGTATGTTATATATTTTTAAACTTTCAGAGCAATGGAGGTTGGGCGAACAGGTAGAGTTCAGGTGGAAGACATTATATTCTTAGTTCGTAAAGATCAGCGCAAGTATGCGCGTGTCAAAGACTTGTTGACAATGAATGAAGAACTCAAGAAAGCAAGAAAAGCTTTTGATGAAGTTAAATATGTTGGTGAGTAAGTCAACAATAAGTAGGTTATCTATACTACTCTTAATGTATTTATTTATAAAGAAACTGAAGTCATATTTTATATTTTTTTTAAGTGTAAATGAATTACTTTTTTACTTTAATTATGACAATTGAACAAAGCATAATAAACGAAATAATGAATTGCTATATGAATGTTTCACATAAATTGTATGTCATAATTGTGTTTTTTACTTTTTTATAAACTTATAGAAGATCAACAATAACATGATGATCAAACAAGGCTGCCATGCTACTAAGACTGATGCAAGTAACAATATTTGATTATGACACATTGCTTCTGTGTTCCCACATACTAATATAATCATATGATCCCTTGCAGTGGCGTAGCTAAGGGGGGCCGCCCCCGACTATGACCATCAGCTACCTATTATAGTTCTTTCTACCTATTCTGAGTTTAATTTGGAAAAAAAAAATCGCGTGTTTGGGTGCTCAAGTAACCCAAAACTCTAAAATTTGTTTCACATAATATACAAATATTTGTAACAGGTACCCATATTTTAATAAATTATTATAACTTTTTTTTTATTTTATCAGTTTCGATTGAGTTTTAGGGTGACACCTATAAAATCCGCCCCAGGTGCCACCTATGCTAGCTACGCCACTGATCCCTTGTAATCTAACCCTATATATTACATCCTGCTTTGAATGTAAACCTATTTGCACTGTCCTAAGAACTGGTGTATTTAGAAATATGAAGAAATAAATTGGCCTGCCCTTGTAGCTCAACATGAATCCTAATAAAAATTATATAAACCTGTACTACACATAGAAACTGCAAATTCTTCCAAATAATATAGAATGAGGTTAAGGTTATGAAATCTGCATCATGCAAGGCATAGATAACAATTGCTCAGTCCTGCACCTCCCTAAATTGTTTAGAGTAGCCAAATGCAATGTACAACCTTAAATGTTCCTCCACAGTAGACAGAATTATTTAGAGGATATCCTTTTTCTATTTATTATGCATGAGTGCTTACAAAGGCAAGGTATGTAAACTTTGCTTTCCATTCGAGGACGAAGGTATCAGGCAAACAATCAAAAGTTGGCTGGAATATTCATTTAACCTGTTGTATGCCAGAGCGCAGATATGTACGAGACACAATTGTCTTATAATTAACAGCTTACAAGCAGTTAAACAATATAACACATGGTTAAGGGAACATCTAACCTTACCAATCACCATGAGCCATCATATTGGGCTGGTTTATGCATTTGTGCTCACATGGGTCAAACTAATGTCTGGAAATGAACCAAGACATCATTTATTTGTTACCCACTTGCATTGTACCACCTAAGAACAAAAGGAATTTATGTCTGTGATTTAATAAATCTGATGGATGTTATGTGAAATAATATTTTGTGGGTTGGTCTATATGTTGATGGTCCAAAACAAATTTGGGTTATTTTAAGTTTGCTGGGCTATTGGGTATTAATTATATGGGCTATTATTGTTTAGCAATTAAAGATTGATACAATAATTTACATTTCAGAATAAATCAGAAGGAAAGGCTGGAAGGATGTTACCTAATTTACGAATATGTTGTACAGCCATTTCCACCAAGAATTAAATTAAGAATTATTTGTATTGAATTGTAAGAACACTAATCCTTGCATACTTTATGTGAAATACATTCCTCCTAGAACTTCAATATAATCATTGTAGTTCCAAAACAATAAAATATTGATTTAAAATCTCTGTTGGATATTATTTTCCTCACCTCCACTGTTGTTTTGGATATTAGGATATAAAAAAAAATACACAATCGATTTATTTTTATAGACTTTATTTGTGCAATACAGTAGAATGACGGTATAATAGCTTGCTAACACAGTACTAAAATACGACAGATGTCCATTACGAACGTATAGTATCAAACATTAAAAATAATTTAACATGATTTTATCATAACTGATTAACTAAAATAATAACACAATGCACTACAAAATACTAGTAGGTAAATTATATTTATACATATATATATATAAAAAAATTACAGCAGGATTGACATATCCCGGCTATATGGCCCCAATTATAATTATGTGTATATAAAGATGCTTGAAAAACTATAAATACTGGGAGAAGTGATCAAATTGGAACATGAAAACATTTCACAAACATCAACGAGGATAAAACTATGCGACTTCACAATTTATATATAGGTCAATGATCCTTAAGAATTACGTGTAAATAAAATATCTCAACAAAATGTTCACATTTTAGGCGACTAGACCAGGTTGTCAAAAAACAGCCAAATGTCTAAACTTTGGTTTTAAAATATGTGTTACATATTTTGATATAACATCGTCCAATAACAAAGTTAATCTTATAATTATAAATAGGCCATTAATGGCAGTGAGTTAGTGTTCAATAAATAAATAATAATAAATTACTTGTTGAAATATTAAATACGTACTTAATAATTTTATATCTAAGCTCATGCAAAGTGAACAATTTAATATTGGCATCTTTCTCATTTCGTCAGTGATTTGGAATGAACTGGGAATACTTTGAGGCTTTCAAATATTAAACTAAATAATACATGCAAATTATTATAATAATCTGAAAACTGGTAACTGTTTTGTAACATTATTGCAATTAACATACAAAAATATGTAATATCAACGTAAATGAAGGAAGACAGAATATATTTGAGCCCTTGAGTAAAAACTATTGATTTGGCAATACAACACAACACAACATAAAAAGCAATAAACTTATATTTAATTTCCAGTACACTAAGAAAGCTAAACATTCGATATAGTAGTACCATTGAATTAGAAATCTGATACAGTCTCAAGCATTTAGTCACAGTCTAAGAATATTCTGTAGTTGTCCTTAGGACATCACCAAGTGAAAAGATTTTCCTACAAACCGTGTGTTTACCCACACAAATAACGTTTCTCATAAAGGCTACTATATGTACTTTAGCACTATTAAAAACTACCCTATGTAAATATCTATAAATAAGACAATTATATTTATTATTTTTACTACTTTTATAACAGCCAACGCTAAGGCAAGTAAACCTGTATATTAGATATAAAAACCAGATTAATAGTCTGTATAAATAACTACCGTAGGTAAAACATTATTTTCTGACTAATAAGGATTTTATTTGGGTTCTAATTTTTAAGATAATAATTATGTAAATGTTATTATCAATTTCCATCTAAGCATAATAAATTGTAGGGTAATTATTATTTTCTATTCTTGCAAAACTTTCAAACGTGCCAAGGACTATCTTAAAATACTACCCAGGTAGTTAAAATAAGGTAAAACATGTTTTTTTTTGGAATGGTTTACATCTATAATGTATTGATACAGTTAAGTTTTTTTCATTAATATTTCGTCTACCTATATACTTCGGTACTAAAATCGTAACAATTGTACAACACGAGTAGCTACATAATAGTGTAAAAATGTAAAGTCATTTAATAAAAACGAAACATTTAGCTGTGTATAAACGAGTGTCGAATATTTAAATTATGTGACACAGATCAGTTAACGAATGGAGTGTTCCAAACTATGCATCTACAGATCCCTTTCTGCCCATGCATCAAAAGAGAACTCTCTGTGGGCTGGCGCCTAGAATTTATTTTCAAAACTTAATTAAGAGTCAGAATCATTGAAAATCTATCATAACTATTGTGTTCTTAGTTCAATTTTCTTCAATGGGTGCTCCATTCGTTCTATACTCTGCGGTTCCGTCAGCCGATTAAGTGATAGAATAAATTTCATATTCATAAACAGTCGGGACGGTGACCACGGTCGGTTCGAAACATCGTTAGGTATCGTGCCTTTATACATAGTATATCGTTTGAGTCCCGATTGTTTACAGGTAGGTACAAATCGCAAAAGTTTAAAAACTTTTAGAATAAATTTCGTAAGTAAAATGCAGTATAAATACTTATTGTGACGAGTGCGTAGTGTAGGAGTACTATTTAGTCGGTAGGAGGCGGCATGGCGGCGACAATAGCTTTCATTACAGCTGCGGCGGCGAGGGCGGCATGCGGCTGCCATTCCTTGCCGCGAGTGCCGTCGCGGTAGTCCGATATGCCTGCGGAAATTATTTATTATTTTAATTATGGTATTTGTGCTGGTAGTAAGTGTTCTGCTAAGATAGTTTAGCAGTTGAGAGTCTCGTCATGACAGCCAATGTTTTCAAGATAGGGGTCTGGTTTAATTGTCATTTGTACGAGTAATGCCCA
This sequence comes from Helicoverpa assulta, assembly GCA_963856015.1. Classification (NCBI taxonomy): domain Eukaryota; kingdom Metazoa; phylum Arthropoda; class Insecta; order Lepidoptera; family Noctuidae; genus Helicoverpa; species Helicoverpa assulta. Next base: position 10,114,844 of record CAWLCW010000023.1, read on the forward strand.
TGTTAAGGACTTTCATTCAATAGTTAACATATTTGTGTATTTACTAGGTTAGGTAGGGTAGGTCATTCTTTTGCTAATTTGAGAAGTTAACGGAGAGAAAAAAGATTTTGAGGATTAGTCATAGAACAAAAGGGTGCGGATGCAGGTGGGCCAGTTACCAGCGGGTCGCCTACGGCCCTGGTTGAGTATGGCTGGTCATCATCTCCCGAGCTTTTTCTTAACTATGTTGGAGTCGGCTATGGATGCAGCTGAATACCAGCGTTTTACAAGGAGCTAAGTACTGCCTATCTGACCTCCTCAACCTAGTTACCCGAGCAACTCAATACCCCTTGGTAAGACTCGTTGAGTATGGCTGTTCTAAAAATGAATGAATCTCACCTCTAATAGAAACGAAGCAATCCTTCCTATTGCCAATAACGCTGTCGAGCACGGAATCCAGCTCGCAATCATAAGCAAGTGCTCGCGCATGCGCGGCGAAGGCGGCGCGCGCCTCGCCCGACCCGCTCACTGCGCGTCCGCCCGCCACCGGGGACAGGTGCACGCGGAGACTGCCTGTTCTGTCACTACAATATAAACACATAAATAATAAATTAATAAACATTAATTTTATGTTATTATTTAAGAGGAAAAGTAGGTAGGTACTCTTCTTCGTCCATCATCATCGGGATTCTTTTTATTCACCATCCTACTGTATTGGCACGTGCTAAGGAAGACATGAGGGTACCTAAAGGTTTCACATAATATAGTGTTACGTGTTGGAGGCAAAAAAAAACTGTTATTTACATTAATTACACTATGACACAGTTATAAGCTTATTTACCTATTCATCAAAAGTTATGTTTTGATAATTTATTCCAAATATTTCCAAGCTATAAAATCTCAACACGTGGAAATCGCAGAGGCTGCGGGTCGACTACGCCTGGTCTAAATATTATCCAACAGGACCCGGGCCAATAGAACCCAGCCTTATGATATTCACTCGAAGACATTGAGTCTTGAAGTCACAATGGTGTAAGAATAAAGGTAGCACTGAGACCAGAGTCAGAGAGTTGGAAATAAGTATATGTGTAACCTATATGATGATTTATTTTTGAAAGATGGATAATCCGGGTATGCATCAGTCAGGCACATGATATTAACGTTCCATTCAACAAAAGTTAAAAATAATCAAGATATATAAACAAAACAAAAATACATTTTATAAATAGGCTGCCATTCGTTTACACTGAACATACCTACTATCCATTACACTTCAAGTGAACTTTAAGCTGTTTCCATTTACTACAGGATGTTATTAAATAAACACTTTAATCTATTTCAAAAGTACGTGTGAACAAGGCAAAGTGCGTCACTGACACGGATAAATCTGGCTAAAACTGTCTAATCTTAGCGTCTGGCAAGTCCCAATCAAACATTTCCGATACAATTTTCCTTTAAAATTAATTATAGTAAACGAATATTACTTATTTCATAATAATCAGTAAACAACAACTATATTATTTGTAAACAATTTCAGCTTTTGGAATAACCTGTTTTGCATGAATGGGTATTTACAGACTTATTCTAGTAAGTTGATAAAGGTAATTACAGGAATTATGTTACAATAATATCTTGTGACATAAGTGAACATAAAACATTGTTATGTACTTGTGACCTAGGATGCACCAGGATAATTCACATGAACACGTTTGACCTCATTTTACCAATGTCTAGTAATATTAATATAATTAATTGCGAATGATCAAACGAGACTAATTGAATCGAAAATAATTTTAATCTTGACCCTAAGGTCAACTGTGCAAAGGCCGTTATTCTTAGTGACATCATACCGGTATAAATGAATGACTTTCTTAATATTTTCGATAGATTCAACAACGATCTTATGGGACGTTTGTTTTATTTATTAAGCTATTGATAATATCATCATCATCCGCCATTCATGGAACATCAGAAATCTAGTGTCTAAGTCATCTAAATCTAGTCCTTTAAAAAAGCCTTTTCCCAACTACGTTAAAGTCCGGTTCCAGCCTTACCGGGTGCAGCCGAGTACTAGTGTTTTATTTACTTGGAACGACTGCCTATCTGACCTTCTCAACTTAGTTGGGCAACCTAGTACTAACTAAAATATGAAAATAATTTTAAGAAATATAAGAATACATACACTTGATCTCCTTGTGGTGCGGGATGTGACACTTCGATAAAGGCGCCTTCGCCGATGTCGACACAGAGGCGGTCGGTCGCGCCTTCCGGGGGCTCCCACCGGCCCGGCACTCCTCGTAGTCGCTCCAAACCTGGAAGTAAGAAATAAGTCAAATCATTAGTAGGAAATCATTAGAATAAACCTTCCCTCTATGGGTGAAGCAGTGTCAGAAGGCGCATAGTGCAAGAAGAAGCGTACACGTGTTACAAAATGCATGTCGCGAGAGCACTGAATACAACTGGCTATATGAAGGTATACATTTTGATTTACGCGCAGCCGCGGCCGCATCCACTTTGTTTGTGTCCTTAGAGTTTTACAAACTAAAACCCATCTTTTGTTCCTACTGGAGTCCTTTGGAAGGTCGGGGCTGCGGTAACTTTTAGAATGATTGATGGGCCTGCCCCCACGAAAAAAAACGATCGAATTGAGAACCTCCGCTTTTTGGGAAGTCGGCTAAAATGATGGACAAGGACCCTGTTACTACCAAAAAAGAGTAACATTTTCAATAAGGCAGAAGTTATTGTGAATTTTTTTTACAAAACTCCAACACTAAAAGTACTGGATGGCTATGGATCAAATTGGAGTGTAGTTTGTTTGAATATTGTCCTCTAACTGCATAGCTGGGCACCGTTAATAAAATAGTTAACTTCGTTCATCTTTAATCCGCTAAAAAAAAGTTACCTTCGTTAAACGTTAAAGCGTTAAATTTCGGAAGAATTAACGCAAGTTAAAGTTAATCGTTAATCCGTTAACTATGTGTAAAATTGCATTTTTATATCATTGCGTTAGTGAACTTATAAAACCTGTTGGTTGGTTTAGGTTCTGGAAGTTAACAGGTTAGGAACAAAACAAAATACTTGTATAATTCAAATAAGTGTGTAATTTAATCGTCGGACATAAGGTGCATATTCCCCTTCATAAACATTAACATGTTGAAGTTCTCGTCTGAAAGAGAGGCACGTTTTGGTGTTAAAATGTCTTTACCCCTGGAAAACAGACGTGTTGTCGTCCTGTTCTTCAAAAAGGGAGACAAAACCCTGCTGATGAACTATCGACCCATTTCCCTCACGCACGATCACGGTCGATTATACAGAAGACCGAAGAGTATAATGAGCCCCTGTGCATTTGTGGACTATGAGAAGGCCTTTGACTCGGTTGAAATCTTGTCTGAACCTGTTTTTGCGCGCCTCGTCCCGCGGAGCCGTGCGGTAAATACCCACTATTTATTAACGATTAACGGACTTTTGCATAATTAACGGAAGTTAACATATCCGTTAACATTTTTTAAAGTTAACTTAAAAGTTAATCCGCTAATCAAAATGTTAACTTCGTTAATTAACGATTAACGGATTAACGAGTTAATGCCCAGCTATGTCTAACTGTAACTTATATAAGTTATACAAGAAACTTGTTAGTACCTTGCAAAAAACGAATTGTAGTCTACAAAACCACGTGCTCTCGGTTATTGAACCGAGTCGATTTCCTTACTGTCGCACTAAACACCGGTTGAGCTGACTCACATTTCTTCTGAATCAGTAGTCCGTCTGTTATGAACTGCTGTATGACAGTCAAGTTCGGTAAACGGCTGTCCCCGATGCCATTTTGACTAATATTTTAAATGACTAATTAAGTAGGTAATTCTACCTGTGTCTCAATCAGTACAATACAAATAACTAAAGTGATTTACTGAAATGAAATTAGAAGATACAGAAAATATATTTTATTCGAGTGCGTGATCCATGTGGGTGAAAACGCGGGAAAAAACGAACACATGTTAACTATAACCTCTAAATTCAACCATTATTATTCCTAACACGAGCCGAACAACGTAATAATCGGAAACGGAGCACACCTGGTTCGTTTCCATGATAAAATTATGCAAAGAATTTATCAAACAAAACAAACGCCATTATCTTTCATAGCTTTGTTCATAACTCATAAAGTTATTTCCGTAACGCATATGCTGCAATCTGTGTTTATAACATAAACATACATTTTTGAAGGTAAAGCATCCCGCCTTTTTCATGAGTCATAAAGAAATATGATTACAGATGCAGACTAAATAGTTTTGTGTAGGAGCAACACCACTATTATCTGTTGGGTAAAACGAAATTGATTCTTATAGAAGCTCTACATTGTGATGTAGATCATCCCACCATCATACACGCTAGGTAAAATGTGCATTTTCCACTAGCAAATAGTCAGCTTTTCGTGAGTCAAAAGTAACTCCTAATTCAGCCATTCATTACTTTCTAACTTATCGTACCTTCGCTAACATAGTTGTCCCAAAGAGGTTTGGCGTTAGTTAGCCGCAGAGCAATATCTTGAAGAAGGAAGTCTGCAGGCTTATAAGGTTTCACCTCATAGTCCCAACCTCCTTTCGCATTTCGTTCTGCCTTCTCGCAGAATATGTACACGTATCTGTGAAAAAAAAATATTACTTATGTTATAGGTACCTACAATCGTTTTAATTTAGGTAAAACCTATGTAGGTAACACAATTTACTGACTCAATGACGCATGTTAGGCATTGTATTAAACGATTCGATTACTAACAAAAAATGTATCCATATAAGGATTTCGATTTACGAATTGTAACCGCAAACAATTTCCCACGCATATTATAACAGTCATTGGCATGTTTACTTTTTTAACCTAATTACTTATATTACCTACATTTGTATGACTACTACATTTAGTTATTTCTTAGTTATATTGAATTTGCTCCCGATTGGGGTCAGGCAATGTCATTGTCATTTAGAGCGTTGCCTACTCGATCTTCCGTAGGTAGGAAGGAATTGGAGCTCCCACGCACATCGCTTTTACAGACTTCTAATATATCTTATTTTATAGCATCTTGCCTTTTGTATCCTTTTCTGAGAATAGTCTTAGAATGTAATTAGTCCCAATATAGCCGTTCCGCCAAAGAAAGAGTACAATTATTTAATTAAACATGATATTTAAACTAGGTATGCCCCAGCAAAACAACGAATCTTTGGAGCCTCAGTTATTGAGGTTACCCGTAACCAAGAAAAGGTTTTTATGCAAATGGTTGCTTAGTATTTGTTGGCTTATAACTACAATCAGGGATTAAAAGGTGGTGAAATCAATACGATCAAGGAATTTCCAAGCAGTTGACCTCATTCACATGAATAACCTAAATATTTTTTACGAGATGTTCATCGGTTTGTAAAACAATGATAGGAAAATAAAAGCAGGACTTGACAAACACGCAAACATTAGTTGTCACTTGTTTGGAGACCACAAAATTTCGGTTGCACAACGTCACGCTTATATCTACATATTTAGCTCAGACTCATAAAATATCCACTAAACCAAGAAATGCGTACTGGTCGTTATTTAAAGCTATATTACTCCCTTGAGGGTATTGGCACAATTAGATGGAGAACTCAGCAAAAGTGAAGGCTAGTGCCACTAGCTTATTGTGTGTGACATAAGGTATGAAAGGATGAAAAACATTCCTTCATTGCATCTGCTTCAGATTCGCATCATATTCCTTGTTGCCTAATAGTAGCATAGTGCAAACTGATCGCACTCTGGTCGTGTCTGATTGTCTTCCCATTGGGCTAAGAGAGTGAAGAACTATGAGTGAAGAGAAGAGACCTGTGATCTGTGGTTGGCGCTTATGCTTGGCGATTATAATATCTCCTGCGCACCTGGCTGATCTCTTTAGAAAGAACAGCTGAATTGGTTGACAATCGGTTTGGACTCCTACACGCACCTTACGTACAATCTCGTCGTAAAAATCTATGGAGATCTTGAAGAAAAACATTTTCCTTGTTAACTTATGTATCGTGAGATAAATAAACATACAACAATTTAAATATACACGTAAATCCCCAATATGCACATATTTTACGTTTGAATACTTTATGTAGCTATATAGTCATATGTTAACTGCTCGTGCTTTTCCTTCTACAGATCGCTAATCTGTATAAATTACACCTACTTCCATCCCACTCCACATTTCTATTAATATTTATTTGAATTAATCACGATTAGTTTTTGTCAACAAGTATCTATTTACTGCTGTTTCATTTTTTCTGTGCAAATGAGTGAATTCTCCATGGGAATTCACTCATTTGCACAGAAAATTTACATTTGATAGCAAATTACTGTTATCCGATAAGCATGATATTCCGATATGGCGCAACTTTGAAAAAAAAAAGAAGCTTCCATCCATTGAAATAAATGAATTGTTTCGATACTCTCAAGCAATTTACACGCAATGGAAGTTATAATAAAAAAGACGAAACAGTTATTAACAAATCTTAACTAATCACTTTGCCATAAAAGGATATAGGACGTACGTAAAGGTATAATTTAAATAATCGTCCGCATAACGACGAATACGTAATATTATGTACCTCCTCGATGTGGCATAATATAAGTCGTCACACTATGGAAAATCATTATCAATATTAATAACAAGCGGAATTTGAAGTCACGTACTCCAATTACCATATACAGCTTTGGGAGTCACAATGGAAGTTTGGATTATTAATTGTGTTAAGTAATCATGATTATAAATTCATATTGTCGTCACAATGTGACGTGGATGTAGGCGGGTTGCTGAAGATCGAGCACTGGCGATCATTGGGGGAGGCCTTTGTCCAGCAGTGGAAGTCTTTCGGCTGTCACGACGAATGTAACCGCAGTCATTTTTGCTACTGCGTTAGTTTTAAGGAACTCAAGGTCTTTCAAGAAAATCTCTCGAATCGAATCTCCTAATATGTGTGCATTAGTTTTTAAGTAGTTTATATAAAATATGTAAGTATTAGTATATGATTTAATGTTATAATATTTATGTACCTATAGTGTTTTCTATGGGCCTTGATGCCTGATTTAAATAAATAAATAAAATATTTTACAAGTTTTTTAGTTTACTTTAGAGCTATCCCTCACAGAAAAAAAAAAACAAATATTAATCTTAATTCCGGAATAAGACGTTTTTGATTTGCATCAATGAACGTTTTCTTGCGTTTGTGCACAAGTTTTCCATATCTTCGTGGTTCACATAAGGATTCTATTAATACTATTCACGTATTAATTATTAACTAGTAATCCACGCGTCGTCGTATATATAAATTACGCAAGTTCCTGTTACAATGTAGCTTGATCACGACAAATTTTGTTGCCAGGGGATAATTCGTCTCACTGCTCCTAGTAGGTATGCTCTAATAAAGTCATCCATATATGGTAGTGTCGAATACGTTTGAGGATACTTATTAAAGCCATTAGATACCATTGTTACGGAAATATAACTTTCTGGTAATGACGTACCAAAGGCAATATTTAACGCTCAATTTTACATTTTGAAATTATTGGAATTTATTGTTTAGCGTTTTCATTTATTTACTTATTAATCCAGTTTCAAAAGTGGGCGTGATAAATTCAAGGCAGGCGACCTCAATCTGTGGATTAACTGTAATTTCATCAGAGGACAAAGTTTCTGCACTGAAATTCTCGATACACAATGACGAATAAGAATTGACGCGGTTTTTTAACGTCACTACTGGACACCTCAGAAGAGAAAAATGTTCCATTCTCGATTCTCGGGCCAAACCAAGGAATAACAATAAACGATATTATGTTCTCATCTTTGTAAGCCAGTCATAATACAGAGTAAGCTTGTTCGCAACCGTCATTAATGTGAGCAAATGAAAAACACTATGGACCAAGCGATGAATTCGCAGGGATGGGGGAATAATTTCTAAACTCAATTTACTCATGTAGGTAAGTAATGTGTAATTCTGCTGACACTGTTTAAAGTTTCCACCATGATCATGACATTTCAAATATGTATAGGTCAATGGCGTCAGTATGTCTGTAAGGACATACTCTTCCGGAATTTCCAAGAGGTAAAATTCTGTCATTTTTTTAAACCACAATGCGATGTGTGTTTCATGTGCGCGTAAATTGTGGTTTTAGGGGACATAAGGAAAGAAATTTTATCATCATCGAATAAATTTTATGCTCCATTAGCGTGATAATATTAATATTATTATGCAAGCCACCACAATTTTTTTTGTCGTTAATGGCACAAGTCATAAGATCTTCCAATCAAGAATTACCTACCTACTGTTGCATATTTGAATGGTAGAAATGTGCCAACTAGCTTAAAAAAGAAAATACATTTCATGTTTCTAAATATGATATGTCCACTGTTTCAGGCATTCGTCTGTTTGCAAATCGATCAGACTTCACATTACTTCTCATATAGTAAACTGGGATACTGACTTGTCGTTTAAATCCGGCGCTGGCGACGAGACGACAACGTCACCCAGTCGCACGTGTCTCGCATAGTCGGTGTAGTGTGGCACCCCTCCCCCCACTCCCACTAGGAACACGTACTCCACCTGCGGACAGAATTACTTGCTTCATCTAAAACTAATACATATTATAAAAAGGAAAGATTTGATTGTCCGTTACTTTATTGGCTCGGAAACTGGTTGACCGATTTGAAAAATTCTTTCACTCTTGGGAAGGTACATTATCCCCGGTACCTAAACATAGGCTATATTTTATACGAGTACGGGCAGCAGTTCCCACGAGACACGGGTGAAACCGCGAGAAATCGGCTAGTCTCTTATACTATGAGTAACGGGATAACCTGCCAAACCGCCAAGGTCTATTAGGTGTCTAATACTTCGGCTTTGCCAATTCATAATGAAGTGCTTAAATACCTTTATTTATGAGCACACAAAATGTGATTCTGGGAACTAATCAAATGTACCTTTGAGCCGTTTGGGGTTAAAACCCTCGGGCCGTGGGGTCCAAGTGCTCATCTGCTTTTTAAAGATCTGGCAAAGCGACTTGCTGACACTTCAAGTGACCCAAAGGCTGGTTTTTATTTTGGTCAAAAATTAAGCATTGCCATCCAACGTGGCAATGCTGCCAGCCTCTTGGGTACACTCCCGGTGGGCAGCGATGAGGAGTTTTTTGATGCCATTTTATAATTGTTTTTAGTTGTATATATGTATAAATAAGTTTATTTTCACGTCATGTAAATATGTACATAAAAGGAATAAATATATAATTATCAAATGTTTAATTAGTGCACACCTTTTGGTTATTAATCTGCCAGTAATGAGCTATACAAGCCGTACCGTAGTAATAACATCACCTTCATAGCTCCTCCTTCCTTCATCTTTAGAAATAATTCTCATAATATGAATTAGGACATTAGTTCGCAAAAGTATACAAAATTTCCTAGGAATCCCCTTATAGTCGACAACCTGAGGCTGACCATATTGGGACTAATTCGGAAATTCCCACATACATTTACTGCGGCCCTATGTACTATAATAGGATTTCCATAAATAGGTACGTTCCCACAAAACTACGCAATACAGAATTAGAATATCATGGTCAGACTATGGCCGTAACATTGCAAAATTATATTTAAATATGTAATTAAATTTCCTTCCTTATAAAATTATTACACAATCCAACAATTGAACTGAAAATAAACAGGTACAGGTGGATGCACCTATACCTACCTACATATAAGTTGAGACAATACCAATGATATAATCTAATGTAGTACAGTCAGCACCAAAAGTCGATGAACAGAATCAACATGACAAAACACCTGTTCACAATAAAATGCCATAAGTTATAGTCGCAACTAGGAAACAAAATAGCCTCTACACCAGAAATTTACAAAAGTCGTTAAACACGAGTATTTCAAAAGTATCTGTGCACTAGTATTCCTAAAGTCGCTGTACACCGTAAATCCAAATGTCGCTGAACATCATTGTATCAAAAGTCACTAAACAGCAGTAAATACAAAATTAGGTTAACAAAGTATATTTTTAATGTTGCCGTGTGTTAATATACTTTTGACGCTTATGTTGTTCAGCTACTTTTGGGACAGTGCTTGTTTGACCTTAATAATGTATGTTAACACGTTAGTATCTATTTCAATACTTATTTACAAAGCAATTATATTTTTAACCGACTTCCCAAAAAGGAGGAGGTTCTCAATTCGTTGGGATCTTTTTTTTTTATTTTATGTGTTCACCGATTACTCGGAGACGCCAGGACCGATTTGCAATTTTTTTTGTGTTGTTTGATAGTGTTTACCTCCCAGGTGGTCCCATAATCACACGGTCAGGATCTGATGATGGAAACGCTGAGAAATCGAGGGCAACTTTCGAAAATTGTAGGAATACGCAGGGTAAAAACTTGACACTAAAGCTTATGTCTGATAACACTATGCAATGGTGAAGGTTTAGAGCTGATCTGGTGATGGAGACCAGAGAAGGTCGAAGGAACTATAAAACTGAATGTGTAAACTACCTCGTGTTTGGGCTTGTATTGTTCGTATTGATGAGAACTTTCCACTTATGCGGATAGTGACAACTATGCTTGTCACTGAAAAGCTAAAAATAAAAAACTTTTTACAAAAAAATACAAACTGACTCCCAAAAACACTGTAAAGCAAAAAAAAAACTATTCTTAGGTGCATCGGCCTAGAAGTCGGTGGCGAAATAAACTTAGTTACATCCCTTAGACACTGTCTTCTAGGCCGATGCACCTAAAAATTGTTTTTTTTTTGCTTTACAGTGTTTTTTATTGTCAGTAATCATACTAATCTATAATATGAAATAACATAAACATAACTCTTTTCATTAACATAACGCTTTTAGAAATAACTTCTTGGCTTTCGGATAAAAAAACATTTCATTCTACTGAAAATGGTCGTATGTCTCTCTGGCTCGATATGCAGAACGTAATATAATCGATAACCGTGCAAGTGGCAGAATATCTGTTGGGTTTTGGGGTTGGATGTGCTCTGGTGGCCCTGGAGAGGCTGGAGAACTAATCGAGATAGGAGACTTCTGTGACGTTTATGCTCCGTAATATGCACATTATACGGTATTATTGTGATATTTATCGATTGATGTATCTCAATAATATAAATAAACAACTTTTTTTTTTTTTTTTTTTCCGACGTTAAAAATCATCAAATGACCCCTCCCGCTGTGGGTTAGCAGCGGTGAGGGAGTGTCAGACTCTTACTGACTAAAAACCGTCGTGTTCCGTCATAGGCCTTTTATGTACCAGGGCCGCGGTATCTCTTTCGAACAACCCGCAGCCCCGGCAGGCCTTGGCCCTGCTGGGCCCCGCTGGGGTTGCTGACATCTCTTTGAGGAGCGCGTGGAACAACGCGCGCCGTCGACACGGGTCTGTCGTCTAAGTAGACAGAGGGACGATGAGCCACCCGAACTCACCGCCCACAGACCCACGCCTACGGTGGCCGGGAGTCATCTCGCGACACCCGGCGCCCATGGTGTCTACCTGGTCCAGCGCGGCGGCCGGGATGAGAGGTGCGAACTCTCTGGCGTTCCGCCTCCTCCTTCTCGAGCATGACCGCTTCGCAGAAGGAGGCGACGGCATCCCATTCCCTCTCGCCCCGGACCATGGCCTGAACCAGGGCCGGACGCGAGAGGTCGCCGCCGCCCAAAGCCTCGACGAGGACCCGGCGGTGCCCCTCCCATGCGGGGCACACCTGGATTGTGTGGTCCACCGTGTCCTCGGGGCTGTCCGCACAATGGTGACACCCGGGCGCCTCCTCACGACCGATGCGGTGCAGGTACCTCCCGAAACAACCGTGTCCGGTGAGGACCTGCGTCATGCGGTACGTGAGGGCGCCGTGACTCCTCCCGAGCCACTCCTCAAAGAGGGGACTTACCGCCACGATGGTGGCGTGCCCTGCACTGGGTTGCGACAGTCGCTCCCTCCAGGCCACCATGAGATCGCGCCGGAGCTCCGCCCGCTGCGCGACAACTTGCCGCGGCAACGGGGTTTCCCCCCGGCGCTGAGCCTCCTCGCGCCAGTCGTACAGGCGCAAGAAGACCCTCGCCTCCAGATCCCACGGTGGCAACAACTATGCACTTACACAACATTTAAATTAGTTCAGACTATGACAATCATACGCTGGACTAAAATTATCACAAGTCATGTGAATAGAAATAATAAATTAAAAATTAAATGAAGGTAGGTTTTGTAAGATTCGCGCAAAGTAAATTACAAGTACCATCACAATAATCGCTTCGTAGATCATAAGAGTTATGTTTATGTTATTTCATATTATAGATTAGTAAGATTACTGACAATAAAATATAATTGCTTTGTAAATAAGTATTTAAATAGATACTAACGTGTTAACATACATTATTAAGGTCAAGCAAGCACTGTCCCAAAAGTAGCTTAACAACATAAGCGTCAAAAGTATATTAACACACGGCAACATTAAAAATATACTTTGTTAACCTAATTTTGTATTTACTGCTGATTAGTGACTTTTGATACAATGATATTCAGCGACATTTGGATTTACGGTGTACAGCGACTTTAGGAATACTAGTGCACAGATACTTTTGAAATACTCGTGTTTAACGACTTTTGTAAATTTCTGGTGTACAGGCTATTTTGTTTCCTAGTTGCGACTATAACTTATGGCATTTTATTGTGAACAGGTGTTTTGTCATGTTGATTCTGTTCATCGACTTTTGGTGCTGACTGTACATATCTATAGCGCTGCGGTTAAGCGCGACGAAATTAAGATATCACAGGTGATTTACTTCTGAGCAATAAACTAATGTTGTTTTGACGTAGACCCATTTTGTCTGATTATAAAATGAGAAATGTTAACCGCGAATAAAGTTGCTGCTGTAAAGTCTGTAAGCCGTAGATTTTATTACTATTCATCCATTTATGTTAACGCAAAAAACACGTTGGCTTCCTGAAATTCTGTTTTTATTGAATTTTCCAGAAATGTTCCCAAATTATGTTACGCTGTTTAGATAGAGGATACCTGTGTAAAACAACTAGGTAGTTAACCGAATCTAACATCATCAACCTGAGTTTTGACAAAAAAGCGTAAGAAAATTTCCAGTTTCGAGAAGTCCCTATTAATAAGTACTAAATCAATTTCAAAGCCACATACCGTAACATATGGCAACAAAGTTATTCTAGTCGTTACTTCCACTGAGCTAATTCTGTCCTTACGGTAACCAAACATGCCAATCCCATGCAATCACTGGTATTTCACGCATCGATACAAAATAGAACCAACTCAAGGCCATGGTGTATCAATGGGTAAAATATCGATATATCTTGATTCTGTTTAAAAATAACCTTCATTATAATCTTAGCAGACATTACATTCATGAGAACACTACACAGCATTTGAATTAACTATTACGAGTAAACCAGCTCCACAATTTTCTTACCGGCCAGTTCTAGATAGGCAAATTATGATCAATCAAAGTGATAGAACCTACTTACAATGAACAGAAACTTTACAATAGACGTCTATGTAAATTTTCCCACACTGCGACCCACAAACCTTGTGATATATCGGCTATGTCTGAGTCATGTCTAGTAGCACGTCTCAGCACTGGAATGCTGATTTTCGATACCAGACTTCGTACTCGTATTGTTAATCCGATGACATAGTTATCGAGAAAGTAAATTGATTTTGTTACCGATTGTTCTTCTTAGGAACCCCACTCAGAACGGCGTATTCGGATTTTTCAAATTAAAAGCAAAACTTTGAATGTTAAAAGACGGTTTACTAAGTTTCCAGTTATTTTATAGAATAATATAAAGTCGTTTATTCTTCTCGGTGTCAATTTAGCACAGATGTTCCATCATAATGGGAACCTCTTTCAATCTAAGGAAAGGCTGGTCCCAAGGAACGAAATATAATATAAAAGCATGTAGTAATTAAAAAACTATCCCGCAATACTCCTAACTTCCCTATATGTTCATCCTGATTCATTTGATTGACGACATTGGAAAATATTTTCGGGTAATAATACCTATTGATGTCATTATGACCAGCAAAAATTATTCCTACACGGGATTTTTTTGCTAAGGCGTAACTTGTGCAGGATAACTAAGGAGTTAATAAAAGCTATATATGCAACTAATTGTGTTACTAATTATTCAAAAATCAGTGGAGATACTTGTGAGTAAATCAAAAGCAACGCTACTTTTATGCTCGTGTAATTAAGTGTGGTAACGGCAACAATCTGCCATCCAAGGAATTCTCAGTGTTTCCCATGCGGTAAGATGTCTATATATAGGGCACGCCACCATCGTGGCGGTAAGTCCCCTCTTTGAGGAGTGGCTCGGGAGGAGTCACGGCGCCCTCACGTACCGCATGACGCAGGTCCTCACCGGACACGGTTGTTTCGGGAGGTACCTGCACCGCATCGGTCGTGAGGAGGCGCCCGGGTGTCACCATTGTGCGGACAGCCCCGAGGACACGGTGGACCACACAGTCCAGGTGTGCCCCGCATGGGAGGGGCACCGCCGGGTCCTCGTCGAGGCTTTGGGCGGCGGCGACCTCTCGCGTCCGGCCTTGGTTCAGGCCATGGTCCGGGGCGAGAGGGAATGGGATGCCGTCGCCTCCTTCTGCGAAGCGGTCATGCTCGAGAAGGAGGAGGCGGAACGCCAGAGAGTTCGCACCTCTCATCCCGGCCGCCGCGCTGGACCAGGTAGACACCATGGGCGCCGGGTGTCGCGAGATGACTCCCGGCCACCGTAGGCGTGGGTCTGTGGGCGGTGAGTTCGGGTGGCTCATCGTCCCTCTGTCTTTCTAGACGACAGACCCGTGTCGACGGCGCGCGTTGTTCCACGCGCTCCTCAAAGAGATGTCAGCAACCCCAGCGGGGCCCAGCAGGGCCAAGGCCTGCCGGGGCTGCGGGTTGTTCGAAAGAGATACCGCGGCCCTGGTACATAAAAGGCCTATGACGGAACACGACGATTTTAGTCAGTAAGAGTCTGACACTCCCTCACCGCTGCTAACCCACAGCGGGAGGGGTCATTTGATGATTTTACGTCGCTAAAAAAAAAAAAAAAAAATGTCTATATATTTTATGAGACCGTTCATTTATATAATCCTGATTTACATTTTTCTATGATAAATAAATGGTCTCAAGCATTTTACTACTATTCATTTTGATTCAACCATCTTCTGGAAGAATATTGACTAACCTTCTGGAAGATTCCAAGCAGTCTTGTTGTGGTGTTGCCAGCTGCGGTCATAGCTTCTCGAGTCCGACCCACGGACGGAAGTTTGGTGGTGACCACCCGATGGTTGCCTATCGTGCCCAATGTGTACACGTTTGATTCCCCTGAAGAGAAAAAAACAGTCAAACAACGGGGATCTTATAGCGATTACAGGGGTACTTTCAGTAAAAAATAGATCATTAAGAAGGTTGTCCAGACTTCAGTGGTGTTAAGCGAAAGGGGTGTTATTTATGAGCTTCCATATTATGTTGGAGCCGTATGGTTGTTTACAGAGAAATATTCTTTAAATTTCAATTTATTCGATTCAATATTAGGAAGAGTTACTTTAGTCACTTTAATTAAAAGGATATTATACCTTTTGTGTCCTACAAACAAACAAAAATAAGTACAAATTATTTGCCGGGCTTATTACATAACTCCACAACATAATAATATTAAGTAACATGAAATAAGCACGTGAATATCTGCGTATATACATAACCCATTACCTACCCGTTGAACTTTATCCTGTCTTATGGGATTGGATGGAACTCCCCCATAAGGATACTGTGGTATAAATATATTATGATACCAATATTGACATTTGCGTCCATATTAGTAGGCACGTTTGTTAATTATGACGTATTTAGACTATTCGCAAATGAATCACTTAACAACCAGCATTTATAAAGAGAAGGATCATCCATATTATTCGTTAGTGTCAACCAACTGCAAATTGGTATAGTCCTACTATTGGGACTACCAATACATTAATTACAAATTAATTAATTGTGCGGTTAAATCACCTTAGTTGACTTCTGTCTATCACCATACACACTAGTGACTGGTTTATTTTGTTTGTGAAGACATTTAGTGATTTAGAAAAATGGCAGTGTCGAAAGCCTTCGTGTTTATTGTGCTCGCGATAACTTACAATCAAGTTGCAGCACGTCCACATAAAGGTGAAACATTAATCACAAAGCACCGGTAAGTAATAAAGTGAAAATTTATTTAGTGCCTCAGTTTTGTGAAAAATATTTTGTCCATCCAGTGAGAAAGTGAAATAACCAATGACTCATTTTGGTTTTTAGTTTTGCCCATTCGGAAGGATTTGAAGTAGACCCGGAAGGTGACATAAAGATTGGAATGCCAGGCCCAGCAATTATTAAGGACGGCCTTGTTATAGTTATCAAGGGCACCATTGATATGACAAGAACAACGTAAGTAGTGTAGCATATTAACTTAGTTTGTGTCAAAGTTAAAATGAAAAAAATATTATATTTTGGAAGAAGCTGGTCATGAGTTGAAAAGTAGATACATCAGAGTTGAAGAAGCTAATAATGATATTGTTTACTTTCAGCATGATAGTGGAACTGCCTTCCAAAAGCGGGAAAGAAAGTTGTCGACTAACATACAATTATGATATTAAAGACAGTGAGAATATTTATATAACACCAGCTGTAGATCAGTATGAAAGAGCCGAATACAGTCTTTCAGTGGAGTCCGGAGGTTGGTACCTTCACTTCTTTTTTTAAAATGTTTAATGCAAGAGAAGGAATGCAATAGTCAAACATATTGTTTGTAGTATAAAACTTAATTGAAACTATTGACTTTTTTACAGAGACACCAACGTTCGCGTTGAAAATCATAGCCCGAGTAGATACAATGAACACTGACTTATTCGGTATGTTATTCAGCGGCAATGGGGAAGACTTTAGCTCACAGTTATTGTGCCCTGTGCACAGCTTTAAGGACGTCGATACGATCGTAATCAAGGATGGTGTCTCTAGAGTTAACAGTCTACATTTCGAATTTCCTAATCATTAGAATAATTAACTATGTTACCTAAATACGTCGTTATGCTTGATATCTGACGAATAGTTATGATAAAGAAATACGTTACTATGAGATTGTTAATTACATCGGACTTCTATTGGACTGAAAGCATTTTGTAGTCAATATTTAAGTAAAACGTATTCATGTTTTGTTAGTTATGCTAGTTTAAAGAAATACTCTTTAAGTTAGTCTCTCTCTTCAGGTGCCGATACCAAATAATTAGTTTTAGATTTAAATCATGTACTTAATGTTTGTGATTATATTTTAAATGTGATTTACATATTCTCGCCCTATGGGCTAAGATGCTCAAATAGATTTAAGTGAACTATTGTACATTTTTCTAGTCAAAAAACTTTGTACGGCTGGTTCCGGCACAAAGTTGCTTACTCATTTGTGTAAATAAATGTATTAGGTTATTTAAGTACAAAAAATACATATAAGATTAATAAGAAAAATATTACGATTTTTATTGAATACCCAATCCTCGCAATATAATAGGTTAGTACATAAATAATATTGTTTATGTCCACAGATTAAGAATCATTACGTATTATTTATTCATCTATTACTTACGTATTATTTTGTACTAAAGTAATGAATAAATCAGATCAAACAATGCGTCATGAATTGGTCGCCTAGTCCTTACCTGCTAACTTGCTCATTTCATCTGTGAAGTTAGACTGGATATGCAACTAGCTTATTTTTGGATCAACGTTCTTATAATACATATTATCCAAATGTGATCCCAATAAATAGTGAAATAATTTATTTTGGACTGTTGCCAACAAGTGCGGCTGCCCAGCTGAATCACCATCATCTAATTTACGGTGGGTACAATGGTTACAAATGTATATTTAATATCTTTATGAATATAAATATTGCATTCTCCGTTTAATATCAGATATCTCTATTTATCGTAGATCACATTCCCATCACTATGATTCACCAATAGATTAGAGTTAGTAACCGCGTTAATGACGTCTTTCCATTGCAATCATATGCTAATAGCCATCGGAATGAACTGATTTAACTACAAAACCGTAATGTGCCTAATTAGGACAAAGGAGAGAACAGGTGTTATGCCGCCAAATAGTGTTCCTATGTAACGATAAACTGCGGTTTTTGTTCTGCTCTAATGTATCGGCATAATGAGATATTCAATGGCCTCTGGGATTATAAAGGCATTTGCAATACTTTTGTCTTTATAGATGATTAGGCAACGGTGATTAACAATAGGTGGGCCTCTTTCCTGTTCATGGGTAATCAGCTAAATAGAACTATGCAAGGGCATATTAAGGAAATTAGGGAAATTAAGGAATTTTTGACATAAGCAAGTCTTGAGACTGATCATCTGATGATTAAGAAGGGATGTTAATCGATTACCAATGTCAACGTAAACAATTTGATTACCTATCGCTCAATGAGAACTATTTAAGCCCGTGTAAACGAAACTGCAACCGTGAAAATAGAGACTGAATGTAAGAACAATAAAAATAACTTTAGAAAACGAGGAAAAAGAGCATGGCTAAGGAAAAATTAAGGACACATCGTCATTTAAAAAAAATACTAAAAAGTCTGTATCTCCCACATACTTACATATTTCTTTATTGAACCCTAAGTCTTATGCAAGAAAATACGTTCATATGTATTTTGTTTGTCTAGTCTACAAACCCACGCCCGTCACGCCACGTCTTGAAGCAATAAACTTTGTGGTGCTTATAATGATGTCGAGCGAACTGAATGGACTACTATTGTCTTACAAAATCCTTTGGCGCCAGTCTTCAATAAACGTTGTAGTTAAACGTAAATAAATCTATAGAAATCGTTGGTTTTTTTTTTTCAAAACGTCTGGTTGGCCCCTAGGCTTGTTCGTTGTTTAGAAAAATTGTGTTTTTCTTTGTGAAGCCTTGTCCTTGCGCAACTTATAGCTGTGGACTTGATTTTAAGTACATAGTAGATTGAAATATATAAGTATGTACGATAAGGGACATTGTAACTAAATAATACAAAGTAAGTCTTGAGTGTTAAGACTACAAAGTGTGTCTGGGACTAAGACCTAATCTTTATTGTCAAGTACACATCGTGTGATTACATAGACACTCCTTGCATTTTTTTTTAAGTGTCTTGACAAACATCCTCAAAATACTCCATCCATGCCATAAATAGGTACGAACTTATCGATACGGGTATTGGAGACACATTAAAATGGACCTACTCACAGGCTATGAAATGACCAAAGTTAAAAGACTTGAGCGTTCGACCTTCGCGAACATCGTAAACTCGTACCGCCGTTCATTACACAATGAGTATCTATGTTGTGTATTTTTTTTATTTACAAATATGACTAGTTCCGAATCCCATATAAAGATACTATTATCAGTTCTTACTGATAAAGTATTGGAAATATTCATTCAGTATAAGGAAAACTTTTGGAAGGCCAGGCTGCCGTTAAAGTACTTGGTTTTGTTAGTGGTAAAAAAATACGCCATGAAAAGCACAGCAAAGAAAATAAATGAAAAAGGAACAACACAAAGTAAAATTAAGTAAGTGTTTTTCACCTTTTAGTGTACCAAACATTTGGGTCACATATTTTTTCCAAGCCTACTGGGACTTTTAACAAAAAATATATGATATCATCGAAAATTTAATGAAAAGGAATTGGAAAAATCATTATTTACTTTAAGCTTATAACAGTGAGACGTGCGAAAGTAATAAGCAGATAAGAAGATGAGATTCTTCAACATTGGATTTTTAAAACGTAGAAAGTTCAAGTGCTGAAGGGTTTTATTTAATAATAAAAAAAATAAAAAACGCTTATCAACTCGACGAAAATGATGCAAGAGCCCATAATAAACTTGAATCAGGAGGTAATCATTTGGTACATAAGTAGACACTTTATAGTTAAGTTTACGATGAACCATTTATCATTATCAATATTATCAACTCTCAAGCTGTATATCAATACAATCCTTATACGAACATATAATATATACACGTATCGACAATACCGATGCTATTATAAAATCAAAGCGAGGAATTCTCTAACCAGTTTTCACGCAGCATCTGTTCTAAGTGTTACACGTTCTTAAATATACAGCGGGTGAATGTAATACAACAGAAAACAAGCCTGCAGTATCAAGTGAAATGTCGAAGTGAGCCTACGCGTCGATGAAATGACGTAGAACAATCTACGAGACGATTTCGAGGTCGGTGGAATCAGTGCCTGTGTTTGTTTTCATCATTACGTCATCGTAAAACAACTTGAATCTCAGATTCATCTTTAGCAGTCACGGTGAAACACTGACGCCTGTAAACGTCTGACGTGTAAGAAAAATATTGTGTACAAAAATAGTTGGAGATGGCAAAATCCTGTTGGGAGTGCCTATTTGGGTATGATTTTAAGTACGTAGTTTTATATCGAAGTTAAAACTGACTTTAATAAAGTGAGCGAAACAGTTGAAAATAGAAAAGTGTTGAACGTGACGAAATAGAATCAAGAACATTCCCGGACGCAGCTTTTTATTTGACAATGTCATAGATAGTCTATTGTTGACCTGTCAGTTTTTGACTAGACGTCAAACAATAACAGGAAGAGCGCTTGTATTTTTGCGCAAAATCATGTAAAAAGTGTACAACTTATACGTTTTAATTATAATCACCGTCCTTATCATTTGCAAGTTAAATGCCACCTGAGTCAATATCGCGTCATGTAGTGTCTATGCAGTTTATAGGTTAGGATCAGTGTAGTGGAATATGCTATGTAAACATTAAACCATATCTCATCTTATCATCCATAATTTAATGTTTTGAACTGTAGCTACCTTGTGATTATGTAGATTCTACATAATCACAATAGTGAGTCTACATTGTAGATACATCGTAACACTAATAACGTATTGTTTATGTTAGAAACGGGACGCCCGCTGACGAGCCGTATAGTGTGCAGCTAAACGGGACCGGGAAACTGACTCGAGCTCCGCCGTGGCCCACGCCACAATTAAAAATGGAACGAATATTTGTTTTACCAAAGCAATTGGAACCCAATGACAGAATTACTGTCAACTGTGAAACAACAAATCAGCCAAGCTTGTATGTATTTTTTTTTACTTGCGTCTTTTGTTTCATTATCAAATAGCGATGTAGGTACCTAACGATTCATTTTCACAATTTCAGATTGAGAATTGGATTAGTAATTGGGTATAATTCACCGGATTACAGCAACCTTGCCTGTCAGTTAGAGATGTATTTCCCACCCCAGTACTCTGACAAACTGACTATAACTAAAGTGAAGGATGGTACACCAACTATTGAATATGAAGATTCAGCTGTAAATTTCTATGCAGGTAAAAGTATGTACATTGTATAAAAATGTTGTAGATGCATGACGTCTTAAAGGAATAACATTGGTTATTTGTGAGTATATAACGTTTGGGGCATGTTAATTTATTATTCCAAATCACTCTTTAACTTTGAAGGTATTACTAAAGTCTAAAATATTGTGCTAACAAATAATTCAGTTTTAACATGTAGTGGCCATCAGTAACAACAAAAAATAAACAAGATTTATGTCATTACCTCTATTAGTTTACACACCTTATTTAATTCTAGATATTTTTTAAGATAACCTTTAACCTTCCCTATCGGTTTTTCTTTATTTAATACTGTACTGTTGTAATATTATATTAAGCATCCATTTTACAACAGTCACATAACTATCATTATGTTTGCTTCCAGATTATCACTTCCGTATGCAATTTAAAATGAGGGATGATAGCACAATGATGGATATATACATAGGCGACTCCTACTTGCATACAGTGGAATTAGTACATGAGATGGCGAACATAAGATTCCTAACTGTCAATGGTGACGTTAATAGGGTATCAGGACTTGATTTCCAATTTGGATAGTGTAAAGTCTTTTATATACTAATATTTGTTGTAAGAATCTGTTGTTACACCTTTTGTATTTGTCTGGAAATGCTTCAGGCTGTCTGACATCACAAGTATTATGAATCTGTCCAATCTATTTATATTTTATTGATATTAATTTAATTGTAGCTGTTTACAGAAATGTATATTGTTTTATATAGAAAAAAATAATAATACAGGAATGAAGAACAATAGTTGTGTATACTTGCCGTTGAAGTATTTACGTATGGTATTTAGAT
This sequence comes from Helicoverpa assulta, assembly GCA_963856015.1. Taxonomy (NCBI): domain Eukaryota; kingdom Metazoa; phylum Arthropoda; class Insecta; order Lepidoptera; family Noctuidae; genus Helicoverpa; species Helicoverpa assulta. Next base: position 10,137,099 of record CAWLCW010000023.1, read on the forward strand.
ATCATAAAGCCTTACAATTGTCTATGAACAATTATATCCTATTCAAGCATTTAGATATATTGCAATTAGAAAGTAAATGTGGATATTTATTATGATTATGTATAATTGATCTTCCTGCATTGTTAATTACTATATACATCTTTCCATTAGTAATCGTTCCACTATGGCCTTTATTGCATTTTATGCAAATTGGTTAAAATTATTAGCAAAACCGCATTTATTTAATGATGTTACAATCTAATTGGTAATTTCCTTATGTATGAGTATTTTGCGCTTGTTTTAGGGAAGGATGATACGTAATTTTTATATATTGCCATATATGTAGATGACTTTAAAAAACGAACTTATAGTGAATATTAAAATGGTTGCTTAAAAACAAAATACAATCACCTTGATGGCCACGCCTACATATTCGTTAGAGGCCAATCTTCAAAGCTAATTGAATTATGTCACTTGACACTCGACCTTACAACTAGTACAATACGATTTACTTTAGCGATTATCAAGTGCCCAGTAACGAGACGTAGACGTGACTTGTTGAAAAAAGAATCACTGTTTGTCATAGTAATGAATCAACAATTTTAGAAATCTATGAAAATTACGTGTCTCCAATGTTTAGTCGTCAAGATCCCACCACTTATCTCTAGACATTTCATTATTTAAAAGTTCATATTATAATTACATAGTTACGTAATTTTAAACCTACTTATTTTATTGTTTGTGTATGTGCCTTGTGAAGATAATTGCTTATGCACACAAAGCGTGACATATTTAAAATAGAATACAATTTTTCACATAATTTTATTTGTATTATTTTCTGTATTATATCCAATACAGAGCTATGTTTCTTATTACATAAAATAACTGCCGGGTAATTAGGACTTTTCTTGTCAACGTCACAATCAGCAGGTTCACAACAGTTATAAAACACAAAAATCTCCTAAAGATAGAAACCCAGAATTATTCTGAACGGCCGAAGAACAATCATTAGGAACCCGCAATTACTGTACATAAAAACGGTTTTACAAGGCTATAAACATAATTATTATTTATATTCGTAGGAATACATTGTCTTATGTATCACCGTGGGATATTTTCCCAATAATAATTTTATCCAATATGGTTACGATTGACGTAAATATGATTGCATACGTGATGTGTGCATTAAGTTTTCCGTATTTGTTTTCCTGTACTATTTCATTCATAAAATACACAGGACTGGGATATTTATAACATAATCAAAATAAGGGGAATACCATAAATAGGTAAACATAGTCACGTGTATCTTAGAAGCTTAGTCTCCGTAAAGTTTACAAGGATAGTCGCATCATTACTAGCATGAACTTGCGTAATTTGATGACTAACTTCTGCCCGTGTCCCGTGGGAACTACTTTGCGCAACGGGATAAAAAGCCAACGGTCTTCCTCGATAAATACCTAGGTATGTAATAAAAAATCAGTTTTTTAATCGGACTGGTTCCTGAGATTCGCCAAAAACTCATCAGCTATGTAATATTATTATAGGAGGCAATTTATTTCAGCATCCCAATTCAACTCAAAAATAACGAGTACATGCAGCATGTATAGGTATATTAGAGGTGTTCAGATAATCATAGGTTTACGTGTTTTCTAATGACGAGTCGCAGGTACTATTGCGATATACATAGTTAATTGACGTCAATATTTATAAAACAATCTCGATATAGGTGACTAAGGCTCTGGGAAACTAGTTGAGTACTCTGTGACTCAGGGAAACTAGGACTTTTCATTTGACGCAAGCAAGGTGTAAGAGTAAGTATGTGTGTGAGACACATTTCTTATTACCGCAATAGGTATCATCATTATTGGCTGGTCTTCCAGTTTTACCTCATTATGATATACACCAAAAGGCAATAATTGCTGTCTGAAAATCTTTTTTGCTTTTTGAACTTCTATTTATAATACCTACATACCTGTGTTTGAATTAAGCTACACCACAGGCTACACATTCTTTTATTTCAGACTAGCCGTTTTCCCGCGGCTTCACCCGCGTCCCGTGAGAACTACTGCCCGAACCGGGATAAAATACCTATAGACTATGAACTCGGGAAGAGGGTAGCTTTCCAACAGTGAAAGATTTTTCAAAGCGGATCAATAGTTTCGAAGAAAAACAAAAAATGTTTCCTCTTTACCATATTAGTATAGATGTAGTAAGACCGAAACCAAATATAAATGACAATAATGCATAGGGTTCCATAGCGGTCGAATTCATAATAACGGACAAATTCGAGACTTTCTTAATAATACGGGAATTACCTCAAATTGGATACCTCCTGACAATGACTAAGGATCAACATTGCTTGAGTTCACAAGTATTTCTTCCCTTTTACACTTAATTATCAACCCCTAAAATATCTTAATGCCTACATAGTGTAAGTAATTTTGGTACCTAATAAGAACAGTGCCCATAGGTACATCGATTCGATGCACAAACCCCATTGTTGAGCAAACCTAAACACTGGTCGGTGGTTAGACTGATAAGTCATGATTGTAATTAATGAGTCATTACGAGGATATCAAGGATTAGCTGTCAAGTAGGTACGTTACTTGAACTTGTACATTCTTAGGTACATTTCAAGGCTGACTCATCAATTGAAATGTGTAATATTTTAGTCGAATATGTTATGCATGATTAATGATCTTAGTTAATATTATATACTGATTATTTTATTTTCTGACTGCAAGGCTGCATCTGATGAAGTAATATTTATATAAATATTATTTGGTCATCCCTCGTTAAATTCTGAAACGTGACAACCGGCACTAATTCCGAGGGATGACTGCAGCAAAATTAATAGTAATGTTACCTTGCGGTTTATAACGCATTTTTTCAATTTACCATTAAATTGGTACCTGTGGTACCTATTGGTACATATTAATAATAGAAAGGGAAAAAAACTAGTTTTTTTTTTAACGAAGGAGAAGACTTCGTTCACTTGAAGCTTATCATTCAAAAATGTTGGTATACTCTTAACCTTATCTTCAACATCTATATGGCTATCGGATTGAACTCAGTTTAAAAAGAGGTCAAATAAAAATTATTAAGCTCTGACGCATCTTTTTCGCTTACGATATAAGTAGTAAAATATTATTTATAGTACTTACCTCTCTATTTAACGATTACCGTAAAAAGTTGTACGAGAGCAGGTCACGAACGATTCAGTGTACTATCGATTTTTATTATTTATTTATAGAATAACACTTTAACCAATGGAATTAGGCGTTTTGGACGGATCGTTTAAATACTGGCTGTTTCCCACGGTATCGTCTGCGCCCCGATTTGAGATTGTTTGTTTGAATCGAATAGGCTCCGGAACTACTGAACCGATTTGAAAAATTCTTTCAGTATCCTACACTACGATAAGGTATGTTTTATCTGGGTACTGAAAGGAGTTTTCAAGTGACATGACACATTATTTGTCAAATCAGTTCCTGAAAAACATATTACTTATTCAACTTACCAACAGTGGTGTATCTCACGTAGGTCTCTTGGTTATCCATCATGGCGTCGACGGCTTGCTTCTCACAATACAACGCAGTTATCACGGCTATGCTCGGCTGGCGCGAAGAACACAACTGTGGCATTTGTTTCACAACCTGCCACAAAGCATTGGTTGATTTCAATATATTTTTTAACATTTCCAAAAAGAAAGGACTTATCTTATAAAAAATCGTGTTGAAATATAGGTACAGCAGTGAGATAATCATCTTTGCTTATTGATTATTCTATTAAGTTAAAAAAGCTATGCTCGGCTGGCGCGATGAGCACAACTGTGGCATTTGTTTCACAACCTGGTGCAAAACAATGGCGTTAATCAGTTATTTTTTTAAAAGGAAGGAATTTTCTTGGATGAGGCTATGCTGTTATTATATCTCATGAAAAATTATGTAGTAATGTAGGTACAGAAGTGAGACAATCAACTGTGCTTTCTGATTTAATTTATCATTTCAGAATTATGTATCTTCTATCTAAATTAAAAATTCTTTCATTTTATATCCATAGTCTAAACCGTGTTTAAACCAATTTAACAAATATAATACAGCATCAGTCAGTTTGATCCATTTTATTTCTGTTTGTTTCCTGCTAAGGGTTTTTAAAGAGATCATTGAACTTTCCTGCATGCACTAGAATTATACATTTTGTAGGTATCCCTATGTATGCAAGTTAAAACATTACTTTAACCGAGGAAACTAAACAACATAAATAATTATTTACAGAGACCAATAGCGACATCTGTTTCATTTACTATGTACTAGTTTATTACTAATGTAAAAGGATATTATTGTATTTCAAAGTAAGTTAAATATTTACGATTATTGGTTTAGTTCTCGATACAGTAAAGTTTGTTTATGATGATAGATGGCGTGGCTTCTAAATTTATTATTAGAGGGATTTGATGCAACCGCCTTAACAAGTGGTTTATTTTGTAATTCGTACTCAAGAAACTTGACGTCAAACAATTCTCAACCGAATTTAAAGCGATATTAGGTTGAAATTTAGTCTCTAGGAAGTAAGTTGCAACAGTTCAAAATTAAAAGAGGTCGGATACCTATTTATATTCACCACTGCATTTATACATGTGGTAGGTTTTCTCACACTAGAAAAAAGCCATAGTGCAGTGTTTTAAGAAAATAAGAATGATAACTGTTATTAATTCCGTGTGAACCTAAAACCAATCGTCTCCTATCTCTATCTATTATATTATGTATATTATTTAATCCGTTTAAATGAAATAAGTAAGTCTAATATAAACGTAAACGATACAGTAGGGGAGCTCAACACGACATCGACTTAATTTATACCGTATTCCGTAAAACTATATTTTTTGACATAATTTATATTATCAGTCAAAAGATTGCATATACATTATTTTAAGTCAGGTAGGTTACGACAGTTTTCCTAGTTAGCAATAGTATATAGGTGTTTTTATAATATTACCTGTGTATCTACACTGTGTTGTCGAACATACAATCCTTCTGACATGGCACGCGTCAATCCTTTCTCTTCTAGCGACTCCAGCGCATCTTTTACTTCTGCTTTCGACCATTTTCCAGCTCTGCAATAAATATAAAATTGTAGAATTAAAGCATAGACATTTTAATTATGCGTCGTAAATATACTAAATGATAGACAAGTATGCTCAGATTTCAATATAAAATAATGAAGTTATAAACAAGGATTTTGTCTGTGAAAAAAAAATATAGAAAAATATTTATAATACTGTCGAAAGTGTCCTATAGATATTGGAATACTTGCAGAACTGCTAAGTAGTAGAACTAATAGATAGAATTTTATCAAAAAGGCTAGAAATAGGTAATCAGATATTAATTACTTACGTGACAAAATCTTCCACAGTCAATGGGTTAGGATATGCATTCTCTATCATGTCCAATACTCTCTGTTCCGATATTACTGTATCCTGAGTTTGGTTCAGCACACTGTCTTCAATGTACGCTAAAATAAAACAAAATGCATTAGATATTGCCAAAGCATTAATTTCATTTCTTTTTATTAAATGACTTCAAAAAGGAGTTTCTCAGCTTGACCTATACCTATATATGTTTGTGCGCGATTATGTCATATTTGTTTGGCTGCACCGATTTTGATGCGGTTTAAGGAGTTGTTATTGAAATCGTTATTTTGGGAAAGTTATTTCCTTGTAAACGATTATTTTTTCTTCATTAAGTCCCTTTCAGAGACTTCCGGTCCAAGGTCAAAATAAAAAATCTTGTATATTATCATCATACATTGATTCGTCATAGAAATATTTTATCATCGCGTCATCTTTATTTTAGTTGCTGTTGCAGAAAAGTTATGATGTCATTTTCTGTGACGATATAATATGATAATTTTATAGCGGACATTAGCACTCATTTGAAAACAATATATTCTGTATGCCAGCTAGGGAGTATAGGGACAATATTTATTATTATTTGATTAAATAAATAAAATTAAAATACACTACGACCACTATTTCTGAAGAATTTAAAGAAGATTTGTTTGTATTAATTCTTAGATGTTAACTTAATTAAAACAGAAACAGCTAGGCGACATGGCTTCTGTGGGTAGTTGTCGCTAAAACTATATGCCTAATGGGTAGGTTAAACATAGGCAATCTGGAATTCTATTATGTATTAATTTAATATTTTAAAGAAATACAATTGTAAATAAACTACAGTAAGTCTAGACGCCGAGTAGCTACTGATAAGTATCAGATAAGACATCTCAATTACATTGCTCAATCCGGGAATCGAACCCAGAGTCTTCAGGGCTCAGACTATGGGACAATCATAACGTAATAAAATGTACCTAGTACATTAACTAAATTATTATCCAAACAATATCAAACTCAAACATGCTATCAGTACATTAGTGTATTGCATCGAAAGGAAAAACGTGTATTCTAAAATTAATTGACCTAATAACTTGGTTACTATTTGTACAAACATCACTTCAACGCCACTAATGAATGAAGCTAGCTATGAAAGTGTTACCAAGCCAAAAAAAATATATTACGATATGACTAAAAAATATACCTGAAGAAAACAACTCGTTTATAATCAAACTATTTTGTAATATTTATCAAGCAGTTATGAAATGATAAATCAATATTTTTATCAATAGGAAGTCCTAAAGAATTGTTGATATCTAAAATGTGGTTTATCATCTTGCACTAAGTGTAATGATAACTAAAGTGCTGAAAGAATGTTATCTTAAATATTATTACTTTGCATTTTTTTCTCTTAGAATTTTTGTAATCTGATTGATACACAATAATAATAAATAGAAAGTTTGTAGATTGCCAATTGTAAAATCAAGTTTTAACTGCAACCGTAAAGCCACTTTCACTTGAGATTTAGACATCCTGTCTTAGAAAATATTCTACTTACAATGTTATATTTATTGTAAGTAGTTATTGTATTAAAATTTTAAACATGTTTTTTTATGGTTGTGACTGAACTAAAGAGCACTAACTGTATTTCAAGATGAAGATACACTCAAACAGATACAGAATACAGTACATACATGCATAAAAGTAATACATACTAAAATAATATACATACAGCCATTAGAAAAGTTGTATATAACACTCTTACTCGTTATAACGCCATTTGCTTCTGTACCATAAAATTAAAAACATATGTAAGTACTTATTATTTTTGTATTAAGCTTTATAAAGGGGAAAAAACTAAGATAAATTATTTAGGCTGGGTACAGACTGAAATAATAAAAATCTATGTCAGATAGCTGTCTCATTATTGAGCAACCCTCCAGTAAAATATGTTCAATGGCAATTGTAGTAAAGGAAATATTGGAACAAAACCTTTATTCTTTATCAATCATATCCAATGATGTCATATCTTATGTTTAAAATATAACTGTAAGAAGAACAATCACTTCATGGGAAATAAATACTATAAACTTGTGATTATTTAATAATTATCTTTATAGCTACCCTAAGCCTCAATAAAATAATATAATTCCACGTTCATCAGATCTGCACCCAGCTTTTCAATAAATAATAAGGCCATTGAAATAAAAGGTTCATTATTCAGCTGTTTATAAGTGCACCTATGCTCAAGCAACCCCATATTAAAGATATGTACTCATTATTTTTAATTCTATTACTGTTATTTATCCCAATGTATGTGCAATGACTACTATATTTAGAAAAGAGGTTTTGCTTACCAGGTAAAGGAGGTCCGGCCGCTTCTTGTCTTAATTCTACTTCAAGTAGTTTTAGCTGGTTATATTTGTGTTGCATTAATTTCATTATTTTCTTTATGTAGCCCACATAATCTGAAATCAAGTAACTTAAGTAAGGAATAAATTCATTGAAGCATAGAGTATCATAAAGTATATGCGATAGGATTTAATGTGATTGTGAACGACACACCCAATAAGTATTTATATTGTGCAAACTGGGTCACAATTCCATACTTGTCGCAATTTATGTTAGTGTGGTATTGTTTAAAAAACTCCCCTGATTTAATTACAATGTATTTCTGAACATAAAATACCTTTAGGAAAATCTTGTGGGCTGACAAGTTCTCGGAAGAAAGCTTGTGCTTCATAAGGTCTTTCATTAGGCGTCATGCTTGGTTTGAACCAGAATCGTAACGCGCGGGCTTCTCTTGTGTGAGTGCCTGTCGCGCCGGACACCAAATATACGTAGAATTCCAACTGGGCATGGCAAGGCTCCGACACTCCATTCTCTGAAACATGAATACATAATGCATTATCGCCAAATAGTGTACACAATGATGATTCAAAGATGTACATCATGAGAACATCTTTAGAATCGTTCACACATATGTTGTGAAAAAAAAGAAAGATCTTTTAACTATATGAAAACATTTTACATGAATATTAATTTATACATTTGACTCCACGAAAATAAAATCTGGGATTTTACAAAATAGAGCGCAAGATATTTTAAGACTCAGACATTAGTGATTCATCATAAATGTACATTTTTATGTTTTTTTTTCCAATATAAAAAACTTAGGTAACATACAATTAATTTTCTTATCTATCAAGCTGCAAGCACATTGTACCAATAAAGAACAATGCTCATTGTCTTGCTTAATGAGTTGATAAATTTAATTAATGATATTTTTTAATTGCTGTTGAGGAATAGTCACATTTTATGATTACTCATAAGTGTTCAGAACAATTCTTAGTCCAAGAACCAGTAATTATAGACTTTATGGTACATATATTAAGGTTGTTTTTAACAACTCATTTGCATTAAACATTTTGTGTTTATTGAGTTGTATTATTGTTGTTTAATGAAAGTGGGATCGCTAGTATTAAACAGTTTCTATTTTTGAACATTGATGTTTCCTAAAGCCAATGTTTATTTATTATTTTGCAGAAGCTTTGGTAACAGGAAAACCGAAAGGAAACAGTTACTTAAATAATGTAATGTAAATTTAAAAAGGATAGAAAAATACATTTAGAATGTATTTTAAAGTTAGCCTACAGGAAACAGCAAGGTCACATTGTTGATAACCTTTTACATGGTAGTACTGATAATATATTATTTATACCTACAAAGCATGAATATAGGGTCTAATAAATATAAATTTATTATACGCTCATGTACTTTATATAAGCTTTTAACTTATCAATAACATTAGGCTTGTCATATTTTATGCAAATATGTGGCTACCAGTTGCCAATCCACAGCAGTTGCAATGAGTTGAGTTGTCAAACATTAAAGTTTAAGAAATAGTCATTTTTTCTTTTTGGATTACTAAATTTACTATTTTTCTACAATTAAAAATTTAATTTCTTGTCATTAAAAAATAAACAAATGAAACCTTTCAAATGATGAAGGGATCCATAAAACCTGATTTATTTCCCTAATATAGTGGGCGGAACCCAAAACTAGGTTAATGTTATTGTTTTAGCTCATGACTACTAATGGACTTTCCTGATATTCCATCAATCATTTGTTTTGCTAACTTTATGGAGGGGGCAGAAACCATTACTAAACAAGCCCTTTCTAGGATTAGATCTTAGTGGACAGTATGATAACAATAAAACTAGTATAAAATATAAAAACAACCAATACTGAATTTAGAACTGATAATGAAATGTGCATACCATAATTTTTTTCTTTATTGACAATGATTCCTGTGTGATCTCCACCGGCTACATGGATTTTATCACTGGCTTCTAGTTCCACAGCTTTCCTTTCAATCACAAGTGTTGTTGAATTAGCAGTCTTGCATTTTGGTGTCATCACCACTTTTTCCTCCACTTCCGCCATTTTTTTACGAACTACAAAGAAAATAATAATATTCAAGTATCACAATGCACTGGGATTAGGTCAGCACAACCAAATTACGAACTATGACTCATTCTATTCTCCCTTCTTGAGAGCTTTCTTAATCTTTTAGAGATCGATAAATTACCAACTATTGAGGCTATATGCGGCTTCGTCAATGACCGAGACAGTTCTAGTACGAGCTAAGTTTGTTTGATCGAACAAGGTAATCATGTTTAGATTGGTAACAAGGGAAGAGGTGGGTCAGAAAAGGCTGTGACATTGAAATTCTAATAAGCCTTCACCTGTTGATGGTTTCCTTTATTTTCTTGACTTAAAAGAACACAATAAAAAACAAACTTTATAGTTATAACTTCAAAATACCTTAATAATTAAGTGTAGGTCATAAACAAACTGAAATTAATCTCACAACAATATTATTTTTGTTTAATCGTGTACAATCACACCACCTCACGTCTCTGCGTCGACTACAGATAAAAACAGAACAGAACTTACAGAACTACAATCACAGAACATATATACCCTAAAGGGAAGAATAACGACTCCGTACAAATTTTATGAGGAAATTTTTCCTTACCGGCCGGCGCCATCTATATTCCGCCCACGAAAACTAGAGAGTAGAAGCTAGGGCGGGAGTTTCAAACTACAGTATATTCTATAGGTCATTTTTATTGCATTTTATGCACAAGTACAGGGGCCCGATTCTCCTAATTTTACGATTATGGCTGAGCAAGATTATCACATTTTGCTCAGCAATAATCGACATGAAACACAGTGTACTTGTGCATAAATTGCTAATATTTATCTTTATAGAGCAGTGCAGCAGTGTAATAAAAGGAAGATTACAGTACAAGAGTTTTTTATTTAGCATGTTAATAATTATAATTTATTTCCAGAAATAGGGTACAAAAGGTGTTCATAAATCACAAGTATGTGCACCTATGTAATGAATTTTAAAATACATGAATTTAATCAATTTAGGTAGGTATTTCAGACATTTTCGTCCAAAATAACAAGTATGGATGGGCCTATTGCATACAATTTCAACATCAAAACATAAACAAACAAAAATTCTAGTTAGTTTTAAAGTGTTACTATTATAAAAAACAAGACTATGTTATTATACAATAAAGAATACTATCGATTTGTTTAACAAACAACAAGTTGTTGTCAATACACAAAGGTTATATTAAATAACAAACAACAACTAAAGGATTCATTCTGGATGGACCGGCAACAGGTTCAAATATGGCAGATTGATCTGGCACATTAGAAGTTGTTGTATCCTGTAAATTGAAAGTTGATTATTTTAAATAAATTTAAAGATAACTCTTTAAATTTATTAGTCATAGATGAGGTAAATGTAAAAAAACATATATACAGTGTTATGGAAAAAACCAACAACCTCTTAAGAGGTCATTGTACTCATCATATATTTAATTTTTTAAATTTATATCTTGCAATTGGTTGGATAACCATTAGCAGATTTTTTGTGGGAATTCATTTATGCGAAAGTTCATTCTTCCAGTAAAGAATCTGCCTTCATATATAATTCTTACTCTGCTCTACTCAAATTCCCAATTTGGTGGCGCATAGAGCCCATGTACCTCCATAATCTTTGGGTCCAGGCCTTGTCTATGTCATTCAGAAATAGCTTTGCATAGTACAATGAACACTGAACATAATGTCTGTATTTCTGTGCTATATAAGACAGGTGTTTTAAATACACTTTCAAAATGATAATGGTACTAACCTTTTGGCATTGAACATCAGGTACAGCTGTTCTGAACAACTTCTTCTCATTAAAGCATGTGCTTTTGAAATGTTTGCTGCATAGCATCTTATGTTGTTTATGGAGTGCGTCCTGGAATTTTGGTGAAGACCAGGCTTCGTTTGGGAAGCAATACTTTGCCCATAATTCACAACTGAAAATTAAAAATATCAAAATTACACACTCATCATCAGCCTTCTAATGTTCCCACTGCTGGGACACAGCCTCCTCTCTAGGAGAGGGCTTGGGCCATAATCCACCCCGCGGGCCCAGTGCGGATTGGTGGATGTCACACGTCTTCGAATTTTTTTTTGGTTCTAGGACATGCTGGTTTCCTCACGATGTTTTCCTTCACCGTTTTGAGAGCAGTAGTGACGAAATAAATTACACAAAGTTATGCGCCAGATCGGGTTTGAACCCGCGACCTACCACTCGTAAGTTGGGGCAGTTACCACTCGGCCACCACTGCTCTCAAATTACACACTATTTTAATCATTTTCCGAGTTAAGATATTATTATATCATGTCAGTGGGTAGTCTTCGCTTTGATTGAAAGAGATGTTATATTAGATACGGGAATGGTGTAAGCAAGAAAACTTTTTATAGTAAGTACCTAATGATTTTTGGCAAGGAAAGTTGGGACTTAAGTATATAGGTATATATGTTACGTGAGTTTGTGGTAGTTAGAAGCGGAATTAACAATAAATGTGGTATTCTATGTCGTCTAAGACGAATAGCATGGAGTGTACATACCGCAGAGCATTTTTAGTGCCAGGCTTTGGAAACCGATGCAAAGTGATGCTGGGATCTTTAGAAGGTGAAGATCCACACAAGCAGCAGATTCTTGTGTTTTCTTTTTGTGAACTCATCGCGAATTAAACACAAAACAAAATCAAACAAGTCACTGTCTCAACACCGAGTCTATATCTCACAAATACACACTTAATTTCACCAAAACACAGCAACGGAGGAGCAAGCTCGACTCAACGTTATCAATGTATGTAGAATTAAATGGAAGTAGTTTATTTATTACAAATAAACATTAGTACAAGATAAAATGGTGCGCAACCGGCCGCAGACATTTTTCTTGTGACGTCAACAATGTCAAAACCAATATGGCGTCCGGACATTAGTGTTGCCACACATAATCCCCCATATATATTTTCTAATAAGTAATATTAAATTTTATATCTAATATTTCTCAACTAAGTATATTTTTTGGCATTAGAATAATAGCTAAAAGTATCTTCAAGGGTAATTTACTTTAAAAATCAATTTATACGCTCATTATTAGGGAGAATACGAAATTGTATTTTTGGTGGCAACATTATATATTTATCTCTTTTACTCTGATGTCGTTGACTCTCTCTTGTTTTCAAGCCCACCTTAATGCAATTCGTAGAACAAACTTGACAGACCCTGACTACAATACAAATGTCAAATTGACATTATCCCTTGCCCTGTGCACAATTCCTCTGTCATATTATTTAGGCGATGCTCTATTGATCACATAGATATATTTTTTAATCGACTAAAAGAAACAGTATAACTGACCCCTTACAACCTTGTATTGACTTTCAGCAAATGACCCTTGTATAGCAAATACAGATTAGGTCGTCATTCAACCCAGTTTGAAACATGTAACGTTAAGATATATTTTTATGTCACACCTTTATTTAAAGTATGACGCGGCTGCTAGCTAAACTATTAATAGCTATGTAGCAATGAAAGGGGTCTGAAAATTCGAACTTTCTAAATCATTATGCCAGTTGAATTTTACTGTTCTATAGGTCTATTTTTGCATTGCCACGTTGCTTCGGGTTACATCCATCCGAGACAGGCTTTCATTATGACCCTAATCTCACTCACTTTTCTCCTCTCTAGTTTACGAAAATGTATGAGTCTGAGTGAGTGAGGTGAAAGGTGAAGGATAGTGACGTGCAGTGATGGACTGAGTTTAATAACTAAGTTCTATTTTACTATTTCACTGTTTTAATTTAGATTTTTAGCAAGTAAAAAGAGTTTTAGTTATATTTTCTATAGATAAGAGTTACTTGTAAATAAAATGCATTTCAAAGTGTGTTTTATACTTTTCCTTTTTTCATTCATAAAAGCAAGCAGCGAAACTTTACAAAGTGTTAGTGACGATGATCTCCTTGAATTAATTAGAGAAAAAGAAAAGCTTATTGTCTTATTTAGTAAGTAATTGCATATTTATGCATAGCAACTTGATTTTCTTATGACGAAATTGTAAAGTTATTCACAACCAGAATGTGCGGTGATTGTAATCTTTGCCGGTATTTTTTGTCCATACTACAGCGTCCTTCGCTAACACAACTCATAAGTCTATTTTACTTCATAATCACATCCTTTGTCTTTATCTTAAATCAAAATGTTAAAGTCATATGGTTTTTTTCAATGAACCACAATGCTTAATGATCCCAATTCTTTTATTAGCTATTCTTTGTCATTAATCAGTGTTTGTTAGTATCACACAGCTTGGGCCTAACTAGCATAGACTTACTTGCCTACACCACAAGTCAGAGTCATAAAATGTATTTGATTTACTACACCAACACATAATGTAATAAACAAGTTGTCTAAAATTTTATATTGACTTTTTCAGGCAAACCCAACTGTGATAAATGTGTGGAGTTCGAAACTCACATAGAGAGTCTACAGGATGATTTTAAGAAGCATTTGAATGCTGTTAGTGTGAAAGCGATAAACAGCCACTTGAGCAGGCTATATAACCCAGCAAAGGATCCCGCACTTGTCTTCTTTAGACATGGTGTACCTTTACTCTTTAATGGTAAGACAGTTTATGTACTTCCACAATTCTCTTCTATATTTGAACTTACAAACTTTGGAACCATAGTCCAACAGCTATCTTAATACTGAACTACAAACCAACTTTGTAATTTTTGATAATTAAATTTGATTAGATAAGTTAAAGATATTCTGACACAAAAACTCCAATATCAAGGTCAATTTTGTACAAATCAAAATGTTTCAGGGGAACCCGATGAAAATGAAATATATGGGTTCTTTGAGAAGAACCAGGCTCCGTCAGTCAAAGAGCTCACTGATAAAATATTTGAGCATTTAACCCAGGCAGCTACTGGTGCAACCACTGGTGATTGGTTTGTCATGTTGTAAGTATAGCAGTATGCATTTTATTCTAATGACATAAATACCAATTGGAATTTGTTTAACAAAAATTAATCATATTTCTTGGACTATCATCATCATCATCAAGCCACAAGACATCCACATCTTACCCATTGAGTTTCAAAGTCTTCGATAGCTGGATATGGAAACTCGTTCTATAAATCTAAATTCTGTTTCTAGCTATGGAGCATCCTGTGTAGAGTGTCAGAGGTTGCATGCAGTATGGGAGAGTGTGGGAGCCACATTGAAGGGCCGCATCAATGTTGCACGAATGGATGCCAACCTGGCAGGTCTCAACACAGCTAAGAGGTTCAATGTCAACAAATTGCCTAGTTTCCTCTTGTAAGTTTATAATCTTGAATTAATTAATAAAATTATAATTATTTTAAGTAGGTAAGCATTTATTTATAAAAGTACATATCTATGTGTCATGTCATACATACTTTTAGTTTACAATTTTGTGCATTTCTATAAATCCTATATAT
The DNA here is from genome assembly GCA_963856015.1 of Helicoverpa assulta. Classification (NCBI taxonomy): domain Eukaryota; kingdom Metazoa; phylum Arthropoda; class Insecta; order Lepidoptera; family Noctuidae; genus Helicoverpa; species Helicoverpa assulta. Next base: position 10,152,360 of record CAWLCW010000023.1, read on the forward strand.
TTTTTTTCAGCTTCCGTCTTGGAAAGGTGTACAGATTTGATTTGCCTAAGAAAGATGTGAAATCTTTTGTTACTTTTGCTCAAGACTGGTACAAAAACTCCAAAGGAGAACCTGTGCCCCTGCTGGCTTCACCTTTGTAAGTATTTTACCATTTTAATTTTGATGGAATGATGATCAATTTGAATTTCGCCATAAATAATTGATTTCTTTTATTACAGTGATGAACTGGTAGACTGGTGTGTCCAAATGATCAAAGTAAGCATAGCTTTTGCTCTAGAAATACTTTCTGAACACCCTTGGATATGGCAAATTGGGGTTGCAGGATTTGGATTAGTAGCTATTACTGCAGCAATAGCACTTTTCAAAGCAGGAAAATCAAGACCTGCCAAGGATCCGAAAAAAGACAAGAAGAGTAAATAATCTTGTTATTTATATATTTTATAAAAACTATTTTTTATGCATTTAATATTTTATTTATAGTTATTGTTTATTTTTATAGAATTTGCATTTACTTAATTTGTGTTGTGAATAAGTAACTTGGTGATAAAGGGTCTGAATCCAAAAGTGTAACTTTTGTTGCTGTTTGGATTTATAATTCAGTACTATTGCATATAGGTATTTTATTTACTATGTATATTGTAGAAAAGGACATTAAAATACATGTGAAGAAACCTTGAAAATGTGTTTTAATTAAACAAAGAATCTAAACAACAGGTACCTAGAAAAGAAAATAAAAATGTTAAGTCCAAAACTTTTATTATGTGCATTTTTCTTAATAAATAAATAGCAAAAGCCACATACAACACTCATGTTACATCATAAATTAATTCATACTTTTACTATTTATTATCTGATAAACACCCAACATACTAAATATAGCAACATTTCGTCTATATTAACCTTTTGAACGCCAATGTCGGCTATAGCCGACATGAGCAAGCGTGCCCTGTGCGCCAACGACGGCTATACTCGACAAAAAACAGGTCGCAGAAAAATACAAAATAAACCTATTAAATCATTTAATTAAGATTTTAATTAAGATTTATTAGAATTAAGATTTTCGGGCTTGGCGTACAGGGCATAGGAATACCGATATGGCGTGGCGGTGAAAGGGTTAATATTGTACATGAAGGCGCGATGTCTAGATGGGCTACATTTTAATGCAATATGTGGCTGCAACTATAACTACAATATTGCAGTCATGTCGTGGTAATATTTACCAAATATTTCTGGTATGGTAATACATACATATACAAAGTGTAGCTCGTCTGTTACAGCCTTTTTATCGTCCCACTGCTGGGCACAGGCCTCCACTCACACGGAGAAGGATTAAGCGTTAATCACCACGCTTGCTCAATGCGGGTTGGTGATTTCAGACTTAAGGGTCAGTTCATATCTAACGGAATATGCGTCGCGTATCATCGGTCGCGTAACGCCAGGACTGACAAATATACGGTAAAACATTCAATCATTCACACCTAACCGATGATGCGTTAGTGCGTCGATCATACATTTACGATACGCTCGACGCATTTTCCGTCAGATATGAACCGACCCTTATACTCCAGGTTTCCTCAAGATGTTTTCCTTCACCTTTTTATCAGCCATTTGTGTCTAAGATTTACCTAGAAAGTACATACAAACTTAGAAATGTTGCATTGGTACTTGCCTGACCTGGAATCGAACTCACACCCTCATACTCGAGAGGTTGGTTCTTTATCCACTAGGCCACCACGACTTTTTGCATCTGCCATATTGGAACACATGGCTCAGCCATAGCTTGCGCGGGCGTCAATGTCTGTAAATCATTTTTGCCAAGATTGCATAGCCCTTTTAGACACGCCTTAAACTTATTTATAGTTATCGGCACGGATAATGAGCTCTCGGCGGAAGAGTGGGTGATCGCTTTGCGCACCGTACACACTTATGGCAATAAACCAATAAATCACTTCTGCACAGGTGAAGGTCAGGGCTCAATATCCTTGCCGATGATTATAAAGGATTCTGCTATTAACATTTACAAAACATACGCATTTGATCTAGTTGTGATATTTTGCTCTTGTGATGGCATACCAATTAAAAACAATCTAATTTTAAAAAGTAGGTAGTCATAGATTTGCTGGCATTCCTTTAATTTCCATCCATATAATTTAAAAAAAAACTGTAAACACCTAACTAGCCTATAAAATTATACAGCCAGTGTCACTAAAAAAACAAGGTGTTTTCCCGCGGTTTTACCCGCGTCCCGAAGTAACTATTTCCCATACTCAGACAAAAGATAATCGTATGTTACTCTGAGGTAGTCTACCTTCCCAAAAGTGAATGAAATTTTTAAATCGCTTCAGTGGTTTTGGAACTTTAGGGTACAAAAAAACAAATAAATGTTATGTTATGTTAGCAAGTAGTTATGTTTGTTGACAACTCATTTCAGCAGTGCAAGAAGCATCATGTTTTTTCTTATAAGCAAAATCGTGCATTAAAATTATTTTGAAAAATTCTGAAATAAATTATTGCCTTGAAAAGCAAAAATGCAGGTTTCATCAATATTATTAAAATAGGTAGGTACTCAGGATTAAAATGATTAACGATTACAGAATATCAATTTGAAGCTTAATAAAATGAGTATAATACAATTCAGACATAAAATAATTGACTTTGGGTATATACTAAACCAACCCAACATAAAACTTATACACAGTGACTAAACATAATTTGTGTACAGCAAAAACTAAACTCTAAACTTAGTCGTCCTAAGTATTGCACTATTTTAAGAGCTTATGGTTATTTTTATTAGTCAATGAAGAGATCAGAAATAAAAATTATGTTAATCTTAATTAATGGTCCACATTAACACCTCTAATTTTGTATGTAATTCATCTATTATCTCTATGTTGAAAATAAGTTGTTTGTCATAATAATATGTAACTACATAAAAAAATCTTCAATCCATTAAAAAATTTAAGTTGTTGACTTAGATTATTATGTAAGCTCGTGTTGTTAGCAAATAATATATATGTTGTGTATTTAAGTATCACACATTTAATTCATTATTGTCACTCTGTCTCATGTGCTGAGCTAGCAGAATATTTTGTGGTATTAAATAACTTAGTGATCTCCATAACACTAGCATTATTAGCTCGTGGGTCTAATTTAATTTAAACATTGTCAACATTAATATTTATTCTAAATACTGAAGCAGGGTCAGCCAGAGCCATTCTAACTGCATTTTCAAACTTCTTAAAAATTTCAGAAAACTCCATTATGTTTTCCGGTTTTGACTCTATCCACATTTTATCAAACTCGTAAAATAAGTAACAATAAAATTTGTGGAATAGGTTCACATTAGGTAAATATTGCTTTGCATTAAACATATAAGTTTTAGCAGAACCATCTTTTAGTAAAAAATATGCCATAGATGTGATATTAATACCTACTATAGCATAGGTGTAGCCATATTTGGGATGCAGTGAGTGACTTAATACATGGCTAGATATTTGAGGATACTCCATAGCAAAATATAGAAGATTATCCAGTCCAAGGATGCCCATTCCACGGAAATCTGTTTTTGGATCATCACCCTGCAAATAAAATATTTATTAATATAATGAGTTTAGTATTCGTTATTTTGTATTATCATTAGCCAATTGAAAATTGCACAGGATTATTAAATACATGTAAACTTGTTAGATTAGATATATCTATTTTAATACTGCTTCACCTGCATCCCAAGGAAACTTCTTACTGTACCCAGACAAAATTTAACCTATGTCACTTCTTCTGGAGTTATTATTATATTAGTTGCCTATAAACTTACTTGGAATCCTATGTATTGCCATTGCTTTGTCACCCTTGCGTCAAGGGTAACATGGGGCACTAGAAGGGACCACAATTTTAGTAATTTATTCTCATGCTCATCATTGTTGCTGTCAAACTGTGTCTGTCGTAGCCTTTCGATGTCGTCTACCAAACATTTATAGCTCCAGATTTGTTCTAGGCATCGTCGGAAAGAAACTACAAAAGGCCCATGTAGTTTTGGATTTATTTTCTTTACCCTGACAATGATATTAATTGACGGGTCTAAGATTTCACGAAAATTACGAGCAACAAATCTCCTTTCACGCACAACAGTGTCTAAAAACGTTACGACCTCTTGCACATCTCGGGTACGAGATAGCATCAATGATTTCTCCACATTTCGCGTTCTTTCAGCCCCAGGTTTATCACCGTAACAAATTCTCTGTAGCTCACACAGCTTCGTAGTTTTTCTGAGGAACCATTTGATGAAAGGTCGCAGGTACCACTGTAGAACCGACCATAAGTGAAACATTATCATTTCTTCGAATATATAGAGTACGTTGTCACTACATCAATTTTATTTAATGAAACAAAATTGTTTTTTATTTCGGTTCAGTTTCACATCGGTTGTCATGACCACATTTTTTTTTTAATAATACGGCGCAGTGATGTATGTTTCAATCATTGACATATATTCTAGCGATAGACAAGAACATCCATACTGATCCATACATCGATATATATGTACTACGTACTAGATAGAACGTTCCGAACAAAAAGCTTGCCACACTTACGCCGGCTCCACACGTTGGCCCCAACGCTCGTCCCAACGCTATTCGTCCAACGTGTGGATCGAGAAAATGGCATTCGTCCCAACGTTGGGGCGAGCGTTGGTAGTTGGCCGTCTCGTGTCGGTTTCATCAAAGGAATCTGCGCGCCAACGTTGGCGTTCCGTCCACACGTTGGCGCGTTGCTCAGTTCTGCCACAACACGCAGCGAGTGCGTACGTCGAGTAAAAATGGCTTCCTCGTCTAGCAAATCGCCACCGGCATGGACGATTCCGTGTTTTATGATGTGTCGTCATCCACCATCTTCTTTGACGTGGTTTTTTATTTTTTCTCAGTAACAAATATAAATTTGCATTCATCACTACAAACGCGCTGAGAGCAGTTTCGATTTCTGTATCGGACATCTTTACATTGGCCCTGACGGGACAGAACTAAGTTATGCGCCAACGTGTGGACGCCTCACCGAGTTTACGGTCCAACGTTGGAACGAGCGTTGGGACCAACGTGTGGAGCCGGCCTGAAGTGCACTGCAGACTTTGCATTGCCCAAAATGGCAAATCAGAGCGATTTTGACACCTGCGTCAGACGGATGTCTATGAAACGACAATTATAAAATAGAAAATACATATCAAGGTATAAACTTACACATATAAACTATTCGAGAGTCAAGTTAGTAAAATTACACGCTGTTCATGCTATTACAACGCTTGTATATCATACTTGTCATTTATAATTCAATTTTACAAATATGCATTACATTGTTCCCGCCCGCCATCTTAAATTATGGATTAAGAAAATCGTGCAGAAACAGATGTGCCATAAAACTGGCAGTAGGTAAAATATCAATGAAAACAGACTTCACTTTGTCATGGTATGTTCTTACTTTCAAGAAAAAATAATATGACCTCGTATGTATTTCGCTACTGTAAAAACACTACAACATATATCAGCGCGTTTAAATTCGCGAAAATTTGTGAAAGCCCTCTTAAGAAAAAAAAAACATCGTAATTAATATTAAAAAACCCTAAAAATAAGTTCCTGGTTTTAATACATTACATGATTTTGCATTCACTTAGATATAAATAAACTTTTTGATATATTACATGATTTTGAATTCACTTAGATATAAACTTTTTGAGTAATGAAAAATGTAGGCAAAATACGAGCGAACATATTATGTCACTTCTGCAATTAACATCAATGAGGATGACTAGATGTCACAATACGTCAACAAGATGTCAAAAGACGACATAAGCGGGTAAATTATTTGTATGGATGTTCTTGTCTATCGCTAGAATATATGTCAATGGATCCATACAAATAATTTACCCGCTTATGTCGTCTTTTGACATCTTGTTGACGTATTGTGACATCTAGTCATCCTCATTGATGTTAATTGCAGAAGTGACATAATATGTTCGCTCGTATTTTGCCTACATTTTTCATTACCCAAAAAGTTTATATCTGTTTATAAGTGAATTCAAAATCATGTAATATATGTATTAAAGCCAGGAGCTTATTTTTAAGGATTTTTTAATATTAATTACGATGTTTTTTCACTTCCAGTGTGATGCATGTTGGTTATTGGATGAAATATATGGATATTGATGTTTAGAGGTATGGCTTACATGTCAGAACATATTTAGAGTTTTTAAGAATGTGGGGAAGCCCGCACCGGGATAAAATATAGCTGTATGTTTTCATTGATATTTACCTACTACCAGTTTTATGGCACATCTATTTCTGCAGGATTTTCTTAATCTATAATAATTCAAGATGGCGGGAAACAAATTAATGTATATTTGTAAAATTGAATTATAAATGAAAAGTATGATATACAAACGCTGTAACAGCATGAACAGCGTGTAATTTTACTAACTTGACTCTCGAATAGTTAATATGTGTAAGTTTATACCTTAATATGTTATTTTCTATTTTACAATTGTCGTTTCATAGACATCCATTTGACGCGGGTGTCAAAATCGCTCTGATTTGCTATTTTGGGCTATGCAAAGTCTGCAGTGCATTTCAGTGTGGCAAGCTTTTTGTTCGGAACGTTCTATCTAGTACAGTGGTTCTTAACCTTTTTGACATGAGGGACCACTTTAACTAAAATTTGTCTTGCCGGGGACCACCTCATCGGTTTACCTAAATTAGCACTCATTTCTTTATTATTTATCAAAAAAAAAAATCTGAATTTTTGGCTCAGTTCTACTCAAAGCTAAAGGTATGTCGGCAGTTGTGTAGGTAAGCAAATGCAAATAAAGAAAAACTTGCCTATGTAGTTTCCAAATGCGCGAGCGAAGCGAGCGCGAAAATTTTATCGGATTTAAACCAAATATTTTTGTTTGTTGACAAATGCAAAAATAAGGGCATATATGTAGTTTCTGAATACGCGAGCGAAGCGAGCGCGAAATTTTATCGGACCTAAACCAAATATTACGTAAAATTTAGCCCAAACGTACTTAACTTTTTGTTTGTTGACAAATGCTAAAATAAGGGCATATAGATTCTGAATACGCGAGCGAAGCGAGCGCGAAATTTTTATCGGACTTCAACCAAATATTACGTAAAATTTAGCTCAAACATACATTTTCATGAATGGGGGGACGAGATACGACACACCCGATATACGTCCATGCGAAAACCCCCGCTCGCAATTATAAGTCGATAAAAATAAAGTTAGATAACGAATAGCAACGTCGCGAAGCTAAGCTTCGCGGACCACTTGGAATGCCTCCAGGGACCACCAGTGGTCCGCGGACCACCGGTTAAGAACCACTGATCTAGTACGTAGTACTTATATATCGATGGTTTCAATCAAGATTTTAACAAACGTCAAAATTTTTATCAATATCATTAATTAAAAAAATAACATTTATGGAAAGTTGATCCTCTGCTTTCCAAATCAGTTAATATATTTAAAAATTAAAACCATAAAATAAAACCATGTTTCAATTATAATAAAAATAATCGACTAAAACATAACATTTTCTTGGAGCTTCACTAGTGCCATAAACAAATAAAATCAGACAGCCATTCGGCGGGAGTTCAAATTCTTGTGAAGTGATTTTTTATAGATTGAAGCTTTTCTCTTGATTTATTTGTTGAAATAATGTAAAGCAATGAACAATAAAATAATTATTTCATTGTTCGTTGTGCAGACAACTATCTCATTGAAGTCCGTATTGCTTCGACTAGCCCTTCTTTCTCGGGAATGTTGTTGTGTTCCGCAGTTTTTAACCGACTTCCTTTATGAAGAAGGACTATAGTTTAATAAAAATCAGCCAATACTTATATATTTTTTAGCTATATAGTGTATTCCTCTTTGTATTGTTTAAGCATTAATTTTTTAAAATAAGCAAGTACTTAGTTGAATGAGTTACCTATGTGGAATATGGCAGAATGAATTTATAATATTAGGAAAGAGCTTTCTTGCTGGGGCCCGATTCTACTAATTTTACTTACGATTCACGTTGGACTGAGATCCAATCCCGACTCAATTACGATTGAAGCGTATGTGGCATTCCGCTACTTTTTCTTTGAAATAAATTTTCTTAAAAACTTTGAATAAGTTTTTATATCCTTTTCTGTCATTCAATAATGAATAATTTTGTCTGCAAATGATTTACGATTGCAATATGATTGTAGAGCAAACTACCGTATAGACCAAAATCACCAAAATAGCAGACTAATCGCAAACCAATCGAATGTCGTTGGAATACGATTGGTCTTATATTAGTAGCAGAATGTCCGATATGGTTAAAACTGCTATTGCGACCATATTGCGATTCAATTTCTATTCGATTTTGACATTATTAACTTAGGAGAATCGGGCCCCTGTTCAATAAGTTTTTGTACAGAAATTAATACCTACCTAACTGTTGAAACTTGTAGATATCGTCTGGATGCGCTTTTTGTAAGTAGGTACTTTATTTGGGTATCGCTGAAAAATAAATAAAAGTGGTAAATCGAATTTGTGTTTTTATTTGATGAAAATTGTAATTCATAAATTTTACATTAAAATTATTTACAATGCCATAATACAATACGAACGGGCGGTCAGCGGGCTGACATTATAGTATTTACAAAAGCAAACGGTGTTTATTGACTCAGCAAATATCTATTGGCATAACAAAACAATTTGTACCTAATTAAGGATACTAAATGTATCTAGTTACAAGTGCCTAAACATAGTATTTAGCTCCTTATTAAGAATCTAATTGCAGGCACAAATAATGGGTACTTTATTGTGAATTTATAACATTGTCAATAAAAATATACGTAGTAGGTACTTATCTACCGAAGTAGATACCTACCTATAGCATCAAAAATAAGAAAAATAACGAATATATTATGCTATAGTGATAGTTAATTTCTTTTTTATATAGGTAATTTCCCTAACTGATTGCTTTGATATTAAATACCAACTATTCGAAGCAAAATTGGATAACTTGTTTTATCGTTTCAGTGCCAAAGTAGGTACCTACTATAAACGCAGTACTTATATTTAATGTTTTTTTTTTTAGGTTCTATGGTCATTGAACATTAAACCCACTAAAACCACCAAATATAGTAACCAGTCAACAGTGATCAGCTTTTTTTGATAATTTTTGATTAAATACGATATAAGTAAACTAACGTATAATTCTGCTAAGAAATAAAACGGTACATGGAATATTGATAAAAACCTTGTTTATTGCAAATTTTAAGTTAAGGCCAAATATGTAGAGTCGCTTTAATTAGGAAGCTACAGTTACGTTTGATGTTGGGTACCTGCTTAGGTGCTTATTCCAAGAAAAAGGAAACCAATTGTTTCTGCTTGTACCAGTTCGTTCTTACTACATTTTTTAAAATTAAAATTAATCGGTTTTAAAATCGAACCTCGGATATTTGAACCGACGCGATCTTAAAAAAGGCCGGTGTACTTTTAGATAACATATTATCATACACAGTATCATCAGAAAAGGATTGAAGAAATTTAGAAATTATTTTGGTCCCGGGATCGTAGTCAATCAAAGGTGTGGAAAAGTCTGGTATTTAGGTTGCTAGTGAAAATTCTATTTGCATATAAAAACTATGAACCAAGAGGATCTTTCAGAAACTCAAAATGATTCAGGAAATTGTAATTTCAAATTGGTATAACACCTACAAGCTGCAAAATAACACCTACTTACCTATAAGCAAATATAGGCAATTATACATATGTTGTCACTTTCATATATTATTAACATTTGGGTATTCGCCTACCTACCACTCGTTAAGTGTCGCGTCTAAACACTACCTAAGCTTGTACGTTTTAGTGCAATGGCGAACTTGTCTTGTTGGGCTAATTAAATTGAGACTTTATTTGTCATCCTTTTATAGATGGTCTTTTTCTACTATAAAAGGTTATCCTTATATCCAAAGCAACAAATTGCCAGTTGCTTTTTTCAAAAGTCAATTTCATTGTAGGTAGGTTTAACACGTCACGGCTTGAAATAATACAGAATCAATTATTACGATTAGGTACAATATTATTTATAAACAATGAATAACAATATTTTTAATACAGAAGAGTTTCATTGTTATTTGTTAGGTATCTCACTAGTGTCTTTTCATGCATCAAATGTTGACAATTAATTCTTAATCTCTATACTAATTAAAATTAAGCTATACAATATATCTACAAATATATATAATAAGATGCAAAAACCAGCAACGGAATGTGCTAGGGTTTTCCATATTTGCTAGTACTTCTATAATTTGCAAATTATTATTTTGAACACTTTCTAAGTCATTAAATTATTTGCAATTAGGTAAGTGTGTCTTAACTTTAATGATTCAAAATTCTCTTATTTTTTATCATTTGTACGTTTTAAATATGGAGGTTATTACCTAATTATAATTGTATTATTAAAACGTATTGTTCAATTTATATTTATTTAACCCTTTTTTATAATCAAAGAAAAGTAACGACTTCATTTAAAACATAACAAAGGACTTTGTCGATGGTGAACATCGATTCTACTGAGGAAATCAGGATAATGGGAAATTGCAAAAAGTCTGTTACAGCGACTGTGTTATGCACCAATTACAATCGGTTCTACCTTCGTGTGTGGGTACTTGAATTTTAGTCTGAAGTTAATTGTGTAGGTAACACAGTAGGTACTGATTACTACACTCATTAATAATTCATACTTGCTTGAATCAGAAGTTAAATATTTTTTCTTAATTTAAAAACTAGTAGGTAGGTATTATCTTAGACTGGTTAAGACACTTTAAGATAATAACTTCAACAAATTTTTCGTGATTGAGTTAATCGCGTATTTCGTCCTTAACACAGTAGCTGGTATAGTAACGTAGCGTGGTTCAAAATTTACCTCCCCTGGAAACGTTTTCACGTGGTTTGGTAACTACGTAGCTCTTGCACTTAAATCTTAAATGGGCAACCAACATTCTATAAGCTTTTCTGAAGAATCTACTCATCTTATTGTTTTTATGGTACAGCATATTATATTGTACATACACGTCCCTATACATTAATTAAAGTTGCTTATTTAATACCTATAATTAAGCGGCTTAATTAGCCTAATCTCTCATTTCCAGCGAAGCATTGTAATTTATAATTTTTCTAGTTGTGAGGTCCAGTTTTCACTGACAAAAATGACTAGAAAATGTGAACAAGATATATCATAGAAAAATAAACGTTCATAAATACTTATTACCATATTTTATTAATTTAAACAGGAGGTGTAGAAACTTATTTTAGAAAGTACTTAACAATACCAGATGTCTCTCGATTTTTATTTAACATAATCTAGGTATAAATCGAAATAATTTATTAACATTTTAAATTATTCATAGACAACAACAACAACTCATTAGAACAAGAGATTATTCCAAATAGATACTCCTGTTGGCAATTATCTCTCTCTTAACATAAAATTTATAGAGAACAACAGCTTAAATGTAGAACAATAAGGAGTAATTTAGACTCGATAAATAAAATTAACAGTTCATATTTTGGACTCAGCCCAAATAATAAGTGATAAAAATTAACAAGATTTAATTTACAAACAAGCACCAAAGTAGGGAATACAAAGGTTGTGATCATAAGCATAGTTTAATGGAGGGAAGCGAGTAGTGCACCATAAATACAAAATATAAAAGTGGTTCAGTTCCAAGTAGTACAAGATCCGTAAATAATTTTCCAAACAATTACGATCAGTAATTTATAAAGATTGGCAGAATACTTTGAAAGCGGAACTGAGCTTAACAATATAAATAAACAATACCTACCCATATAAAATGTATAACTTATACATGTATATATATGTAAACGCAGCATAGAATATATAATATTTTATCAACAGGATAGCACAATATTATAGGTACGAGGTTGAATCTTATAAAGCGAATGATATGTAACTTTTATCTTACATTTTAAATAGTACCTATAAAAACGTAGCGAATTTAAAATAGTATCACTTTGTATCTATCCAAATATTAAGGGAATGGTCTCATTGTATTTAAACATTCATTGAATTTTAATGTACCTATTTTTAAAGTAAGAAAACAGCTTTAATTGAGATTGCTCAAAGAGATCAGTAGCAAAATATTGTGTAAGAATTAAAACATAGGTCGCTGTGTTAAGCGGTGATAAAGTTTTACATTAGATAGGTAAGTGTGAGACTTGTAGAATATACGCAGGATAACTGTGCTTGCAAGAAGTTGACTGTATTTCTTAAGTCGTAAATTAGGTATTATGTATCTAAGTTTACACTTTGGTACTTATAGGTACATAAGGCATCCAAGCTTTTATTTTTAATATACAATTATGGACACCTTGCGTATTCAAATAGAAAATTATCGATGCAATTTTACGCACAGCCAAAAGCGTTGTTTTTTATTTCTTCAGGTACTCAGCATTTGACCACCCGTTACAATGAATTTAAACAGAATTAAATTAGAACATTATAATTAATTAATTCAATCAGGCATCCCTACATTTTTCATATAATTGGATTTCAAAGCACAGCCAAAACGCTTTTTCTTATAATTTATTGTTTTATAATAATTTAGATATAAAATCTAATTTTCAAAACAGTTGACTCTTTGGTCCACTTCTTAACAAGCAAAAGGCATAATATCAATGGTGTTCAGTGAATAACTTTATGTTTTTGAAACGTATGTCCCGCCATGTTTAACTTTGAACAGGCAGTAGTGTGCCTATCGACCAGTTACTTACGTTAATGTCCCATATAATGGCGGCGAGTATTTTGACTAACATTGACATTTTCCGGTGATGTCAAAAAGTAATTGAATTAAAGTACATAATATTTTTTGCTGTCAACATCGACATACAGGTAGGTATTTGAATCAATCAAACGCACATCCTGCAGACATATGGAAACTAAAGCGCATTGCGGTTTGGACAAAAGTTTGTTAATATAAATTACCTAAATCTTAACGGCTTCTAGCATTTGTGGACACTACGTATAACTAGGGTGTGATGATAGAGGACAATATTATAATAATATTACAAATATCTTAACGTGGTGAAGTTATCTACTTATGCAACAAATAGGGTGACGGTATGGTCTCACAGCACAATATTCACGATACTTATACAAGAGTATCGGTTACAATATTCATTAGGTTAGTATACCTTACGTATTGATAGGTGTAATTTATTTTCAATATTATTTACAGCCAGTATTATATTCATCAATTTCTGTATTAACCACTAATATTATATCAGGCAAAAATAACTCTTTGACATGTAGAAGGCATGTTCATGGTACAATATCAACACAATCGGTATACTCCATCGTACGTCTCTGGAATAGCGTGAACTCATTTGGTATTTAAATATTATGTATTAGAATTTAAAGATAATAATGACTTGAGCTTCATCTATGCATCTACAGCTATTTTTTACATTACTCCGAATTATATTATTTAGAAACTTAATCATTTTATTTGAAATGATACGGCGATAGCCTACGTCTCACCATTACAAAGCAAATATCATTATAATTATCACAACATATGTAGGTGTTGGTTTGGACAAACTAATCTATGGTGATTATCATCTAACAATAAATATAAAAAGTAATCATGTCTTTTGCTATCTTACTAGTAATATAACTTAAAAGCAATAAAATACGCTAGGTCTGTCTTTAGGTTTGAAATAGATTTCTTTACTTCTCCGCATCGAAGGCAGCTCTCGGCATAATAAACTCCGCCGTTCGACAATCTAGACGATCTCTCTAAATTCATACAAAATCCGATGTGATCACGTTGATACGAGAATGTTCATACAATTACATAATTTGATCCCTCTTTATCCTACCATAAGTTTCGTGTATTCACAAGAAAGTATTTCTTACGCGTAGATATACATTATAAACGTCCGTCTATGAACATGTAGAAAACTATTTCAAAACCTGTAGAAAAATCGCACACATCTTTCAATTTATTGACGATAAATTATGGAAAGCTGCGACGTTAGCTTTCTGCTTCAAGTCTCTTAAACTATAATTATCTTAACAGTACGATCACTATAAACGGGTATAATCACAATTCTTATCGACCGTTGACAATCATCAAATATGTATTGTAATAGAGTGAGTAGCGTAATCTCATACATATTTGTGACGCAGTAAAAGAATAGTAGAAAAACACAGTAAATGTCCGTTCACACGAAGCGGCCAGCGACAGCGGTAAGTGAAGGCAGCATTAAGAGAACGCCTTATAGTGAATGAAGAAGAAGATGAGAAACACGGCGTAGGCAGTGGGGAACGTGATCCGTGCGATCACGTCAATCGTCTTCGCCACGCGGATCGGGTGCGGTGGTTCTTTTTTGCGAACCTGGACGAAACATGGCTGAAAGAAATTATTATGCAAATGAATGATGACACTGTAAGCCGCTACGGTGTATAACAGGCTTATGGAACCGTGAATCTGTGTCACTGTTGTTTACGTATCCAAACCTAAGGCAGGTGAAGATTTTTTTCAATAAATCTGAAATTGCTAAGTACCATGTAAGAATCTACTGCAAGATCTACGCAATAGCGTGAAAATAAAATAGGTAAGCCTGTTCGACGCATTATGGTGTTGAAGCTGAAAATCGTTGAATGCACGCAAGTGCAATACCGATAATGTAGTTCATGAAATCAGATGGTAATGTATACGCAAAATATTTGTAAAGTTATGTTAGCGGTTGAGAGGAGGGACAGTTACCTCCGAGACGCCGCCATTGTTGGCGGTATGCGTGCAGGCGCCGGGACCCGTGCACGCTGTACAGGACACTAGGTCCGCTCCTCCTGTAGACTCACGCTTTTTATCACCCTGTAACACCAGTAGATTTATTCCTTTTATTTTACTTGATCAAATGTTCTCGAGACAGACATGTTTATGTACTAAGTACTTATCTATTTTTAATAGATGTTACTAATTTAGTTGATCAATACATGAAATAAAATTATATAAATCAGTACCTACATGTTAGTGAAATGGTTACCATTAATGCCTAAATTATGATTTCATAATATGTTTAGTTTCACTAAGTAATTAAAGCACAATCGGATTAATACGTGTCAGATAGTAAATTAAAACAAAATAAGTGTATAACGTTTACTTAGTTATATAACTAATCTAGGAATCTAGGTTATATATAACTATGACTGTACTCAGTTTCGAATACTCAAAAGTGTGTTCAAGAGACATTTGAATACTCCATAGGAATATGTTCAGATAGTTAAGTTGGGGTTTGAAGCTGATATGATCGTATACTTACAGGCTGTAGCGTTCCGAAGCAGCGTTAAAGAAAATAATGCGTTAGTTTTCATGATATCAGTCTCAGAAGTAATGATGCTGGTGATGTGGGGCTAACTATTGTCATTCTCAGTGACGTCACTTACAGCGCTGCTACTCTCCACTTGTGGCTCTTGTCTGGCCCATTGGAGGAAAGCCATCGCCTCCTACGTAAATGTATACCAGTGTTTAGCCGAAGCATGACTTTGTTTAGTACAAACGTACCGCTGAAGCTGCAGATCTTAATTTTGAGGTTTATATAAGCGTATTGTTCAATGTGTAAGAAGTAACTAAAAGCGTTCTATTGATTATTATCAAAAGTAACATATTTCACATTATCGATTAAGTACAAGTAAAGTTAAAATACCCTGGTGTAGTAGGGTTATGTGATAGACTAATTTTGTTTTATCAAAATTGAAGTATCAACATTGTCAAAGTATTTGTATGGGGTTAAGAGGAAGGTTTAGGTAGACGGGCATGCATTAACATCTAAGGGAAAAAAGATATAATAGGTAATTTTGGAAGAGGAATTAAAATAAATACAATTGTAAGAAAAATGGGTGTCAAATCTACTGAAGCTTGTTAGTAGTATTACAGCATGCGTTCTCGATAACCGTTTTGTGACTGAACATGACGACAAGGTCCACGTATATTTCCTTAAAATATGTTTTTTTTTATAATTTCCATAAACATAAAATGTATATTGCGTGTGATAACAATTATAATTGAATGTTCAAGAGAGACAGATTTTCGCCAATTTTGAACTAAACTTACCTGTTTGATCTTGGTTAAAAAAGCGATATTCAAAAAGCTATATTCTACGCAATCAGCCTTTCTTGACCAAAAAAGGGAAATATACGAACAGTGTCTGGATAGTGCCAATGAATGCGGCGAATGTTCTTACCAAGGGGCTGGCCAGTATAATGCCAATTCTGCTCAGGACTGCAGGCAATCGCTGCGAACACATCACACACACAGTTTGTTCACTCGTGACAGATGGTCTAACGATGTGCAATCGTGAACATAGACTAGGTTGTAGTGGCCACATTTATAATGGATAGTATGCACTTTGAAATAGATACGGTACCCACTTTGACAAATTATAAACAGAAAATTAATCACAGAGTAGAAATCGATACGTATGTACTTTTGCAATGTTTTCTAAAAGACGATACACAGTTTGATTACAGAGCTATGGATTTTATCATGTAAAGCAAGTAATGATGACTGAGAAACACGAACGGTACGTTATGATGTATGGCCACACAAAGTAGTCTTTTGTGAAGTGACGATTGCAAATGATACTGTGATGAATTCTTGCTTACCCATTAAAATTTAGTATACATATGAGCCAAATACATGCAAAGACGTTAAAGAGGTGAAGCATGCTATAGAAAGAAAACAAACAACATGACATTGCCGTTACACGTATGAATAATGTACCTACGTACTCCGTTTATCATGCCATGTCTTGTTGTTGTAAGATTGAAAGAAAACATTGCAAAGAGTAAAGATAGAAAAAGTTAAAATATTCACGAGGGAAGTTATTTATTCTAAAATCTCATTTATACCATGGATCAAAATAGAAAGCTGTTCGGTATCTCTACTAGTAGAACTTTTAAATTCCTTCGTGAATTGATTGTGGGTTTTCTAACAAAATACCCTAACACCATAAAATATCAAAGTGCTTTTTTTAAAGAATCTAATACCAATTTGCTGTCTACAAGGACGGCAGTTAGGAGAGGTAACGTTTAGTAGCATAGATATGTGTTGAGTGTATGTACAGGGCATTCGACATGTAAGTAGGCATACTGAAACTTTGGACAAATGCTGTATTGTAATTAAATGTATTTCACTATACCCACGAAGCTTTCCAATAGACACTTATTAACAAAATTTAGAATTTTGTACAAGGAAGTAGACAATAATCAAGAAAAACCACATCGATAACACGTTTTACAAAATTTAATTTGAAACACATAGGTAGCAAACCTTGCAGAAAAAATACACGTAAATCTCAAATTTGTCAATAGATCGTCATTAATGTTGCAGTTGATGTAAAGAGATAGACACACAGTAGCACTAATGACGCTCTAGACGGTGAAATTGAGAGAGATAAAGAGGAGTATTCACCTGTGTGACTGGATTTTCACCGGGTCGGTACACGACGTTGTGTAGGGGTCGTTTCCTACCCACGTAGTTAACACACACGAACTCTAGTAAGGACGCATAGATAAAACACATGCACACGCCGTCCCACACGTTCATCGCTGTCAGGTTCGACACCACTGGCAATGTCGATCTGAATCCATTCGATGTAGTGAAAAAATTCAACATCGTTGTTACACCTGCATACAAAACAAAGCTATGTAAGAATCTCATCAATTTTGCTATTTACATTCAACTTTATATACATATAGTTAAAAAATATTAGTCGAAAAAATAAGCGTGTTGATGATACTGTTACTAAAACATTGAGAATGTAAACTGTTAAGCTCTACACAAAATAGAAATTTCATGCGATTACCCAAAACTAATTTACATAGGTATATCTACTTACGAATAGCCAATCAATGAAAGCAAGGCTTTTTTTGCATAAAATTTTGAAAACCTACCCCAATACTCACGAAAGTATTTTTTTTTACAATTTAGTAGCCATAAAAGGCTTTTGACATACATTGAAGATAAAGGTTAGCTTCTTGTATTAATTTAGAATTGAGCAAATAAAAGAGTGAAACCAACCTATCATTACTCTAGCAGGCACTGCATTCCATTCCAGCCAAAAAGTAATAAACGATGATGTCACCAAAATGATCCCCGGAATGAAAACTGTGGTGAAGTAAAATGATCTATCCCGCGTGAAGATAAGATCCACTTTGAGGCAGCTGTAATTACCTAAAAATGTCAAGCATAATCTAAAAATAAATAAAAAGAAAAATTGGCAGGCGAGAATGATTCGTTGGCTAGAAACGTTGAGTATGAGTATTATTTATATATAATAAGCGAAACCTGCAACAAATAGCGTGTTATATCAACAGCCGCAGCCACATCTACGAAGAGTAAAATTGATGCAGTACGCAAGACCGAGAGCATTCCGGTTACCAGCCACATTTTTACCTATCATAGAACGGGCTGGTACTGCATTCCATTCCAGCCAAAACGTGATGAAGGAAGAGGTCACCAGAATTATTCCAGGGATAAATACTGTAGTAAAGTAGAACGCTCGGTCTCTAGTAAATATTAAGTCGACCTTTAGACAGCTGTAGTTACCTGTGGAGTGAATATTATTAGGTACAATTGGAGTATCGAAGCGCGCGCATTGTCAGTTAATCGTTTAATTTCAAAATAAAAATAATGATCCAGGATACAAAATTCCAAGTAACTCAATTCAGAGGCCTTGTTTAAATTAAAGTACAAATAAACAGCCAAAACATCATCTAAATATACTAACTACAGTTCTGTATGTATGAGTAATGCGTGTTGTGTTGTCGTGTCATATTATGTTTATGAACATACATCGTAGCATTATGTATGACGTTCATCAAAAACAATACAGCGTACTATCTCAAACTCATGCTCTCACAGTCAAATATGGATTTTACATGTGCATGCATGAAAATAATGAAAAAACTGATGACCACTTAACTAAAACAACATGGATGCTTGGTGATATATAACAGAGGAATCGTAAGGAGCAAACCTTCGACTTTGCATCATCATGGTCGATTTTACAACACATTGTACAACACTTTATTATTATAACACAATTACGCATTTACTCACACATAAGCATAAAATATTTGAAATACGACGACACCGGACAGAACGGTGCCTCGTCCGGTGCAACTTAAGTACCTTGCTCCTCAAAGCGTCTCTGGCAAAGATTACATGTCATCTCTTCGTCTTCCTCGTAAAGTGAATTACCCTCAGCTGCTTGCAAAGACGTTAACAAATTCTTACACTCTACATTCTCAACAAACTAATGAGTACATTTAGATGTAAGAAATAGCAAAATTTGTATCAATGACTGTACACTACTAGTCATAGAAATAATCAACACTAGTGATCACACTGTATGATCGGAGGAACAACCTAGATGAACATGCTGGTTAGCTAGGGTTACACCTAATATGTTTTGGACAACGTGTGATCGCATAACGTACACTATCAAGCGACTACTATATATATTCGTAAAAACACACAAAATGAATTTATAAAATTAACCTTTTACATAAATCAAGACCAAGCTGAAAAGAGTTAATCAGAATTTCAATATAATTAGGCAACCTTTGACCATCTTTTGTGCAAAATATAAGATGTGCTTCAACAAAATATCTAATTTTGGTTACTAAGCTACCGTATAGGGCGAAAAAAATATATGAATTGGAGGATTATCATCATTATATAACGTTTTAGAAGCAATGTTGGTATGTTATATGTATGTAATAGGTATGTAGATAAATATTATTAGTTTACCTCTCCAACTGGCTTTGATAGGGCAGGGAATGGTTTGATTCTGGATGAGGTATGCATTGAGAGTCGTCAGTGACGGTGACTTGCGCAGCGTGTCTTCGTCGTTCTTCCACACGTAGGTGATGGCTGACTGCTCGTACGATACTGGAAAATACAACATTTGTCATACAGATGCAACATACCTCTCTACATCTGAGAACAGTGCTGATAAAACAATCAACGAATGAGTCAATCAATTCTGACTTGTTAAGGAGAGATGCATAATAGGACCAATTGACTTACTACTTTCTAAGGCAAATGAACACAATGGGTCATCAAAAGGAAAGATGTTGAGCCGTCCCTGACACGACAGGATGAGATGCCGCCGCATCAAATAGTTTATAGTACCATTGCGATATATTCGCAAAGCGAAATGCATCGGTATTATCGGGTCCTGAAAAATAAGCACAGTTAAGAATATAATCTGGTTCAAGAAGTAATCAAATAAAGCATTTGCACTATAAAATTACGCTCCTATCCTAAATACTCCTACGTGGTGTTCACAAATATTACTTATCACCAAACCACCGGACCAAATGTTACGATGAAATCTACAAAAATCAACTCCAAAAGGACAAAACTCTAGATTGCATGTTTAAAACCAGAAAGAAATCGAGGCGAGCATGAAGTGTCAGCTATAAAAATATTTGTATGTACAAATAATGGTCCTTTTAGATCGTGAAGCATTGTATGTAGTTATAAATACCCATGAGTGCTGGGAAAACTCCTTCAGAAGAAAGCATGGTGGAAATAATTATGTATAAAATTAGATGAAAATATAATTTTGTAAACTGTATCTTCATATAATTTAATTAGACAAGAATCTTATCCAAGTTAAGTTCGATACGGACCTTAAAGTCACCGTGCATGATGAAATAAGTATCCGGCAGCCAGATATCTTCGTGATGATGGATGGCGTTAAGGAAGTCGTAATGGGACTGGTTGGAATAGCGCAGTCGAGGGTCGTACCACTGCTGCTGAAGTAAGAATTCCACTTCGTATTTCTGGAAGCGATTGATTAAGACAGAACATTGAAACTACAAAGGAAAGACAGAGAGGTAGTGAGAATAAATTAGATATTGAATACTTACAAGACTAGATTCGTCTGGAGAGGCTAAGCTAAGAAGTAGTACGCTTACATTTACGGTGAGGACACCTGAAAATAATATTTGATGATATTTAAAAATAAGTAGAGTTAAATAATATAAAACAACAACGATATACACTTAAAGTACATGCTTGCTAACAAGTGTGCTGGATTTCTGTAGGACACTATCTATTTTGACCTATCTAACAGTTTTCTTTTCATAAACTTGACAATATTTTTGGTGGATCTCCGCTTTAACAAAACATGTGGAAATGTAGTAGAAGTAATGATTGGAAGGTAGGTATAATAAAATTAAATTGCGAAAATCAATCGTATGCTACACATGTTGCTAGAATAACTAAAACTGTAAATAAGAAGTTGGCAGATCCGATTTCTATTGTAAAAGAAGTATGAATTTACGACAGATAAGGTTTCATAATTTGTGTTTGATGTTTGTGAAAAGAGAAAATCATTTAAGGCAAAAAGCATGGCGTAAAAAGAAAACTCGTTAAATATTCCATGGTTGAATAATTAAACGCTGTGTTTTATATTTATGAGATAGAGAAAGAAGTATACAATGTAGCTTACCGACGAGTAAGAAAATAATAAACATTTGAAATTAAATTCATTAATATAAAAGTGGTTGTGTTCTAAACTAATACATCAATGTAATCATCAGGTGCATTCATAGCATACTGTTAGAAAAGAATAAGTGACTGATAGGTAATACATAGATATTAAATTCTAAAGCATAGGACCAGGTAACTACAGTTGCGTGAGGTATAAGAAGAGTTGAAGTTGCGTGCAAGGAATTAATTACAAGGACATAAAGTTGCTACGATCCAGACACATGTGGGAGGTTTTCTCTTTTCATAAACATGGAACACAACGCACCACGATTGTGCGAGCGAGGCCGCAGAGACGAGAGCCCCACATTATTTTGAGCCAGAGAGTCGTTGGGCGAAGTTAGACCACAACAGAATTCTGGATCTGCAATTTACACCAATTTTGTATCACCTAATTAACCCTTCTACTTATACGCAACAACAGAAAATTTTCAAATTATATCAAGCAAGTAATTGGTAAACGATAGATATAATTTGAAAACTTTGATTTAAATATTTTATTTAAGTTCCAAAATGATAACATTACCATCTACTGGTGGCAGCAGTCTTTTGTCATAGCGGGAGTTTTTCAGAAGGTTGTCCAGTATCTCTTTGTCCGACTTTCCCGCTGCAAATCTGTAGAATAGTGAATAGACTTTTATATACGAACTGTGAAGCAATTTTGCATTTCTAAAGAACCTTTTAAATCATCGAAATAATGGCCTGAAAGCGAGTACTAAGAAAGATTTATGCCTTAACATATATCATTGCAAATTAAGCGTGTGGAAACGCACAGCGGTTCGCTTAGTATTGATTTTAGATTAACACTTATTACCTTGCTGCTACAAAAGCCGTCCAATAAGCTAATAAACAGAGCAATGACACGGTCTAATAATAAATATCGTAATTTTTATAGTGAAGTATTCAATAACAGTTGGAAAGCCATATTAAGTTATTATTTTTAACATTGAACATAAACTAACTACGAAACAAACAAACACCTATCGAATAACAGTGGTTACTGTCTAACTACTACGAAAAGTTCAGCAACATCGAACAACAATTTAATCATATCGAAACACGTCAAACGGTAACTTTTGGTAAGCTTACGCGGAAACAAAAGCTTTGTGAGATGCATGGAGTGGTTCTCATGCTAAACAGATTTGAAACTTAATCAAAAGTTAAACCAGATGGATTTAGTACTGTGCGCAATTAATCAAGAGCACAACGAAGACACTACGCTGCTAAGTAAGTTATGTTTACACAATTTAAGGGAAAGTGATGATGTAGACGGGATAATAAACATACTGGGGGTAAAACCCTCGCCACAGACAATTTGTTTAGCATAGTGCCGCAGGGTGTATTAATGGAGCGAGGAACTTCACGCTTGGCCGGGCGTGGAGCGGCTGGCGAGTTAAATACGCTTCGCCGCTTGCCGCTCGCCGTGTGTCCTTCCACGCTCTACTCATTACCATCTAAATCTATTGTCAGCATAAATTCACAAAGCGCTGCTTTCACAAACACAATTCTTTATTTTTTAAAATAACTTCTGATCGATTAAGCATATTTATAATTATTGTAAAATTCTGTACATCTAGTCAAATATCTTTCAGATTTATCACCCTCTTACATTTGCATGAGGAATTATATATTGTTTAGTTAACGACAAGTGCTAAGATGTCATTTCTATATACCTTTTTCTTTTATGTACAAGTCTTTTGTATATTATGTTTGAGTAGATAAATGAAAAGACTAAAATAACAGCTTGTAACTTACATGTCTGATGTGAGGGCTGATGCTCGGCTGAGCATGAGGAAGATGGCCACAACGCGTGCCACGACGCATGACCAACCCATATTAGGACATCTGAAAGTATGAGAATATTTATAGGAGTTTAATAATATGTATGTATCGATTTTTGTCAAGCAAGTCATTTATAAAATGACTACCAAAGATTTACTTTTCTGTATCATAGTCATGTTTCCAAAAAGCCACGTTAATTTAGGTCGTCGGTCGTCGTAGGTGATTTACAATATGTGCTACAAAAAGAACCGGCCAAGTGCGAGTCGGACTCGCGCACGAAGTGTTCCGTACCAATTTATAAAACGGACAAAAAAATCACGTTTGTTGTATGGGAGCCCCCTAAAATATTTATTTAATTCAAGTTTTCAGTATAGCTGTTGTTGTTATAGCGGCAACTATAATACATCATCTGTGAAAATTTCAGCTCTCTAACTATCACGGTTCATGAGATACAGCCTGGTGACAGACGGAGCGAAAATTATACGGCCCCGTTTTACCCTTTGGGTACGGAACCCTAAAAAGCAGCTCAGGTCGTCTAAGGGGTTTACAAACTCTTTGACAGGCACACAAATCTCTATGAAATCATGTGTGTATCGTAGGAATAGGGCTTAGCGTCTGTGGTTAAAATCATTCGAAATTGCAGTCGAGGGGTCAAAATAAAATAGCTTCTCACCTTGCGGCTTGCCAGTTGCAATATGTTTGCGCAACGTTAATTTCACATAGGTACACATAGAATCTATTTTTATAAGTAAACGTGTTATTAAAATTTCCTACTATGAGAATGTGTTGTGTACAAAACAAAGACAGTTGTTTATAAGGACAAACAGAATCCTAGCAGGAGAAAAGCGGATTACCGGATTTACTGTAGGTAAATAAAATGAAGGTAAATTGAAATATCTGTCTACAGAAAAGAGTTTTCCTTTAGAAGCCGCGTGCCATTCAGTTACTAAGTATACCACACATTTACCTTACTAAAAAGAACCTTACGAAAAGTTCTTAGGAAAATTGCTACTGTAAAAAGTAGGATTGTCTCATTTCTTTTAGGGAGTCGTTTTTGTCAAAAAATATTATAACTTTTATTTATTTTTAAGATACAAATCCGATAAAATATGTTCTCAGATCGTACAACCTGCCAGGGTGGGTAAAATACATTGGCAATCTTAATTTCCCCCCCGAACATGTATTAAACTCATTGTATATCAACCCTTCTTAATTTACATACGTAATTTGCAAATAAATATATCAAAATACAGTCACGAGTAGGGTCATGCGACGCGGTGTCGTAGTATAGTACGTGGCGTGCTGCAAGGCCTTCACATGATATTATTTTTTACTGTAAGCGCAGAAAACACATGACCTACTTTCAAAAGTTGTAGGTATTATGGTCATGACGTCAATAAGAGTCGACACGCGAATCATTGGCGCGAGCGCGACACCGCCTACCTATATTGTTTAACTGTTTGCAATTTTATTACAACCCCTTTAAATATAATGTTTCACATTTACATGCCTTTCCATAATTGGATTTTACATTTTTAATTTTCTTATAAACAGCGGCGTGTTGTGTTTCTTTTTACCGTACTTGTAAAGGAATAATTCATTACAAAAGGAAATAAATTATTTAAGTACTTACGCTATTGATCAAATATTGAAGCAAAGTTCCGTTCATAACTTATTTACGAATCAAATGTATTCAAGTAAAGTGAACCGTATTGACACAAAAACTGTAACAAAAGGTTTATTGCGCCTGATACTCGTGACGTATGAAGTCAGAAAGGCGGTGTCTAGGGAAATATAGAAATTTATGACCCGGGGCCTACTTCATACTCGTTCCTTTTGCAAAGTTGGCCTGCTGCCGGCAACATGTTCTTTGTGATTGGCCGTGCTGCCCAATGGTCAAAGTTATTTTTATTATAGGTAAGGTTCTGAGAAACACGCTTACCTACATACCTTGACTGTTTACTGTCTTATCTTAGAAAACGTACGTCATACAGCATCGATTTACTCATTCCCGCAAGATAGCATCGGATGGAAGCTCTTTGTAGAGTTTGCCGATGAAATGCTATTCGCATATGTAGATCTGCTGAATATTTTTATCGGAATTGGATTCGATTCAAAACTTACAAATAGCTGTTTTCGATAGATAGAATTACAGGCTTTATTTTTCGTTTCTTGGAAATTACACACACAAGTAAATTCATTATAGTCTATGTGTAAGTGCAAATTACTGTAAAAGAAGTTTGTTTTCGTACCTTTCTGCTGACAGCAGAGCTCTGTCGGCATGTGGAGAGATGGATCAACCCGCCCGCGTCCTCTCTGGTCGCCACAACATGTCGCGCCAACTATCTGAAACAATCAAACAAAAAGATTAGATTGAGAAAATTAAGGTACCTAATTTAATTGTTCGAAAGATTTCGATACGTCTCAACTAAATAGTAAACAAGTGGTTTGCAAGAAGAAATCAATTTGCAAAAGGGAACAAAGAAAATATAACTTAGATAGGTATATATTTTCCCATAGCAAATTCATTTTTCTCCCCAAAGAGAAAGAAAATAAGAAATTCATAAGAAAAAATGGTATACCCGAGAAGTGCTGATCTAATATATGATTTTCCATTTATATGGGTAGAAAAACCGCACTCGCACATTGTGGTTCCACTTATACGTCGAACAATAAAGTGGAAAGCGAAATGTTTGTACTGCGACCAAAAAGTTTATCTTATCCCAACAAGTTATGTAACCTTATACCTATTGATTTCGGAAGGCCAATACCCTCAATTTGATACTTCAAATAAAGGCGGAGCAGTGCAAATTTCTATTATGTTCGCCCAGTCCTGTTACATGTTTTGCTCGTAACATTTAGTGCGACTTGGTGCCACCGCGAGATGGCGCCACATGCGACCTTGCCGTCCTGCCACCATGAAAAACTAACTTACATTATGAAAATTAAAACGAGTCATTATCATTTATTTATATTCATTTCTATTAGCGAGCTAATTTGACTGTGAATTAAATCCTAGAGCTTCCGTCGTTTTCTTTTTGAAACTTTGTTACAAGGTTCTTGACATTTAATATTAAAGCAGACATAAATGAATACTTACTATAATTTGAGCAACCGTACTGTGAAAGGTTTGGTCATCTCTAGTTTGAATAAGTTGGAAAGTTTGACGGTTTTAATTTAGATTTTAATTTTCTGAACCCTCAAAATGTGAGTGTAACCCACTCTTCTATTTGGCAACAAAAACCTACCCTTTTTCATTGGCGCTCTCTCCCGGTTTAATTAAAACAACAACTGCCACCCATTTTAATATAAGTACCTCATACTTACTCGCTATATTTTATTTTCATAAAAACAACCCCCAAATGAAAATAAAATTCGTCCTTTTGGGTTAAATACGGGGAATAAAAAAAGCTTTTTTTTGTCATTGGCAGGCCATTGCCCAGTTAACGAGTTTTTTTTATAGGTAAATCAAGTGTTCCCGAAATTGAGCTTCATTCATTTGTTTCTAAATGCATTAAGTTTTTTTATTGTTCCCAATTTGGTAAACAAACGGATGTTGATGTTAGTACCTAGAAGTTACGGGTGCATGTAGGTATATTGATTATACCTACTGGTTGGTTGATTCCATTGAAATTGTAGACTGATATCACAGTGTTAATGATTTAATTTTAGTTAGTTGTGATTATTTATTTTTATTCCTCTCTTATTATAAGAAGAAGTTAATACCAGCTGCTAAGTTAGCTACTTAGGGCATTTGTTTTATTAAGATAATACGGTAATAAACTTAAGTTGATGACGGAGAATCCAGACAGCGGCCAGGATTTTTTATTAAGCCTAGAAAAAGAAGTCTGAATTTAGGGAATGATTCCTTTTATAAAATATTGCCATTCGTTCCTAAACCGTGTCTTGGTGCGACATTATGCTAATGTCAGTTTCGTGCGTAAATCTCGAGGAAGAGACTAAATGGGCTTTTTAGAAGAATAATCTTTTTATGCACATTTTTTATGTAAAGGGATGCTTTTGCCCCGAATTGGATGGCTTTTCTTGGATTAATAATTTGTATATAAGTACAGAGGAATTTTTGGATACTTATTCACGCATAAAGGTAACCGTAGACGGATTCGATCGACCTTTTCATATATTTTTTATAAGTTGCTGTTTGAAAAAACTGTAGGTATAATGCACATGTATGTATGTCATAGTATACACGGCATGCATACGTGTTAATTAGCCAGGGTATTACATGACCCTATTCCACACAGTTAACACGTACCAGTAACGTAAAATACAGTTACCTACTCCATGTTTCCAAGTTTTGAATTAATTAACGAGATTACTCGATTCACTGGGTTTGCGTACGTACACATGAAAGTACGTAGCCAAATCCGGATTGGTTGAACTTTGCATTGAAGTTTAAACTCCAGGTGTATTTACATTACATACTACGTAGATGTAGCATAGTGAGAAAATCAGCAGTCGAGATCAAAACAATTTGTGCTGACGTGAATATGAAAGCTTCCACTTGTACTAATTTTAATGAACAAATCCTAATAAAATTAAGCATTCATTGAGACTGTCGTGGGTAGAAATTAAGGGTATTGTTCCTGGCTTATCAGCGGCACAGGCCGTTTAATGTAATTATGAGAAGAAGAGGGTGAGAATTCGTAGCAGGTGTAGCCGCTACGCTGCTACGAGGCTCCACTAGCGTAGCGTTTTCGTAGTCAAATTTTAATAATAAACAGAAAAATAATATTAACTCCGTAGGACTAAGAATGCTTTTGCCACATAATTTTAATCACATAAACGCTTTCATCAATTTAATATTGAAACCAGTTATAGATTGAATAATACATGATGTAAATCGGTACGTTATTTCCAAACACTCATTAAAACATCAGTTGCTGTATTAATACCGCTGAAAGCTTCGGAAAAATAATGACTTTTTTTCAGAGCAATTAGTCAAAATGTTAAGAGTCTACTTCTACTTGATGAGATTGTAAACGCTAATTAATCAACTTCGTAAATATTAGAATTCATATTAAACCGGATTAATGAAAACTCTAGTGTAACCCCACTGTATGATTTTTAAAAACATTAAAGTAATTAATTTGCCGAAAATATGTGCCTAGATTTTTAAACCTACACTCCACACTAACCACTACAAAACTTAATTTCAAGCGACATAACACCAAGAAATCCCCACTTTAAACAAAACTGCATTAAAATAATGTTCATTCAAAAAGTTGAAGTTGTTAAAAACTTCCACTGCTTCCGTATGATCTCCGGCTTGTCCGGATTCGGTCCGGGTCAGCTTGCGATGCGTCCGGTTCTCCTCCGGAGTTCCGGGCCGGTCGTTCAGTAATCCGGCCCGCAACGCTTATGACCGTTTCCGGGCCTGGACATTTAGATCCCGTATTATTTAGTTGTCAAGCTTTCAGTGTGTGGGGAAATATTCATGTGTATTCAATGATTGTTTCTGTGATGGAGTGTATGTGTGTGTGAGTGAGTGTGATAAAAAGTTCTGTATTAACTAATTATATTAGCCAATTAAGCGTTATGTGATGATATGAATGCGAAAGGGAAGTTTTGTTTTGACGATGATCAAGATTTTTATTTAAAAATTAAACATCTATCTAAATAAAAGAAAGTCGTGTTAGTTACTCCACTTATAACTCAAGAACGGCTGAACCGATTTAGCTGAAAACTGGCAGGGAGGTAGTTTAGAGCCAGGAGAAGGACATAGGATAGTTTTTATTACAAAAAATAAAAATAAAAAATACAATTTATTCCGGACGTACAGCGCCATCTATTGTTCAAACCAAAAATCTGCCGGATGCCACTATTCCACGCGAACGAAGTCGCGGGCAAAAGCTAGTAATGTACAAAGTTACTATAAATTGTATAAAAATCTACTGTGATACTTAACTTATAAAAGTCACGAATTCGATCAGAAAAAAGCATTTCGAAACAGGACATCTATACTAGAGGTAATATTATAAAGCTGAAGAGTTTGTTTGTTTGTTTGTTTGTTTGAACGCGCTAATCTCAGGAACTACTGGTCCGATTTGAAAAATTCTTTCAGTGTTAGATAGCCCATTTATCGAGGAAGGCTATAGGCTACTTTTTATCCGGGTCCGTGCCGAGGTTCCCACAGGATGCGGGTGAAACCGCTGGCAGAAGCTAGTTATTTTATAAAGGTATCCAAATAAAATAAGTTAACAAATATTTATGATGTCAATTAAGGTCTTGTTCCGCTGCATGGCCGGGCATAAAATTGGGCGGGATTTTATTAACTTTTTCAATATAACCCGCGTTATATTCGAAATCAATAAGATGCCTATATGACCCTAAAAAGGTCGGAAACTCGGAACATTACACCAGGTTATGAAAGCTTTCTGCACCTGTTGTATTACACAATAATTTGCATGTAAATACAATGACAAGAGAAAATTATTTAATATTTGTTATGATGGGCTCGTTAGCATTTCAGCAGTCATTAATTTCTTTTGTATATCTATACTTATATTATAAAGCTGAAGAGTTTGTTTGTTTGTTTGTTTGAACGCGCTAATCTCAGGAACTACTGGTCCGATTTGAAAATTTCTTTCAATGTTAGATAGCCCATTTATCGAGGAAGAATACTTTTTATCCCAGTACGGCAAGTAGTTCCCACGGGATGCGGGTGAAACCGCTGGCAGAAGCTAGTTTAAAATGTATTTCTGCTACAATTAAAGGAAAATCATATATAAAAAATACATTTTTATCTAGGTGTGGTAACATTCCTTAATTTAACGAAGTCACCCGTGTGGTCAGCGGTCCCCGTTCCCAGCGACCGTCCAAACAAATAAATATCATCCGTTATGTCTCTATGTCATGTCTGTATTTTTATTACTCTATATTTTCTTTATTGGGTGAGCGTCGACGAGTAACGTTATTAAAATCTCAGATTTTGATATTACACATAAAAATATGATCGCCTTCGTTATTCTTTTTTATTTCTTCTTGTTATATGAAGCTAAGAATAGATTTCATATGACATAGTCTGATTATTGTTTTGTAGGAAAATCGTATAGTTATTTAAATGCGTTTCGGAGGGCAGCATAAACTGTAGGTCTCCGCTGTCATTTCAATATCTTTGGCAGTCGTTATCGGTAATAGTGGTATTGGGTAGGTCAGATAGACAGTCGCTCTTTGTAAAACACTGGAACTTAGCTAAATCCGGTTAGACGGAAATCCGACCTTAATATAGTTGGGAAAAGGCTAGGCAGGAGATTATATTTAAATGCGTCAATCTATTACTTTCTAAATGAACACGAAACTGCATGTGCCAGAAAAAAACAGCTGTGACGTCATTTCAAATGAAGAGAAAGTATAATTATAAAAGGGATTCTCAGAGAATAACTAAGTATGCACATTAATTTGCTTGTCGGGGAGTAAAAAAGGTTGACTCATTTAATTAATATAAAGTTTATTCCGTCCAGTGACGATGATATAATAAGACTTCTCTCTTTGTTAGGAATAAATCCGACAGCACTATGGATGTTTAACAATTAACTTTTTTAGAAAGCTCAGTATATATTACTGAATTGTAAGTATAAAATAATCATAACTATAAACGAGTAAGTGATAAAATTTAAAATTCTCAGTTATCGTACCAATAACGCGTTCCCTGCTCGTAGCTGATAAAATATTTAAAATATCCTCATGCAATATAAAGCCATGCAAAGTCAATTAAATAGGTATATCTTCATTGTTTCCTTCAATTTTAAATAAACACCATCTGACGCATATTATTTTATATTAAAAAGTCATATAAAATTCATAATAAATATCATGTAAAACTGTTTCAAGATTTTTTTATGAAACAACGCTGTTTGCAGGTGAAAAATTAAAAAAGTTTAAGCTATTAATTTCATTTGCACATTCTCAGTAACATAGTTTTTGCAAACCTTCATTTAGTTGTTAACCAGTGTTTTTCAACAAAACTATTAAATATATACTCTAGTTATGCATATTGAAGGAACTGCAATTATTACAACTTGTGTAGAAATATGAATTTATTGTACTCTCCAATACTTTCGGAGGAACATTAGGTACAATGTTTCTACTACCTAACTATTTACGATACATGACCTTATTACAAGAAAAACAGTCTTAGAATAGGTACATCTAACAGTACACTATTCGTAGAATTCCCTTGAAAGACTACACAAGGCATGAAAGCGTGCAACTAAAAGGTACACAAGAATTTCTGTTTATTGCGGCGTGCGGTTAATAAGATGTCGGATGGTCTGAGTGCTCTTAATGTTCGCATCAGGAATTCGTGCTGCGAATAAACTTTGTTATTAGCGTTGCCAGCACGCAATTATGGCTGTTCCCGGCTGTGACGTGAACGCTACTCGTCCAGGGTCGAGGAACGAGGGTTGGTGTGTGTGTTTTAAACGACGAAAACTTTTGAAGTTTGTCAACATTTTGTTTTGTTGTGAAAAGTTTGATGTTTATTTGAAATTGGAATAAAAATACAAAGATATTGAAACCATAGAACCTAAACTCAATTAACCTCCTTTTTCAGATTTGCTTTGGCGCATAGCAGATGGTAGATTCACTGCAATGATTGAAAAGGCCCAGATATGGAGGGTCTGCCGAAGAATTATAAGGGCCAGTGCTTAGTCTTATCAAGAAATTTTAATTAATCAATTGGTGAGGAGGGAATATTTGCATTGGAATGGTCTTTGAATGGGATCGCCTTAGTGAACTAAAATATCTACATTATACTTATTAGTTGTGAAAATTATTCAGATAGTATGCAAGTGATACAATGTGACTAATTTAGTAACTGTACTAGCAGTAATTAAACTGCCAATGACTAGGTCGAAAGTTAGCCACAAGTAAATATACCTATAGAATCTACTTACTCGTAGTTCGCAGCTACCGAAAGTTTCAAGCTTCGACCCCTTTCATTGCAATTTCAAAGTCCCGACCGTTTAATAAAGCCCTTTCTTATCAAGGGTTGAAATTTTATGGAATTTCAATTCGGAAAGGGACCATAACGGTTCTTGGCGATATTTCGAGAAAGCAGTAATTTATTTACTTAGGTATGTAGCTAACCATATAAATTCTGCAATGACACTAAGCGAAATGGAGTTTTGTGAAAATATAAAGATATTGCAAAATATTTTTCTGAGGGAAACTTCAAATTAACTTTATTTTGACAATTAAACTTAGTGTGTAAGCCTTTTAAATTTTATAGACTACATTGAGAAACCCTTTTACCATCTTCGCAAAATAACATTAAAAAGGCATAATTAAGCAAATATAAAGGATATTCATGCCTTATGTATGTCTAAACTGAACTATAGCTATGAGGAGCAATAAATAGTGTGGACTGAATCACGTTGTCAGTTGTAATGCGAGCCAAGTGAGTGAAGTGGACCTCCCGGAGATAACGAGGTTTATCGTTCACTCGCTGGACAACACTACTGATTTACGATCACCTTCACGATGTGATGAGATGCTTGATATGGTAATATTAGTAAGGAAGTATTTTCATTTTAGGGTTTTTAAATAAATAAGGAGTAATTATGCTCAATTATTTTACTATCTCCTGAAGAGCCACGTGACGACGCTGCAGCACTAAGGTATGAGGAGCAATAAATAGTGTGTACTGAGTCACGTTGTCCGTTGTAATGCGAGCTAAGTGAGTGAAGTGGACCTCCCGGAGATAACGAGGTTTATCGTTCACTCGCCGGACAACACTACTGATTTACGATCACCTTCACTATATACTGCTCGATATGCTAATATTAGTATCTTTGTATTAATTTCAGGATGTTTGTAATAAAATAAGGTGTAATTGTGCTAATTCATTTTTTTAAGTTTAGGCTTTACTCTGTAATTAAATATAAAAAAAAAACTAATTTCAAGTCGTAATATTTTGTTGTACAATTTCAAATTATCTAAAAGAGAGACAGGAGACTACAGAATATATAAATAATAGGGTCCTTAGCGATGCCAATGAAGGTAGGTACATTCATTAGTAACTCATTGATATTTTTCAGTCAATTTTACCTCAGTCCATTTAAAAGTATTGTCTTAAAATAATAAATTGAAAGGAAATAAATCAAGAATAATAACTGAAGTTCAGTGGAATTCCCGACGGAATAACTTTAATGTTATGGTTAATTGTTCAAGTTTCTCTACAGAATGTTCTTTCAGTTACCCTTTGTTCGATTTTTTTTTTTAATTCTACATTGAAGGGTTGGCTTATTAAATTGTGTGGAAACGTGCTGTTTCCATGGTTTGTAATGTTGCTTTCTGCGTTACGAAAATAATATTTTGACGTAGGTAGGTAACTTATATGTTATCTATACATTTTCAAAAAATGAGAATTGATTTCTTTTGCATTGGTACATTTTCTTCTTAGAGGCAAAACTAAAAATCCTCATATCACATGGTAATCACTCTTACTTCAAATGGAAACCGCTACTTTGCAGCAAAAAAGCGTAATTGGAGAAAGTATACGGTCGCTCATTAGAACATCCAGCTTTTTTAAAGAAACAGGCTTATATACTTCTCTTCTACGATCTACTTACAAGGAATATTGTATATCTTCAAGCTTAGAAGGTTAAATCTCGATGTAGGCGGGAGATGTGACTCGTGTAATTCCGGTTTACCGTGCCTCCCTATGCGTAAAAACGCGATTAACCAATTACACCGGTGAATGGGCAAAGGCGAACGCCTACACGTTTATAATTGAACTTATTGGATCTTTATTTTGTATATTAATACTTTTATACATATGCTGGTATGCTCGTGTTGGGATGCTGACACGTTTGCTTTGAGTGTCTCTAAGATGTTTAACTTTTTTCATCATCATCTGTCTAGCTTTTTTAAATTATAAGTATGTAATTTCTAATTAATTTAATATACCAGTTAATTTATTAATGTATCTTTTGTAATCTTTTGTAACTTGTATTTCTAATTATTATTATTGTATTTTTTTTATCCATTGTAATTATCATGTACTTAATCAATTATTAATATTGTACATCATATTATATTTACCACAATTTTTGTACAAGCGGTGTTAACCTATAATTAATTGTTACACAAGTGTAGGATTACATATATCTTGTGCTGTTAATGTTAAGGTGTAAACAGTTGTTGGTTAAACCTATTATATAATCTGTGGTTAAACTCAAATAAATAAATAAACAACTATGTTGGGGTTGGCTTCCATTCTAACCGGATGCAGCTAAGTGTTCTACGAGGAGTGACTGTTTGTAATTTATTTATTTTTAAATAAACTTGGAAAACTTTTATACTTGGTATACTTAGTATATTTTCTGCGTTTTATTTTGAAAAAGCATACTGTAGAATTACACCTTGACGAATTGCATAACTTAACTCAACGACCAGCACATCAGTCAGCCCTGATAATCAAATAAAAACAAAAAAAAAACAGCAAAGCGATAGCTGTTTAAAGTTAGACCAAATAACGTCGGAGTACAAAACCCAATCCTCTTATGTAATCCGGGATTTTCACAGTTGTTTCCGAGATAATCCCGGGATTGAGCATGACGTAAAAAGAGCAATAATAAAACGCGGCCGAGTGCAACTCTTACCGCGGGCGTTTTGTTCGCAACTGTACACGTCAAAGATAGGCGCTATCTTTTGTGATGGAGTGTCTTTAAAATGAATACAAAGTTATGTTGTCTTTGAGGTTACTTGATGAAAATTATCTAATGAAGGATGGTAATCATCTATTTTACAGTTGATATTGCTAGTAATTTTGTTAATTTCTGGTAGAGCATGTAAACTTTTTTGAATCAAAATTTTATTTGAAAACTTTGCTCGTAAATATAACGAAAATCAACGAAATAAATAAATGGTTTATTGAATTGTACAATTCAACTGTATAAAAGCAATCAACCTACCTACTTACTAACAAAAGTAATAGTAGCTGATATGATGAAAATACAAGGAACCGCACGGTTTCCCACTGAGAAATTGCGGCCTTAACGTTCCCATATTTCATGTCGCTGCAACAGCTCTATATTTTCAAACCGTATACAATTCCTGAGTTATAGACATTTCTGAACAAAGTAGGTACAGTAAACTGCACATTAGTGGTAACTGTCATGCACCTTAACTTTATAGTAATAAGTACGATTTTCCTATAAAACTATTACCACCTACCTGAAGTTGACTGTACGTGTATCGACAAAAGACTATCGCCGTCTTCCCGTCTTCTAAACAATACGTCTTGCAATAAACATTGGCTGTAGTGATAAAATGCAGTAGTGTGCTCAGCTACCCCGCATCCAATTCAATCGAACTTATAGCGGTAGGTACTTGAACTTAGTGGTTTGAACAGGGCTGTCAGATTTGCGACACAAAAACCGGACCCACATTAGAGTGGTTTCGGGATAATTACATTTCGCATTTTAAAAGGGACGGTGTTCTTGTGCGGAGCAAAACATCGAGGTTGTTTTGTTTTAAATTATTACGTGGCATTCCTAGACCTTACCCTATTATACCTACAAAGATGAGTACCTAACTGAATGACATATTAAGCGGGCCCTTACAGAATGTTAAGAATGTAAGTGTAATTTGACTTCTAACCCCCAATCAGGTCAGACATAGAAATAACTAGGTATATGAACAAAGTGTTGAACAAAATCCAGTAAGTGTAGAACAAGCGTAGTTATATAACAAGTTTGTCGAACACGGCTGTTACAAAATTCAATAAATAACTCGATCGCGCCGCGGACGAAATTACTTTGATTCGTGACTCGGGGTGCTATTTTACTTCTGAAAATGAAAATAGTGGTATTGCCAGCTATTATTTATTTGATTTAGAACTAAAGTTGTGTATTTATGACCACCTCGGCGTATAACAAGCATTAATGTTAATTTGGTTACGGATAACTTTTACTTGTATTTAAACATAGTTTATTTAGGCATGTATCCAAGTGTCAATGTAGATATTTATTTGAATCGGTCAAAAAAATATAAAAATAAACAGTAATCCATCAGTCGATCAGCACCTACCATTAAAATAATAGATTATAGTTGACCTACTCACAAAAACAAGGTGAAAAAGAAAAACAAAGGAAGAACCGGTCCTGTATTCCTCGATATATTACGGAAAACCATGGTCGTCTACTACAATATATTTTGGCCAACATGCTTCTAACATCGGTGTGTAGGGAGCTTGAGACCAGACACCGCAAAGCTCGGAGTTTCGAACGCGACCCGCAAACTAATTCATGGAATCAATACCCGCTCCGTGATATCCGCCAAATTGTCATTAATTATTTACCTATTACGAGTATGGAGGTAATGTCGTGGTGACTACGGATAATTACTGGAATGTATGTAGATAGGCTATTATGTCAGTTTTGTAACATGACATTAAGAGAGAGGGTTGTGAATCCAATTTCATTTTCATTCATGGATAGGTTATCCTTTGCATCACGGGATATTGCGATGGAGTTAAAAATGTAATTACTATTTTTGATTTACAGAAGCTCTTGTCCAGTACTCGGATAAAATATGCAATACGTTAACCGTACAAAGTTTATTGATAAAAATAACTTAAATAAATATTTACTGAAAGTTCACAAACAGCCCGGCTCGCCATCCAATTTAATAAGAACAAATGAAGTTATGTTCATGGCTCGGCAAAACCATTTCGTTATTGAAAAATGTTTTCAACACACGCTGTTTTCCAACGTAGAATAATTTTGTTGAGCGCTGACAATCAACCTGCGTTTATGTGGAGTGCGCAGTAAATGGAGTGATCTTTTACAAATGATGTCTCCATTCATGATTTTTATCTTCTTTCTGCTCTGGCTTTGCATCTATGTTATGTGGATGTGGAAGCGATCATTAAATCTGTGGGAGTGACATGAAATAAACGAAAAGTGTTGTTTAAGTTCGTAAATTTAATTTGACTTTGTAAATGTTGTAAACACTTCAATAGTGCAGTTAGACCTAAGTTCCAATTCAGATCCTTCCATGCACTATGTACTCCATGACATAACCAGTAACATAACAGCAGCATCATTTTGTCTCGCCTCGCCACACTAATTACATTCGGTTGGATGGCCACGAGGCGACGTACCGCTGCAGTAAAATGTAAATATTGCCCTAAATCTTGTTCACACTGTACCAGTAATTAAACCGACGGGATAGCGACAATTGAACAGCTTCTGTTTGACATCTGCTGATTTCGACAAAGTTGTTAGTTTGGATTGATGAGATTGGTTCATTTGTTTTTGGTCTCTAATCCGGCGACTAAGTAGGTACTGGCGCCGATACACGAATCCGATCTCTTCTAAGTAAGTCGCAAAAAGTAAGAAATTATAGCCTTTATTCCCAGCAACAGTTTATGATTTATGGTCTCAGTAACGCCAAGTTAGATACGTCCCCTTCTTCCGACGTCAACTAGAGCCGGACCGATCACAACTTTGTTAAACAGATTACTCGATATTTTACACAAAGTCTAACTCCTCTTACGAACTAGTGGGATAGAATAACCATAATTATTCCAAAGTTAGCCCATTTGTCAGACTTTTGGACATGATTACGGCGTTATATGAAAACTAGGGGTATAATAATTTGATTGTAATTTTCGCTGAGCTCGTTGAGACCCAGAAGGGATACGGGTCAACAAACTATGAATCAAGAATTATATCATTCCTACTATGCATATTATTAGGTATATCTGGTTAATTCAGCTTTTGTTTGTATTATAACTTGAGATAAAAGCACCCAGTTCTTCAAAACCAATACTTTCATTTCTGCAAAGAACTGTTATGACAACGGTTACCTAAACAAAACTCACATCTGAGTGATTTGAAACACGTTCCTTTGGCAAACTTTAGGAAGTATTGAACAATAACAAGAAATGACAACTGTCGTATCGGAAAAACGAATATGATTTGCAGCGATTAAGGGTTGGACAAAAATATGGCAAGAATTGGAAAAAGGGCCATGCATGACTTTATTGCAGTTATACCTTTTAATTTTCTGCTCTTGAATAAATACAGGTAAAAATAGAAAGTTTTTATAAACACGACGATATACTTTTCATTTTCCCGCTTCATTTTATGAAGCGAACGTAAAAATGAATTCAACATGAGTCAAACATTGAAAATGTTACCTGCAAATAAAATAAAAACTAACATTTATACATTTTCTGCTTAATTAAAAGCACCAGGTATTCTAAACGTTTTCAGAAACGACGATAACCTGCCGAGCATTGACTTGAGCATGGCGTGCTCAGACCTACTTAGTTGGTATACTCCTTCTACGTAACATTTATACCTACTCAGATACCTATATACAAGATAGGTATAGTCAGGGAAAGTATTCACACTCAATATTATAGGAAAACAAAATGGAGTATGGAGTGGAATAAAATGTAAACTTGGGCTATGAAACGTAAACACGGTTCACCAAAAATATACCTACAAAATGTTTTCGGATAATAGCGGTAACGATCATACCATGTTATGGCAATCTTATAAAAAGGTATTTATGTCTTACTTTTTACATAATTTTCAGTCTCGTTTTATATTAATTTGGGATATTTACTTTATTTCCTACCTACTTGATCCAATTTCGTATAAAGTAATTAGAACCTATTATTAGTACGTCCCAGTGGAATCGTTAATAATTTATAGTGAGTCAAATATTTTCGTAGCTATGGTAAATCGAAAGTGCTCGTTAATATTTGATAAACTTCACTGTCAGTCACGCTACTATGTCAGTTTACCTACTGGTTTACCGAATTACTTCTAGTTTCGTAGTAATTTAAAAATATACTTCGTTTGTTTTAAATACATACATTAGATAGATTAAAACTGTTAAGCTCGAGTGATCATTGAGTGAGCATTTTACGAAAACGGAATCAGAAAGTTCGAAATTAATTTAAAATCGACGAACCGCTGCCGCCGGCGCCGATGGATGTTATGAAGTTTCCTATTATGAACAACGTATTAATTATTTTGTTAGAGGATAATAAACTTAGAGTACAAACTTCCATTGTTAATTTCTGAGAATCTGGGTCAGTCTGAAATTTTCATATCTACAAGGTTTTCCCCGCTTGTTAGGCTAAACATAAACCAATGTAAGTACTTGAAAAGATTCAGTAATTCCAAAACCTGTTCACTAACTTTACAATTAACGCACATACACAATGAAACTTCCAAAGTTAAACTTTGAACCACATTACGGAAGGTTAGCAGTTGACGTTTCCATTTAACTTTTACACACGTAAATTGATTCTATATACTTTCCGAAAAGTTACGGTACCTAAATTAAAAAGTAATGTCCTAATAGAAATTAATTGGTAATTTGGTACCAGTCACTAAAGGTTGTGTTATTTTAAACGATGCTCGGTTTGGCCATTTTGAAAAAGAAAATTGTAGCTACGAAATATGTTGTTGTTATTTTTTATACTTAAAGAGCATTCCATTTTTAAGTTTTCCTCCCCTTCCTGCTTTAGGTAATATAAAAGATTTATGGGGCCAGTTTTTGCATGTTAGATTTAATTTGAATTCAAGCTATTTATTTTCTAAAATGTCACTAGGATATGATTAACTTTTGTATATAAAGCTACGTTTTTATTAACAGTATTTTTTCTTAAATACATTTTTTTTCTTTTTCAAAAGCATTGGTTTATGGACGTCACAACGTCTCGTAACATATTTTGTCCTTGCAGCCACGGCCATTTTTATGAACATAATGCTAACAAAAATACACAAAAGTGAAATGAGTCTAATTTCGCGGTGCATTTTGTTTTATTATTGCCGCAGAAGGAGGGTCACGTTTTTAATGTATTTAATGTTTATAGGTCAATGTCATATAATAGCGAAAACAACTACTTATTTAAATGGCGTCAAGCAAGGCTACGATTGTTTGCGTGACTCTATCCATTTGTAGTGTTTGCCGTCCTAGGATATTTTCGGAATGATATTATGCATTGGAAGAGCACCGAGCGTTTTGTTAACTTCTTCGTAAATACATATTCATTATGTTAATGAATTTATACGCACGTACACGTACTTAAATCATGCTTGCACGGAATGTAGGACTTTTCTATCAGAGTTAGAAAATTACATTTGTAATGCTTGTGAATAAATGTTTTTCTTATTAAAATGCGTAGGTACATGATTGTATTGATTGACACTGACATAACAGTGGTATATTTATCTTATTATATTATAGTAAAGCTATCTTGACTTCAAGCAATAAGTTCTTATCTAATTGTAAGTTAAACACAACGATAAAATAAACTTAGTCGTATCTCTAAACCTTTTAAGAAAGAGCGTCTGTGTAAGTAGGTATACGAAGAAATCTAATCACAAACTTCTGCAGCTCAAGTGTCTCTCGGGTCCCATTATGAAACGCGAGTGTTATATTTTTGTACAAAAGTTCACAAATAATTAGGTAATCACGCCTTTGGGACAGAATTATCTTAATAATAGCGACGTTCTCTCTTCGTAGGGCTTCCAGAGAATTTTGTTTTCCTTTTAAACAGGAACCTTTTACAGAAATACTCACGTTCGTTCTAAATATAGAACATTTAATCAAGGCTCATACAGAACAATAAAAATAATCCCGTCAGGTTCGAATTCATACGTGGTAAATTGAACCTTGCTTCCTGGTGTCCAAGATATATTATTGCCTATCATAATTTTCAATCAGGACGCTTTTAATATCGCGTGTGACATCACCAATTGATCAGCCTCGTAATAGCAGTCATTAACGGTTTCTCTCAACGGTACTTCTTCATTTATCTTAATTAAAAAGTCAATGTCTTAGGGCAGTATTAATTTGTAAAACACAGTTCATTTTAAGAGATTAATTCTAGCTTTTGTATGTGGAAAATTCCGAATCAAGAGCTGTAATTAATAAGGTTAGAATATTATAACACGGTTATGACTTTAAACAGCTTGGAAATATATCGCTTTCATAAAGAGAGCTACTTAAGTGCTATTGTATTGTACAACAATGAAGAAAAAGAAGAAAATATGCGGCGTCCTGGAGGTCAGATTATAATGCCGTCGTAAGTTCAGTGAACTCATAGTATCTAGAACTTGAGTTGGCTACGTCACTGCTACCTGCTCGCTATCGATCTGACTGACTGGCTAGGCGTAAAGTAGAACTTCTGCAGACTTCGGCTAAACGAGTCCTTTGACGTCGGCTTATTGCGTTGTACATACGTTTTCACACGTTTTAAATTTCGAACGTGACGCAACAAAGATAGAAGCTGACTTTTTAATGGCCTTAGAAAGAGGTTGCATATGAGCTGGCCTCAGTTTCTGAAAAAAGGTTTTACAATTTCAAATTGATTTTGAAATTGGAATGTCATTGATTTGATATTTCAACATCTAAACTTCTTAGCAGTGTTTTATAATTATACAGTCACATACAATAAGTGTATCTTGTGTAACAACATAAAGCCATGAATTATTTTAATTAAGAAAATATATCTAAGTACCTAGATAGAAAACAATTTAAAAATTAACTCTACCTACAAGATACAGTTTCGCAACCAGACAAATTCTCTTGTACACTGAGGAAAAAAAAGGATCATAAATAAAAATAAAAACACTAACTTTAACAAACGCAAACGGGTAGTAGGTAAGTGGTTTCATCTATATCTATACAAAGCCTAAAAGCTTTGCTAGAACACATTTTTTCCTGGGAGAGTACTTGGCAAAATGGATTTTGGCTCCATCAATCAACGTAGGTTTGTTTTCGCTTATATTGGGAATTCCGTATACAGTTCTTTGAACGAAA
Organism: Helicoverpa assulta; assembly: GCA_963856015.1. NCBI lineage: Eukaryota > Metazoa > Arthropoda > Insecta > Lepidoptera > Noctuidae > Helicoverpa > Helicoverpa assulta. Next base: position 10,194,566 of record CAWLCW010000023.1, read on the forward strand.
CTAATTACAATTTTGGAGCGTTTGCGTCATTGTCGACGAGGTTGGCTCCCGACTGGATTGCTCTTATTGTCTGCCTGAGGCCTTACGCTAGTTTAATTATATTTTGTGCTTATTACAAGTCTTTGTTGTGTATATGTAGTAAATTATAAAAACCACACATAGTTCTGCATGGTGCAAAGAAAAAATAAGCAATGGTTTGGTATTAGGCATAATATACCTCATTCTGCAACGTATCATAAAGCTCATCGTACCAAAAAAAGTACAATAAAAAAGAAAAAAACAAATGTTATATAACACCAGCATAGAATTCTTCGGGTAACTCTGATGCGTGCTACTTTCTTTTCATCAACAAAAAATACAGCCAGCAATGGAATAAAATTGTTACTGGCAACGTGACTCGATCCTAAGCTTTTCTGCCACCTAAAACAAAGGGTGTTCAGTCTACCGAAATAAGTTTTCTGGAACAACTTTTCCCATCAACTACTGAAGTATGTTTTTTCAAAGGAATACGGAATAACTTTGGAGTATTGTTAATATGTCATGCTAAACAACTGTGATGGTTTTACTCTGTTATTTATGACTCGCTGGATAGTAGATTCATCATCTATAATCTGTAACAATGCTAAATAATAATATCTCTAAAACATAAGTAATCTTCATCTCACAAAGAACTTTTAATAAATTTCTAACAGACTCGTATGTAGGTACCTAAATATTTAAAGTAGCTGGTACGCTAGGCGAGTTAATACAAATTAGAGCGATCAAGTCTCTCCACTTATTTGATTAGATCTCAAGGATGCTCAGCGCAGATGTCGGTCTCTTATTCTTGGTTAGACAAAGACTAGTTAGAGTCTCGTCACCACTAGTTTCACAACGGCCTCTCAAGCCCTTTTAGCTGAGAGGCCACTTAACAGACGTTTTATCTTAGAGCAGAGAGCCCTTGTCTCAAAACTTTTGTTAGTGCTTAGCTTAAAATAGATAGCAGAAAGCTTGAATGTATGTATGAACATACAAACTAAGCTATGCCTACTCCATGTTGACATTTTAACATGCGTGACTATTTCTATTGTTAGTACTTAAAGTAAATAAAAGCAGAATGTACTATTTCCTTGTTTGTTTATGTAAATTATTTAGTTCAGAATGTAGGACGAAGAAAATTGCGTGAGAGTTCTGTAGATGAATTTAAATGAATATTTCAATGGGATACTTATATAAAAATACGACGTTTTTACTGTGTTTTTGTTTAAATAAAACAGTATTTTCTTGACGAAGGTTTTTGCGTATTTTTGTTACATCTTCGTGTTTATATTACATGCCTTTGCTTGTCCGAAGTTGAATCCGCTGATACCTTAAGGGCTTCGCTCAAACCGGGATCAACCGTAAGCGCGGTAAAAGGATATGATACGACATGGTTGGCTTCCGTTGTTACATATTTATAAATGTAAACAAACATTGTGGTTTACCTGTTTAGACTAAACCTTTGGCTTTTAAGCATTCGTGAATTGTACACATATGTATACACAATCCGGATTTAACCGCAATGTATTAACCATGCCTTTTTTACCCTACGTTTCATCTGAATCGCGTCTACCGTGGTCATGTGTGGACGATTTTCGGCCGAAACGTCCCGTACGAGACGAGACAAAACTACTGGCACCAATTTGTACTAACACAGTAAAAAAAAAAAACAATTACACGATACAGGATGCATACTAATAAGTGCATGAACATACGCGGAGAATCAGTGCGGGCCCGCATTTAGTTGGTGTCAGGGACAGCCTGAAGTCCCGCTCCTACAAGCTGCTCTTTAATGTTTTCGTGATGACCTCGCGCGCATAATGAGGTGTTACCACCCCTATACGACACCTGCTGTATAACTAGTGCTTAGTAAATAATGTATTTATTTTTAGTTAACCTTGGGATGTTTATCTCGCTGCTGTTGTTGTCATTTTTAAAGGAAAGTCGTATGATTTGTACATAAAAAAACATTTTGCATGATATGTTAGTCCAAATATTTGCGTATATACTGCCGTGTGAATGAAATATCATTTCCTGTTTGATCATGTATATTTGGTATTTTTCACAATTTTAAAATTCTCGTGCAATTTATTGACTGAAATGCTATGAAGGTGTAATGTTGGAAACGCTTTTCACTTTGCCAAAAATAAAAAAATATATATTTGAGTTTATGCTTTCACAAACAAGACACGTGACATCATACAAAAGCAGGTACCTCCAGGTTTATAGTAACTCAAATAAAACACATTCATTCCAAAACGTCGAGTTGGTAAAAATTTTGATGCGCGGTCTAATCTAGAGACGTCCAACTTACGAAATGTGTAATTTCCTTTATATATTTCGCATGTTTTACTATCAAACCTGATCGCCGATATACTATAAATTAGTTTAGGAATATAACTTCTACAGGTCAGATTAGCGAAATCATTCTCGAAGTTGATTTTTCTTGATCTTTCATATCCATTTTTTAATCTCCATGAGTAGCCAGATAAGTTTTCTAATACAGTGAAATTGGCGTTGTAATAGAAGTTCTTGGTATTGTTCACAGCGACAATGTTGACGTCTACTTTCCTTGGTTCTTCGTACGGTGGATCCGGATCTTTGCAGTATTCTATTCCCTTATAAATCATTTTGTACTTCGAGCAAGTCACTGTTGATTGGACATATAACACAATAATAACACAGAATATGATCTTTAGAATCATGATGATGGTCCGAGGTCCACATATTAACTGCTGATGTATTTGTTGTTTTGATTGTCATCAAAATGCCATTTATGGCGAGTACTTATAATATGGTGAATGAGATAATTTTACAGTCAGTAGGCATATCATTCAAATAAATGGACGTAAATACATTTCGGATACAGTTATAGTAATTTGTAATGTATTGGCATATTGTTTACCACGGGATTTTAGGGTTAAGTATGTAAGTACTCGAAGGTAAATTGACAATGATTTGTATCACGTGGAGCATGAAAGCGAATCTACCATCGTTATGATTACGCTACATCGGTTGTCATTATGTAGACTTGCCTGTAGTCAATAAGTAGGCAGGTTTTTTGCTGTACTCAATATTTCTACTTAGTAATAGACAGTTCAAAACAAAGCAAAAATTCCCGGTCCACATTATTACCAAGAAAAATAAAACAAATAACAATTTCACTCGAGGGAATAAACTCTCCGTATGATTTAAACAAAATTTCATTTTGCTGGACCGCGATACATTTTAAAGACGGTAATATATTTAATGCACTTTTATTATGATTGTTTGGTGTTACTTTACTTATGCCACGTTGTAAATACAGCACGTAGCGCTTTATATGAATTTCAGTATCTTGGGGAACAAAAGCTGGGGGCAATATATTTTGCACGCTTCAGCCGCTTTATGAGATCAAATATGACAGCTCCATGTATCATGCGAGTGTTCATACAACGGTAGTTCATAATATTGGGAGTCTTTGTTTAGTTTTATATGTAGGTGACTTAGTAGGTATCACTTAATCAAAGTTTTCAGTAAGAAATTGAATAAGTAAAAATGCAAACAAATAATTATTCCGCTTATTTTATCCGGCGTGAAAGAATTTTCGTAGCTATCTTAAGGGATGAATAATACGGTTGAATGAAGGTTATGTACAGGGTTCAACCAACTGCCAAAGCCATTTAGAAATCGAGGCCAGATAATCAATAAGAAATGAATCATGATAAATCTTTTAAACACATTAAGCTAGCACTAAGTAAGCTTTTAAAACATGTATCTAGGAACCCCATTTATATTATGGCCACTGTCTACGCCATATTGTAATGTAGAATAGCGAGCTACTGTTAATAATTCAGTTTAACCCAGACATGCTTGGTTCGGCCTATTTAAGTAATTAAGTAATTGTAAGAAAATAATAAGCGGGTGTCACTTGTAAATGAATAAAAATTCATTGCCACTCGGCCTTAATACCATGTAACGAACCTATTTTCAATTACACCATATTGTTTTAGTCTGTTCTATAAATAGAGCCATGTAAATGACTGGTCATTAGCATACACGCGTAGCTTGCGAAACATTAGTTTTACGTTAGCGTTTTTATATTATTTTATTGTTATTTATTTTTGTATTATTAAAATAGGTTTTGGAAAATAGGATAATTTCATTTTAAAATTTATATTAATTCATGACTATGGACTATTTTGGGTACTCTCAGCATAAACTAATACGCAATTTTGTACGTGTTCTTCCCCAGATATAAGATCTAGAACACAACCTACGTAAAACGCGCAGATACTTACATATAAAACGATAAAAGCCAAGCAACCATATCTCCTACTTAGCGTCCAACTATCGTTCGTGACGTATTTACAAAAAAATAAAGTGAAAGCTGTCTGCTAAAGCCGATGTCGGCCTACCCTTAGAATACAAAAAGGGAGGGAGAGACCACGGGTAATGTTTCCGTGAGACGCTTAATGTGTCCGGATTCGCAGTAAAAAAATCTTCAAAGCAACGTTATTAAGAAAAAGTACTTTTAAACTTTTACTGCTGTAAATTATCTTTGTCTTGTTTATACAGAGTTCTATTTCTTTATTTTTTCCTTTGTGTCTTAATACAGGTAAGTACGTACTTACTGATCGTATTTTCTTTTAAGAGTTATCTCGAAGAGCTCACTAATGAGAGCCCTACTTGTGTTCTAGAAATAGTCTAACGCTCAAACTAAAAAGTTCCTAATGGGAACCTTCTTTAATAAGTAGAGTTTTCTTTAGTTACAAACGTTGGACGTTATCGAGAATAAAGGATGTTGTAAGACTGGCTGGAAAGTTATTTTCAATTAATTAATGATTCAAAGTTAGTGGTACCGTACCTACCTTATCTTATCACTTCTATTTGGATAACATTTAAAAATAATGAGTGGTTCCGTTACAAGAAAGCCGAGAAAAAATCTATAAAATGGAATGTCCTACGCATCATCCCTGTTCATTGGTGTCTTGCTAAACATAATTAACCTGATATATTTTTTCACTTCTTGAAAGAAGAAATTGACCAACAAACTATGTCACGAAACAAAACACGAGCTGTCATCCCTCACAATTTTGGCGCCATTGTCTATGGGCACGTTTGTTGCCAAAATCCTGCCTTACCTGAGGGAATACGGAATCCCGCAGTATTATTTTCCCAGTATACACGTGGCTTGCGGTGGTTTTCCACTTGATGTAATCCTTTAGACTCTTACGACGCCCCGGGGATGTCGGCTTACCTGCCTTAATGAAATTAAACAAAACTTAGCGGTTGCGCATTTGTGTAAGTAGTCGATGTGAAAGGAACCAATAACTTTAATGTTTTGGTGTTCGTTGTGGTCAATGAGGTTCAATGAACAGTGAATCGAAACGCGGGTTTGTATGAATATGTAATAACCGAATGTGTTTTTCTGATGTAGTAATACGGATATATAATAATTGTGATGCCGAATATTCCAACTAAACGTTTAAAACGATTATACTTAAAAAAACAGTTGAAAACAAACTTGAAAACGCTACAAGAAAATTATAATGTGTCTTGCGAAATCAAAACTAAATATTTTTCATTTAACATTAAATATATTTCTTCCGTTATAACAATGTCTTATTACTTTCATAACATCCATCCTTCACACTACCCAGAAACTTTTCATTTACTTGTCTGTCATAAAAATAACAATAAATCCTCGTAGAACTAAAACCCTTTATCATATAAAAATTAAATCAGGCGCTTTTCCTTCGAAGTAATAGTGTGCTGCATGTCTTCATTCTACCCCGCAGTATATTAATCATAGAAGGTTACGATCTTTCCGCTATCCGCGTAAACTACATCCGCAGTGCCTTGCAAAAAGGCCCATCGATCACAAACTGACTGCTACGTTACTCATTAAAGACGGTATAAGTATAGGTTTTGTTAGCTCTGGCCTTCTTCAGTTTTGTTTAAATTGGGTACGATTATTTTGTGAAGGATATTTATTTTCATATAATACTTGGCGTTTATACGTGAAAAAATACGGATAGGTAATGCTGTCTTTGTAGGTTTATTTCAGTTGGTAAAAAATGTGCTTTAACAACAAAGAAAAATAAAAGTAATATTAATTTAAATATGGCACTTTTGTTAAATTATTTAATCTGGTAGGTAACTGTTGCAAATCCATGTCATATATTCACAATCACTGCCCCTAAATCCCATACGTACATAGCTTCACACATTTCAGTATAAATGTCTTGTAGGTAAGCCTTCATTTGATCGGAACTTATCTGGCGATCGGGCCGGAGATACAGACGTCTGTTCCGGCGCACTATTGAATATCCATTGTGCCGCCACTCTGAAGGCGGATACATCAGGCAGATTGCTTAGCTCACTGTATCGGGTACTGAACTGTACTTGTGTGAGTACACTGACCTCGTACTTGTCGAAGTACTAACTTAAAAAAATAATAATCATTTCAAATGTTGCTGTTTTTCAATTACAAATACAGGTGAAGGTACAAACTTGATAATTAGCGGGGAAGTATTTATTTATTTATAGACTACATGTATACTGACAAAAAAGTTTTTTGTTTACATTGGAACTGGTTGGTTTTCATATTTGATCAAGGTTATTTCCATGGAATTTATTTTAGGTTGAAAAAAAAAATAGTCTATACCATGTGGGTATGTGCGTCATTTATTTACACAGAGAGATAGAATAAAGGTATTTATTTAACATTTTTGTTTTGGAATTTTTCATTGTTTTATTTTCTCTTTGTTTTATTATGAAAGGGGTACCTATGGAAAGTTTTGTTTATTTCAGTTTCACCTTTCCACCACGGCCCGTATGGGCAGTGATCCCCTGGGAAATCAAACTGTCACGTTGTGGTTTTCAATTGTCGCCTGTAAATCCACTTTATATGCCGTTTAACATGTCAGTAGTCGGATGTACCTCGTGGGTTTATAGTTATTTACATATTTTGCTTGCATCATGAACTTTAATGCATTAAATTATGAAATATTCTTATTGTATTTTATTGTTTCAAAAATTGCCAAATTGGAATATTAGAATTACGAATTTAAATTACATTAATTAAATGCTTGATTCTCGGGCTTTTATCTATTAAAAATTAAATGAAAATACAGATATAATTAAGACTGCTTTAGGCCTTTTTAAATATTTTCTGAAACCACGTTCTGAGACGTAGTATATTGTGTGAGCTACGCCGTAGCCCGTAGCGATCCGGACGTGCCGACCCAAACATTTGCTAACTTTTGTAAATGACGTGCATAGAATGAAATATTAAGAGCGAAATATTCCTTGCGTGTGATCTCGATTATATTAGGACATGTAGTAAGATGTAAAATATATTTGATTACTGAAGCTTGTTCAGTACATATTCCAAAAATAAATATAGAAAAGATAATATGACTACGGTATCCTTAGTCTTAATATTTAAAAGCGAGTACAAATTTTAATACCGTAAATAATTTTAATAATAAGTTGCACTTGTTTTATGAGCAAAATTAATAGGTTTACCCCTTTCGTAAAGTAAACAGCTTTTAAATAAAACCCTTTTGTGTAATTATGTTTGTAAAGACTTACAGAGTTTGCTTGTAATTGGCATTTGAAATATCTTCAAGTGCTGGAATTGGACGGAAATTAAATGGGATGTACCTGTAAAAATAGAAAATTATGTTAAATTAAAATTAGACATTTCTGTATACCTAATGTTAGTCAAACAATTTTACATTTCGAAAGTATTTTTGGATTATTTTTAATACATTCCGTATTGCAAAAAGAACTAAAAATATATGTCCGACATCAATGACATATATAACAAATTTATGAATCATTTTAGAGCAGTCAGAGCACTTCATCGGTAGTTTTCGATTTGAAGGAATATTTTTTTAGTACGTTTCCCTTTAAATGAAGCCTCGAAGGATATTATTAAAATTAAAATCCAACGTAGAAGACGTATTGTCTTGTTATTTTGAAAAGAAGGGTCACAAACGACAAAATTATAAGTGCTCTTCGCTTTAATGTTTGTAAAAAAAAATGTTGTTGCTGATAAGTGTTCCTTATTTTAATTAGTTAACTTTTGTTGCACATCTGGTTGTCATATGTTGTCATTTGTTTGTCTACAGCTACATAGAGTCAGACACGATGACCTTCTGACGTTTCTATTCTATTCTATTCCCGCATGCATTCGATATTTAAAAAGTTGTGAGCTCTGGGAAAGCCTTTTAGCTAAAATGGGTTTGGATCGCCTGCGATTCACTCAGGCTGCATACATTCAAATATAAACATTGCCCTGTTTGCATTGAAAACTACAATAAAAGTTTTTAGGTTATATTTCACAGTGGTGGTTTCAAACGGTTAAGTTAAAAGTATTGCCAGAACTTACTTTGAACAACACACTTATTTTTATTTTTCGAACGAGGCTGTAGTCATGATAGAAAGTTTTGTACGTATGTATGGTGTGTGTATGTATATCATTTTATGTTTCACTTATTTAGAAAAAATAAAAAGCTAAGCGGTAATTTAAAATTGTCTTATTGAGGAAATGTGATTATCTTTCATTGTATTGTATCTGCAGGCATTACCTTTCTATCTCTCGTTAAAGTAGATAAATAGAAAGTCCATTACACTTCTAACATTTTCTACAAACCTCTCCTTAAGCACTCTGTAGCATTGTATAAATCCTTAGCTGCTTTATTTGCTAACGTCAGAAGTCATTTATCTAGCTGGTCCATTTTTTATCTCATTCCGGTATAAAGTTCCCTCAGGCGAGCTAAAAGTGCACGGCTGGATAGAACTCCCCCTAGCGTGTTGTTTTATGAATTAAAAATAGAATAAAAGAAAACATTTGTTGCTGGTACCACATCAAAATGGAGACAAAAGGTCTTTTCAGTACGTTAATAGTGCTATGAAGAAATAGTATGAAGCTAGGTTTATTATGTTCTTTCACATGCAACTTGCACTACTGTTGGATTTCTTCAACGTTTTTATTTTATACGTAATATTTCAGTAGCCTTTTTGGGAGTATGTGTTCTAAAATATTTTCTTGTGGCATTTAGGAGGATATTAGACCGTTGACAAAATAAAACTAAAAAACTTTTTAATTTCAACACCATGACGGAAATATTAGCTTCCAGGTAAAACGTAAAAATCTAAAAACATTATTTTAAAATTATAAGACCTGCCGCCATATTGGGTCTTTCGTTTTAAGAACAAAGTGTGCCTGAAATTGTGATGACATGTTATGACGTAGGTATACATCAACCTATTGAGGATATTTATTTTGTGGTTAAGCTACAAGGTCAATGTGGAAAGTGCATTTGTTATTAACAAATTGTCCACTCTAGCTATCCATCACGTTGGCAGTTACTAGATACCGTCGTCCGATTAGGAACTAACAATGTTTGTTTATTAATTTGATCAGGTTCAAAGATAAAATGAATTTTCTTTATATACACCTATTGGGTAGCTTATTTGTTTGTGATTCATACACCTGCCCATATCGATTTGCCTATACAATGAGTCCACTCAAATCTACATCGTAGGAAGAAAAAATCTATCACATGATACCTGCATACCTATCTGCTAAAATGAAAGTATAAAGATCTATTCCAAAAATATCAAAGCAGAGAGTTTCGCTTTGCAAAGCAACACCAGTGCTAATGAGGATCGTTTAAACATGCACTCAATTCAGAATACGCTACATCCAATAATCTATGAAATGCGTAAAATGATCGGGAAATGTCATTCGCGCTCCGTTCACACAAATATTACGCTGACAAAGTTCCTGTTAACAGCTCACTGTTAGCAGTAACTTGTGTTCATTGGTTATGTTCACGCTTCTACGCGTGTGCCGGCAAACATTTGGCCAACATTGACCAACATCCCCAATCGTGCTGGTGGTCGTTCAGAGGGTATTTCGCTGCTCAGTGGCTGCTAAAATTATGTAATGAGTAGTTAAGTCCAAGCTTAGTGACCGCGACACTAATTGCGGTTTGTCTGCAGAATATTAGCTGAATGAGGACAGGCTTAGTGGTATAAGCACTACACAAAAACGTTGATGAATTGTCAGTATGTTGTTTGTCTTTATTTATTTATGTTCACATTCATTGTAGTATTAATTCTGGTATTTCCAGTTCTTCATAAGACAAGTGTTGAACAACAAAGACAACATTTTTATGCCTCAACAATTGTAAAAACTTTTTACACCTCAAAGCCTCGTTCGTGAAGCTTCAAACTAATTCCCCGTCATTGACTGGTAACAAAATGTAAAGGCAAGGAGGGTATGACTACTAAATATATGTCAAGGTCGGTTTTAACACGCATTAGTGGCTGAAGCAAGGCGTAGCGTGGGTAGGAAGCGGCCGACTCGCGACTTAAGCCAACCTCATTTGTATTCATCAGGATAAAACAGTTTTATGTTTTAAGGCGGCAAAGTTCCCCACAATTTATAGACGCTTTTCTACAGTTATAATTATTATGATAGTTTGCAATTTGAATGGGGATTGGACGTTAAATGTGACGCGTTAATTAGAGAGCTTTCGGTTGAATCTCGAGGCTACCTCAGTTAATGTCTGCTTGTATTAGTTTGCCGCAGTTTGCACTGAGACTATGAAAGGCTTTTGTGCGGATACTGTTAGCTGGCTTGCTCAAGTTTTATTAGATATTTTAACTACTCGTATTAACTTCTATCTTATGCTATAGGTCAAAGTAGTAATTAAAATATATCTAATTAACCTAAGAAGCTTTTTCTAGCTAACGTGCAAACAAGAACTTTCTTTATACACAAAAGCTAGATAGTAAATAACTTTATCAAAATCGAGAAGTTCGATCAGTTAGGGTGCGCCCACACCAACTAGTATTGTCAGAGACATTATCTTTGTCTTTTGATGTCATGCAGATATTTGCAAAATAATCACATAAAACAGTCATTCGGTTTTGGTGTCATTCTGCATAATAGCATCACTTTCAGGTGGTATTGCAAGTATAGGTCAGAATTTCAATGATATCGCAGCAGCAACAACGGGGAGAAAAGTAACTTCTAAATTTACATTTCACCACGATATTGAACGCTACCGCACATTTTCCCTAAGATTAGTGTGTAAACACCCTTAAACGTTTCGTGCTAGCATGAATCGATTAGTCATTTAGCAGCAGTCAACTCGATAAGGTCATGCCTTCCCGCCCGGCTTTAGGTATAAGGGGTGTTTAGAGTTTATATTGTTATAGAAATTCGTCCCTTTATGTGATAACCTCGAAATAAGTTGTTAACTAGTTAGGTATACAGGTGCTGTTCAGCGCTCTCAGTTACAAAAAGCTCGTTCTTAACTTTGTTTGTGGAATTAATGTCTTTGTCAAAGATAGAGTAACCAGATGTACTGAAATGGTTGTGCAAAAGAAACATAAACTTTATATCCCTGCGCTATACCTATTGTTAGAATAACATGCAGTTTAGAAAATCTAGCTCAAAATATTAAAAAATAAACATGGCCTACAAAATCTCCCACCAAAAAGGATTTCAAGAAGCAAAGGTCCTCCCCAGAGAATGTGTGTGAACAGATGTGCTGAATAATTTAGCTAGCAACACTTTGAGAGCGGTTCAGGCCTGATGAGCAGCCTTGCCCATTTACCTATTATATTATACCTACAACGTGTAACCTCTGGGGAATGCGTACCTACATTTTTCAAGCGACTCAATTAGACAGAACGATTTACTATGTTCTGTGGATATATAATTATTATAGTTTATGTGAGGTTGTTTTTATTTTCTATTTGGTAACGAACCTGTATTGAACCTGATTCAAAATTCAGCCTGTGTCTCAATATGGCATTTTGTTTTATTTCAGATTTATTTATTTTCATAAACTAAAACCTATATTTTTATAAGTAGTCATCAACTAAAGTATCGAATCCAAGTGTAAGTTACTAAGTGGTTTCTCATTAAAAGATTCTGGTCCAAGAAAGAGTAAATATTTAAAGGAAAAAAGCATCTAAAGTTACAGAAGTTGTAGTATAACATGTTTTAGATTCGAATGATTACATTAAAAAGTAAAATTATACGACACTCTTCACTACATTTTTAAACCTTCAAACGGATAGCGCATTGCGGTGAAAATTCAATCATAATAATATAGTATGAGTAGTGAGTATGTAAATAAGTCATTTACACAACAAAGCTTTGTATAATTGGGATGTTCTAGAAACACGTTGTTATGAACAGAGTCCTAATTAGCTTGAAGATTATGTGACGATTAATGTTCAAAGGAATTTTGTGGATTTTCATAACAATTGTTTGTAGCAAATGTGCATGATTATCTCATTTCTTTCGAATTTGAATAAACATATTAACGAATTTAATGCTACTAATATTATAAATGCGAAAGTTTGTGAGGATGTATTGTGTATGTTTGTGACGCCTTCATGCAAAAGTTACTGGATGGATTTTGACGAAACTTGGTAGTAATATAGCTTATAACATATAGACAACTTTTTATCCATGTGTGGAAATTAGATCCTTTCTCGACGCGGGCGGAAGCTAGTAGATAAATAATTGATTAAATTATGCTATTCTTCGTGTAGTAATTTTTTTGTCTAGCCGAATTTCATTATATGTAAAGCTAATCAAGAGATACATGTATGTATTACTGATATTTCAATTTGCGCAACACGCCAGGTCGCAATATAAGCGAACGTTTAGACCGAATTGGCGGCAAACTCGTTTACTTACGTACGAATTTTATAGCTTTATGTTTGAACGTGATGATGTAAGAAAATATTTTGTTTTTGTACAAATATTTTACTGTAAGTTTATCAAATATGGAATATGTAAGACGTCGGTGTTTAATTAATAATTGGACGAAACTTTTAACTGTTGACTCGGCAATGACGCGTGAATGCAATCATTATAAAAAAGGAATGTTTACTTTTTAATTTTAGCTGCTACGGAAATGAGGCATACCCACACTACGAGAGCTGTCTAGAAATAATCGGCATAGATTCTTTTAAATTAAGGAGATAAGTTTGTTACATTAGAAATATGAAAAGAAAAATTAAATTAACTTAATTTTTTTATGTTCAAATTCCAAGTCTTTTGAACAACATTTTTAACTCCTAATAAACTGAATTTTAAAAAGCTTTTCCGTTACATGAAAATAGGTTCGCAGTGCAATTTCTTTGATCGATGGTCGGTCAGTAGTTAACAATGGACCACCTTTATTCCGTTCACGGGTCGCTGCATTAGCCAGTTCATTTCACAGAGCACGAGTGCATTCGTGGCATAAATCGATACAATTCCTTTGTGATAAAATATGCAGATGTTATGCTAGAAGCGCAATCTTGCTTCTGTAATGCATGAGGAATTCTTTGGTATATTTTACTTGAAGAACCCTTTTTAGTAGTGCCCTTTTAGAGTAACCGCGAACAGCTTTTCACAAGCTTTATAATCTAACTAAACAGTCAGCCTATCAAAGTTTTCAGGCGACATGATATCGGCTAATTTGTAATGTGCGTACCTACTATTACCATTCATCATCATACTGATTTATTAGCCCAAACGAACCATCGGCCGACTAAAAGTTTACAATGTACCTACCTACTCTAACAGCCAGTTTCTTCATCAATAGTTAAAGCCAAAGTACCTAAAAGTCAAAGTAATGTCTAAAGTAAGAGTAACGGTCAAATTCAATTTTTCTATTAGTTTTTCTCTCACTTTAGCCTTGAAAAAACGTATTTGACCGTTACTTTTACTTTAGACATTACTTTAACTTTTGATGAAGAAACTGGCCGTAATACAGTCTCAATACTCAATGAAGAGACAGAAAAGGAGTTTTGTATTGACCTATAATCAGGTACTCCATTTGAGTGGGCTCTTAATTACAGGTAAACAAACTTGGCAGAACTTTTTGCACAGGTTTTAAATACATAAAGTACTCCTTGAAAGTGTTAAATTGATTTAGTTATTACCGATTAGATATTTTTGTGCAAGCATTGATTTTTAGCCTCATTAATTTTTTAAACTGACTTTTCACATCAAGATTTTTACAATGTACCTGCTCTAATACAGTAAAAATGCAGCTTATGCTTTTTCTTAACGATAGAAAATATCGGGTGAAAAATAAATAAGTTCCAAGTCAGTGTTTAGCCGAATGTATCTACTTATGTTTGTAAACGCACCCACGTTGTTATGAAAAACAGTGTGTAGACGTAGTCAAAAGCTTATAAATACAAACAGTGGTAAGATTGCGTAATTGTTCTATTTTTGACAAAAATATTCGGAAACAGCGGATGTATTAAGTCATAATTGAGAAGTCAAACTCTCTAAAGACGAAATGATTGAGTCATGGTCATGGTCAAACATTTAATATGAATCAGTATTTAAATAGCAACACATACCTTTCACACTTTTATATTTATGTACCTAGATATATATTTTCACTTCACCCATACAAATATTTACTAACAATACTCCTTGTACACCATACATAAATATAGACAAAATTTAAAATTAGAACCGCCAAACGTAGGTGGAGGTACATTCATCTACTCACGTGCTTTGAATGGAATGTCCTTTACACTCACGTGGTCTGCGCCATACAATGCTGTTCAATTAAAAATAGGCAGTCAGAGAAGTAATTTTGTAATTACGCTTTTGTAGTTCAGTGTACTTGTGATCACGTGAATTTGACCTTCTTATGCGAATTATGTAATACGTATATGTAGCACTAGCAATTTAATACTAATAATTATATAATAACTAATAACGTACGTTATAGGAATTAAGTAAAATTCGTAATGTTTTTTTCTACGGAACACTCAATTCTTTTAAAATTACATTCGATACCAAATTATATTGTTTTTCTCATGCCTTTTTTAAACTAGTTTTTCACCTCACGAATACAAAATCATTACACCAACTATGTAAACCTGTAAAATAAATATGTATTTTACAAATACACAAAGCTATGTACATAAAAAATAAATACCAATATCCGATCGCTGGCTATTTGCTGATAGTTTCCCGATAGCATCGATATTGGCGTACCCTATGATTTCAGACTATAACTGCATAGTTAAGGACTTTAATTGTTCTGGAATGTTCGATCTAGTACATATTACTAAGGACTATGCAGCTCGAGCAATGGTCAGCAACAGGAATTCTTTGCAATCCTAGAGAGAGAGGACTGATTATTCTGTGGTAATAGGAGAGAGATAAGGAGTTCTGTAACTGACCTGTAAATTCTTGATAGAATTCTGTACACAATCTTATATTAAACAAATAAGTAGGTACCTAAGTACTTCTTGAAAATATTAAATTGATTAAGTATCTTATTGTCATTGCTGTTTTATTATAGACTTTAAATAGGATGTTTTAATATGATTGATTATCTTTAGTTAAGTGCCTATAAAATAAATTATTGAAAGAATATTTTATACATTTCCTACATAGCTTCGGAATTGTATACATTTCCTAGGAGCTGTATACAATTCCTAGACTTTATACATTTCCGGTAACAGATAAGATAATAATCATAATCACACGCAATTTCTCAGAATTCATAGAGTAGAGTCGTGTAGTCACTTTATTGCAGTTTCTCATTAATTAGCGAGGTGAGATACACGTGTAACTGGCCGCTTGGGCAATTAATGCTAGATATACAACCTGTATGGTGTGCAATACGGATGTAGGTAGCATAAACTAATGAACGCAGCTGAGAACTACGATGGTAGCGCTCATTGATTGGTTGATCGAATGATGTGACTATTTCTAATACCTATTTTAATTACACTAATATAATAAATGCAAAAGTTTGTATTTGCTCTTCCTTCACAAGTAAATGTTTTGACTATTCCATTAACGAATACCTAAATGATAAAAATATAAAGACATAAACAGTCACACGCACATACACACACACACACACGTCCACACCCACATATACGCGCACACACACAGTTTCCAACTTTACAGTGTAGATTAAGTGTTTAAATAAAAATAAAAAAAAACTTTAAAATATAAATATGCATAACTTATTTGCCTATATAACTACTTTAGTCTTAGTCAACAATAATAAGTAACATAGCCGATAAGAGCTTCCTCTCTCCTAACTTTGCTGTGCCCGACAGGGTCCATGTGAACTATTTATAAGTAGTACCGCCTAAGAATACCTACATGTGGAAAGCAATAAAAGTATTGAGTATTGAGTAAGATAACTTACACATCAGAATAACATATAAGTGTTTATATTCAGGTGTCGGAAGTAGTCTCCTCAGGAATTACATGTCAATTGTTTAAGGCCATTTAACTTTATCATAACAACAATTGAAAGTCATAGAATTGGAAAGCTACTAATTCTAAGTCTTAATTATTGTATAAACCTACATATAACTATGTACGTCGTAAGCAGGTGAACCGATTTTAACCGAGACCTTAACATGTAATTTCCTCTATTAAGCCGGGTTGAATGTAAGCTTGCTATGTATATCTTGCCTATATATGTATATACGGCCTTACAAAGGCAACTAAATGGGGGAATTTCGGATTTCCTTTTCTTAATAGAAAGTTATGTTCAAGGGATGTAGGTTATTTTACATTACGTTGCCGTCGTTCACTTGTTACTTCTTCTTATAAACACATAAATGAGACATGATACCTAATCTGTTTATACTAATACTAGCTTCTGCCAGCGGTTTCACCCGCATCCCGTGGGAACTACTTCCCGAACCGGGATAAAAAGTAGCCTATAGCCTTCCTCGATAAATGAGCTATCTAACACTGAAAGAAATTTTCAAATCGGACCAGTAGTTCCTGAGATTAGCGCGTTCAAACAAACAAACAAACTCTTCAGCTTTATAATATTAGTATAGATGAGACATGATACCTAATCTACGAGTATTTATATTAATAAAAATAAAGAGGATTTTTTTGGTTTATTTGTACCCTAAAGGACCAAAACTTGTAAAGCACTGGTACTCAGCTGAATCCGGTTAGACTGGAAGCCGACCCCAACATAGTTTGGGAAAAAGGCTCGGAGGATGGTAAAGGACCAAAACTAATTCAGAACCAATATGAAAAATTATTGCACTGTTGTACAGAGTAACCTGGGCTGAATTTTATCGGACTACGCGAGAATAGGGTTTAATCGCGAGAAAAAAGGTGGTAGACAATAAGAGCGATTTTGATTAATATAGGTACTTCCAACTTAAAATTAAAATGGTTTGCCGCTCGAGAAAAATGAACGATTGTTTTCTCATTATCATCTATTTTCTCCCGACTGAGATGAATCGAGGAAAATCTCATTTGTCAAGCGATAGGTTTTACAATAGACAGTATTTTTAAAACAATTTATCATTTTGTTAGTTTCATAATTGATAAGTAATCGATGTATAATTAAGGATCTATTAAATAAAAAATTAAAACTTAAAATTATTGATATTTTAAGGTAAATAGTGAAATGTGAACGTAAAAAAACAGCGTAAATGACATAATTTATATCTTCTTCCTGTATTGCGATACCGGAAATAATTAAGGTATGAGTTCAGTTCAGTTCTAGTTAAAGTACTAAGCTGCCGCTGTTCACAATTGTACATTTTAGATAAGCTGGGCATAATTAGGTAAGTAATAAGTAATTTATCAAGATATTTCCATTACCGGTTGCTCTAGGGAATATTCTATTAATACTTAAATTATAAAAATACCTCTACAATCGGTAGTTCTCTCACCTTATTACAGTCCTCATTATTTATTTCTCAAAATACCTCGTATAAAAATATCAGAAACACAAAAATACGAAGTTAAACATCGATACTTATGAATGAGGTCGTAACTTTTCTCTCTGGTTCGCTAGTGTTGTGTGTGACTTATTATCTATGGTCCGAAGCGGGGAAAAGTACTTCTTATTGAAATACTGGTCACGTAGTTGTGATTGCACTGATTTCTACCATTGTGCCGAGAACTTTTATTCTATTAGTTAATTAAAGGGAGACTTCGTTTTCTAATTAGCATTGCGCTCAGTATTACACTGCTTACATTATAAAAGGTGAGGTTTTGTGGCTGGCTTTATTTACATTTAAATGACACTAATTACTGTTTGTACCTAATTTATTTTACGAGCCATCCAGTAGCTGTTTTCTTCTGAATTTCAGTTCTTATTTGCGTAATCCTGAAATTAAATTACAAACACATTTTTCCCGTATGTAGGCATAACTTTTTGTAAAAGCCCCGGCACGGCCGGCTGTGCGATAAAATAAATATAAATCGTGGACCCGCACTCGTTCCGTCGGGGTAAATTAACCGAGACAACTGGCACTTACCTCGTTAGTTCATACGTACGTAAATATGTACTGCAATATTCGTAATTATGGTTAGTATTCCCCTCGGAAACTCGTGGGTGTCGAAATTCTATATGTTCGTGCAGTAACACTTATGAAGATGTAGCGGATAACGTTAATCCATGGCTTCGCGGAACTTGGAAATAAGATTACTTACACATCAAACTTTCACATGAATTAATTATTATAAACCAGAACTCGTTATATTAAATAATTAAATTTCTGAGTTTGCTCCTGCTCTTCTCCGTAAACACCAGTCTTTATTACTGAATCTTAAATATACTTCTCAAGAAAAGCATCTCACAATGATACTGCCATAACCCTTTTACAACCCCCTTATTGCACATAGGCAAAAATTCCCAAATGCTCTCAATAAGTAAGTGGCAAAAGGGTCCAGCTTTCTCCCATGTTTATGAGTCTTACATTAAGCTTGATGTTGCGGAAATAACACTGCTATGGGAAGGCAAATATGACTGTCAAATATTTATGTGTGAGCTTCCCGGGTCCCTGCCCCGGAGCGGGGTGGAGTGAGGCAAAGAAACGTCTATGGGATATTAATGATGTGTCTAATGAGCTGTGTCATGGAACGAGAGTGTTTCGTGGGAATCGGAACGGCAAAACTTTGGTAGGTCGTTGAACTTCTTTGTGAAAAGACAAACGGTGAAACAATAGGTTCTTTTGGATTGTTTTTCAATTCATCTGGCAAAATGCATTTTATAGATACCTAAGTGTATATTTATAAGTTTCATATTCATCACCATCATCAGCCTATCGCAGTCCACTGCTGGACATAGGCCTCTCCAAGTGCACGCCACTGAGTTTCATATTCATGTTGCACTGATATCGCAATGTGCCTGAAATGGGTAGAATTCATAGGAATTTAAATTGTAATATAAATATGTGAATATTCTGCTTGGAAATTGCACCTGAATGTATTTGCGCTATTTCATGAAAATGTTGGCAGTTTGTGTCCCAACTTGGGCCATAACGTATTTTTGATTTGATCTAAATGTATCTATATGTAGTAGTACTGCGACTTCTTCCAATTTGTTCATATACAAGCAAAAATATCACACAAAATTATCATTTTGTTACGAAGGAAGAAACTTGCTCTAGAACCTAATATTTCTTGTCCTCTTTGATTAAATTAGTCCTTTCTGTAATAGGAACGCGTTTGATTGTGCTGATGCCTCGTGATCTGAATATATAAAATTCTTATCCTAGATTTCTTTGTTCCTCTGCGACGTCCTGAGGAAATTGACTGCAATTAAGGATTATCGTAACGTATGTACCTCAGTATATTAATTGGATATGAGTTTAAGTTTCAGCTACAGTATGGTACATTCTAATCAGCCTCCTCGTGGTCCAATCCATACCCGAATGAAAGAAAATAATTCTTCTTCTTTACCTACATGGTTTTAATTAATTTAGATATGATCACAATGATTATAAAGAAAAGAAGACATTATCAAGAGACTTTAGAATCAAACTCATAGTTTGACATTATTAGGAGAATTAAGAATCAAGCCTTTACTTTCCTGCTGTACCTAAAACTAATCGTAAACTATGCCCAATATCTCTAAGTCGTGGGAGTTAGTATGCATGGCACCACTCAAGATATGTGTGGCCCGAGCTCCGAGGGCTTACTTTACCCATCTTTCACGTTTGACGTAGGTACGACCCGAAAAGTATTGTTAGCCTCCAATAAGGTTTAGCCTCGCACTCCAACCTCCTTAGGTGGTAAGTAATGGCGTTCCAAGTTTATCCCTTTTAGATTGCCGCAGTGTTTTTCTACACCAAATGTTACTCACTCAAAGATACATATACCTACAGCTTTATAAAGACTTAGGAAATCTCACACACCTTGTGTTTGATAACAAATCTTACGTAGGTAGGTACATGATGAAACAAATGAGTAACGCACTGCGCATAAGAATGCGGATTGGTCAGTTCACGATCAGATGTTTGGTGATCGGCGCCAAGACCCAGCTATGCGCTGAATAAGACGATAGCATTTATTCCAGATATCTCCATTAATAGGCACTAACTTTTATTGACAAATCTGTGTGATGAGTCGTTTTAGTGACCATTTTTGTCCTGCTAGTAGTAGTTAGTGTCAGTTCTATCGTTATTGCTTTGATTAAATCATTGATTCCCATTAATACTTTACAAAAAAAAAACTGATTAAAATTATCTAAGATGCAACTTACGTAACTAATAATAGCTACCAAGACATGCAAACAAAAAAACTACACTCATAAAAAGCGAAAAGAAAACTGTTCATCTAGGCACAAGTCAGCCACGGGCAGTCTGGCCAACTTGGCACCGGGTGACTGTTTAATTATATCGATCAGTACCCGATAGCCTTGTCACGATCCCTTGGCCTACACGATGCTTCCTGACTAGTGACATTTAGGCCCACCGGCTAATTGGGGATGGGTAAGACGTAGCAACCAGCTTAATGTTTTTAGGTCACAAAGGGTGTTACGTACCTAAATACTATCTCCTTAGGTTTAACCTCTAGAAATGGCTTAGGGCCGCACGTGTTTTCATATCTAAATTCGTTATTATAGAGACCGCTTGAACGAATATTTTATCAAAATCACGGGACAGAATAGGTTTACTTATATTGTGCATAATTTTAGGACGGAAATATGTTTATTTTAATCAGGTGTTCTTTTTCATTTCGGTCAATGTCCTGTCCTTTAATTCGAATACAATAAATCGTGGAGCAATAAAAAAAGATAGCTCATAAATCTGTCTGACTGACACGGGTTATGATACGAGACGACAGCCATTTTGTCTGGCGGCCATCGGAAAATCCAAGCTTATACGACAAGATTTAATTTGTTTGTCTACTTACGTAAGGTCTAACAATAAGTAATATAGAAGCAAACAAGACCATAAAAGTGAAAAGTTTCCCGAAAATAACTGTTTCTTTTATACAAGTTTTTTTTTTATTCTGTTAGGCAAACCTTTTTTTTTTTCTTAAAAATATCTTTTGTTTTCTGGCCAAGAATAGATTTTTTTACATCTTTGGGTGTAAATAAAGAATAGGTAGGTGTTACGCCAACGCCAGGCCAAGTAGTCATTTTTACGTAAAGAATATCTTTATAATGTCGTTTAGGGAACTTTCACATGCTAAAATACTATAATAACATGTGAGTGAGATTATTAAGGATATTTTTGGTATGAATATATTTTATATCGTTCATCATTATCTTCATCAGCCTTTTTACTGCGTTGGCCCGAACTTTATACACATAACTCAATTTGGCAATTATCGACACGTCCGACACGTCTTTGATTGTCAATACCGTTTGCATAGACTTCAACAGGACCCGAAGTCTAGCAGACTTCAATAAATCGAAATCGAGCAGCACGTAAGCCGTCGTAATTCCCAAGCCAGTACAATAGAGTGACCACACGAATTGGGTCACCGCATTACGTCCAAGTTTTTGCTCGAATCGGCTTTAATTGCAGCTATTTTTAAATAAAGCGGTCGATGAAACTGATTGATTGGTGTTGACTAGCATAACGATAGTCATCAGTGTTCGCTTCGATAAGTCAGTCGGCGATTTTTTATTTATTTGCTCTATTTATGAAGAGGGGTGCTTTGGCGAGAAAATTTCGGAATAACTTATTGTGGACGGGCAACTTTCCGTGCCAACTAAAGCTTGGAGTGGGTTTTCTATTAGAGTAGGGCATTGACCCAGTTTTATTAATAGGCTGTGTCATTTCATACTGTTTTATTAATGGTGTACTTGACAGCATGCCTACTTACGGTTATTAGATGTTACAAGTTTTATGGTTCAAAAACCTCATGACTTTTATTGTTGGAAGTTATTATTACGTCACACTATCTTACAAAAATATTAGTGAAATATGAAAATAAAAATATTGTATCACAAGAATTTGTGGTACAACATTAGATGAAGTTTCCACCTTCTCATTATGCAAGAGCAAACAGCAAGACATTTGAGTACTCATAAAATAGCACGTTGGTTAAAATTTAAATATTTTATTAGTCGAATGCTTCAGTATGTATGAAACAGCGAAGACTGAGGCAATCTGGCCGCCACTGAATGGCTTCAGGGTTGAGTATACTCGTACATAATATCCAGTGTATAGTCTCCCTGACCTCACTAGTAACTGGTTAATATGAAGGGTAGCTAAGTACGGTAAAACAACTGAAAGATGAGTGAGCAATTACTGAAGCGTCCTGTGTAACTAATTATATGGTGGTAGAGGAAGAATAGTTCGTTTTTACGGCTAAAACGTAGAATTAGGCATGAAATTGTTGCCCATGAAAGTGAAAGAAATTGTGGGCAAAATAATTTACATGGTTATTTAAGTATCGGGTTCAGAAAGAGTAGGTTTTTTTTTTTTATTAATTATTTATCATGCGATCAGTCTTTCTGACTATGAGCAGATAGAGTGTAGGATGGCGGTCGGGTGGAAATGTACCCCATTAGGAACATCGTCCGTATCAATATAATGGCTCAATCAGTGCTGCCGAGTTTCAATGTCCGGTGACGTTTCAGTCTGTTTGTGGAGGATGGCAATGCGAGCTGGACAGCTAGCTCATTCGGGTGGTTCTCCAGTCTGGTTTTATATTTTCCGGCAAATGTCTCTATTTCTTCCTTTACGGTTGGCATATGTAGGTATTTGTGTATTTCTGTGTTTCTTATGAACCATGGTGCGTTGCTAATTTGTTTAAGTATGTAGTTCTGTGATCTTTGGATTTTATTTATGTTGGATACACATGTGGCTCCCCATAGTTGTATTCCGTAAGTCCACACTGGTTTTATAACAGCCTTATAAATTAAAATTTTATTGTCCAGGGACAGTTTTGAGTTTCTGCCCAATAGCCAGTAAAGCCCTTTGTATTTTAGGTTAATTTCATCACGTTTGGTCTCTATGTGTTTTTGCCATGTTAGTCGGCGGTCTAAGTGCAAACCCAGGTATTTTACAGAATTACTGTGTGGTAACTCTCTGCCTCCCAGGTGTACAGGAGGACATGTTTCTCTTCTGAGTGTGAATGTGACCTGGATTGATTTACTGGCACTCGCCTTGATCCTCCATTTGTTGAACCACTTGTTGATTTCTGTGAGGCTCCGTTGTAGTTTTGCTGACGCTTCAGCTGGGTGTTTGCTAGATGATAGTATTGCAGTATCATCTGCATAAGTAGCGATGGTGACATCAGGAGTTACCGGTAAATCTGCTGTAAAAATTGTATATAAGAGCGGGCCAAGAACTGAGCCTTGTGGAACTCCAGCTGATATATCTTTGAAGGCAGAGGTGCAATTCATCTCTTTCACTTGGAAGATTCTGTCCGCAAGGTACGATTCCAGTATTTGATAAAATGTGTGGGGTAAGAGTAATTTAATCTTACATAGTAGGCCTTTGTGCCACACCCGATCGAAAGCTTGTTGCACATCTATGAATGCTGAGGAGCAGTATTCTCTCCGTTCGAGACTATCGCTGATATATCTACATATCCTGTGGGTTTGTTCTGTGGTCGCATGTTCTGGTCTGAATCCGAACTGGTGGTCCGGAGTCACTGAGTTTTCTTGCATCGCTAGCGAGAGTCTATTCAATAAGACTTTTTCCAGGATCTTCGACATGATTGGAAGCAGACTTATGGGTCTGTAGGATGACGTTGTGTGTGGTGGTTTACCTGGCTTGTGAATCATGATCACTTGCGATACCTTCCACAGTGCAGGGAAGTACCCTGTACTGATGATCTAGACACACGGCAGTGTGTCCGCCAAGTTCGAGCAAAAAAGCGACACACCGGCCGTGGGTTATATTACACGAACCATTTCGGGCCAAATTCGACCCCCCTATAACTCAAAATCTATTTTATTTACGCATATCAAATTTCTAGTATCTGTTGAGACCCCCTCACTTATCTAAAATACAAAATTTCATTAATATACCTATTGTAGGTCTTGAGATATTGACATCAGAAAATCGCTATTTTTACTATACACTCACTGACTGACTGACTGACTGACTGACTCACTCATCAAAAACCTAGACCACTTCCAATGGTCGTATTGCCTTGAAATTTGGCATGGAGGTAGGTCTTTATGTCAAGGTAAAGGAAAAAATCTGAAAATGGCCAAGTGTGAGTCGGTTTCAAAATAATGAAGGTGTAAAATACTCAGTGTAAAATACCCCTAAGGAACTAAAACGAACTAAATTTATCTATATTTATATAATATATCTTCGAATGGTCGTACCGATCTGAAATTCGTTACAAAGGTTTGTATTTAGTCAAAGTAAAAATCTGAAAACGGCCAAGTGTGAGTCACTTTCGAAAATAACGAATGTGTAACTTTGATCCACGAACATAATATATGATAACATGTCATGTCAGTCAATTGGTAAATCTAATCCATTTAGTTAATCTAGTTCATTTCTTTGTAAGAAGCATAGTGCATATTCAAAAATCTGAAAGATAGTATAAATGAGACATTTCCTTAACTAACTTAATCATAAGAAAAAAATAAAATAAACAACCTTACAAAAATAAATGAAATCCCACCCAAAACAAAAATGTGAAAGGGTGCCAAGTTCGATAATATGGAAATCCTTCGCCTATAAAAGAAGTGAGATCTGAATAAGTACCAAGTTCCATACACATACCTCAGTTAAAAATAGTTACTTTTTAATAATGTTACTTGGCAAGTTTTAATAGAAAATTAAATACTTGATTCATTGCGTTTAGTAGGTTTATAACAAGGTGTGTGAAAACTTGCCAAGTAACATCATTAAAAAGTAACTATTTTTAACTGAGGTATGTGTATGGAACTTGGTACTTATTCAGATCTCACTTCTTTTATAGGCGAAGGATTTCCATATTATCGAACTTGGCACCCTTTCACATTTTTGTTTTGGGTGGGTACAGTTGAACAATGTTGTCAATAATAATACTGCTTTTTGAGGTAATTCAGTGAGGGTTTTTTTGAAAGAAAGAGTAGGTAAATAAATTATTTAAACACTGCGTTAATGGAAAACACTTCGCTTACATACATACTTAAATAACTTGTATTGACATCAATTCCCGGATCTCAGTACAAATATGAGAACGAATCCAACCTCCCTTTGTTACAGAAACGAAATAATTAAGTATGTCACTCTTTGTCGCTCTTCAAATACCAATTATTTGCATAATTTAAACCGGAAATATCCGGTATCCGAAAAGGCCCGTAAAACCTTTTCTAATTAAATCACTGTAAAGCTAATTTTATCTCATATGGTTTTAATGGATTTACCTGGAAATTATACAGGGTCAAATTAATTATTTAGGTTTGGTTTGACATTTCAGGAGAGCCTGGAATTAATCTATTATTTAATTCAAAGTGCAGTACCCGCAGCAATCAAAAGTAGGTAGTCGTAGGTGATAGGTAAATCCGTTTTCTTGTTTTCGTAGTTAAGAGTTAAGAAACAAATACCTACTGGAAACTGAATTAATATATTTACAATTATAACTATAAAGGTTCCAAAACTTACGCTTATATACAAAAAAAAAACGGGCAAGAGTTTTGAAGCAGAAAAATAGC
The DNA here is from genome assembly GCA_963856015.1 of Helicoverpa assulta. Classification (NCBI taxonomy): domain Eukaryota; kingdom Metazoa; phylum Arthropoda; class Insecta; order Lepidoptera; family Noctuidae; genus Helicoverpa; species Helicoverpa assulta. The sequence goes on from CAWLCW010000023.1 coordinate 10,220,476, forward strand.
TAATAGAAGTACATAGATAAAAAAATACCTACGTCACCTATGCCGCAGTATATACAATAAAGGTACAAGGAGGATAAAGATTCAGAAACGCTTTTCCTGATATTCATCTCGATCGTCCACGTGACGACAAAAAACCTCGATCAAGAGAACCTCGTTAGGCGACGTGTCTCGTTAAGCGGTTGGTAGTCATTGTCATGTCCCCCCTGCGAAGCTTTTGTAATCTTTGGTTGCTTGAATCCTGTGTACTGTGCGTAAAGGCCGTATTACCGTGCATACCTTTTCAACTCTTTGTATACTCGTTTGTATAATAATTTTGTGTTTGTATAATAATTTTGTGTTTGTATAATAATTTTGTCATATAATTAAAATTAATCAATTAATTCCTAGTCCAACTTGCATTGTCTAACTTTCTCAGAGTCAACCCTTAAAATATTGTAAGCACTACATACCAAATGTAATACCCATTATGTTTTAAAAAGAGTAACCATGGAGTTTCTTGCCCGTTCTTCTCCATAGGAAGCTACTTTTGGAATGGGCAACTAGAATCAACCTTATTTATAATTTTTGACGTTCATAAGTGCTTGTAAAGGCCTAAATGAAATAAATGATTTGATTTGATTTGATTGATTTGATTTGACTCTTTAAGTAGTAGGTATTGCATTTTTATTTATTTAAATCTGGCATCTAAAGCCCATAAAATATTATAACATTAAATCATATACTAATACATATTTTATATAAACAACTTAAAACTACCTTAATATTTATGATTGCAAAGAGAAAAATATGTTTTAATTGATGATGAAATAGGAGATCCATTTGGTCAAATAATAGCCTAAATACGACTTAGATACATAAGTATGCCGTGTATCATGTAGTGGTAAACCAGAAACTCATCGTTACACCCACAAGTTGCTAATGGACCCAGGAAGAATACAAACAAAGTTCAATCAAGGAACCGTTTTTTTGCTCTCTTAAGCGAGCTCGATTAGCTGTCTAGCGAAATAGAGGCATTCACTGAAAAATACGTGGTTCATTCAGTAAAGAGGTTCTATACTCGCTTCCTTAATCACCAAATTGTATGTTCAACCGCTGTAGCGGTCAGGCTCACCACCTAGGTAGCCAATAATTTTAAATAATAAAAATAAAACATAAAAAATTTTAAATTTAGAGATCTATCTAAGGGGCTAATTGACGCTTCTCCTAACCGAAAACCTTGGAAAAAGGGTAGCATGGCGATCCAGCGAGTGCAGCGAGGTAATGCTACCAGCCTCTTGGGCACGCTCCCAGTCGACAGCGATAGGGACAAATTTTTTGTTCCTTCTAAGTATATTTTTCATTGTAATTATTTTGTGTTAGGTACCTCAAGTTTAATAGAAGCGTAAAAATAGAACATTAATATAATACTAGTGTTCGCAAATAATTTTCCACAGGCACTCAGATATGCATATATGTGCAGCCGCTGACTCTGATAGGCCGTGATTAATTGATTGAAATCGTGCAAACACTCGACTAACTCATCTATCATTTACAAACACTATCATAGCTTGGATTCCACAAATCAACGCGAAAATTGAATTTCACTTCTTGGTAACATCATTATTATTCCCCAATTAGCTTCTCTTAACTGTTTCACTCACGTGTTGGTAAAAACTCCGTGCATCTATATAAAAAGTGTCCTATAAACTTTCGCGATAAATGGACTAAGATTGAAAAGAATGTTTCAAATCACGGTAGTTCCTGAGATTAGTGAACAAACTCTATAGCTTAATAATATTACTAGGTATATCTTCTGTAGAAGCTAGTTTCATCATCACCTGTATCTCCGGTGACTGCATACCGGCGGGGCTTCTCTGCAGTCTCCGTATGAATATTCAATGCAGCGATCATTTTACAAAACACCCCTGGGGCGGACACACAATAGTTGGGCATGAATATACACTGCATTCTCTCACTGTTATATCTATACTAATATTATAAAGCTGAAGAGTTTGTTTGTTTGTTTGTTTGTTTGTTTGTTTGAACGCGCTAATCTCAGAAACTACTGGTCCGATTTGAAAATTTCTTTCAGTGTTAGATAGCCCATTTATCGAGGAAGGCTATAGGCTACTTTTTATCCCGGTACGGGAAGTAGTTCGCACGGGATGCGGGTGAAACCGCTGGCAGAAGCTAGTCTAGTATAATACTAATAAAGACGTAGTAAACTGTTAACTATCTTGTAAGTTCCAGTACATGTTCGGAAAATGTTCTGTGCTTGGGAAAAGAACTTTGTTTCGTATCGAAACTAGCTCTTCTTGTTCTTAAGTACAAGGAGATAAAAGTTGTAGTTACGTCGATTAAGTTATGTAGAGAAAATTAATCAATTACAGACAAAACAGTTGTCGGTTACAAAACTCAATTATCTATACTAATATTATAAAGCTGAAGAGTTTGTTTGTTTGTTTGTTTGAACGCGCTAATCTCAGGAACTACTGGTCCGATTTGAAAATTTCTTTCAGTGTTAGATAGCCCATTTATCGAGGAAGGCTATAGGCTAAATTTATCCCGTTACGGGAAGTAGTTCCCACGGGATGCGGGTGAAACCGCTGGCAGAAGCTAGTTAGGTATATGTAACAAGGAAACGTTTTCGTGTACAATATTTCGAGATCAAGAAACTTTTCCGGCATGCTTTTGTTTTCAAATCGTTTCAGCCTTGAGCCAAAGAGAGATGTTTGAAAGGTAATAAAAAAACAATAAAACTCGTCATTATAAACAATTAACCTGCTTTATAACTAGTCTGTTTATAACATCACTTTCATGTAGTACGTCGACAGTGCATGTGGCGAATAGCATCTGAAATTTTGATGCCTGAGTCTACGATCTCCGCGGAATACAAAGCAGCGTTAGTCTAAATTCGGAGATGGAATTGTGAACAGAATACATTTTCAGTCGCTTTAAAAATAGTGCTGGCCATCGATTTTGTCTGTAAACGGCTTTGTACTGCAGTAAGCTGTTGAGTTTTAAGCCATATTTTGGTGTCCATAAATTTTCTTTGAAGCTATCAACTTGCATAAAGTCATCTATTATCACAATTTTTCAGACAATCCCTGTACTATTTTTCAGGTCATTCCTTTCAAACAGTCAATATATCATACTTTGTTCACATATTTCAGCCAGTCGCATTAACACAATTTGTGAATGTCGGTAATGTTTAAATATCTGCGCAGCGTATCATTTCAAGCTCCACAGATTGTCTCGGGTGACATTGCTTTCTACCGACAATTATTATTCATTAGGTCGTTCTCGTAGCGTCCTTTCATTACAGGCACGAGTCAACTCGTTATGTCTTATTCAAGCCTCTCCTTGTGTATATTTTAATAAAAGACCGCCTCGGGCAGGGTAACTTCTAGGGTAAAATAAATAAGCACAATATTCAAAATCTTACGTTTTCAGAAACAAAACTCGGTGCAACTTGTGCGTCATCGTGGCGTTTATGTTTGCGTGAATGTGAAATTAAAGTCTGTTTAATGAACCTGGCTTGTTTTACTCAGATTTTTAAATGTCACTTTAGGCAGGGCGTGTCATCCTTAGTTCATAATATTTTTGTACATAATATACCCATCGTTGGGAATAGGGTTCATAATTCATTACCACAATCACGGAAATGAGAGTGTTTCTCTGTGTGATTCACAACACCTCACGTACTTTACCCGAGAGTTTTTATCATAACAGCTTTTAAGTACTATCTTCTTTCAAAACAAGTAAATCCACACAGATGCCATTACAAACTCGAAGCGCAAGCTTTTTACAGAACAGAGTCGAGAACAATATTGTTGCGCATAACTTCTGGCTGAGAACGGCGGTGCAATCGGAAATATCAGGATTTATGGGCGGATACAAGTTGGAGGTAAGCCTAGCTCGCGGCTGATACGATTGCGAACTTATACAACCTGTTCAACTTACACAATTTACTGTGCCAAGATATTTATTGTGTTCACATTGATCGATGATGACGCATAGTTAATTTGATTTATATTTCACGCGACTCTGTAGCATTATTAGTTTGGGGAATATTAACAGGCTTCACTTAACTTATAAGTGTTATCTCGCCACCGCAGTCTGCTCGAGTAATTGAAATGAGCTCGAACGTCATAACACGTCACAGTCCCCTGAGGGACGCAATAAAATAGATTAGGGACCGTCCATCTACGCCAAATATTTACTAGGATAGTACTATCGGCACTCGGCACATTCCCAAGATAATCCGTGCAATGATATTATTATTAAGTCGGATTTGGTGAGAGTTGATTACCGTAACGTATCGGCCGTCCTTACTTGTGAATTCGTTATGAGGACGAGTGGGCTCGTTTGTGCGTACAAACGTTTATGTGCCTGTATTCTGTATTATGATGAGCCCGTTTGGGTTTTCTTCAGTTTGAATAGTTTTTAGAAAGCCGTTGTGTTTAAGGTTCGCTTAGTATCTAATGTGCCGTAATAGTAGTGAAGAGACCGTAAAAAATCGTCTTCGAAACTGGGTAGACCACTCAGGCAGGTAGGTACTCAAATCGACCATATTTTTCTTAGGAATAATATAGACACTGTTTGAAACATTTGTTCAATGATTTTCCTGTAAGGCAGAAAGCTTTGAGTCGGTATATTGTTCTTCGCAATTTGCAAGCGGTTAAAAGTTTGCAGTCGCTTGTTCAGACATAATTTAAATCAAATAAATTGTGATGGGATCAGTTTGAGTCTTACCGGAAATCTGAATCGTCAAAGTTTTTGCGACACCCGGCCGTGTTTGAAGTTGTTACATAATTATTTGTCTGAAAACTTGTTCTTGTCTGATAATGTTGGAAATTCTGCTGGTATTTGACTTACAACTTTTTTTGGTGTTTTTAAGAGACGGTGAATTAAACTGATATTTTTGACTTATTTTAATAATTTTACGGATAGTATTTTAGTAAGCTTTTATAGTGATGTTGTTTTTGCTAGTTTTCGTAAAATGTACGTACATTAACTCCGTAAGGTAGCCTCCAGGTTTCAAGTAAATATGTCTTAAATCAATTTCCTATGATATTATAATAGATACGTAACTTAGCTAACTGTATCCGACTGTAGGTACCTACAGTTTGTGATCAAAGCAAGTAGCTAGCGGGCACGTCGGTAATGACAAATAGAATTCCTTTATGCATCGTTTAGTAGCTTCATTCTGATATCCGTGACCTCTATGCAGATAAGTATCGGCTTGTAATCGCAAATTCCTGGTTGATTTAATGTTGTGCTATTCATCAGATATTTAATTAAAATATATCGGGTGTGTCGTTCTCAATCACATTAAATGAAATGTGTTAATATACTGGTTAATATATGTCGATTAACATAAAGAAAAAAGAAAAATACGTAAAAATAAAAAATAAAGAATTTTTCAAACAAAATAAATAGAATAAAAATGTGCGAAAATTAGAACACCATATAAAAGTCAGTCATTACAAACAACTGAAATTCTCCCTTGAAAACTGACAGCTGTCAACTGATTAAAACATTCGGTACTCTTAACTTTGTCTCTGCTTTACACATGATGTTGTAAATTATAAAAACGAAATCATGACTCCTGTGGTTAAACCACTGAATGGATTAGGTTTTTTTTTTAATTCGCCATAGAATAGCATAAAGTATATGCGATATGATTTAATGTGATTGTGAACGACACACCCTGTAGACTTCAGTTTCTTGTATTAAAATGCCTTCGAGGGAAACGAAATAATAAATAACACTACCAAAACCAAGGAACGCACAAACAAACCTCTACATACATAATACGTCGTTGTACAAAAAAATATACCTCTTCTTATATTTCTTTCGATGTTTCAAAATAATAGCAGCCTACAAGCTCGCAAAATTTTCCCTTTCAAAATATTAAGTTTCCCTTCTTATAACGACGATAAATTCTGTCATAACAGTGACGCGTTGCGGCCGAACCAAACCCGTGCTATGAAAGAAACCTAATTGTATTTATTTGTTCACGACAATGACATTAGGGTAACAAAGGGAACCGCCCTGCGGACATTTTGTTATTAAATTAGTGTTGGTTAGTGTTTACCAAGACCTTTGCGAAGTGTTTCATTCATCACATACTTAGTACGGACAGAATTCCTGAGACCTCGCCAACTATTTGTTTGTAGGAGAAACATGTAATATACATAGTTATGAATTATGTAAGTTAGGAAATGCGTTGAAATTTCGACGGCTCATTTACGTGAACCGAACTGAAAGGGCTTTGATTGCACAAATTAATTATTTATCAAAGGTTTAATGGTTGTTCGCTAAATTATTTCTGAAAGCAGTTTGGTTCAGATGATGTTATGCTACGGGCTAGGAGCCGGTTTCAAACGGTTTCTATGAAATGCTCTCATTATTTTCATTATAGGTACTTATTAAGATTCAATCAAGGTCTGATGGTGGAAAGTTTCTGCTACCATTGGCCTCGTGATAAATAAGATTTTTATAGTCTGGGCGTTAAGATTTAGACTGCCAATTCTTACCAAAGTTTTGTTCTCACTCTTTGAACAACTAGCGAGATGGTTGCGCCAAAGCGTTTTTACTGGTATCAGCGGCTGGCGGAGATGCTGAAGGGATGTTGGTCGCATGCGCGAACTTGTGCTCGGAATTTAGCTGCGGGCCGCCATTAAATTTTAGGAAAACTGTATCGGTAACACAAACGTTTGAAAAGTTGAAAGCCTTCAATCGCACTTCTAGTACGAAAATAGGTCAGTTGAATAAAATAAATATATATAAATGATGTTGCCTTAATTACATAAATACATTTAACTACAATGTATGTTTAGTATATAGTGTCAACTGAATCAATTAGACTTAACGATGGATTACGTCATTGTGTGTTCAGGCGTTAATCTTTCAAATTACTGAGCTAGTCTTTACGAATAGTTCCTAGTAATGTTTGAATCTAAAAATATTTTATTAGAGCTGTCATAATCTGGAGCATGAAAGATTGAGTTTTTTGTAGATTGAGAACATTGTATATCACTGTTTTGTTGATGAAACTAAACAGATTAGCTTTTTTAAGTGTCCTGGTAAATAGGTACAGGACACAAACTAAAAAATAACCACTATAAGTGCTTAGGTAACTAAGAAGTTTCAAGATATAGACCGCAGTATCAGAAGCTAAGTACACTGTTCCAAGAAACTCCAGAGACACACTTTACAAATTGGAAGATAAGATGTGTTCACAATGTTTGTTTGGCAAAAATATGTGTCGGAATACTCACTTATGCCTATATAATTTGCCTATCAACAATTAATCTCTCGTCTTTGATCCTAATATTATTTTGAACATTTTAGGAGCGAAGCGTTCATGTAACCGACGGTATTTACCACGGAATTTTCTCTGCGGAAGCAGTTAATGTTAGATGGAGAGCTCAAACCGGGTAATCCGGATTATCCGGGCAAAGCAAATTATCCGTTCGAATCGGTGATTAGTCACCCACTAACGTATGTTACTTAGAAGCTTGAAGCCACCGTTTGTGGTACGCTTAGTTATTCTTGATGCCATTTTTAGTCAAGGTTAAGTGTAAAAGGTAATAATGTTTACAATACCTTTAATAGTTATAAGATATATTTGTAGTCATAGGGATTGATTTGTCAAGGTATGCTAAACTACTTGATGCATAATAGAGAGAATTTTGTCCCTTTGTACCAACGCAATGTAGAGTAGAACTATATTATTTTCTGTACAAAAAAATGCTCACAAAATATGCAGCATTTTTTCAATAGAACTACAAAGGTAACGTTACTACAGTTATGCTTTGTTTCATACAAAACGTTAGCATCATTCATGGCATTTAACTGAAAAGTATTCGTTTTCAACATTTTAAAATTACTACTGAGTGACTTTTTAAACACGAAACGGCGCAAAAGGAATTGCTGAACGAACGAAATTTTTTTAGTGGAGCGGTCGTAAAAGTAAATTCTGGCCAGTCGACGGAATTCCCGCTTTTGTCTACTTAATTTTTGAACGGAACGAGGAATGTGTACCTACGTTTTGTACATTGCTGCATCGCTATGGACGACAAATTGACACAGCTTGTCTGCCCTGATAAGCCGAAAAGCGCTAACTCAATCAGAGTAAGTTTTGAGAAAAACGACTTTTTGTGAATGGATTTTTCCCACCTTGAAACGGGGGTAAAAACGAATATTTTTAAAACTGTTAAAACCTATATAAACGTATTTTTGACCCTAGATATAACTGACATACCTAAATTATCCATAAATGGCACCATTATACCTATTTTGTGAGATACCGCTATTTTGATTAAAAATAAAGGCTTCAAAAATTGAGATAGTGCTTTTAGTCTTATTCTGCTCATAGAAAGTTCCATACAAAATGATGTATTTTCATTTTTGATGAAAATACCCAATAAATTTGTAATAAAACTTCATTTAATATTTTTTTTAAACTTTATTAAATGTAGCAGCATATTACAAAAAAAAGTTAAAGCAATTTATTTGCTTTCTATGAATTAAAATTAATCAAAAGTTGGTAGTCCCCGCCAGAAAGACATTCTATTAGCAGGTATTAAACTGGAAAGAGACTTTTGAGATATTCCTGTTGGTACTGTTTTTTTAGTTGGGGATGGAAGTTTTTCTAATTTTAAGAACTTTGTACCTACAATGCTAGCCGTAATGGGTTCATTATCGAAACCAGTTCTGTACCTAATGTCAAAACTGCCTCTGTTAACTTCCACTTCAACAATGTCAGTAATGTAAGGTCGTGGTGACAACCGGGAAAGTTTGTATTGGGTCGTATAGTCTTGCCACTCATAAAAATCATGTATTGTAATTTTTTTGATATTTACATACTGTATTTATTAAAGTTTTCCTTATTTTAAACACACCAAACACACAAAACAAACTAAGAAACGATAGTTTATATGTTTATCTTCATGTCACAACACGCTCTATTGTGAAATGTAAGTGAGTGTAATCCTTATTGCTAAAGTTATAAAAGTCATATCTCAAACCTTAGCGAACTAATAATACCCACATTTACTTAGCGTAAAAGCGCTAACTTTGAAGCGTTCCTAGCCTATGTCGGTATAAGGCTATTTGGCTTCATAAAAACGACATGCGGTCAAATCTCTTCGTAAATTAAGGAAAAATTGAGATATAAAAAAAATTCTTAGTGGTTTATTTTAATGTTTTAAATCAGATATCGCTATTTGGCTTATACCATTAGATGCGAAATTATTCTAGCTATTGAATGGTATAAAAAAAACTAAAAGGGCGTATCTCAGAGATAGCGCCTTTCGGCTTAGCAGGGCAGTTGTGTCAACTGAAATGCAATAGAAGAGGTGAAAAATGAGTATGTTGATTTTGGGTGACAGGATAAATATGTGTTTCCAAGTATGCTGCATGGTGAACTGACGATTTGAAGAAGGCGGGCAGTGGATGAATGCTTCCCATGACCGGGATAGTTGGCAGGCTTTGGGGGTGGCCTCCGTTTAGCAGTGGACGTCAATTGGCTGAAAGGCATTGCAAAGGAAAAGTACCTAGTATTTTTAAGCCTTATCACACTGGCAAAAAAAAGCATACGATACGCGCAGCATATTCAGAGCGGCAAAAAACTATCGCGAGGCATTTTACCGACATTTTTGTACCAAGAGTTGTCAATTTGCTCGCTGTCGTGGGAAAAACTGAGCGGAAAATGCGCTGGTGTGGAAGTGCTGTTTATGAACCACTATTCGAATGTAGGATCGATTCGTTTGCATTGTTTCATCAAGTAATCATTCGTCATCGAATTAAAAACTGTGCTAACTTGGAACTTATGTAAGCTTTCAAATGTAGTTAAGCAAACGTGGTTATACCATTTGTATCGATCGTGTAGTCAGCAATAAACGCTAGTTAAGTTCTTAACTCGAGCAGTGACTAATAGGTACAAATGAATAATTGAGCACTTCGAAATGCCGCATATTATACCTACATGTCCTTGTATGTAGTTTGTACGTGAGCAAATTAATGTTTTAGTTATTGCATGGTTATGGGGCGGGGTTAAGTAAGTACATATACCTAAGGAAATAATTAATTTGGTTTATAATTATTTTGCTTCATCAGCGAAAATGCTTCGTGGTCTGTGAACAAGCGAAGTTACGGCTCGGTATTTTTACGCGCGATACTTACATTACGAGCGTCAAAATACCTGTCGCGCGTTTATTGACAAAAACCAGAAGTTGTTAATTGCTTTATTAGCGGGGAATCCGCTAGTGTGAAAGCGATGTTACTTAATTGGAAAATGTGGTATTTGTTTTCAGATTTTGCAAGTATCTGCGCCAACCGCGCGTTTTTTATACCCAAGCTGTCTCACTATCCAATATATCTACCGTATGCCTCATATAGGTAAATACCTAACTCTTACCTACATATACACAGACATAGGTACCCAAAAGATACAAGAAATACACAGGCCCAGCTCGTTGGACTCGATATAACCCGTATTCAAATGTAATCGATACCATTTCGTCGCATGTTTTATTAAAAGCTGGCCTAGGTTGCTGTGGACGAGTGTGAGCTACCTCAGACCAGACTATTTATAGTGCAACTTGATCAATAACCGCATGTATTGTTATGTGCCCTTTTTGAACTTCTTACATATTTTACCTACTTAGAGTTAATAGGTTGAATTTAACTTTTATATTTTCACGGATCTTTTGGACTCATTAAACCATATTGATGATATTGATTAGCGAGTTTCCATTTGTGAATACTTTCGTTCAGGACGGAGAATGGTCAGGTCATTTTTTTTTAATTAAAATTAATAACTTGGCGATTCCAAAATGTTGATATTAAAATTTTGCGAGACTGAAGTTTAGTTTTTAGTTACGCATTTGAGGTTTTAGGAACAAAATTGTCCAACATGCAGATAATGGGCTAATTATAAACTCACACATCTGTTTTGCCATCTAACAACGTTAACTATTGTCACAGTTATTATTCTGTCGGAACTAACAACAACTTCATTGTCACACCGCCTTTGTGGTCCACTTAACTAGTTTGTTTACCTTTCAATCATCATACAGTGCCTTTCATAGTTTTGTATTAGATGTGGACTGTAGATTTTAACTTGCTACCCATTGTACTTAAGTACTGCAGTATAAAGAGTAGGTATGAAAAGAGTGGCTATTAGAAAACAGACCAGGGGCCCGATTCTCCTAATTTTACTTAAGCGACATACGATTCACGTTCGACTCGATTCGACTGAGATCCAATCCCGACTCGATTACGATGCGTATGTGGCATTCCGCTATTTTTCTTTGAAATAAACGTTATTATCCTTTTCTATCATTCAATAATGAATCATTTTGTCTGCAAATGATTAACGATTGCAAAATGATTATACAGCAAACTACCGTATAGACCAAAATCACCAAAATAGCAGACCAATCGCACACCAATCTAATGTCAATCGAATAAGTACGATTGGTCTTTTATTAGTAGCAGAATGCCCGATATGGTTAAAACTGCCATTGCGATCATATTGCCATTCGATTTCTATTCGATTTTGACATTATTAACTTAGGAGAGTCGGGCCCCTGGAAGTCATTAAGTATGACCGTATAATAAGTCTTCATTATAAAACGTGGTCTTAGAGAGTAGGTCGCTCCTTTAGTGTTTAGTCTATTAATTTCGTACAAGATGATGGTTTAAACCAGCAATAAAGTGGACAGGTTGTAGGTACTTACCTAATTGTTTAATTTTCAAACCCACTCACTTAGTAGGTGCCTACTGTTTTAACTCGTTTTTTATGCCTCATCCTTAGATCACTTAGTCGTATATATGTACTTATATAATCTTTCACTCATTATATGCAACTGGCAAAACTCTCGCTGCTGATATAGGCATAGCTTTTTCTAAACTTGGTGAAACAAACATGTTACAATGATTTACGCGGGCAGCTGTCATTTCTATTCCGCAATGTTTTTCAATTACATTTGACATTTGTGTGTGTACGGGATTTTAGGCCAGCTTTGTTTGGTATTTTGGTGCATATTGCATAAACATAAATTATAAAAGACAGCTTAGTGTTTCCAAACTTTTGACACCTGTCAAAGTTTTCATATGTTTTCGCAAATAAATATTGATAGAAAATGCTAGCTGAACATCACTAACAGTTACTCGCACAAAAGGTATTCTTTTTAATCCAAGTTTATAAGAGGACATACTGAATACAGACTCATTTCGTTTAACAAAAACTGCACGTGCTATATTCTATCCGACACACTCGCTAATTTATTTCGCGTACATCACATACGTTAATGAGTAATCTAGTTGGAGCTAGCTCTGTCCCGCATTATGAATGTTCAGCAATGTATTTTTAAACGTACATCGTAAATAAATATCATAGACAGTCTGTTTTCGAGCGGCTTCACCCGCGTTCCGGGGGAACTACTGCCCGTACCGGGATAAAATATAGCCAATATCAATCGACATATCCTATGTGAATCGATTGAAGGGTTTAGCTTTCCCAAGTAAAATATTTTAACAGTGAAAGAATTTTTAAAATCGGTCCAGGAGTTTTGGAATTTATCCGTTACACATAAACAAACAAGAATACATTTTTTTCCTGTTTATGATATTAATAGAGTCTAAAGATATAGTATACTGGTCATACTATAGGGAATAGACACACGCAAGGTCGTTGGACGATCGAGTATGAGGCAGTTTAGTGACGCGACGACTAATGAGCTTTGCTGGTTATAGATTTTTCTTTTAAGCCTTGCCTAGTTTTAAATTGAAGGCTAATTGGATGATTAAATGGTAATTGTACATTAAAAACCAATGGCCTTTTACTCAAAAGACAATCGTTTTTGCCAATAGATTTTAAGTATGCCAATAGATAAGTATTATAAATCAAGACTATGATGAGTAGAGGTTTAAATAAAAATGAAATTAATATTATCACCGTCCTTGATTATTAAATAGAACTTAGAACTCCTCGCTTAACAATTGGTTACGAGAGCTAAATCTAAGCTGAATAGGAACGAAATATTAGTGGAAGGGTTGATTTTTTTCGTTATTGATTGGCTTTTATAGCAACAAATAACTGTATTTTTATAACCACTACCAGTAAGCGTAAGTAATAAATTATTTGTTGAGTCTTAATTCTTAAAAATTCATGTAGTCATCCAAATATAAATCGACCCACTGTTTTCGGTGGTACCTACATACGCCCATGAATTTTTGATCAATCGTCGAAGTTAGTGATTGTTTAAAAATGTAGTGATTATTCAATCACACATTGATTGATAGAACAAATTATCGACCAGTCTTATTTATAGTCTGTGTCAATTCTTTGAAATGGGTAGAAAATGCCTGTATTTACGTGATTCTGTTCTACGAACGTAGCGACTTTTTCAGTTCCTACCAATCATAGCTGAGAACTAGGTTATCGTAGACAAGCCACGATTATTCTAATGTATGCCTCATGATATTAGAATAATATGCATGTAGGTACAACTCAATTGCGGCAAGTTGTCGCGCAGCGGGCAGAGCTCCGGCGCGATCTCATGGTGGCCTGGAGGGAGCGACTGTCGCAACCCAGTGCAGGGCACGCCACCATAGTGGCGGTAAGTCCCCTCTTTGAGGAGTGGCTCGGGAGGAGTCACGGCGCCCTCACGTACCGCATGACGCAGGTCCTCACCGGACACGGTTGTTTCGGGAGGTACATGCATCGAATCGGTCGTGAGGAGGCGCTCGGGTGTCACCACTGTGCGGACAGACCCGAGGACACGGTGGACCACACAGTCCAGGGATGCCCTGCGTGGGAAGGGCACCGCCGGGTCCTCGTCGAGGCTTTAGGCTGCAGCGACCTCTCGCGTCCGGCCCTGGTTCAGGCCATGGTCCGGGGCGAGAGGGAATGGGATGCCGTCGCCTCCTTCTGCGAAGCGGTCATGCTCGAGAAGGAGGAGGCGGAACGCCAGAGAGTTCGCACCTCTCATCCCAGCCGCCGCTCTGGACCAGGTAGACACCATGGACGCCGGGTGTCGCGAGATGACTCCCGGCCACCGTAGGCGTGGGTCTGTGGGCGGTGAGTTCGGGTGGCTCATCGTCCCTCTGTCTGCTTAGACGACAGACCCGTGTCGACGGCGCGCGTTGTTCCACGCGCTCCTCAAAGAGATGTCAGCAACCCCAGCGGGGCCCAGCAGGGCCAAGGCCTGCCGGGGCTACTGGTTGTTCGAAAGAGATACTGCGGCCCTGGTACATGAAAGGCCTATGACGGAACACGACGGTTTAAGTCAGTAAAAGTCTGACATTCCCTCACCGCTGCTAACCCACAGCGGGAGGGGTCATTTGATGATTTTTGACGTCGGAAAAAAAAAAGGTACAACTCAATTTCCTGACATTTCTTTTGTGGAGACAGGAAAAAATTCTTAATTCTGGTGAGTTGATATGCGTGCTAGATCTGAAAAGTCTACATCTAACTAAGGTTTTATATAAATCAGTAAGTACCCATTACTGACTTAATGAACATATTGAAGTATCGTAACATATGTAGTGAAATCCTACGAATAATTAACTACAGGAAACAATCTAGGGCCTCAAAATAATAATATAATGAACCAGACAAAACTAAGCAATCTTTCATGGTCTCATTTGAGGAAAATTGGTTCTGAAAAGTACTGATTCGCACTTGTAACCAAATCTGAACGTCGCCGAACAATTGTTACAAGTCGTCGAGATTAAGGCGTCTCTGTTTACGATGCTCAGCTGTTATCAGTCTTGAGGACTGGTGAGGAAATGGTCGCGTTAATTTTATTGTAGCACTTATTCTTTGAGTCTTTGTTGATAGAAGCGGTAGATACGCATAAAATAATAATGCGTGGCTTTTGATGGGGAAAGAAAATGTAGATAGGGAACTTTGTTCAGCAATATAAAATTGCCTGAAAAGGTTGATAATGTCCCGAATTCTACAATATATAAAAATATGCATGTTAATTTTTTAAGTGTAAAGTAGAATAACTAAATGTGCCAGCAGCGGCAATGGAGGGCGGCATCAAAACTTTGTAAGTCCTTGAGATTTACAACTTTTTAGGCTTCAAATAAGTTCACACTGGATTCTATTTTTCTTTTAAATTTAAAATACAAACAAAAACAATATCTCATTCTACAGTAAAAGCATGTAACTAAACATGTGTGTACTATTGAAACAAGATGATTTATTTTTGTCGAGAACAAGGTGGCGGAGTCACGCATTGAATCTAATTTTGTCACGATTTTGACAGACAACGCCGCGTGGACAGAGAAAGGTGAAACTATTCTGGCAACTCTTGTGTTTGCACCTGGAGTTGAGTAGGGACATGCGGTACTGGATAACCTTTATATCGACCTTTATATCGACCTATTTATAACCTTTATACCTGATATCATGTGTAACATATTTTTTTTTTTAGGAGAAATGTATCTCCTAATTGCCATTAAGAAATGCGTGGACTAAGAATAAAATAATATGAAAAGGTTCTTATCGCAACAGAACCAAATGGTGGCCAGAAATTACTTTATCAACTCACGATACAAATTTTCTTAACCAGTTGGTAAATTTACCAAAAACAAGGTGTTTCTCAAATCGCATATTTTATTATTGTTTAGTTAATTATTATTGTTTGTATTAGTGGTTAGTTAACCACTGTAACATAGCCGATTACACTGCAGTACTGAAATTATTTCCCCTCGATGTCGTGTTACAATTCCGAGCGTGCGTTCTATGATTAATGTTAAAGTATCATTATCTCGTGAACCATTCCTCTTCATTGTATTAACAAATTGTATTTTTATATTAACAAATTGTAGGAACTTCTGCAAATGAACACTGTAATTTCAACTAACCGTTTATGTCATTAAGTATAGCCCAGTTCGAGACAAAGAAACCTACTTCGTTCATGAAGTCTCGTTTTCATTTTATGTCTCGATAGGAGGTCATAAGGTTTTCGCTTCATATATTGGCTTGGGCCCAACAATTTTATCTTCATAACACTATTTCATACAAGGCCTACATTGAGATTTATTTTTTACAGGCTTTCTTTTGTGTTTGGCTTGATCTATTTTTTAACTGACCACTAGGAAAAGTCCGTAGCTAAAGGGTTCGATGGGTACCATAGATTCTATTGAATGTCATATTCACAGTGGCTGTTTATTTGGTGTATCAGCGATTTTTAAGAGTTAGGGAGAATTGTGCTATATTTACGTGCACTAAGTTTTCTCACCAAAAAAATGACATAACTCATCGTGGTTTTTTTCACCAACAATCTAGAGGTATTACTGCTAAATCTATCTGTTTACTCTGGTTCCCAGGTTCCGATGTAGAGTGCGATAATGTACAGAACAAATTGGGTGTTTGTAAGATAATTTCCCTCTTCCCTCGAGAGGGTTTCCCTCGGGTCCTTATCCAATAAATGTCTGGCTACGTGCCGGAGCTCCGGCGATTTTAAAACGTGACGCCGCACAGTGGTCCGGATTTTCAAAAAGGTGGACATAGGATCGAAAATGCATATTTAACTCAACTAAAAATTGTTCCGTATAGGAAATTTAGCACTGATTAATACTTATTACTACAACTTTTCAAAAAAACTGCTCCTTCACCTAAAAAAAAAATATCGAAAATAAAAATGTATGGGAGAAAATCTATTTTATTTTTTTTCTCCGTTCAGTATCAAAGTATAGCAACCAAATCGTATATTCTGGTAAGTACCTATTGCTCTTAATACGACAAAATATAAATTGCTTGCGTATCCCTGCGGCCTTGGCGCCTACGATGCTTCAAAGTTTACAATTTTAAAGTTGAATTGTCTTAACATTATTAACGAGTTTTTCCGAGTTTTTCTACTGAAATTAATACAAAATATCATTTTTAATAAAAAAAGCCCCCCGCGTGCACCAACTTTGTATTAGGCTCGCCCCTACTACTTGGAACTTAAATATACTACTGGCGAAATGACAGTATACTTTTGTGTAGTATACAACTTTGCCGAACCCTTCGGGGAATACCTATAAAGCGTGATATTATGACAAAATAACATATTTATTATATTACAAGAAATATATTACATTTTTATATAACAATCATCAGCCTTTTCCCAACTATGTTGGGGTCGGCTTCCAGTCTAAACGGATATAGCACAGTACCAGTGTTTGTTTTATAAGGAGCGACTGCCCCAATTGACCTCCTCAACCCAGTTACCCGGGCAACACAATATCCCTTGGTAAGACTGGTGTCAGACTTACTGGCTTCTGACTACCCGTAACGAAGTTCACAAAGGAGTGAAGATGTAGACTTCAGTGATTCATCGGTTTTCATGTCAAGTCTTGTCCCTCTTAAATTAGTTTCTAATAATAGCACCATATGGAAAAACCCAGTACCTTCTTCAACACATTATTCCAGGCCCATTAAGTCCGAGTTTTGTAAAGAGACAGCAGAATACATCAAGCAAGAAGAAGCTGCATTGGAGAAAGAAATAATTAAAACCGGCCAAGTGCGTGTCGGACTCGCGCACGAAGGGTTCCGTACCATCCAAACTAATATACGTTTGTTGTATGAGAGTCCCCCAAAATATTTATTTGATTCTAGGTTTCATATTTGTTGTTATAGCGGCAACAGAAGTACATCATCTGTGAGAATGTCAACTCTCCAACTATCACGGTTCATGAGATACAGCCTGGTGATAGACGGACGGACGGACAGAGTAGCGAAAACAATAGGGTCCCGTTTTACTCTTTGGGTACGGAACTACGGAACCCTAAAAACATCGATTCTACAAAATGGGCAGGGCTAGAGATTAGTCACGAGCTTCATCTGACAATGATCTACGGAAAAGTGGCCACTATTATAACGGATACTTCGTCTGCATCTGCCTGCAATATTTGCCAAGCTGTCAGAAGTATATTCAAGACCTGTTCGAGTAGATGTTTATAAATATGGACTTTCTACTCTTCATATGTGGATTCGTTGTATGGGGTGTATTCTACACATATCTTACAACATGGACTTTGGGTTGTGGACTGCACGAGGTGCTAACAAGCAACTAAAAGCTGCGAAGAAACATTTGACACAAGAAGAATTCGAACAGCAAATGGGAATACTTATGGATTTTCTGAAGCAAGGCTTTGGAACCACAAACGACGGAAACACAGCCAGAAGGTTTTTAAGAGATTATGATAAATTTGCCGAAATAACTAAAATTGACAAAGGCCTACTAAAGCATATTGCGGTTATTCTTCAAACAGCTGAGATCTTTGTGCATTTACACAAGCTACTCATACACGGTGCAGACATTTGTCATCACTTTGGCCTCCTACCAATTAGCATTCTTTCCGAAGAAGCGGGCGAAGCAAGAAATAAAGAATTTCGAAGAGATCAATCATGCAAGCACGTTAAACTATAGGTCGCAGCTGTTATTGAACATCTTTGGCAGTCGTTACGGGTAGTCAGAAGCCAGTAAGTCTGACACCAGTCTTACCAAGGGGTATTGTTTTGCCCGGGTAACTGGGTTGAGGAGGTCAATTAGGGCAGTCACGCTTTATAGGTATTCCCCGAAGGGTTCGGCAAAGTTGTATACTACACATAAGTATACTGTCATTTCACCAGTAGTATATTTAAGTCCCAAGTAGTAGGGGCGAGCCTAAAACACGGTTGGTGCGCGCGGGGGACTATTTTTATTAAAAATGATATTCTGTATTAATTTCAATAGAAAAATTCAGAAAAACTCGTTAATAATGTTAAGATAATTCAACTTTAAAATTGTAAACTTTGAAGCATCGTAGGCGCCAAGGCCGCAGGGATACGCAAGCAATTTATATTTTGTCGTATTAAGAACAATAGGTACTTACCAGAATATAAGATTTGGTTGCTATACTTTGATACTGAACGGAGAAAAAAAATAAAATAGATTTTCTCCCATACATTTTTATTTTCAATATTTTTTTTTTAGGTGAAGGAGCAGTTTTTTTGAAAAGTTGTAGTAATAAGTATTAATCAGTGTTAAATTTCCTATACGAAACAATTTTTAGTTGAGTTAAATATGCATTTTCGATCCTATGTCCACCTTTTTGGAAATCCGGACCACTGTGCGCCGCGCCGTCCAATCCTCTTTCAAGACGAATTGCCTCGAAGGTTTTACTGAATACACCTATACGTAGATGTACATTTTAAAGTACTATAGATACCAGCACGCATTTGAATAAAATTACAATAGATAGTAGATAGGGGTCAATTTCATTTTTGGGCGCGCATTTTATGGTCATAAATCTAGATTGAACTCTGCATGTGATTTCAGATTAACATCAAATCTGTCAGTTTGTGGTTGGCATTTTATATTTTTAATAAATTGTGGACTCTGGTCTTTATTTATTGTGTTAAGTAGGTATATAGGTACTTATCTTTGTTTTGTTTTTTTCCAAAGCTTACCTAATTTTACCCTATAGGTACAATAGGATGAAAATCGAAGGCATTAGCCTTCGATTTTCATCTGACATTGGTAAAAGGTGAACACCTGTCTCCTTGACCAAATAATGTCACTATTACCAAATTGATACTTGTCGATAGATGATTTAATCAACATAAAATTTGATGTAGTGGCTCGTTGTAATCTGTACGAGTGTCACACGCGGTTCAAAGCGTCCATTAACTAATTTACGAGGTCGTTCATCAAACTGATTCAGGGTTTAACGGCGCCAAACTGAGGTGCTATTTCTGTGAAACGAAACAACGATGACCATGGACTGCCATTCCTATCATTATATTTACCATAGAGCTCGTCAATATTTTTATGGGGTCAATTAATGGATTCTATGTCTCAGAAAAGTTTTCAAACGTCCTAGACCTCATTATTAAAGTCGTTGACAGACTTGCCTTTTGTTACGCCATGAATTATTACCTACAGTCTAGAAAATACGTTGTTTTTGCGAAAGTCCTGGCGCCATGACGTCACTGTTAGTTCTAAAAGCTAGGCACCCTCAATCGAGGAATGGTTTTGGGCGTGTTCCAGAAAACTTCTCCTATTTATGTAACCCTAGGATTAGGTGTTTACAATTAACACATTAGATAATAAAAAAAGAAAATGCTCGTGCAATAAATAAGGCTTCTTTTATCAGTTTCCTGTTCGTAATCACACCCTAACCGGAATATAAATTAATTTGCGCCCAACCCTTTAGCAGAAATTAAACAAATAAATTAACACGAATTCGTTCCCACCCCTATTACGTTTGAAAAGGTATTGTGTGCGCGTAAAACACGTCGGTCACCGGTGATTGTAATTTGATTTATTAATTATTTTATTTTTACCTCAGAGTCAGGTAATGAACATTTTGTTCAGGCGTGATTCGAATGCTAAAGAAATGTAAGCTAAGCTAAACAAAGGAAAGTAACTTTAGCTTGTTATCTACGTCAGAGTCGCTGTGTAGAAAGAAAGAAATAAATTCGTAATAATTATAAGTTACTTTGTATATGAATTGCATGTCGTAGTATGTAATTATAGTAAGTAGGTGTAGCTATTTCAACAGAGACTAATGTAATCAAAGAGGAGCAATGAAAACATGACAAAGGAAGTCATGCGCGCCAACTATCCGGAATCTTAATTATAAATAGAATAGTAGATAGATAGTAAGATAGATAAATGCATTGTAATTAATTAATTTATACAAAACCAATTAACAAAATGCTATATGTCGTAAAAGTGTTTCAACTCCAGACCTATATATTTGACCTAGTTGAAGATCTACGTCATAGGTTTGGCTGTATCCCAAATATGGAAATAAAATTCGACGTAGAAAGTGTAAGCAAGTGAGGATCGGCAGCCAAACTGTCGGGACGACATTAACCATTACACAAGACAGACAAAACATTTTTATGCCTAGATTTTCTTTATAAGCTTAGAAAAGTAGTTGTCTGACAAGTAGATGGCCTCTTTTGTAAATTCTTTTGACATGAAATTAATTATTAGCTATGTTCTTAAAAGTTTACTTGCGTACTCATTAGGTACTTCTCTGAAGACATAAATTAACGACTTTATAGATATACCCTTAATTGAGATATTTTCTTAATTATTACTTTTCAAATCTCTAATTCTTTGGAATTTAATATAAAGCAAGCGAACACTATACAATTTTAAAGGTTTTCCACCTACTGCTTAGATTTGTGAAAGTTTTACTGAAAGTTGGTAAGTCTACCCGCATATTTGCGGGGCCGCCGTCCCCCCTCAATACTAGTATGTCGAGTTACGGCTACATCAAACTTAGAGCTACTTTGGTATAATTTAATTCAAAGGTAATAAAACATGAAATACCTTCGCCGCTCCCACCGCAGTATCGATTCCCACCAGCAGACCACCGCCAGGGCGCCACCACTCGCCGTCGAGCAAAGAAAAACAAAGCAAGTGAACACAACACTCAGAACGTCCACACTATTATAAAAGCGGCCGGCGAAAACCGCAACAGTTCACTTTTCGCCACAGTCAACTTGACGGTAAAAACTTTAACAACTTAAAAATAAGCAGAAGCGACGATCCGACCGCGACCAGGAGTATCCAATTAGATAGGAAGAATTTTAGCGAGTCAAACGGCGCGCACCGCGGAAAAGTTTTATATGATTTTACGTTTCTCCATCCCGTAGGCGCGGGCCGTGCGGCCGAAAGTTTTCAGCGTAGCGTCGGGAGCCGAGTGTGCTTTTGTTACGCAACTCACTGCGGCGCCGCGCCGCCAGGGGGAGCGCGCGCTCAGTGGCGCAGTGGCGGGCATGCGCACTGCCGCCGCCCCACCACACACTCCTCGTAAATCTTTTCTCGCTCCTCACCACTTGCCCTGCTGCTCCTTTCAACTGATATGAGCGACTGCCCTAATTACTAAGCAAAGATTCCATGCTCGCCAGCGACTGCCTTAAACAAACTTAAAGCTATAAACTGCTCTGGGGATTCGCTGAGCAATCAAACAGAATTCATCAACCTTCTCCATACATCCTGACCCACTTTGTGACTTAGTGTCAGAGGAAAGTCAATAACAAAACAGAGGTCATGGTGCCAAGAATCGCGTGAAGCCACGATAATGGTAGGACGGAACGCGAGCGCTATCTGCGATCTCAAGTGAGGCAGGTAATGTAGCTAACCAAATACTGCGAATAGGGCTTGAGTGCCGTTAAAAAATAAATAGCAACACTTGTTTAAATTGTAGGCAAGGCATTGCTATAAAAAGCCTCGCTATAGTCGCTATTTTAATCTGACAGTGTTACGCAACTCTTTCGGCTGTCACTTACCTACGAAAGCTCATAGAATATTCACTATTTCACTAGACAAGGGAGGAACGCCTAAATAAGGAAAAGGTATCGCGTGATAGACACCCGACTAGCTAGAAAATACCTGGAAACTACTTCACACGTCGACGAACCCTAACCAAAATAGTTCGATTTTAGACCTCACCTTTTACTTGTGCAGGGACGAATTTTATGATGTTGTCGTATGAAACATGGGGCACTGCTGACCTGATAACATTTAAAAGTGAATTGTAAGATTGTCAATAAAACAAATAACGACGGTATGTGGATGTACCTAGACATGAATGAGGCTGTACCTAAACAAACCCGATATTACCTACACTCGCGTACTGTAAATATTATCTATTAAGTATAGATAATATTTACAGTACCTACCCAGATACCGATTTCATGACGACATGGCGTTTAACTAAATTCAGTGCAGCCTAAATCTATACCGCATTATCCATTCATTATTAGAACCCTAACGTACCTAAGTAAATTACCTAGTCCTTTTCAGGCAACGCAATTGCGACTTCTGCGAGTACCTAAGTATCATAAGAAATCATAAACATTCAAATTCACATAAGAAGATGAAAACGCCAAGAAGACATCATTAATTCCTCTGCATCTGGCAGCATACCTACTCATTTCCTAGAAACTATTCCACATACCACTTACTTAGCTCCCTTACTAACTTGAAGCTTGAAGTCAATCCCCATCTTCTTAGAATCCGTGCTGTGCATACAATATTGTCGCTGCAGTGATTATGAGCTGTGTACACACCTGTGGCGTAACGACCCATTATTGTTAGGTGCCGCACAGACTGGCAGGTTACATGTCAGGTCGACTCGACTGTCGGACATTTGTTTATGGTGATTGAGAAAGAACAATCAGAAATGGATTTATTTTGGTGTTTGACTGCTATTTTGTCCGGTGTTGCATGCTAAGTTTTAAGTACATTGCAGAGCTAGTTGTTTTAAAAAATATATCTACGATTAAAATAAGAATAAGAACATGCCTGTGTCACGTTTTCTTTATGCCAACTGTTTTTCCTTTTTTGATTTATGTTACAGCTAATGCCAAATGTGTTTTAACATTAGAGGCTTTACGTGCGGCCTCATATGAGGATCTGTGTAGGTTCACTACAAGCTATTTTGTTCAGAAGTTATAAGAACCTATGTAAGTATATATTGCAGAAAGATGTAAGGTAACCAATTTTTCATTAAAATCCGTTTATGTGTCATAGACAACAAACGTAACCGTTTGGTAAATAAATCCTTTAAAATGAAAAACATGATCACTAGAATTTTACAAATTAGTTAGTCACTAGACAGAGCCATAGAAACGCCTGTAGGTAGGTATGCCGTGAGCTTTACATAAAACAATTAACAGGCCACATCTGGAGTGGCAGTGCTCCTTGTTATAATTACCAAGAATTTCCGCCTAACATCCAGACGCCACTGATAAGTACAATAACGCTTACACGTTATTGTTGTCTTAAACTTCTGAAGTTATGTAATTGTCTTGATATTCCTTAGCTAATAGGTAAGTTCATAAGGTAAGATAATTGTTATTGTATGAAGGTTACCTACGTCGGATTATTGTTGTTAATGTTTAAAGATAGGTACCGACAATACTTAACACCAAGGAAGAAATCAAGAAAGAGCTCTATTTCCTAATGGACATTTTCTCCTTTAGAAGGATAAAAATAATCGAAACCACCTAGTTCGGTAGGTACCTACTTGCCATGGGGTTAATTCAAAGTTTATACCTTCGATCTGAAGCTACGAAGCTTAGGTTTAATCAATCAGACTCAATTGTCCTTTTTGACCTCCTATCAGGGGCTCGATTCTCCTAATTTTACTTAAGCGACATACGATTCACGTTCGACTGAGATCCAATCCCGACTCGATTACGATTGATGCGTATGTGGCATTCCGCTATTTTTTCTTTGAAATAAACGTTTTTATCCTTTTCTGTCATTCAATAATGAATCATTTTGTCTGCAAGTGATTTATGATTACCGTATCTACCTATAGACCAAAATCACCAAAATAGCAGACCAATCGCAAACCAATCGAATGTCGTTGAAATACGATTGGTCTTATATTAGTAGCAGAATGCCCGATATGGTTAAAACTGCTATTGCGATCATATTGCGATTCAATTTCTATTCGATTTTGACATTGTTAACTTAGGAGAATCGGGCCCCAGGTGGTAAAGTGGTAGCTCAATCGAAACTAATCAAAAGGCTTATATTTTATTAACTTCTACTAAATTACAATCGATTCCTACCATCAGACGATATTATCAGAGGGGTCAGGGTTGGAGGTGCCAGCGAGCAACATTGAAATCCCTTCTAATAGGATAGATAAAAATAGAGTCTTGATAGATAAAAACATCTTTAAAAACAAGCTTTTATTTAAATGCGCTAAAAAGAAAAAAATAATTTTTTACTGTAACTTTAATGTCAACTTATAACGACATTTCAAATGTAACATATTTGACACAATTTATATGTTTTAAAAGCTTGTCGCGAGATTTAAGTACTCGTATTTACTTTCTTAGTAAAATCGCGACAAGCTTTTAAAACATATACCTAAATTGTGTCAAGTGTGTGTTTTTAAAGATGTTTTTTTACCTCAATTTATTTTATACTTTTTAGTTTTCACCTGGTAAGTTCCTAAGTCTAAATTCTGTAGCGGCGGTCATCTTAGATTTTGATTTGGTAAAGTGCACTTTATTCTACTTGTCAAGCCCTATCATTGGATACCCATATGGATGGGATTGAAAAAAATAGGTTATTCACCATTTTGTAGCGGCGGCCATCTTGGATTTTTATTTCGTAAAGTGCAATGTGTTCTACTTGTCAATCCCTTTCATTTGATACCCATATTGTATAGGTACCTTAAAAATAACTAGTCCGCCATCTTGTATATTAAGCCATGTTGGATTTAGGATGACGTCACATAGCTTAACATGCATTGTCATCCAAACTAAACATGTATGCAAAATTTCAGCTCAATCGGTTGAGGGCAAGTGCCTTAAAATTGAGTTGTAAAATTCCACCCGAACACACATAGTTACATACATACATACATACATTGCAAGTTAAATAAAAGCTAAAAAAATAAAGTAAATGATTCGGAATTGAATATAACAAAGATGTCGTAAGGATCGATGTGACAGTGTATTTAACTTTCAACAGATTTCCTTGATAGGGTTCCTATCTAAGGTGTAGAATAACTTTTAATTAAGTCTCAATTACCATAATATATATACTAATGAAAACTAGCTCCGCAAGTTTCGGGTTCGATTCCCGTAATGGGCGGATCAAGCACTTAACAAAAACGTTGTATTCATCTACATGGAGTAGGTACCTATGTATAAAAAGAGTACACAGAGGGTGTAAGTACCTACATAAAGCAGTAAGTATATAAGGATGTGCATACCTAGGTAACGTCATAGTGGTTTCTTAAGGGAGTACCTACATCGGGTTGCACAATGTAGGCACCCTCATAGGGTGAGTACGTTATAGATACCTTCTACGCTGATTCCCGTAGGTCAAGATTTAGGTATTTTAAACTTCATAGACGTTCCGCCCGCTGTAGTAGGTAAGGAAATTAATTCAGGCTTTCGCGCTAAAACACGTGAACAGATGAAATATAATACCGTGTTGGTATCCTCAAAACGGAGCTAGGACACTTTTTTCTACGCGAACGAAGTTTCAGGCGAAAAGTACTAATAACAAAAACAGAACAACTACAGTTATCGGCACGGATATCGAGCCATGACCTTCACCTGCGCAGAAGCGATTTACTGCCTTATTGCCTTATGCGTACGGGTGCGCAAAGCGATCCCCACTCTTCCGCCGAGAGCCCAATATCCGGGCCGGTATCTGTAGTTGCATTCAATAAGTTGACTGATTGGTATCCATAGCAGCCATTTTTTATTCCATGCTATAGGTCAATGAATGGTCAGTAAACTATGCAAGAGCTCTAACATAGCACACCGTCGGTGTTGAAATATGTATCGATATCGAGCGCAGCTCTAGGAATTACCTAGGTACCGATATATCGCGTTAATCACTCGATACTAATATAGCGTGGCAGAAATAAACTTTAATTACAGCTAAACGGTTTAATTGAAGCTTTAGGTACCTACGTAGGTAAATAACTTGCACCTAGGTGCTTGTGTACTTACCTAGGTAAGTACCTACGAGGTAGGTAGATTTTGTAGTAGACAGCTGTGTTGCCGGGAAAATTCTTCATTACTAAGTACTTTCGTCCTTGTGAGGTGCGAGTAAATCTTTTTGACTATGTACCTATTTACCTACTTGCTGAGAGTAGGTACCTATTCAGCAAATGACCCAGTACGTACGACTCCACAACTTCATAAAACTAAGAACCTGCATAACTAATTTTAGTTACATACTTAACTACCTAACTACGTTAATACCCGGGCACCTACCTTCTATCCACCGCTACCAATAAGTCTACATAAATAGTGTCAAAAAGGAATAGGTGCGTTTCATAGGTATCACACACAGGAGCTTGGGGTTCGGCTGTGCCCTGGTTACCTACCTATCGCTCGACCATAGCATAGAAATCCGTTAGAATAGAATAGAATATCATTTATTTCTAAGTATATGGTACATTGAGGTTTTACACTGAATATTGTTTCCATTGCTGGTGTAGAAATATTTAGTTAACCATGCTTTAAAAAGAAAAAAAAAAGTAATCATAAAAATGGCAAGTAAATTGAATCACAAAAAAAAATGTATAAGTAAGTATATGATAGTAATTAGAAATAGGTAACAATATTATTTGCGTCAAAATGGTAAAATATTAATTGTTGTTCACCAGGCCAATCAGTGGCGTGTATTGTAACTGTTATTACCAGCTCAATTAGCTCGCCAGTAACGGGTTAATGCCGACGTTATATTGATGGAGTACCTGAACGATGTAGGTAAGTCGGCTTTTGTGGAGTTATGCTACCTAGAACTTGTGCCAAACGATACCTGTATTCGAATTGATCCTAGGGCCTAACATAACGTAGGTGGGTACGTACCTACCTACCTATTTAAGTAAGCTGTATAGGAAAACACGAATGGCGTATAAGTCCCGGGTTCGACTCGTGTGCTGTACATTTTGTAATCAAACACAATTATTCCTTTCTGACACTTAAGTGAATGTTAGACATTTATATACAACTACTTTAACGTTTGTTGCGGTTATATTAACTTTATTACCCGACTGCCAAAGAAGGAGGGTAATGTTTTTCGAGTGTATGTAAGTATGTATGTATGTCTGTTCCTTTGTGACCTCCTGTAGCCTAAACGGCTTGATGGATTTTGATGTATGAGGTATCGTTAGATTTGTCTTGATTACGGGAGTGTCATAGGATACATTTTATCCTAAAAGTCCCACGGGATATTTTTTCTAAATTTCCCTTTAAAAAAATATGTATGCGGTATCATTAGATTCATTTCAATCACGGGAGTAATTAATATAGGATACGTTTTTTCTCAAAATTCCCACGGGAACATGTTAATTCTGCGTCAACGCAAAGCAACTCATGCGTTAGCAAGCAAAAAGATAGGGCGTGGCCTGGCATACGGCGCGCGGCGCGGTGCGGAGGGGGATATGCTCGAGTATACAGCCAATTCAGCCATGACTAAAAAGTTGGGCAAATCGTTAAAGCTCTACCAAATAAACGCTGTTGACATCTCCCTAGAAGCTAAAACCTACGGTCAGTGCCCTCGCAAACAATACATTTCTGACGACCCGAACAAAACAGGGGGCATTCTCGGCACACTAACTATTGGAATTGGATCTCGCGTGATGTTACGCCGCAACATCAATGCAAACCACGGTCTGGTGAACGGTGCTATGGGTATCATAAGAAGAATTGAGTGGCCTTCTCTTCGCAGAGAGCAGTTAGAACCAGGTGAGTTACCGCAGGCAGTATTCGTAGAGTTCGACGATCGTTCTGTTAAGGGCAATGAATTGGGTGTGGGGGTTCGCATAGAGCCCTCCACTGTCGACTTTGATGCGCTTCGCGGACAAGGGAAGATTGAACGTCGGATGCTGCCTTTGATACTTTGTTGGGCTGTAACGGTACACAAACTGCAAGGTACCACCTTGGATCGGGCTGTCGTGGACCTATCAAACGTGTTTGCAAAGGGCCAGGCTTATGTAGCCCTAAGCCGTGTTAAAACACTTGCTGGGTTAGCAATAAAAACACTTGACCCAAAAAAGCTGTTGGACCGGCCCCACGACGAATGTTCTTTAACTGAACTTAAACGTTTGCGGGATCTTCAGCAGTAATGACTCACCTAATTCTTTTTCTTCTTCACTACCAACAGTCCAGATTGGCGGTAAATTTATGTTGCGGAGTAACATCACTCGTAATCTAAAGCCAAATGTCGTCGAAATAATTTAAAATGGTACTTACATATACATAGTCTTCTACATCTACAACATTTTCGTTAAATAAAAACAGCTAAAAAGTTATAAATAAAAGAATTATTATTAAAAAAACAAAATACCCGACTGCACACTAAAAAAAGAGTAAAACAAGCCCCACAATAATATTGATCAATCAAATGCTAAAAACTAATTATGTAATACCGTTTAAACAATACCTATATTAAAATACACTACAATATGTGTTCGTAATCGATAGTTAAATAAACAGAAACTTATTTTGAATACAAATTTACTGAATATAATTTATAAATATTGATGGAAAGCATCGCAGGCGGGGACCACCTTGACCGCCACCAACGAAAATTCTGCTAAATGGTGCACAACCGAAATGACTATAAATAAGCCTCTGTTGGTCCCCGCCTGCGATGCTTTACATCAATATTTATAAATTATATTCAGTAAATTTGTATTCAAAATAAGTTTCTGTTTATTTAACTATCGATTACGAACACATATTGTAGTGTATTTTAATATAGGTATTGTTTAAACGGTATTACATAATTAGTTTTTAGCATTTGATTGATCAATATTATTGTGGGGCTTGTTTTACTCTTTTTTTAGTGTGCAGTCGGGTATTTTGTTTTTTTAATAATAATTCTTTTTTTAATCCCGACGTTTGGGATCCATTACATCGTCCATGGACACGGGCAGACTAAGTAGGTAATATGCTGGTCGACTTGATATTATAGTTACAAACAGCTACCCTACATTTTGTTGAATATTGTCAATCTGATTCACGCAGAACGAGCTCAATGTATCCTTAGCTCTAGTAGTTTTCGACTTGGATTTGGATTTAATAGGTTCTTGATGATGATTATAATGAAGAAAATGTAGGGTAGTTGTTTGTAACTCTATATCAAGACGGCTGTCATTGAACATCCTTGGCAGTCGTTACGGGTAGTCAGAAGCCAGTAAGTCTGACACCGTTAGACTGGAAGCCGACCCCAACATAGTTGGGAAAAAGGCTCGGAGGATGATCAGGCCCGCCGTAAGCGGGCGTGCAGCGCGTGCACAGCACGCGGGCGGCACGTCCTAGGGGGCGGCAAATCTAGCGAGTTATCACGTAATATTTAAAAAATACAATATCTTTTTACTAATGATTTGATTTCAATATTTCCGAACACAGCAATAGCACTAAGAATATTACTTACACTGCTGGTTTCAGTTAGGTACATCTGTTGAAAGGACATTTTCAAAATTAAAGATACTTAAAAACGATTTAAGATCAACCAGTGGCGTAGCGTGGGGCAAATGCTATTTAGGGGGCGGCAAAATTAAACCAATAAAATTTCAGAAAAAGCCGCCCTAGTTTTGGTCGTCTCCTATCAATTTTGGCTGTTTCACCCTTTGCATCCCCAAAAAAATTCGCGCTCGCTGCGCTCGCGACTCCATGTCAGATATCGCATTATCTTTGTTTAATTGTTGAGGCATTCAATTCCGAAAAAACATTTTTCGCGCACGTCCGTTATGGCTTTTTATGATATGTTTACTTCATGAAAACTCTAAGGAAAAAATCGCGCTCGCTTCGCTCGCGGCTTTTGCACTTCACTTCTGTGCATATCTTACTTTTTGACTTTGCTTTGTTAATAATTTAATGAACTTGGACAAAACCAAGGTCATGTTCAATGAACATGTTCTACCGGAACCGATCGCGATACACGGCACCGTTCTCGAAGTTGTTCAGAAATATGTATACCTCGGGCAGACATTGCAGTTAGGTAGAAACAACTTTGAGGACGAGGTGAATAGGAGAATTCAGTTGGGTTGGGCTGCATTTGGGAAGCTACGTCGAGTCCTAACATCGTCGATCCCACAGTGCCTAAAGACAAAAGTCTTCAATCAGTGCGTCCTACCTGTCATGACTTACGGAGCCGAAACGTGGACACTGTCGGTACGGCTGGTTCACAAGTTTAAAGTCGCTCAGCGGGCTATGGAAAGGGCTATGCTCGGCATTTCTCTGAGGGATCGCATCAGAAATGAGGTAATCCGTCAGAGAACCAAGGTCATCGTCATAGCCCACCGAATCAGCAAGCTGAAGTGGCAGTGGGCTGGCCATATTAGCCGAAGAACCGATAACCGTTGGGGTAAACGAGTTCTAGAGTGGACACCACGCCTCGGCAAACGTAGTGTAGGACGTCCTCAGGCACGGTGGAGTGATGACTTGCGCAAGACGGCTGGCAGGAGCTGGATGCGAGAAGCCGAAAATCGATCTCAGTGGCGTGCACTTGGAGAGGCCTATGTCCAGCAGTGGACTGCGATAGGCTGATGATGATGATGATGATTGTTAATTTACAGTGGTTTTTATGTTTTGTGTCCTTAGACTAAAAAATTTTCGCGCTCGCTCCACTCGCGCTTCCTTACATATGATGTGTGTTATAAGTTGACTTTTCAACGGGAAACCCACCAAATAACATATTTTACTGACTTTAAACATTGTTATAGATATTTAAGTGCGTTAGTTTACGTTAATCATAATCTTTCAATACATAGGGGCCACTTGGGTAATGATTGCACTGCATTGATACCCTAAGCAATTGCTTAGTTTGCTTATGGGCTAGCCCAGGACTTCTTAGGTTACTCTGAACATTTAAAGTAAATAAAAAGTTTTGTGTAATGTATGTTATGTATTGCAATAGTTATTTTTCCAAAAGTAGGTGGGTTTTCTGCAATTAGAGCGGTGCATGTACATATTTTTTTTCTGTTGGACAAGTAAGGTGGATATGAATGGGCGGGGGGGGGGGAGTTCCGGACCCCCTGGATCCTCCCCCCCCCCTATGTATTTTTTGACAAAACGTATGTAGTCGTAGGGCGGCATAATCAGTTTTGCACGCGGGCGAACAAACAGCTAGCGGCGGGCCTGAGGATGATGATGATCAAGACGACCACAACCTTGGTCTGCCCGTGACCATGACAGCCTAGTCGCAGCGTAGAATTACAAAAACTAATGAGTATGTTTACAGCCTTAGAGAGGATACTCCCCGACTGAATAAAATGTGTTTTTAGGCACTTCACCGGATTAATTGTTTTACTGGAAGCCCGGGGGTCTTGGAAACAAACAAAGATAGGTGGTGCATGAACACCGAGGTTCAAATTAGTGTAATTGCCGTAATCGGGTGTGCAAACGTATGCTACTGAAGTACTGTTTCCTATTGTATTTTAAGCGTTCATCCTTATTTAAAATGATCAACCAAATTAACTGAGGATGATCTTAATCTGGCTGATGTAGGACATAATTTGTGTCTTAGGTACCCACTTTATATTACAAGGCC
This sequence comes from Helicoverpa assulta, assembly GCA_963856015.1. NCBI lineage: Eukaryota > Metazoa > Arthropoda > Insecta > Lepidoptera > Noctuidae > Helicoverpa > Helicoverpa assulta. The sequence goes on from CAWLCW010000023.1 coordinate 10,252,521, forward strand.
AGAAATTACTGAATACATTGCAATTTTCTGCGTAGTTTGTCTTGTTCTGCAGGTGAATCTAAAAAAAAAATGAGTGCTTGAGTTCTAGGCATAAATGCTTGGGGGTTCTAAGTTCAATATAACTGGTAGGCACGAATAGAAAACCTTAAAAAAATTAAAGACAGCTATTTTATTTACACACTTTATTGAATTAACATAATGAAAACAAACATTAATATCATATTGAAATGAACCTCATGACAGTATACTGTAACCGTGAGTACAACATTTATATTCATAACATTTAATCAATTCAATACACAAAACGATTAGATATGTAGATAATTACAGTGATATTCGAAAGATATGACATGTGAACATCTAGAGTGTGTGAGAACATAATATAGATTACACGACATCTTGCATCCGCAGTACATTTAGAAGCAGTAAAGAATAAACTATTTATCAGATTTGATAGGAATATGTGCAAGTTATTCTTTATTATTATACAATGCACATTCCTATATATTCTCGGCGACATCCGGGCAAACGAACGCTACGTGAATTATCCGCACAACCAATTTATTACTAAGATAAGCTCTCACTCTCAACAACTCGTCAAATGTCCTCGACTACAGCCGGGGACCTACATCTCGTGTCCAGCGGCCCGCTGCTCGTATCAATGTAATAGAAGACCTGAGAAATCCAATCAATAGAATTGATTTCTACAGGGAAGCATTGTTATTCCCACGCAAGCGCACTTCACTAGAAGATACCGCAATGTCGCCCGACACTTGTTTCCAATGTACCTACATAAATTGTTTCTAGTTACATCTAACTTTTAATTAGGTACCGGGTATTATTGCATGGCATATTATGATGTTAGTGGCAGTCAGCGCCATAAATATAGCAACATTGAAGGATAGCTGCCGCAGCAGACTCAATAACATTACATTTGTTTGACTAGACAATTAGCCGCATTAGAGATCACAATACCTACACACATTTTCACTCATCTTCCAAAACTTAAATGTCAGTATATTTATGCCATTGATGAAAACCAATAAAGTCTACACGTTTATATCCAAATAACATTTGTAGAACAAGACTTTTTAATGTTTACTAATTATAATGAATACAAAAATTAAATGCTTACTGTAACAGCAGTGAAACAAAAACATCAGATATTTTTGTTGTTTTTTGATATTACAATTCTTAACTATACTCAGTCAATAATTACTATTAACTTTAATACTAAACAGGTTTCGAAACTGTGAAATTAATAGCCTACGCACATACACAATATGACAGAAAATAAGACGGCGGATCTACATTTTAATTTGTATACACACAACTAGTATGTTCGTATACTTTGTAGAATACGCCTTACCAATATTATTCAATATCATCAATTTCATACAGCACGATTCGCCGTACCAGCAGAGCGCATACTTCATTATTTATAGAAGATTTAATTCTTGGATAAAAATACCTTCTTAGATAGTCGGAATACATTCAATTGAACTATAAAGCTGTGTAGGTGAAGATATGATGAAATCCTCTGTATCAAGTTACCCTGTTCACTACGAAAGTGTAGTATTAAAAGATGAATATTTTGTCTCTAATAAAATCGTAGTGTACTTAACGGGATCAAGCGAATATAATTATTGTTGGATATCGTAAATATGCATAATAATTTACACAACCATTTTACCCAATCGTGTCGAACCTGTATAATATGGATTATATGTTTATCATATCATAGCAAAATATTGTGTATGTATTATGTTTGTCATAATTGCAATAATATGTCACCAATAAACTTGAGAACGATGTGGTTTCATGGTAAGAATTTATCCAAAATATTTAATAATAGAATGTAGTTATGTCAAATTTTAATATTATTAACCGTAAAATCCAAGGGATTCTTAAAAACGGTGCAATAAGAACTTCAAATACATGTGCTAACACGAAAATTGTAAAGAAATTCACTATTACATTAATAAATATTTGCTAAGATTGAATGTAATTACACTATTATACAGCGCTGTCTGACCCTGTCAATAAAGGCTATATAATTCATAACACGATCCAAATGAAGTCCACAATCGTACAACTTACAGATTAAAATAATTTCAAGAAAATCTAAGAACAAAAGGCACTAACTTTTAGTTTAGTGTCTTAAATATATTAAGAACATTTGAAACATACAAATAACGAGGATAAAACTGATATCTGATTATACAGTAAATAATTATTATTTTAATTGTCATTTAACGCAATCTTGCACTGTGTAGAACATTTGCGTTATGAGTACTCGGCATAGTTACTGAGTTCCCTAGCTCTGCTTACTCAATCTCTTACACTTCTGATGGCACTGTAATACTATTCTCAACATTACCTAAATAAACATTCCTGTATTCGAAAACTCCAATCCAATAAAACCATCGACAATATAACCGCATGTTAAAATTAATTATCAAATATGTTATAGAGCATGATACGCAATAGACAGAATAAAAAGAAAACATAGATTGATCGAAGAGTAACAAAATTAAGTGTGATTAAGTAGTAAGTGATTATTTATACATTAGTAACATAACGAGTTACGTATCTTGCCTATAGCATATTTTGGTGCGACTAAAATTAAGTAATATTTATGTAATATAAGATTTACTTAATTCGTACACGAGTACGATGTGCATAGCACACTAAATTATAATATTGCTTATCGAACAACAGAAAACAAACTAAACGTCATTTCGCAGCCTAGCTTACATCAACATTGACAAAATTGAGCAAATCAAAATAACAATAACAATACGAATCATAATAATTGCTATAATTATATAATGAGTATAATAAAGATTATATCGATTGCTGTGATTACTATAAATTAGAACTGAACGTAATAATACGAGGATATAATGAAAAATTATCACTAATTATTATTTATTCACTAATAATTTAAAATTGCATTGTCCTAAAATTTATTAATATCATTGACAACACCGATGTATTGATACTTCTTTATCAGAAAGTATTTGCGTTACAATTACCTTTGTAATGTTAGATACAAAAGGTGTGACGGCGAGTGCTGCTACAAGCGTGCACTAAGTCTACTGCCTGCGCCATCACTATCCGCGCGATCCACTTCCTGACGTAGCTCGAGCACAAAAGTGCAACCCCAACGTTAATCACAGCTATGAAATCTCTTCTCTTTAGTAAATTACTATTTTTTTTTTCAAAATTATCTTTTCACAAATTTATATCTATAGATTAATTCTATTTAACCTGTGTGTACTTACTTTACGAAGCTCTATACATTGTCTTAATTGCAATTTAATAGACTATAAATAATTGATTTTATCAAAATTTTATTGCTACGTTAATTTAAGCACACAAAAATAGTTAAAACTTTAAGAGAGGTGTAAACAAAAATAAAATAAACTTTCAATAATTTCACATAACGCAAATACATCGATAGAAAAACAAAATTTTGACTAGCATATAAAATTTCTTAATTTTTTCTACTCTCAGAACAATTTGACTAGCATATCGACCGACGATTTCAACGAAATAAAACTAATTTTCAATACTATCGACGTCACATTAAACAATAAATTTAGACACAACTTTGGCACAATCATTCATTACTGAAATACTGCAAGGGGAAGACTTGGGAAATATGTTATTGGGATATGTTTCGAGAATATTAAGTCTAATCGCATAGTCTTACAACTAGGGTGCAAAATTAATAAGAAGTGGATAATACAGCTCGCTTACGAACTCCCTATAGCTTGATACTTGTATTGTTATGTTACCATATATCATGTTTAAGACATGCGCACTTTACACGCCTTATTACAAAAGTTGAAATTCAATATTTGGCACTCGATATTCGTGGCGACTTGGCACTGTTCAACTTTTAAGCAAATATAATGTAATTTCACCGAAAAGCTTTCTTTAATACCAGTGGTCCTATAGTTATCTTACCCTACATTATACCTAAGTGTTTTTTTTTTACTTTTTTTTGGAAATATTTGATTACCACAGGACTATATTTGATCTAAGACTAAATACAATGAGCAGTCTGGAGAGGGTGATAAAATAATTCAAATAAACCGTTCTACATTACATTACTAAACATTAACTACTCTCAGAATAATTTAGCATAAATCCACAACATTATTAATGTTAAACAAACTTTAACAATCTTTGGCTTTGATCCCTAGACCAATATTAATTATTCGACTTAAAATTTCCAGTAGCCGATGTACCCTACACATTGTGTATACGTTAGAGATCTTAATAGTTCAAATGTAAAATAAATTAGAAGACTATCACATTTAGCAACACTATTTTTATACCTAACGTCTTTTTTGTGATCTTAGACGATTTTAAATGATATACTGAAATGTTATCTTCTCCTCTGTCTTCGTTTAAAGTAAGTTTCTTAAAGGATTTGATCCCATCGGTTTCGTGCAGCCGCGCCGCTCCTGCGCCGCAACTATTACTGTAACACCTAATTTCCAGGTAATTACGATTATTTTATTTACAAATATTGTCTTTAAACCCTCTCACTCTGTTCGCTAAACTAACACTACGCTACGTCAGCGGGTCCGAGGTCGATTGTAACGCATCTACGCCTATCTAATGTACGCCGACACTCGATTAAACTTACTTTGAACATTATTACTTGTGGTCGGTACTGATCATAATGGAAAATAAATCCAATAGACAATTGATATACTCAACCGCTTAAATCCATAGTAAATTCGATCAGCTTAGCTAACTCCTGTTGCACACTTTGTTATAAATTCATAAGCCGTGATCAGTGAACGAGACAAATCATTATAAATATTTAACTATTTAAAATAAGTGTTTTGTGAAGTTAAAGTGTTCACTGTTCACGGATTAGCAAAAATTTTAAAATGTCAGTCGTATGTTTTTTATAATTATTATTATTTTTCAAACCCCTTCCCCCAGGTCTTACTGATATATAAATCGCTGACATGTTCTGCTCCAATCAATCAAATACAGTGGAGAATAAATATAAGAATATCTAAAATACTTATAAACTCGTAACAAATGTAAACATACATTCAGCGTGGATCTAATGTCTTGCCAATAGCGTCACCTCGTTTTAGAGATTGTTTTGGTCACGTTCATTTGAAGAAATATATCGGAGCCAGAGTCCCGTATTGCGGCTGCATCAGAATGGTGCGTTCAGTGTTGTACAGTTTGTACGCAACGCCGGAATTCTGGCCGCGGAGCCCCATTCAATGGATCGGTGCCTTCACGATGTGGTTCGGGGCGATGTAGTGGTAGCCCGGCAGCGGCAGCCCCGCCGTCTCCATCGTGATCCTGGAAACATTACATTCACTCATTACTTCACACTTGAATTTATAGCGCCACTATGTCACATCTGTTCCAAAAAAGTATCAAAATCGTCAAAATATAATCAGTAAAACCCCATTCATTGGGACACAAACGAGATGGAATTGTGTTAGGTATCATGAAGAAATTCAAATAACAGCTTGGATGGAATGGAAATCAAAGGATAAAGCGACGGGTTCCGATTGTAAACCCGTTCAGACACAACAATCAGTTCAAACTTGGAACGCTAGGATTTAAATTAAACGTAAGGAAAACTCTTACCAGGACATTGGATGATCCATTGAGCAGTAGGATAGTACACGATGGAGCAAAGTTCAGCATGTCAGGTATCACGGGAATGTTTGGTGCCGGTGGGTAGGCGGGAGGTGGCGTGGGTCTTCAAGGAGGCTTTGTGTTCGAAACATTTACTTAAACATTACCTGCACTTAAGACTAAACCGCGCTCTGTCAGAAAAGAAACGTATTATCAATGAAAAACAAACGCGTACTATTATTATGTTTATTAAGTATGTACTTTAAAACAATACACTTTTGCTTAACGATTCTAGCGAGTAATATAAACCTGAAACGAATACGAAAACGTTTACTACCTTAAAATTAACATGATTTTTATTACAAATAGAAAATTATATTGACAGCTAAATAATCTGCATTCCCTACGGAACTACAATTAGAAACATACGAATTGGACCTCAATTTTAAATTCGCACTAATTAATAAAATAATGTGTTGGCAGAGCACCGCCGTCACCTAACTAATCTGCTATAGCTTCGCTATGTCTAACGTGACGGCGCCCTCTGCCTTATACTTAAGGTCACCTAAATATAAAACAGTCCAAACTACTTATAATAATCTTGAGATAGAATCATAAGTAGCTATAAATGTATAATAAATAATAAAAACATCCAACATTCCCATTCCTATTGGAATTATATTTGGCGTAAAGAACGACTCGTGCTACTACAAACAAATCATTTCCCGACGATTAACAAAATCAAAGTCATACACAGACGATCGCTCAGCCTTATAAAACTATAAACTATCGCATTACCAAATAAAAACACCATTCATAATACACTTTTTTATTTATAGTTTTACAAAGCTGAAGTGTCCATTGATTTATAAAATGTGTCCAAAATTATTAAGGAAAATCAATTTAGCAACGAATAGATAAGTTGTAAACTGAAATGATTAAACCAAAATGTGATTTGTTTTTACAATAATTCCGTCAAAAAATCTAATTTGATCTTCCCTTGCAAGTGTACAGAGGTACAGCCATCAAACAATACTTCGTTTACATGTGAATATGAATGTGTACAAATGGGATGAATTACAAAATGCCTATAGCTATATTTAATAGAATTTCTACAGCAGGAAGTATCGTTTGACGCACTGTTCTGATTGCGACACCCTGTATTCTGATTCCAAATAGATATTTGATAACATCTGAACGCAAAGCACTCTGTATATTCTACAGCCATAAGCTTCTACGTACTTCTACTATTGTCAAGATCCCTAGTTGTCGTTAGTCGTATTAATTTTATAATTTTCCGTCGATGAGTCCATCATGTAACATTACACAATCATTATGTACTAGCATTTACCATCGTGATTTTATTTCATTTTTATGATGATGTTTTAGTCCCAGGATATTTAAGTCTTATTTTAATATTTATAAAAAAGATTTTTTTCATAACATTTTTGATCAAATTTTATATTTCATCATTTTCAAAGCTCTCTAGCGCAGTCACACTTTCAAATATAATAAACTTGTTACTGATTTAATTACAATAGGTTATCAACAATACACATTTTTTTTTATTCAAACATGTAGAAAGTGGTTAAAATATTTTAAATCAAAGAACTTCACATTACATTCTCAAAAATAACACAGAAGTTTTCAACGAAAAATAATTTACGATTAAGTATTTTAGTTACAAAAGTGCTTTTCTTTTCAAAAGTATCTTTGAAAATATTGAATAAGTAAAAAGAATTTCTCAAAATAATAAAGAACTGTTTTTATTTACTCTTAAAAATAAAACTTAAGATGACGATGATGAATGACTGTTTTAGAGAACGTGCCGTAACGACGATTATTGCGAGACTGACGCGTTTCGCCGACCTGTCGCCCCCACCCTGACGTGACGTCACTAGCACAAAACGCTCTTAACAATAAAACCTTCGATGACAATCGTAGTACATGATTAGAATACAGAGCCATCAAGTAAGCCGTTCAGTCGGACGAATTAGTAACTACGACATGACAGCCATAAAAGCTGGTATTGCCAGATATGTGAAATTCAACTAACCCATAATTAAAGGGATTTTTATTTTAAACTCCAACATTATTTCACAATAATTTAAAACATTATTGCCATGTTATTATATTGTGTGTCTCACTGTGTACGACACAAATGTAATAAATGTGTGAATAGTTGAATTCGACTCCCGTAATTTTGGTGAATGTCTTAAAATGGCAACACCGAATCAAAACTAGCTATGCCGTCATGAACAGCTTACTCGATGGCTCTATAAAGCTACGTAGACTAGACGGTCCAAAGTACGCGTAGTCTACAGGCGGGAGTCTGCACGAGTACTCAAATTTTATACCCAGACTACTGTTCCTTTACGTGTACAGACTGCACATCAGTCTACCCCAATCTGTCAAATTTCTTCAATAGATTTTCAACCTTATCACAATAGTGGAAGGTTAATGTTCGATTGGTAAAATTCGACAGATACGGGTAGTTCACGTGGCGTCCATACACGGAACGCCTAGTCGATGTTTATGTAGCCAGTCCCCCGGCGGCTAGTAGGGGTTGTACTTCCGGTCCTTGGAGGGCTTGGGCGGCGCGTCGTCGTCGGCGCGGCGGTGCTTGCGGTGCACGCCCGTGGTCTGCACGGGCGCGGCGCCCGCCAGCAGGTCGGACAGGCCGCCCAGCGCCGACAGGCTGGACAGCGCCCCCAGGGCGCCGGACTTGCTGAGCAGCTGCGCCAGCGGGATGGCGGACGCGAGCGGGCTACTGGACGAGCCGGCGCCGCTCGCGCCGCCCTCCAGGTTCGCCTTCTGTAGCTCCACACTGTAGGAGCGGGGGAGGAATGTTGTAAGGGACCTCTGGGCTTATTCGAGGGCAATAGGACTGGGACGGGCTGGCCCGAGTTTCGGAGTGTGTTGTTTTTGCGCCGTTTGAATTCACTGATATAATTTTAGTTCGCGATTTTTTTGGTTACGATGATTAGGTAAAACATATCTTAAAACACAAAACAAAAGTTTTTGGGTACGTAACATAAAACTTAATATTTTTACGCCAACCATATTGTGAATCACTTACAAACGCTCGGTGAAAATGCTGCAATAATCCCAAAATATACTTAAATTCTCCAAGGACTGCAAATTGCATTGCAGTCGATCTAAATATCCCGCCACATAGACTTTTCTAAATTCATCACACACGTAGTTAGCACACAAAACTTAAGTTATAATTGTTAGAAGTTGAGAATACGTAAAACACAATTATTGCGGCTTATTTAAATATTTAAATGTAGGATGGTATAAGGCAAAGGATCAGGAATTTTTAAATAGGTTTCCCGTTCCCTAGTTCCATATTGTATAGGTACTCAAAAAAAAAACTCATTAAAATATTTTACATTTAAAAGTAAAAATATAATAAAGCGCCAATTGAAATAACAAAAAAATATAGGGTGGCATTACGAGCGTTTGTGAGTGAATATAAAACTTAAGGTTCAAAATTCAAAAACTCCAAAAACAAAGACAAATTCGATTAAGAAATTATACGACAGCAATAAAAAACGAGAAAAATAAAAGTCCTCTAACTCGGGTCAGACACCATATTACTCAAAAAACAATTTCAATGAATCGAGAACGATTTCGAAACGGCCCATAAGGTGAGATAAATAACAGGAATAATGAAGGATTATAAAAAAATCGACCTTAAGGGTGGACTAGGCAAGAGTTTCGTGGACGGGCAAAATAATACTCCGGCGGAGTTGGATGGAAACTGTAAGGTGGAAATAAGTTTTTAATTAGTTATGTTAGACTTACCTCATGTTTATGAGGTACTGGGCCAGGGCAACGGAGTCAGGGTTGCCGGAGATGGTGATGGTTCGGTCAGTGCTGCCACCTTCGCGCTCCTCGCAGTTCGATATTCGGATCATGGCGCCGGAGATTTGTCGAATTTCAGCGATTTTGGTGCCACCCTGTTGAGAGTTAAGATAAAGACAATTAAGATTTTTTTACGCGATATCAATAAGTGACCTTTTGACAAGGACATAAGGATTCATACTCTTTTCATTCTTAAATGAAATAAACATAAATATTTGAGTTGAATGTTACAGTTACACTTTCCAATACAATTTGCTTCACTAATTTGTTGTTAAAGAAACCGAACAACTGAGACCCTTAGAACTACTTAGAAGTATGGACTACTTATGATGGTTTAATGTATGTAATTGAAATTTTTATTCTATAACTTATTAAACAAACTTATATTTATATAAGTATAAAAACCCACCTTGCCAATAATGCATCCTATAAGTTCATTGGGTACGGTCATTTCATGCGACTGTTGGTTGGTGGCGGGCTGGTTCCGTGACTGGTTCGACGTGCGCAGCTGTGAGCCTGCTAGTGCTGCCAGCGCTGAAACGAAATAAATAAAAAACATCAATAATGCTTATAATTGCGACTGAAAATGTTTGACTTACTTCAAGTCCTCGTTAGAGCAAATCATACACAAAAAAAATGGTGTGAAAATGAAATCTGTCGTGAGACAGACTAAGAGATTTAGAAGTAGTTTGGTTTCTACAAGGCAGTTTTTATTGTGCTTGCTTTAATGATGCTGTTAGCTTTTTTTGGCTAGTTATTTGGTTTCTTAGCACTACGCACTACAAAATTACTTTAAACCGTCTAGGCCATGACTTTAACACTAGCTTTTACTTTGAAAGTAGATATGCTTCATTCTTTGATAGTAAATAACACTCATATAATAGTAAATAAGAAAATACATTAGCTATTTTGCATTAAAAATACCTAACTTTATTCAATTTTATGTAGAATGATTGTCATGGACAAGGCGACTTAAAGTTGACTAGCAAACTAAATCATTTCTACGGGTAGATTAAATGGTTAGTATGGATTTTAAAATAATAATACATACTTAGGCTCTGTTTACCTGCAGGATTTAATCCGGCAGCGTTGGCCGGGCCTAGGCCGCCCAAACCTAGCGCGGCTAGGCCCGCTAGCGGTGACTTAGCCAAACCTCCCATCTAGAAAAGAATTTTAGAACTTAGGTGAATGTTTAGACATTAAACAAGTTGGTTATTTGATTGTGTAGCTAATACATTTAAAAAAGAAAGTATGTAGTTATAGATTTGTATCAAAAATGTTGAATATACACAATCATCATTAACCAACTTGTTAGGATTTTTCCATTGTACTAAAAACTTCAAAATCCAAACCTTAGAACTACAATTTCACATTGAGTTCCATATAAGTATTTTAGTAAGAAATTTACTAAAATAACTGCTGTAGTAATATACAATTTGAAAGTTTAACCTTATGTTTACATACTACTGAACGAGTATATTTTACAAGACAATACAAGTTTCATACAAAAGTAGGAAGATGTATCGTACTACACAGTATTTCTAAACAAAGTATATAACAATATGCTAGAATTAATTGTATATATATAGATAATATATATAGCTCCAGCTGCTTGTTTTCATCTTCTCTGACATAGCCGGGATGGGATCGCTGGATAGGGTTACCTGGGTAGAAACTAGATTTTACAAAGTAAATATTAAACTCTAGGAAAATTCGCAATGTTTCGCTCCAATTCAGACGACGTATGAATAATTCGGACTCAACTTTCAGCTTTCAACCATCCGAATTAAACATACTGGATAAGCCAAGCTCATGGATTCAGATTGGACGAAAAGGTAAAGGATTTGCGAATTTTCATAGCGGTTCCAGAAAAAAATTAAACCACGTCGTGAGTACTCGAATGGTGCTGCCCAAAAATGCACCTTTAAAATAACAGAAAGGCAAACTTGAATTTATTCTAATATATAAACTTGTAATCACGTTAAGCCATGCGCGACCATGGTTAATCACCATTATTATTTTTCGTGTGGAAAATAAAAAGATAAAATGGAATAGGCAAGGCAGAGGCAAAATAAGGAGAGGTGCAAGTACAGGAACGTTTTGTAACAATTTGATCATCAACGTGCGAGCTGTCTGAAGTACATTACGCTCGTATCTCGGCAATGCCAGAAAACAAACAGATAAAGCTTTTAATGTGAATGTTCGTTACTACACGACTAATATACATAACATTCGGTTCAAATGTGCTAAGATTAAATACTAAACTACAGATCGATATGGAAAACATATTGGAATAAGAATGATACAAAGTGGGGATACGTGCAAACAAGAAAGAATATATCGATGAGTTTCAAGCATAAAGTGCAAAGAGCAGAGCAAAATAATATGGATTTCATTCCTAGAGTCCACATCACCGGGGTTCTACAACTATTATAGTACAGGGTTAATTCATGGCCGCTACGGGGATCGACACCACACATCCAATTCGAGGGGATTCCGGGGCAGCACCAATCACATAACGTCACTCAGTCCACACAACCTCATAGAGAATACTTTTAAATACTTTGCTATAGTTCATGGGTTTCTTGGTTTTGCTAGAAGATCTTCTGCTAACAGGCAAAGTAGAACATTCCGGTTTATCAAGTCTACGGGGGCAGGTATAGCAGAAATTTTTGCTTCTTTTATTTCAAGATCAGTTGAGCATTCAATGTAACGGACGTGAAGGTCTTTTGGAAACCCTTAACTTTAGTTTCAGCTAGGCCGCGCGTTGTTCGAATTTTGTTTTCTCTTTATGCTTATTTGCACATAGAGGAAACAAAAACACCCTTATATTCGAGAGGTCCAATGCTTGCAGTTCATTCAAAATAAATGGAAAAATCTGAAGTTGTCTATAAATACCAAAACAGGATCATATTCCGACAAAACGACAAAAAAATAAAGGACAAAATGTTGTATGACCAAATTCGACAGCCCTCAGAAGATTCCAAGTATTTTCAACGCACAGTATATGGTCCCGACCTAACATATCCGACCTCTTTAGTCCAAAGAAGGAAGATGGCACCTGAGTATCCGACCTATTGAGTCCAAAGAGGTAAGTATGCAAGGCTGGCAAGCTAACGGCAGTTGGGCGACGTATATAAGAGCAGCGCGGCCTGGCGTGTATCTCTGTGAGGTCGGCGGGGCACTCACGAGGTGGTGGTCGTGCAGCGGCGGCGGCAGCAGGTGGTGCGGCGGCAGCGCGCCCACGAGCGGCGGCTTGACCTCCAGCAGCGGGAACACCGGCGCGCACACCGCCTGCCAACCACGCCCGTCACTAACCCGATCTTTTCCCGGTCTTATCAGGCCCCCTTTCAACCATTGGGACCCCTATGCCACTTTGCCGCCCGCGAAACCAAAAGCGAACAATCGTTCCTTCTTTTAATGGCCCCCTTTTCGCACTCCTAATGGTCCCCTTTTGTCCAGAGACCCCTAACGGGTTAAAGACGACCTAGAGTAATGCAGTACCTACCATCAGGAACTTTATACTGGTCAAAGGGTGCTATGGTTCTCGCCAATTTTTTTATCGTCACGGAAAGCGAGTTAAGTTACAAAAGAGGGATGGACCACATGGGCGTATGAAATGTGAACCGCCATCGAGTTTTGTGAAAATTGTACCTATGTAGGTATGTACGTCGAGGCAGCTCCGATACCAATATCAGTAAGTTTGACGTACCATTTTCGCAAACCTAAACTATATATACAACATGTAACTTAATTAACGCACATCCTGAAATTAGTTTGTTCAGAATCGATTTATATAATTTTTAATACAGGTTATTTTTTATCCCAAAAATAATTAAAACTACGGAAATTATTGTCATATTAACCCAGTACAGTCAAAACAAATTCAAATAGACCGTAACTCAAAGTAATAAGACTTCGTGTATTGTCGGCTTTTTCCGTAGTATCGTTATGTTGTGTCGAGTCGAGCGGCGCGCGCCGCGATATTTGCGTGCGTAGTAGTATGACCAAAAAGTTCTCCAAGAATTGGTATAACTAATTTAGTAAATAACAATGCATATACTTACACGTTAAATTAAAAATTCAGTGTATGTTTTATGATTATAACATAATATTCTACTTGGGGTGTTTGAGGGTGTGCGTTAATTACGTTACATGTTGTATATTTTTTTTTTTTGCAAAGAACGATTATTAATCCGACTTAACAAGATTGAAGATGAACGAGAATGAGGGTAAAATGAAGGCAGTTTGATTTTATGACAGATGAGATGAGATAGATTTGTTAATCCTTGTCTCAAAATTGAAGGCTGGCTACAAAAACCGATCATCCAAGGCCGAAAAACTGATACATACGTTTATTTCATATATACGTCATTGTGACAATAAAATCACTCAAAGCAATGATGGAACATTTATTGTGGTTAGTGTAAATATCGACCCTTTTGTAAACATATGTCGCAAAACAATTAAAACGTGTCTTTGAGAACTTATGTTCACTGTATTTGTTAAATGAGCCACTGAGGTACTGTAAAATTACGAAAAAAAATATGTCATAGCCAATTGTACTAAAATAAAATTAGTAAGTATAACATTTATTGCCAATGTAAAAGAAAAACATTTTTAAAATTATAACTTACAATAAAATTTTCCTAATCCAACATTAGTAACGAATACATCGTAAAAATTAAAAATCCTGCAACAATTTTGAGAATAATTTCGAAAAAAATAGGCAAGACAGAACCAGTTTTGTTTTTTTACAAAAATAAAAACTTACATCTTGTGCAGGTACAGCATAGTTGCCCTGGATTGTGTATGCTTGTCCTCCGGCTAATATGACTGGTCCGGCAACATTTGGCTTTGGTCTGTATGGAATTGTGGCGCCTTTTGGTGGGCTCTAGAACAACACATTTTCCAATAGAACATTCCGAGATATTTTAATCGACGAGCAATCGTTGAGCGTGACAGTTATGACACAGCGGGTCGGCTGCCAGTCCAGAGCGACTGCCTAACTGATCTTCTCAACTCAGTTGTATATTTTTTATTTTCTTCTCTTATCATCTCATGTCATCCGTATAAAGCCGTCGTATTTTAACAATATAAAGATGTTGAATATTAAACTCACCTCTAGCATAACACAACAGATGTGATAAATGCATTGTGTGATAGCGTCGCAGGTCCCACTGATTGTCACCGCTCGCTCTGTTGAGTTTGGTAGCATTTCACTTGCAACCTGCCAATAAACATTAATATTAATTGTTTTGTTCTGCAAGTATATCCTGCCGATAAATTGTGATCAGAAACCTGCCTTAAGAGATCTAAGTTATTGTCTAACAATGATAGCACCAGGTTTCATCTTAGATGATAATTTTAGGGTGATTTAATAAGGTAATCAAGTCCTGGTCATATGTATACATCTGCATGGTCTACCAGACCACCGAAACCAAAACTTAAAGAGCAAATCAAATATTTCTTTATTTGTATAACATAGGTAATCAAAAGTACCTATAGATGTTAAAATAATAAAAAAGAACGGTATGCCTCAAATGGTTTATGCATTACTTTGCTGTTGCAGTCTTTCCGCATCAAATTCAACTATGTCTAGGTCAATTCAAGACCGACCTAAAGAATGCGGTTTATAACCAAATGGTGATTTTACTACACTTTCAAGTTTAAGAGGAAGTGGGCGAACTTGCGCATAGCCTGCGGCGATAATGCTCTTGAACTTGCTGCCTTTTAATATGAACTTGTTTAGGTAACTTTAGCCCCAATATATATAAATACTTGTTGTTTCCGGCAAAGTAAATACTATCGTGGGAGTCGTGAAAGGCAAATAAGGTGTTATGAATGAAAGGTGTGACTCATTCAGTCATGCATGAGTCATACTGTCTACTGCGTGGTGTACACGATTTGTCCCAAAATCAAAATGTCTTGAATGGTCTTTACCTATATGTTAAGTTTACTAAATATTGTGCATGGTAGGCTTCTTCTCTAGAACAGATTTTCACACAGCTATTTTGGTATGGTAAGTATTGGATAGAGTAAAATGAAAACATACAAGAGTAAACCTTTTTCGTCATATAAAGAAAACGGTAACCTATGTAAAGTGGCCATGGAACATGTCACGTCATGGCGAAGACTCAATATTGTGTTCATTTGTGGTTTCTATCTAGAATTCCGTGAATGAACCTGATGAGTGACTAGCTTCCGCCCCCGGCTTCACCCGCGTCAAGTTCGGTTATATCGCGTTTCCAAGAGAACTCTTCAAAAGTCCGGGATAAAATCTATCCTATGCTCTTTCCCACGGACAACTCTGTCTCTGTACCAAATTTTATTAAAATCAGTTCAGTGTTTAGACGTGAAAGCGTAACAGACAGACAGACAGAGTTACTTTCGCATTTATAATATTAGTAGGGATACATACCTGTATGTTAGCACCGGTGACGTCGCGGATCTCCTTGATCTTGGAGCCGCCCTTGCCGATGAGCGAGCCGCACTGCGAGGCGGGCACGATGAGGCGCAGCGTGATGGGCGCGCGGGACCCGCCGCCGCCGCCCTCGTTGAACTGAGAGCACCACTGCAATGTACAATAGTTCCATGCTACAGCGATGTTTATGCTTTATACCTAATGAAATCGGGCACATTAATCGGCACGTTAAATACCTATTAGGAAAAATATTTCGTGTTAATTTCGCGAGAGGCTTGGATGCAGGATGTATGCCTACTCATGTGCATGTGCACACTACTTTTTGTACTAAGGAACATTAGGAGCCCGTGGCTAAGTAACAAAGCGGATTGATCGATTATAAGGTAAAGCAACGCTTGGCGTTGTCCATCCACGGAAAGAGGTATCTAGTCATGACTCTTTGTTTATTTGTTATTCACAATCTGCTGAACCGATTGAACCGAGATAGGCATGGTTGTAAGTAAAATCAATAGTTGCTCGAGACGCGAAAAAGAGTACTACTAAACTCTTTTTCATAAGTTAAAGTTTGCTTATTTGAAGACGCTTCTCTTGTATTTCTAACAACTATTACTGGATTCGACATTTCATAATTACGGTAAAAAACTAGTTTCTTGAGAGAAGATATTATGTACAGTTAAATGTTACACATTCACCTACCGACCGCTGTTTATAGCCATTTTTATGGAAAGCCATTAAGTCTTGTACATCGATAACGTTACTTATATTCAAGCTGACTTTTTATAGGTAACCAACCTATTATGCATATTCGCTAAGGTCACTTAAAACTCAAATCATAGAAGAATGTATTCCAGATTTTTATATAAATCCTACTAATATTACATATAAACTTTTTATGTATGCATGCATTTTGATGAAACTTGGAAGTATTATAGCTAATAAATTAGAACAGCATATAGGCTACTCTATCCGGTTGCAGGAAGTTCCCTGTGGAAGAGGGTGAAAAGCCTGGCAGAATCTAGTGTCATATAAATTCATTAGACATTTAGTGGAGCTAAGAAATTGGTTTCCGCAGCTGTAATTACTCTAAAGCTACAAAGACAAACTTACATAATCTACATTTATAAAATAAC
The DNA here is from genome assembly GCA_963856015.1 of Helicoverpa assulta. Taxonomy (NCBI): domain Eukaryota; kingdom Metazoa; phylum Arthropoda; class Insecta; order Lepidoptera; family Noctuidae; genus Helicoverpa; species Helicoverpa assulta. Next base: position 10,269,576 of record CAWLCW010000023.1, read on the forward strand.
TCGGTTTGCTTGCGTTTGTGAAATCGGATCAATGAAATCGCGAGGTTGCGGTTTGTTTCACCTTTTTAAGTTTAATCGTTTAACATAGTGCAAAGACCTTTCTATCAACTCTTTCTTTATCCGTCACTAGCTGTTTCCTGCGGTTCCGACCGCGTCCCGGAGGAACTTCTTCCCGTACCCGGAAAAAATATAGCCTAACTAAATTTATTTTACAAAGTCACTCGGTATCCCCGAGTGTAGCTTCCAAACAGTGATCCAATCGGTTCAATATTTTCGGAGCCTTAGGGCACAAAAAATTTTTTCCTCTTTATCACACTAGAATAGACCAGTTATTTCAAGTCCTAATTAAATGGAATAATCTGAACATAGTTTTGAGTATTACCATACATTCGTTAGTCGTCACTTCGATATTAATTCCGCCTAACATTATCCTACATGACATGTTTATAACGTTGAAGGATGATTGACGTCCTCTAATTCAACTAATGGCAATTTTAGCTAAGAGCCTAGATTAGCCTACAAAATGGTGTATGAGTAGGTACTTCGGAAAACTTATGTTTGCAATCAAGAACAGGATGATATATCTTCCCTTTTTTGTCCCTTTTGTTTTTTCGTCAAGTTATGAATATGCTAAGTTATAATAGTTTCCCAAGTGATAGGTTTTCTGGTAGGTAAGCGAGAAGGTAGTCGTAGGTGGCTATTCCTTAAAATCGTAGGATCGTCGTCTATTTCACGGCACAGTAAAGATTTCGAAAATTGTTATTCTTTCTAAGTTATCCTTAAAGTTCAATTGATATTCGTAAGAATTTATGAAGAAATTAATACAACTCAATAAATTGGCACCTACACATCTTGATTGGCATATGCAACACAATAAGCTAATTGTAATGGCATAGTAACAGTGGATTCTGTTATCTTTCAACAAGTTAATGAGGTATGTGCAAGAACTATACAGAGAATGTGATAAGAGGGTTAATGTATCACTCATTAATACATTCATTACTTTTCCCTTTACTTAAGGCTAATTATAGCCAAGTAAATGATTTCCGCGGTTTCACCTACGAGAAGTAGATGAACTTCTCGTATATGGATAAAATATAGTCTATGACGCTGTCGAATAACATAGCTTTTTGTTAAGAAAACGGTTCTTAAATTGGTTCAATAGATCCAAAGATTATCCCTAGAAAACCTTTAGTTTTTGAAGAAGGTTGAGATTCATAGGTTTTAAGTTAAAAAGCATAAAAAAAAACAAACAAACCTCTTCGAACTTTTTGCATATGAGTGTGAACGCTTTGAATATAGCACTTGTGTTGCCAGTGACGGTGACAATACGCTCTGGGCACGATCCATCGGATATGTTGATTTTTGCTCCAGACTGAAAACAATATGTTATTAATATTAATAGACCATCGCGTTAAGTTAACTCGAGCGTGGATTCGTGCTGTATAAATCTAACGTTGATGGCAGCATATTGGATTTTTTTTTAGTATTATTTATCTAAATCAAGTCACGCAAGTTTTTTTCAATGTTTTTAATCAACATGAACACAAAAGACGATACTTTATTCGAGTTTTGGATAGATTTTAAGTTCTTAACAAGTTGCCAACTTACCTCTTCTCTGAACCTTTTAACAATCTCTCCTTTTTTGCCAATAATACTGCCAACTTCCTGCAAACAAACAGAATCAATGTTATTCTAAGAACTAGTGTTACATTAGATTTAATTAAAATTGTCGTCGAAAATAACCAAAGGGACCGCTACATTGGCAAGTATTGTGCAACGGGCGCACGCACTTGTAATTAATGTAGTCGCGGTGAGATTTATAGTAGGTACAAAAGATTTCCTGTCTAGTGGCCAATAATAGTCACTGCAGAGAGATTCTTTGCTGCAGTCAGACGCACCGGGGTTGCAATGAGACAGTTTTAGAGACTTGTATCAGATCGGTGCTGGCAACTGGGCATCTTGACTTCTGCAGTATGTGAACAATGCTATTGCTCAACGCCGCCGCTTACACGACACAAATAGCGAACATAATCTACGCCGCCAGCTCACTTCAGCAAAGATTGACAGTCACCAATTTCACTGCAGATTAATCTATGAATTATTTACCGAGCTAGTCGTAAATAATTGATTACCTGCTCAGAATTTAGTTTCACTTTTACGTCTTTTGACGAATCGTAGCGTGATAAAGAGAAGTCGGTGAAAATAAAAGTACGCAGTTTACTCTCGCGTAAACCTGGAATTTATGAAGTTATTTGGGACTTTCTTTGGTGCTTTCCAATTTTAAAATATCTATACGTATGTTACTATATTGCACATGATGAGAAAACAACCTGACATCATTAAAGTAGCTAATTAATCGAAATGTTTACACAAAAATAAAAGAATTATTATTAAAAAAACAAAATACCCGACTGCACACTAAAAAAAGAGTAAAACAAGCCCCACAATAATATTGATCAATCAAATGCTAAAAACTAATTATGTAATACCGTTTAAACAATACCTATATTAAAATACACTACAATATGTGTTCGTAATCGATAGTTAAATAAACAGAAACTTATTTTGAATACAAATTTACTGAATATAATTTATAAATATTGATGGAAAGCATCGCAGGCGGGGACCAACAGAGGCTTATTTATAGTCATTTCGGTTGTGCACCATTTAGCAGAATTTTCGTTGGTGGCGGTCAAGGTGGTCCCCGCCTGCGATGCTTTCCATCAATATTTATAAATTATATTCAGTAAATTTGTATTCAAAATAAGTTTCTGTTTATTTAACTATCGATTACGAACACATATTGTAGTGTATTTTAATATAGGTATTGTTTAAACGGTATTACATAATTAGTTTTTAGCATTTGATTGATCAATATTATTGTGGGGCTTGTTTTACTCTTTTTTTAGTGTGCAGTCGGGTATTTTGTTTTTTTAATAATAATTCTTTTATTTATAACTTTTTAGCTGTTTTTATTTAACGAAAATGTTGTAGATATAATATGTAGCCAATCATACGTGGTTCATGTATACAAGTAATGGTAATATGTAGCTAATGGTACTTATGGTATATATATATAAAGAACGAGTTATTTATACTTTATAAGTTTCGCGTCAGACGACGAAGTATCGAAAAAATCGCTATTTAGAGACGACCGTCAACGACGTGTGCCCTTATGCGTGTGCCCGCATTCGGGCTGTATACTCGAGCATATCCCCCTCCGCACCGCGCCGCGCGCCGCATGCCAGGCCACGCCCTATCTTTTTGCTTGCTAACGCATGAGTTGCTTTGCGTTGACGCAGAATTAACATGTTCCCGTGGGAATTTTGAGAAAAAACGTATCCTATATTAATTACTCCCGTGATTGAAATGAATCTAATGATACCGCATACATATTTTTTTAAAGGGAAATTTAGAAAAAATATCCCGTGGGACTTTTAGGATAAAATGTATCCTATGACACTCCCGTAATCAAGACAAATCTAACGATACCTCATACATCAAAATCCATCAAGCCGTTTAGGCTACAGGAGGTCACAAAGGAACAGACATACATACATACTTACATACACTCGAAAAACATTACCCTCCTTCTTTGGCAGTCGGGTAAAAACATACAGTTAACATAATACGAGCGCCAGTCAGTGAACGATAAATATACCGATCGCAGACTGCGATTAAGGAAGTGGGCAGAGCAAACACAATGACAACATTAAATATCACACATTACTCCAATTAGAAAAAGGTACAAATCGAAGTTTGATGAACAGGGCGAGTGCCAATAGCTGGCCGGCTGCCAAATGTACTTTGTATTGGATTACAGCCAATTAAAAGTACCTACATGTAAAGGTAGCTATAGGTAGGTATTAACATCAATACATCTCGCATGTCAGTGCAATCTAACAACATCTAGGTGTGCTAAATTAGTTGATGCTGTTGAGTAATGAGGCTTAAATAAAACAGTTACAATATCATGTGAGTTGTATTGTGTTAATAACCTGTTATGTGCTGCATGCAGATTTAAGATAAATATTGAGTGACCTGACACTATAAGGGTTTGTTAGGAATATAAACTGAAAGCCTAGTGGTTAAGCAAGCCTACATGGTTAACAAACAGGATATTGCGTTGAGCAACCTTACAAGTGTGTGTACCCACCCTAACAAGATTAAAATACCAAAGTCATATTAGATTACCATATGTTCAAACAAATACATACAACTCTTTCACAAAGTACAGCATTTATTTAAATGTACTATTGAATATTTATTAGGTAGGTGTAGAACACATGTTTTACGTTTTGTTTAAGTAACGAACAAGTGACCAAACATTGCTTTAAATATTGGTTGAAGTAAGAAACTAATTAAAGAATTAAAAAACTTTTTATTAACCAGTTGGTTAGAAGACTAATTTTACCTTAGCTATGCTCTAAATCAAAACAATTAAATCATGACATTTATAACTAATTTTTAGTTATAATAATAGTTAGCATTTATAATACTTCAAGATAGGTGTCCAATTTAAAAGGATTAGTGTTTGTACAGCACTATTATATTACTTAGAATAGACACTTTTTTTGTTGAATCGCTAATACACATCACATACATATTATTGCTAGATTGCGTCTTGACTGAAACCTGAGTCCAATAATTGGATACGGCTAACCAAAATGTTAAGAATTCATATTTAAGACAAAGATACTGTATTTACTACATGAAATAATGACTGTGCAGTTAGCACATTAATTAACAAATTATGTTGTAATATGTAAAATGATCTGTTGACATTTTAGAATTACTACCACCTCTGTTTATTAGTATCATTAAGGTATGCCAAATGCTCTGATTGTTTAACAAACAATGCTACTGAATGATAATGTAGCAAACACTAGTACACAGTGTTTGACCCAACGAGATTGTATAAGAACATTGTTTATTTGACATTGGGACCAAAACAATGCTTTATCTGGGAGAGTATGTCAAGTTGATTATGCTAAGAAAGTTCTGTTTTAGTTTATAAGTTAATTGATGTGTAAACTAATTGTTATGTAGTTCCCATTATGTTATTAATCCCTTTTCTTGTTTAATTAATACCTGATTTATTTATGTTCTCATACTTAAGGTTCTACATGAAATAAAAACACCACAAGTAAGCATGCTGCTAACATCGTCTAAAATACCCTCTGTGTCTAATTAGTTTTTAATGCAAGCTAAAATTAACTGTCTAAACTAATTACTAGCACTACTTGCAAATTGGGAAACAGACAACTAAATAATTACTACATAAGTAATAAAATACCACATTACTATACAAACTACAGTGGAATTTAGAAGAAGGTAAAGTTTACACTTTCACAATTTGAAAATAATCCAAAATATTTTTAATAAAAAAGTGCCAATTTTGAAAAATAATCAAGTGTTAATTCTCTTACCTTCCCCTGCATGATCAGTCTGATAGTGAGGGTAACTTTGGAGTCTTCCTCGTGAAGAGTGGGGGCTTTCTCCAGTTCCATGCTGGAGGAGGTGTCCGTGGTGTCTCGTGGAATTTTGGCTGCGTACAGGGCTACGTGTGGGCACAGGGGACACTCCACTCAATCTAATGGCTGGGACTCTGGGGCTCGTGGCACGCACTGCAGGCAGGGTAAGCTGGAAAACAGGCGCACATCTCAAAAGGAACGTCCATAGGTCTCGAGCGAACTAAAGGTATAGGGTGTATAGGCACTCGGCGATTTTTAAAAAGCAAAGCCGATTACCGAATATTTATTTACAGTGACGGTCGATGGCAAGCGTAACGGAATGAGGACGGCAAATGAGGATCTAGACGCTATTATGAACTAACTGGTCTTAGGTACGACCGGATTCTGCGGCTGTAACGCGAGGCGGCCCGCTCCGGACGGAGGGACCGTTACTTGAACTCCGATACCTGTTCGCGGCTCGCGACATAACCTCAGCGTCGCGCCTCATGGCTAGCCGACCAGGTTATCGATCCCAGTAATCCCAAACAATTCTCCCGACAGCCGAGTTTCAACAACTTTCTTACCTCGTTTGTTTTCCACGTTGCAACAATAACTTAACAAATCTTAACACTAATATTATCACCAAGATGTGTATAAAAATCACACTTATCACAATTTTCTTTGTCACTTATAATTATAAAATTAAAATAAAACCCGACGGTGACGCGTCGGTGTGAAGCTTGTAATTGTCATAAACAATAGAGGATAGAGGGAAAAGCTGACTACAGCGCCTCTAGCGGCGAAGAGGAACAAATTTTGACAGTTGACGTTAATGTCGGTAAAACAGGTATTTTTAGAGCTCGTATCATAGACGAGCCTGTAAAAATTATATGCAAGTTGTTGATGTTTGTAATAAATAATGATATAAAACAAGTTTAAGGCGGCCAACCGTCCCGCATTCTGCGGGACCGTCCCGTAATGACAGTTGCAATCCCGCATTGCAATATTTAATAAAATAGTCCCGCAAATCGTCTAAGGCGTCCCGCATGTCCCGCATTCCTCGTTTCCCATCGCTTTGCTCGCATAAAGGTGTTCCACATCAAAATACGAATGACGAGATGCGGCGCGGCGCCGTTGCTACCGCAGGCAGTGTATCATCAAGCGTGTGTGTGTGTGTGTGTACGGCTGGGCGCGTGCGTCCGTGTGTTCATGCCGCATGCGTTTACGTGAGTTTCCCGGAGTTTTCATTGTTTTGTTTCGCGCGCCAAGTGCAAGAGAGACAGAGACAAAAAAGGCTCAAGTTCAAAGAGCGCTAGTGTATGCAATAGTCTTTGATTATATAAATGTCTAGATGGAGTGTCGCCCTACAATAAACAATTCCAACAAATCCTAATTCTTATTATGGATAGGGGTGGGTGTCCCGCATTGACTTACTATAAAGTTGGCCGCCTTAAACAAGTTATGTGCCTTGACCTCGCATTATATTGATAAATACTAGTTTGTGAATTTATTAATCTGATTGTTGTTTTATTTTTACAGAGTTAATGATCTCAAACATTACCATATTTATTTTTCGGAGAAAATTTAGTAGCCTATGGTGCAGGCTCGAGCCATTTTAAGTTTGTTTGGCATATTTCCAAGTTTTTCTGTTATGACTAATAAATAGGTGCTAAGCACTCGCAAGTTTCGAAGGTGAAAGGTTGCTTCTGTTTAGGAATTCCTCGATGATAAGATCACATCATGTGAATCACTTGGTAGGTATCTAATTGTGGAAGTAAGTTCGATTGTACCTACCTTGCTACAAACCCTACCTTACCTAAATTTTATTATCAGCAATATTGTAAGGTTTGTGTTCCTAGTTTTATATTTAATGTAGGTAGGTATTTTCCTCACATTAGACTGACACTGAATTGAGAAAACATCCGAACTGAGAACATCCTCCTTTTTTGATGTCGGTTAAAAATAAATAGGGACACGGTATCGAAGCAAAAGTATCGATATCGTACTCATGAGTAGAATCGATAACAAAGTATCGTACTCTTTAAAGTATCGAAACAAAAGTATCGATACTTCAAGGTATCGAGTACTTTTTTAGATCACTAGGTCAATATCAGTCAGTAAATAATGTCAGTTTTACTTCAGTTCAGCAGGACATAAAAAACAAATGGTATTGGTACACAAAAATAGAATAATAGAAAAATGGAAAATGGAATGAATGAAACAAATCGAAAATGTAGTAAAAGGAAGCAATATTAAGTTATTTGAGGTATACTAAAAACTAGCAGTGTCCCACAGTTGCACCCGCGTAGCAGATTAAAGATCCCATTCCTCCTCCGGACAGTCACATAAAAATAGAAGTTTGTTGAGCCTTTTTGGAGATAAGCGGTTTCGAATTTTTGTGGTACTTCCTGCTTTAGAAAATAATCGTTCTGAAGGTACTGACGTCGCAGGGATTGATATATATTCTCGTGCCAATTTATATAATTTTGGGAATACTACTATCATATCTTCCCATTGTTTTAAGGGATCTACTGAAAGTGGCGAAACCTGGGCCGATAAGTAGTAGCTTAATTCATCCTTCATTTCAGGCTTACACTTACTTATAAACTTTAAGAAATCAAATACTAGTAATTAAACAAAATAATGATCAATCGCACCGTATTTAAACAACAACAAACTGAAGAAGTAAATGAACGAGTGCACAGTCAATAATATATTTAACGTAGCTTATTGTTAAAACGTAGTATTAAAGTCTATAGGTAGGTAGTGTTTAGGATTTTTAGAGGCATTAGACAAAAAAACAGTTGGTCCCCGCCCGCCAATATTGAAGTCGAATGCTTTGTCCCATGCAAATTCGTTCCCCTTTTATTGTCGGTCGACGGGATATTTCCTGAGGTAAGCTGCACATAAATACGTCTAACACTAGTCACAATGCTATTAAACACGTATGAAAAATGGCTACCCAGTGCTTACTTTTTACTTTATCTTGCTTAGGTACAGAATTACAGATACCTACATTAGAATACAGAGGATGCACAGTTTAGTAGAAACTAGAAAGGTTTAAATTGTGATAGTTATGCCAGAAAAACTGGTTTCTTTATGAAAATAGCAAATCGATTAGTTAGGCATTTACAAACCTATCTAACTTTAGGCTTCAGCTTATCGACAATTAAGTACATTTAAAATTATCATCCCTATATTTGTAAAATTAAAATATATTATTTATGGTAGGTACCTACAACTTAGAAAATTATGTCACTAGTCAAGTACTGCGCACTTTTTTTCGAGATTGTTGAAAAGCTCAGACCCTGACTAACCCTTGAAACGTGGGATAAAAAACTTTAAAGAAGAATAAGTAGACAAACAATCTTCGATTATCGAACTGAGAAAAAAGCTCACAGGTTCCGCGGAACATAAAAGGGTAAAATTGAAAAGCTTTTAATTGAAAATCGCCTCGAGTCATGAAAAGTCTTTGCTTTCTTAGTGCGAGTACGTACATATCTATGGACATGCTAGAGTAGTTAATACACCCATTATTACTTGCAAGCTGTCAGATTATCTTATGATTAGAATGCTTTGTAGGTAGGTAATGTTTTTCATGAAAAATAGTAGATATGTATACGTAGGTAATGAACGTTTCATAACGGATAATTTACCTAGTGGACTAGAACTATGGCGTTACTCATTAGGTACCTACCTACCATTGATTTTTAAGGACAACTCCCTTGTTTTAGTCAACTACGTACACACAAACAAATAATTAGCTGGGCAGGCAAGTGGCTCCACCCGGCGCTGCGCGGTGGTATTAAGAGAAACATACATGTTAGTGTGCGTAAAGTTCACGCGTGTATTCCTTCGCCTGGTTATTAATGTGCGTACACAACGGGTTATTGGATACAAACCTCAATAACCCGTTGTGCACGCACACACTTGCAATTTCTTTTCACTATAATGCTGATGAGAATACGAAGTTAAAATTTAATAATGAGACTATGAAGGCTCGTAGCGGAGGCGTAGAAGCGTTCGTCTAGCGAAGCGGAAGTTTTAAGTTCGAGTCTCACATCTGCATAGACTTTTTTCATAACTAAAATCATTTTTTGTTTTCATTATGTATTTTTTTTATTATTGTAAATAAAATAAGAATATTAATCTAGATTTTAATAAGGAAGTATAAATTAAACAATTTGTAATAAGAAAGCAACAATATTTATTGACTAGGTTTATTTATATTATAATCACAAATTAAAAAGTTTTATGTATGACAAAACTATTCTAAGTCGGACAAGAATTAGCGTTATTTTTCATATTCAGTGGGTAATTATTAATTTATTAGTGATATGAATAAACATGTTAGTAAGTTAGATAATTATTAAGATGCAGGTATCTTAAATTGTAATCTTACTAACAATAACATCACACACATAAAACAAATTTCATTACCCCCTGATATTTTTATTAATAGCCAATTGGTGCGCCACTAGACCTGCATGGAAGAACATTTTTTGAGTTATAGCGGTCACCGTCCTTTCGCCAAAGTATTTTGCGACCATCCTTGTCCGACTTAAAACATTTTTCATCGCTAAATTTTACCAAATTATAAAAATTGCACCAATCAAAATCCAAACATTCTTTTGCGAAGCGTACCCAGTTTTGTTTGTGAATGTCGGATAGTAAAATTTTCTTAGCTGGCCTACGACATTTCACGCCAGCTGCATGCAAGTGGTTCCTTATAGTTTGTAGTGTCACATCATGTTTAGTCGCCGTGGAACGAGTGCTGAGGAAAGGCTCAACTATATCACGGTGCCGTGCATTGGCTTCTGTGTATGCAAATCCAGCCTTCGGTCCCGGTCGGCGAGGATCAATGTTTCCCGTATCGGCATATCGATGAACCCACAATTGCACAGTACTTCTCTGTGAACAATAATTAAATATTGATATAAATAACAGCAATCGATTACATTACATACAAATCTAAATCAAAAATATAATCAAAAATTATATATATAAAATATTATGTTACTTATATATATATATTACATATAATATGTATAATATTAAACTTCATATTATAATCACATAACAATAATCACAGTATATATAAATATATTATGTTAAATGACATTTAATAATTATTATAATAATAAAATAAAGTTACTCACCGATAACTTTAAACGTCTCGCAATTTCACTAATTGAAACGTTTTGCTCATGCAAAACAATGATTTCTGCTCTTAAAAGTGTAGTCAAATGATTCATGTTGATTTGACAAACAAAAGCACTCCTCTCTCAATAAACGCAAAGTATGTATAATCACAGATTATTACAATAGTTGGTATAATGTGTAAAAACGTATCGAAAGCCCGATAGTCAATAGCATTATGAATTTATGACGGTGAACTTAAACTAATAATTAGCTTAGATATGGTTTGTTATTTTTAGAGGGTAGACAGTAAATATATTCCATCCAAAATACAACGCAGACTTACTATTACTTAAAGCAATGAATTCAACAAACAAATGTAAAATATTTTTTTTAAACATACAAAAATCGCTGAGCCGTAAGCGAGATTCGATCCTACGGCCCCAGCGGCGTGGAATCTTAATTTCTGTCCGCTCGACCAACGCGCTATAGAAACGATAGTTATTGATGCCAAATTTATGCGTCATATTCCATCATTAGAGGCATAAGATATTGCAAATGTTTGAGTGGGGACACCGTGTTATTGTGAAGCAAAACTATTGAGTCACATCTGGCGCGGCGACTGATGAATAGGCGAAGTAAAACACGTTTTGCTTTACGCACACTAACATGTATGTTTTTCTCAATATCACCGCGCCGCGCCGGGTGGAGCCACTTGCCTGCCCAGCTAATTATTTGTTTGTGTGTACCTATTGCCTATACGCAGTTGAATATTTGCTAAAGTACATAGGTATAGCTGCACTAAAACAATATCGCCCGTGGTGAGCAGGTATTTCCATTTGACTAGGCACCGGAACAATTTGTTGCCTTTGTTTAAAATGAACAAAAATACATTCAATTGAAAAAGTAGACTTGACATAATTATGAATATACCTCTAAATAAAGATTATTTTAGTTACATACCTACCTACGTATGTATGTAGGTACCTAATACGGTAAGAAAAGAAAATACCTAAGCAGATACCTACTCATAAAATAATTTGAAAGAAATCTAATAAATTGCTGACAGCGAAGCGGAAAACGCGGGGAAAAATTACGGATAAAATACGATCATTTTGCTAATGTTATGAAAGTATTTACCCACTCCCAATAGCCTTTTAATTTAGGTAATTACCTGCCACAACCATTTCACTTAAACGAAAGCTAGTTAAATATGTACTTGTGCTTATTTTCCGCAGAATAAAGATTAAGGGGAGAAAAAATAAAAGGGCGTTTCACACGGAGATTCCCAACACTAATGGACTGCTTTATCCCTTGTTTGTACACTGTGGGATGACAAGCGTAGTGCTGCACCTAACGAACGTTCGCCTCTCCCGCTGCACTTCGCTAGGCAGGACTCGACGGAACGTTTGTGCACGCTTTTGCACTATGAAAATAATAAAAAGTAATGTTTAATGACTTCCTTGCGTTCTGTGTCTTTGATATCTGTCTATGGAAAAGAATTTGATTTAGTTGAACTAGTGTTGGGGTCATTATATCGATAAAGCTTTATTTTTTTTCTTGTTCGTATACTATTTATTACATATACAATACATACTATAATACCTACTTATTAGTAAGGATTTCAGTAAAGACGAACAGGTACCTACTTAACTTTACCAGTCGTAATAGATTGCGCTAGGCTAATATGAAATATGAAAAGTAATGGATCATAAGGCACAGGGGCGCATAATCTCATGACAACGGTCACCGCGGTGGCCAACAATTTATTTATAGCGAAATTCTCTCATGACACCGATGTGACGCCGCGCCGAGTGCCGAAAGCCGAGGGCCGAGGGCCAACGAGCCGAGTCGTCCTCCCGACCCGCCGTTTAATTTTAATGATGATTTCGGGTTGTATATCCCTGGATATTTGGAGTTTGTTTTTCGATGTTTTTGTATTGGAAATGTGGGATGAGATGGGAAATATTGAAATAAAGGTCGACGGTTTTATGGGTACCAGATTGTTCGAACGTAGGGAGAGTGGATGTGTCGGAAAATATCTGAATTATAAATTGCTTTACAAAAAAATATAAAAATACTTCTGGATCGCGTGCCTGCCTTTGTTTGAATATCTACTATCGATTTTAATATTTTCAACATAATCAAGTTTTAAATTAATTATCCCCAGCAAGCTCTCTCTAGACCTAAAACCTTCAAAAAACTACAAAAAATACAAATGGGACACTAATCTACAGTTTCATTTGAAATAAGGACTTGATCTTCATCCACATAATGATAAGGATTATCCTGTACAAGTGTGTAGATATTAGTACAACGGACTCGAGCGGATAATCTCACGTGGACGGATCAGCTTAAGTGGGCTCCATTGTCGTTTGTCTTGTAAATAGATATCCACTAGCTATACTAAGTATATCTAATAAGTAAGTAGTGTTTGTGTTCGCGGTACGCGTGTTGCAGTAGGCGGGAAATTGGGCTGTGGTCTGAATGAAGTGAAACGTTCATCAAGTGTTCGTATTTTGAAAAGGAGAAAATACATGAAATGTGAGAATTCGTCACAAATTAAAGACAGTAGGGTAGTGTCTAATTATGTAATAGTGATTTAACTGAAAATGATGGCGACTTAAACTAGTCAGAACAACACTGTTTGCTCAATTTAAGCTTGGTTGTAAAATCAATTTCTATTGCAAATAAATAAGTAGCTTAGGTACTTAATGCTTAAACATTTGCGACAGTGCCTACCTATATACCTTTATTATGATAGTCATAATTTTGGCACGGCTCAGCGACCAAAAACTACACGAACTGTCTGAAGTCAAAGGTTATGAAAATGTAACCCGAAATGCCGGTCAAGTTATTTGAGCTTTAGTTGACATTGAAAAGTTTACGAGTACCTACCTAACGTTTCACCTGGCGAGTGAAATACTGCTTCGCTTCGGACCGTTTTAATCCTTGTTGCGGCTTTACATTAATATTTCTGTGTGACATATGACGAGATAGCGTTGTATTTCATTCAGAATTCACCAATTTATCCTTTGAATTGTTTCTAGGGAGTCGTTACATCGCATAAAGAGCCATAGACGCGGATTACTCGCGTGTCCATCGTTTTTATGTAAATTTATTCGAATAACTCATGTTCAGCTCGTGATAAAACTCGAATAAAAATACGACAAACGAGCAATCGTTTTTATGTTTGACTAAGTATAATAGGGATCGGTAAGGGGTTTTATTAAAAATATAATTGATTTCAAATCGAGAAACCTGATAAGATGGAATTATTTTTTGCAATTGTACCTACTTAGCTTGTTTTTGTTAGGGAATTGCTTGTTTTTTCGCGAAAGCTTAGGTACTAATGAGTTGAAATGGCCGTAAGCAGTTAAATTAATGTTTTGTAATAGGGATGTTTATGCTCAATTACAATGCTTCAAGTTATCATTTATAGCGAATCTATCAAATTTACCTATAATAAGAATCACTAAGTAGTTGGTTTTCATACTCACATGTTATTCAGGTTCCTTTTCCAGTGTTGTGTTTGTTTGAAATAAAATCTGAAAATAAATAAAGGGAAGATTAATTATCGTAAATTAGTTTAATAATGATTTCGATCGTCGGAAAGCGGCCATAATTAAATTTTGAAGGTAAAACGATTTGGAGGCTGCGTAATGAGGGTTATTTTATACTCGAGTAAAGAATACTTTTTAAAAATTTACTGTGTAGCTATGCCGCTACATTAAGGATATATTTCAGAAGCCTGATAATGAATGAATAAGTTGGTATTATTATAGAGTTGAAATGTTTATTTGCTACACTCACATGCATGCTAATCTCAGAATCTATAATAGACCAATAAATAAAAATCAGTGTTACCCAGTGTTATTCAGTCAATTAAAAAGGCTACATTTTATCTAGGTGCGCAGAGTACCTACCTACCTAGTGCCCACCGAGACGACTACAGGGAAAACCACTACGGCCACCACTCAATGAAGACTCAGAAAGAAAAAAAAACAATTAATAATACAGAACTCATAATATGATCCCAAAATAATTTTTTCGAACAACATGCCTAAAAACACCAAATAACCAATAAACACCAAATCGATTATCCGTTTATACGCCATCACCGTACCTTTCATTCGATTGATTTATATTTTGCTTAGCAAATAATTGTGTTAGTAATTTGGTAAGCTATTCACTGGGCTCCAATTAGGGAGGTATATTCAAGGGCTTTCTAAAAACGTTAATTGAGCTCTTACGTGAATCGATCATTTATTAGGTAATCGGTCCTGTTTTGTATACGATTGATTTGTGTAAAGGATTTCCGAAAGTTTGTGAATCAAATATTTTGGGTAATTGGGTTTGATGTGAATGGCTTTTCGCGTTTAAGGGAAAGTTTCGCTTGATTTGTTGAGTGTTTTTTTTATTGCTGCCAATTTTGTACCTACTTAGCTTCTAGGAACCAGGTACTTTAGGGTATAACCTAGATACAGCTCATAAAGGTTCAAATACGTAATTCTTAATAATTATACTATTACTAACGAGAATAGCTAACGGAAAAAAAAATGCACCATTTTGGATAATCAAGCATTGTTACTGAAAACAGCTGACAATATTATTTTCAAAAGGTTCAGCAATAATCCTCACATAAGATTACACGTAAAATCAGATTTGTAAACTATTCCTTCCTAACCTTTCCCAAAAGAGATTTTTACCCCAGTAATTGAATATTTATCGAGTTAGGGGAAATGTTACAAAATGTTGTACAAAACTGTGTTACATTTGTGATGGACAGACGGACAGACTGGTGGTAGTCATGCGTACGGCAGTGTATTTCACAACAAAGGAGTTCCGATTCGACTCTTTTGTCTCTGATATCAAAAAATGACTTCACTTCCGCCCGAACGAAACAGATAATTAAAAATATTGTCCTCACACAAAAAACGTTGATGGTCCGAACGCTCCATATTAATAACATTGTGCTTTTCTTGCAACCCGACACGTACCAGACGTTATCATTAAATTGCATGCAAATATTAAATAAATCTTATTTCAGTTTACACAGACGAATGCTTCATTATATTATTGTACTGTACATATAATCTCGTTTGAGCTTCATCAATTATGCGAAGCAATCAGTTTGCTTCGGCTATAGATCCCTCCTTCCCATGGAGTCTCTTTAAATTAATGACTGACTAATTAAAGGTATTTATGCGAAAACGGTGGCTTATATAAAAATATACTTCAAACTTTGCGAACTCGGTAACTTTATTATTTTAATTAAAGTATTCTGATAGGCTCGTGAATTAAACAGTTTGAGGAAGCTTACTGTGGACGTCACTTCAACCCCGGTCCGAAACCAATTAAAGTTAATAATCCTCTAATATAAAACAATCGGTTTTTAAACAAACTTTCAGATTCGTCTGCTTTATCTCGGTCGACATTCATTTCATTTTTTGAATGAATTAAAAGAAAAATGATAATTGACGTTTTAATAAGACAAAGTGTTCGCAGCTTTCTTTTGTTATGAACATGTCCCGTTTGTGTACTTAGTTAAAGTAAAGAGATATAAAATGAGCAGGTAGGGTACACCTAAATTGACAGTAAATAAATAGATTAAGTCGGCAAGGGTAATTGATGGTGGAGATGGAGACCCTACCCTGGAGCAACGAGAGATTATTATCTGTACTTCACTTAGAAAGGCAGTTAACTGAATGAAATGGTGTTGGTTGGTTCTCTTCATAAAATGATCCTATCTATAAACCCTAGATTGATCAGAGGCAGATGAATGAGGGGGTGACGCGTAGATTTCGCATGTTCTATGTGTTACTGAAGTACCACTTAAGGATACTAAATGTGAGCTATTGAACTGCAAAGGACAATGCCAGGGTCTGGGCTCAAAGTTTGTCCAGCAGTGGGAGTAGTTCCAGCTGGTTCCATAGTGCACTCTGAACACGAAATCCAAATATTTTTGAAATCGGTCCCAGAGGTCCCGAAAAAAACCGATTCAAATGTTCTCCATAGATAGTCACTTAACAAAGCCTGAGCCATTTGCCTAGTAGTGAAAGTGGTCGAAATAGGTTCTTTACTGCACTGTTAACACGAAATCCAAATATTTTGGAAATCGGTCCCAGAGGTGCCGAGAAAAACTGGTTCTAATGTTAAACTTGAACAGTCACTTTATAAAGCCCAAGGCATTTGCCCAGTAGTGGGAATGGTTAGAATAGGTTCTTTACTTCACTGTTATCATGAAATCCAAATATTTTGGAAATCGGTCGCAGAGGTCCCGAGAAAAACCGGTTCTAATGTTAATCTTGAACAGTCACTTTATAAAGCCCAAGTCATTTTCCCAGTAGTGGGAATTCGCACACCATTTTTACCTTGCAAAAGAAACTCATCCGGATAATAACCAATATAGAACAAACAGACAGCTGCAAACCACATTTCCAAAAGCATAAAATTCTCACACTCACCTGTTTATACATCCTAGAAGTATGCAAATTCGTCCGTCATCACCCTGAATTCTATACTACCCGACAAGATATTCAAAGTAAATATAGCCTACGACACAAGAATAGATTAAACCTACCTACATCCCACCTTAAAATACATTCTTCCGGTCCGCTAATAATGTCAATAAAAATATATAATAACTTACCTAAAACGATCAAAGATGAAACGAAAACGACTATGTTTATAAGTAAATTAAAGAAATTTTTACACTCTAAATGCTACTATACAATAAAAGAGTACATGGACGACAAGTCAATAAAAAAATAATAAACACCAATACAAACAATAATATAAAACAAATATAACAAACAAAAAAAAAAAAAAAAAAAAAAAAAAAAAAAGGCTTTACATACAACTTTACAACACACTCTCACGCACACACACATACACAACAAACACACACACACGCACATAATAAGATAAGAATGTAACATGTTAATATATTTCAGTTTTTTTTTAGTAATAAGTATAGATTTAATAAAACTAAACTAGGTAATTATGATAAGTACTGCAAACCTCTCCTACCACTTTATGCTGTGCCCTACCGGGTCCATATTGTTTCTAATATATTGTTTAAACTTTATAAAAATACCACCTGTATTACATATGGAACGCAAATAAAGATTTGAATTTGAATTTGAATTTGGAATGGTTAGAATAGGTTCTTTACTTCACTGTTATCACGAAATCCACATATTTTGGAAATCGGTCGCAGAGGTCCCGAGAAAAACCAGTTCTAATGTTCAACTTGAACAGTCACTTTATAAAGCCCAAGCCATTTGCCCAGTAGTGGGAATGGTTAGAATAGGTTCTTTACTTCACTGTTATCATGAAATCCAAATATTTTGGAAATCGGTCGCAGAGGTCCCGAGAAAAACCGGTTCTAATGTTAATCTTGAACAGTCACTTTATAAAGCCCAAGCCATTTGCCCAGTAGTGGGAATGGTTAGAATAGGTTCTTTACTTCACTGTTATCACGAAATCCAAATATTTTGGAAATCGGTCGCAGAGGTCCCGAGAAAAACCAGTTCTAATGTTCAACTTGAACAGTCACTTTATAAAGCCCAAGCCATTTGCCCAGTAGTGGGAATGGTTAGAATAGGTTCTTTACTTCACTCCTAAGACGGAATCCAAATATTTTTGAAATCGGTCCCAGAGGTCCCGAGAAAAACCGGTTCTAATGTTAGCCAGCCATTGTTGTTAGCTAGCCATTTTAAGCAGCCACAAACCTAATAACCTCTTTTCTTGAAATAACATTCAGATAGTTAGTGGTTTCACTGTTAATAGGATAAAAAAACAGGAATAGACGTTTAAAGGAAATTGTTGTAAGTAGTGCTTTTCAGTCTCTATCTACCACAATCAGTCCTAAGTTCGTGTAGCGTCATGCAATTAATATCCGTAATGGCAATGGAAAAACCTTATCAAGACGAATAAAATAAGCTCGAACACGAAGTAGTAAATCGATACCGTTGAGGAGTTCCCTCGTCTCACTGTCGTCTCCATCGTCAGGTCAGGTTTTAACCTCCACTGTTTTGTGGTGTCGGAGACATATACCCGAATGACAAGTTTTTATTCGATATGTGCTTACAATTTCCGAGAGTTCCCTATTGTTTTAAGGTTTCTATCACCAGACCCTGGACCGAATAACAAAGGAACCATTTGGAAAGTAAATCCTTTCAAACAATAAAATGATTGTTTAAATCGGTTGGTGAACGACGGAGTTATGCACGTACAAACGTAAAAAGAATACAAAGTAACTAAGAAACTCCTCCATTTTTTGAAGTCGGTAAAAAAAATTCTCGTTCAATACCTCGTATTTGTCGATTAATATTATAATACATTTCAATTTAGATAATAAAAGTGGAATAGTTAAGAGTTCGTAAGCATATTTTTCGTAATATTGAATAAGAGTCAAACCAGTTTTTCTCAGGACTCCTGGGATAGATTTCGAAATATTTCGGTCTGGGACCTATTATAAGCCTATGGAACATAATACACTATGCAGTTACCGTGGACAACTCTTGAGCCCAACTTCCATACAAAGAATAGCATTGTCCTTTTGAAGCAATAATATTAACCTAAATGTTGTCCAGTGTTCCGCTACGGAATCACTTTTTAATTCATGAAAAAGTTCACCTACATTTTGGCATCCATATGTACTATTTCTCGTTATCTCTTATCTGTCTTATGTGCTTCGGTTGTTCTGATTGCCCGCTATGCTGCTGCTGTGTTAGAGAACCTACCTCTTACTCGCAGTAGTGGCAAATTTTAAATAATTTCCTTGTTTTAATTTAAATAGAAATTAATAAACAAGGAAATCAATCACCCATTTAGGCAAGCACTTACCCAAAACATTTGTTATTTCAGAATAATTCTCAATTACAAAACGGGTTGAAACTAAGACCGGTAACCACTCACCCCACTCGCTAGGGATGTAATATTTTCATCGACAAACTTTAGGGGTATGACAGTTCAACTTTTCCTGACCTGTCGAGGATTACAAGCCTAACGGTTATTTATTACTAGCTTTTGCCCGCGACTTCGTTCGCATGAAATAGTGACTTACGGCATATTTTTGGTTTGTACCAATAGATGGCGCTATATGTCCGGAATAAATTTTTTTTTAATTTTTTTTTTTGAAATAAAAACTATCCTATGTCCTTTCTCAAGTTCCAAACTATGTCTGTACCAAATTTCACACAAATCGGTTCAGTAGTTTAGGCGTGAAGAAAAGACAGACAGACAGACAGACAGACAGACAGACAGACAGAGTTACTTTCGCATTTATAATATTAGTTAGGATGACGCTTTTACCCACAATGTGGGCCCATAGCTCTTTATTTGTACTTTTATATTGTTCGGTAAACAGTTTTGTGTAGATTAAAGCTGACTGACGGTTGGGAGGGCTTTTGTGGGAGACAATAGACAAGCTCTCAGTTCTAATTTCGAATCGGTGGAAATTAAAGTGACATTCTGGTCAGCGGACAGTTTCTGAGCCTATTCAATGGAAATAAACTACCAAATCCTTCCTTTATAGTATAGAAAATAATATTTGATTCCTATTAACTCTCTAAACGGTGTCACATTATGAGATAAGATCGCAGAAACTCCTCCATTTCAAAGAGCGATTGTGACACACAATAGGTAGATACAAATGTCAAACACTACACATTGAACCATTTGATCTACCTGCTATTAGCTCGTCTTATGCCGCAGGAATTCATGTGAACAGTTCGTACTCGCAATCGATGTATGATATCTGGCATTCTATAGCGATTGATTCAACCGTGCGGGTGTTATCGAATATTCCGTGTATGTTAGTGTAAGATGCATGCCTATTACAATGTGTAGCTTTACGCTAATGATTCCAACATCATGATAAGCATATCTAATTAGCTCAAAATAGATGTTTTGTTTTCTTGGAAATTATGTCGGCGTGTTGTTATTGTTTAAGAAGTGAGATTTAGCAAGGTGGTCTATAGTTTGTCCTGAATACTCTTAGTTACAATGATGAAGCGGATAATGACTGTGAAGCTAATCCTAGTTCTTAATCTCATTGTCTTAATATTTACCTAGTTTAGTAACGACATTGAAAAAAACATTTCTTACTGTACTTTCAGTTGAACACACAGTTTTTCAAGCCTCCCGTATTTTG
The DNA here is from genome assembly GCA_963856015.1 of Helicoverpa assulta. NCBI lineage: Eukaryota > Metazoa > Arthropoda > Insecta > Lepidoptera > Noctuidae > Helicoverpa > Helicoverpa assulta. The sequence continues at coordinate 10,290,333 of CAWLCW010000023.1, forward strand.
TTTAGCCACATATTCGTACAAGACACGAGCGAACATCTATTTGAACGCCTGTTTACATTTTGCAGCGTCCGCGAAATGAAAACCATGGAAAGAGTCTACATCTGAACTTATTTATACAGTCCAGCAATATAGCCGGTGAAAACAAACACGAATAAAATATACGCTTAACCCGTGATGGGTGGTTCACGTTTTAGCGAATTCACGGCTGAGAACACATATGTACAACGAAACCAATTATTCCGTAGAGGAAGTATGTACGTATATTATTTATTGCAAGCCCGTTGGACCATAACGCGCAAAGCCGCTGTAGAGCAGCGTTCAACAATATTGGAATAGTTTGTTAGTGTTTACCTTTCGACAGGCGGTGTACAGTGCACCTCGCGTTTCGTTTTCGGACTCGAGCCAATTGTGATACGGCCGAATAGGCGATATTGCGAGCCGCCACTAATGTGTTGTAGCTCATGATAACTGTCCATGTCCGGGGTTGTTCGAGGGCCCACGGCTAATTGTGTACGCGACCAGCAATGATGACTGAGCTTAATGACTAGTGGTCTTAATAATGTACTGTTGTACAGTCTGGGTGGGCGTTGGAAGAAAGCCGCTGGATTATGTGACGTATCATGGGATTATGGAGAAACAGAATGGGATATGCAGCCATTATGTGAATCGACTGCTGGAGATGGATTGTTAACGTGTCTGAGGCCGACGCGTGGAGCCGTGTCGATTGGACGGCCTATTCAGATATATTGTATATGGAGAGCTAAATGTATTGATGATGCGCAATCGGGTGGAATTGCTCTTTGAAATCTGTAAGTAATGTTCATTCTGCTGATTAATTTAAAGTATAAACTAGGTAAATACATACAGAATGTACAATTGGTTCCTTAAGACACTTACAACACGACCGCATTACATGAAGTTTTTGGGTTCGAGTCCCAGATTAGAATAACTGTTGCTAACTTAAAGGATTGCCAATCAATCTGGTAGACTTTCGTCCTGGTAAGTACAGTACAATTTTAAACATAGTTACTGAAGTTAATGGTAATATACTTTGATTATGTAGAATTCAACAGCTGAGTTAACTGCGGGTATATAAGTACAAAACCTGAGTGAAACCGCAGGGATAAGCTAGTCCAATATCAATATCATTGCACTACAATGTTAATCCTTTGAGGCTTATAGATCACTCAATGTTCAGCTAATAAAAGTAAATCCCACTACAAAATGGAACCTAAAAACCAAGCATCGATTTAGTGGTCTTAAGCTAAGATTATAATATAATCTTTAAGTTATATCTTAGTACCTAACTTTATTACTTATATAACTTTATAATATAGCAAAAAAATAATCCACGAAATTGTTTATTTGATGGCATCGAAACCTGAGGCCCGTAAGCTACATATTAAGAGACTTAGGTAAGTTAGGATGATGTTTTGACATAAGCCAGTCAGTTTTCGAGCAAATACTAAAATGTCTGTAGGGGAGAGCGGGGCTGAAAGTGCCGATTTTGACAAATCCTTCTAAGATTCGGATAAAACAAGTACTATGTCTGAAAGTAGTGGTTCATCCTAAGCCAAATTTAATCTATTTTACGACTTTAACTTTAGATTTTGCACATTTTTAATAGTTTTTATGAAAATGCGATTTTTTTATACCGAGGCGGCAAGGCACTACCAACCCCAATCTGGGGCAAGTTGTGCCGTAGCTGAGGTCGGTTGTGCCGTTGATAATGCTGGGAGTTTTTATGAATGAAAATTAATTAGGAAATTAAAACACATCAGTTTTATAATAATATATTTATTCGTTATATTTTTTAATATAAATCAACAGAAAATGTACAAATGACAGCTTTGTCAGACTCAAAGCATATAGACATAGATTATAGCTATTTCCTGTGAAAATTACTTACGCACCATACGTAATAATTGACTATTCTATATTGCCCACGCAGACGAAGTTGCGGGCAACAGCTAGTTCAAACATAAAAACGTATTTTTAATCAATAGTTTGTACTTATTTTTATGCGAATGAGATCAATTATTAATATATTCCAAAATTATTAACTTTTTAATCAGTCTCGAGTTTTTTTAAGAAATAAAAAATATACCAAAACTAGTTACTCTCCAGGTGATTGATCAGAATAACAATTAGGACATACAAATGCTTGGTTTTCTTCATCTTCAATACATTGCAAATGGGCCCAATTCTTACATTCTCTGCATTCAATCCATTGAATGCAGAGAATATTGTGTGTTGTGATGCCTATTCTAACTCTGCCAGGGGCAGAGTTAGAATAGGCATCACAACAAATGATACAGAACCATTCTTGTTCGTCATCAGAACTGTCGTCATCTTGCAATACTCTTCTCTTAGCGGGGTTTTTAGTCGGCTTATGTATGTCCTACGTATGTCCTCATTCTGTCAAAGAAAATAAATGCAGTATGAAGTATCATGTCCAAAAGTATTTTCTTTCTTTCATAATTGCTCGCGTAAATATAAACAATACTGAAACAATATAGGTTGGTTAGGGGTTGGTTGTGCCGCGGCACAAGCAGCCCCACATGAACGGCACATTTTACCCCGTTTATGATAGTGTGATATTTTGTCTCACATATAAAAATCACTGTACACAAAGCATTAAAATTACACTGCATAACAAACTAGGATAAATAACAAACATTTTACAAAAACTCACATATTAAAAGCACGAAAAATGCTAGCTTGAGACCAAAAAGTATTGAAACGAAAATATTTACTTACGTGGCGCTGGAGGACCCTCACATGCAGTACGACTCGGTCCGCGTCGCTGACGCAACTAAAATGGCAGCCGCGTGTGCGCGACTGTTAGGCCTTACGCGACACAATACGATCGTATATCTATCTCTTTCTGTTTTTGAGATATTCGCGTCGGCACAATTTACCCCCGGCACTTTTAGCCCCGCTCTCCCCTAACTAAAATGCTTAACGATACAGTAAAAAGTTCTTTTTCTGTCCGGGTCAAAACAAACTTAAATAAAAATAGAGTCATTAAATATTTCCACGTGACGTTCATAAAAGCTATGTTTACCCACGGCTTACATGTACCTGTACCACTCATGAGAGAGGTCAATGTCCTTCTTAAAGAAGATCAACAGACCTTAAAAAAATGTTCGGACAAAGTATTTATGAAGTAACTATCCCGTACCCGCGATTTTACACGCGTCCTGGGGAAAATACTTGATGCACCAAGATCAATATGTTTTATAATTTTCTCAAGCTATTTCTATACTTACCTTATCAATCTTATCAACATCGGTTTTGTAGCTCTTTAATTGTAAGCATAACTAACTTTGTCATTGGCATTTACAAATGAATGATTATAAGCATTTCGAATCATCCTCATTATCATCTCAGCCATAGGACGTCCACTGCTGAACATAGGCCTCCCCCTTAGATCTCCACAGATACCTGTTGGAGGCGACCTGCATCCGAATATCACCAGCCTTTTAATTGTTCCACTACAAGAAGCCTTCTCATGCAGATAAAGAATAAGGGTTAATTACTCGCTTATTGACGGATGGCGATTACATAATATTCACTATTATTCAGTCATTGATTACCAAGATAAACTTAAAAAATATGTACATGTGACTTAGAAAACATGTTGCTACTTGCCAGACCAGAATTCGAAGGCTCATACTTGAGAGACAGGTGCTTTTAACCACTTACCATCACGACCACAATAATAATTATATAATTTAGCATTTAGTTGGAATTAGGTATTTAGGATTGAAGGCTGTTTACGCCTCTCAGCTTAAACCTAAATCCCTTAAGCTTATTTTGAAGTTTCATAACATATTTTAAAAGTAATTAAGATCAAATTTTATAAATAACTTTGTCATTCTATTTTGTCATTTTGACCGGATTTTAGTAACGACTTTTAGAAGTTCCATTTTCTACAGTTTGTAAGCCGTTTATGTAAATGTATTTATTTTGACATCAATTTCCAATAGTTAAGCAACTCAAGTAAAAATATATTTTTGACGTCGCAAGCTAAAGAATTGACCATGTTCCAAATCCCTTCAAACCAAGTCTATTTCATCGTCTTACCTTTCTTGCTTTTTATCCCTTTTAGTTGCACATTCAGATAAAGCTCTTAAAACCCAAAGTATTTACAACACAGTTTCTAGAGTAGTTACGGCCAGTGACATAAACGAATCTCATCGACCTGTCAATAGGTACTTCAAAGCATCACATCCAAATCCAACAAAGGCAATTATCTCCCAACCCCGAAAAGCAAGTCCATCAATCATACACCAAATACACGTCAAACTTACACCTACACTAATTACGTTTACACACACATGCGCAAGCTAGCAAGTTTTAATTGCTTCGTAGCAGCAACACTATTCATGGCGTCTGCGACGTTTCATAAAAGAACTTACTCTCTAAAAGAGATGCAACGTGGAGTTTATGTTCCCTTGCAAAAATTCACAACGGCGTCGTCGGCTTTTCAATCGGAATACCTTGACATGCATGGGGAAGCGTTTTAAATAGAATATTTTAGTACAATGCATGCTTTCTTTAAGGCTCATTATGTGGTGATAGGATTGTGTAATAAGTAGGATAAATTGTGTATGTAATTGAGTTCCGTGAAAACGAACTGCCTTTTTATCAAGACAATTTTTTCCCGAGTTCACATTCAAAGTTACGCTGGATTTGCAACTTAATTATGATCAACGTAATGTCCAAAAAATACGGACGATTGTTATAGATTCCTTATTAAGTAACCGTGTCCAAAAATTAAGCCAGTTGTGACAGTGGACATTAGCCATATCACGTCAACTTTTGTGTCTAAGTAGATAAGTTAGTTATAGCCTTCATAACTTTTCTTTCAATAAACAGGATTTCTACCCAACTAGGTCAAAATCAAAATAAAGCTTAATAATTTTGGCAGGGTGTATAGGTATGTATTTTTACCCACGACGGAACGGAGCAGGTATATGCGTTTAGGGTGAGAGATGTGCGTTTGTGTGTTTGTGTGTTTGTGTGTGCGTTTGTGCAAAGTAATGTTCCCACATATCTTCTAAACTAATGATCTGATTTTGATGCGGTTTTCAATAAAGGGTTTGTGTTCGATGAGTTCATGTTCTTAGATAGGTGTCATGGCTGTAACTCACGAGGGGGCGCCACAATATTAGTCCAAACAGCAAAGTAATGTTCCCACCTACCTTCTAAGCTAATGATCCGATTTTGATGCGGTTTTCAATAACGTTTTTGTGTTCAATGAGTTCATGTTCTTAGATAGGTGTCATGGCTGTAACTCACTAGGGGGCGCCACAATATTAGTGCAAAAGAGAAAAGTAGTGTTCCCACCTACCTTCTAAACTAATGATCCGATTTTGATGCGGTTTTCAATAACGGTTTTGTGTTCGATGAGTTCATGTTCTTAGATAGGTGTCATAGCTATTAATCACTAGGGGGCGCCACAATATTAGTGCCAAACAATGTTACAATATAATCAAAACGTCCGATTACAATTCTGTTTTCATCAGTAATGTCTACGTGCTTAATGCATGTTCCCAAATAATAAAAATTACGCCTGTAACTCACTAGAGGGCGCTACAATATCGGTGCAAAATAATATTGCAATAACATATTATATAGACTATAATTCTTATATGTTCTCTAAAAAGTCTGAAATAAAATTAAGCAAAATTAAAAATTTTGAAAAAACCCCCGACGGTAAAAACCTTATTAAAAAATAATAAAATAACTCAAAACCCCCGACTTAACCCAATTATATAGGAATAACCGTCGGGGGCTGCCTTTTCTATATGAAATTTCAACAATTAATTGAGTGTATTTTATGTCATCGTTAAACATCTACAATTCTTCAATAATTGTATTCACGACACTAGAATCCTTTAGCTGGTTTAATGGCAGCTCCCGACGGATATTCCTATATAATTGGGTTAAGTCGGGGGTTTTGAGTTATTTTATTATTTTTCAATAAGATTTTTACCGTCGGGGGTTTTTTCAAAATTTTTAATTTTGCTTAATTTTTATATACACAAGCACAAACGTTAACCGAGCTATAAATGAGCAGGGTTATAAATGATGATGTTTGAAATCGTATTTGGCAAATGGCGGTAGGCTTGTTTCCACAACGCCTAAGGCTGTTATGTTATTAAACTACGTTTCTAACGAGATACAGACAGAGGGTTAATGATTTTCAGAAGCGCCATGGATAATGGAAAGTTTTGGAGATTTCGATCGAATGTTGGGCGGAATCCAGTAGAACTATTTATTCATCGATTTTTGACGGTTAAGTAGTTAGAGACTTTGATGCACTCAAAATCTCAAACCATACCTACATTGATTGCAAAATTCTCTATTGCTGCTTGCTATTGTTGTTATATCTTCATAAACTATATTATTCTCTTTGCTTTTATAGGTAGTTCAAGTTAAAATTTACGTATTTATGCCATTGTATCAATGTAGTGGCCTCCATCCATCTGCAGGCTTGTCAGCCTACCTCTGGTTTTAATTGATGGATGACGTCACCATTTATCTAAGAGCACATACGAAGAGGAAACAATGCACTTTGGGAGGAAAAGGTCATAGGCTTCATTTATTTAAATGGGTATTTATTCAAATTCATATTTCCAGATCCAGAAAAGGCGAATAAAATTTCTCATTTCCAAAAAAAAAACACATATATTATCAAAAGCCATTCATTCAAAGTAGGCTGAAAATCTGTACTTTTTGATGATCAAGTCGAAGTCAATTTATTCATATTTGTTTTATTTACTTGCTAACTAGCGACCCGCCCCGGCTTTGCACGAGATAATACTATTTTCCCGTTATTATGCATATAAACCTTCCTCTTTAGTCACTCTATCTATTAAAAAAAACAAAACCGCATGAAAATCGGTTGCGTAGTTTTTAAGATTTAAGCGTACAAAGGGAAACGGGGAATAGGCATACAGGGACAGAAAAAGCGACTTTGTTTTATACTAGGTAGTGATAATATATAATCTTTTTTTGTTGTATTAAAGTGGAACTTTTCAAATGATACTTTTGTACATTTCATATACCTTCATAAAATGAAACAAGCCTTTCTATTCATTTATTAAGCCCACAAAAGCTAATTAGTACCTCCTAGTTATTGCACAAACAATAGCAATAAAGTTATGACGAGTTTCAATAGAGGGTTGAATTCGAGGTTGAATTTATGCCGCTCAGTCACACGAGACGGGACTTGCACCAGATTGTAGTGTTTAGACATATTTCCCCAGTGTAGTACTCTAATATTCTAGAGTGAAGTAATCGGATTATGCAGGTAGCTCGTTGCTTCTCGTTGCTTAGGCCATCTTAACATGTGGCGAGACGTCGGGATATCTGTTTTAAAGGGAATATTTGAACTTCAGGCAATCGGTTTCGAACCGAAGGTATGTTAATGTTCAATGGAATCTATTGTCATAGTGCAAAGCATATATTTTCTTAGTCATAAAGAAAGATCAGGTGAGATAGTTTTAATTTCGAAAACGAGGATATTTCTTCTAGGAATCTAGGTTGCAAGTTCACAGAAACTATGTACTTTGATAATACACTCTTTTGCAAAAAAAGCGGGCACCTATGCGAAATCTTAGTTTTAAGGGCTTTACCTTTATTTCAAAGATTTTAATGACTGTAGTATGTTACTTGCATCAATAGGATTAACCAAGCATGCGTGAGAGTGTATTCTAAATTTGAATTTTGTACAATTGCTAAGAAATTGGTGAAACCGTGTTTTGGACTAATTCCTGGTAGAAAGTTCGTCGGCGTTTTGAAAAGATTTTGAAGTGATTTTCAGAAAACTGATAATGCAGTTTTAATTAATGATTAATGTACCTTTTTGTTATATCAAAACATTTTTGAAAAACTATGCGTCTTTGATAAAATTTTCACCTGCTCTTAATGGTCTATACTGATGATTGATAGCAATTTTAAGAGTTTTGGAATTTTTGTGTAAAGGGTTCTATTGTTTAGATATTGTACCCACGTGGTTTAAGATGTCGCTTTTTCATAAATACACACTAGTTAGAGGAGTATCAGTGCCTTGGGCTGCGATAAACCAATTTAAAGTAAGCAGTGCCGATCACAACTCGTCTCCTATCAGACTTTGACATTTAAAAAATACCAAATTTTGTGATAAATGTTAAATTAACCATATGAAAAATGATGAGGAGGGTTAAAGCTATCTAAAAAGTCAAATTATTGCCGCGTTGAAGCTCTCGATAACTCTATAGGTGTCGGGTTACTAAACGATGATTTAGCTGAAAGGGAGTCAAGAATTCAAAATTATATGTCACACGTATGTTTCTTAAGAAATGAGCAGATAGCCAATTATTGTTATGATTTAAGCTGGAAAGTGCTGTAGATACCAGAAAACCGCGGTGCAGGCAAGTTTATTTAATAAAATGTCCGTGGGATGAAAACACGCTATTTGAACGCTCAAACTCATAGATCTTCAGAGGTCTACGGAGTTTCCCAAGAGACGAGGTTGTTTAAAAATCAGTGATTACGAGACCTTAAGACCTCGTGCTTACAGTCTATGCGCTATTTTCTGTATTTTGTAGAATTTCAAGACTTTTCAAAATGCCAAAGTCTGATAGGAGAAGAGTTGTGATCGGCACTGCTTACTTTAAATTGGTTTTGTCGCAGCCCAAAGTACTGATACTCCTCTAAATAGTGTTTATTTATGAAGAAGCGATATTTTAAACCACGTGGGTACAATATCTAAACAACAGAACGCTTTACACAAAAATACCGAAACTCTTAACATTGCCATCAATCATCAGTATAGACCAATTAGAGCAGGTGAAAATTATATCAAATACGCATAGTTTTTCAGAAATGTTTTGATCTAACAAAAAGGTACATTAATCATTAATTAAAACTGCATTATCAGTTTTCTGAAAATCACTTCAAAAACTTTTCAAAACGCCGACGAACTTTCTACCAGGAATTAGTCCAAAACAAGGATTAACCAATTTCTTAGCAATTGTACGAAATTCAAATTTAGAATACACTCTAACGCATGCTTGGTTAATCCTATTGATGCTAGCAACATACTAAAATCATTAAAAACCTTTGAATTACACGTAAAGTCCTTAAAACTAAGAATTCGCATAGGTGCCCGCTTTTTTTGCAAAAGAGTTTACCTATCCCAACAAAATAGATGTTATTTGTTGTAAAACTAGATATAAAATGAATTGCCTGGAACTGATCGGATAATGGATTAAAACTTTTATTGTGACCTTTCGTATCTAGTTGCTGTCATTTCATTTTCTTTCTGGCTTTAAAGCTTATAAAACGACGGCGAGGAGAATGTATTGTTATTACAAAAGGAGCAATTTGTTCACTTGCTCCGGAAAGCGGTTCAATATAGGTACGTGATTAATATCCATATTCTACGTCATACCGTGAGAGAAACCTTAACATTTGTGTCAAAGCAACCAACAGTAATATGTATCTCGAGTCAATTAATAGCATGTGGTAAAACATTCCTCGGAGAGGGCCGTGTCAATAGCGTGACGTAGGTGCGACGTGCGTGCGGTCGGTTCTGCTTACTGGAGTTCGAAACACAGGAATTTCCACTCTGCTCACAACTGTCGCATGGTCTTTGACAAATTTCCAGGAGTCTTGTCACTCACACACTCATATGACTCCCCTAAGTTTACGAAATCGTGTTGTACTGTTTTCTCCTTGTTTCGGAAGAATCCTTGCTTATAGAACTTTGGAAAATCGGGGGAATTTAATTTTAGTTGAGGAACATGAAGGCATGCCTTATGGTTTCGACAAATATCTGAGCTGAGTATACACGAGTCTGTAGGCAAGACTTTATTTTATTAGATTTTCTTTGTTCAGAATTTCAACCCGAAATATGAAAGGAAAATTTTTGCTCGAGAGGCAAGGCCTGGGGGATCATAGGTGACGGGTCTAATTATTCAGTCAAAAAGTTAATTTGCGTGAGTCTTGATTAAGACGGGGGTAAATTGGGGGTTGATTTATTTCATTTCACATTACCAGTTCGCATCCTTTCATCACAGCTCGAAGTTGTTTTTAGACGCCTGTCGTATACACGCGTCAGGGACTTGAATAATTTTGTGCGTAGATCTAGGTGTATTTAAATAAACATAATTATATTTTTAATTTCATACTTTGTTGGTCTGTTTTAATTTATTTAGAACCAAATACGAGCCAAGCGGGCTATCTAACATTTCCAAGTATATCATTGCCTGAGATTGTGACATCTAAACACAGCTATCTCAAACTATCTTACGCTAATTTTCGCTTATGAGGTGTTAAAAACTGTGTCTGGCACAACATTAATTCCGCTCAGTTCACACAAAGCCAGGTTTAGCGGCGAGCTGTTAAAGGTCGCAGCCACGCATATTTAGTGGCTGTTTGCTAGTTCATTGCCACTAGGCACAGCATTAATCCATTTTCATTTGACTATGAGCGAACGCCCCAAAATCCTCATATAAGAGGAGCGAAATAGCCGTTTTGCAATATCAATCAATATAATCCTTGTAGATTGGCGTTGATTATTGGCTTTTTGCTAATGATTTTCGGTGTGATTAGTTTCAATTATGTTTTCTTTAGGGGTAGACATATTGATTGGAGTTTTCTTTATCTGTTAAGAGAGCTACTTATTCATTATTAAGAATATCAAGCAATAAGCCTAGCATACATTTTTATTTAATCAGAGTGTCTCAAAAATCATACTTCATTAAATTTAGGAATTAATCCGACCATTAACTAATTAGTCAAAAGTCCATCCAAAAGAAACAACGTGTCAATCGCGAATAAACTAAAACACTTTCTATAAGCGCCTCAACATAAATCAAAAACTCAAATCTGAAATCTGCACAGTTAGGGTTGCCTCAATTCGAAAGCTATAACTTTAAGAGTTTCAATTGAAAACATTTATCGTGGCAAATATATATGATCAAGTTGGAAAGTTAAAGCTTAGGGTGTCGATAAACGATTGCCACTATAAAACTGAGTTGTGGCCCTAACTTAGATGATAGGTAAGATAAAGGTGAAGGTAGATTTTGGAAGTTATTGAGGGGATGTGCCGTGATACCCAAGTGCAACTGGACTGTGTTTTCGGAAGGTATGTCGGGACATACCTAAAATAATGTCGGGACACCTTTTCACACACGGTCGGTTAGCCCCATGGTAAGTTATTAATTAACTTGTGTTATGGGTGCTAACACAACTGATAAACTACATATAGCTACATATATACATATTTATAAATACATATTGTAACACCCAGACCACGGCCAACAAGCATGCTCATCACACAAATGTCGACCGAACCGAGAATCGAACCCGGGATCTCAGGTCCGGCAGTCCGGCATGGTGACCATTGCGCCATCGAGGTCTAGTAACTAAAATTCGTAAGGTATAGTACCTAAAATTCGGACGAGTATCAAAGTGGTAGCTATAGTTCCCTTTTTGTGGATCTAAATTAGATTTGGTGTACTTGTAAACTTTTAAATCTTACAAATTGTATTCTATCTATGTATGTTATATACTGTATATAAGAATATATAGTAGCGGCATTAAGTGTATTTCAAAACACGTCAAAAATGAAACGGATGTATTGCCCCTAAATGCAACCGAAAAACACAAGCAATAACCAGCAACATAAAAAACTCATCTTCCACAACAAACTTTAATAAAACTTTAAGTTCATGTCACAATATCATTACGGAACTCATAACCCAAGGCAGCCCTACGTGATATTTTCTAATTACGTCAAAATCCTCCACAAAGGAGACTCTTTTAATTTTTAAAGCTCGGAGGAAACTCACAATTGCCCATAGACAAGTTTAATTCCTCCCTAAGCGGAAAAGAAATGATCAGACACCTCTGCCAAAATGAAAAGAGGCCTGATTTACAACCTGCGTAAAACAGGGGCTGGGCCTTATTAACATTACTTTTTATAACATGGCCGGTGTTAAATTGTTACATTGTAGAGTAAAATTTAATTAAAACGTCTAGTTAGGAGGTGTTAACTAGCGCCATTAAGGTGTATGCTTTATGTACGGAACTAACTGCAGCTGAATTTTATATTTCATTTTATGTTGCCAGTGTTTGTTGAAAGTGTTTCATTAGTGTCGGATATTGGCTTATCAAATGGTTAACTTACTTTGTTATTTATATTAAAACAACTTTGTGTAAATTCACAAAAAAATATATATATTTCATTCTGTTTTGGGTGGAAGGGCTTTGAATCAAACTGCCGTATTCGATCTTATATCGCCAAGGTCACTAAATCAACCAAAAGTGTAATACGTTTACATTATTTGAGTAGGTATGTAACCGTTTGTTTTGTGTCGTAGACGCGTAAGTCTAATGCTCGTAGCTGCACGCGTAGCTGCTACGAAAAGTAAGCGTAGAACGGACACAGTTGCTACGGAACGTAGGTAGGTATATTATTGTTATTAAAGCCCATTGGACCTTTATCTACATATGTTTTTCTTTCTGTACCTAGCTCTAAAAATACTTAAATAAAATATAAATAATAATTTAACTCGCCTATAAACAAATAATCGATCTCAGTGGCGTGCACTTGGAGAGGCCTATGTCCAGCAGTGGACTGCGATAGGCTGATGATGATGATGATAAACAAATAAACCTAGTAGTTCCAGACTCACCCTTTCAATATATCTGAAGAATTCATATCCTACGCAACCCATAAAAATCGTTAACCAATATCTAAATTGCGTTAGAAAAATTGTAATACTTTCGTACGTGATATTGGTACGAAGTTGTCAAAAATGCGTATATTAAGTTTGTAAGAAAATTTACCGGCACTGGGTTTCCGTAAGGTAATGTGATGTTACCTTTCGGTCCCCGGGGGCCCGCGATCACGCGTTACGTTCCTCGGTTAACGCAGGGGTAACCAACCGTTGAGCCGGAAAATTTCCTATATGTGGGTTGGTGTCAGTCAGTGGTATTTTGGTCATTGGGTAAGATGGCGTTTATCGAAGATTTTTTGTGTTGTTTTCTTTATTTTGATACATATATCTTAGTCATTATTCTTTTTGTTGAAATAATATTAAAAGTCAACGAAAATGTATTGCTGCTTCCTTATACTAAAATCCACAAAAGCTTTCAAAACAAGAATCATGTTTCTATATTTCGTATAGAAAATAATAATACTTAGAACGATTCTTGTGGCATTAATCTGTAGCCACACTTGACATGTTCGAGTGAGTTCACGAGGGAAAATGTCTTTTGTGTTACACCAGAATTTGGAGAACCTTCACTTGTGCTTACTGCCTACGATAATAAGTGTCTGTGCCCCAAATATTTTTTATACTTTTTTCTCTACTTAAACTTGGGATTGAATAAACAAAATATCAAAGGAAATACTGTATACCTATTGTGTTTGTGGTTATAAGTCAAGAATCTTCTGCTCGTATTCTTGGCATCAAAAGTTTTATCCTGTGGCAAATCTTTCCTTTTATCTTTTTTTAACTTTGGCCTGTGACTTTGACCGTGTGCGTTTTTGTTTTCCAAATCTTGCAAATTACTTTGGATCTTGTTAATTCTTTCAAGTAGGTATCTCTATGTGTATGTATGTAGGTATGAATGAAATGAAAGTGTGTTTATATTTGCAATAGGCTCTGCTGAAGAAATATAACGGCGACTAGGTATAATGTTTATTGCCAATAATATCAGTAAAGAAATTACATTACAGTCCGAAAGCTTTTACGAAAAAAATACATTAATTTAAAAACCAAACCACATTATTACATTTTCAATAACCAATTTATTTTAAAACAGACATACAAAACAAATCACAAGTTAAACTAAAATATTGACAACAAACTATGAACACATTGACAGGTAAATAGTCCGGGAATTCGGACGAGGGTCCGAAAGGGTCCGGACGCAGGAAAGAGGACAGATGTCCGTCGAATAAAAGAAATGGCCAAATACGAAAGTTTTGTGTTAAGTGACTGGGGATTGGCTGAATAACTGATTTTTGAGACGCTTTCAATGGCGAAATTGGAATGAAAATTGGACTGAATAGGAACAGTTTATCTTTTTAAATCTTCTGTTTAAAACAGTGTTTATTATATTTTGACAATAATGATTTCTCGTCATCTGCTAAGCCTTTTTCCAATCTGACCTCTTCAGCCCAGTTAGTCTAGCCACCCCGGCCAGGTCTCCCGGTTTTTATTTATTTATTTATTTATTTAGGATCTCCAACGTTTTCTCTACTTTTATATGTTAATGATTAATCCAAAAAATGTGTTTACATTAGGCATGTATTTCTTTGTAAAATAGAGTCGTCCTTAACTTTTACCCTCCGTTTATTTACTTCTCCAACCAGTGACAATAGCCTTCTTAGGTATATGAAAACTTTTTCAGTATTCCATTATTTTAGTATTCAAGAATACCCCTTTATAGCACACTCATATATTACGTCATAGTTTATATTATACGTGGATAAGGCTATGATAACAGCTGTTGATTTGTATTATGATACTGCGTACGTCCGGACAGCAGATCACACTCGGACACGTCAAATAATTGACTAGCTCAATTTCCTGCCACCGTTAATGTCAATGCACAGTTGTGAATAAATAAACAGGTTTCGTATACACGTAATGATTAGCATATCGAAACACAACTCTTGGGGCATAAGTGGAATGGAATATCTTAAAACTTAAATGTTTGGAAAGTTGTGAAGAGGATTTTATTAATTTTGAGAATCAATTCATAAATTAAATATAATTCAAGTGAACTGTGAAGTGATCTAAATGAAATATTGCGAAAGCACTATGACGATTGTATTATAGAATAGTCTTTTGAAATAGGTCAAGTAGAATTTTAAGCCCATCTAGGAAAATCTTCTCCAAAATAATATCCCAAACTTATATTACGAAACAAATAAAGCTATTGTTTCATATCACAATCTTCCAATATACCTACTTAATTTAAATACACTCCATCATCCATCCATCATCATCAGCCTATCGCAGTCCACTGCTGGACATAGGCCTCTCCAAGTGCACGCCACTGAGATCGATTTTCGGCTTCTAAATACACTCCACAAATACATATCTGTTATGAGATGTAACAAAGATTGAATAGGTATCGTATAGGGTAAACGATAAGAAGGGGTAGGTTTGGGAAAGACCAGATGTAAACGGAATAAAAAGTGTCTACTTTATACAATAGAAATGTCGCGTGATTGCATTGTGATTTTCTGATAACAAACATGTATTATCTTCATACAAAAAGCTTTTAAAGTATCGAAAATATTGGAACACGTTTACATATACTTGTAAATGAGCTGCTATTTACATATTTGAGTACAATGTATATTAAAATTTGTTTAATATCGACACCTATTGGGAAATATCAATTACAAAGGCTTTTATCTTCTTGTGTTCATTTTCATCCGTATCATATTATCAACTTAAAGCGACATTCCACATTTCTCCCTAAAAATTACATTTTGTTTTTGATGACGGAGAATAGAAATCGAATCATGGTGGTAATATTGTCTATACTAATATTATAAAGAGGAAAACTTTGTTTGTTTGGTTGTAATGGATAAACTCAAAAACTACTGGACCGATTTTAAATATTCTTTCACCATTAGAAAGCTATATTATCTGCGAGTAACATAGGCTATATTTTATCCCGGTGCGGGCAGTAGCTCCCACGGGACGCGGGTGAAACCGCAGGAAAAAGGCTCGTACATCATAAACAAGATATGACAGTAGAATTCAGTGTTCTAAAAGTAAAAGCAAAAAGTTTGAGGTGCTGGCAGATGTCAC
Source organism: Helicoverpa assulta (assembly GCA_963856015.1). Lineage (NCBI taxonomy): Eukaryota > Metazoa > Arthropoda > Insecta > Lepidoptera > Noctuidae > Helicoverpa > Helicoverpa assulta. The sequence continues at coordinate 10,306,175 of CAWLCW010000023.1, forward strand.
TCAAAGTGTTGATAAGTTTGGAGATAGGATTAAATAAAGAAGGATCATGAAACTTCATAATGTGAGCTTAAAAAGTAATGTATGAAACCACACTTTAAATAGATTTTAATGACTGACTCTGTTAATAAGTGAACACTTATTTTTGTATGATAAGACTTTAATGATTTCGATACCTGTAAATGTCTTATAAAAGGCCTACAAATACAGCAGAGATTTTAAAACTATGTCATTAAAAGATATGTAACTACCATATGCATTGTTCGTACATACTCATACCATACAACCTGTAAACGGGATCAAAGAGTTTTTAATCCAGATAAAATAGTCGTTAACAAATTGACTTCAGCGAAAGCTTGCTCAGAAAAGGACAAATCATTTCCTCTTAGCCGGCCACGAAAGGTCTCTAAAGGTAATATCTATTTGACATTATTAATAATATCTTCAGGTTCCCTTAGTTTATTGTGAAGTGCTAATCTATATTGTTTGAAACCGGATCAAACGAAACAACCCCTTTTATTAGCCGAAACGAAATGCCTGTCGAATCAAATTTCGTCATTCGTTCCCCCTCGGAAAAGTGGCGCTGTATTCAAAGGGTTATTTTTTGTGAACATTTTGTTTGGCTTTTTGGATTCTGTTAGTTCAGTGGAAGCTTTAATACATTTAGTATCCAGGTATTGGATTTTTTTAAAAATTTATTTAAAATTCTTTTTGTTAATTTATCCTTTGCGTTCTTTTCAATAACTGACTGTAAGTTATTTGCACTGAATTCCACTATCTTTCAGCTACCCGAACGTACCTTTATTTCTTTCAAATTAAATATTTTTAGTTTCCGTTACTAACGCTGTTTTAATACAGCTGAAACTAAGAGCATCGACTGTGAAACTTTGTTCTTGTGTTTGCAGATTTTCTTTATAAAAATGCAACTTGCAGAGCCGTTTAATCCTGTCTATAGACGATAAATGCTAATTCTATCCCAACTTTTGTAACAAACAGAAAAATTCTCTGCAAGAGGCGGAGGAAAGCCTTCTTGTGCAAATATTTAAGAAAGCTTGGAGCTTATAGTTTCCATCTCAGCACATCTAGCTTAAGTTTTAATACTGTGGCCTTTGGGTGCTGATCTAAAGAATGTTCACTAGAAATAAAAGAGAAACAATACAGACTAAATTACCCCCATAATATTTGTTCACAGTATCACGCACAAACCAAAACAGCTGAAAGTCGAATTTACTAATAATAAACAAAACATAAAATCTCTTTGAAATAAAACCTCATTGGTCTATCAAGAGGTATTGGCATAAAAAAAGAAAATCTTCGACGAAAGAACAGCGGCATCGTTTAAATTCTACAGTATTACAATACGAAGGCTGGCAGGCTAGACAATTAACATTGGCGCGCAAACTGACGAACCGTTTGCAGACAACAGCGTGCTGCTCTCTCGTAAGAATTCGAAGTGCTCCAAGCATTTATGGACTCCTGGTACCTCGAAGTTAATCGTGGATGAAAATGCGTGCTCTTTTTTCTGTATGTTGTTAGTTCGCTTTACTTTAGATTTTTATTCTTTTAATGTGTTGTTTAAAAATATAGTTTTTTTTTTGTAATAATAAAATTAGATTTGTTTATTACAATTTAAATGCAAGTCAAACCTTTATGTATTTATTAGAGAGGATTATCTACTACGTCGTTGCAGAAATTATGATGATGATGAAGGGGCTGGAAGCTGTTTCAGTAGATTTTTCATTACTAAAAATTCGAATTACCTATTCTGTATTTTTTTCACTCATTAAGTTGATTGCCAACCACATCACCCCTTTAAGAAACCTATATACATATTCACAGCAACCACCAACTAAGTAACTGATTAAAAGCTAAGTAGAATTTGCGAGGGCATAACGTGTCACCGGCCGTGTTAACACCAGAGATAAGCCAAGTGACGTCACACACAACGTACCTACAGTGACTGACATGTAGGTCAAACGAGCGAATTTAGTGGTCACACAGTGGGCCGTGTTGGTTAAAGTTGGTAGGAAAATAAATGTTTTTTCATCAACATTCGGCATTCACGTAGCTAGCGATTTCGATGTAAGGATTGTATTGAGTAAAACACTTGGCTGCTGATTAAATACTGACTTTTATTAATAAGGATTGATATTTAAATACACGAGTAAGATACATTGATATATGCGAACTTAGAACTATAGGTTATACACTACACCTTCCCCGGAGGGATAAAATAAAATATTACGTTAGTATTATTTTATTTTTATGATTAAACAAAACTCTTTTTTTTTTTTTTACATTTTAGTTCATAGTTTATTAATGTTAATTAAGACATACAAAGTATAAAGCACCTACGCAAGAGTATAAGGTTAATATGAATAAGATTACAAGATAGGTATAACTTACAAATTAAAATGTTCCTATGTGGAAACACATAAACACAATAGGGGTACAAAAATATTATGAATAATACAACTTAGTCCTATTCTTATGAACTAAATCAGTTTTTCCATTATCTTTCAATATTTCAACATTTGGTGAAACATCTTTGATTACTAAATATGGTCCATTATAAATACTCTGGAGTTTGTTTCCTGTCTCGTTTTTCACAAGTACTAAATCATTTTGTTTATAAGTAATAGGATTACACTTTAGATCATACTTTTGTTTTCTTGCCGATTTACTTTCATATAAATTATCATACGCTTCTTTTTGAGATGTTTGCAATCTGTATTTTAATTCCAAGGGATAATTATCACAGTTATACAATGGATCTACTGAGTTTTTAGTTAAATTGGATGGTATATTGCATTTTTTCCCGAATACAAGCTCAAATGGCGTAAATTTAGTAGCGGTGTGAACTGAGGTATTATAGGCAAAGCACCAAAAGGGCAACCATGCACTCCATGAATTTGGATGGTTGTCCGTTTGAATTCTTAGATAATTACCCAAACTTTTATGAGTGTTTTCCAGAGAACCTATGGTTTCGTGATGGTATGCGGTAGAGTTTAAAGTTGTTATGTTGAGAAGTTTACATGTTTCTTTGAAAACAGATGACAAAAATTCAGTGCCTCTATCAGTAGCTACTCTAGCGGGGATACCAAATCTAAGAATAAAATGGTTAACAAAATTTCTCGCTACCTCCTCAGCACTTTTCGTTTTCATAGGGTAAGCTTCTACGTACTTACTCAGCTCACATTGTATAGTTAAAATATAAAAATAATTGTAATCATCTCGATCTAAGGGTCCTACTACGTCCAAGAATATTTTTTCCATTGCCGAATTAGCTGTTGTTGTAACAATTAACGGTTCTTTAATGTAATGAGAAGTATGTTTTTGTCTTTGACACTTATCACATTTTTTAATGAATTCTTTTACATCTCTTTCAAGGCCTGACCAAAAGTAATACTTTTTGATGTTATTATACATTCGTCTTATACCAGCATGGCCACTTGTTGGTAGAAGATGAAAATCATTTAATATTACTTTTTGATCATCCTTGTTTTCAATTATTTTTACGTCGTTTAATATACACAATCGCGGACCGGTCCAGTTTTTATATGACTTTATTTCTGTCACTACTTTTTTAATAAATTCATCGTAGATTTTACTTCTTATAAAAATTAATTCGTGCACGTTAATTTTTTCACAAAAACATTTTAGTTCCCTCACAAATGCGGCTGGCGTCAATTGTGATCGGGCAACTGGATTTATAAATAACGTCATTTTTGATGACGAATAACAAAACTCTTTGCTATCCATGTCTATGTCATTTGACCTACGTAGGTTATTTAACTTATCATTATCTATAAATTTAAGTTCTACAGACATCCTCGATTTTCTATGAATCTCCACGACTCTTGGTTGCGCAGGCCAATCGTCAGTAGTACCCATAGCACTTGGAGAATGTTGCGACTCTTGCACTTTCCTATATTGCGAACGCGTCATAACCGTGAGTATACTTTCATGCATATTTTTTAAGTCAGTTGATGTGATAGGTAATCGTGACATTGAATCTGCTGGAATATTTGTCGATCCTTTAATATATTCTACGATAAAATCGTACTCTTCAAGTAGAAGTCTGAACTTTAAGAGACGACTAGATGGGTCACGCATGCCAAATAAATAAATAAGAGGTTTATGATCGGTTTCAATAACAAATGTACGGCCATACAAGTATGGACGGAAATGTTTTACTGCCCACACTATTGCCAACAGCTCTTTTTCCCCGGTGGGATAATTAATCTCGGCCTTATTTAAATTTCTACTCGCGAATGCTATCGGTTTTCTGTTGTCATTGCATAAAACTGCACCCAACGAATATTTAGAAGCGTCGGTTTGTAAAATGAACTTATGATTACTAGAGAAATTAGGGTATTGAAGTATGGGAGGGCTAGAAATTATAGACTTTAAAGTAGAAAAAGCAGTTTGACAGTCTTGATCCCATATGAATAATACATTTTTCTTTGTTAGTTTTGTTAAGGGATAAGCTATACTGGCAAAGTTTTTGATAAACTTTCTGTAATAGTTGGCAAACGCGATAAACCTAACTAATTCTTCAACATTTTTCGGTATTGGCCAGTTACTTAAAGCACTTATTTTCTCAGGATCGGGCAAAACACCTTCACTCGTTATAACGTGTCCTAGATATAATATATCCTTTTTAAGAAAATTACATTTACGGGGATTCAACTTTAAATTTACCTGACGCAATCTAGTAAAAACATCTATGAGGTTTTTGTTATGGTTTTCTAATGAATTTCCAAAAATAATAAGATCATCTAGATATACTAGACACTTCTCATATGTCAATCCTGACATTGCGACAGTCATCATTTTTGAAAATGCATTAGGGCTCGTCTTTAAGCCCATTGGCATTCTCGTCATCTGGTATTGTCCAGATAAGGAAGCAGTACTTTTCCCTTCGTTCTCGGAAACTTTAAACTGTCCCGAGCAAAATGCTGTGTATTTTCGACTGTCGGGGTCTAGGTCACATTGGTAATATCCATTAGAAAGGTCAAGTGTAGTAAAGTATACAGAACCAGAAAGCGAATCTAGAATTTCAGTAATATTTGGGAGAGGGAACTTGTCCTCTTGTATGCAGTTATTTAATTTCCTGTAATCTATTACTAAACGCCAATTCTTATTGCCTGTATTATCTGCCTTTTTAGGGACCAGTAACATTGGACTCGACCATTCTGATTGACATGGTTCAATTATACCTTCTCGTAACATGTTGCTAATCTGCTTGTTTACTTCTGGTTTTTGCGAGTATGGTATTCTATATGGTTTACTAAAAACTGGTTGAGCGTTAGGTAGTAAACTAATTTTATGTTTGTAAATATTTGTTGTTGTTAACTTATCACCGGGTATTAAAAATATGTCGGAAAATTTCGCACAAATATTTTCTATAGTAATTTGCTCTTCCTCGTTCAAATGTTTTAAACTTAACAAGCTGAACAACTTTCGAACTCTATCGGCGTTAATATTTCTACACTGTTCAAAAGTACACAAATTATATTCACTAATTTTCTGTAATTTTGGATCAATTGTGTCAATATGAACCTCTGTTTCATTTGTATTTAGGATCAAAATAGGTATCACACCATTTATGGGTTTAACTAACAAGTTAGCAATAAATATTCCTGTTCGTAATTCTGACGAACAAACAAGACACTCTTCAGTAATATCAGTAGGTATGTAATGAATTGATTCAGACCTAGGTGGCAAAGTTAAATTATAAGAACCTCTTGTGTTATTTGGTTTTAAAGGCAAAATTACATTTTTATCATTATTATTTAATGTTAAACTTCTGCAGCCATAATCTAATACAGCATTGAATTTCATTAGAAAATCTTGTCCTAAAATAGCATGTGCCATACACGGCAAAGAATTAAAAACATAAAACTTCTGCTTAAATGTTTGTCCTCCTAAATCATAACAATTGCTCATGGTTAAATAAACATATCCGATTGCTTCTACGGTGCCTCCGATTCCGCTTATCTTAATGCTCTCTTTATGGATAGGTATGTTTAATTCAATTACATGTTTATATTTAATGGCGCTAATTGTAGCACCGGTGTCAATCAAAAATAAATATGTTGATGTATCTACGTACAATTCTACGTAACAATTACTGTTACTTGCAAATACAAACCCATTATTCACGAAAAAACTTGCTCTGCTCTTCGGTTGAATTAGATGTTGAGGGTTCATCGTTTTTTAGAACATGAATATGAGCATCAGAACGTTGACTGTTCTTTTGATGACCTCTGGTGTTATTATATCTATTATACGAATTATAGTACGTACCTCGATATTGCCTTGGCTGACCTCGGGTATAGTTTTGGGACGAACGTCCACGGCCACGGCCACGGTAGAAACTCGCACCACGATGGCCGGTAAACCTGCTAAAGTTGTTATTCGCGGAGTTGCGACGAGGTTGGTGATTGGCTCCACGATGATGCTGTCCTTGAAAATAATTATTACGTTTCCTAAAAGTTAAAACATCGAACGACTGAGACGGAAATGCAATGGTCTCTTCGTCTATAGCTGCTTGCACCGCGTCCTTTAAGGACTCAAACTTTCGTGCAGCTATTATCGTACTGAGCCGTCTATTACGTAATCCGTCGGCAAAACGTTTAATAGCTTGTTTTTCATTTAAAGGTTGTAAAATCTTTAGGTTTTCAGTTTTGCCCTCGGCTTGCGCTATAGACAAGTCCATAAATAGCTCAGTCAACTCCTTACCATAATCATTAATCGACCTTTGATCTTGTCGCGAAGTTTGAAGTTTATTTTGCAAGGCAATTGCACTCTTTTTAGGTAAAAGAATCATGCGCATATCTGTCAGTAATGCATCAATAGATGGATAAGCAGATTTAAGACTTAATTTTGCTTGTTGAGACAGACGGCTTTTTAAGACAAAGTTAATTAAACTTAATTTGCACTGTTCGGTTTTTAGGGTAGAGCTGTAGTACTCGATACCATCTATAAGCTGACGGGTCGTCGATTCCTCGTTATTCATGACTGGCAACAAACTCAACGCTATCTTTAAATTAAACTCCATTTTGGATTCAAGATTAGATGTTTCACCAAATTGCTCACAACTACTTTTAGTTATAGGTAAATGTAACTTACTACAAAACTCTTGAATTTGGGCGTATAACTCTACAATTTTGTCACAATGAGATTTAACTAATGATAAACTATCGCCACTAATTGTCTTATTATCTATTTGCTTTCTAATGCTTACAAGTAAAACAGAATAATCATTATATATAATAGTTGCTTCATTCAACTTTTCTTTCAAACGTTCTGGTGTCCTCCTTTCCGAACTTAACTTAAACAAATTCTCTTTTAATTTTCTCAACTTTTCGTATATATCATTGAGCTCTAGTGCCATTATTTGACATTTTTAAGGAAAGTGAAGCAACTAGCCTAAGTAATAATAACTAATAATTAGGTTGTACAATATAAACCGCTTACCATACATAGTTCAACGCTTTAGAATTTCACTTTACACTCACTTTACGCGCACTTGGTATCGAACTTTGGGTTACGCACCGAGATCTTCCTTATGAGGTGAACGCCTCTGTCCGGGACTGCTTGAGCACGCTGGACATCGTTTTCTTTCTGTAGTTTCCCGGCGACTACGCCGATAAGTCGAATTCCTCAGAGATTGACGTAGGATTTGGTCATTGATCCACTGGTGATGGCAGTTTTTATAGCATTTGTACAAAAAATAGGCTGCCACTATCAGCAACATACCCAGAATTATCATCATCACTATGCTGATCGCAGAAACGTGAAACTGTAGCTGTTCGGTACTAGCCACATTCGTAGCTCCAATGCCATTCTGGTTTATAATCACTTCTTCACGTTTTGGAGTATTAGAATTGCACATTTTAAAGTTTATTGGTTTTTATTATATTAATTTTGAAAGTTCAGTAACGCAACGTACACTTAGGATGAGAGTCTATACCACCCACGTTGTATGCCGGCATGGCTACCCGACACCTCAATACCAATCCTGGCAGGGTCGCCATGTAAGGATTGTATTGAGTAAAACACTTGGCTGCTGATTAAATACTGACTTTTATTAATAAGGATTGATATTTAAATACACGAGTAAGATACATTGATATATGCGAACTTAGAACTATAGGTTATACACTACATCGAAAACTATAGCGATTTCGATAGTAATCTGACAACGAAGACCAATAATTGGAGAGGGAATTAAAGTTAGAATATTGTACCGCTATTTGTAAAAGATTAAAATAAAACTATAGTGTGATTATTTCATTTACAACACAAATTTGCTGTATTAAAACTAAGCTATTAACTGATGATTAATTCGTAACTTAAATAATAATTTAGCATAAATCGCTGGATACAAAGCGCAAACTAATCGTTTCCTGGTAAAGCCAGATAAATTCTAGTGGCCTTACTACAAAAACTTAACCACCTGTTTTACACTTGTCTAAAAAAATTGTGGCTGCAAAATGAACCATATGTCAACGTCATAATTTGACATTTAGTCTTAAACTGACGTTTAAAAGTTTTTGTGGTAAGACGGTTTGAGTTTCTCAACTAACTATAGGAATTGCAGTGATTCATTTAGTAAGTTACTTGATGGTGATGAAAAAAAAACTCCATTTTTCAATTTTTCGTTATTAAAAACTTAAAGTATGTAATTAAATAGTACAAGGGTGATTCGTGGATAGTTCCGATAGATATCCCTGTAAAATTATTCAGTGGAAGTAAAAAACTAAAAGGGTATCAGAAATTAACAACAATAATTTTCTTTGCTTTATTAATTCAGATGATTTATTTGGTTAGTCTATGTGGGTTAGCAAATAATACTTTGAACCTTCTATAAAATTGTATGGTTAAGTATCCCACGCTAATCACGCAGATCCTAAATAGACTTATCCTGAATTTTCGTCGAAAATCACTACACAAAATAATAGATGTTAACAGCTAACAAAATTTTATCGCTACATTTACATATTAAATCAATTAAAGCGTTCCGCATTAATGATGCAAATTGGCAAATAAGCTATCGTTGGCCGCAGCTCTGATCATCCCATGAGGCCGCTAAATAAATAGGTACCCTCTTAACAAGCCGATCGCTTTCAATAGCTGCCGCGGTTCATCCACAAACATTGGTAATCCCACCCAGCTAATGGTGGAAACCTAATGTAGGATTGTGACCTGCAGGCGCGGGCCTAGTTACGTTTTCGGTAATGGATCTTGGGGTCTGTTTTGGAATTTTAAAGGAGTGAGCTTTGATGGTAACAGAGGATGAAGAAAATTCTATTATTGGGTTGATTGTCTTTTGTTATTCTTAACGAGAACATAATTTAAAGGTTTTGTAATATAGGTTTTATTCGTTCTGTGTACAATGAAATATGCTACTTAAATAGGTATGTGGAGATGATGAACTGCATGTAAGCACTTACAGGTCCTTCTAATTTTGATATATTGTAAGCAATAACCTATATTCTAGGCCTCAAACTAATAAGTAGTTGATTGTTATAATCATATACATAGTAATGATTCAACACCCAACCTCTAGTTGACTCATAATTCTTGTGGTTCATACAAGAGCCAAATATTGCTGCTATTAATCAGATTCCAAGACTAGACGGTAAGAAGAATGGCTCCCAAACAATAATACCGACCTCTCGTGCCCCTTTAGATGCCGTCTTCGTATTATATTCTTATTCTTAGCTTCATATTCTTTTTTATTGATCACCATTTTAGGTTTAAAAAATATTGTCAATTATTATTTATAATACATATTTTAAATGTAAGTAGATATAATTTTATTAAATTATGAGAAGAATTTAAGTCTTCATTTTCAGCTTTAGCTTTATTTCAGCTCATACAGAACCGATTAAAATTGCGGATATAAGGTTAACCGGCGCTTGCCATAGACACCTATATTACATATAACCTGTATAAAATTTAACCAAATACAAGTTAAACTTAATATCCATGTAACAATACACAAAGGTACGGTCAGCAAAACAAGTTCGACGGCTCCTAATCCCACAAATTGTATCAGTAACGTCAGCATAGCTGCATAACCCAAAACTGCTGACAACATTTTGAATATGCTTCATACACCTATTAGTTCCATATTCGTATGCATTACAGGTCGCTTCGGATTTAACGTAATCCGAGAGGATAAAACGTGACGGCTGGTAAATGCATGTCCACACTCATACATTTTATATGGCCACTATGTACGGCACTTGATTTTGTCTGCGGTTTTACTTGTATTCTGTTAAAACTGTAGTTTAAATAAATAAATAAAATTAAATATTTTTATCGCATAATGTGTGATAGATAAAGATTTAATACATAGGTTATTTACTAACTGCCCAACGCTAAACACATCCCTATAACACAGACATGTTGGGGATCGCCAAATGCTTCATCAATCTATTGACTTAACATGTCAAATAATCATTACAAAAGTTACACTCGAACTTGTCGGGTGGACTCATAGAATTTTCGATTGAACGAGCACTCCCACATATTGGCTTTGAGGAATCAATTAAAGTTTTCATCAGAATTTGGAAACTAATTTTCGGTTTGACAGAGTCAGCCGTTCGGCCAACCACGGCCAGGTAAGTTCGTGTCATGGACGCCAAACTGTACTTTAATTAGTATCGGCACTTTTAAATTGAAACTGTTCGATAGAATTTAGGTTACAATGACAGTTTTGTAATAACCTAAGTTAGGCGCTGCACGAGACGGGTTGGCTTGAAATAATTTGGCTGGTTTGTTTGTTGGACCATGTTATTATTTAAGGGTTGTTCGAGACAAAAATTGGGCTTCATTTATTTCAAAATAGCAATTTCAATTTACCTATGTACAGAAATGTTCAATTTCTATCAATGCAAAGTACGCAAAATATCTTACCGATAGAAAATTACATTATTTTCTGATTTTAATATTTATAAGTAATAAAAAAATACAATAAAATTGTTAAATAAGTTGTTACACGTGTTTTAAGTGAAGCTAGATTCTAAGTGATCGTGGTGTGAAGTCGTGGTGGCCTAGTGGGTAAAGAACCAACCTCTCGAGTATGAGGGTGTGGGTTCGATTCCAGGTCAGGCAAGTACCAATGCAACTTCTCTAAGTTTGTATGTACTTTCTAAGTAATCGTAGACACCAATGGCTGATAAAAAGGTGAAGGAAAACATCTTGAGGAAACCTGGACTATATATACAGTCTGAAATCACCAACCCGCATTGAGCAAGCGTGGTGATTAATGCTCAATCCTTCTTCGTGTGAGAGGAGGCCTGTGCCCAGCAGTTGGACGATAAAAAGGCTGTAACAGTAACAGTAACAGATTCTGAGAATAGAAATAGATAATATTTAGTGTCTAGAAAACTCTGAAACCACAATTTTTGTGACAGGGGATTTGTCTATTTCAGGTTTATAAAATACTAGCTTTTGCCCGCGACTTCGTTCGCGTGGAATAGTGACTTCCTCCAGATTTTTGGTTTGACCAATAGATGGCGCTGTATGTCCGGAATAAATTTTATTTTTATTTTTTGTAATAAAAACTATCCTATGTCCTTTCTCAAGTTTCAAACTATGTCTGTACCAAATTTCACACAAATCGGTTCAGTAGTTTAGGCGTGAAGAAAAGACAGACAGACAGACAGAAAGACAGACAGACAGACAGACAGAGTTACTTTCGCATTTATAATATTAGTTTGGATAATATTAGTTTGGATAATATTAGTTTGGATTATTATGTCTTTCAATCCTCGTGGGATGAGTACACTGTCAGGAAATATTTGACAATTTAAATCTTAGCGCTAACTACATCCTATTTGAAGGAAAATATTAAGACTGTCGGTAAACTTTTCTTCTACCTACTCACTATCCATAAACTAATTACCAAAATTTCACATAGGTACAGAGCTTATTGTTGTAGTTGTAGAAAGCAGAAGCCAGAATTCATGCCATGTTAATAATATCCGCGAGATAGCAAGTATGGCTATCTCAAGCTGGCATTCTAAAACAAAGGCATAAATCATAGCTTGAATGCAGATTTGCAGCTATTTAGTCTTTGTCTTGCTATTCCGTTTATGTAATATGGACCGTATCCGCAAACCTACGTACTTATATGAAATCCATGCTTGAAACAAGTCTTTCAAAAACAATCTCGTACTTTCTTTCAAATAAAACACAGGCAAAAGTAATTTAAGTTTGCAAAGCACTGAGAACAACTAACATAATTTATGAAAGATCCTCAACGAACTGTAATACTGTATTTACTATCCAATTTCATTTTATCCGAATATTTGACACGAGTCTGCGAAGTTCCATTCCGATTTATCGAATCGGAAAGAGTGGAACTTATTCCCTTTATGGCAGAACAAAGTAAAGATAAAAATGAACCCGTTAGGTCTGAAACACAGCACTAAATTAACTTCTCAATGGCGGGTCAAGCGCGTCTCATATTTCGGTTGTTTTGTTTCAATTAAAATTGCGCAGTAGTTCGTTGAGGCTAACAAATAATTATGAACTTGTTCGTTTGCTGCAATGAGAAAACTTTGTCTCTTTCAACTTTAAAATTATTTGTCACGCTTTATTAACATGCGACAATGTTACGCGAAATTTAAAATGTCTGATGGAAAATTAACCTTTTTCCCGAAACACGTCAAAACAATTTCGGTGTAAAAATTATATCGTTTCACAAAAATGACTAACAGGCCCTGCTTATTTAGTGAAAAATTCGCTGAAAAGTTAAAATGTTTTCATTGAATAGACGTTCTTTTTGTTTACTTTGAAGTTCTTTTTTATTTAAAAGAAATTCCTTTTATTTGGAATGCTATAATATTTGTTTGGCCGAGTATATCCTATGTAGGTAGAACGCCTATTGTGTCATGCTTTGTTACTTATTAAACAAAGGTTTTATATAATATTGGGTGCATATTGTACCTACTATTATGCATAAAATATAATAACGTTAAATTAAATTTTACCCATGTTATTTTATTGTAGTATACGGGTACCAACTAAAAGCCACTATGTATCTATATATGTAGGTACATAGAGCTTCGCTCATATTCAATTACATATATCAAACATCAATATACTCGTATTTTATCGTAACGTTAGTTCGAGGGACACTATTTGAAATGGGGCAGGATAAATCTAATAGTGTGTTCAAAGCCCACGCAGATTGACAAACTAAAGTTCATTGATTCGTCAAACGTCAACACGATACTACATTGATAGTGGAACGGAACCCTTTAGAAATCATACAGAAAGCTTGTAGATAGTGGCGAACAGATGTAGGGTACCTATTGTTAGGCATAACGGTCGCCACTCACGGAAACACTTGTCAGTGTCGCAGCCGACCGTTCAGATAAATGTTGTATTACACGTTATACCTTACTGCTCCAGATATTACGGCTCTTTCACAAGGCGACAGCTGATAGACGTGCCTATATCTTTGCCTGTGAGCGCAGCCTGTGGGTTGACTAACTAACTTTAAAATAGGGACGTGCTATCGACATGTTTGTGGTGTGGCGTGTCATAGTTCGGTGACGAAGGTTGCGCTGCGTTACTGATGTAGTTTGTGTTCATACTCATATTAGATTGTGTAGACTTTTTTGTAGGTGTACTAAATAGGACATTTGAGAGTCTTCGCAAAAAATATTAAGAAGTCAGAGATACTACACATATACCTACTTGGATACACGTATACTTGGATTTAAAGGGATACAAGCATCTGAAGATATTTGTAGTCATCGATTTAACTATGTAGACAATACAACAAGTTTTATTCCAAACTAGGCCAATTTTGTACGAAAAAACACTAACTGAAAAAAAGACAAATATTAATCACCGATACCAGGTTTTCGACCACAAATAAATCATTTCAACGATTGAATTTTTCTTCTTTGTTGAAATTCCTCGCTAAGTGTTGTGAGTCCTGTAAAATTCCGCGCTCAGTGCCATTGAGTTTCAGTGAAAGTATATTTTACGAACGTTCCCCTAGGGCCCCATGGGACCTGACAGGGTGGCTCATTTCTATTTCTTAGCGAGGACCGCAAAGCAATATACATGATGCTTTCTAACCTGCTGTAATTTGTAACAGTCACGTTAGTGAAATGTTTTATGGCCGTGATAATGGTTTGCTGGTCGCTTCAGCCGTATTTTTATTACACCGACTTGTACATTTTTTATTAAGTTTCTTGAGCATTTTATATTTTTGCGAGTTTAGGTGTTGGTGTGTGCGTAGAGTGATGTATTTTTTACTAAGATTTTATTTTAAATAAGAAGACAGCGCAATGATTTAAATGTTTAGGCCGCCATTATACTGACAATGGGAATCTTGACAACAGCGTTTTCACACTGGCCGATTTTCCACTAGGTTTTTCCGAGCGCAGCAAAGCTAACTCCCACCTATATTAAATCTAGAGCAAGTTATAGATAAACATACAATATCCACCTGTAAAACGATATGTAACACAGCGTTAATTGAATATTGATATCACTTTACAGGAAAGCAAAACGCCTGTCGACGGCAGAATGCCACAGACTAGACTCGCAAACGTATTGACAGACAGGCCATGGCTTACGCGATCAAACCGCAAACCTGACATTGTTTGTAACGACTGTTCTGAAGAGAGAGTAGCCAAAAAAATGCAGGTATTTTCCTCCAAATGCGTTTTTTTTTTGGGAATCCTAAATGTACGGGAATGTAAGTGCTATTTTAATCAATACAGATGTTCTAATGGATTTTGGTACGATAAATGATTTAACTGTATCGGCTTGTATGATCTTGTAAAATAGTCGTAAAGACCATATTCTAAATAATATCATGACAAAAAAAAATTGTTAGAATATAATAAAAGTGATCAAGTAAAGCGAAATGGAAAATTCGGATCAAGAAAATTCTAGTTGTTAAAATATTTGACTTTAAGAGTTAAGATGTAAAGCTTGAATAAAACTTATTTTGAGGTCAAGTGTGTATAAATATTAGTTTTGTCTGAGTTTAAGTTGAAGAGAATTGTTCATTAAAACTTGAAAAAATATAGAATCTGTTGGAAGTTGAACTAGAAATTAAAACTTAGATTTTGTATGAAACTGAATATAAATTAGAAAATATAAGTTTTTGAATTTATGTTGTCTAACTTAAGCTTGTGATACGAGAAAAACTGAAGATAAATAAATCCGGTTTTCAATTGTAAAATGTTCTTAGAATATGCTCAACAATTCAGCATTACTTACTCAAGAATTGAATTGAAACTAAGGTTTCAGATTAAGATTTCGTGCTTGGGGTAAGGCAAATATAATTTTACATTTAATCTTTTGAAAATCAATCCTGGTCTTTTCCCAATCATGTTGGATTCGGCTTTCTGTTTAAGTAATGCAGCTTACGTAATACCAGAGTTCTATAAGAAGTTATTCTTCAACCCCGGGCAACAAAGTAAGACCCCCTTGATAAGACCCGTAAAGACTGTCGAAGAAGTAAAAAAATACAGCCTGGATGCACAGTTTGCGCCCTCTGACACATCGAGGTGCATGTTATCACAATATGATATGAGATGGTCTGCGGAGTGGCCTGCTGCTTGTCTGTCAAAACATTCGCCTTGTACTTAGCTCCTTTTTGCGCATAGCTTTGGTAATTTTGTACCACTAGCTAGATAATATGCTAGCCATGCGAAAGATCACAGTCACTGTCTGGCGGGTTTGAGTATTTTTGAATGGCCTACGCAAATGTTCTGCAGATCTGGTATCGTCGTGTGACAGGTCGTTGAGCTCCCTAAGATATGGTTTGAGCTACACGACGACTGATGCATGCGTGCCGTCTGTTGGGACTGGTCAGCTCCAGCCTGATGTGGCTCTTTCCTCAAAAGGCCATTCCAGACCGCGTACATGGTGACACTCATACATAATATTATTTGATTTATAACATGTTTGGACTTTAAAAGAGACTATGACCCTTGAGTTTGTTTCGGCGTTTCTTCTCAGGGATCAGTCAGTTAGGAAATGCCGACCTCAGCGTTCTTAAAATGACGTGTAAAAGTGATGTAATGTCCAACTTGTAAAATAAATGATTTCATTTCATTTCACAGCCGCACGTATTCTGCTGCATGTCGCTAAACGTAATGATGCGTCAGTACCGCGATCTGCAAAGCACGCAAATATGCCCCTAGCCTAAGAAAGCTTCTGAATTTGCTATGACATCTTACTTCTCATGAACTAGTACATTACGCTTATTATTCACGTCAGGTAAGGCAGTGTCAATTATTCTGCAAACACTTGTTGAACCACGTTTGGCATACGCGCTGCTTATAAATTGAATTATGATATGACAAGTTGGCAACGTTGCCGTTTGACTAAGAATTGTTTTAAACCATCCGTATCTGTTTACGTTTTTGGAGATGACATATTTGGTGATTGCGCAATGTAGGTATACAGTGGATACCTATAAATAATTACATATATAGGGTATATATATATTTGGGTATTTTAATTTAATAAGTCCTTTACTCAGCTTTGCCCGAAAGAAACTCTTAATACGAATTTTTACAAAACGATTTTATGTTTCCACTTATTCTGAATTTAATATAAATTAAAACAGCAAAGTTAATAGTTCAACCTAATCGCTATAAGTAATCCTCATTCATATAATTGTAGCTCTCATAAATAATCACCAACAGGAATCAACAATAATGTCAGTGAATCTTTAATTAATGTACAAAGCACATTTCGTTTAGTTAAACACAATTATAACTTTACATTTACAAGCCTAATAATGAAATCCCGAACAATAATAGAGTTACTGTATAACCAAACTCCGAGACCTATTGTTGTTCACTTAAATATTTAACTATCCTCTCATAAGCACCAAATTAGTTATGCAAATTCTTTGAGCTCAGCATATTATTACCCGCATCCTTTTAGGGTCTAATAAATAAACATGAACCCGATTGAACCCACGGGGAACCAATTTGATCAGATATCCACTAAATGCTAATTTAATTTTGAAGATCTACTGAGCAGAAACATGAAATTTTCTGTGAATTTCCTCTTTTATACACCAAAGTGCTGTCGATCCACCCTTATTTAAGTTATAAATTGTCTCACTTACATAAATATTCCACTTTGGGACATTTAAATTCGTATCAAAAGGTTTTTCAATATTGATATTGTTTTAGTATACGTTACTTCATAAATGACAAGTTTTATTTATAAATCCGCCTACAAAAACTTGAGTTATTGGACATTGATTTGAATCTACAATCTGATTCGTAGGAATATTTTTGATATCCAATAAAAATGGTTTGGACTCTAAAAATAAACTGGAACTGACGTCACAAAGTTTAAAGACCTTTTTCAAGATTCCATCTTTTGACATTTCACTTAAGTGAAACTTTTATGGGTTATGAAAAAAATATTGATTTTGGAACTTTTACCAGCAAAAATTTCTTAAATATCCTTGAACCAAAGATTATTTATCTAGTCTTTAGATAAATACCTAATTTGGCTGTAGTCTTCATTTAGTTGAAAAAAATAATAGAATTACTCTTATACTTTTAACTTTTTTTACTATAGCGTGTACAAGAAGAATGCAAACTTGTTTTGAAAGGATTTTTCAGTAGCTAGGTTATCGCCTCACTGAATGAATTATTTCTAGAAAAGGTTACCAGGAAAAATTAAGTAACATTTAAGTATTTTTATACTTTTCGTTTTCCAGACATAGAGTAAGTACCTAAATTGCACTAGAGTAACGCAATTGATTGGCGCATCACATAATTGCTGCAAGTTGCAAGTTGAGCGGTTTGACTGTTTGCGTGTTTGTTCGTATAGCGTTCTTTGGGCAAAGTGACTGCTGCTCGAAGTTTTGAATAACTGTTTATAAAGAACAATTTTGGCATGTTTGAAAAGCAGTAATTCAAGTTTAACATATTTTTTATTTACAACTTGGCAACGTTTCGCGGGGACTGCCCCGATGGGTGAGTCCATTTCTGTTTCGGGAAGCACATTAAACAGTGTGTCCGAACTGTCTTTGGCTGTCATTACGGGTAGTCAGAATCCAGTAAGTCTGTCAACAAGTCTTACCAAGCGGTGTCATGTGGCTGTAGGTAATATAGATGAGATAGTGATAATAGGCAGCTGCTCCTTGTAAAGCACTGGTTCTCAACTGCGTACAGTTAGATTGGAAGTCGACACCAACATATTTAGGAAAAGGCTATGTTCCATGGAGAATAATATTTGCTCAAAACAAAACAAGCCTGGATTAACTTAACGAATAATTAACGTTCGCTAATAGGACGCCAGAACTTACATTATGCATGTTCAACAGATGCACTTATGCAATGAATTAGTAATGGAATTATTATTATTCAATTTAGTGCTGGATTTATTATTATAAGCTGTTACGCAATTAGCACTTACGTAATGGCCTTACTAATTCAGTTACAAACAACCCAATTATTATGGTCTTAGTTTCAGATAATAGCGGAGTATATACCTTGATCTAATGTAATTTTACACGGCATATGAGTTCCACAACATCGATATTGTAAACACAATATCAAAATGACTTGTCATATTTACAAAAATACAGTGTAGGAAAATCGTAAAAGTCGCGTAAAAAACAATAGATTCAATTGTAAAGTATCGCATAAAGTGGGGACAACGACGGGAAAGGGCAGTGATGGAAATCGCCGCAGACGACTTACCCGCCTGCGGAATTGCGGACCTAATGGACACAATCTTCAGCTATGAGCGCTCAATCGAACTGAGCCATCCATTGCCCGGTTTATATTCAATAGCCTAATAAAATAAATTCAATAGAACCTCTTCTTTTTCAAACTTCGGAACTTGAATTCAATAATCTCACCCTCATATTGTTTCCTGAACATCTCTATTGTTCCAGTAACCAAGTAATTATTCACCATCCATATGAACACTGAACAGATTATGAGAGCACTTTATTTATTAACAAAGTAATCTACTAGCCATGCATCAACTGTTACACAACTAAAGTTAGTCTGTAATTACATCACTAATATTTAATATTTCATCGCAACAAAAACAGATAAGTTGATTTCTATAGGGCGATTACACAAACAAACCACGGCTGAATCTTCCAAGTTATTCGTTAATAAAACAATAAGCTCCATGACTTTTTCTCCAATAAAGAAATGCTTTGAATTAAAGGAATGTACGACGTTCCCCGCAGGGAGAGCGAATATTTATTCCTGCAGCGTAACTGAGGACTCGCAATTATTGGGCAAATGTTTACCAAGCCGAGTGGCCTCTTGCTCTGTGCTCCGTACATGTGCCAAGTGCTTTCCCATTATAGAAAAGTACTAGTTGCTTTCTCACGGACTCGCTGCGAGCACAATGAGCCAATAAAGCGAGACTAATACTTAGTAGTTGCATTTACGTTTCTGAAGGGGCCTTCTTTAAGATCATTTAACTTATAGAATGCCTTTTCAGATTCAAGTCCTGAACCTTAAGAAAATGAATAAAACATGTCGCTATAAAGAAGATACATCTCACCAATTCACGTGAACAAAATAAACATAGAAAAGAAAGCTCGCAAAACACAATAGTTCACAAATAAATGTCGACATTCACAAGCTTCAAATATGAAATTTTTTGCAGCATTCTTGGAGCAAACCTCTGAAAAAGCTCTCTTGTGAGCATATAAATCTCGACGTGGAAGATAATCGGGTTGGCGGAACTGATTCGCTCACAAATTGAATAAGAGGCACGGAATATACCCCCGCGAGACTGGGTGCCGGCGGGGGGAGGCGATATTCCGCTTAAACTGTGAAACATTCCACTTATAAGCTATTCCTGGGTACTAATGAAATGTTAAAGTTTGTCGGAACTAGTGTTACGTCAAATTGTACCCGAGTGCATTATTAACAGACAGACGTACGGATTTACGTTTTGTACCTATATTTTATTATCGTACGTTTATTTTATGTTCTATACTTTTTAGTACATATTTAAAGTAACATATGTACAGATTTATATATTAATGCTCCAAAAATGTTTGTACTTGCTAACTTCTTTACGCCATCCGAGAAACCCAGCAAACCTCTTCACTGATACTTCACTGACATTTTTATGAAGACGCCGAACAAAAACGTGAGAACATTTAATAAGATCAGTGTAAAGTTCTTTCAATGTCTTCAGGCTCTCCGATATCCCGGGAAAGTATTTCATTACTTTTATGTAATTTAGCGGAAAATCAAATCTTTCAATGAGATTATCCCGACGTCCGTAGGCGACGCTCCGATGAGTTCGCGCCTTGCTGTACTTACATTTTTAGCGATACAGAAATATAATACATACAAAAAATAGATGTACGGAAATTTCTTGAAAGGGATGTAATTGCTGTCTATTTTTGAAACAAAGTCGTGATGTTTTTTGTATCCACTTTTGTTTATGCATCATTCGAACTTATTAACGTATCTTCTTTAATTTTGAATGTTCTGTTAGATAGACGACTGATAGACTGACATAATTAATGACTATTTTTAGCTCGAAGGTCGGTAGAGACTTAATTATATTAAGAGGCAACAACACCAAAGTCAACTTTAGTAAATTAAACAATTACCACAAAAAAAATCAAACATTGAAATAAATACGATTATAAACTTAATCGTTCGATAACCAAAAAGGAACCACAGACTAAGGCGAAGAAACGGCGGGATTTCTAAACGGCTAGTCGATAGCAATTTCATTACTTCATTCCGATTTTCGCGCGTCTTTGACTTTTCTCGCCAGCAAAAAGGCCACGGCCCGTGGTGGCTTTGACGGAATTAATTGAAGTTTTCGCGCGGAAATACCTAACTAATTAGCGGTAGTTCGGCGGACGGTTGCTCCACGCAGGTAACTATGCAACTCGCTCTGTGAATTTTGCTTTTCGCGCTCCGTTTTCCGGAATCGGTTCCGTATCTCTGTGTTTTGATAACATTGGGCGTTTGAAATAGTTCTACGAATTTTGTTTTTTTTTTGTTCAGAATTAAAGATGAAAAGTGCAGGTGCAAATAAAATAAAATACATGAATTAATCAAAACCTGTAACGGTCATGAATCATATATATTGAGCTAAGGTCAGGATAAAAACTGGTGCAAAACCAAAATTAAGTTCAAAAGTCATTAAGATAATAACAACTGGATATGTACACTAGAAGCTAAAGTTTTATTTACAACAAAATAAATTAATTACAAATATACATTGACAACCACTCAAATCCAAAATAATTAGGTTCACTAATTTGACCGAAACCACATAAAGAAAGTAATATTTCTAATTAATTAACGTTTAAACATTCAATTAAATAAATAGAAACGTTTAAACTTTACAACGCAAATTAAAAACAGCTGAAACGTCCCAGCTTATATATGTGGATCGAATTTTATTTAAAAATCGTTCATAAACTGATCGTTTGCCATAATATGTTCAGTATCTTATCGATTTTGTAAATTCAATTACATTATAGGATCAGAGCAGTAAATTCCTCACATTATACGGGTATAAAAAAGCCCAGTGAAAAGGGTCGGCTCATAAATATTTTACCAACTGCTCAACATCTATTCCTGCAGGCCACTGAGCGTGTTACTACAATTGTTTGCACTTTCTAAATAGTTATTGGTCTTAATTTGGTATAATCTTTCTTAGATACCAAAGTCGGTATTTGGATTTCTTGAACACAAATATAAAATCCTGAATTCAAAAATTTAGGTCTTATTATTTTGTGCCACAAATAAAGTGTTTGTGTCACACAGGCATTTTCATCACTATAAAGAAGATGAAATGGGCAGAAAAAGTCCGTTAAAAATCTGTTTTGGATAATCCCGTTTCTCAAATGCATCTGCGATTCAAAAGCGTTATTGCACATTGCTGTTTTCTCCAAAAGAGCTATTATTTGACACTATTTGAGTGACTAAAGTACCTAAAACTGAAAAAGTGTGCGAACGACTCTATTTTGTTCGAAGCGTATCAGGTTATTACTATTTTTGCAGGTGTTAAAATGAAAATTCTTTTTGAGCGAATGTTATGTCACACCTCCAAGCTCGGCCTTCAAACAGACTTTTTGAAAAAGCAGCGTAGCTTCAAAATGATATTTTTATATTTTCCAAATTATTTGCTCACGAGTCTTTCGCTATTGCGGATATTTTTTTAAAATTCTTCTGCTTCGACAAATATGTTAAAAATATGTTACTTTTTACCAAACTACTCGTAAAAAGTGTTCGGCAATATAGTGCGCCATTTTTCTAACTTTCCCATATCGCTTTACAAACTCGCGTGCTTTATCGAAAAAGTACTAGAGATTAATGAAACATGGTGCTGATTATAAATTGTGGTGTCGAGGGAAATCTTGCTTAAGTTCCCGCCAACAATGGCCACATAAAATATTTCTACTAATATTCTCATTTATATGAACGCTCTCGGGAAGTTTTACTATTCAATATCTTGCGTTATAGCTTCATAGTATAGGCTATTCTTTATAAATGGCCTTTCAAGCATATTGCCTTTATTTTAAAACCGTATATTCTGCTTCGATCGTAAAAAGGACGTTAAGTTTGACAAATATTGCATGAGACAGATATAGGTATATATCTGTTAATCTCACATATTTTCATGTTGTCAAACAATTTTAGTTGAAATGTGTACTACTCGTAGATGCAAAAAACATCATGAAAGTTTTTTTTGTATCTGAATGAGTAAATTATAATGTCACATTTTAAAATGAAAGTACAACATTGACTGATGTGACCAAAACTCAAATCCAAAATAAAAAAACCCTTTTACAACGTTGATTTTCTTTCCGATTGATTAATTAGAAATAAAGCATCAATTTTATAGACTTTCACTTTTAAAGCATAACAAAAGTAATTTCACAGCAACTTGAGAATCATTGTCTGGCCGAACAAAGATGGCCGCTTGATTTTCAAGGGTTAATCTATATCGAGTAGGCATTAAGGGAAAAGTGATTTACTTACTTTAATATCTTCTTTAGGCAACAAATAAAATTCTAAACTTTTATTGAATTTTGAGTTATGAAAAATAAGTATTTTTTGAAATTGTTTTAAATTAATTTCTTAACGCGTTGTAAAGATTTGTTTTTATGTTCACTATGTTTGAAGATTACAAAAAGAATATGCGTTAGATGCTGGGTTACGTAATAGGCAGAATTTTCAATGATAATCAGCAGTTTGCTTTTGAAATGTCACTATAATAATCACAAAATTATATTCATTGAAAAATTAACACGATCTGAAGTATGTTGTTATGTAAACAGTTCCATGTTCTCATTATCATATCAACGGTACACGAACCGTGTATTTAAAATATACCGAAGCCAGTATTACTTTCGACAACGTGTTAATTTCAATTACATCGTTATTTTTACGCCAATTAACCACGGTGCGGTTTATTTGTACTGGGGAATTGAGCTAAAATTTCGATGCACAGTGTTAGTAAATAAAAAAAATTGTTTATTTTATTTTTTTATAGACCTCCTTTCCTTAAATTAGAGACGTTTAATGATTACTTAAATTACTCCTTAGCGATGGATTGTCAAAGAGATCCTTCACTAAGGAATGACTTACGTAACCATTAAATAAATGTCTCTGAGTGCGGGGGTTAAACTAATTCTTCTGTCAAATCGTCCAGTGCATTCTGTCCATCTGTCACAAGATTTAAAAAAGAATAGATGCAACTTATTCTTTCAAATTCAAATTTCAAATTCAAATTCAAAATCTTTATTGCGAACTAAGTGGCATAAAAGGATCTTATAACTAGGTGCGTACTTAGGACTTAGTTGCCCGTTAAGGCATTGCAATTTATTAACATATATATATATATACATTAACATTAGATTCCTGTGTTACTACTTATAAATAAAACTAATTACTATTACAAAACTAAATTTAGTGAGATCATACTATATATGTAGGATATATATCTTAATTTCTAGTCTTTTAATCTAGCTGAACATATCACATTATTTACATCACATTTATTTCTCATTATATTATTATTTTTCTTCGAGAAACTCTTTTACAGAGTAATACGCTTTTTGAATAAGGAAATCTTTGAGTTTCCTTTTAAATATGGTAACAGATTTTAGGTTCTTAATTTCTGTGGGAAGTTTATTGTATATTTTAATACTCATACAAAAAATACTGTTACCGTATACTGCAGTGCGATGTGTCTTATTGGATAATGTATTTTGAAGTCTACTACTTTTTAATGTGACATATGAACTGATGTTGGATTTTACTAAAATGGAGGCCTCGTATATATAGAGAGAAGGAAGTGTTAATAATTTAAGGTTTATGAAATAGGGTTTACAGGAGTCGGTTTGGTGTATTCCACAGATTGATCTGATACACCTTTTCTGTGCCTTAAAAGCAGTCTCTCTATCAGTTGAGTATCCCCAATAAAGTACTCCATAAGATAGAGTGGATCCTACATATGCGTGGTAAGCACTTAGCAGTGTAGTTTGGTTGGAGACTTTTTTGAGCATATAGAGGGCATATGAAAATTGGCTCAATTTGTTACAAACGTTATTTATGTGTGTTTTCCACGACATATTTGAATCTATGTGTATGCCTAAAAATTTTGTGCTGGTGACCTCAGATACAGCTTCATTATTATATTTAATAGACAGTGGGATTTCTTTTGTGTTTTTATTTTTGAAGTTCATGTAATGGGTTTTAGAAAGATTTATTTTTAGATTATTGATTGTAAGCCAATTTATTAATTTAGATAGGGATTCATTTATTTCTGATTCGTGATTTTTATTATTTGTGAATAGAGCCGTGCTGTCGTCAGCAAATAAAACCATAGGGTGCGGAATAGCGTTAGGTAAATCATTGATATAAATGAGAAAAAGTAGAGGTCCTAATATTGACCCTTGAGGTACACCAAATTTGATAAATCTAGGGCTCGATGTGTATTTAATTTCTGTTTTTGTATGTGGACATAATTGGGTTATTTCAGTGTACTGGATTCTATTACTGAGATATGATTTTATCATTTCTAGTGCTTTACCACGAATTCCGTATATCTCTAGTTTCTGTAGGAGTAACCGATGATCAACATAATCAAACGCCTTTGTCATATCCATGTATAGGGCTGTGACTTGTTTTTTATTATCAAGTTCAGTTAAGATTTTATGTAAAAACTGATGCATTGCTGTATTAACTGATCTCCCTTTTCTGAATCCAACTTGATTATCAATGATAATTTTGTTTTTTTCGAAATATTCACTAAGATTATTGTAGAGCACTTTTTCAAATATTTTAGCCATTATTGGAATGAGAGCAATGGGTCTATAACAACGTACATCTTCTGTGTCTTCTTTTTTGAATATGGGTGTAACTATAGTTGTTTTTAGATATGACGGAAAGACTCCTTCTTCAAGACACTGATTTATTATATGGGTAATGACTGGAGCTATTTGGTATACGGCCTGTTTTAAAATTTTTGTAGATATTCCATCCCAACCTGTACTATTCGTATTTTTTACATCTTTTTTACATCGTGTTCTTTAATATCTTTTTTTAGCTCCAGGAGGCGATTTTCAAACCGTTTTTTGTTTGCTGTTAATAAAAAATTAATTAGTCCGCCAAAAGGGAATGTGTGCGGTGTTTTACTGAGTAATGGATTCGGTACAAAATGCCTCGTTGTAGGTTTTAAATTGATGTTATGTAAGCTTTATTATTATGAATAAACATTTAAATAATTAAAAGTTTAGGGCCTTTATTTGAAATGTTCGTGATTTAGAAAAGAATGCTTTTTGTGATATAATGACAAATGGATTATTAGATCACAGTTGGATTCTCAATCCTACTATTCTAACAAATAAACTGGTCGAAGTACAATTTTTCAAAAATAAATCGTCTAACAGAAAAAATAACTACCAGCACAGAAAGCACTATTAAAAAGAAGCAACGTTCCTATTTACGGTAATATCAAGATAAAATAATAAATGCTTGCTCAGTGGGCGCTTAAGCTGTTTTAGCGGCAAAGTTACACGGGGTAAGTGGGTTTTAGTGTCGCACCTTGCATCCTTTCGTAAGTTTGACCGTAGCTAACTTTGTACTTGCTTTATGTATCGCTTGAGTATAGTGCTGTCGTTATGGGCTTAGATGAAAAAGGTCCTCGAAAAGTGTAAGCGACTGTGTTGGGTTAATATTTGATAAAAAAACGATTGGTCTTGAAAATTCCGTTCACTAAATATGCATAGATATTTTTATTCTTTAATATATATCTGTTTTTTAAACATCCACATCTAGCTGGCAGGTTTAAATATCTGGCAAAAATACTTAAATGTAATTTTTTCACAATTAAACTACCTTAATTTAAACAAACAATGCCTTTTTCTAATGAAAAATCAACGTCTCCTTGAAACAATGAGTACTAAGTTTCATATATTTCACACAGCGTACACAAACCGCCAAACATTAGACAAAGACTAACAACCAGACACGACTCACAAATTCACTCACGTCTAGTTTAGAACCTAAATCCTCTACTAATTGAGCTGGAATTACATACCAACGTAATATTCAAGTTTTCTCACTAAAAGTAGGGTAATTATGCGAATTAATAACTCCTGGTGTATTTGGTAAATTGTTCTCTCTCGTGTTTAATGGAATAAGAGCTTTGTTCCTGGCTGGCAGAATTTGATGGTAATGCACTAGTGTATACGCTAGTTTTATTGGATAATCAAAATTTCATTAGTTGCAACTATTTTGATGTGCAACTGTTGTGTAGCTACAGAGTAGATAATGATTGATTGATGGTGAAGATAAATTGCAGGAATTTTGAAGTTATAATAGGAACTTAAATGTAGGTATTTGAAAGCATAATAACAATACTGTAACTTACATAGTAGTTATCTAGTGGGCTTGGTGGATTTGGGTCTTTTCATCATCATCATCATCATCATCATCATCCTCCTGCCCTTATCCCAATTTTATTTGGGGTCGGCGCAGCATATTTTCTTCTTCCATACTCTTCTATCTGCCGTCATCTCACAAGTAACATTCTTTCTTAATCTTCTTCTTTTATTAGGTAGAAATATTTTAGGTCTTCTTTAATTCAGTAAGTAACTGATTATTACTATTTACATTGAAAGTGATTTCTAAGTCTTAACTGCTATTGTCATTAGTAGCTAAGCATTTACAAAGGAGTAATTAAGTTTCCCGGTAATAACTATTCAAAACATTTCAACTTTCTAACAATTTATTATCCGCAACAGTATTCTCTAATTTACATTTATATCTTACGAATTCAAAGCAAGTTGGGTCCGTGCAATTCGATGCTATGATGCCACGGTCGGCTGCCTAGAATCGACTGCCAAATAATTGATATCTTCTGATCCGTACCGAAATCTGACTGTGAGATACCGGACATTTAGATTTATGTCAGACTTCAGGTCAGAGGTCCGTAGGGCCAAATATTATCAGACGTCTTACCGTCTTACTCTCAAATCTCAATGCAGCTGTTATTTACTTACGGAGAGGGTTGGGTAACAAATGAATGAAGCGAATTGAGCTGTGTTGCTGCAAGTTTGACGTTGAATTCTGCAATTATTGGTCTAGATTTTGTTTGGTGAATATTGAGCTATCAAAATGAATGAATATTATAATGTTGTTAGGTTAATTTCCTAAATGAGATTAAATTACGTTAATTGAAAATTTGATGTTCCGGGTAGTACAGATTGTTTATTTTAAGTAGTAAAATATGTATATTTTCTTTGACAAAATTATAATAAACATCTACGTAAGCACAGTGTCCAATAACCAACGAAGTAAAGTCAAGATGACATTCCAAAGCCTTCTACAAACTGAAACATAAACACGTAACAAAATAGGGAGCTAGCTTAAATCCTCTCGCGTACAATAATGTTGTCGCGATTCCGGCTGGCTTATCTCATTGTCATACGGAACTCCTGCGTTGTCGCCGCAGACGCCATAAGCCGACGACTCGACGGCTCTAGACACCATATTAACAATAGCCAAGCGTGAGCGGCACCAAACTAAACCGTTACACATCCTAATTTATTTCTAACAATTCATTACAGAAATTATTACGACTTTAAATATGCTAAATGTTAATCCTAAAATAGGACAATAAATAAATTAATTTTAATTACCGTGTCATTTTAATGTTATCACGACTGTATTCTCATTTTCTAATTGGCACTAAGTTCTAAATAACCTTTGTGTTTTACTTTTCAGAGATTGTTCTACTGTAACAGACAAAGAATAAGTATCCGAGTGGAAAAGACCGAAAAGACTCGTTCATTTGTTACGTAACATGACACGATAAGTTAGAAACACGTAATATGATCATTAATTAGGTGAAAAGTACTTACCTAATTAGATTCGTTGGACTGTATTGAATTCAGGATGAGGTGAGCCTGTAACAAGAGACGTTTGAATTATTTAGAATCCTTTAGAGACACGATGGAGTAGTGAAACCTTGTTATTAACAATTAGTGCGGCGAAAGTAGGCCATTTACCTTGTTTGTACGAGGGCATTAAATTGCTAAGTACCCTTAAGTAGGTAGCGTTTACATACCAACTTGATTTTCTAGACGCGTAAATACATAGGTAGGTAGTTTTTTTACTGAAATCAAAGTACTTATGGTTTTTTACCCTTTCTTATACAAGCTGTTGATTTGCATTCGTGCCATATTCAAGGACGTAATAAATGCTAATGATTCTCGACCCAAATCAACAAAAAAATTGGTACGTAATTTTTTTTTTAATATTTTTTTTCGGAATTCCGTCAATGTCATCTAGCCGTATTTAAACTTGGCGTGTGTGTTACTGGCCTTAAAACCATGCTGCGCCCTCACACAAACGCAAACACAAAGCATACGCAAAGATCATTCATAATTTTCATTCATAAAACTGGATTACTTCTGAAATACTACGACATTACAATGACAAAAAAACCAGTGCATATTAGCTATTTCCCGTCTACTGTAATTCCAATCGATTATTTACGTATTTTATGACCTCCTCCTGAAATATGGCACAAATGCAAATCAACACCTTGTATTGTAAATGCAAAAGTAACTCTGTCGGGATATTTTTTAACAGAGTGGGGCTTTTAGCTCTAGAACAGCGGGGAAATGCTAATTTTGAAATAAAACTTATTGTATAACAATAATATTGTATAACTTCATTTATAAGTAAATCAATATCATAGACCTAATTATGTTTTTGTATTCCCAAACTTACTTTTTCTAGCAAAAAGTTTTCAGAGAAAAAAACATACTTCTTATTTTTCTTTATTTCGATTTAAGAAAGTAAAATGTAGTAATTTTGTGTGGAAAGTAGACGAATACCGCGTTAAGTGTTCTTTGAGATACGGGAGTCCCACGGGAACTGACCTCTAATGTTCCTTAGTAACATGAGGAAAGAGCAATTAAGATATTATGAAGCAAGTACGTACATATCTTATGGAGCAATGTTATTTCTCTTATTCCACCTATGTCTCTATGATAAATGAAACATAAAAGGGGTTATTTTCCTTATTGAACGAATACCTGACATTTTTATGTCACTTTAACAGTGTTTTGGAAGCCCATTTTTCATAACGTCTTGTTCCTACTTGGATATTTATTTATTTTCGTTTGTGCCGTGAAATTTTATCATTGAATGAGACCTATATTCTTAATTGTTTTATCATAACTATACCTAAATGAGTTGGATAAAGAATCATTATTAAACTGGGTGCCACAATGACTTTTACTTATTGTCATTGATCTGAAACGATAGTGAAAATCTTACGTAAGTATTTATTTACTAGCCGTTTCCCGCGGTTTCGCCCGCGTCCCTTGGGAACTACTGTTAAGGTAGGTAGTAGTAAGGTAGGTTAGTCAGTTTTCTAATAAAAATACAACCTTATTTATTCCAAGTCTCTCAAAAAACAAAAGAAGCTCGTCTTTATAAAACCCGATACAGGTATAAAACCTAATAAGAACCTTCAAACAACATCGCAAGTAAATCTGTAACGCGATACGAACCACTGGTTCGGAACACGATAGTTAAGTGGTTAATCTAACTGTCCATTGGCTTGTATCGACAGTCCTAAGCAAACTTCTTCGCGAGAATGGTGTTTGACTGCGGCCAATAAACGTGGAGATTTTTTTTCTTTTCTGTTATGTTTATTGGTTGTTACTTGTTATGTAGTTTAGTTTATTAATGGGTTAGTTTGGTTTTATGTTTGTAAAGAGGTCACTAAATCAAAGAAGTAAAGAGGATAGTTTTGAATGAGTTCGATTTTTAAATAGAAAAATTGGGGCCGTTTATTAAAAGCTAAAAACTAGGCTTATGTATTACATTGTCTGTGATTAATGGTCATTATTTTCCTTACAGGCAACCCAGGAACTCGCAAAAAGATTTATTGTAAGTAATAGTGGCATCTGTAATAGTGGTTAGAGTCAAAATACTAACATGCGCTGTCTTTACAAACTTTCATAAAGCTACATAACCTGTGCGCAAGCTCAGGTAAAATTACAAAGAAAACGCAAACAAAAAAAACTTTTCTCTATCCTTACTTTAATATAAATATAAAATTATGTCCGAACTCCGTTATAAAGGTTTTACACAACAGCTTATTATCTTTACAAAGGTTACACTGAACACGAGACTTATAAAAAAAGTACCTAACTCTCAGAGTCTAACTTTCAGAATTTTTAAAACAAACAGCTTTGTGCTTCCTAGCTTTGTCCATCTTAATGTTCAGTTGGGGATATAAAAAGGAATGTAGGAGATTCATTGGAAGTTGGTGCACGTACGGCAGTCGCTCGGATCAATCAATCAATCTCAACAGCTCGTAAACGTCCAGTGCTAGACGGGACCGTCCGTCATAGTTCGTAGTCGCAGGAGGCGTTGGCATAATCACCGGAGGTTTCGCACGAGTGGCAACGGAATAAAAGCACATAGGTATATGTGACGTGTGGGGAGCATTGAAAATCTGTCCTGTTCTCCCCCTTGATTTTGAGTGCTTTCTTGTCACAGTAAAAAGGTGCCCAATGGTGCTAATGCGCCATTTTTTAGCACCCATTTAAAAGCCCATTTATTTACAGCCTTATACATAGGAATTTTCAGTAAATCTAGAAGGAATTACGAGTAATGAAAGCAAGTCATTATTTATGCCTTGTTATGTTCTAAGCTTTCCTTTCTAGGAACTTGGGCAGGTATTAGAAGAATCTTGTTTCTAAATCCTGTGTTTTCCTATTCTTTAGAAAACATCGCCTTATTCTTAGTTATTTATAGATACCTATTCCAATAAGGTTAAGTATAATCAAAAATGTAATACCTATCGAAATATTCACATTTAGTATGACCTCGAATGTCTATATTCATTCAATAAATCTATTGAGCATTGATTTCATTGACAAAAATACATATAACTTAGCCGAGTTTAGTTCTTACTTAGAGATTTTATTTTTATTTAATCTCTGACACACCTGATGTTTTCATAACAAAATTGTTCTCAATAAATAATGGCTGCAAATGAACAGTTGTTCGTACTATCTAATCAATACAACTAACTACATTCCGGATAGTTGTTTTTCACGAGTAAATAAAACGGGAAGTCGTCTATCTTAAGAATCGTTTTTCTAAATTACTTAGGTTCGGCCGGGACCCCATTAGTCGGTACTCGTTACCTCCGAGACAAATGGTGCGAAACGCGAAGAGTTGGCGCCTTTGCCCAGCCGTTTATTAGTATTAACAAACTTTGCCACCGACATCATTTATACCAATGAAAAAATAAACTAAAGCCCGCTCCACTGAATTGTGTCTTAATTGAGAACTATACCACCTTTATTTTCTGCCGACTTCTCTTAATTTACAGTTTTAATGTACAGTTTAACTTTGTTTAAAGTTTGTTGTTTTATTTGCACTGAGTAAATAGAATGTTTTAAAGGGACATTAATGTTCACAATGAAGCCTCCGACAGTATGTTTTAATTTAAGCGAAACTCATCAGCTACTATCATGATATATCGAAATTAAAACATATTCCGGGACGTAGGTATTAATTTGTGTGCTCTCCCGGGCGAGGGCGCCCGACGAAAGGTATTACGAAAATTTAATTGAAGTTTTGATTAAGCACTGTTGCATATGGCGAGCTCATTGATCACGATGTTATAAAGCACAAGCTTAAAAATGTGCTCGACATCATTACCGACTACAATATGACTTGTTTTGCTCACGACGCCAAAACTGTCGACGGCGCCTTTATCCCCCTTGCATGCCTAGCTAAAAGGCTGTCTACAATACTTAGGTACTATGTTGCCAACCTGACACGATATAAAAAGCATAGAACAGCTTTACATAAAGAAGCATAATAATACTCGTATTTATTGCCGACTTCAATAGCTTCGCCTTTCAAAGTTAATTGATTGGTGGATCATATTTTTTTTCTACAGCTGAATATCAAGTTTCAATAAACTCACGTTTAATTACTAGAAGTTTCAGGCTGACTTAACTAGAGTAGAATTTTAAAACAAATTTTATGTTTCGCTCACCCCTTTGTAAAATGGAAAGTCTTTCCTCGGATTTGCAAAACGAACGACGTCGACTATCCGAAATCTGAACATTGGATACTCCTTTGCTCGTTTTAAAGTTAAACGTCGCTCTTAAGGGCAAAGGCTTAAGGTGAAAAGTGTATTGGATAAGCCGAGACGATGTGACATTTCGTTTTTAGTTACGTAAACAAATAATGGGAGCAAGGGATTGATGGAAGTGAATGAGTCCACGTCCTACACAAACTTGTGCAGTATCCGAAGTACGGCTATTGTTGTATTCAGGACGTTTGGGATGTTGAACCACTGGGAATATATTGATCTTTTATAGTTTATTCAATATGGAATACCTGAGTAGATACCCCCTCAGCCGGAAAATTATAATGTTATGGAGACAGTCGCATACAAGCTATTTCACGGTTTTCTTTGCAATGATACTTATTCAGTGTTTAATAATTATGTTAAGTATTATTTTAGTTTTTTTTTTTAATATACTTATACGGAAAATTTTAAAGAATAAAGTTTATATCACTTCAATAAACAATTTTTTTTAAGCCATGTCATTCTTTAGCTTAAGGTCTCTAATAAAGGTATCTGGACAAAAACGATGCGTGTTAGGGAGGATTCAAACAATTGCGCATCACACTTGTTTCTTCTTCACCAAAAAACATTACCCAACACTGGCACAACAACAAGATTATGAAACAGTAAATATCTGGTATCACGTTCGATCTCTAGGGCATACAAAGTGGTATTGGGTGTTTCTGTCAGCTCCAAGGTGCAATTGAGTCGGCAAACAGCGTTAGACTCGCCCACCGTCTCGTGGGACTCAGTTCCGTCATCGATGAGCTGTCAGTGTACCCTAAAACATCACTGTCTGCCCAAATTAAGGTGCGTACTATGTAGCAGTGTTGACTTGAATGCCGAAGGAAATTAGGAGGCTATTGGAGCACTTACATCGTTAAATAAACAGGAATGATATTAGGTTATGAGGGCGTGAAGATAATCTTTCTATTTGCTTTGAAATTGATTGAAGAAATTGTTAAGGTCAGGAAATATGCAACAAAACATTTCAAGAATGTATTTGATTCAATACTCAATACTCAATACTCAATTCTTTATTAGCATTCCATATGTTATAACAGGTGGTACATTTAGATTAGTGACAATATGGACCCTATAGGGCACAGCTTAAAGAAGGTGGAGAGTTTTAATACTAGCTTATTATTAAATGATAATTATATTTAAAAACATATTAATTTAAGTGTACATGTGAGAGTCGGTGTGAATGGGTGTGTGCGCTTGTGTGTGTGCGTGTGTGTGTGTTTGTGTTATGATTTGTATGTGTGTACTTTTATATAGTTTTTATTTATTAAAGGATTTGTCTTCCATGTATTCTTTTACTGTGTAATAACATTTGTCGTTGAGGAATTGCTTTAATTTCTTTATAAATATTGAAGTTTTAGGTTCATCTTTTATGTTCTTTGGTAGATTATTATATACTTTGATGGAGCTTACTAAAGGACCGGAAGAGTGAATTTTAAGGTTGGATGTAGGTAAATTTAATCTATTTTTATGCCTCAAGTTATGTTTACTTTGAATTTCTTTGCGGGTTTTATAAAATTCTGGATATTTTCGGACGAATTTGCAAATTTCTAGAATATATAGACAAGGAAATGTTAATATATTGTGTTTTTGAAAATGAGGTTTACAGCTGTCTAATTGATCTATATTTGTTAATATCCGGATGAGTTTCTTTTGTAGTGTAATTCTTCAACTGATAGATATAAATGAAATTCCCACCACCGTGATAAATAAAAACCTCATTCATTCCGACCTAACACTTTGCAAGACATTGCATTCTGTGGAAACGGTTGAACAAAACGCCATCCTTTTGAAATTGCGAGGGAAAGTATAATAATTCGTATATATTATATTCGTGTCTGACACTAATATCTCGGCTGGACCGCCCGGAGCAACTGCAAGCAAACAATGAAACAACTTTAATAAAAGTAAATCGTATTAGCACCTAACTCGGTGAGATGGTTTATTGTCGCCCGAAGTGATGGACGAAACTGCTTTAATGATCTTATGTGTGATCATTTGTGCTGTTATGAAGGCTTTAACTGTGGGCGAGTGGACGAGTTTTATTGCCAGTGGAAGAGTGATGCGAGTTAAGATATTACGAGCTGTCCTTACAATTGCAATAGATATACCTACCTAACTCGTGACAAGAGTATGTATAGGTATAATTTCATACCTACACAGGTGTGAGTTAATGAGTGTTGGAGTAAATATCTACGAAAGTAAAAGTAAATAATGTTCTTGACAGAAAAGTATGTAACGAAACTATGATTGATGATTATGAATCAAGTTGGCTAGCTGTTTGATAAGATATGAAAAGAAGATTTTCTTTCAGGCTAATTGTTGCAAAAATCTATTGCTATTTGTAAGTAGAAACTAATTAAATAGCGACAAGTTTTACAAGAAAAGACTTCTAATGATCAGTTAGACACCAATTAGGCTTTTTCTTTGACATGCCTAAAAACTCAAACTTGTTAATTGTGTCAAAGTAGTAGGTGTGCATACGAACATTTTATTTAATGTGAATTTATCTGTATGATGTTTTACTTAAACACATTATGTAGGTAAATACGTAATAATGTACGACATGTAAGCGGGCTAAAATTGAACCAAAATATTCCATCCTTTTAATATGACATCACGAAACAATTACAAGCACAAACCTCGTCCTTATTTTCCTTTCATTTAAAAACCCACTTTCTGTAGCGTTATATAGAACTTAGTTTTCATTCAATAACTTTAGATATTTATTTTCGCTCCTCGCTGCGGGCGCGGAATTCTTTTTACGCGAAATGGTAAGTAAACCTTCTTAAGACGAACAAGCTCAAATTGCTCGAGTAAAACATAAACAGAAACTTTGGAATAAAATGGCGTATGAACTTAAAACATGCCGATCCGAGCAACTTGGCGCAAATAGAACGACTTGAAATGAACGAATGAATTAATTACCGACTGTACTAAGTATGTTTAATAATAAGCAAGTTTATTTTCAGCAGTCCCGGTTTTGTCCAGGAACGCGATTGTATTTTGTACAGGTGAATTTGATATCGGGAGCTGGTCCCGCTCAGTTCAGTAGGTGGCGCTACATAACGTGGAAAACAACGGGATTTCAGCCAACTTTGTTTGCCCGAGAGGAGTTAAAATATATTCAACTATGCGATAGAAGTTTCCGAGTTAGGGATAGCTTATTTTTTCAACTACCCGCTGCGGCGCACCGTGAAAAGTCGTAATTAACGTGGCTTTCACCACGACCCCAGCGAATAGTGCTCTCATAGAATTGTCATGACAAGAATACAAAGCTAGTTGTATTGTTACGCGAAATAAAGCCCCATTTTTTAATAATGCCTTCTCTAAACATTGCTTTCGGTAAGCGGTTCCTAAAGTTTGATAGGAAACACTTGTAATGTGAACTTGTATTGGAATTTGGGAGCAAACTTTGTAACAGGGAGATTATCAGGCAACTATATAGCTACTAGTTTCTAAGTTTTATCTGATGGGATTATGCGTAACGCGGGGTTATGTCGCAGATTATTGGTTAAAACTTTTTAAATAAAGAATTGTAGCATTCTTTTCGAAATGCGGGTGATAAATTGTGTGTGGGGAGTATTACGAAAATGTGCGATTTTTTCATAAAGTTTAACGCCGGCTGTGGTGCAGGTGGGGGTTTAACCGCTCTAATGAAGCCAGGATGCGCCCGCACGTTATTAAGGGATCACTCCCAGCCTTTTATGCGCTATGAATAGTGTGTTTTATTAACTTTATTTTAATGCTAGCCGAGTTTTTTTATCATAGTTCCTACAAATATGAATGTGTTTTTTCAAGATTTGCGTTTGTATTTATTCATGTGGTTTGCGGAGCGTTCATTAACAATGTATAGTATGGAATAGCGTACCTGTATGTTCAAATACGCTGTAGTATATTCTAGCTTAGGCATACCTAATAAACATCTGCTTACTGCAAGTACATGCATTCCACAAAACTCTAGTCTGATACTATATTTTTTTAGTATCTTTTTTTATGAAATCGATCTTGGTGAATACGTTTACGGGTAATTTATAAATCATCTTTCATTTAAATAAAACCTTGAGGGAACTAAATCTATCCAATTTAGTTTACTTTTGTTAGTAAAATGAAGAGCTTTAAAACTAAGCTCTAATACTAGTCTGTAAGGAACCTCTTAGAATATATTCCCTGTAATAAAATCTCAAATAAATAAGTAAATAGCGGCGTAGTATCTCATTTAAATGTTCAGCAGGTGTACATTAAGCCGACTGGATACAGTACTGTGGCTTCACCGAAATTGAATTTAAAAAATATTACCAACTCGCTAGCTTGGCCGCTCTCCAAAAGACAATACTTACCTACCGTCGTCTTGTATACTCATTTTAAAGGAATAAATACTTACAGCGAACAAAGACTAGTGGGCACACAGCCTTGTTAGTAAAAGAGCCATGAAAATGATTTTAATACTGGCTGCAATGAAAAGCGAAAAAACGGCTTAATTTTTAGTATGACTGTACCAAATAACCCTTAGGGCGGTTGTACACGATGATAGTAACTAGAGCGTGAGTGCGGGTACGTTTAATGCGTACAGCCCTGAAGCCTACACTTATTTATTTACATGATGCATGCATTTCTACAGCTGCCTGAACATGTTATATGTAACAGATTTATTTACTTTCCTATGTAATTATCATGTTTCTATCTCTGGCTTTATTATAACACTGTTCAGGTCTGCAGGAATAAAGTTGTTTATAAAACAAGCGGTAATATACCTTTGTTTATTTTTCTGCAGAAATCGTGGGTTTGTCATGTCCTTTAGTTTAATATTAAAT
The DNA here is from genome assembly GCA_963856015.1 of Helicoverpa assulta. Lineage (NCBI taxonomy): Eukaryota > Metazoa > Arthropoda > Insecta > Lepidoptera > Noctuidae > Helicoverpa > Helicoverpa assulta. The sequence continues at coordinate 10,343,674 of CAWLCW010000023.1, forward strand.
GTATCGGTTTTCTTGGCCTAAAGGCACATTTCAATTGCAAGAAAGATAAAATTAAAGCATTGTTTACAATTTACGTCGACATTTCTGGGTTACAGATTTTTTATTGTGGTATTTGTCTACTTATATCTGTTTATTACAATACTTGTAGTACTTTTCTTTGTGAATATATTTTGCTTTTGCATTTTTTGTTTCACGAAGTTATCATAATTTTCAATGTTTAAATTTTTATAAAATCTAAAATCGTAATTTACCTTGATCATAAAACTGAAAGTCAAAAAGCAAACGGCTCAGTCAAGTCCGTATCCCGTGAAAATATTTAGATGATCGTCGCACAGGTTTGTGTTTCGGAAGCAAACAACAGCGTTACCACCTCGTGAAACTTTTTACATTAGCCGTACCTACGTCCCGAGTCTGTTTGTTTCGTGCCTTCGAACCTGCTTGCCAACTACGGCGCACAAGTTTGGGGTCTCATTTTAAAACTCCCAACCCGCGCCCCGGGTAAATTTTAATCATAAAGAGACAATAGAGATGAAGGTATACGCTAAACTTTGCACAGACTGATTTACGGGATATTTTTCCGCCGTATTCAACTGCCTGATTTTATTTGCGGTTATTCGCAACGAGTGCCTTTAATAATAGTCCGCACAAATCTTCGTTGCGGGCCCGATATTAGCACGAATGGCCATTTTTAGGTAATGGTTTGGGGGAAGCGGGTTAAGCGAGGGCGAACGGCTAACTAATGAGAAATGTTGGCTATTTAATAGCCTGCAATATGGAATCAGGTGTTGAAATATTACCGCTGTATGAGTGCTCTACATTTTTGTGTAAGTAAAATGTTTCAATAAAAGCTTTAAATAGCATTGTCGTAAAATGTACTTTGTGTAATAAAGACGCTCCTATTATAATAAAATTTTCAGTAATTTATGACATTTCCATCTCCAGCACTCCGAAAGTCAGGTATAATAAAATGATGTCTTATTTCCTTTTACAGGGAGCAGTCGTAATGTAAGGCAAAAATGTGCCACTGGAAACTGTCCAACGGACACCATCTACACCGGAGTAATATATTTTACATTCAATTTGAGGAAAATGGAGTCCGTATTTATGTTTTATTTACTGTCGTAATTTTGTCACGGATCGTAACATTGAATTAACGCGATTTAGATTCTTGCACGATCATTAACAAACATGAGATCTCCGCCAAATTGAAATTCTAATTATTATTCTGGTCCATTATAGATCTAGTTTATTCCCCACTTTTTCATAATTCCGCATTAAATGGAATGGCTAAGAAAGAAACTTGCAGGAAGGACGAGCAAGATGAAAAAGCTTTTCCTCCAAATAATTTTAATATTCAATTATTCAAGATTTTCAATTTTCAAGGAAAAGATTATAAGATTTCTTAGCTGGTTTAAGCCGTAATGAGTTTCCGGTATAACAGTTTAGTGGGATGAGGTTTGGAACCAGTGCTTCATTTGAGCAAGGAATCTATTAACAGAATTACCATCAAGTGGGCCTCTGCCCTTTCGCAGGCGTCGCGGGTCTGAGCGCGTTCATTCAACATTGAAAGAGATTGCACTAATGAAAACAACTTTAGAGCTTCAGCTCTTTAAGTTTTTAAACACTGTTCAAGTTTAAACTATTAGCTTCAACTTGCAAGAGGTAAAAAACTAGAGCTCCTGAAAAATTTAAGTGATCTAGTTTGAGACTGAAAAGTAATACAAATCCTTTATGTTACATTCAATTGTATTTTTGATTAACATTTCTAAGAAGAAGGTAATCTCACTAGATAACAAGCGTACGTTCCGAATAATGAGATCCGATGAGAGAGCGTAAATCACTTTATGTTCAACAATCTGTCTCTAAGGAACAAGTTAATGTATTTAATTATTTTCTGAAACAGATTTTATCATTGAATCATCGTTCATTTAAAATTTATTGGCCAACTTGTAAACGTTACGATAAGCCGCGGATTTGAGGTTATGAAATCAGATAATAATATAAATAAATGTGAGAAATGTAGGCATTTGGTGGATTCTGCGGGCTTTATACGCCAATTAATTCCTTATGGCATTACGGATAACGTTTAATTTATTCATTGGGATTAAGTGCCGTCTGAAATATTAGAGTTTTGGTAATTCCTCGCTTGTGGAACACAAGTTTTAGTATTAAACGAAGCCCTAAATAGACTTTTCTTTTGGTAAGTTCCAGTACCTTCAATTATTTACATAAAATATCATACTTTATGGATTACTGAAGTCTTGATAATGTACAACGCTTACACATTTTTGTATTTCCATGGAATGTTCGAGAAGAGTGATTACCGCGTAAACACTATTATGCTGAAGTACCCAATTAGGTAGACGTCAAAACAAACTGAAGTTGTTCAGAAGCCAATATTTAATTTAATTAATACCAATTTTGCTTGTTGTTTGTAATAAGTTCTTCTAGTCGAGGGGGTATAATATATTTTTATTTTATATGAATCTGTAAGGTTTTGTATGTTAACCTATTATTTTATACCATAGTTGGTTAACTTGACTGAACTTAATTTTTTGTAATTTCTAAATCATTGATCAGATTTTCATTGCTTGTTTATGAATCAAGAAGTCGTGGTGGCCTAGTGGGTAAAGGACCAACTCTCAAGTATGAGGGCGCGGGTTCGATCCCAAGTCAGGCAAGTACCAATGCAACTTTTCTAAGATTGTATGTACTTTCTAAGTATATCTTAGATACCATTGACTGTGTTTCGGATGGCACGTTAAACTGTAGGTCCCGGCTGTCATTGAACATCCTTGGTAGTCGTTACGGGTAGTCAGAAGCCAGTAAGTCTGACGCCAGTCTAACCAAGGGGTATCGGGTTGCCCGGGTAACTGGGTTGAGGAGGTCAGATAGGCAGTCGCTTCTTGTAAAGCACTGGTACTCAGCTGAATCCGGTTAGACTGGAAGCCGACCCCAACATGCTTGGGAAAAAGGCTCGGAGGATGATGTTTATGAATCAAGAAGCTACATAGGTTATTTAAGTGTAGCGTGAAACATTTTATTTATTAATTTTCTTAACTACCTTCAGTACTTAGAAAATCCCACAGTCAAAATTAGCTACAAAAAATATGTCACCAAACGCAATCGCAACATGAAACTACAAGCATCTCAACCCGTAGCAAAGAAAGCAAAACAGTTAACATCTTGCAAAATTTTTCAAATTCAATTCCTTCGCGACCGTTCCTTTACTTTGTTTAATGTTCTGCAGTGTATTCTTGTGTAATAGCTTTAGTTTCTTGTAGGTGAACTAATGTCCAGCATGAATGTTTAAGTGAGCTAACTTGGCCCTAGAAAAGTCATGGTGGCCTAGTGGATGAAGCACCAACCTCTCATGTATTTCGATTCCAGGTTAGGCAAGTACCAATGCAACTTTTCTAAGTTTGTATGTGCTTTCTAAGTATATCTTGGACAGCGATGACTGTGTTTCAGATAGCACGTTAAATTGTAGGTTCCGGCTGTCATTGAACACCCTTGACAGTCGTTACTTGTAGTCAGAAGCCAGACACCAGTCTAACCAAGGGGTATTGGGTTGCGCAGGTAGCTGGGTTGAGGAGGTCAGATAGGCAGTCGCTCCTTGTAAAACACTGGTACTCAGCCGCATCGAGTCCAACATAGTTGGGAAAAGGCTCGGGAGATGAGGTGTAGCTTAAGTTCTTTGTAGGTGAACTAATGTCCAGCATGAATGTTTAAGTGAGCTAAGTTAGCCCTATCTTGTGAAGAGAGGAATTGGCGACGTTACTCTAAGCGGACAGATAAGTTGTGAATATGGAATTTTGTTGCTCAAAGTTATGATATGCTCGAAGTTTTTCAGGTTTGAGCTTTTTTTAAGCATTGAAATGTGGGTAGAAGACATTAGGTAAATTCGTTACAAAGATAGGGGTGCCTAAATATTGTTTGGTTAAAGCAGTGGAAAATTGAATATTTTATGGTTAGAGTGATAGTTGAACCACAATTAATTGCAATGCAATATTATTTACCTACGTATATACTTCAACTGACTCTTCATTCGATATATTATTACACTACTCATCATTAAATAATAAATTAATTAGAATTTAAAACAATTACTTAAATTTCAAAGAACAATTAGTGGAAATTTGAGTACAATACCTTTCACGATAGTCATTTGTTTTTTCATAGCTATTACGTAGATTTTAATGAGGCTAAAGTTACTATTTCGGCTAGATTTCAATAGGCGTGCCTAAGTTAAAATAATAATTATGTAATCTAGATAGACTTAGTATTTACTAAACAATGGAAATTGGAAGATTTAATGAGTAGCGTATCGCGGTATTATATTTTAGAAATCAGTGTTTATGTAGGACTAACGAAGATTATAATTTGCTTACAGTTTAGTTTGTGACAAAATGTTTAGTTTTTGACGGTAGAGACGGAAGGTAATTCTGCTAGCCATTCAACTTACAATTGAAACCAAATATTGCATGAAATACTTATAAGGTTCGGGGAGGCTCGGCTATAATAATTATAAAGTTTATCAATGGCAAGTGACTATGTGATAGTATTAGCCGTTGAGCATACTTTGTCAAAGTCAAGTAGTTCCACGTTGAGTTGCACAGGATTTGTATACTGGCAGCTTCTGGACCTGATTGAAATACACAAATCGTGTTGCAGCCAGTTACATGCATTATATAGTTAGTACTCCGTGCATTAAGTTCGATAGCCAGCTTACCGAACGTAAGCTTCAGTTTAAAATAATGTATTAGCAACTTAACCCTTCGTATGCCGTGGAGGCTGATTACAGGCAACAAGCCAGCTAAAACCTATATTAACTAACCTGATGGATGCTGCGTTCAGTTATCTGACGCACACACGCCACCAACCGATTGCCTGCCACAGCCAAGCTGAGCATAAACTTCAATTATCCCTCGATAATTGTTAAGCGAACCAAACCCAACTCCCAAACTGATACAACATAATTAAGTATGTTAATTAATATTGAATTTTTATTAGATATCTTCGCTCAGATCAAATGGACGGTCGCAACCTTTTGTTTGACCCAAATTTTCAAAAATAAAAAATATAATTCCACACATATATCCCTGTAGGGAAAATATTTACTTTTTCCTCAGACCCCTACGTTTTATCATTTGCATTTTTCATGACCAACTCAATTTAGTAGCTACCCACCGTTTCGGGTCCGCTGTATCTGCTTGAAAGTTTCCTATGGGATTTCCTAAGTTAGTTTTTCTTCGTGTAAACCGCTTGAAATATTCAAGAAAAATGGAATTTTGATATAGAGTGCTTGATTAAGAATTCAAATCTCTATACCTGTAATAAAATTGAAAAGTTTTGGAAATTAAATTAAGTTTTGCTAACTCTGCAAAGGCACCTCTTATTTTCCACTTACATAATAATGTCACTTGATAAAAGCGTTCTCTGCCTTTCAAAAAAAAATAAACAAACTGAAAAAACCAGAGCGCTAGTCGATAAAATACTCAGTAAGTTAAGTCTTGACACAACCGAGGTAGACATATTAAAAGCACATTGACATAAAAACAGGCTCCCGTAACCAAAAGCCCATCTAGCGAAATTGCCATCCGCTTGCTCATTACCGATGGAGCCAACCGCTGGATCCGATATCCCGGCGCACGTGACTAAAGGAAATTGAAATCTCTATCGGTTAATCGAAATATTGAATGGAATTTCTAAAAACAGAATTTTAATTATCCATCAATTTCGACTTGATCACTTCGAAGAATAGTTTGCTAGATGTTCCTTTTTTTAAACTATTTCATAGATTATAACAGATAAATGACAATATGATGAAGCGACACGTCTATCGGAAGATCTGTGGTGTGCCATAGACAAGACTGTGCACTTATCTACTACGAATAGAACCGTCTTAGAAATTGCTATAGATCGATGTATCAGTGGAATTATTAAATTCCTCTGAGTTTCAGTTAGGATAGAATACAAGAAGTATCGCATTGGCAATTACTTGCCGTTACTAAGTATGTGTTGTAAAATTATAAGCATTGAAGCATATGCAGAAGTTAACTTAAAATAAAAGAAAACTCGCAGTAGGTACATAACAGTAGGTATAAAACATATTCAAATTATATCAAACGATGTCTGTTAAAATATGACGTCAAAAAATATGCGAATTATAATCGTTATGGTTTAGAAAACCTCAGCGAATGACGTGATTTTGTTTCAATGTACTCCTCTGTACCACTGTACCAATCTACTTACGCATTGTATTCAGAACCACCTTTTAGAGTCGCCTGAAAAAAGAGAAGGTGGAGATTTTTTGATTAGAAGATAAGGTGGGAGGGTCGGTGTGTTTCGAACCTCTGATGGAACCCTCTTATTATGAACCTGCACGGCCTGCTACTTGAACACGTCTGCTTGCCACAATCTCGAGAGTCCTTTATTTCACCATTCGTTTAATTTCGCTTTTTTCTGCTAAACATGCGTTCGACACCGCTACTATGAAATGTTATTGATCCAAAGCAGAAAAACCTACTAATTATTCCCGATCAGATCATTAATATCTGTACTTGGCAGCCAAATAAGGTTCCTATAAAATACACACGATAATAAATCTTGTGTAAAATTTGGAGGTCTATTTGAAGTGCCTTGTTTGTGCGAGGTTAAATTCTTTACCAAGTTAATTATTTGCTTTTCTACGGTTTCATTTTTATTTAGCTTTCTGTTTTGTTCCCGCGAGTTGTTTTATTAATGGGCACAAGATTCCCGTTGTGCGAGTACGTTAATGTATGCTTTTCATGATGAGAGTCTATACGGAGCTTGTGAAATTAGCTAGGCAGCATTCATGTGTATAATCTGAAACGATTATAAATTATTAACGAGCTCGAGCTCAGTCGAGGCGGCCTGCATGACAGCAAGGTGTAAATGGAGGCAAATTCGTCAATTTATATGCGAACAGCCTGCCTTTGAGAAGCGATGACGCCTTTGGCACTTCCAAAAATTCTATGAGTTTTCTTCAACTATAATTTAGTGAAGAAAATTACGCAGTATATTTAATTTAGGTTACGCCTAGGCTTATTAAACTAGTTATAGTAACAATTTTTTCGTCTGTATTTGACATGATTTTTTATAAGAAGAATTTACTTGTCCTATTTATACACTGTACTTTAATGGCAAAAAGCATGATAAAAACACGATTTTTTGTGTCGTGTTTGAAAGCTTTATAAAACTTGTTTTATTATTTGAGCGTATTGCCACTGTAGTTTCCAGAGCTGAACGTATTTAACGCCCTAGACAGTGGCTGGTATTTGTTTTGATTAACTTTTGCAGCGCAATAATATCGCTCTTTACATAACATGAATTACACGAATGTCTCCAAACATTTGTTCACCGAAACGTTAATAAGAGTAAATTCCAAATTCAATTTAATAACAGCGAGGCACCAACTTATTTATCGAAAACAATTTCCTTTCAACGAATCACAAAATGTTTATGTCAAAATGTGTACCGAAGCATTTCTCCCCATCTTTATTATTTAATTACTGGATTTTTTATGGTTATAATAAAGTCTTATTACGTGGCAAACGTCGGGGCTCATTAAAAATCTCTTTTCTCGTAGCTTGGCTTTAATTATCCGTTTTCTTTGTTCGCGGGCGTCAGGCCCCTGTTAGTACACTGGCGAATAGTGCGCGCTGGTGTCCTATAGACCTCACGAAATTTACCTCGCGAATTATTGTGCCTTTAATTGATTTATGTAATGTTTGTGGGCCATGGATTCAGTTTTGTGATATGAGCATTTAAATTGCATTTTTTTACTAGATTTCTGGTTTAATTAGGTCAGCTACAGCAGAATATAATAATAATGGCGTCCACGGCCGATTTCGGCCACGGCGGCTGTTCTCATATAAGGAGATCGGCCAGCTGCGCAGGACATATTATAGTGCACGAGCATTTGCGCAGACACAGGTGCACTCCCTATTCCTTCACTCTCATAACCCGATGGGACGGCAATCCGACACGACCGGAAAGAGATCAGGCGCAGGACCGACATTTACGTGCTCTCCGATGCACGGGTGAATCAATCACCAACTTCCAGACTACAGGCTGCTTTGTGAAAGTTCTAGAAAACCCACAAAGCGATTTCGGCCCGACCCGGGAATCGAACCCGAGACCTCGAGAACAGCAGCCGCGCTTGCGACCACTAGACCAACGAAGCAGTCAAAGGAATATAGGTTTGTACCAATCAACAACAATGTTATCTACTAAGATCTAGTCCTCGATTTCGTATATTGTTTATAAGTGAACACCACAGTTCTATTCAAAAACAAAACAAAATCAAATCCTCCTAGTGTTTCAGATACCTACCTATATAAAAATGTTTGCTATTTCTGTTCGTTGCATCGCAACACTTCATAGTTTTATCTAGTACAGTTATCGGAGTACAGATTTATTTATGTTCACTCCAGGGATAGCATCGGGAAATACAAATACAGACCTACTGTAGTTTAGACAGGAATTTCAAGTTAGCTTTTATCGTTCATTTTATTGTTCAATCCCAAAAGAGTTATCATATTTCCGCCATCTATAGATTTAAACTGTTAATGGCCGCTTGCTCGAAGAAAGAAAAGTGTTTTAGGCTAAAAAGGTTACATTAGATTTATTTTCTAAGAGGACAACCTAGTGGTCAAAGTTTCGAAGTCACTTTGGTGTTAGAAACTATAAGAAAGCAACGCAAAGTGCGATTGACCGCAACACAACAAATCACTTAGCTTCGGTCTAATACTATTTGCAACCGACCACTTTTTGCCGCCGACGTTATTTCCCTTCCGTTTTTCCTTCCTCTTAACATTTTATCAGATTATTATTAGACCACTTCGCGACGATTCACTATCGTCCTCCATTTTGTTTTTTCATTCCTCTAATTGAAAATTCTCGTTAATTAACTGCGACAATTATTGAATTTAGAGAAGAAATAAAAAAGATTGAATAACCTTTTTTATTCACTTGCGACGTTTAGTTATTAATATTGATTGATTCTTGAGGGGTGTTCTGTGATAAGGTCTAGACTCCAAAATTAAACGGATTTTGTTCAGTAAAGAAAGTTAGTATTCAAAAATCAAAGGAAAGTCATTTTTCACTTATTGAAGTTAGATTTGAGAGTGCGATAAAACATTTCATCGAGAGAAAACTTATTAAAAGTTGTAAACTTGTCTACATTGAATATTGTTTTCATAAGCGGTTCTAGGCCATAGCTAGTTTTACTCAAAAGAATTTTTAAATTGACATAACATGCACAATAAAAAGCTTTAAATATTTCACGGCGCAGAAACCGCATACAAAGTCAAACGAACGCCGACGAAATCGTTCGTTAAATCCCGCACAAGTTCCTACATTTGTAATAGACAACAGTATTATGATAAAAATGTTCGTGTAACATCGCTGAATTTGAGAGAGCAAGAGATAATTTTCGGCTCCATTTACTTTATTACATTTTGGTGGGGGTAACGAGCACGTACGAACTGAGTATCAAATATGTACAGACGTAGCTTCACATTGGGGTATAATCGTTTGTTACCCAGGAAGTCGTATTCTTCATGTGATGTTAATATGCCATTGTCTGTGTTCAGACTGTACTCCTGAGGTGAAAGGTTTATGTCTTAGCTTTGAAATGAGACAAAAACTACCAGTTAAATATCTAATTTCCTAAATAAAAAAAATAAGTGCATTCGGCTACTGTCAAAGTATTTGCTCTGAACATTCAAAGTGTGACTATAGGTATGCTATCTTACATTCGTGCGGGTGCGTGAAATTTTGCGACATAATTATTATAATTTTAAAGACCTCCCTCAAGTCGGCAACGAGCTTCAAGTCACTGGAATTCGCAAGATATGGGCTCTGAAGGATCGGAGTGAGAATGCTTGAAAGGGATCTTATAGGTATCCCGTACCGTGTTGTGGCTGAGAATAAAATTTTGTCGACTTGCTAAGCATCACTGGTATAATTACCTACTTATTAAGAATTTCTAGAGAATTATTTCCCATTTGAACATGAATTGATAACAAGTACAACATACATGCAATACGTAAGTAATGATATCTTACACTCAAATTCCAATTTGGAGCAGGTGCATTATTCAGCAGTGGCTACGTCCGAACGATCGACAGCCGCGAGAAATCCGTTTGTAATTGATTGGACCGTCCCGTCTGGCCGTTCTTTCACGTTCCCGCTTTTACTCTACTACGGATTACCGTGATTGCTGAACCGCAGCCACTAGATCAGTTAACAGCCAATGGGAAAACCGATATCCAAATAACAACAAAGCCTTTAAAAGCGGATGATTCGATCAAAGAAAGGAACATTTTATTGATATTGGGTGATCAGATTTCAAAAAAGGAAGAGTACCTAAGTTTGTTTTTTTTTTTTTTGCTTTTAATGGCTGAATGAAAACTTTTTTCTAAAAAAGGACAGTGGCATAAAGCGATGACAGAAAAGTATGATTGAAACGGATTCGATGTTTAAAAATAGGCGCATCGCTGTTTGAATGTGCAAAACAATGTGCAATACAAACTTCAGATACGTGAATTTTCGAAGTGTTCTCACTGATCTGCCTAATACAGTGAGTTCTGTATACGAAGGATTAGCAGGTATGCGATTACAGCAGTAACAAGCAAGTCCTATTGCACTATTAGTTGGACAGTATTGTGCTTTAAAACTTAATTATGGCCGTATGCGGGCTCTTGCGGTAAGTGGGCATTCACGTTGGTTTGCAAATACACTTGAGCTTAAAAGTGAATTTAGGAATATCATACAATGTTGCTGTAGTTTAGGTATGAATAATTGGTGTCAGAATTTTGACGTCTTCTATCACGATAAATACGAAATGCGGTGTAGAAAGTAGAAATAGGTTTAATTAATTTATTTTCTTATCAATTCTAGAATTATCTGTGTGTTTCTACAACGATTTAATTAAATACTTTAATATTTACGCTATATAAAAAAAAAATAATCTTTATATCCTCCGCAATAACATAAAAAAATTCTAGAGTTTGATCATAATTTTTACATATTATCAAATCTTAATCAAATTACTTGAACATGAACGCTCCAAACCCGAAATCTCCATTCATCATGTTTACAGTGTTATAACAAAAACTTGTTATGTAAGTAGCATGTGGCATGTAACTAAAGAAGCTATCATGTCAATATATTACGATGAAATGGGTTGCCAGTCCATTCATCATAATTTGCCAAACGTTCGAGATCTTTCTTGCGGTACCAGTTGATGTTGGGGTAAATGTTTGGTTCTAGAAATAGTTGTATCTAGAGTTTTGAAAAAAGAATATGCTATGTGTAGATTAGGTAAAAACAAACTGTCTATGATTTATAAAGTTTTTTTGTTAACGGAAATAATACTATAATCACTGTCTATGAGTTGTAAAGTTTTTTAGTTAAATAATACTTTAATCGCTTTTTGTAAATAAATCGCACTATTTTATGTAAGGCACAATCAAAATCGAATGTTAACACATTAAATGTTCCTGGAAGTTAATATTATTTAATTAGCTTATATGTAATTTAGTCAGTCGTGGTGGCCTAGCGGGTAAAAGGACCAACCTCTCGAGTATGAGGGCGCGGGTTCGATTCCAGGTCAGGCAAGTACCAATGCAACTTTTCTAAGTTTGTATGTTCTTTCTAAGTATATCTTAGACACCAATGACTGTGTTTCGGATAGCACGTTAAACTGTAGGTCCCGGCTATCATTGAACACCCTTGGCAGTCGTTACGGGTAGTCAGAAGCCAGTAAGTCTGACACCAGTATAACCAAGGGGTATCGGGTTGCCCGGGTAACTGGGTTGAGGAGGTCAGATAGGCAGTCGCTTCTTGTAAAGCACTGGTACTCAGCTGAATCCTGTTAGACTGGAAGCCGACCCCAACATAGTTGGGAAAAAGGCTCGGAGGATGAATTACACAATTTTTAGGGTTCCGTACCTCAAAAGTAAAAAACGGAACCCTTATAGGATCACTTTGTTGTCCGTCTGTCTGTCTGTCTGTCTGTCTGTCAAGACCCTTTATCTCAAGAACGCGTGGACGTTTCAAGCTGAAATTCACATGAAATACTAAGGTCTATTGTCCCTTTAAGCTGTGAAAATATCAAACTTCTAAGCCAAGCCAATCAAAAGATACAGCCGATTATGTCGATATTTTCAACAAATTTTCGACACTCGCAAAGGAATCAAAACCTACAGGATACTTCCCGTAAACTCAGAATCTTGAAATTTGGCATGAAGCATTGTCATATAATGCAAATATAGGAAAAATTGCGAAAATCACATTTTTTTAGTTATATAAAATAATAAAAATATTTTAATAAAATTAAACTTACTACCTTATTTCTCACGAACGAATAAAGGTATCAAATTGAAATTTATACCAAATACCTAGGTCAATTGTCCCTTTAAGCAGTAAAAAAATCAAACTTCTAAGTTAACGCGATCAAAAGATACAGCAGTTTATACCTACACCTTAGAAGAATTTCCGTCACACGCTAGGGAATCAGAACCTACAAGGTACTTCCCGTGAACTCAGAATCTTGAAATTCGGCACAAAGCAACGTTATATAGTAAAGATAAAGGAAAAATTCCGAAAATGATAAATTTCAAGTTACATGAAATATTAAAATATTATTTTTGCTTACATGGCATAAAATATTTTTTTTAATAATTATAAACTTACTACCTACCCTTTTTCCCATGAACGCGTAGAGATATTAAAGTTGAAATTCATATCAAACACTTCTTAAATCTAATCGCCTCTAAACTGTGAAAAATTTTAAATCATTCAAAGGTCATTGGGCACCTTAGTATGGAAACCATACCCACGGCGGACACGAACGAAATATAGCATAGTATAATGATATAAGGCTCTGATTTACTATGGCGTTAGTCGCATCAACGTGAGCCATGGGAATCTAGAGAAAATCAGGTTTAAACATCAAACATTTTCCTCACTTCAATGTTGAATTTAAACGACCAAATGGGATGGACTCGAGTAATTATTTCTTTATAGTAAAAGAGTATACTCGCCGTTTATGCCCATCGTCATCAAGTCAGGATCTGATGATGGAAGCCTTGAGAAATCGAGGGCAACTTTCTGAAATTGTAGGCACGCAGAGGGTTAAAACTTGATTCTCAGATTTATGTCTGATTACACTGTCAAACAGTGATGGTTTAGAGCTGACCTGCTGGTGGAGACGAGATAAAGTCGAGGGAACTCCTCAACGGTATGTTTTAACTACGTCGTGTTTGGGCTTATGTTATTCGTATTGACAAGTAATTTTCACTGGAAAGTTAGAAAGAAAGAAAGAAAGAAAGAAAAACCATTTATTTGACACACAAATGACGCAAGAAACAAACACACACAGATACAAACAAATAAATCTAGGGACAATACAAAGGGAAGAACAAAAAGAAGAGTGCTGCAGCTGCGTCATTCATGTGTGAAAAGGGCAGCGCTCAGCATAAATGCTGTGTCTCGCACACGCAGGCACGAGACAACAGCGCTGGTTTTCAGCGCTGACCCAACACATGACTTTGCCTCTCGGAACTATACAATCCTGACGCCGTTTCGGCACGAATAAGGTAAATAAATAAATTTATATATATATGTAATAAGTAATAAGTAAAACAACAGAAACAATAAAAAATAACGAACAATAGTACATTAGATAAAAAAAAACAATGAATATAAAACAAACCATAGACAAAACAAAACGAGAATATCAAGACAATATACATAGACAAAAACAGGTGAATAAAAAAAAAATAAAAATAAGTTAGGAGACCAGACCAGACCATAGACAGCGCGGCAAGTGAAAAAGTGTCAAACAGTGTCAAAGATCAAGCTAGGTTAACCGGCCAATTGCACGAGAGATATTTTGTTATGCAATTATGATGGCGGAAATTGTATCGAGTGATGTAATAAGTGTATTATGTTGTGATTTTGTGAGTGGATATGTTTATTGTGTGTAATAAAAGTATTAGTGTGGTGTGGGGCGAACATATGAAATAAAGCTAACCCGTAGCGGATGATCATGCGAAACAGTGTGTGAAATGCTTTCCAGGGATAATCATAGTATAGTTAAAAATTAAGACTTTATTAAGAAAAAAAAAACAACTTCCCAAACCTCAATTCTCTCTAAACCTCAATACGACTGCTACTGCGGGTATAACTGTGGTGTTATTTTTATGTATACTGGGTGTGGATAGACCCAAACACTGAAAATAAAAAAAATAAAAAAATACTGTTTACAAAAAAAAAACCGACTTCATGAAACAGTGAAAGGGACAAAATACAACTTTTGACAAGGCTCTAAGAACGTAAAGCCAGCGTCCCCGAATCCTTCTTTGTAGCAGTCGTTGTTACAAGTCAATGTAAGTGGCCGTCAGGTGGATTTGGCGAGTGGAAAAAAACCTGAAATTAGGGCTTGTGAGATGATTAAACCACTCAATAAGAAAAGATCTCATTCCCGCAATGGCTGCTATAACCCAAGTTAAAAGGGAATTCGCATCACCTCCTATAAAATAAGCTCTAACACAAGGTAATTGATATAAATAGGAAAGGAGTTCCCTGAAGTATATCTGATCTTGTAGTTGCAGCATACTGTTCAGGAGTTCCCTCGATTCTCTTTGGTCTCCATAATCAAATCAGCTCCAAAACTTCACTGTTTCGCAATTCCCTCAAAAATACACCCGCATGTCTGGTTTTGACTTGATGCGTGCCTACAATATTCGAGAGTTGCCCTCGATTTCTCGAGGTTTCCAGATCCTCATGAGGTCCTGGTTCTCCGAATTGAGATCTTCCTTCTTTTGAAAAGTATTTTAACAATAAAAACTGTCATTGTGACCTGTACAATCCAAAAAACTGCTTGTTTTTTTTATGTTCTTCAAACGATCCTGTACATTCTTCTCCAGGGAATTTTAATAAAATATTTATATTGAATGAAACGTCATACTATTCCCCATAATTTAAAACTACTTTCATTCGTGTCCGCCACTTTTTGTACAGCGGGTCAGATATGCCCAAAGACCTTTAAGACATAATTAGTTATTTTCAATCAGATTTCTGAATGGTTACTATAAAATGTTGTAAATAAATAACTTTAATAAAAGAACTTTTACAAGGTACTGGCCTATTATTTTAGTTATATTATAAAATAAAAAATATTAACTATTTTGACTCTCACGAAATTACCATAACTATGATTGTTCTAAACTGAACGGTTTGCGAGAGAGTCACTTTTATCTATACAGGATTTGTACGGAACCCTCGGTGCGCGAGCTCGACTCGCACTTGGCCGGTTTTTTTTAATAAGGTAATCCATCATCTATCAATTTATCGTTATTTGAATATAGTATCGTAAGTTGAATTAGTGCCTAATTTGTTATGTAAAATTCAAATCAAACTAATTTATGTTTGTTTAAAATTAATTTCCCACAACAAAATTGTTTGTTAAGTTAAATACGATAGAAGGGGTTCCAATGTGTTATAGTTGTTTAATTAGTATGGCGTTCGCTAATGATACAGTCTGAGTACTTACTAATACGATATGAGTAATGAGTACAGGGATGTATGAGTGTTTAATGATATACAACGTGTTACAAACGTCCGAAATAATGCTGGAAGTTTTGTCTTGTGTTTTGTATCTAGTGGACATTGCAACAATTATATTTAAAACTTACAACAGTGATATCTATCTTTATCTGTTCCATGTTACTGGTTTTATGTTAAATTGTGTAACCTGTAATACTGGCAGGTTGTAAGTCCTATAATGGCGTCCAGAAATCTCTTTAAGGAAATCAGACAGCTACGCAGAACATATTTTCCATTTTTTACTCTCCATTCTCTGTTTCATAGCTGGCATCGCATAGTCTGGGCAAGTCAACATGATCGGAGGGAGACATCGTATACTTATACCATTATATCCAGGTGCGCACCTATGAAATTGCTGGTGAGAGCCAGTGTCCATATAAAACGAAAATAGTGTTCTTTCATTGCCTGATTGAAAGCTTAAACTTCACCCAATAGTATGTTCCCAGTACACAAACCGATCAACTCTATTAGCTAACAAAATACTGTGGGATAAACTATTTAGTGCATCGACAACTTGCTACCAGGATATCATAGTTATTAGGAGTTAACTCTGCTGAGCCAACGCCGACCTTAACAGAATAATGTTGTTGCGAACAGATATCGTCTATTTAAGCGATATTGTCTCTATTACTCATTCTGTTATGAAAATACTTGAAACTGGATACAGAGAATATTTTTTGTTTTATTTTAGAACATTTTTAAGGGACTATGTATTAAATATTGATGGATATTTCACTAAAATGAAGCGATGTTGTAACTTTTTTTGTGTACAATTTTCGGAATGTCTAATCTATAGGTACCAGTCTATTTGGTACAAAATGAGGTCAGTTAAATTTAGTATAGAAATCTGGTTTATCTAGGTAGGTCGCCGCAGTCTAGACGGGAAATATTAGTTTGGCAACTTCACCTGCAAATTGATTTT
The DNA here is from genome assembly GCA_963856015.1 of Helicoverpa assulta. Taxonomy (NCBI): domain Eukaryota; kingdom Metazoa; phylum Arthropoda; class Insecta; order Lepidoptera; family Noctuidae; genus Helicoverpa; species Helicoverpa assulta. The sequence continues at coordinate 10,360,238 of CAWLCW010000023.1, forward strand.
ATCTTACTGAGAAGGACATCAAAAATTACTGCTATATAAACAGTTTTTTTTTCTTAAATCTAGACCTCTTTATTTTAACTCCGTATTAGCTGGTCATTATAAATCAACATAAACATACTTCAATTGTTTACAGGCACTAGCAGTAGATACCAGTTTACTTGGCATTTGTGAAGGCAGAGCAAGTAATACAATTTCCGTAGGAACAACAATTTCCCTACCACAGTTCCGAGAAGGATTCTGTTCACTAAAACCTCTCGAGCTTTCATATTCAGCGAATGGAGAACTTCAGGATATTTTCCGATATACTCGTAAGCTACAAAATACTTGATACTATTAAAGATATAAACACAAAATAGTTAAACGGAGAAAGCTGGTAATGGCATAGGTCAGCCGTGCGGTGGTCCAAACTCCGTCACATTTTGGCGCCAAGCCAACAACACGCTAAGATTTGTACAGTATCTTATTCATATTATAATAGTCTCCGTAATATAGTCCGTAACTTGTACGGAACACACGAGACAAATTGTACCGCTCTAATATCAAGGTATCACATTATGTAGGTAAGTACATCAGGATCCATTTACTGTCAGTGGGAAATGGGCTGAACCTGGTTATAAATAGGCAAGGGACGATCCACGCTCAGGTTTCGCAGTTCGAGTAACATGGACAAAAAAATGTCAGTTACCCGATTCTCTGAGTGACAGAACAATACGTTTAATCTTCACGTTGTAGAAAATGTGACACGAGATAGAAAGCGATCGGGTATAAGAAAACTTCAGGGTTTTTTACTTTTTCCACCTATATTAAAATACCTTTGTAGAATGACGCTTTTGATGCATTAGTTCACTGGAATGCGAAGTAATTGTTTTGTATTTCTTTTATAGTTTAAAGCGAATGCTTCGTTGCTCTGTTGGTAGCAAACGTGACTGCAGACTGCAGAACTCGAACTGGTCCGGAGTCTGTTCTGAGTTTGGTTCTCACATCAATTCCTTCTCTCTAGCAGACCAAAGTCTGCAATGGTTACCTACATGACTTTCATCACGCCTATGATGGCGTTTTTGAATACGAGGAACTTGTTTTCTTAACACATTCATAGGAAAAGTGACACGATATTATGGATGTTGCAAATAAGCACTCTGTCCAAGTGTAAATAAGAGTAATGATTACCGTCAAAAGTGGTTAACAGACGCATTCATTATATTCAGACGGACAACAGCGAAAATAAATTAGCATTTGGTGGAAGCAATTCGAATAGGTTAAACAATTCTAATGAAGAAACTTTCAGGGTTCTGCAGTTAAGTACACGAAGCCATAATATCCAGTTCATCTCGATTGTCCAAATACATGGAACGTTACCTACGTTTGTACTGGCTCCTAGTTAGGCAAACGTTAGTTAATTGGCGTTAGCGATCCTAGGTTTGCTTCAGTATTATTGAATAGGAAATATAATATAATTTGTGCATTTGTGTTACTATATTATTTGGACTACATAGCCATTTCTCGTTTCATTTATAGTAAAGGCAAGTATGTAAGTACTTGCCATCCCCGGAAAAAGTATGCTTGAGCTGGTTCTATTTACGTTATAATCAGATTCATAGGAATGTAAGTATGTTAGCACTATATGTTCAACCAAAGTCCCTCTATGGTCAAGAACAGAACTAAGACCTCTAAACGAGCATCACACATGTTCGTCTGTATGTGTGAAAATAAACATGTGTAATATCACAGCTGATAGTGGATGCCGTCCGACCGCGTATTACACAAACACGGGCTTGACGGAACCATTTGTTAGGGCCGGTTCTTTGTAAGCGTCTCGCTTTGTGATTCCCGTGTATATAGCGTGAACATTTTGACAAGTGGAATTTGTTCTGCAAGAGAGGGTGGAAATATACATCTCGGCAATGATAATTTTGCTTCTGTGAAACTGTTGTGGTACTTTGATTAAGCTTCTGTTGTTAGTTAACTTGGTATTGTGCTTTATTGTGTTGGTATGCGTTTGTTCGTGTTTTCTTTGTGTCTTAATTGAGTTATGGCGGATGATTTTGCAAATTGGCTTTTTGATCGGAGTTTTGTTACCCCTCATAAAAACGTAAAATAAAATGTTATAGTTTATGATAATTACATAGCTATCCAGATGAAGAGTGTTGGAAGGGATCGAACATATCCGAAAGTATTGAAATACTTTCCGCTACTGGAAAAAATGTTACGATGTTTCCACGTGAACAAGCGAGGCCGCGAACCTATTCGAGTGAGTCCCTCGCACGGCCGAATATGACTGCGACAAAAAGCAGGTTCAAGCCAACCCTCCTGAGACCGAACAACAAACAACCCGTGAGTGTAACATGCAGAATTTTTTGGACGTTTAATTTCCTCCTTTAAAGTTTTAATTCGAGACATAAAGCGTGCTTAAAAGCGTTGTCTGGCAAGTTTCATCATCGCACAGATGCTTCGGTAGGAAGCTTACTTTGCACACAAAGCCTACAAGTACAAAAGGCCCTGCCTCCGCTCCATTTTGTGTCTGACAAGCCGGGAAGTCGCGGAATGAGACGCGTCAACTCTGTTATGACGTCACCCGTTTAAATGTTTAAATTTCGAGGGATCGAAGTGACAGGCGTTAGGATTTTGTTACTCCTTGAGCGTGGCCTTTTTGATGGAAACTTTTTAAGTGTTGAATTTCGTAAATAATGCTAAGTTAATTTTTTAATTATTTTTAAAATTGGAATCTTCTATTTTTAACAAGAGCGAGTGTAACAAACAACTTTGACAAGTACTTATCCAGAATTTGCGAAACTATCCCAAACAGTGAACACATGAAAATAAATTGATTGTTTGTGACGGATACTTAGTGGCAACACCGTTGACTGTAGCTAGGGCAATAAATAGAATGCGATAGTACCGGCCGGCGGTCGTGTCACACGCACCTGTCTGACGATTAAACTCTACCGTATCGTACCGTCCACTATAATCTACGACGTTTAATTTTGAAGTCAATCTTCAGGGATGGCTGTAATTTTAATTAAGCATTAAATATTTTAATATTTTTTTCTAAGTAGGTAACATTGACATAACATTCCTCACTGGCCGCAAATACAACGATGGTTCCAATTTCAAATCAAATCACAAACAAAAAGTTCTAATTTCGAAACAAAACTCCTTCGCAATCAAACATAGAAACGCAAGTCTATCAAATCTGAAGTTACAGGGTTCTATCTACACAACACACACATTTATACAGTACAAAATGAACCGACGCATGCAACTCAGCCCTAACAGGGAAGATACGGTGTTGTCTACTCGGCATTATTATTTTGGCAATAATATCATATTATGCTTTCAGACGTTACCCTTCCCCCTCCGCCCTTCTACCCCTCTCAGTTGGCAACGACGAGACACAGAAATAGTATTAGAAATTCATAGTCTATTATTGAACGGATACTTTCGTATTTAGAACATTGCTTTTGTGTTTGTAAATGACTTTACTGCTAATAGTTTGTTGCGGGACAGTGTTTAAAAAGATCTTGTTTTTTTTTATACGGCTCTATGGTTAGGTGGAAATAATAATCAACTTACACAATACACAGTAAGTAAATGAAACATGAAAGATTTTTGTACATTTTAACCGCGTTTTCTTGTATACATAATCATGGAAGAAAAAATGTGTTAACCGCGAGTGTTATCACACTTTTAAATACTTATTTATATTTTTATTATTTGCAAAGCCTTTGAATTTGCATCAAAGATAAGTTGTACATTTTATTGTACTTTATAATCAATACATCCACACATTACCAATCAAAAAGTTAAAAAAAAATACTAAAACACGAGTAACCAATCTAACCACACTAACATTCGAGTTCATAAATTCGATGCGGAGTTAGTTCGGGTGACAGATAAGAGGTGCGTAGTAAACAATACGCTTCCGTCTGACGCCGGGTGACGGCGGGGAACTGGTGCAGCTACCCTACGCTGTCAATATTTATTTTATTTGTAACGTGTTTAGTTGTGGGAGTTAGTAATGTTGTTTTATTACCTAAGTCTTATCTTCAAATGTCTTAATGTCCTATCTTTGATAATTATAGATAACATTTGCAAGGAGGATATCGTTGTCAGCTGTCGCTGTGCTTCGATCAAAGAAACCATGATCACCGCTGAAAGCGATGCGGATGAGTTTTTTGATAAATAGCCGTAATTTCTCTTTTTACATAATTTACAAATTATAGGTGAATATGCTAACTACATTTTACCTAATTTGACAGATTAAAATAAGTAAGTCTTCATTGCATCATGTCGCAGTTTGTATGGAAGTTATATTATCGATATTTTATTCTCTTCCCTTCCATTTATTTTCTACTAGCTTTTGCCCGCGACTTCGTTCGCGTGGAATAGTTGCATCCGGCAGATTTTTGGTTTGAACAATAGATGGCGCTATATGCCCGGAATAAATTGTATTTTTTATTTTTATTTTTTGTAATTAAAACTATCCTATGTCCTTCTCCTGGCTCTAAACTACCTCCCTGCCAATTTTCAGCTAAATCGGTTCAGCCGTTCTTGAGTTATAAGCGAAGTAACTAACACGACTTTCTTTTATATAAATATATAGATTTCAAGAAATAATACCTACATACAGACACACAAATCTTGTCGCCCTAACGTAATGCATGATAAGACTGTAAGGAAGTACTGGGAAACTTTGGCATGCAAACTATCTGATAAGAGAAGTGCCTGTGATGTTACTAACTTGTAAATTAAGATAACTTATTTTTAAATACTTAGGTATGTATGTACATTTAAAATCATCAAAATGATAAAATTCAATATCATTAAAAGTCACAAAGATTATCGCTAGCTTTAACATTTTAGACTTTATCAAAAATACTTTGATACAGAATACAGGTCGCAACAACTTTCTAAGACAAGATCAGATTTATTTTTGGCAATATCATTTTAAAATTCAAGCAGACGGAATTCAAAATTTATAATTCAAACGGCCGAGTCTTTGTTAAATGTATTAAGAACTGCCAACCTTTACTCCGTCATTCAAAGATCGGAAGTTGAAAAGCGTTTAAAAAGGTCTTATCCAAAGAGATTTCATTATAAAATTCTTTGGTTTAGAAGGAAAACCTCATTTTAAATTTCAGAAGTTTTAAATGCGGATATTTTATAATTCAGGGATGCGGCGTCACCTTGTATGATGCCTTTGTGAACTGTTAAGATTTAAAAATAGACTTTCCTAAGATTTAACACAGTATACTGTTAGCTTTATAGACTTGAATGTCTTTGATAAAAGCCATTTTCTCATTCCTGTGTAAAAAGCATCACACACATACATAGCACGATATTTGAAGACATTCAAAATAATTATGATTCCATTCAATAGAATGTAAACATTAAAATATTTCCGAGTATTTAGAAATGTTTTGTCTCCATTGTGAGTGTTAATGGATGTTTGTTTAGTTTAAATTGATTCTGCCATTTAGATTATTTGATATTCTAATATGAATATTACTGTAAATAGTTTTAGACAAAATATAAATTATACTAGGAATCTCTTTATAAAGTACTAGCTTTTGCCCGCGACTTCGTTCGCGTGGAATAGTGGCATCCGGCAGATTTTTGGTTTGAACAATAGATAAATTTGGTTTGAATAAATTGTATTTTTTATTTTTAATTTTTGTAATAAAAACTATCCTATGTCCTTCTCCTGGCTCTAAACTACCTCCCTGCCAGTTTTCAGCTAAATCGGTTCAGCCGTTCTTGAGTTATAAGTGGAGTAACTAACACGACTTTCTTTTATATATATAGATTTCCGAGTAAATACTCGTTTGTAAAATAATATAACCCACAATTACTGGTGAAATATATGACTGACAGCGTTTTCAGCTACTTAATTATAAAATAATTTGCTAATACAATGCTTAAATTAAATTCCAGTTGTCAGTATAGTAAAATATAAGCTAGAATAATAACGAACGCCTTAAATTCAAATTATTTATGTACACTTACATAAGCTAGCATATCAACACGACTTACCTGAAACAAAATACGTAGACATTATAACAAAAAATAATATCTGACACGTGTAAAAATATTAACAATATTAAACTAAGAACATTAATTTTGAAGCCTGGATCAAAAGTTTCTAAGAAATTCTGTAGAGCAAGTGATTTTTGTCAAATTGTCTACCCCCACTGAAGTGGCAGCCGATCCCCTTAAAGATGTAACGTTTTGAAACAACGACGGATATTATTACTGTCAAATGTAAAGATTGAAAATGTGCTTCAGACGTTATGGACAGATCTATACTAATATTATAAAGCGGAAGAGTTTGTTTGTTTGTTTGTTTGTTTGTTTGTTTGAACGCGATAATCTCCGAAACTACTGGTTCGAATTGAATAATTCTTTTTGTGTTGGATAGTCCAGTTATCGAGGAAGGCTATAGGCTATATAACATCACGCTACGACCAATAGGAGCAAAGATATAGTGGTAAATGTGTAAAAAACGGGAGAAATTATTTCATCTTTGAAGCCTTCCGTTGCGTGCGCCGTGAAAACGGTTCAAGATACACAAAAAATATGTATTAAAGAATAATAGCTCTTTTAATGATCTAAAAAACAGTCCGCGACAGTGTATGTCTATCTTTTAAGATTAACTCACAAAAACCGTTTTTATTACATCTATGTATATAAAAGAAAGTCGTGTTAGTTACTCCACTTATAACTCAAGAACAGCTGAACCGATTTAGCTGAAAATTGGCAGGGAGGTAGTTTAGAGCCAGGAGAAGGACAAAGGATAGTTTTTTTTACAAAAAATAAAAATAAAAAATACAATTTATTCCGGACATACAGCGCCATCTATTGTTCAAACCAAAAATCTGCCGGATGCCACTATCCCACGCGAACGAAGTCGCGGGCAAAAGCTAGTCAAAGATACAAAAATGTTTGAGGATTAATTTTCTATTCGAATTTCTGACCGGCTGTTTGTTTTGGCTGTGTTGAGTCTCTATTTGTAATATTAGCTATTAGCTTCTGCCAGTGGTTTCACCCGCATCCCGTGGGAACCTCGGCACGGATCCGGATAAAAATAAATAGATAGCCTATAGCTTTCCTCGATAAATGGGCTACCTAACACTGAAATAATTTTCCAAATCGGACCAGTAGTTCCTGAGATTAGCGCGTTCAAACAAACAAACAAAAAAAACAAACAAACTCTTCAGCTTTATAATATTAGTATAGATTTTGCTTACTGCATTCAATCCTCTTAGAATTCCGCATTACTCACCAAGTTATCACACACTAGCCAAGCTGCCCCAGGTTCACGAAGGCGAAATAGCTTTCGGACATTTTATTTATTCCACTAATAGTAAGTGAGGATTCTGATGAGCTAAAGAACACATTTATGATATGGTTTGTAATAAACTATAGGCGAAAGCAATACTTTGTTTATAATAACTTTAATGAAACAAATAGTGGTGCATAAAGTCAGAAATTTGAAAATGAACACACACTTCTAAAAAACCGTAACTTCACGTCCTGTAATCACCTGTGTGAGTCAACCAAAAAAAACTTGAAGTCCTTCCAACATACACAGTCGTAAGTCGATGTAAACATTTCGACTGTGTCAAGTATAGCTACGATGTAGGTGAAAGCAAGAGAGGGTTCACTACACAAATGTTCAGCGTCGTCGCTCGCGGCGGCACTTCACGAAACATCCTCTGTGAGACCCGGTAACTATCTACGTATAGTGTAGTAAGTATAGTTACGATGTTAAATAACTCACTGACGGTTTCTGAGTTAGGTTTTTTTTTGTTTACCAGTTGGTGGAAAATTATGTGTATTGTGAATAAACATTATTCCAAATGTATTTTTTATTTTATATGCTTAACTTAATAGATTTTTGGTTAATTTTTGAACTCCTATTTGGGCAGTATTTTTTTTTTGCGATCATGCATTCATACAATAACGAAATAAAGTTAACAATTGAAGAATCTATGTACAAATAAACAACAATATCATACGCCACAGCAAACACACTACAGAACAAACCGACTCAATTTATTTCTATATGAGCATAGAGCTCTAAAACAACTTTCAAAAGCACACCCAAACATTACCTTCAAGTTCAAAAACCCCTTTCTTTTGAAAACCACTCGAGGTATTTTCGAATCAAAAGGAGTATAATTATCGTCGTTTACAGACGGAGGTCGTGGTCATCGGGAAATGGGAAGCGGACCCTCGGGACTTCACGCGTGGATGAACAGAATTATGTCATTGAATATGTTTATGACTTGATTTAATTACTTGGAAGTGGGTGGGAGTTTATTTGTGAAGACTGGCGTTGTGTGAGTTTGTTGTCCGAGTGATGATTTCTGATTGCTCGCAGAAAGCTGATATGCAACGTATTTTTACTTTACTAAGTATACACATAATATCTAAGTCACAACAATTTTAGTAACTGACACGAAAACTCTCTGAAACTCGACTCCGAAAACTGGAACTTTCTCGCTCCTAAATTTCATCCTTTCCGTAACGCTGTCATTTTTAAATAAGGACCCATTTGGTACGACACACATAGATATATACAGAGATATGTGTATGTACGTTAATACATAACATCGTTACATTTGCGATGTCAACTTTGCAAGGTTTTCACGCCGGAGAGGGTAGTTCGCTCATTTTCTCGTACTAACGTGTACGTAGAGTGCTTCTTGCTAGCCGCGAATGAATAAATACGGGTGCAAAAGACAGTACTGTTTTTCGGTGGGTTAATTAAGTAGGTGTTGTCTACGTTGATTTAACAAAACCTTTTTTTGTATGATAAAGTAAAACAACACTAAAAGGTATCCTAAAAGTCTTAGTTTAACTAATAAAGAAAATATCAATAACTTACAAAACTAAAGCAATTACCAGCAAAACAATCATAACATATACACTTTACATCAAGCCCTAACAACATCCACAAAATTCAATACTCACAAAATTTTAATTAAAAACCTAAACCAACTATTTATCCAACTAAAAGTTTGTGTAACGTTACTAAAATCATCTAAAATTCGTGCAATCTCGAAAGCTCATATCGTGTTACTTAGAGCATCGATTTTTAATCTAGTCTATTAAAGTTAGAGTGTTGGCTGATTGCTCCATCAGGACCTGTAATGCGTTTAGCAGTACGTCACTAGCGCTAAGAGCAATTTGCGCCGACGTCTTCGACTTACCCTTTGTATAACTGCGTAAAGTAACCACAGGATTCCACTCAAGTATGCCTGTGTTACTTACTCGTACTCAGGTATTGAGTGAATGTGAAATGGTATGTACAGTTATGATTGTTTACGCTGGAATATTTAAGTTTCAGTTATATCATTTCTTTCATCTAGGCTGTGATTTTTCAAAAAACTAAAATTAATATTATTCTATAGATTTTAATGTGATTCTTAGTAATTCCAGCCCTTGTTACAAGGTTCTTTAAGGTTTGTAATAAAATTTATGTCTAAGAACAATTCTTTATTCATAAAAAAGAACACTGTCGACACCTACTAAGAACTAATTAAAACCTAGAATTTAAACCATAATCGTTGGAGAGTGACCGATAATACCATCTCCAGGAGATTTAATAAAACTTGGAACTTCATAAAACGTGTTCCATAAAAGCTTAATCAGATAATAAGTTAAACTCAAGTTAGCACATTTCCCTTGTTCTCCCACATTATAATGAGAATGCAAAGTTTCTAGACTTACATGCATGAAGTGGAATGAGTTGGGTAATCACTTTATAAAACCCTATTTACGTACTGAATTTCAATCTAAGAATTATTTTCTGATCTTGATACTTTTACTTTTAAATTGAAATTCAGTTTACTGTACATTATACATATCATAGTATTAATTTATTAAAGACTACATACTTAGTAAGAGAGATAGTTTCTACGCCATTTCTCTCCAGCCCAAACTTACATTTGAAGCTGATTTGGTTTCTATATTAGATTTGTTGTATATTTCTCCTCAAAACTAGAAAAGTACCAGTTGATTGGTTTCAGGTACTCAGTGCTCGAGAATTCGAAAAGCCTAGGTTTTCGGATGGATTCCCAAAACGAGGTTGGCCAAAATAGTTTTTTTCTATTTCAGCCTGCTTCAAAACGTAGTGGAAGTAAATAAAACGACAGTGTTCTATTTCTAAATGTGGTTAAATACCTATGTGGTTTTTAGTTTCTACTAGCTTCGCTAGCTTCTCTATCTTTATATCGCATTTCCAAGAGAATTCTTCAAAAGTCCGGGATAAAAACTATTCTATGTTCTTTCTCAATGTCAACTCTATCTCTGTACCAAATTTTATTAAAATCAGTTTAGTGGTTTAGACGTGAAAGCGTAACAGACAGACAGACAGAGTTACTTTCGCATTTATAAAACATATTAGTAGGGATTCTCAACTCACTCGGAGACTACTGCTTTTGTTAATACATGCTGCAATCCATAATCTTCTTGAAAAGATTCACAAATATCTGCATGGAAAACATACTGCAATTCCTTTTGCCATATGCTTTCATTCGCTTACAAAAATGCAGAAATGGTAGTGACAAATTTTGCCAAAAACCACACAGGCTGCAAAATCCTGTTCAGTTGGAGATTTTTCCAAAAGTCACCTTCACAAAGTAAGTTTTCCGAAACGTTGGGGAACTTTATTTGCTTGCTCTGTGACGGAGCATCACAGAAAAAACTCATATTTCCGATTGATGCGCCTTTTTGAGATCATATTGGTTACGCATACGGACTGAACACGATAGACGAAGTTTCGAGAAAATTGAACAAACAAAAATGATTGTCAGTTTGTCGTATTAGTTTGACGTCCGAGTTAAGAGGACGAATTGGAATTTTTGGCGCCAAGGATCTCAATTTTTCTCAGTAAATACAAAACGGATCAAAATACAACTTGGTTACCTGAAAGTTCATGATAAATATAAACCTTATTTTGTTAGACGTCAAAACATGATTAGGTAACTTTTATAACAGAGAAAAATATATCAAACATACCTCTTTTTAAAAAGAGATTCACATAATTATTATGGGCAAACGGGACCGATTTAAGCCTCTTAACTTTTTTAGTAGTTGAGTATATACCTACATACTCTTTAAAATTGTTGAAGGATTTTTTATCAAATTATCATTTCTAAATAATAAAATTACAAAACCATTTTGTCGCTTACGACTTTTAGTTATAAGCTAGCGCGCGTATTGTTATCCTCGCCCCGCTCAGACGCTCCGACCCCTTTTGGCGCCTTAGATGCGCGTGCCGGTTATGGAATTATTGTTGACCAATTCCTCGCCTTAAAGGGAGGATGTCACAGGAATACAGTATAGTCAGTGATGGGAATTAACTTTTGGAAATATTAAAGTTAAGCTCGCCTTTGTGCATGAAGTTTCTATGATGTGTTTTTAAAAATGATACTTACATTTTTGTTTGCTGAAAAATATACAAAAGTTTTCATTTAAATTATTTTCATAAGAAGTGTTAAACAAAGTTATTGAAAGTAACAATGATTCTTGAATAAATAGTTAATGCCGCGTGTGTGTTAGAAAGTGAAGATTTAGGTAATTGTTTATTGTACGAACAATAAATCAGTAATATTATTGAAACCTGTTTTGTATTCTCGTTATTCTCCCAACTCCATATTATAGACTAACAAATCTATTTTAACTTTTATCAGTTTCAAGGAATCCCAATTTATGAGTATAGTTTGCACGCAAGTTATAAATAGTTTAAGGATATCAAAACATATTGTTAATGTTTGCGTTGAGAGTTAATGTTTTAGCGGTAGAAATGTACTTCGGTTCGTGGCCACGTAATTATGTTTAGCATTCGATATTATTACGGTTAAATGTAATAGGAGTTTATTTGATAACTGTATGAAGCGTTCGCAATAAAGTTGTGTAAATGTGTGGTGTTATTTTTGAAATGCAGTAATTGCCCTACTGCTGTGGTATATTTAGCTTAAACCCTTAAGTAAAAGGTTTGCGGCAATCCATGCTAAATGCTAGCAAAGGTAAATAATAATATCAGAAATACAAACGCAAGCGCGTAGTTAAGAAACGTCAGATGTAGGCACATAAATACCAGAAAATGTAGAGGAATGTGTAACATTAAACATTTCAAAAGAAACACTAATCTTTTTGATCCCTACCTTCTTTGTGCCGTAACGAAAGGGCTGGCTGATAACATTTTTTTTTACTCCACTTTGTTGCTTTACAATTTACATTTAATCTGCGAACCTTTCACAATTTGAAATATTTATATCAGAGAACTGCGAACAGGAAACTGATTTTTATTAATAATAAATTCCGGAATGAAGGATTTAGGCCGATTGGTTGCATCGGCCGTTGTAGAGGACAATATTTCAACGTTCGATATGAACCAGGTAAAACATTTTTTATTCCGTTATGAACTTGTGAAAGCTATGTTCACTTTTTTTACAGAAATAAAAATATTTTCGTTTCAATTCACCCAATTTAAATGATATATCTCTAAAATAATCATGGACATAAAATAAAATATCAATGACAGCTACAAATATTAATTTTCAGAGCAAACGTAACTGTGTATTTCATCAGTTACGAATGATATTGATTTTTAATTTAGGTTTGTTAATCTCGATTGCGCGATCCTATTATTAATGGTACAGGGGCAAAAGGCACCCGGGCAGTACATTAAACACTTCGAGGTACTGTTAAGGGAAAATGGACCTTATTTACAAAAAACCGACACGTACCTTATGAAGGAAACACCCTTGAAGGGCCATAAAATATGATTTTACCTGACGTTACATTGAAAGATGGAAAAATTGCTGCATTATAATGGATTAAACTGATTTATATTGGGTTTATAGCGTGCAAAAGGCACTGTAAATATAAATGATGTTGAGTTTAAAATGCAATGTTTTTTTCTCATATAGAGGTAAATATAAAAAGTATAAGATAGTCATACTGGCAATATTATTACGTCAATATCGAAAATCCAATATTTTAGTTTTTAATTACTGACAACCATATTATAACGACCACTTACAAAATAATTGTAAGCAAATGTTTCACAATCCACACCCTGTTTGGGGACAAACAAAACACTCTGTACGTTACATTAAGCTTCGGCAAATGTCAAGGAAATCCGGAACTAGGAGTATTTAAATACAGAATTTATAAGCAAAACCCTTGCAATGTGGCATTTGGGATTACAAACCGTGTTTATATCCCACCTTACCTTTTTGATTGAATTAAATGTATGGAAAATATATGTCAGATAGGTAAAGGTAGCTTAGATAATACGTTAATTGGTGCAATGTTGACTGTTGAGCATTAGTTGAGAATATTTATTAGCTTTGTTTTTGCTTTACAGTTACAGCCTTTTTATCGTCCCACTGCTGGGCACAGGCCTCCTCTCACACGGAGAAGGATTGAGCATTAATCACCACTCTTGCTCAATGCGGGTTGGTGATTTCAGACTATATAGTCCATGTTTCCTCAAGATGTTTTCCTTCACCTTTTTATCAGCCATTGGTGTCTAAGATATACTTAGAAAGTACATACAAACTTAGAAAAGTTGCATTGGTACTTGCTAGACCTGGATTCGAACCCGCGCATTCATTCTCGAGAGGTTGGTTCTTTGCCCGCTAGGCCACCACGACTTCTCTGGCTTTCTTCTTCGACTTCTGTTTTTGCTTTGTTAGTAGGTAAAGAGAAACACATTGCAATAGTATTTGACGAAGGCCTTATCTAGTTTTAATGTAGGTGAGTATGTATGTCGTGTATATTTCAATACGTAAAGTATTACGTAGCGTACAAAGTAAGCTTCAGGATTTTTGAAGTTGATATTCCACCCAAAAAATCATTCACATTACATTCAAAATGATCTTAAATACTAACGAATATTTAGCAGACAAATATAATAACACAGTTAAACCAATTACAATAGTCGTCAGCGTCACTGGATTATCACTGTGTATCAATTAACGCCTAATGTGATTATACCAGCCTTCGGAATATTTCCCTAAATTACAGCCGTCTCAAATAACCAAAGCTAGCTGTAGAAACCCACCTGTTTAATAGTAAATATTTACCCACTAAATACCCGGAATTATCATACCGTTAAAACTATCTTCGCTTATATTAAATACGCGTTTCGACCAAACTTTGTTAGAGTTGTTAATTTTATCGAATTGGCTTGCAGACAGACAGTCTTGGGTCGAGATCATAAACATTTCAATTAATTAGTTTCCTTGTAACTGGGTCATCTTAGGGACCTTTAAATTGTCCCTTTTGACGAACTTAATGTTTAACATTCAAAGGATCGCACTCTCATCAGTGGTGCTTAACGATTGTACTGTAAACTGTAATGATATAAATTAAATTGTTTTTTCATCCCACCATCTCGGAAAGAGTAGTTTTACCCTTTGATATCTGAGCGCAAAAGCCGTTTTTATTCTCTAGAGCGGCAAAGTGATTTGAATTTAGAACATCGTGTGCAATACTCCATTTGTAGAGGTACAATGTTGATAAGACTTTTCAAACAAATACATATTAAACAAATAAAATACTGCTTAAAATAATTATTCAATTAATTAAGTAACTTTTACTATTGTTTTTACATAGATTTTTAACCTCGTTTCATTTTTAAACTGAGTTTTCAAATAAATGAACTTTAATAGGTACATCTTTTTAATTTGATACTCATATGTGCGCGCCATTTTGTTTTTTTGCATTTAGTAACTTCCTCGATGAAGTGGGATGAAATCATTATTTTTTATTGTTTTGAGGTCGATTTTAAACCTCATTAGGTACATTATTAAACTGAGTTTTTGCATACATAAATTTTAATAGGTATGTACATCTTTTTAATTTGCCATGTGTGACGTGCGTGCCATTTTCTTTTTTTGAGTTTAGAAATTTCCTCGATGAGGTGGGATGAAAAGTTACGTGTTGCACTCGAGTGCAAAGATTTTTCACCTTGTGCTCTTTTGATTCCCTCGCTATCGCTCAGGATTCTAATTATTGAAACACTCGCTACGCTCGTGTTTCAATTTTAGAATCCTTCGCTTGCTTGGTCATCAAAATTGAGCCCGCGGTTAAAAAGCAACTTTGCACTCTTGTATAACAAATAACTATTGTAACATTCTTAAACACCTACCGACCAAATATTTACCTTGAATAAAAATACTTAAAACTACAACAGATTTACTTAAACAGATAACCACTGCCAACTACTAAGTTGAGTCTAACAAAAAAGGCGAACTGCTTGAGCAGACGTTATCAGGGACTAAGTCTACAATAAGTTGTGAAGTGCTACACGTCACAAGTTAATGTAAATGAACTCGGCAAGTGCAGGTGTGGGACTTGCAAGTTTAAGCAATCTCACGCCAAACTAGATTTGTGTCTTCAGCCAGTCGTTTGTGGCGCCTTTATCAACTTTCGTGTGTTGCTTTAAAAATGTTTGACGGTTGGCTGCCTATAGTTTTGACAAACTCTCATGTGATGCTGGGTTGTTTTTATTTAATTTATATCCTTAGGCTGGTTTTGATAATGCATTGATTAAATGGAAACCACACAGTTTTTAAGATACAAGACATTTTTTTAAGTAGGGCTTAAGTCTTCTGAACACTATGTAGAAGAAGCTTTTTTAATCATCAATATGGTTTGAAATTATCCAAATCCAAAGAAAAGTCATCAATATAAATCAATTACGTTATAAGCTAAAGGGTCCACGTCCGCAATAATGCGTGGACATAAAGTGGCTCATTATTTACTAGCGGAACCAATTTCACTCGGATGGCTCTTATCAATTGAGCGGAATAATAACCAGCTGATCCGAAATAAGTTCTACCTCCGTCCCCATACGAGGACACTCCTCCAAATATTTGATACATGTCTTACGTCATATTTTATTTATGTTACGATATTCCGTACGTTACCTTCATCTGATAAATACAAATGGAAAGTAAAAGACAATTTTCTTCTGACAGTTTACGAAGTTTCTGTTCAAAGTAGTTTATCTATTTCAACAAATGTTTTTGCGGAAATACTATTTACTAAACTACATTCAAGCCTCGCTTTAGCTGCTTTATATTCAAAACATTATCAAACCGAAACATAAACAAGTACTTACCCGAAATAGACAAATGAAAACCGGATAAGTGGAGTCAACCATCCGTTTATTTGGTGAAAACAAAATAATGTATCGCGAGCCGGCCAAGCGATCCGCTCAGTAGGTAACGAAATGAGCTGCTGCGGCTAGAACACCAGAGTTCCATTACGTTTGTCTAGCGACACTTTCCGAAAGCGAGTCGATCGCTGGCGCTAAATTAGGATTGACGCCGACAGGTTTTGTAAAAGCATTGCACTGTTGAATTATTAAGGCAACTCCGGCTGGCTCTATATTCGTACCGCCGGCAGTCAACGTCTGCCTCTACGTGTACTTATGTACTGCTCTATAAACGGAACCCGGCTCATTTTCAATTCTGACACCCGGATAAAGTGGTCGCTGAATGAATATAAGCCGCAGTAGGCAATTTAAAAATAAAAAAAAGAACCTTTTAAACGATTGAATGTTTGAGGTTTTAATGGCGCGCCGGCTTTCAGCGCTGATTTAGAAATAATTACTTAACTAGTTAACTGAGCATACATATAGAACGTAACCAGGTAAATTAATATACAACAACGAACTATGTGATCAAAACTATGCCTTCGGAAATTGAGTTTGGAGCTTATTGAGAGGGGAAAAGTTTGAAAGCAATTTCGTGAAAATTTAATGCTCTTGCGAACTTATGAGAATGAGGAATTTGAGAAATGAAGCCAACACTGAGCATGGCTAATTTGTTGCGAATTTTTAATGAGGTCCACCGACTCGGGTCCGCCCGTGACGTCACGCTTAAGCTCCTACTTGATCGGTTTGAAGCGCTAACTTAGGGGGCCTTTTTCCCGGCACATTGTAATCTTCTTTGATCATTTTGTAACGAGGGGGAGTAGTTAAATGACTAAACAGATCGTTCGATCTGCTACTGGCTCGGCTGAGGTCAAACGTTGACTAACTTCACGCTCCAGAGAGCACATAAAGCCGTTTTCATAGGAATATTGGCGGAAGCCTGAAATTCTGAAAACCGTAGTTGGTTTAGGATTTCAGTACCTCTCAGTTATTTGCCTGCGGAGTTTATTTCTTCCTCCAAAATAAGGCGATGGGAAAGCAATTTTTTTCTTTGTTCGTGTTGTCAAAATATGAGAAGAGTAACTATTTTACTGAAAATTCTTCAAATAAAATAAAGTTTTATAAAGGCGTATTAAATTACGAATAAATAAATATATTGGTAAACGAAAACTTTTTGGCGCACATTGGTAAACGTTGACTAGTCCTTTGAAATAAAAAAAAAAATTACGAGTTCTTCTCTGATAGGTAGGTACTTTGAAATGTTTCTGAATAAGTACAAACAATTGCAAGTTACCTGTATTATTCATACATTTATAAAAGGGTAAATTAATTCAGCAACAGCGGGCTTTGCAGGTTGAATGAGTATTTCTATTAATCCTCAATTTATTAAAACATATTGCTAAATTAAAATTTCAAATTAATTCGTTTACAAAGTCACAGAATTATACATTTCGGCACGGTTTCATTTTGCAATTATAAAATATTCGATTACGACTGAATTTTGAGAACTAATTGGGGATACAATACCTACATTATTGCAAAAAAAACTGCCTGACTTTTCTATGTCTAGGGTACGTTACATAAGACGTAGTTATATATTACATTTTTCATTAGCTTAATCAGTCATTAACTATTGAAATCTTAAATCACAACAAGCAAAGTCCTTTAAACAGCTAATAAACCCAATAAACGAATTAAACAACAAAATCTATTTGCGCAACCTAGTACCCCAACTACCGAATTGCAGGGGTGTAACTCGTGCCTACTATAGAGCAAACTAATTAGCACTTTACACTATTTGTTTTAGCGTCGTGATTGCTTTGTCGCCTTCGGGCGAGGACGAGCACTGAACAGCCCTAACAAGAGCCGTGCCGTGTAACTAAGAAACAGGCTATTGTTATATGAGGTAATTGTATTTATAGGTAATGTTAGGATTTGTAATATAAAGACAAATTGATATTTTTGGTTACTTTATAACTTCATGGATTTTTTTTTCAGTCATACGGAAAATTTCTCGTAACTGCGTAAGCTTTAGTTTAAATAGTTAGGTACTCCTAAATTCTCCAGAAGTTTTATGTAAAATGCGCCCATAATCGTTTGTTCCCGAACATTTGAAAACAAAGCATAAGTATTGAAAAATGCCATAACCAGATAATAACAAAACTTCTGCTTACAAAGGTATTTTAGCCACGTGGCTAGTTTTCCACCTGGCAGGCCTTCCCTTTTACACTGACGTAGTTTTGATTAAGAGCAAGAGAGCAGGCATAAATTCCAGCGGCATGAATCAATAACCTGCACACACACATAGGCACATTTGTGTGTTTACGTCACACAGCCATACACAGACGATATTTTGACGGGAGGCTGGCGCGTTCTGTTTAGAAATTATACCCCAACAACGCCAACCGCGGGCTGACGGTGTAAGCGACTTCGTAGTTTGTACATGATATTAATAAACACGCAAATAATGATTTGTATCATTACTCTGTCACTAAATGCACGCAATAAATGCGGTAATGATGACTTATTTTCATTTTGACGGGCACTGAAATATTTAATGGCGGATACCGCTGATTTTAATATTGCGGTAATGTTTCTTCACGTCTATGCTGTTTTTTATCACTGAACAAATGCCTACAGATGTAGCTACGTTTAAGTTGGATGAAAAAACGTTAAACAATGCAAATAGAGTTTGTAGTTAATGAAAAACATAATCGTCGCATATACTATGCAAACAATTTGTTTAGTTTACAATCAAAGTTAATAAATCAAACTGACAACCAATGTATTATTTTTGTAACAACACTAAACTGTTTCATTGACATTAATTTGAATTTCGAACACATAACAATCACACCACAGATTATTAAATTCTGCTTTCAGAATCTGTGAATCGATTAAAATCAGAGAGAATAGAACAGGTTCGAAATTTTGAATTAATCGTAAACCAACGCTCATCGGAATGTTATTTATGGTTTATTCAACGTCATCGCTTTGACATGTGAAATGATTTTACGATTAACTAGTTTTAGTTTGATGAGATTAATGCTTTTGACCTTTCATCGATATGGGGCCGATAAAGTAAAATTAATGTTCTAATTGTCATCTCGTTGTCCGATTGATTGAATTAGGGTTTGTTATGATTTAATTTAAGTGACCTCATATTTATTTTTTAAATGATCTAAAATATAACATTTTACGTAAGTAAATAAAAAGGATTAAATAAAAAACTTGAAACTTTCAGTGAATTTGTCCTTGTTCACTTAATTACAGCAATGCGAAGCTAAAGCTATAAAAACTTATTTAGAAAAGACCATAAAGATACAAAATGTTCATAAATTAAACGAAATAACGTTCCTTACAAATAGCAGAAGAAAAGCACCCTTTTTTATAAAATGTTTTAAATAGGGCGCTATTATGAAAACCATTAGCATTGTTTAGCATTGTTACCAAAACAAACTTGAGGTGGTTTTAAAATGCACGACAATAGAGGTGCGACGGACAATATACTAGCTATACCTACATGTATATTGTGTATATAATTTTGATCACGTTCCGCAGTGTTGTGAAATATTCAACAGCATCGATTATCGGCTCACTTTGTACACAAACAGTTTTTTATTCAATTTAACGAAGTGAGAGGGCGATCGCGACAAGTTTAGAATATTTTAGTTGTCTCAAAGACTTCCCGTTTGGAAAACGTTTAAGAGGTTTTACCTAAGTGTGATTTTTAAATTTTGTTTTTATGTGGCTTTCTGATGGAAATATTCATGTTTTTGTGTTCGGGAATGATGGTTTTTAATTTGGAACAACAACATTTTTCATCAGATATTTCATAATGTATTTTTTTAAGCACAAAGCTCAAGATTTAACTAAGAGTTATTGAGATATTCAAAATTACGGGTGAATCATACTTATCGGACAGGCAATAAAAGTAGGAAAATCCCTACAAGATCATACGGCAACTGGTAAAACCTACAAAATAAAACTCCTTCAAAAGTTTTCGTATCCGTAATCACTTTAAATTTTATAATACAATGTTGTGGTTTCTCGTCGTACCGAGATTAAACAGCAAATTAAATTAAACTCCGCGTTAATTCCAATCGAATAAAGGCGCAATTTGCAATTATTAAGTCTTAATTATTATTGCAGATCAATTTTAATAAGGCGCATTTACCCGTAATTAACACGATTCCATTTTATTACTAGTTCTGTAAAAATTAATATCATCTTTGCTGCGACTGAAGCTTTGCTTGCGGTTATCCTTTTACATGATATTAGATTTTCCTTTACTATCTCATTTAATTTTATTGCAAACATTTACTTGATACTTATACCTGTTTTCGTAATATTCTTGGCTTCCATTTTCTACACAACAAGTAAATCGAAATATTCCTGACAGAATGAGTTTCTGGAAAACGGAGCTATATTAAAGTCGAAATTACTTATCAGGGAAATTTCTTTGGTGGGACAACTTTTAAGCATGACAAACAAAATCAAATATTCATTTATGTAGAACATACGGCTTCATTGCCATACTGATTTGAGACTTGTTTGCACAAATCTTGTTAGCGGGGACATGACGCTTGCGCTCCGGACGAAATGAGCTCGTTATGTGTATAAAAATATAGGGAGGAAATCTCCAATATGTTACGTTATTGACATTAACAGGTATTGGCAAACACTGTTCACGCAGTCGACTGGGCAAATGTCGTTTACCACGACTTACATTAATGGAATTGCGGGCCAATCGCTGCAATGTTTATTCGTTAATCGAAATTGATCTTGTTGAGATAACTTTTTAAAAGCTTTTTAAACTTGGTGTCGATACACAAATTGAAATACATGTATGTTAATAACAGGAACAATGTATTTTTTAATAATAATTTAATTTGTTTTTTAATACAAAAGAAAATATTAATGACTTGTTTCAATAGGTATAATATGAAAGCTTTTAGCTGTCTTTTGCAAATCCATACCCACAAATAGCAGACAAAGAAATCTTAATTACATCCTTATTGCTGTCCGGCAAACTTCAGAGTCTTAAAAAGAAAATCGCATTCCAAATTCAAATAAAACGTCAAACTTTTTTATTCATAATTGATTTAAGAGCGGTGCTGACGGACAAGCCTAATTCGCGCCCGTTTTTAGTTACAGATACGATCAAACACTAAATCGAGTTTATCGTTGGAATCGGGATTTCAATCACCAAGTATCGAGTGTCGAGTCTGCCGTCAAGTCAATCAGAGTAAATTGAACATGTCACCAAGCACTCTTATCAAATGGACGAACGTTTTGCAGCGGTTTTTTTCGAACGAATTTTTTAAACGTATGCTGTGGTCGTTCCGTTCATAAATAGAGTTTGTAACAATAAAACTGAACTATGAAAATGATAAATATCTATACCTTTAGTACCTATATTTTTTACGTAGTAAAACAATATCAACTCTAAGTATGCTCTTGCTAAAAAAATGGCGTATCAGCTAGAAAACATATTTTCCTTCTTATAAATCATGACAAACACTTTCAACAAAAATATTCAGAAGCAAACTGCTAATTCACTATGAAATATAGATGTAGTCTTTGTTCCACGTCATATTACGTGTTTACGTGAAGCCATTAATCTGTGTCAAAACCTTCGAGTAAAAGGTAAAGTGACCAATTCCAAGGCGACCCTACTCCGAGATATTAGCAAAATCGCTACTGACTTGATACATTAACCGCAAGACTTGACGAGAACCACTCTCCTCACAAACTCACCTAATGGAATTAATGCAGATTCCACTACAATTTGTTCCTTTTTAAAAATAAACCCTCGTCAAAAGATATCTTGATAACTTTCAGCTTCAGCTTTCACAAACTCATATCGTCTCGTCTCCGCCATTGTAAAATTCACCCCTCTCAAATAACAAGTCAAAAACGTTGAACTTGCCAAGTTTCAAAGTTCAGATTCGAATGAAACTGAACTCCAAGTTGAACAGTTCCTCTGAAAGCAACTAAATATCAATGGTAGGACTCTATCAATTTTAATTACTTGCGGCAAATTTCTGAATTACAGACCATTATCTAAATGAAAGCGAAAACGCCCGCTCGCCGGTATTCCGGCCACCGGAGTCTAAACATTAATTTGTTTCATATTCTTCTTCTTCAATGTTCCACTTTTTGTTCGTAAAATTACAAAACAAATTACATTTATTCAACGCTACCTGACGGAGACATATTTTGTTATTATCTATATGTTGTGAGGGGAGTAGGAAAACAATTAAAATTTTAATTACACACGTCTGGTACTGATGTTGTATAGTGAGTCGGAACCTAAACGTATTGTTGGTCAGGAGACCTAAATACCCGTTTGTTTTTCACAAATTAAAATTAATTTCTGTCCCGAACAGGATTTTACTCACGTAATCCTTTCTCAAAAGTATTTACCTAACTGCTGTTCACTACATACATTTAATGTTTTTGCGAGAACTTTGTATAAATACGTTACAGAATTACTGTAGCGTATGTTTGAGTTAATGGTACTAGTGTGTAAGAAGAAAACTTTTACATTTGAATTAATATAAATTGCTTTTAAAATTACTTAGGTAGGTAGTTTAATTTTAATTTCCACTGAAACATATTCAACCAACTACGTTATAACGCTATTCTGTTCAAACAAAAATTAATAGAACTTACAGAGAGTAACGTAATGGTTTTTATCGGTAAGCTACGAAAAGGTACAAATAAATGAAAAAAAAAAGCAATCGTAGCTTATATTTAAATGATTTTCATAAATAACCGTTCATGAGAGATTTTTCACGATAGGACAGTTTACACTCGCCTCAGCTTTGAACAGAATAAAACATTTAAAAAGAAAATGGGGAATCGCCATTAGTGCAGAGCCGATTAGCACAACATTTTCTCCGTATTAGTGTTTGTTCAAACGAGGCGAGTAACTCGCACACTCGACTGCGACAGTATTTGTTATCTAAAGCTGTCGAGTCGCGTGCGATACGTACTACCTATCTATACAACGTGCTTAGGAGTAACAACTGTTGTCGTCCATGTAATATCATATTTATTTACTAAACTTTAGATATTATTGCCCTTGTCTTAGTTTTGGAATAATCTTCAGTAAAATCTTATTATAGTTTTCAGTTTCATTTTTACTAAAAATGGTGTCATAATTATCTTCAAAGAATTATGAAGTAAATTTTTGATATTTTTGTTCCAACAAACAATCCCGTAATTTACTACTGGCTTGCTAATGTTTTGCTTACGATGTCAACGCAGCATCACTAGCATCCAGCAGTTCAAACGTGTTACACCACTTAACAGCTACATAGTGGATACTTAATCGTTTTGTTTTATTGTACTCAACGGTTTTTTTTTTTTTATTCCACAGGTACTTCAATTTGTAATAGCTGCCGTGAAAGGGCTAGTCTACAAAGGCTTAAATAAAAATAAAATCTATTACGGAACAGTATTTGGACATAACATGAAAATGGGTTTTCATATAAACCAGACAGTATTTTACTACCGAAAATAGTACAATATCGATAGCCATTAAATTGTTCTGAAATGAATATGTCCATGGTTTTGTCGCTTTTCATAATACGTAACAAAAGCTTCTGTGGCACTTACTCGCTTAACAGATTTCAATAAAATACTTTTTTTAGTTTGGAACAAAATTTTTAAATTTGGAATTTCGTGTTCATTTTATTATGCCAGTAAATACTATACTTGTGTTGTCTGGATCGGTCGAGTGCGTGGGTATATACCGGCGGTAAGTAGCTTAATGGTCTGGAACACATTGGAAATTTGCACTTACTCCACCTGTTTTATTCGACGGTATTTATTATTTTTAAGCTTGGCAGTAGCCGCGGGCTCCTGTGATTGTGGTAAGTCTTTGTTCGTACTAACGTAATTACTTAGGACTGTACTTGGACTGAGTTTATTTATATTGCATTTTAATCTGAGTTGTTACAGTGCAGTGAAAGAAAATGCTTTAAACTGTATTAAATAAAAAGAAACTAAACTTCTGTTGTTGTGTTAGAATAAATTGTAAGTACTTTGGCATCGAAACGTTAGGGGAGATACTTTAATTGTTACTTAAACTAACTCATTCATAATTTTCAAACAATATTAAATCGTGTCAAAACAGGTCTAAGATTTCGAATTACCTACAGGACTAAAATAACTAGGTTAAACGCCTATTACTTATTATTTACCTTTCCAATTCAAAAATATAACCAAACATCTCTGTAACACAAATAAAGCATAAAGAAATAGATTAAAATCTTGCTGTTTATTGTTGACTCAACAAACTCGAAGCACGGAGAAACAAGTTAATTCGAGCATGTTAAATGCAAATTATATCAAAGGTAAACATTGTACGTTATCCATCTACAACGGCTTAAGCTGTAATCAGGGCCAACCCGTTCGCGGCGCGGCGGAGTGTTCGCAGACAATTTAGTGGCCCAGGCCAAAACGTCCCTTGACCTTCTGACCGACGTGACTGAGTTCACAACTCCGTCTGCACCCGTCTGGACATAACACGCGGATGCAGACGCTTCTTTATATTTATACAAACTCTTCGCTGCATACGTTGGCGAATAGTTAACCAACACGAACCTACCAGTGTTCATCAGAACACACCAGCAATTTAGGGTTGTATGAAAGTAAATACGCTTACAAAGAGACTGGCATAAAATGTATTTCAATACTCATATATACATAAATCTGCGTATGAATATGTAATACGTTGGATCCCGAATAAGGACCACAGCTTTGTAAGCTTCTAAAACAATTTCGGTAATTGGATAGAAGAGAATAAAAGCACGATTTGGGTTTATAAAAAGGTAACCAAAATAACGTCTTGTTTAGAATAAAATAAGTACGTTAAAATGTTTAACGTTGTTAAACGCGAAAATAACGATGGAAATTGAAGCCGTTTTTCGGCTTTGAAAAACCTTTCTTAAAATGTATTTTATGCGATCAACGTTTTACCGGGTTTATAAGCATGTACTGGAGGGATCGCTTATGTATTCTTATCACTGCACGATTATAGAATATTCAATAAGCAACCATTAAATTTTGAGCGAAACGTCTCTCTGCAAATGATCTATACGGAGCTGTGAAAACACTCTTTTAAATATTACAGGTAGCATCCGAAAAGTAACTTCGTCTGTCAGGCAGGAAAATGCTTGAAAGTGAACCGATACTTGGGAATAAACTGACAAATAAAACAACCTTCGCACAAAAGTTTAGCAAAACTCGTCTTGACGTGGAGGAACAAAATGCAAGTTTCATGAGGTCAGATTAGCTAGTCTCTTAGAATCAGGCCCCGATATAATTCACTTATAACTTTTGTAAGAGCAATGCTTTGTCGAAGTAATTTAATAAATTAGTAGCTACTCTATATTAATATTTGATTTCAGTTGCGTGATCAGAGATCGAACATTACGAACAAAGGCATTATTTGTTTTCTCTGTATTTATCGTTTCTTTAATAAATCGCTAAAACTTTTTTTGTAATGCTTAAGTAAACTTATAAGAAACAAATGATAGCTGAAGAAATGTGTTACTGGTTTTTCTATGGCATCAATATTAATGCTGAATCAATCCGTTATTGTTTGACTGTAGGTACACAAATTATACCTACATAGTTTAGAAGGTGACAAGGGCTCAAAGCGCCGTGAGAGAATTTTAATGGCGTGAATATTATATTGGTACGGCCAGCAACAACCCTATGATGTCGCTTGAGGATTTAGCTCCAACCTTTTTATTTAAATAATAAATGTACGCCGCATAAATGTAGGTTCGAGGTTTTATTTTAGACTTTCAAGTTGATTTGTATTTTTTTTGCTGTATGAAATTTTGTAGTAGGTAGGTAAACTATTTTGGCTGCAGTTGGTTTCATAGTTTGAAATAGTGAAAGTTAATAGTTTCACAGACATAAATTATTAACCTCAGAGAAATATAAACAATAATTTGAATCGTTGAACACCGCAATATTATTTGTAATTAAGAGCACATTAATACACTATTTAAACAGCAATTTTGGTTGTTGTGATCGCTTAAATTTTCCTGTTGAACAAAATTATTAAAAGCTTGGAATAATAATTTAAAATCAACAATTAATGTTAAAACATCAACATAATAAACACTTCGCTTATCTCCTAAAAATACCTTTACGTGTAAATTCGTACCTTAGAATCACCGAATAAGTGAATACTTTCGTGACGTCAAGCATAAACAATGAACCGGGATGAAGGTGAGGTTCAATATAGGCTAGTGCGTGTCGTCGGTCGGTAGGGCTGCACCTTGCGTCGTCGCACGTCGCTTGCTAACGAGGTTGGCTCAAACAATCAGAAGTCAAGCAGAAATTGATGGGGTGTTCCAAACCCCGTACTCTGACGTACCACCCGCCTTAATTAAAAGACTTCACTCAAGCGTAATTCGCAATATCGGATCGTCTGTCTCTGTGATGTTCTCAACTCTATGGATTTCGATAAGACGGATTACACAATCCCGTTGAGTGTAGTCCGTTGTGTTGATAATTATTTCGCTGTACAATTACTTTATTGGAAACATTTCGTTGTAAACAATAATGACGGAAGTAAAATTAATTGAGGATTTAGGATTTTACCTCCGAAATTTCCTGCCAAGAACATTTCAAACGTGTAACACATTCTTACATCAAAATATTGTAATATCCAAATCGAGCATCATTTACCTTTATAAACATTCATAAGGATTCAATTATCGAATCGTCAATAGAACAACTTGATTACTCGCGTGTTACAATTGATGTCGAAAGGGCACGTGATATCGATTAATTGTTGATAAACGTTTTGAACTAGTGAAGACGTAGGTTTGCGAGAGGTAATTAAACATCGAGCGGCTATTGAGGTCTAAACGTGCTTATACGGTTGCTCTATCAAGCAACAATAGGTCGCTCGCAAGGCACACGTCACAGCTAATACCTTCACATAACATTACATAGACAGACGTGTTGTGATGTTCAATTAGTTTGAAACAGAATTCTGATTGAAGGAATTTGGGTCATGGAGTGAGCTTTGAAAATTACTAAACTATAATAAATATGAAATCGATATTTTAAAGTTAATTGAAATGTAATCTGTGGAAACTTTATATATGTTTTGTATGGATAATTTTGTCAATTTATCTTTGTAATTGCATATTTTTGTTTCCCAAATAAATAAATATCTATGACAAAGAATAGTTAATTCTCCAAAAAATTATTCCAGATTATATTCAACTACGCCAAACTATTTTATTAAAAAAATATGTTTTTAAAGTTTACTTAAGTTTGTATAATAATACATAATGTAAATAATCCAAACTAAAATTATTTTACAAACGCCACAAGCAATGGAACTCCAGTCTAAGAAACATTATTCCGACTGCGTTAAAAGGTCGTAAAAGAAAAAAGAGAAGCATTTAAAAAGCAGTAAGTTTCCCCTAGCGTTTCCTTTGGCTTCGTTCGTAACATTTGTTCGCAGCAGATATATAAACATGGTTGATACGCCCCATTGCTTGTAACTTCATTCTAAGCTTTTAAGGCTTAATAATATCTAGTAAGTTAGTTGAGTTATTAAAGTACTCTTGAGCGACCAATAGAAATGGTCATCTCTCTATTGAAGGAAAAATATTTGACAGACGTTTATGACTTTCTGGGCGTATTGATTGAGCAATTGACGATAAGGCTATGTTTTAAAATGGAACCTAAAATTCGGTTATAGATATTTGTACCTATGCATATGTGCAAATGTAGGTACACAAGACAATGTAACAAATACTTTTAGTATATAAACACTCTTTTGAATGAATGATTAATTTAGTTTCAATGGAAACTAATGTTGGGAAGGGATAAAAAGTTGACACTGCACTATGACCTAAAAGTTGAGTCTAGATTGGTGAAGACAGACATGATTTATATTAATGCTTTCGCCTTTCATTGCTTATTCGTATCATTTCGTTGGGACACGAAAATGTGTGTTGTTTTAAACATTACCTACTAATATTATAAATGCATTACTAATGAAGTAACTACGTCTTTCTTCTTCGTGTGTGTGTTGTGTCGTGCTTTCACGCCAAATCATTAAAATTAGTACACAAGTAGTCTGGGGCCTGTTAAAGCATATGCGCCTTTTTATTCGGGTGCGGAAAGTAGTTCCCCGCGACTAGCTATCTAATTAATAAAAATAAATAAAAAGATAAAAAAGGTGAAGGAAAACATCTTGAGGAAACCTGGACTATAAAGTCTGAAATCACCAACTCGCATTGAGCAAGCGAGGTGATTAACGCTTAATCCTTCTCCGTGTGAGAGGAGGCCTGTGCCCAGCAGTGGGACGATAAAAAGGAAACGGACGGAAAGGACGATGAAAAGGCTGTAACAGTAACAGCTATCTAATTTATAATAATTAATATTATGTTAATACGATTCTCTTAGATATAAAGTACATGTGTGTACATACCCCTAACAATTTAATGGTAATTTAATGACAATCAACTCGCAACTACAGTCAGCGTCCCCTGTAACACAACACAGTATGGTAACAATCAATATTGTTCATGAGCTAATCCTTACGTCAATTTCCGTGAACAGGCACCTAATACGGCCGTGCACCTAATTCGATGTTGCACCTAATACAGTATTGCACCTAATTGTGGTCACTCGGCTACATCAGATCAGCCAGCAGGCGTACTGAATGGCTGTATGTCGCACTTGTATCGTATGTGAGTGGACTACTTAAAGTAAAATGTGAATAAAAGTGGGTGACAATCATAGTTGTATAGTCAGGGTAGAGCAAAGACTATAAAAGCACACTCTATGGCGCAGATAAATAATTGAACTGTATCTTAGTACCTAATTGAAATAAGTGCAGATAGATTATCTACAAAAATATTCAGTGTTATACAACCATCTGCCAAATAGTTAACTATTATATTTTGTCACCGGATTAGCAAGTTGAAGTGGCAATGGGCTGGCCATATTGCTCGCAGAGCGGATGGCCGATGGGGTCGAAAAGTGCTGGAGTGGAGACCAAGGACTAGCAAGCGCAGCGTACTTCATCCATCAACAAGGTGGACAGACGAACTTATAAAGGTCGCCAGAAGACGCTGGATGCAGGTCGCCTCCAACAGGTATCCGTGGAGATCTAAGGGGGAGGCCTATGTTCAGCAGTGGACGTCCTATGGCTGAGATGATGATGATGATATTTTGTTACTATAACTCAGAAAACAATTAATAACTGAATGTAAGAATCTATAATCTTCTATAATCCTTCGCGCAATAAGTAAAATATTTATAAAATTAACTGAAAATGCTCATTGATTCTTTTGTTTCATTTCACGGCTCCTGAATTTAAAATTATACACATTTTTCATGTAAGCAGCTTATGTTGCAACTCTCTTTTATTTCAATACTTTTATATTGATTCCCATTACACACAAAGGGTCTTTAATGCTCATAGTTTATTCATTTTAATGGTTATCTTATTTATTGTAAGTTGTCATTGGCAAAATAAGTAGGATCTGAAAGTCACAAAATGACAGAAGATGTAATTTTCGTTGATGTTCGTAATATGAGTTGTTAGGGGATCTTCACACTGCCCCGCATCACGCTGCATCTTGCGTGTCGACGCACCTACGCGCGTTCCTGCGGGAGTGCAGATCTGCATCATCGTGCGGGTTTTTCGCGCACTCACGCGCGTAGTTGCGTTTTGTTAATTCACGCACGGCGGCTCTCATCGAGTTCCATTTTCAAACATACACGTCACGCCCATTCAAAATCACGCGCGTCACTGCGGGATTCAGTGTGCCATACCTTGCGTCTCGCCCCGCACCTACGCGCGGGGGTGCGTTTTTCTCCGCATGTATGTGCGTGATCCGCATGAACGCGCGTGGATGCATTTTCAGTGTGTTGGACTATGCGTGTTTTCCATACAAACGGAGATATTTCCATACAACGGAAAAAACGCATCCACGCACTACGCTGCATCATGCGGGGCAGTGTGATAATCGCCTTAATCAACTTATTAATAAGTATAATTTAATGATCTTTTTATTTTAAGTCAGTTAGGGTTCTTTTATATCAAACATGGTACACTTCGATTCGCATACTGAGGGTCATTGAAATGGTTCTAAAGTATAAAAACTAAATGAAACAAAAATATTTCGTACATCAATTTACAAAGAAAAATATTTAGATTTAATCCTGATCCTTCAAAAAGCCGGTCTTACCTTAAACACAGTACATTAAATCCCGTTGTCCAATCTGTAACAAAAACAATACGTAGCGTCAGTAAGAGGCAAACGTGACCCAAAAACTAATGGTGGCTTCAGATATAAGACAAGCAATACACTTATCATGTCGTTAAACTGAGGAGGTAACAGTTTATTGACCCTAAAGGCGTGTTATCGTTACATTTGCATAAGGCCACGCATACACACGACCTTACCTTATACTAACCCTTCGTTTTTACGAGCGATGTGTCTATATGATGTTCGCGTGGAGCTCGCACGTAAATATTTTTCTTGGAGTATATCTGTGTCTATTTTAATTTGTAAGACATGGTTGTCAATTTTTAGTAATTTTTTAGCTTATGTATTACCTACCTACAATAAGGCTAATACGATTGTCCACTATTATGATTTTCAGATAATATAAAAGTTTTGAATATTACGTGCCCTTGGCCTAAAATATGAAAGCAGAATACTTTAACATAGACAATTAGCTTCACTTACAACGTCCTACAATAATATCAAACAAAGGACATTGAAAAGTTCAGTAACTTAATAAAGGCGTCCAATTGTATTTGAGTTTTATTTTTAAGAAATTCTAAACGCGCTCCCCAGAACAATAATCCTTGTTTGAATGCTAATTAATTTGAATTAATTTCACACTTTGAAAAAGGTAATCGAATAGACAATGCTGAATTACTTTTCGGCGAATATTTCGTGATTGTTAAGGAACCTGGTATTATGTTTTTTGTCTAATATTTTATTACGAAACTTTTTCGAGACAGCTTTTTATACGATGTCTCATAACTGTTAAGTACCGCGGAATTTTTCAGTTGATTGCATTCAGAAGTTGAATTTCTGCTTCTTACGTCGCGTCGGGACTCATTCAGTGAAGTTGGCTAACTCTTAGAAGTGAATTTACGCAAACAGAATTTTGAGCAGCATGCTAATTTACAAGATATCGTATTCGCATTAACAATACAAGTAAATTACGAAGCAGAAAATATTGCTGTTTGTTCTTTTGAATCCATCTGGAAAACCTTTTTTCCATTTGAAAACATCTACCTAATTGACGTCTGACTAAGGCTTTTTATTTCAAAATTAAAAAAAAACATCGTCATTATCTCCCAACAAGGAGCGACTGCCTATCTGACCTCCTCAACCCAGTTACCCGGATAATCCAATACTCCTTGGTAAGTCTGGTTAAAAAATTATGACTAATTAATGCAGATATGACATAAATAAATAGCTATTATTTAACAATAGTTTCTAAATTCATATTTAATATGATTTACCTATTATAGCAAAACGTTATTAAAATAAAGTTTCATATCCATGAGATAAAAAACCAAAAACATCAAAATTATCAAAACAAAATTGTTAGCGTGTTATAATTTCAATGGCTATGCAAAACCATGTACAATGTTTGCAGTATTCGGCTCCATACAAAGTTTCGCCGCAGCTTTAAATAATATTAGTATACAAGCGGAAAAGCTCAGTTTTCAATTGAAAAGTTAAATTTTTCAATCACTAACAGTGCGCTAGTCAAACTTGAACCCGGGGGGTTTAACGATGCAATTTAGTCTTTCGCACGGGTTATACATTACTTCCTTTATGTGTATAAGTTGGGTTAAGGTAAACTGAATATTTTATTGATCGGTGATTAGATCGCTGTGCTTGGAATCATTGTATACTGTTGCTGTTACAGTCTTTTTATCGTCCCACTGCTGGGCACTGGCCTCCTCTCACACGGAGAAGGATTGAGCATTAATCACCACGCTTGCTCAATGCGGGTTGATGATTTCAGACTATATCCAGTCCAGGTTTCCTCAAGATGTTTTCCTTCACCTTTTTTTATCAGCCATTGGTGTCCAAGATATATTTAGAAAGTACATACAAAGTTAAAAAAGTTGCATTGGTACTTGCCTGAACTGGAATCGAACCCACACCTTCATACTCGAGAGGTTGGTTCTTACCCACTAGGCCACCACGGCTTACCATTTATACCATAGTATAGTCTTAAGATAAATATTATAAAAATATACGCTAGAAGCTTAGTATTGTATGGATTACGAATTGCCATTTATGTTACTCAAATATTTCGCGAAAAAGTCACTCTTAATTGTGTAGTCTGTGAGGGTGTGAAATCGGCAATCCGCTTCGATCAAGCGTGGAGACGAGGCCTGTGCTTTGCAGTGCTTAAATAAAAGCCTGACATAAAATATCAACAGTCCTATAGGTAAAGCACAAGACTTTTTTTTACCAAAAAAAAGGCAACATATTTTTATTTAAACAATCATTCTACAATTTCATCTAAAGAAAACCCCAATAAAACGTAAGAAAATTCCAAAATGGAAGCAAAATAATCTTAAAGATGGTAATAATATCGGATCCTATTTCATAAACTGTACATCAACGGAACGGTATTATTATGTTTACCCCAGGTAAATTGTTTACAACGATTTACATATTTTAAGGTAATTATACCACAAACTTCACTGAAAGCTTTCAATATCTTTTGCTAAGTCCATAATTCAGTGTTTGGCAAAAGGTAAGAGGACCAAATTGAATTTTGTCATTTAATCGCTTTTGGTCCTTATAATCCTGGGTCATTTTAAACTTTGTTGTAAATAAATGTGCCTATTTTAGGTTAAGATATTTGTTGTAAACTGGATTTTCACACTTTATACGGAAGGCCTAATGTATTTATATTTCATGCAGGTAGTTTATATTTTGAAATAAGATTGTGCCGTCGTACTTTAATTTAGCAAAATGAAAACAAGAACATAATGTATGCGGTGCTTGTATTTTTCTTTTTTTGTACCTGTAAATACATCACATATAATTCGTTTCATGAAGCAAATTTAATTGTTAATGGACATTAAGTACCTATACTGAGTGGTACAAAACCACACTACATGTACCAACAAACCCGCAAATAAATTAACTTTCTACCCGCAAATACATATCTACGTCATAAGGCGTGTTCTTTCTCTCCATTATTACAATAATATTTAGCTGATTTGTCAGACAGCTAGCTGTCATAAATACAAGTTTGGAATTCATTATGAGTTGTACTGGAGGTATCTTTCCGCAATGTATCAGACTGCGAAATTAATAAACGTTGTATTTTGAATGGTAAACGCGGAATTTTCCTAAAGCAAATTTTCAACAATACTATGAAAATTAAAGCTTTATCTACTAATATTATGAATGGGTACGTTTGTTTAAATATAAGCATGAAAAATACTAACATTAAAGGTTAATTTTAAGCAATTGGTCTGCAAAAAACGGGGCAAAAATTCATCAAGACTTTTGTAAATGATTTTTAAGGCAGGCACAACGACGGAATGGCTAATGAGCCCCGCATTGGGCTCTTTGTTTCAGCATATTCATTACCTGCTTCCATCGCCGTTTGCTTACAAAAAAAGTATTCATTGTTTTCCATCTACCCTCTGGAGAGTAAACAAACAATATCTCTAACAATTTTGGGGTCAAGTGATTTCGTCCGGTGAATATTCAGCAGATAATTATAACAGAAAACAAGCTTAATTAGCACAAATCGCGTCCAAAGAAATTACTGTCGGGGAATTTTTCCAAAATGTTTTGATGAAATTATCATCCTCCGAGCCTTTTTCCCAACCATGTTGGGGTCGGCTTCCAGCCTAACCGGATTCAGCTGAGTACCAGTGCTTTACAAGAAGCGACTGCCTATCTGACCTCCTCAACCCAGTTACCCGGGCAACCCGATACTCCCTTGGTTAGACTGGTGTCAGACTTACTGTCTTCTGACTACCCGTAACGACTGCCAAGGATGTTCAATGACAGCCGGGACCTACAGTTTAACGTGCCATCCGAAACACAGTCAGTGGTGTCTAAGATATACTTAGAAAGTACATACAAACTTAGAAAAGTTGCATTGGTACTTGCCTGACCTAGGATCGAACCCGCTCTCTCCTACTTGAGAGGTTGGTCCTTTACCCACTAGGCCACCATGACACCAACATCCAACCATGATGAAATTAACAGGTACGTTAATTGGGGGAAGCACTTTTATGTGTCAAAGAAATTAAAAAAATGAATTAATATTTTAATTTGTTTAATTAAAGCTGAAATATTCGAGTCATCTTCAAGTGTAACAGTCGTTTTTTCCTTCCTTGTAGAAATCACAGATAAATTAAAAATCTGTGTTGTTTAGAAAGCAGAAAGTCAGTGTCGCTTAGAGCCATTAAATTTTTGTCCTTACATTGCTTGCATTTTTTACTCTACATAAAACGCTAGTGTTTATCTATACTAATATTATAAAGCTGAAGAGTTTGTTTGTTTGTTTGAACGCACTAATCTCAGGAACTACTGGTCCGATTTGAAAAATTCTTTCAGTGTTAGATAGCCCATTTATCGAGGAAGGCTATAGGCTACTTTTTATCCCGGTACGGGAAGTAGTTCCCACGGGATGCGGGTGAAACCGCTGGCAGAAGCTAGTTATTCATAAACCTCTCCACTATAGGTACTGCGGTACGGGAACATAATGCACATGGTAAACGTCAAAATGTATGGCAGTTGTATAACGGGTACAGTTGGATGCGAACGTAGCTGTAATATTATTAAGCCATAGAAGAAGGCATGAAACATACCAAGTTGTACTCTTACTAGTTACTAGCTTCTGCTCGCGACTTTTTTGCGTTTAATTCGGATTCAATCGAAACGAAAATTAGTTAAAGGTTATGGGGAAGCCCAATGGGGCAATGAATTCGCTTATATTTATAGGTTATAATATCAATTTTGTTAGATTCTTAATTTATTAATTACTGATTATACAATGTTAGTATGTAAGAAATGATTTATTGTTCTACATTTATACAATTAATATCTCAATTGACTAATTGTGATCGGCTGATTGGTTGTCTCTGGTTGTTTGACGTGATAAGTTCGTGGAGGGGATAGCCGTCAAACAGTCAGAGCCAACAGGCGGTCGGCAGTCTTGCTTTGGCTGTACTAGTGATAAGAACTAATAACGATTTTAATTGTGATTGATTGTGAGGTTATCCAAGTAAAATTGTTTTCGAATAAACACCGTGGAAGTTTTATTCCGTCACCGTCTGATATATTATTACATCTCAGAAGTGGGATTGTAAGCTGAATTTATTTCGGCTTATTGGATTAACGCCCCAGGTACCAGAGGTTGGCTGTCCCAGTGTAAAAATACAGGTGAGTGGTACTAAAATTTGGTTATAATCGACTGACACGTGCTCAAAAAAAAAACATGTTCATAATGCAACAATGCAACATATAACACCTTAAGTATGTGATTTTTGTGCTACCCGCATTATATAAAGCTTAACTAAGTATCTTATTGCTTACCCGTTGAACATAATTCTATCTTGTAGTATGTCTGATGTTTTACTTTACCGTTATTGAAATAATGGGTACTGGGTAAATTTTAACCACATTTCTATGAAATAAATATTAATTACCTAGTGTCTGCTTTATGTGAAACGCAATTATTTACACCTGTCACCATTTTTTTTTTTTTTTTTTTTTTTTCACTCTTCTTATTATTCTTCTTCCATCTTTTCAAAGCTTTGGTTGCAATCTCTTATGTTAATCCTAATTCAGTAGGTTATTATTTTGACGTGTACTGTTGAAAGATTTTCTGTGCAGGAACATGGATCAAAACCCTAGTTCTCGAATGAGACATACGCCGCCAGTCACGCGGCGTTCGCGCAGCAAAACACGCGACTCTCGCGGTCGGCCTAGGCGGCGCAGTACGCGCTCGCGTAGTCGTCATGGCCATTCAAATAGCCAGCACCGCGGCCCGCGCATCCCCGATGGCAGAGAAGGGTGCCGACACAGTCGACAATCTCAACCTCGGCGTCGGGACAGCAGCCGATCCCGAAGCAGGCGCCGCTCGCGATCTCGTGGGCGTGATCGATGTCACGCTCGAAATGGGCAGAGCTGTCGTGCAAGCACCTGCGTCTCCCGTCGTGACCGCACCACGAGCTGCCGGTCCCGGTGCCCTGTCGAGCGATGCCCAGCGGAGTTACCACTCGAAGGTAGTCAACATATGGACACCGGCAAGTCGGACCGACAGTTGGCAACACCCTTCAAGGAAGCAGTAAGTGAATCACAAGTTGCATCTAATAATGTAGTTTCCCAGTTAGTAGAAGCTCTTCAAAGCATGAGTAGGAGTTCAGTTAATGATAAACTATCTATACATAATACAATACCAGAGTTTGACCCAGCCCGGAAAGAACAGACCATAATAATGTGGTTACATAAAGTTAACGAGTGTGCAGTTATTTATAACTGGACAGATAAACAGACTATCCATTTTGCACTGCCCAAATTGAAAGGTCTGGCTCAAAAATGGTATGAAGGGCTCAGTACGGTACTGTTTACTTGGCATGAGTGGCAGGAAAAGCTGAAATTGGCATTTCCATGTAGCGAAAATTATGGTCAGTTACTTACGACAATGTTAGCAAAACGCGCTAGGTACAACGATTCCCTAGAAGAATACTTCTACGAAAAGATATCCTTGCTAAATAGATGTGGTATAGAAGGCAA
The DNA here is from genome assembly GCA_963856015.1 of Helicoverpa assulta. Taxonomy (NCBI): domain Eukaryota; kingdom Metazoa; phylum Arthropoda; class Insecta; order Lepidoptera; family Noctuidae; genus Helicoverpa; species Helicoverpa assulta. The sequence goes on from CAWLCW010000023.1 coordinate 10,397,231, forward strand.
AAAGGCAGTGGAATGTATTATATTCGGTATTGAGGATCGCAGTTTAAGGTTAGGTGCAGAGGCAGCAAGGTTTGAGTCACCGGATCAGCTGCTTCCGTACTTAAAGAATGTTCGAATTAGTGTACCATATGATCGTAGGAAGGGTAGAAACGATATTAAAGATTTTAATAACACCGTAAAAGACGGAACCAAAGATCGTAACAGTATTGTTAAATGCTATAATTGCCACCAAGAAGGGCACTTTAGGTCTCAATGTCCTAAACCGGTTCTTCGGTGTGATAAGTGTTCTCGTTACGGTCATACTGCAGATAAATGTAGGACTGTAACGAATGCGACTCTCGGTTCCGGTGAGGGCCTTAACTCCAAACCTGTAATGGCCGTTAGTTCTGAAGGCACGTGCTCCTCCAAATATTACAAGCAGGCCTTCTTAAACGACAAGCCAATCCAATGTTTCATTGATTTCGGTAGCACAGCAACAATGATTAGTAGTTCCGCGGCTATCAGTTTATCATTAAATTGGACTTCAGAAAATGGCTTACCTGTTTTGCGGGGCTTTGGCAATAGTGTTGTCGCACCGTTAGGAATAATGGAAGTTAATTTGACAATAGATTCGGTTAGCGCTTCGGTACAGGTTCTGGTAGTAGTGGACGACGTTATGAGAGTTCCTCTCATTGTAGGGCAATCGTTCACCGAACAGTCTCATATAATGGTCCAGAAGGATTGTGATACATTAATGTTTTCGTCTATAGAATACAACACACGCATTAAGCTTTATTGTTCCTCTGATTGTACAGTCGCGGGATCAACTTTAGTCGATGTTCAAGCTAATGCTACGTTCACTGGAGACATATTCATTGAAAGTAGTGCTAGATTTGAACCTAGCAAAGAATATTGTCTGATGAGTGGATTGTTCTCGGTTGTCAATGGTCGCGTATCTTTGTTCATTAAGGGGACTTCTAGAAATCCTTTCACGCTTAGCGCTGGCACTTTGGTAGCTAGGTGTAAACAAGCTTTTCCGGATGTGCCTAAGAAGGTAGAAGAGGTCCTCAGAGTAGAAACAGGGGCTACAACGAGGCCAATAGTTAATTCTGACATAATTACAGACGGTTCACTTGATGCAAATAGTTTACGCGCCCTCCTTGAATTGCTTAATAAATATAGAGGATGCTTCGCTTTTGACTTGCATGAGTTAGGCAGAACCAGTGTTGTAGAGATGGAAATAAATTTGAAAGATTCGGAACCAGTGTCCTATAGGCCGTATAGATTACCCTATTGTGAAAGAGACAAGGTTCGTGAAATGATTAAGGAACTATTAGATTGTGGCATTATTCAACCTTCCACTTCGAGTTACTCTAGTCCGATCGTTCTTGTTAAAAAGAAAACCGGTGACGTTAGGCTGTGCGTTGACTTTAGGGCGCTAAATCGGAAAACGATCAGAGAAAACTGCCCGTTACCACGAATTGATGATCAGCTGGATGAGTTGGCAGGATATTCGTTTTACACAACATTAGATCTCGCGTCCGGCTATTATCAAATACCGATTAAGGAGAGTGATAGACACAAAACCTCTTTTGTCACCCCTGATGCTCAGTATGAGTTTACTAGGATGCCCTTTGGGCTAGTTAATGCACCATCCACTTTTATGCGTATGATCAATCTGGTTTTATCTAAAGCTAAAATGCATGAAACCAGTGCTAAGTCTAAGGAAGCCTCTATCAGGGTCGCGACAGCTTATATGGACGATATTATTGTCCCATCAGTCTCTTTGAAGGATGGGTTAGCAAGATTGGAGGTAGTTCTTGAAGTACTCCAAAATGCCAACCTAACATTAAAATTAGAAAAGTGCTGTTTCTTTAGTAAAACAGTTGACTATTTAGGGTTTGAGGTTAGTGGAAATGGCATAAGACCAGGATCTCGCAAGGTCGATGCTGTCGTGAACTTTCCAACACCTACTGACGTCCATAATGTCCGCCAGTTCATTGGTCTGTGTAGTTTCTTCCGGCGGTTCGTGAAGGGATTTTCGATCATAGCTAGACCCCTCACTGCCTTGTTAAAAAAGGACGCAACATGGCAATGGGGAAGAGAACAAGTTCAAGCGTTTGACGCTTTGAAGAAAGAGCTTTCTCGTAAGCCGATCCTAGCCCTATACGATCCGAGAGCTCCTACAGAGCTTCATACCGACGCGTGTAAGATAGGGATCGCGGGTATCTTGATGCAGCGTAATAAGGACGGTATCTTAAGACCGAATGCCTACTATAGCCGACAGACAACAAAAGAAGAGATGCACATGACTGCATATGAACTTGAGACATTGGCTGTCATCGCCTCGTTGCAAAAGTTCCGCGTCTATCTCATTGGTATCGAGTTTAAAATAATTACAGACTGCAACTCGTTGCGAGCTACATTCTTAAAACGCGATCTTATTCCTAGAGTTGCTAGGTGGTGGATCTCTATGCAGGAATACAATATGTCTATTGAGTACCGACCCGGTAAATCTATGGCGCACGTTGATGCTCTGAGTCGGAATCCATCACCTAGCGGATTTACAGTCGTAGACGATTGCGAGTCAATAATGGAGGTCACGGAATCAGAATCTGATTGGCTTAGTACGGTACAAGCTGCTGACACAGAATTACAGCGGAAGATTTCTATTCTTAAGGACCCTGAAACCGATAATATTGTCGACATTAAGAATAATTACATAGTTCGCAATGGGAAGCTCTATTATAAGACTGACCTCGGGGAGAAGTGGGTAGTACCGAAGGGCGTTAGGTGGCAAATTTTAAAACAATGCCACGACGATATCGGTCACTTTGCATTCGATAAGACTCTATCCAAGATTAAAGAGACTTACTGGTTCCCAAAGATGAGGCGCTTTGTTAAGAAATATGTGGAGTCATGCCTTGAGTGCACCTATGCGAAATCTACGTTATCTCGAAAACCGCCCTTACATCCTATCGAGAAAAGGGAAGTCCCGTTTGATACATTGCATATTGATCACGTCGGACCGTTCGTGAAAAGTTCTAAGGGTAATGCCTACTTGTTAGTGATCATCGACGCCTATACGAAATTTTTGGTGATGAAACCGGTCAAAAATACGAAGACTTCGGTGGTAATAGATAAGATGCGTGAGTACTTTAGCATTTTCGGGATTCCTAGACGAATAATATCGGATCGCGGATCTTGCTTTACGAGCATTAAATTCAAAGAATTTTTGAACAAGTTAGGTGTTAGACATGTTCTCAATGCAGTCGCTACGCCGCGAGCGAACGGGCAAGTAGAGCGATACAATCGCACATTGTTAGATGCTCTTACGGCTAAATGTATTGGTTCGGACGAAAAGAAATGGGACGCCCACGTTCCAGATATCCAACTAGGTCTCAATAACACCATCAACAAAGGAATAGGCAAAACCCCTTCACAAGCGTTATTTGGCACCACGTTGATAGGGACCACTGAAGGTAGAATCAAACTTTATCTTGATAACGACTGCGTAAACGAGACCGAGTCCTTAGATAAAATTCGTGAAGAAATCAATGAATACATAACAGATTATCAAGATAAGCAAAAGGTTGCGTATGACAAGAATGCTCGTACCCCTGTTCAGTATAGTATTGGTGATCTGGTTAGTATTGAACGCGAAATACAGTCCACCGGTCAGAGCAGAAAACTAATACCAAAGTTCCAAGGACCGTATAGAGTTGTCGACGTGTTAGGTAACGATAGGTATAGAGTAGAGGATACGCCGATTACTAAAAAAGGGAACCGCAGATATTCAGCCGTAGTGGCAGTAGATAAAATGAAGCGGTGGATGAATTTTAATAGGTCTAGAGCAGACTCATCATCCTCAAGCGATGGGGAGGATGGTAATAATGAATAACTAACTAATAGATAGGCTATAACTGAACTGTAATTGTACCGTACACCCTTAATTATGTAGTAGTTTCAGGATAGTAGAGACCTGTACTGATTATTTATTTATTGTTTATATAGTGGTTTCAAGATAGTAGAGGCTTGTACCACATATTTGTTGAGTTGTTAATATGGTGGTTTCAGGATAGCAGAGGCCTGTACCCCATACTGATTATTTATTTACTGTTTATTTAGTGGTTTCAAGATAGTAGAGGCTTGTACCACATATTTGTTGAGTTGTTAATATGGTGGTTTCAGGATAGCAGAGGCCTGTACCCCATACTGATTATTTATTTACTGTTTATTTAGTGGTTTCAAGATAGTAGAGGCTTGTACCACATATTTGTTGAGTTGTTAATATGGTGGTTTCAGGATAGCAGAGGCCTGTACCCCATACTGATTATTTATTTACTGTTTATTTAGTGGTTTCAAGATAGTAGAGGCTTGTACCACATATTTGTTGAGTTGTTAATATGGTGGTTTCAGGATAGCAGAGGCCTGTACCCCATACTGATTATTTATTTACTGTTTATTTAGTGGTTTCAAGATAGTAGAGGCTTGTACCACATATTTGTTGAGTTGTTAATATGGTGGTTTCAGGATAGCAGAGGCCTGTACCCCATACTGATTATTTATTTACTGTTTATTTAGTGGTTTCAAGATAGTAGAGGCTTGTACCACATATTTGTTGAGAGTTGTGTGACAGGGTGGTTTCAGGATAGCAGAGGCCTGTACCACATATTTATTATTTTATGTACTTATTATTCTTTGATCTAATGGTTTCAAGATAGTAGAGGCTTGTACCACATGGTTGTTAAGAGTTTTTTAACGTAGTGGTTTCTATTATACCTTTAAATGTGATATGATTATATAATTTTTCTACTGCAAAACATGTGCGAAATATGTTAATGTAAATTACATTTGTAAATTCAAGTGAGACCCGGATACACGGGGACGTGTAATGATGGCGGATGGCCGAATGTTAGATTCTTAATTTATTAATTACTGATTATACAATGTTAGTATGTAAGAAATGATTTATTGTTCTACATTTATACAATTAATATCTCAATTGACTAATTGTGATCGGCTGATTGGTTGTCTCTGGTTGTTTGACGTGATAAGTTCGTGGAGGGGATAGCCGTCAAACAGTCAGAGCCAACAGGCGGTCGGCAGTCTTGCTTTGGCTGTACTAGTGATAAGAACTAATAACGATTTTAATTGTGATTGATTGTGAGGTTATCCAAGTAAAATTGTTTTCGAATAAACACCGTGGAAGTTTTATTCCGTCACCGTCTGATATATTATTACAATTTGCAAATGTAAGAAATTTCGCTACATAAGCACTGTGTTTTTCATTTAGGAACTAACCCTTTAAAATGAATTTAAAAATATAAAATAATAGATAATTTATAGCCATATCACGAAATACTTAATACCGCACCAGAGACAATACTCCAAAACTGTTCACGTTAACTAGAATATTAGATGAAGTGATGTTTGAATGAAAGTTCTTAACTCAGTATAAACCGGCGACTTCGGATCTACTGGAAGGAATTAAGTTGTAGTTAGTTACACCGAGTTGCTGCCGTGGCTTATTGCTGCACCCAACAGATTTAATAGTTTACAATCGCTATGAATAATGCAGTTTTGATAACTTCGTTGTTATAATCGAATTTGGCCGATGAATTTGGAATAAACAATGCAATGGTTTTTGCTGTGGATGTTGCGTTATTTTGTGTAAATATTATTGTTTGTAGGATTTGAGAGACAAATGATTTTATCGATTTATTTAGTGCAAACAATCAATTTATGTTTTATCGACATTATGTACGAGGCAACAAATAGTCATTTTGTCTCTATAGCTTAGTACCTAGCTAACATTTATTGAAAAATGGTTAGGAAAAAACTACGAATATAAAGGCAGTAAAAACTCAACAAACTGAGTACAATATCCCCAAAACGCATGAAATCTTCGACTCCACCAAATATGGGTACCAAAGAGAATTTTTCGATGTATAAAGCACCTTGGCGGGAGTTTGTGGACGGGTAAGTGTTGTCGAGTAAATCCGATCAAATATGTATGGGGAAATTCTAGCGGCAGCCAGTTTCCGGCCGTTCGGCCTTTTGCATCGAAAACTGATGCATCAGTGCGTTGTTGCAGCCTTCCATGTTTTATGATGTTGAGTGTTTTCTAAAAGTTATTTAGTTACGCGTGCTCGTAAATGTAGGTGTGGTGTCGTTTTTAGGCTTTAGGTTTTGTTCTGATGTAAAATGTTGCTGTAAAGTTTTGTTTTTTTTGTTTGCTAAAAAATACAAAAAATAACTTGTTACAAGTTAACCAGTAAATTCTCTTCGTATTTTAAACCTGAATACAATAGCAAAGAAACTTTGTTTTACCTATAGATTTTGTATTTAGTTATCACCAGACCTTCACTCCGCAGTCCTGGGACTGAAAGGTTAATATGATAATATTATTGTCACAAGATTACAGTTGTAATATTACCCTCATTGATCAAACAGACCGTCTTCGCCGGGGACATGTATTTACAGTGACCCGACGTCGGTATTAGATTTAATTTGAATGAGACAGATTCTACAACCAATCAGAGAGCACAATTGAGCCAAACCTGATTTACCCAACCCTTCGTTTACCAATCAGAGTATCAACTTCAAAAAGTCCCAATAAGCTTACCCAGACACTGCAGATTTAACAGTCGACCGATAGTTGAAAAAAATATTTTTTAAAGAAAATCTTGTTTCCAATTAAAATTTTCAGTCACTCTGGTACCGGCTGAAAACCTGATCATTGTTATGTGCGTAATACCATTCATCTTCATACTGATCTATGAGCCCTAAGAAACTATCGGCCTACTAAAAGTTGTGCGGTAGCTCTAAAGTCTATTACACTATTTTATTCACGTTTGCTTGGTAGCAAATAAAAATAGACAAACCTTTTGAGTTTTATGCGCTTTGCAAATGTTTTACACGAAACATGACACGTGCGTGACACAACAAACGTTGTAGTAGTCATCGAAAAATTACACGAAAACTAAAAACAACGTCACACGCTGACCTCACAGGCTAGAGTTACCAATGAGGGTTTTTGAAATTTTTTCTGCCACCGGGTGGCGCCACGTATGCGTCTGGTCCAAACAGCTGTCAAATAGTATGGAATTGTAGGTGCCGAACTTATTGTTTATTGAAATTCTGTTATATTGGAAGTGTTATTGATTTTATTATGGACTACGGTCAGAATAAGGTTTCCGAACTAAAAATTGAGCTAAGAGAGAGGGTGCAAAAGTCACTGGTACTAAGGAAAAGCTTGTTGAAAAATTTGTTAACACAATATGATTTAGTTTTTTTTATTTACTCAACCGCAGTAGTAAAACAATAATGCAGTGCTTTAATTATAAAATAAAAAAAACACTAAAATCGTTCACTATTCATAGTAAAGATAAGCACTTTGACAGTTATCTGGACCTGACGCTCGGTGCTGCCACCTCGTGGATTGCCATTTTAGAAAACCCTCATTGCATGTAACATTCTGTTATAACCTTTTTATATTAGCTTTGTTATGTGCTGGAATTTTTGGGAATAATTTTCTAAATAATGTAATTGGCATTATAGAATTTGTAATTTTCATTTTAATAAATTCATAAATATACATTAAAGTTTCACTATAGAAATGTTCAATGGCTGGAAAAATATAAGTCATTCAAAGTAAGTAAAAAAATCATTTTTATAGTACAAATGTCGAAAATTTTTGACCTACGCTACGCTGCAATTCAAAGCCAGATTTTTTGAGTTTTCATAATTTACAATTCTCTGTATGTCACTCAAAAATATTTTCATCACAAAACGACTTAATATAGTTTAAAAATACTCCCAAAATAAGAATAATATTACACAAATAATAACTTCGTCCATTTGAGTGGGCACGTGCGAGCGTCTATTCATTATTGATGTTGTCGTGTTAAAGTGGGCACGTGTCGCCGAACTCTGACCGTAAACCTTCTGCATGTGCAGGGTCAATAAAATGACGCTGCGTTTACTGCATATAGGTATTTCTTTATATTTTTGATTTTTAATGGAATTTTGGAAAAGTGTTGTAAAATATGTTTAGATTTAAATAGACAAATATAATGTTGGCGTACTGACAGGACAGTTTTATTTTACTCAGCTGAATCCGGTTAAACTGGAAGCTGACCTCAACATAGTTGGGAAAAAGGCTCGGAGGATGATGATGATGACCACTTTCTTCATCATTCAAAAAAAACGTATTATTGTCTCAATAAATTAATATTATTTAATTTAGTTGCCCATATATTTTTAATAACGATGAACTAAACTTTAAAATCTTCATTTATCAACGTAATCGACGACCTCGATGGCGCAATGGTCACCATGCCGGACTGCCGGACCTGAGGTCCCGGGTTCGATTCCCGGTTCGGTCGACATTTGTGTGATGAGCATGCTTGTTGGCTGTGGTCTGGGTGTTACAATATGTATTTATAAATATGTATATATGTAGCTATATGTAGTTTATCAGTTGTGTTAGCACCCATAACACAAGTTAATTAATAACTTACCATGGGGCTAACCGACCGTGTGTGAAAAGGTGTCCCGACATTATTATATATGTCCCGACATTATATAAATATATAATGATTTGTTTTAAAAATTCTCCAGCTATGTGGCGAATAAAACAAAGTTTATCTAACTTGGATTGAGACATGAAAAATGGGAGTTGATAGTTGCGAACTGTTAGGCACGCTAGCAAACTGGGGATTACCGATAATGGCCAATTTAAGTGCTAATAAATTTTGTTTACGTACATCTTGACACACTGGGTCGAGCCTAATCGGTTATTGACGAGGTCAATAAACCTAAAAAGCCAGTGACTTGACAATCCCAAGTTTACAGGAAAATTATGTCAAGTTTCCCGGTAAAAATAATTTATTTAAACATAATTATATTATTACAGGAAATAAGGTTACATTAATACGGCGCGCGATATATTACGGCGCTTACGCACACATCGTGCTACGCAAGCACTAAGCTACGGCGTAGCACGTATTGCGCTACGAAACTACGGCAATTTCTACAACACAATGAATTTGAATTAAATCATGTAAGTTGTAAATATGAAATAATAGTTTTACCGAACGTAGGATTTTTGCTATACAAAAAATAGCAAGAAATATCCTTGACTGCAGATTTCATGTGAATTTAATACAACACAGTATCTTAAACCTGTCACAAATCGGTTACCTAGAAACTCACTCTAGGAAATTATATTTGCACCTCAAGTTCACCACTGAGCTCTTGGAAAGGGCCAAGTCATATGCAAGACTGTCGTCAAACGTGATTTGCTTCCAATCCGGTTGCATATACCATACGCCCTTATACTTAGTAACCCTTATACTTGGTAATTTTGACATTTATTATCAACAAGCGATTCGTCTTGGCTGCACCCGGTGTATTACATAGAATTGCAATAACCGCATGATATTCCGTGTGCAGTAGTTTTTGAGTATATTGTGAACAGATAATTAGATACGGCAAATATCTTTGTTTTATATGTAACATAAACAAGCTCGTCTATCCTTCTCAGCGGGTTGTTATAAAGTAAATATAGCCAAAAGTTAAGTAGGTACCCCTGTGCCTAGGATTACCTTAAGCCTAAACTCCGAATGCTACCTGATCGCAGTCATTGTTAGAGTCCCATGTCAGAGGCTGTCAGGCGGATTTGAGAAAACTCTGCCACTTAACCTTGTTAGTAAAACCTGCACCTATGAGGTAAAAATGACACAATGAAAAACCGAGAAAACTAGCCATTTTCTCGCGGTTTCACCCACATCCCGTGGGAACTACTGCGTACCTATATAAAATATAGCTTCTGCCAGCGGTTTTACCCGCATCCCGTGGGAACTACTTCCCGTACCGGGATAAAAAGTAGCCTATAGCCTTCCTCGATAAATGGGCTATCTAACACTGAAAGAAATTTTCAAATCGGACCAGTAGTTCCTGAGATTAGCGCGTTGAAACAAACAAACAAACAAACAAACTCTTCAGCGCGCTCGAGAACGGTCGCGTTTTCGCTGCACAGTACGAATATTATATTCGCGTTTTGCGCGGCTATAGCCGCTGCCCGTCTTAGTCGCGATGAGTTCTAAACCGCTCATCGCCAACGAAGTTTTGGCATTCATTAATCATGCCATTGATTATATGGATGAGGTCAGCATCGTGCAGATCTGCAGATCAGCCTACAAAGAGGAGGAGGTTTGCAGTGCAAAGCTGTTGCTCTTCCAGTCGCTCGGACAACTCGAGCAGATGCCATCCCGCCGAAGGGACGGTGGCGACAAGAGCCTGCAGGACATCATCTCCCTGCTGAAGAGGACGGATCCTGATGACGTGCCTGAATTCGTGGCGAAGGACTTACATAAGCTGCCTCCCGTCACGTTCGATCACGTCGATGTCACCAGGCTGTTGAAAGACATAACGTATCTTAAGGCAAGCCTGGAGGATATGAAGTCCAAGATGGAAGCATCACAGGTTACTATCAATGACCTGCGTGGTGAAGTGGCGTTGTTGCGCAACGCTGTTTCTATAAGTGGGTCATTGGATGTATTGAATGTGAACATTCGTCGCGGAGCGCAAAATGCGTCCGTCATCAGTTTCGAGTCGGCGAATTCGAGTGCGTCACCGGTCGCCGATGTCGCTGACGATGCACCCCGCCCCGCCGAGGCCGCTGTTGCTGTGTCAACACCTGCGGCCGAACCTCGCGTAGGAACATCGACCCCTAAACGCGCCTACGCGGCAGTAGCAGCCACCAACAAGCCCGCTGTGATGCAAACAAAGCGGGCAAAAGCAAAAGGGGGTAAACAAACCCGTGGCACATCACAGTCACAGACTGGTCCTAAGAAGGACACGTGCGACAAGGATGGCTTCATAAAGGTAGAAAGGAGAAAAAAGAGGCCATCTTGTAGGAATCAGTGCGGTACCGCACAAACTGGACCCAACATCCTGCTGCGTCCTGCAGTGCCTACGACGCAGTTGTACGTGTCCCGTCTACATCACACCACGACTGTGGAGCAGATCGTGGAGTATGTTCGATCCAAGACCAACTGGACCTTGAGGGTGGCGAAGTTGGAGTCGCGCCACAATACGAACTTCAATTCGTTCATGGTGCGAGTTCCAACTCATCATATCGACACATTCCTAAAGGAAGAGTTTTGGCCGAAGGGTGTCATATATCGGAGGTTCCGAGGATGGCTACGCGACACCTCGCAGCGTAACACGACGCCGACACTTCGTGTGCATTAGTTTTTTAAGTAGTTTATAAAATATGTATTAGTATATGATTTAATGTTAAAATATTTATGTATAGTGTTTTCTATGGGCCTTGATGCCTGATTTAAATAAATAAATAAAAAAAATATATAATATTAGTATAGATAGCATATAAATAAATACAATCCCTTTTTATTATATTAGTGAATGCAATAGTCACCATGCCGAACTGCCGAACCTGAGGGCCCGGGTTTGATTCCCGGTTCGGTCGACATTTGTGTGATGAGCATGTTTGTTGGCCGAGGTCTGGGTGTTATAATAATGTACTTATAAATATGTATATATATAGCTATATGTAATTTATCAGTTGTGTTAGCACCCATAACACAAGTTAATTAATAACTTAGCATGGGGATAACCGACCGTGTGTGAATAAAGGAAAAAAAAAATAGAAAAGAAGATTTGTACTTATTTACAAGAGCTATTTGCTATTTGATTGTGATAGATTTATTTAATATTTTAGAAATCTTTTCCAAATGTATCAATCTTAAACGGGTAAAATAACTTAACCTTATGAGAGCAAAATACGGACTTATGAAGAATCGCCGCCTACTTTGATTGATTACTCAAACTTGCCATCTATTAGAGTTAATTAATGTACCTACTGACTGACCAAATGACTGTGTTTTTGACGAATGTGGCTCCTTGCTCAGTAATAGCCGCACGGGACGATCAATCAAGATCAGGTACCATCTATCATTACGGATGGACGATACATGTTATATCTTTATATTGTATAGCACATATAGCTTCAGTTGATTAAATTCAAAGTTAAAATCAGCCAGGTCAAAAGGAAACTACTTTTCAACATACTCAAATTTCATCAAAGCAATATGATGTATGTAATAATGGCGTCCACGGCCGATTTCGGCCACGGCGGCTGTTCTCATTTAAGGAGATCAGCCAGCTGCGCAGGACCGACATTTATGTGCTCTCCGATGCACGGGTGAATCAATCACCAACTTCGAGACTACGGGCTACTTTATGAAAGTTTAAGAAAACCCATAAAGCGATTTCGGCCCGACCCGGGAATCGAACCCGAGACCTCGAGCACAGCAGCCGCGCTTGCGACCACTAGACCAACGAGACAGTCGATGTATGTAAAAGTGTAACAAAGAACTCTTTTGACGAATGGGTATAATGATTATATTTATTTAAATCATTTATTGCGTGAGGCTTGATCGCATTCAAATCCAGAATACTCTAGCTACGATAAAAATAAATGAAGATTATATATAAAAAAATGATTTTACACACAAATACACCTATACAGCAAGTTTGGTTATTCACTTTGTTATTCACGTTGTACTATGAAAGTTTTGACGCTGACATTGACAGCTCGCTGTGTGCAGCAAATCGAGTTCAAGGGATACAAATGGGGAGGTTTTTTTACAAAAACTTGCTTGATGAATGAAAAATAACCGAACAGAAGTTTTTGATGTGCCATATTTTGACTTACGGAGTTAGATACAGCTAGACATACACTACAATTATATGGAATAGTTCATATTAAATTAGTAAATACGCATAATTCTATGTAACTATTTTTATTTCCTGAATATGTGAGTAGCTACATAATATACTACGTAAGTGAGCTCGCGTAAATAGGTAATCAGAACTTTCAGACACTTTTACAAATGAACAATTCTATGGCAAAACACTTAACCTCAGTAATACTTACGTGAAAGAAATTGCAAATATCCGAAAAGTCGTAAAAGACTTCGCACCAATTGGAGATCTAAATTAAACCCTATAAATTGAACGCACACAAACATAGATAATGCGCTTTAACTTGTTCAGCGGCGTAATATAAATTTACGACTTTATTACTGCTGGGAATTGAGTACTGTCATCCGAACATACTGTTATCAGCCTCAACGTGTTCCGTTATTGACACCAAACGCCTAAATTTGAAAGTATTTTTTGGCTTTGATATTTTGCAAGTAGCTTGTTTAAGTTTTTTCTGTTCTTTACTAATATTATAAAGCTGAAGAGTTTGTTTGTTTGTTTGAACGCGCTAATCTCAGGAGCATACAGTGGTTGTTGACGCGAAGGAGTAGACAATTATCGTAATAGGTATTGGAAACTTTCTACTGAGTGAAGTATCTGTTACGTAGTAACTATTCAGTAATCTGTGGTTATACTTACTAATTTTATCTATACTAATATTATAAAGCTGAAGAGTTTGTTTCTTTGTTTGTTTGAACGCGCTAATCTCAGGAACTACTTGTCCGATGTGAAAAATTATTTCAGTGTTAGATAGCCCATTTATCGAGGAAGGCTATAGGCTACTTTCTATCCCGGTACGGGAAGTAGTTCCCACGGGATGCGGGTGAAACCGCTGGCAGAAGCTAGTTCAATCATAAAATTGCACGGCACAAACGAAAATAAATAAATATCCAAGTAGGAACAAGACGTTATGAAAAATGGGCTTCCAAAACACTGTTAAAATAAGTGACATAAAAATGTCAGGTATTCGCTCAATAAGGAAAATAACCCTTTTATGTTTCATTTATCATAGAGACATAGGTGGAATAAGAGAAATAACATTGCTCCATAAGATACTAGACCTACGTACTAGCTTCATAATATCCTAATTGCTCTTTCCTCAGTTACTAAGGAACATTAGAGGTAAGTTCCCGTGGGACTCCCGTATCTCAAAGAACACTTGACGCGGTATTCGTCTACTTTCCACACAAAATTACTACATTTTACTTTCTTAAATCGAAATAAAGAAAAATAAGAAGTATATTTTTTTCTCTGAAAACTTTTTGCTAGAAAAAGTAAGTTTGGGAATACAAAAAAGAAGACTCTTGAAAACACGATTTTTTTAGATATTATAAACAGTTTTACAAGCACATTTTGTATTACTTAGAAAACGACAAACTTGCTTGGCCTGGAACCAAACTCTCACACTCGTACCTGAGAGACAATTATTAATAAACATACAAACCTAACACCTATGCTAAAACTACGCATTTTCTTTACATTATATAAACATTAATATTTACAGCTATTTTCTACGTAAAGGGTGCGATGTAATGTTAATAACAATATGCAAATAAATTCATGTTTAGCTGTTATGCGTACCTACGTCAAATCTGAGATGCGGGTCGTCTTTGCTCGCGTATTAGTGAGCTACAAAATGGATTAAGTCCCCTCACGAGTGGAATTATATTAATAAGAAATTAAAATGTTAAGGTACGAAAGTTGCTAAGTATATATTTTTGGCAGGGTTTTAAATAATAGAGGAGCATATTTAAATAGTTTAGCTAAGGTTAGTTCAGTAACCTCTAATAATATTACTCAATTCTATAGCATTCCGTATATTATGTAGGCAATGTAGGCGGTAATATACTAACCTAAAAACAATATGGTTTCTAGAGAGTACAGCTTAAAGAAGTTGGTGAAGTATACTTACAAAGATTGTCATTGTTACAAGTGACATAATAAAATATATTTACGGCCCATGAAATATTTTAACGATGTCTCTTCTGGGATTCGTTACATCAACATGTTGTTACATGTCCATGTAAATAAATTAATATTAATTACGAATAAATATGAAAAATTACAATTATTGGTCAAACATTAATTATGCTCTCGAATTCGTAATATTCAATTAATGTAAATATTTGCAATATATTACAGTGAAAATAAAAAATACTATTGCACAAGCTTTTCCCTCGATTTAAGTTTTATTCCTTTTTTAGTTTCATTGAGTTTTCAAAACTAATTTCACTTTATTCGTATAGTGTAGACTTTGTAAGCTATGTAAGGAAAATTGCATAAAGAATGTACGTCGAGAAAATTATACTTAGAGTTCATGATATTTCTTTTTGTTAGATATTGTAACCACAGCATAACGTTTGTGAATAAAACTTATTCTAATTGTAAAAGTAAGTTAATCTTAAGGAATTATAAATAGAACAAATATTCCAATGAGGTTTTTTGGCTTTTGGTAAAAAAAGCAATCTTTTTCTATAAAACAAACGGTTAACAGAAGTCATCCCAAAAAAAGACATGTGTAATTGTTTTTCTTAAGAATATTATAGGTATATGAGGGACTAGTTCGCTAAGTATATTCAAACAAAGTTTCGTTTATTTTATATCAATACTATCTGTATTTATTAGAAACCCTCTCGTCGTAACGTAACGTCTCTAAATATGGCAATTATTGAAAAAATATAGAATAGAATATAGGTATCAAAAGAGCTAGACTAGCTCAACAAAAACCACCTCAAGCACCTCAATTAAAACTAACTACTATGTCTATTGTAATAAGCTCTGAATTTGTTTGAATGTTCTACCCTAATGATGACGTTGCATAAAACAATTCTCTAACTAATACTAACTGCTTCAGTATAATGAGGTGAGTATATCAGGAATTAGTTCTGATGGTCAGCTGTTTTGTAGGGTGTATGATGAAGCAGGATTTTGGTAATAAGTTAGACAAGGGTCCTAAGTACCGTGTTCTGTGTAGTGTGTAGTTGTTCAATCATGTTTGTGTTACAAAGTGGGGTGTGTTATTTAGTTTTTGATTTCAGATTTTTACCTAGTGGCACAGTTAAAAGTGTTTTTTATAGCGAGCAAACAAACAGAAACAATTGAATTTGTGTGCAGCCTTTAAAAGCATTTCATTAAATATGCTCGAAATTGATAACTTTATTGATGGGTCTATATGACATATGAACATGTGATGAACGATTATTTATGAGGTAATTTACAAAGACTTAGGTACCTAATACAAATAAGTATTGGCTATCTACTTTTTATAATAGTACCTATTATGTAATTAAAGAAAAGATTCAAAAACAAAAGAATCCAGCACAAAGCCTTCACATTCTCCGTTAAACATAATACAACCTTTAGAACGACAATAAAACGTCAGAAAATAAAGAAACAAGCTCTCAGCTCATTCGCTAAAAGACGTTAAGTAAGACTTGCGAGTCTGATATCAGTTCTGCATTCAAATGAGATATTCAAAACGTTAGGAATACGTACAGCTTGAAACTAACCCCTCGTCCTGCAAACTGACCTGCCCTAACTTGATTATCTAGAGAGCCTGACGAGATACGCTCGCTGGAAACGACAAGGCCCAACTAAAAAGTCTTATCGCATTTCTTTGACATTGTGAGCATAAATTCGGCTGCTTTCATTTTTGGTGTATAGTCAGATAATAAAATGAATGGAGTCCTCATGATTTTAAATTAAGAATATTTTTTTTTTTCATATTCTATTTTTAAAGCAGCTTCTTTTTCAAAATTGTGTCCTCTCCGTGTCTTTATGAATCTGTGACATAATACCACGTCTATATTTGTACTTATAGGTACTTTTGTCGTATCTAGAGTACTCTTATATCTTCGTGGAAGTAGACATCGTATGTCGCAGCACACTCATTCAATAATCTGATTCAATTTCGAGTGAAGGTACAGTTTCATGCTTACTGACGTCTTATTTAATATTCTGCTCTTGTGTTCGTTCATCTATGAACTTGTGTTTTGGGTAAATAATATATAGGTACGTAGGTACATGTAGGTACAAATGTGAAATGTTTTGCCCGAGATTATTTATTTTTGTGTTGATATTGGTTCAGTTAGTGTATGAGGTTACACGTGTCCTGATGCCGTACTAACGTTGTCTATCTCGGAAAATATTACAATATAACATTGCTTATTCTATCTTGTTCAAGATTTTTGATAAATGTTTTTTTATTGATAAGTCTTGGGACTTTTAAGTAAATTATTGAACAAAAAAAATTGTGAGGTTTTAAACATAAACATTTAGGTCGTAATGTATTTGTTATGGCCCTACGGCATTTGCCTATTCACGTACTCTAATAATGGGGACTAATTTCCTTTGATCTAATTATTGGTACTCCATACATAAAAAAAATTGCCACAAACTTGCAACGCTCTTATAAAACGTCAGAAATGATATATAAATAGGAATAGAATTATTTTCTACGAAAACTTTGAAACTACATAACACAGGCAAAGGTACTATCGTTACTGTCAATACTAATTATCATAAACCCCAGATTATTACATCAGAAGCAATGATAACTAAGCTATGTTGACAACATCGGCTATATTTTACACTATAATATAATTGTAGGGCCCGTTAATAGAGGATTTTCCGACATCTAACCCTAAAGGGTTAACTTGCGTAAAATATGTCTTTACGACTAAATGGAGCCGACCGTCGTATACAATTAGATATAATTATTACGTGAAACGCGATTTCATAATATGTAGAGGTATATCCATTAAAATAACGATATTTACTGATACGGTATCTATATCGGAGACATCTGTCTTTTTATTTTTGTAATAACATAAGTATTCTTAGTAATTTTGGAATAAATGTAACTCGGACAATTTAGGCTTTCAACTACTCTCACTATTAAAGCGACATACCTCTACAATAAACATCGTATTTTAACAATCAACAAAAACGAATACCTACAAGGTAGTGCATCAAAATTGACTCCAACTATAAACCACCTGAACCAGTTCATTTATCTAACGTTCGCATAAATCAACAATTATTATCTTGCTCATAAGCACCTACATAAAATGCACGGCAGTGTATATCTATTCTACGTTTCTAGTGTACCTCCGACAAACGTTGCCTACGTCATAATAAATTGCCTGTTTACCATTATGCGGTAGATACGCTCCTCCGTTGCCTGAGAACTAACAGATTGTACATGTTATTATACCTATTTACCTGCCTTTTACACCTGCATCACATATTTCTCGGGACGCGGTAGAGATTAGACAGTAGGTACTCTCGTTTTCTTGGGCCGATTGGAGCTGAGTGCTTCTAAGAAAAACGAATAGGCATCGGTAAATTAAGCGCAGCGTAGGATGTCCACCAACAAGGTGGATAAACGACCTTATAAAGGTCGCCGGAAGACGCTGGATGCAGGTCGCCTCCAACAGGTATCTGTGGAGATCTAAGGGGGAGGCCTATGTTCAGCAGTGGACGTCTTATGGCTGAGGTGATGATGATGATGATGATGATCGGTAAATTCTGTACCTACTTATTAGTGTAAGTCTGAATTATTTATTTATTTGTTGAATGCACTAATCTCAGTTACTTCAGTGTTAAATAGTCTATTGAGGTACGCTGTACTTTATCTTTATTAAAATAGAAAACATAAAGTACTTACCTAAATTACGACCCAAATATAAAATGATTTGATGCCACTTGACCCGTCTAGTTCTGCATTTTAAATTC
The DNA here is from genome assembly GCA_963856015.1 of Helicoverpa assulta. Taxonomy (NCBI): domain Eukaryota; kingdom Metazoa; phylum Arthropoda; class Insecta; order Lepidoptera; family Noctuidae; genus Helicoverpa; species Helicoverpa assulta. Next base: position 10,415,744 of record CAWLCW010000023.1, read on the forward strand.
TCCGTAAAGGCTCAAGGGTCCCAAAAATAATACTAAAAGGTCTATTCATTTCACGAGATGAACGTTAAGGCTATGACATGATGAAAATGAAAATATATCCGACAGGCTCCCCAAACGCACGGAAGGTTTCCCAGCCTCCTTTGTTTCGTAACAACATGCTATTCTTTGTAATCGCCTCAAATCCTTTCCAAGGTATTAATTTAATGAATTTTACTTGTCATAAAATTAGCCTGTTTTGAGTTAAGGGTCCGGACATTAACTGAGCAGAATGAGCGTGTAAGAGGGCCGTAATGGTTAATAAACATAATTATGTAGTGTTGCCTGCAACTGGCGGAAACTTTGTGACTTGCATTTTAATGGCTAACTTGCTCATGTTCAGACGTTTATTTTGGTACTGTTGAATTTGTATTGAGTTTGTGTGTTTGTTGATTTGTTTGCTTGCTATTTTGTGTTTTGACTAAAGTGTTTTAAAGACTTGAGTGTACTGTATACCTACCCCTATCCCTAAAAGCTCTAATGTATAACTCTAGCTTATTTTATTTTCCTTAATTCTAATAAAAATCTCAATTTACCTGTTATTTACTACAGGAAAATTCAAGTCAAAAATAACCAACATTTATAAATGTGAGGGCAACCCAGAAAATTCCATTTACACACGGCAAAGTGCTCCGACGCGCAACGTCAAGATGCATCGTCGAAAATTATGCATCGCGGCAAGTACATACCGAAATATTGCAAGCAACAAATAGCGGGCTCGGTGCTGCCTTCCGCAGCATCCAGAATTTCACGGATTATTTTGTATAACGTATTCTTAACATAAATAATGTTTTACAGGAATTCCTAAAGCCCGATTCCCGACGATCCTGTTTAAAATGTAAGCAAACATTTAAAGATAAATAGGGGTTGTCCGTTTGAAGTCTATCATTATTCACTTCTCATAAAATGTTTACAAAGAGAACTCATATTTTGGGAATCAGAATTCCTTATATACTTTTATGTTGTATCGGTAATACTTTGTTAAGGAAAATAGTAAAAGTATGTTGAAATTCGCTCATCGTGAGTTGGAAACTGAAAGTAGAATTATTTGGAGGCGATAGAATGAAGCGATAAAATGGCCGAACACTTTGGCACGTGAAGAATGTTCATAGCGCAGCGCTTAAACCTAATCACATAATGTATGGTCGCCGGCACTTCCACACTCATATTGCTTTTCCGTATAACTTTCGGGGCTGTTTTATTAATAAAGTAGTAGTATTTTATGAAAAAGTAGTTATATATAAATTCAAAAACAATTTCAAATATTTAATTCCAATTAGTCATATAAAATCAGCATAACCAATAATCTATCGAGAAGGCACGTTTGTGTCCAATAATTTTCCTCAAAATATCGTAACTGAAGAATTTTTTGATTTACAGGCGATATATCAGGTCAAGGTGAAGTTTTTCATGAGAGAGCGGAAAGGAAAGCACTCATCTCCGGATAGGGACCTTTGTATTGTACGTGAGTGGACCAAAACTTTACGATTTTTTATGTGACAAATTATTGCTACTGGATTTATATTTTGTGTTATTTTCAAGAAATAAATAACCTCCGGCGGCAACCTTGATTTTTTTGGTCAGTTATTTAACAAGATAACTGTAATCGAATAGAAAGCACAATCAACTGCTGGTACAAATATTCTAGAAATCTAAATAAACCTAAGGATAAAATCTAAGAATGTCTTATCAGAGTGCCTCAAGTAACTACTTCATTCTCAAGTACACTAACTAAAGCAACGTTCCTTACAACAGCTACTCTAGTAGGTACACATATTGATCGCTGCACGTGAACTTTGAACGCGTGAGACCTCATAAATGTCCACATTATTTGAGAACGAACGACAAATTCGACGCATGAAAAGACATTAAACTATAGTCGAGTCGCCTTGCGCCACCCGCCATTCAGGCGCACCTTTTCAAAAGCTGTGCACTCCGCTTTTCAATAAATGCTCAATGAATACCCACGGTAACCTGCCTGCTTCCCTCAAAATTAATAACGTTTTCGATTCTTCCAGAACGATTGAGAGTTTTCAAATTGTGATGGAATACTGTAAATAAACAGGACTTTATAAACATTCACGTGATAAAGTTAGGCAGTTTTTTTGTTTTTTATTGCGGATTCCCGAATTAATTGGTTCATACTTTTGTTGAGCTATTTTTAAATTGGCTGCCTTTTTGCCCAGATTGATTTAATCCGTATTGTGTTTTATTGATCTAATAAATAAATACAAAGTTATTAACTTACTTTGTTACCTACTGAAAATTTTCTCTTCACAACCCCTCAACCGCAACGCGCATAAATTTCCAACGACAAAAAAGGTCAATTAATTAGTTTCTTGAGAACAATATACGAGTGCCTATAACAATAAAATAACAAAAGGGTATTCGTTCATGTTATTTCGAATTAGCTGGCTAGAACAAAGGTTCGTTGCCCATAAGAATGGAATATTAATGGAATGGAGGAAAGCTCGCATGATGGGGAAACAATCAACTTGTTTGTGTTACCATTTACAATATCAAATTCCGGCGGGTGCGGCTGTGAAGATTCAGTAAACTGTGAATGTTTTAAAATTTTAATGTTTTCGTTATATTTATTGTTCATGCCGTTATTATTTTGCTGGGAAACCGTGTTATGTGCTGGGATCAAGCTTGTAGAGTGGCTTAAAATTGATTGATTGACAAATGTTGTGTTATTTGTGTTCAATTGCTTTTGTTGTTATTGCTTTGGGCGTGTTAATATACCTTGTACCCATTATACCTGTTACAACAATATTGTTATCCGTTGTTGTGGAAAATGGAAATGTAGATTAATGATGCCTTTATTGGTTTATGAGAACGTTCATGGGATATTGTGCTTTGTACACAAAAAGGAACCTATTAAGCTCCTCCACGTGTAAAGTTCCTGGTGTTTCAGTGCGCACCTATTGCTTTTATCTTATTTACCGAAGATTTATGAAAGCCTCACACTACCTCAATATTATAAATTCCAAAATACTATTGAAGTAGTAATTTAGAAAGACTTGACTGTACAATCAAACCCAGTAGTGGGACAAAAATGAGTCGCGATTGTTGTTCTTAATAAAAATATAAACAAAATTGACATTGACAATGAAACCTCAGACATAATAGTGAACTTCATCTAACGACGATGATCCCACATTATGTGTTGCGCTCTCATTATTTCTCCCTAATAGTTGTTTTTCCCCACCGCCAGCTAAGTGCAATTTATATTAATGCCGTCATATTTTCACGTTGGTTACCCGCATTTTTATATTAACTGTGGACGAAGCTCCCATGGTAATGTGAAGGTCCCACCTTCGTCATTTGTTTGCTAGCTGATTAAATTTACACGGCTAACGCGGTTGCCTGTTAAATTAATTCCCTTAATACGTGCGCTGTGTAAGATTTAAAAAAATAATCCGGTGGCGAATCCTCGCTGTGAGTGGTGACGTCACTTGATGTGTTACCTGTGACCCCTATTTGTGGCTGGATTTGTAGTTTATGGACTTTTTAAGTCGTGGGGAGACATTGTGCGCTCATAAAATGAATAGGGTTTTTGACGTATCTTTTGTTGGTGCAGAATTGTTTATTTGTTGTGTTTGTCGTGCGCTCTGTGTTATTGTGGATAAAAATTATATAAATGGTTATAAAAATATATTTCGTACAAATCACCATAACATTTGAAAATCTAATTTCAGTTTGGTGTAAAAACTGATTGAATAAAAATATTTTCAAAAAATGTATTAAAATTATCATATTACGCTTTAGCAACCAAATGAAAACATAATTTTTTCATTCAACATTTTTTGTACAGATCTGACCCAAAAAAAGAGTCCTTTATGGACTTTACATAAATAACGGAATGGATGCGTAAATAAATTCTTTTCGGACCCAAGCTTACGGTTTTCTTCAGCTAAACAAATATACATGAGGAAAAAAAAATCGGGAACAAAAACCGGGTATAATCTTTAGGGGCGCCCCACACGACCGGCTCAACAACGCTAGCCGGCATCACACTACTAAACCGGATCCGCAAAGCGTATTTTCTTTGAAAACCGATCCCCTGAAATGCTTTACTCACACGGGTTGAAGGACTGACGTCAGACTTTATAAAAACAACCCTGACTTATACAGAACTCACACCGGTATTATTCGACTTAGTTGGATTGCTCAGTGCTAAAACAACTTTTAATAATGGCGTTGGGACATTTTAACTTCAGATGAAATAATACCGATTTTGGAATGAGCTCTTTCTACGGCAAATATTCATGAGCATTGCGAAATGCTAGTTCGGCTTATCAGGCGATAATTGATCCTCCATTTAGTCTCAGTCTAACACAATTATTCATCTAGTCTGCCGTAGGGCGGAGTGCGAGCTAGCATCGATGACAAAGCAGAGAGGTGCAACGTACACTGGCCACTTAGTTTCAAGCATCGTGTCCGTTAATCCTTATTTACTGGCAACATAAAACTCGTGCAGATAATGACGTGTCGGCGGTCGACAAAGCTTCAGATGTAAATGTTAGCGGACCAACCCATTAAATGAAGTGTTTTCAAGTTCCTTTCGACCAAATTTAATTTTGAATTTACGATTTGCTCCATGAAATCCAATAACAGTGCTCACTAAATGATGATGTTTCTAAAGGTTCTAATTTGAAATCCAATTCGGGAAGGCTTTTTGACTGACGGTATTCTGTGTATTTAGATTTTGGTTCTGTTTTGCTGCGTGCGGTTCGGCAAAGGGTCTGCGCCCTCCGTCCCCTGAGCGTCGTTAGGGGTGAGAAAGGGATTATGCCAGTTGAACGGGCAGCAGCGCTCGTCTATGTACTAATGATACAGACTGTGATCACCAGTTTACACGCCACATGTTAGATGTGGTGATTATACAATTTACAGTCCTTGGAAGACGTTTCTTCTGCAGTTTCTGTTGCTCGTTTATTGTTACCTCATTTGTTTATCTTTGAAATGTTTTATCAACGTTCTACGTTAGTTCGTTCTTATCAAAGTAACTCAAAAGCAAGTGCATTTTAAATTACTATCCATTTACCATCCATCAAATTATCCAGTAACCTTTGTAATGTGTATTTGAGGTGTAAATCATTATAAGAGTCATTCAAAACTATAGCTGAAAGTCATTTGCTTTTTAGAGATAGTCTGGTAAAATATTGAAAACCATAGATGGGACCCATGGCTAAGTATCATTTTGGAATAAAATACTTTAATAAGCACCTCAAATCATCTTTTATCATAACGAACATAAATATAAGATCTGGAATTGATCTCAATGCCCTGTTTGGCCCACAAAAGCGAGACATAGGCGTCGTATTGCCTCCTATAGTCTGTGGTCGTCACCACAGACCGCAGGCTGACAAACTATATACCTATGCGCGCTCAGGTAATATTGTTGTTAGCGTAGATTGATGTTTGGCTTATTGACTTGGTTTTATACTAGTATTGAAGGGGTTATTTGGGTGTATTTTATAGAAAAATTGGAACTTAATTGTTAATGATGAAGGAGTCTTTTTCAGAGTAAAGTAATGCTGTGATGGTCTGCAAATAGCAGAACATTTTCTTATATTAATTGAGATTTTAACAATAAGATTCGATAAGGGATAGTGTTAGTCTTTAAGCCTATGCCTTCAAGACTAACATACATCTATGGGCCAATGCAGCCAGAAAATAGAGGTATTTGATTTGATAAAGTTTTAAATCTCCTTGAAATCTCCCTGGCAAAGAAGATGCGTTGTCAATTTGAAAATAGAAGATCACGGATAGTTACAATATTTCATATGCGTGAATGTATATAAACTTGATGGGATTATACAGGAAAAATATACACTATTGGATTATCCTCTATAGCTAATACTTAGTTACACATAAAATGCAAACTAAAATCCTTTTATGTTTTGTTTTGATTGATTGTTGAATACGATACCAATTGGAAGCGTGACATTTTGCAATACTGACCTATTGTCATAGGCATACAATTAAATAGATTGTCCGTTTGATGAAAGGGTGTAGGGTTGATTTTGGGCGATTCGATACTGGAATACAATTAATTGAAAACGTTAGCTCTATAAAATTTTACAATTATTTTAGTACAAGGTTATATAGTATTGATAAATAAGCATAGTCTAAGACAAGACAGAACAAAGCAATGTGAAATATTAATTGTTCCTGCCCATCTTTATTTATTCATAGTTGTATGAATGACAGACGGACTATGAAAAAGAATATCTCTGAGAGCTGCTATCTCTTTTTTTGTTTCAATTTATTCGTAATCTCCTACGTATGTATGATTTCATTCGGACATTACTTCTTCATTCAATTATATTTTTTTCAATATTTTGATACTTGTTTTTTCAATCCCCATCCCGTCAGGGAAAGAGTTGCTTATCGACATTGTACTAGCACGCACAAAGCTCGTCTACTTGAAATGCGGTACTCGTACGCACATACACGATATACCTACTGCAGGACGGGATGAGAAGAGAAGGACTAGGGTAACTTTAGACCAATCGAAAAAAATAAAGCTAGAACATGAATAGGTACTCTTTTGCAATAATTTTGCATAATTTCATTGTCAAAACAAAGACTGAAATGATGCAGAGCACTATGTTGAAGCTCATGCAACACAAAATCGTGGCTTGTATCGAGGATGGCTGACTCCAAATGATATTAGATTAACAGCAAGGGAGAAGAAGAAGTAAGGAAAAGAATTTGATTGATGGGAATATAATGAACTCGACTTTGATTTTAATGCACCCTAACAAAGCGAAATCAAGCGCATAGAATTTTCCTTACTGACGTTTTCTTCTACATTTTCAACATTTTCTTGAATAAAACACTTATAAGTAGACACAGATGTTTTTAAACAAGTCACCTTAAGCACCTCCCAACTTATGTCAGCCGAGACTATGTTGGAACGAGCTATTACGAAGGGAACATAATCTTTTGATACCGTAACGAGCCTTCATTTTCAATAAACTTGTTTGACAAATTGGTTTTGTCTTAATGCCCCGGTTGAGGGGCTCACCAATAACTTCTGTTTTCAGTATCTCTTTAAAACTGTTGTTTAGAGCTTATATTCATTTTGGGACTGTTCTACTATATTCATAGAATACGGTTAGACAAAGTAGTTTTAAAGTAAATGACGCATCACCAAACTTGATTTTTCACTAAACCACTAGACAATGAAAATTAAAATAACTATACCACTTCTTCTTCCTTATATTAAATACTCTAGACACAAATTATGGTTATCCTTGTTACATTTCAATTAAAAAAACCACATACCCAAATGAGCAACTCGGACAGCTTCCGAGAACAGAGATATTTAGCTAAGTTATAGACAATGCAAGGAGTATTCTATATCCTTCTCACACTACTCTATCAGTCAACAAGCCCCTTACAGTTATTGCCTGAGGCTATCACACGAACATTAATGACTAATTACGCACATGGAGTGTGACAACTGCCAATATTGCTTAACCGTAGTCCATTCCATTCCGATTTCGACGCACTATAGCAGTTTCAGTATTCTCAGAATCCAATAATTGCAGATCACTCTCAATTACATGTGACTGAATACTGTAATCGGCACTTGGTATTCGACGTTCCAGGCATTGCGTATCTTCTAGTAATTTACACAGAACTAGCCTCACGTAGGATAATATGAAAATTTGTATTACGCCTTCGCGATGAAATTACTCCATCATCATCCTCCGAGCCTTTTTCCCAAACTATGTTGGGGTCGGCTTCCAGTGTAACCGGATGCCTATCTGATCTCCTCAACCCAGTTACCCGGGCAACCCGATACCCCTTGGTTAGACTGGTGTCAGACTTACTGGCTTCTGACTTACCGTAACGACCGCCAAGGATGTTCAATGACAGCCGGGACCTACAGTTTAACGCGATGAAATGACTCCATTGATTAATAAAAATATTGGTACGATAACAAGTTGGATAAGGTGTTTGGGCTACGTTTTGGGTGCAAGATTTAGTTTTCAAGGGTGGTGAAACCGCGGCAATATGCTAGTAAAGTAACAATTTGTCAAAATAAGGTTCGCAGAGTTGTATCGAAGACGGATTGGGTACGATCAAGGTTCAACCTTCGTTTATTGGAAACTAATAAGATTTTTGCCTTGTATCCAATTACAGGGAACGTTTTTATATTGTGTGTTATTTGGTATTTCCATGGCTCAGGTATTTTCTTATTACATATACTATACTTAAGTTCATTCATAATTTGACCGAACTAAGAACTCCTAATGTAGGTATATTTCCATAAAATGTGCAAAAAAAATGAATCGCTAAACTGATTGATTGGATCACCAAATTGAAACTTTATTAATTTAATATTTCTGAGTAACACTTTCAATCAATGTTTTCAAGTGTATTGTGCGTAGGATTTTTAATAAAGACAAAATAATAACATCCTTCCTTTGACCTTTAGGTAGGTATATAGTGGAGTACTAAATAATTAATAAAATTTGATTTTTGCACCACTTTCTTTTCTTTTTTATGTCACTAACATTCACGTTTCATCCTACACAAAATTATCCGTAAAAAGCCAAACAAAATGACAAAGCGAAAATATAACACAAAAAAACAAATACTCTAAAACGACTATACAAAAAAGGATAACCAAATAAACTATATCAAATAAAACAGAAAGCGGCCATTTTAATCCCGAAATGCAATCCCAATTTGAATAATAAAATATTTACTTACTTGTCATTGTAACGACATATGTATAGATCCCTACTCACTATACGGTCCCTTTCGCTAAAAAATGAATGTGAAAAAGCCTCGCTCGCCTTTAGTATACGTGCCGCGGATAAAGCCATGGAAGGTTGTAAAGGGAAATGTGATCATAATCCGTTACTTCCATATTTGTTTGGGCAGCCCTTTAATACACTCGCGAGATGAAAGTATCTACCAGATTTTTCTATCGATATTGATTTGTGTATAAATTTTTTTTTACGAAGGTGATTTGTCGACCTTTCTCGTGACATCATTATTTTGGCTTCGGAATTTGTAGTGCCGAGTATGGGTGGCGTAATGACCTACGGCGAAGGCAGTAGTGGCCTGTATTTACGGCTTCGACTTACAAATCATTCGAAGTCAGAAGGGCATGAAAACACAGTGAAATTAGTGGTAGGGATGGGGTTAAAATAGTTCAGTATGTCTTGGAAATATTCTACAATCTACTCATTGTCACAAACTTATGTAAACGTTAATTGGGAATTTAAAAACGACTTTTCAATTATTACCTTGCTAACCAAAAGCCTGGCACTCCTCCATTCAAAGTCTCATTATTATCTTGTAATGTATCATATGTATTTACCTGAAACAAAATAGCAACATATTAACAAAAGAAAACTATTTCAAATAGGTAAGTAACACTTCCTCCGTTCCATTTCAACAATTTTATCAACTATTTAGTATGTAATTTGCAATCACTTTCCATAATAAAAGTTACGTTTAAAGGTTGTTTGCTCCACAGCCGCGTCTGGTCAGACCGATGTCTGACGTCAGAACTTCGCACAAAGCAAGTAACAACATGGGCGTACCTACTCCCGATTAGGTGGCCAGGGTAATAGAATGAGCTCCCCGACTTTTGGTAACTTGAGAACTATGTTTGGAGAAGAAAATGTTGCGAAAAAAAATTGAATTCTTTCAGGTAGGTAATGTTGTGTAAACTATATGATGGATTTGATGTGTTTCATGCTGTTTAATAATTATACATAGTAGTATGTTTTATGTTCAAGTTTATATTACATTTAAAATCTTAAGGCGATTAACACACGGCACCGCGCACCGCCACGGTAGGCGGTGAAGCGGATCTCATGTCGCATTGACCTGTATTAAATCCTTTGATGCCTAATACACGTACACCGCCTGACCGCGCGTTCGAGCGGTGCTCTTTTGTTCTAGCGCCACCGCCCTCCGTGGCGGTGCGCGGTACCGTGTGATAATCGCCTAAGTTCGAACAGCGAAAACTGTAATCAGTCCGTGTACAATAGAGTGAAAAAAAAAATATTTCTGAACTACATTAAATAGGTGCCTATAAATAGGCCTGGACAGTTCATTGTCGCAGTGTAGTGCATTTTTTCATTTAGCAACTAGTTTACGATACCTATTATTTTATCTCGCTCCAATCGCTTCATCATAAAGTCTATTACAAATCAGTTACTGCAACATAATGAGAGAGTTTAAGCCTCATACAAATAAATTATTTAAAAAAAAACATAGGTAATGAGAACATACCAAAGAGGTTTCAAGCTAAAAGTGAAGTTGTACCAACATAGCAACCAACTTGTTCATGACATGTCGCGTTATGTCGCCACCTCGTTCTCCAAACGCGTGTTGTCTTTTGTTCAAGAAGTTTAAATTCTCTTGCCATTTTAATGGACTTTTGTGATATAATAACAAAATTTTACGTAACGTGGCTTGAGTTTGGTTTTGTGAGTTGAGTATGGTTTTCGGGAATTTTAAAATATTTTGATCAATTTCAGTTTACTAGTTTAAAATGTTTCAGAAGATGACCGGATAAAAGGTAGAAGACAACTATTAAAATAATTTCATTAAGAAGATTTTTTACAATATAAAGCTCAAATCAGTTTTATTTAAGCTAACAAATACGTATCACACAAATTAATTCCAGTAGATAAAACAAACTTGTTACATTATTAATCTGATATTACAGATCATAACTTCAATGCCAGAATATTCGATATTCAGCTAGAAACAACTGAACTGTACCGCTGTTCGTATATTAATTGTATTTAAAGTAATGAACTATGTATTTATAACGCTACGACCCTCCTTCAAACAATCCGTTTTGTAATACAATCTCAATATGCCCGAACTACAAACTTTTCCTAACTTTGTGACGATGTTTTGAGCAAACAGAGCTATGCTGGATTTTGCTTAGAGCTTCTGGCAAAATCCGAGATTAGCAAAGTTTTCAGATTCCTAAAATGTAATACTAAACACAGCTCTAACCTTCAGTCAAGTTTAAGTAATAACCGACTATTGTAGACATCGATATTGTCCACTAACTTTGACCGCAACTAGATTAATGGAAATCAATTTAAATCTTATTATTAGTGAATGTAAACAATAATCGGCAATGCGAGCATTGAACTGTAAAACGAAGCCACCTAAAAATATTTTCCATTCAATTACTTATGCAAACAGAATCGTGAAATTTTATGCAAAATCATAATATACGCAGCCACCGGAAAATTGGGGGAATTAATATTATTATATATTGGTCAAATAACGGTGAAATTGTGTGTCAAAAGCACAATGTATTTTGGGCTGAACTATAAATGTATTATGATCATAGACAATATGAGGTCACTTTTTTACTGAGCATCAATCATGTTCTAATCTGCCCGTTATGGTTCCAAAACTTTTAAGAGAAAAGTTAAAGAACATTATCTGTCCATTGCATCATAGTTATTTTATTTATTTATATATGTATCTAGGTATATATTATTTTAATTTTTTGGGTATATATTATTTAGTAGGTATATATTCATTATTTACGTATTGTTTATGTAGGTATAATATACAATATACAGCTGTTTTCTTCCATTTTAATTTCTGTTTCCTTTGCTTTTTACACACTGTCTACATCTCTTTTATTCTCTTTTTTCTTTCGCAGGTATGCTGGAAGAGATTTCTTAAGAAATAAGCATTACCTTTGTAAATTGTTTCTTTCCTGTCATCTTTCTCTATTATGTGTGTGTACAAAAATTTGTAAATAAATAAATAAATAAATAAACTATTGGTATTTTGAAGTTTAACAACAATATTTTTTTTGGAGAACAACTGATTATAAAGACATTTAGCTTTAAATTTTTCAATAAAATGTAGAACAATGTAAGACATTACGTAATAAATGTCTCATCCGCTATCAACAAAGCAATATAACCCGTACTACTAAAATACGCTAAAATTCTACGATAAAACGCGTTCAAAATTTACGATCTGTTTTTCAACGATAACACAGTCTAATGTAAGTGACAGTAAATTTAGTTCGCTCTGAATATATCTAGTAAGAACAAATTAGTCACCGCTACAAACGTGTATAAATAGTTTGAACCGTATTTCAGTTACTTCGAGTATTACTGCTCAGTTAATGTGTTACTGTTACTATGTTGTAAACTGGACGCCACCAATTTAGATTTTTTTCTTTAAAAGTTTTCTGCTGTTTGCTTTAAAAATAAACTTAGACATACCTACATATCTGGGTGCGTGCTCTCTGCCACAGGTATGCTGGCCTATATTCATATTCAAGACAGCACCTCTGGCCAAAATGGCAATACAGCCTAGTGAGCAAAAGAGACCTCAGCTGCATGCTGTCCAAAATTCTCAACGTTTTTAGCTGATTTTAAGTAATTCTGATGTCTCCTTGTAAATAAAGTCATTTTCCACAGCCCATCCGTTTCCTGACAGCGATAAATGCAGCTTACCCTCACAAACCGATAAATCAGCGAAGTGTTATTTAGCTACATATCCTCCTGGGACAGACAGACAGACACGATTAATAATCTCCCCCAGTACGAAAGATATAGAGAGAATTATAAATGTGAAGACTAATCTCTAATTTACTTAGCGTTTGAGAGCTCGGAGATTAGAAAATTATTCTGTAGTATATTCTCAAAGGTGTTATTACTGTGTTTTAGCGTTACCTCTCTAATGCTGAAATGAGAAAGTTCTTAGGTTTGTTTGTAACTAAATAACGACGAAAAAGCTTTGTGATTCCGGATTAAATTTAAAAGGGTTGGGTCATGCATATTTTTCTGGAATATTCTCTATTTTACGGAGTAATGCAGTAAGTAAATACAGAGGTATTTTCAGGGATAAACACAGTAGTTTAAATCTTAGAATTAAACAAAATGGACGATAGCTACTGGCTTCTCCAGAATGGACCGTTTCAATTAGTTGCTTGCACACAATTTATCTTAGTCGCAATTGTACTGGCGCAGATAGCGAGTGTATTTAGCACGAATTTTATTTTATTTTCAACGAATTTTTAACCGCCACAAATCTTCAGCTCTGCGATAATAAAAAATATGGCTTAGTTGGTACTAGAATCTCAACCCACAGAATCGAAAACGTCTTCAAGGATCTGCCCTACCACGTGATCTGCCAACTATGAGTGAAGATGTATCGGAATACATCCCTACTAACAACCATCAAGACAATTTTCTAGGTATGTATTGGATACATACTAAAAACCAGGCATTGTGACACTAGATTGTTAGCAGATAACAAACACCATCAAGAAATGCCAACATACAGAAAAGACGCAAGCCGGACATACCAACAACAAGATCCCAAGTCCAAGAAACGGTCCACAGAAGCCATAAACAAACTCTAGGTGGGTATCGAAACTAATCAAAAGTTTCCACACAAAGATCTCGAATGCAGTCAAAGCAAGCAAGACATTGCTGTTTTATTGATGGTACTAGGAAAAGTTATTGAATTGGTGTAACTGAAACTTTGAAGCGGTGTCGGGTTAAATATTGACTGAATCGTGTCTCACAAACTGCAGATGAAACTTCCAATACTGGGTTTTATTTTTCAATTTACTGTAAAATGTTTTGAATCGTTTAGTACAGGTATTTTTATGCCTTTTTCAGTACGCAACCTTACTTGAAAAAATCTCTAGGCATATTTTTTCTTGGATGTCAAATTAGACACGGCGAAGCCACCTGAAAATCCAAGCCTTAACGGTCTTGTTGGATGTATTCCACAAAAAAAAATAAAACCGACTCCCAAAAACACTGAAAAGCAAAAAAAAACTATTCTTAGGTGCATCGGCCTAGAAGTCAGTGTCTAATGGATGTAACTAAGTTTATTTCGCCACCGACTTCTAGGCCGATGCACCTAAGAATAGTTTTTTTTTGCTTTTCAGTGTTTTTGGGAGTCGGTTTTATTTTTTTGTAAAAAGTTTTTTATTTTTAGCTTTTCAGTGACAAGCATAGTTGTCACTATCCGCATAAGTGGAAAGTTCTCATCAATACGAACAATATAAGCCCAAACACGAAGTAGTTTACATATTCAATTGTCGAGTTCCCTCGACCTTCGCTGGTCTCCATCATCAGGTCAGCTTTAAACCTTTATTGTTGCAAAGGTCTCGTCAATACGAACAAAATAAGCCCAAACACGAGGTAGTTTACACATTCATTGTTCAAGTTCCCTCGACCTTCTCTGGTCTTCATCATCAGGTCAGCTCCAAACCTTCACCATTGCATAGTGTTATCAGACATACGCCTTAGAGTCAAGTTTTTACCCTACGTATGCCTACAATTTTCGAAAGTTGCCCTCGATTTCTCAGGGTTTCCATCATCAGATCCTGACCTGGTGACTATGGGACCACCTGGGAAGTAAACCCTATCAAACAAAAAAAAAATTTTGCAAATCGGTCCAGGCGTCTCCGAGTAATCGGTGAACATACATAAAAAATAAAAAAAAAAAAAAAAAAAAAAAAAAGATCCCGACGAATTGAGAACCTCCTCCTTTTTGGGAAGTCGGTTAAAAATAGTACCTACGTCTATCCTTTTACTGGATAGAAAATCTACTCTATTATGAAAACAAAGTGTTAACCAAACGCCAAACGTGTCGATTTTCCCCGACAAAGTTATAGGGACGCCACACAAATAATCATAGGTAATCAACCGAACAAATTGCTCCAATAGTTCCTCCAACTACACTTAATCCGAAATAACTTCCGCGAATTTAGCATATCCCTCGTTCTAAATTAATAGTTGTCCATTTATTCCGACTAACAATTGTAATAAGGCGACAATAAGAGATTGTTTGAAACTAATTCCGAAGTTATCTTGAGGTTGGTTCGAAGACAGTTCTAAGGCTGGGTGTACACAGTACAACCGACTTTAATTCCGCACCTTCTGTGCGCTCAGGCAGTTGTGCATCCCTAACTAGCGCCAACTTATTAGCATGTCTATAGGCACTCGTGTCTACACGCCCTATTGAGCTGTATTGGTAGCTGCCAGTGCTGTGTTTTTGATAGTAATTGATTGTTTAGAGCTCGTGACGTCATCGTGTGAAGTAGTTTCAAGTGTGGGCTATAGGATTTTGTGTGCGCTTCACTGTTTGTGTTTCGATTGGATGTTCTATGGTGTTGTAGGTTCTGGATATTATTTGAAGTAAAACTATCATTTAGAATACTTTGCATAATATGTTAAAGTTAACTTTTGAATTTTATTCCTTAATTAGCTTCTCCTTAAGTAGCTCCTTCTTTTAGGAAGTCCGTTGAAAAATACTGTATAATAAATCTGTACCTAATATACATATACTACAAGGTATGTGGATTGTGGACGATAAGTGGCTGTGCGAACCGCGTCAATCACGCCGGAGCGGATAAACAAGTTCTAATTAAATTTACGCTTGTTTCTATGCTAGATTAGGTTCTAATGCACATTCATCTTCCTATTTTCTATAGAATCCTCTCTGTGGATTTTTTCAGCTCAAGATAATAAATTATTTTTTTCACTTCAATTATGGCAACAAAGCAGAGAATTTGTTTTGAGTACAGTCCAAAAACAACCAATAAACAAATCGCACCGAAAAAACATCGAAATTAAACGGCGCACTAGTCACTTAATTAACCACGCTTGTGGCTTGTTTGTAGTCGTCGGCGCGGCGGCGACGCAACGGCACGCGGCACCACCGTCCCTTCCCACTAGGGCTACCATCTCGAATTTCGCCAAACCCGGACAAACATTAAATAAAACCCGGAAATTTGGCATAAATCCCATTAGTTCCCCGGACGAGTCCGTATTTTTTTTAAACAAAACAATACCTTATTTTTAATACATTTACTATAACCATATACTTAAATTCAATGAGGTGCTTCCTTACATGAAAAGTGTCCGGGTTTTCCCCGGACACTTCTTGAAACCCCACCCGGACGGTCCCCTGACGGCCTCCAAACGAGGACAAATCCGGGGAACCCGGACGGATGGCAGCCCTACTTCCCACCTACTAATAACATTTGCAAAATTAAACAAGTGGTTATGCGGAACCCCGCATATGCACAATTACAACGGGCAAGCCTGCTTTTAGCACCTAGCCACCCAATAACAATTACGTAAACAGACCGTAAAGCCGAGTACAAAATGTTATTAAATAAGTACGTGCGCTACATGTAAACCTGAAACTTTTACGAGCTTTGATTTCGCCTTTTGTGGGTAATGATACCTTTTGCTTGGAGGTGTTTCTATGGTAGCTAATATTCTTTTGTTTTTTATTTTTTGGTAATGGTTGAATGTTTTTATTTATAACACTTAATTTGGTCTTTATATTTATTTTATACAATACAGCCAATGACAGCTATTGATTAGAAAAGATAAAGAATTTATTGTAGAGATGCTTCATACCACAACTACACAACGAATTTTTTACTACCACTTTTTTTCTGAGTATATAATTTTCTGAGTATATAATTAAATCAAAGGAGATTGGGCAAGAATGTATGAAGTTTGGTCCAAATGTCCACCACGAACGAGACCTGTATAAATAAATAGTCCACTTAATTTAGAGTAACTTTTACTAAGAAAGTAAAAAAAAAAACAATGCCAAAAAAAAGTAATAGCCAAAAATGTATTCTTAATTTTCGGTATTTTTGTATGTTATCATTATTATTTTTTATTTTATTCCACTTCCATTTCAGTACTTTATCTAAAACTAGATGAGTAAGACACATTTGCATATAAACAGCCCATATTTTTTGCCCGATGGATGTACGAATCACTAACCAATTGAGGCGCCAGAAGTGCTTGAATATACTCAGCGGTTCCTGGATCTAAGAAAGTTCGATGTAACTGGTGGTGTCTTCTCTCTAATAATGAACAATTCTATTTTGTCAAAAGTTACAGAAAGTACTGAAATCGAACATCACGAAAAGTAATTGAAAAAATGAAATTGAAAAAATCTATAAAATGTTTTATTTGATTTTGCTATAACTTTTTTCTGGCATTATATTTTTTCTTACTTTCATAACAAAAAATGTTCTATATTTAACGGGCTATCTAGCCATATAAGTCTCGTTCTTGGTGGACATTTGGACCGGGATCGCCCATTGTCCTTTCTTGAGCGTTCTATTCTTTATAATAACAGAGTTATGGTACAAACAGTTTCAAGATGAATGAAGTAACTGCTAGCACGCTTGAAAAACTTGAATATCTTTATAGATTTCATATACCTCTAAATATCGAGAACACACTGAAACTAACTGAAGCAGTAGGGAAATAATTGGCATGAACCGTCCATATTGTCTGTGAGGCGCTTACAAAGGGTATATACAATCTTTTGTAGTCAAAGCTTGAAGATATCGCTAAATTATTATTATAAATAGTTACAATAATAAATTCTAACAATGTTTGTGTAGGATTATCGTCTCTTGATATCCTCGCACTTGATATTAAAAGTCTTGATATAGTTTGAAATTACTGTATTCTCCAACTTGATTACAATTACTTGATATTGATGAGAGATGTATGGAGGGTTAGTACGCGCGGTGTACTTGATGACCGAAAACGAACTGAACGCAATTACTTATTTTTTATATCGTAACAAATTATAGAAATGATGACGCGTGCGTTTCACGCGGTTTCGTAATTATGTCGAGTGTAACTCGTACAGTTTGCAAATAGCCGTGATTTTTGCAACAACTAACACTAAATACTACACAACTTATTTTGATCAGAAAAGTCTGTAACTAAATGTATTGGAAGCCCAGTAAATCTCCAAATTAGTCCGGAAAACCGTCACGGTCTAACACCGCGCGAAAATGCGAAGAAAATTCCTTTTTCCTACCACTCTTGCCTCGTGTAGGCTGACCTTCATTCTCGAAGTAAATCTTTAGGTAGATTCCAATATAAAAAATGCGTATGTAACTCAGTGTGTCTATTATTTGTAACACTGTAACCAAAAAAACATTTGATTGTAAAAATGCTTCCTTCATAATATTGGTTTCTCCTTATTTATAGTCCAGATATTATATATTACCGTAGATTTCTGGATAAATATTGGGAAAACAACTTTATCATTACGTAATACAGTATTAATTAAATATATATTAGTCCATGGTTTATCCTTCTAACGCTCCAATAATATGGCACTAAAGGAAAAAATAAGTCAAAGAGTGTGTCTCCTGCATTTACAATAAGCTTTACAAAAAGTCATAAAGTTGGCAAAAACTATGTTTCCAACGTTTTACAGTATCGTAGGCGAATGTCGAATGCATTCTATTGTTTTCCGATGGCAGTCGACAGGAGATGGATGTCTGTCATATACGTACCTACGTAGTATGGAATTATGCTCGCATGCCAATCGTGTAGTAGCGTGTATGACATATTGAATTGGAATGGATGCTATTTAAAATATTATCTTCTTTGTACATATGGCTTGTGGCTAAAAGGCAAGGATTTTTAAGGAGATATATCTATTTGTTTAGCTCCTGATCCCTTGCCGATTTTATTTTACCTTCTACCCATATTCCAAGAAAACACAATAGCAAGATTCAAAGACCAGTATTGATCAGCGGATTTATTTAGGGTGACGTCATTTTTTCCCAGCAGTGTTTTGAATCAATCGAGTTTTTTTCGAGCCGAGGAAAGCTTTGCTTGCCACACAGGATTTGTACGGATTTGTCGGCTGCCAATCTGTGCCGCAACCGCTGGGGGCGACCGAACATTTCGACCGGATAAAAAGGTCCTCTTATTCCTTGTTAACAGATTCCTGAAGGAAGTTTCTAACAAGAAAACACAAAAAAAATATTCCAGTTTCCTTTTATTACGCCAACAATGCGACAGGTGAATGTTCCCAATACTTATTTTGTTACTCTTTGCTGCTTTGAGGTACAATCATTTAGAGAATCTTAGATTTACACTCGACCGCTCCGAATATAAATAGGGCCTCGGAAACGAAAATTTAATTCGGCTCGTTTTCCTCCGACTTTTATTTCGTAATCTAAACAAGAAAAATAATGCTTGCCAACAAAGTACTGCGGGATTTTTTCCCGGAGCGGCTAACTTGTTTGGTGGGAGGGAGATAAAACAACAAGGGCACAGGTGGCAGCACTCAGCAAATTATGCAGAACCATATGGGCACTAATCCATCAAGCGATCGGGATCGTGTGCCGGCTTCCATTAATCATCCTTTATTGATTAATGTGTCTCCACACAAAGTAAGTAATTTACTCGGCATCAACAAATTGATGAAGTGTGCCTTGATTTTTTGGTATCATCCACCCTCAATTAGGGTAGTTATTTAGTGGGGTTTTATACGACGCGCCGTTATTTGTTGCGTACCCTTGCTCCGTATTACGTTAAGGGTATTCTATGTTGTATGAGGAAACTTTATGCGAATAAGATTTTCAGTAAAGCCCACAAATAAAAAACAAAATCTGTGTTTAAAAAGGAAAATTGGCGATAAAATTATTTCGCAATAAAAAATACCTCGTTACGAAATCTGGGTGACATCACGAAAAATATTGAGGTAAAACGTATGTATCTCATTAAATAGTTATGACAGACATATTGTTTAATCCCGATGCCATCCCGAATGGTCTGTTATTAACCCGGAACATCAAGCCGGCGGGTCGCATAATTAATATTGCAAATGTTGTTAGCAGTTAGAGTACGGATTGTATGAGCGAATATACTGGCGTGGTAGTGAGCAAGACTGGACACGGAGATTGGTAGAAGCGTCTGCGCAGTTGTCACTGTCATTATGAGAAGAATTTGTAAAACTTTATAGTGTTTTCTCACTAGCGTTTTTTAAGCAAATGGTACCGGAACAAAAATGATGATTAAACCGATCAGCGGATTTTGCCGCTCCGAGTGTGTTGCGCTTAGGTAAACTCTCGGTTAATGACGTGCGACTAATCCGCTAGTGTGTAAGCCCAATACTGATGATTCTAAAGCATTGTGATATTATTTATTTTTTTATTACCTGTTGATAAAGGTACTTATTTTAATGAGTGTAGTGATTGTAGTGAACTAAACATTTGTGGCGAATATAGTATGGATGATGTTCTAGTCCGGGATGGTAAGCAGTTAGTTTAGTAACTAGTGGCTGATAATGATGATGACGGCATTTTACGTAGAAAAATGTAGAAAAAGACTATCTGCATACTTATGTTTTTCGTTTAGGTTAAAAAAGTGTAAATTCATTATAAAACCTGCTTTATAATATGTACTTTATACATACTTAACTTTAAATAAATGTATACCAAAACTAAAAACATTTATCATCATCATAACACAAAGTTAAACATATTAATGTATTCTGTTTACCAAGTTAAAATGTTCATACAAAATTAAATAATTAATTATTATTTATAATAGCATTTTCTCTATTATCCGAGTTCACAATTTATGTAATTAAAGTCGTGTTGTGGCTTTTATTACGTGTGAATGTGATAAACAAACATATTAACAAGTTAGTGTTGTGTGACCTTGTCTAAATAGCTTTTGAGAACTTTCATTCAGTTGGTAACGTCACTAGATGTGGCTTAGTATCAATATTTTATCGTCTAGCTCATCATTTTATTATTTACACAATTTTTGGCTGATATATGAACATGAACTCATTTATAAAGTACCTAATCTATATAAGTGGTGCCGGTGTTTGCCTATCTCCATTGAAAACTTCACCTAAATCGGTGCAGTAACTGAATCTTTCTGGATTCACATTTACATCTAATATATCAAATTTATGTAAATGGATTAAAAACTTTCGAACATAAGATAAGAAAGAAGTACGGGTTTCTAACCACTCAGACGCAACCTTCGTAAAGACTATAGCTCAAATTCTTTGAATGCCTTGGAAAATTGTAAATCATATAAATAACATAGAGTGAGTGCCAAATTATGATTTAGTTTATAAGTTGTAGTATGATCATCAATCATAAAATAAAAATTTGGTTAATAAGGGACAGATATTATTAAGCTTATATTACTTGTTTGGCTACAGATAATGTATTATACATAATCATGTTACCTGATATGTAGTAGTCCATTTGAACTGTCGGTTATTGATTGTTAGAGATAGTTTCCAAGGTGTGTCGGATTAGACACAAGAGCAGCTTAACCTAGTATGTTGGCTTTAACAAAGTCACGGTACGTGTGTTATGCGCCCTCAATTATCTGTTGTTCCTTTGTTTCCACCCATATCTTGGTAGTAGGTACTTCAATCTCAGGTGTCAAATGTATTCGTTCTTAACACTGCAATGCAGCCTTGCTATTGTAAAATCACTGTTACTCAGCTAAATGCTGTTAGACTGGAAGCCGACCCCAACATACCTAGTTGGGAGAAGGCTCAGGAGATGATGATGATATTGTGAAATCACTAGGTACTCCCCACGGTCTCATTACTATCCCGATGGAAGAACTTCTCCCACACCGATAAAACTAAGCCTGTATAACATAGTATTCAAATGTACCTATGTGCCATGTTACTGCCAAGTTTCATTAAAATCTGTGTAGTAACTTTTACGTGAAAATTTCATCCATACACATCTTATTCATCTATTCATAGATCGAAACTTTCACTTATGATGTACCTAAGTGTATAAGCGAAGTAAAAATTAATAATAATAATAGGTACTAAAATATAAGGCATTAAGGATAAAGATCTCATTAGACTTGATCATTTAGATGTCTTCATTAATCTGATCTAAGTACCTATTAATAATTTCCCTCATTAATTCCAAGCGTCTTCACTTTCTATTCAATGGACTATCTTTATTATAGTAATCATGTAATCTTTTTTAATATCTGAGTATAATGTTTTAGTAATCAAATACATATTATTATTAGATACAAACTTTGGTTCATTTTTACTGCAGAGAAAGATCGCGTTTTCTTTTATATGCAGTTATATTACTCTCTGGGTGGTTTATAGATAAGGCACTAAACAACTGTAAAAAAGATGAACAGTTCAATATATACTCGATTAAGTACTTCGTGTATCAAGTAAATAAATAAAATCAAGTTTGGTAAAATGCAATTAAACACACAGTTATCATAATTTCATTTAATTAAGTGCAACGTTTAAACTAGAAGTACCAGGAAGCCAGCAGTGGGTAGGAGGTATGTAGCTTTCTACAGGAACGGTCATTAGTGCGACTCGCTCAATGATCTACTGGATGAACTAAATCATACTTAGTATTACTTGGTTCATAAAGATTACATCGGTGCAAATAAAATATGGAAGATATTTTCTCTGGCTTGGGGTATTGAGAAGAATAAGTAAGAAGAGACACAATAAGTATCGTTAAGTTATAAATTAAAAAACGTTTTTATTTGCAGTCCGGGATGTTATCTAAAAAATGACAATACAAATCATATCTTACTCAATTCACTAACGTAACACCAATAACACAGCTAAAAACCAAAAACCAATCCTCCAATAAAACCTCTATTAAAACAAAAACGCATCAACCACATTCCAATTTCAAACTACAGGCGACAAGCAAAATTCCTTAGCCTTACAAAAAAAAAGAACCACTACACACATTGCAATTCCAGTAGCGGTATATCTTAGGCTTTATACTGACAGGTAGACGACCTATAAAAAGGCTTCATATGTACTGTAGAGCTAACTCTCGCCTAGAGAGTGTCGTTAATCAGCAAGTAACTGGATAGTCGTGTAGTCATCTAATACATATACGGCCTTATTTGTCCAGTGCTAGCGTTCTATATTATCTATGGAGTTTTGAGTAAATTATGATGGTTGCTATAAGCTTAGTGGTAAAGTTATGGTGTTTTTACGATAACTAATTAAATAATTTAGCTTTAGTAAAATTCGATATTTTTTAAACGTATAGAGAAGGAAAAGTTCCGTGAATATTTCTATCCATATTTTAGAAAAGAACAAACTTATCAGGATTTGTTCAAAAAAATTCTCTAGGTCTGCAGAAGAATACCTTTTTCCAAATACAATGAATTTTTGAGCCCTTCTAAAATTATGTGAGGCTACCTGAAAACACCGATAAGTTTATCTAGACCCGCACAAGTGTATTAATAAATTAGTACTTAACCTTTCATACTGGAAAAAGGTTAATTGAGGTGAAATTAACTTGTGGGTATTAACCCTCCAAATCCCTAGTTTTCACTTACCTAACATCACTACAATATTTCGAAGATAACAGTTTGGTATTTTGTAACAGCTATTTTATAACATGATCGAGAATCGCTGTTATTTATCTTAAACAAAAATCACTAGACTGTGATTTTTAAATCATTCTCCCAATAATGAATAGGGGTCTCTTGCGAGATCTCTAGGAAAGCCAACAGTGCGTGAACATCGAGACTCCCCCCCCCTACCTACCCCTGTACTTGGAGGTATAGCAACTAGAAGCCTCCTTTTAGCTAGGTGAACATGTTTAACAAAAAGGCTGGCTTATATTCATGGCTTGTTAACAAATAACAATAACATTAGGCTGCACTACCATGAATTGACATAATATCATAGTTGTTGAGATTCGTATAAAGCTTCTAAATTCTACATACACATAACTCGTATGCGTTCCAGTAATATTTAGCACTATTGCCATTAAAAATTGTTTAATTCACACTTTTTTCAATGTATTAGTTTCATTTAATATTTTTTTCTGACGTACCTATTTATAACTTCAATATTTTCAGTTTTCAGTTAGGTACCTGGATTTAATTGAACTCTACCGCATTCAAAATATGCCCCTACTTACGAAAAATCATATTAACCGCGCCATAATCGTATTCATAGTACAAAAAAAAATCGCGCAATTTTCTATATGAAGATGCGAAGAGAAACGCTCCAAGGCTCCATTGAACAGATTTTATTAGCTGAGGAACACCACACAGGTCTCATAATCCAATAACTGTCTGAGATGCTGTAGACGATCCATATTTCAAATAACCCCTTCATAATGCTGTTCAGAAGGTTCACTTAGAGCAAGACTGCTAGGAGCAGAAGTTGCGAAAACTGGTGAATGGAAAATTGTGAATTTAATATTGTAAAATTGATTTTAACTTCAATATTTAGTATACTGTTGGGTATAAATAAATACATTAGCTTTTTTGCAAGCTTCTGATAATATTTGCAGACCCTGTTTGGCATAAATTTTGTCATTTTTTTAAGTTCTGTATCTATTTATTAAACAATATTTACTTTGATAAATGTTTGCCAATATTCTTGTTATTGGTGTTAACAGCCAACTCCAGTATTTTCACTCTAATTTATTTAAAAAACCGGCCAAGTGCGGGTCAGACTCGCGCACGAAGGGTTCCGTACCATTATTTATAAAACGGACAAAAAATCACGTTTGTTGTATGGGAGCCCCTCAAAATATGTATTTAATGTTAGTTTTCAGTATTTTTTGATATAGCGGCAACAAAAATACATCATCTGTGAAAATTTTAGCTCACTAACTACCTATCACGGTTCATGAGATACAGCCTGGTGATAGACGGACGGACCGACGGACAGAGGAGCGAAAACAATAGGGTCCCGTTTTACCCTTTGGGTACGGAACCCTAAAAAGAGAAAAAATTGTACACAAAAGATTTTACATATTTTTTTTTTACTTATCTTCTATCTTATTTCTGTGTCAGAACTCCCTAAGTTGTATAAATGTTAAGTCAGTGTGGAGTTATTATATAGGGGACTTATTAACATTGCCTTTACAAACCTCCTTGCAACGGAATCGAAATTAAAATTACCTGCTTAATAATGATGACTGTGGTTTTGAGACATCTTTGGCAGATGGAATTTAAATGAAATGTGAAATGTTTTTATTGAAATATTTTTTTTAATTTGACTATGTGCCTAATAATAATAAATACGTAGTTTTCTTATTAAATTTCAAAATATCTTGTAAAATAAATAAATAACGATAAAAACGCATAAATTCATTAAAATTTAAAAAGAATGTAACACAATATCGTTATTCTTTATATTCAAAATTTTTATTTGTCACTTAATAAAAACCCTGACTTCAGCTATACGTAGTAATTATAAAAAGTAACCCTCGCAGAAGAGACTCTTCAAAAATCATGAATCGACGTCTGGCCTCTTTACATATCAAAATAAATCAAAGAGGGGTTACTGAAGCATAGACTTCTTTGTATAACATGACGACTGAAAATCTGTCTCCCAAGCAAGAAAAAACATTGTA
This sequence comes from Helicoverpa assulta, assembly GCA_963856015.1. Classification (NCBI taxonomy): domain Eukaryota; kingdom Metazoa; phylum Arthropoda; class Insecta; order Lepidoptera; family Noctuidae; genus Helicoverpa; species Helicoverpa assulta. The sequence continues at coordinate 10,440,993 of CAWLCW010000023.1, forward strand.
CTCGACTTAGCACACATGTTTTCTTTATAAACAAAACATAGCGTCGGATGTCAGTCTCTTTTGTCACTAGTACAAACAAACTATTTACATTATCTTTTATGTTTCATTTTTTTTTTACTTTGTTTCATTGTTTTATTTCTCTTTTATTGAGACTTGTTGACTTATTCAATGATTTTATGACTTCGAGCAGAAAAAGTTTTCTAGTATTCTGGGAAGGCTTTTCAAAATAACAGTAAAATAGTGGGAAACAGCTAAGGATGTGCATTTTACTCGCACAAACCGTATAGCGGCTTAATCACCCACACACCTGTATCTGTCGACTTTTTATTGACAAACGAAAAAGTTATTTTTTACATTACTCACAAATTGACAACGAACCAAAGCTAATTACATGTCGCCAGCCCCCATACTTCCGTAACTTGTGTTGTATTTGAACAAAACATTCGATCTCCGGGTGCACGGGTGCCGTCATTGTAGTAGTCGATTTATACCGGGTTAAACACTCGAAATGGAAGCGGCCGGTCTCTTGTCATTGGAATCGAATCGTTTGATTAACTTGAACATGAACATCTCTATATTGTAAAATGTTGGTGATTTTGTGGTGTAGGCTATTTTAGAGGTTAACTTAATAATTGACAGTCTTTTAAGGGAACAAGAAAAACCTGCACTGTCGCTATCGGAAAATGTTATAACGACATGTGGTCCCTTTTTATTAATCCCAAACTATTTCTTCAGGGAGATTAGAGTAAATGATCATTTAAATGTACGTGACAACGAGTTTCATTCATTTCCCTAGTCACGAAAAGACTATCAGCAAACAGAAGACTCAGTAACACATGAATTAAATACCCATTACCTACGTAGTCATATATTACAAATCGTCAACGTCACCCAATACTCAGCTACCTCAAAATTCAGAAGACCTGCATAAACGCATTCCACCAGTTTGAATAACAATGAAATCCACTCGAAGTCGAGACGGTAACGTCCCAAAGCTACGACATACGTCACTCACACACTCACTCACGTAGCTCTCTCAGATATTGAGACGAACATTCGACTCTCATATTGACACGAGAATCTCCTTGCACCGATAATAATGTGATCCGCGGAATCGTATTGAATGGTGCAAACTTTTATACGACTATTAAATGGCGTGGTGCGTTTTATTGCCATTTTATGTGCAAGTGTACGTGGGATATAGGTTAATAGTAGATAAATTATTAAAAACAAACTTAGAAATAATAAAAAACTAGAAATAGGTAATACACAATTAATTAAAAAAATTTTAATGCAAAAATAAAATGAATGATGATGTAATGCTCATTTTTTTGAAATTGGAATGTTGACATTTTAAATCAATGAATTCCACAAGATGGCTGCCGTTCCAGAGACAGTTTTATGTTTATTGTATATGCAGAAGAAAAATAAGGAAAAATAAAGTAAATTAGTGTGTAATTTTAGTTAAGGAATTTTGTAAGTAAACAAAATAATTGCTTTAATGCTAACTTTGGAACCTAAAAGTAGGACCTAAGTAAATCTATTTAGTTGTTTCAATACTTATAAATAATACTCGGAAAGCTTATCTTGGAAACACAAAGTTTCTTTCAGTAAGCAAAACAGAAGTTTATTTGGTTCACCTCCTCCTGATCCTGTTTAGAATAAATTACTTAATACCTGTACATAGGAAGTTTCGGTAGGTATAAAAATATTTCGAGCTTTGAACACTTCGACATTTATTCATGACCTCTAGCATTTCATGACGGAGGATCCTACAGATTTATAACTGGTATTTATACATTGCTAGGGGACAATTTTATAAGTTTTTTAATTTACTCGGGAGACGAATTTGCCGTGAAAAGAGTTGCCGTGGCCCTGGTACACAAAAGTCTTGCGAAGGAACATAGTGGGTTTTACTCAGTAAGAATCTGACACTCCCTGACGCTGCACCGACAGCGAGAACATTTGATGATTTACCATAAAAAAACTAGGTCGTGTACTATACATATTTATGTGAAGAAACTAATACTAACTAAACAATATAAACACTGTTAATGCTACAAACAAGTTGTGCTGTGTTTAATTGGAAATCCCAGGACCATAAACAAAGTTCGTTCATTTCAACTGGTAAGTGCACTGTTTGGGCGTTAGATAATTATAATTAAGGATTTTGTCTGTGTGTGTAAGTGTAGGTAAGAAGAGGGTCTATTTGTAAAAACCGGAAAAAAACTATGTAAGTAGGTACTACATAAGTAGAAGCATTTTTTTTAACCACCTATGTTTAGTTCAGAAAAGGTTCACTAAAAGCTGAACAATATAATGTTTTGAACACATTCTCTTAACAATCTTTCCTCTTTTGTTGAACATAACACCTTTTTTTCACAATAAAATAACATAGCACCTAATATCATTAAAAAAATACAGGAAAAATAAACGTCTTATCTTTACCAACGAAGTGGAAGTTTATCGTGAAATCTCGTGATTTTTTCCCGTGTTAATATCAATAGAAGCCGGTGAGCTCATTTTGTATGAATTCGTCGTTTTTATGCTCCTTTGATCTCCCACCTCAAATGTTGAGACATGTAAGTAAAATTACCGCATCGTCTGTATTCAAATATCAATTTTTGTATCAAAGAAACTGAAATGTCTTAACGTAATATTTCTGGGAAAGGAAGTAAAATTATTTTTGTTGTAGACCTATATTTGGTCGTTTGAGTGAGGCAAATAATGATGTTTGCTATTGATTAACGTATATTTTGTACACTTGCTTCCGCCATTGGTTTTACTGTCGTCCCTTGGGAACTTTTGATACAAAAAGTATTGTACCTATAGCTTTCCCAGGTAAATGGACTATTTAGTTTTTCGTATATTTTGGGAATATGTTTTTAAGTTATTTATTGAATATCTCAATCACAGAAACTTACATGGTCTTGAGTAGATGACCTAAAACTAAGTAAAGTATGTTTTTCAAACTTTAAGCTGTTCTAAAGCTTTAGCAGAATGTTCCTTGGGTTACAGAAGACTTATCCCGCTTAGGACTGATGTCCTGTTAACAACAACAAATGCTTTATACTGTCCGTAACTAGACAATGGCTGAACTTAAATAGATACACAGGAGTATAGAGTAACAGTAACTAGAAGGTAATTAGGTACACAGCTTAAGGTTTTTTTTAGCACAGCGAACAAACGCATGATGGCAAGGGCATGGCAATGCAATGTGAAGGGCGTTTTGGGGCTGTCTTTTGTAAAAAAGTGCTGATTTTCAGCCTATTTTGAATAAATTACTTTTGATTTTGAAAAATAGGTTCGCGGTAGTTTAATATAGTAGATAAAAGGTGTGAAATGATTAAAGCCGTAAGAATATTAGAAGAATAAAAACGTTATCTATAAGTAATTGTTGAAAAATGTTCCCTAATATGAACATGAATATCGATGTGAGTTATATGGGGAATAATTAGAAAATTATTTTAATATCTCGACGAAGCACTGAATGAAACGATTGCTCAGTTATCAATTCAATTCAATTAAGTGATAAACATGGATTCATTTCCCAGTTTGAATTTCTTTTTAACGTTTTTTAATATCAATTTACGTTTAAGCTTTATTGCTGAAGATTTCAGTAGCTATTGTTTATTTTTTTGTTAGCTTTACGAAATAATATTTTAACAATATTTATATGTATTTAACAATATTTATATATTTCTATGTATGTGTCAGTCTCAAACTTCTTCTGGTTGATAAGATATAGCCTCTTACCTATCTTTAGGAAATTGCATTTCAATCAATTCATCTGTTTTACCGTGAAACTTAAATTAATGAACTCACTATCCGGATTTATAATATTATTAGTAGGTCCCTATCTACTAAAATACCAATCCCAAAGTATGCAGTAAACTTCAACTAAAAGCTATCGTTAGTTAACAGGTCCCGCGTGACTACACAACGTGCATTCGGATAAACCACTCGTAGATAACACACAGATTAAATATGCATTTTAGTACTTTATCATAAACATCCCGCAACCAGAGGTGGAATTTGAAAATGGAACTTATAAGAACACAACTGACATAACGTTACTTATATTTGAAAATGGAACCTTATTGCAGACTAGCTTCTGCCAGCGGTTTCACCCGCATCCCGTGGCAACTACTTCCCGTACCGGGATAAAAAGTAGCCTATAGCCTTCCTCGATAAATGGGCTATCTAACACTGAAAGAAATTTTCAAATCGGACCAGTAGTTCCTGAGATTAGCGCGTTCAAACAAACAAACAAACAAACTCTTCAGCTTTATAATATTAGTATAGATTTTGTTTTGTTTTCATTTTGCCAAAAGAGGTTTGAAAAAAGAAGGGCCTTTTCGTTTGAAATGTGATGTTGCTACAATTGCCGGCCTATTTATGTGTTTACCAATGTAAGTACACGCAATTAAGAGGAAATTACAGATACGGCCAATCAACTACATGAGGTAGAATTGCGGTTACGAGCTACCAAGTACAGCTAATAATTTCCCTTCAGACAATTATTGCGCAAGGAGCACAGGATATTATTTCACAAACAGATGCATAGCTACATTGCTTTCCTTTCCTCTCCTGCCTTCCTAAGCTTGGTGAAACTCGACAATAGTCGAATATTGCTTATTTTGATACTTATTTTCGTCGCTATATATTTATTTATAAAATAGACTACATAAACATATATTTAGACAGAACATGTGTAACTGTGGCACTGGAAAAATCATATATTTTTAGATAGGTTGTATCTATGTACGATCTGTTATTTAAACGAAAACTATAGGTAGATCCTGGATACAAAAATTCCAAACAAAATGATATCTCCAAAAAATATGATATGAAACGTACTACTTTGCAAAGGGTTTAGTTCAAGCGACATCTCTTCCCCTTCGACCAAATTTGATCTCGAACCCTGTTCGAAAAACGCGTGGCCAGTGAACCGTGTCAGATTGACAACTGACGAAATACCGGCAGGCTGGGGACACATCGACGGCAACTCGCGGAAAAATTCCGATTATGTAGAACAAGGGAGGTTGGAGTTTACTATAAACTTTTTAGACTGCGTTCGGCATTGCAGGTACTGGCTGGTAGTTTTGGCCGACTATGAGGTTTTAAGCACATAAATGCATTAATTGCAAATCAATTTAAAAAAATTGTTTCTTTAACAATAATATAATTTTCCATCAAAAACAACAGAATGTTTCAGGTTTATTATCAGGTTCATCCCTATTTAAATATCAACATTTATCAGAGTATATAGAGGTATAATAAAGAACGTACCTTATATGTAACTAAAAACAATAAAACCAAACACAAAATATTCACATCATTGACATCGCTACAGCAAAATTAAATCCTATCAAAAGAAATGCGCACTTTTCTGCAGCGTCGGTTGTAAAGAGAAATAATAAAAATCCCTTCAGTCTGTAAAACAAATTTATTTTCATGTTCTTTGAATCCGTTTCGAATATTTAACGAAACACTGGAAACAGGCGACAGACTGCTAAACATTATATTATAAAGTCGGATTATTGTGAAGAGTGCAATAAGCCAGAGACAATGTTTTCTAAAACAATGCTGTAACATGAAGGCTTGACTTCAAACTATAAGTAATATCTCGTACGTTAGATGTTAGTGTGAAAAGCTTATGAAGTTTTGATACTTTTCTATGTACGAGGCACAGGGATATTTTTGGAACCAGTTCAGTATTTAGATACTTTTCATTTTTTAGATTGAAAAACTAATAAATAAATGTAAAACTAATACTTAACTAAAAAATGAATAACGAGAGCTTCAGCAGTTCTGCCTATCAAAAATATAATTCCAAATTATGTGAGTCATCAGTCTACGTTAATACGTAAACCAAGAGCCACGGCTAACAGTCCAATAACTAAACCCAGTGATTCCGAATAGAACGATCTCAATAAAACGTGACTTGACCGTTCAGGAATCCAATTTGAATTTGACAATTGATGCATAAAGCAGCGTATTCACTAGGGAACAAATGTCCCGCGATATCAGTCGCACATTTTATCTTTTAAATTGTGAACTTTGATTGGCCGAAAATACCTACACAAGTTTGTATTTAGAACAGAAAAGTAAATAAGAAAACAGTTTTCTTGTTTTTTCAATTCGAATTTCGAAGTTGATTACCTTTCCACGATTTAAACTGTTAGACAATGGAAAATACGGATATTTATAAAGAGCGGAATATATTTATTTTCACATTTTCTGAACAGCAGAAACGCAGAACGAGAACCGAATTCAAAGCAAACAAAGAGAAATATGAAATTCGCTGACTATTTTAAACAGTTTAAAAAGTCACCTCTTTTAGTTTAAACAACGGCCCAGTTTCCGAATAAATTTTAATGCCTTTTCTCACCGATGCACCCGAAAATAGTAGGCAGAAAATACGACAAATCAATATCGGCTGCTGAGCCAAGCCCACTAAGTTATTTAAAATGCAGTTGACACTTCATTCGAGTGAAAATGCAATATTCGCCTTGCCCATGCGGAAACACAGTTATTTTCAATCGCGTTTTTGTCAAAAATATTCGTTATATTGATTTCGATGGCTTTTATATTATTTCGATTGTTTATTTAATTATGATGGACAATTTATTTTTATTTCAAAGGGTTTATTTTATTCACAACTCTGCGTTGATACAAGATTGTAGATTGAGGCAGAGATACGGACTACTACACCCTGTTTTACTACTAAAAAAGATTGTCTTCTTAAAAAATTTGATTTATGCGTCAAAAAGGCAACTAAAGTGATTAAATTATATAATACACTGGAGATATTTTAACACCATGTACAACCATATAGTAACATGTTTTCTTCCACAAGGTAGATTCTTGTCAATAAACATAATGCTGGAACGCGGTTGACACTGCTGTGAGCCATACAAATGATAGTCTGCACAAATCCTAAGGAAATTCATGGGAAATTCAGACATTGTTATGTTGGTGAATGCTGCTATTAAATATACGGTTACCATAGTTATATTATGTGTTTGTATGACTTGAAGACGGTTGGTATACTATAGGTACTAATATTATAAAGCTGAAGAGTTTGTTTGTTTCTTTTTTTGAAAATTTTAAAATTTCTTTCAGTGTTAGATAGCCCATTTCTTGAGGAAGGCTATAGGCTACTTTTTATTCCGGTACTGGAAGTAGTTCCCACGGGATGCGGGTGAAACCGCTGGCAGAAGCTAGTAATCTATACGAGTACTTTTCTATAATTAGGGGGTTGCTAAGCACTTCAAAATTAAGAGAATAAATAAGCTCAGTGTTAGAAACAGTATCCCATTATCAATTAAGTCTTATAACACTTGATTTGTGAAAAACGAATTTTCTTAAAACATTCGTCTTAAAAAGTTTCCCTTTTCAGATTTTATTGTTTATTGGATTCATGATACCGAAAATCATGATGCAGAAATACAAAGGCAAGTAAGAATTCTTTGTTGCAATTTTCAATAGAAAAATACTAATATGTTAGCATCATACAAAGGTGACCTATTTCCCTGATTCCTATATAGACTCCTAAGTAAAATTCGATTCAATAAAGCAGTTCATTTTTGCTGGATTTTTATTAACAACAAACGATTGGTTTTGTTTCACTGACTGATGGTAGGAGTTTTGACATAAACCTCATAGAATTAACAAATTAAGAGTAAGTCCGTAACTAAATCGAATCGTATTTGTTTATAGAAATCTTAAACTTCAAAAATTGAAGCTATTACTACTTATACTTAATTCTAATTAAGTAAAGGTTAAGTTAGAATTAAGCATAAGTAACGAAGTGTTTTACTGAAGTTTAAGTTATTTTATTTTGTGAATAGAATAAAGGTCCCTTCTAGGAAGCGAATGTTTATTTGATCAGTTTTTAATTAATTAAGTAGCTGTCGGAATTTAATTCCAATGTTTCCTGACAAACGAAGTGTGTTTGTCGACTTTCCAATGTTCTTTAGAAACGTAATTTGCAGGTAATGGTATTATTATTGAACTGGCTTTATCCGTGACCCGGGGAAACTGATTCTCGCACCTGGATAGAAAGTAGCATATATGATATTGTGATAGGTATATAGGTCGTGGGTCTGTGGGCGGTGAGTTCGGGTGGCTCATCGTCCCTCTGTCTTTTTAGACGACAGACCCGTGTCGACGGCGTGCGTTGTTCCACGCGCTCCTCAAAGAGATGTCAGCAACCCCAGCGGAGCCCAGCAGGGCCAAGGCCTGCCGGGGCTGCGGGTTGTTCGAAAGAGATACCGCGGCCCTGGTACATAAAAGGCCTATGACGGAACACGACGGTTTTTAGTCAGTAAGAGTCTGACACTCCCTCACCGCTGCTAACCCACAGCGGGAGGGGTCATTTGATGATTTTTGACGTCGGCAAAAAAAAAAAAAAATAGGTTAAAATATTCATCACGTATCCAAACCTTCACGATTATAAGTGAGATTCGCATTTAGGATTATAATTCCCGATTCGTATAAACAAGAATCAATATACGTTTTGCTAAAGGACTGTTGTATGTACATATCTAAGGATAGGATACGTGTAATTCCATAATACCGAAATATGTACCTGTTATTACCTAACATATTTGACAATGTATATTAATTATTCAACAAGGAAGCATGGTCGTTCTATACAAAGGAGGTCCCTTCTTATAAGCTTACAACTTCAAAGACACGTGTTGCTTTCTGAACGTCACATGTAAGTACCGGGATACCTTCTAATTTTATCAGTTCCTCCGTTGATTTCTTTCTATTTTAGTCAGTTTTGGAACCAAGTAATACTTCATGAAATAACTTATACATAGTTTTAAATTAACACTTGTGTATTTTTTTTTTAATAAATATGGCCAACCAAATTAAAAGCAACAACGACGTAGCATTATTGGGACCTGCATGAAAAATATCAGTTACCAATATTTCAATAAGTAAGCTGTTTGTGATATTTAGATAATACTATTTTTATACTGATCCACATCTACTTAAAAAAATTGGTTGCCTGTAGAGTCGGTATACGGGCGAAAGTTTTACGTGACAACGACTTTGAGTCTCTCTCGCTCTTAGGCGGGCTAACTGTGCTCGAGTGGAAGGGACGCGTGCCTTTCACTTTTTATGTCTGTCTCTCTCGCTCTTAGGCGGGCTAACCATGCCCGAGTGGAAGGGACGCGTGCCTCTCACTCGCTCTCATTGTGAGCGCATAACGTGAGCGGAGCGTAACGCAGTTTCTTGAAGTGTCACCCGGCAAACCAATTTATAAGACGTTGTCACGTCAAAAAAAAAACGAGTTGTTTAAATAGGTAAGGGATTAAAACCTTTTGACACAATGTATGTTATACCTAATGAATACAAACGACTACTCATACCAGTAAGTATATCAGTTTTTCAGTCGTTAGACGGATACTCGTGTTATTTATTCACTCAGTTACCGTAATGCGTGTTTGTCACGCTCACTGCCTCAAGTATTTTATATGACACCTTGTTTTAGTATGAGGTTCAAGAGGTATGATAATATTAATAATAGAAGTATTATATTAAATTATCTGATTGCCAGTGCCGATAGAAAATTATATGTTTTGTTAACGCAGTTTTTACATAAACGTACAAAATTCAAGATTATGAGCGGCAAAAAAACTACCATCCGTAAGAAAGTGTTTTAGTGTTCGAGACCCCATTTCTCAAGGAAGCCTTCCTTGAGATATAGGGTCCTTTTATATAAGGCTAAAGGCTATACTTACTTAAAGAAAAGAAAATTACCTACTGTTTATAAAGTAGATATATAGAACGGGGACGACCAAAAACACGATTGATGGACAGAACACAACATGCTGCATCAACTCCAAATAAAATGGCGACAAAAACCAAGAGGATAATGATGGTCACCTACTTTTGTAAATATAATATAACTTTTGACTGCCTCGTTGGTCTAGTGGTCGCAAGCGCGGCTGCTGTGCTCGAGGTCTCGGGTTCGATTCCCGGGTCGGGCCGAAATCGCTTTGTGGGTTTTATTTAACTTTCACAAAGCAGCCCGTAGTCTGGAAGGTGGTGATTGATTCACCCTTGCATCGGAGAGCACGTAAATGTCGGTCCTGCGCCTGATCTCTCTCCGGTCGTGTCGGATTGCCGTCCCATCGGGTTATGAGAGTGAAGGAATAGGGAGTGCACCTGTGTCTGCGCAAATGCTCGTGCACTATAATATGTCCTGCGCAGCTGGCTGATCTCTTTAATGAGAACAGCCACCGTGGCCGAAATCGGCCGTGGACGCCATTATAACTTTTACAACAAGAAACACTGCACACAGTAACAGTAATATGTAATCCAATTTAATTGAATTACAATACAAACTATGTTATACGTCAGTAATCAAATTAGTAACAATAACATGCTCATACTGGGAATCAACAGAGCTAGTACTAACAGATCTTGTTTTATCTCTGAAATGGTATTTCTGATTAAGTAATTTACCTACATGAGAATTACAGGGGCTTGCAGCTAAGTCACGATTAATCATTTTACGAGTATATAAAAACTGGTACATGCTTCAATTATAGAGGTATAACACATTCAGCTAAATATAAATTCTATTATTGAGTTATAAAATCCATAATCTTTTGAGAAAGATTATCTCTAATCTTCTTTTTTGAAATGGTAATGCACATAGGTGCATATGTTACCAATAGTCCCTGGCTTGCTGATTTGATGGCAACGTTTTTGTTCCCTTGAACAGTATTCACTTTTTCTATAAGTACCTACAAGCAAGTAATCCCAATGCCATTACAAATGTACATTTTCTACTACAAAGATAACCGCAAAGTGGCGACAAGAACTGCTTATAAAGTACAATTATTTTTTTATTTTATGGATAGGATGTCATCGCAGTCTGTGGTTCCACTAAGGTTGCGGTTAGATTGCTCACAATACATCTCGATATCTGTTTCATTGACACAACTATTAAAATGTCGTCCTAGCCGATTGTCGGCAACGGATTTTAAACACTTGAAGAGATCAGTCAGCTGCACAGGACATAGTGCAATCGTGCACAATAATTCGCGCAGATACAGCTTAGGTACACTCCCCATTCCGTCACTCTCATAGCCCGATAGGACGGCAATCCGACACGACCGGAGAGAGATCAGGCGCAGGACCGGCCTTAATATGCTCTCCGATGCACGGGTGTATCAATCACCAACTTTAAGACTCCGGGCTGCTTTGTAAGAGTTTTTATAACCCCCAAAACGATTTGCCCTACCAGGAAATCGGGAACCTCGTGCATAGCGTTATGCGACAACTAAACTAACGAGGCACACACAACTATCGATAAATCAGTATCATATCGACATTGAGCCGGCTACATCACTAATTATGCATATCGTATGTGTATATTGTGTATTATTCGATAATCAAATTGTCGATATAAATACCTATTGGTTTTCCATTGAGAGTAATTATTTCCATTACATATTCGGGTTACGGAGGACGGATTTAGTCATTGAAGTTATTAGTGGTTTGTTATTGAAATATCAAAGCGTGTTGTTCAATATTAGGGCTTCCTGGGAGAGCTCGTATGTAGCTAGTAAGTATGTTGTTTGTGGTTCAGGTGCCAATGTAGTTACAGGCTCATGAGCCATTAAGGCGAGGAAGTGGTCAACAATAATTCCATAACCGGCACGCGCATCTAAGGCGCCAAAAGGGGTCGGAGCGTCTGAGCGGGGCGAGGATAACAATACGCGCGCTAGCTTATAACTAAAAGTCGTAAGCGACAAAATGGTTTTGTAATTTTAATATTTAGAAATGATAATTTAATAAAAATTCCTACTACAATTTTAAAGAGTATGTATATACTCAACTACTAAAAAAGTTAAGAGGCTTAAATCGGTCCCGTTTGCCCATAATATGTGAATCTCTTTTTAAAAAGAGGTATGTTTGATATATTTTTCTCTGTTATAAAAGTTACCTAATCATGTTTCTACAACTAACAAAATAAGGTTTATATCATGAACTTTCAGGTAACCAAGTTGTATTTTGATCCGTTTTGTATTTACTGAGAAAAATTGACATCCTTGGGGCCAAAAATTCCAATTCGTCCTCTTAAAACTTTGTCTCTGGTATGGTGTTTAATCGACTTTGCCTTGGTCTACCTCGGTTCGAGGATACTCAAACCTGGTGGTGACTGTTTGCTCGTATTTTGACTTAATTGCAACTGTACGAAAATAAGTAAGTTTGTAAGGATGAACATATGGACGCATGTTTGTTACTCTTTAACGCTAAAACTACTTATTAGTGATGTACCTCATATTATACCTACTAGATACTTTTTATCCGAAAATGTGCGAGAAATAGCTATCTCGCGACGCAGGATATCATTGTGCTTTCAAGTACCTTGTATTGTTATCCAAATATTTAAATTACAACATACAACTATTACATATTACTATATACAACTATAGTACATACAACCTCAAGCAATGCAATCCGGTACATAATTACCAAATACCAGCCTCAGGAATCCGCACCTAATATAAATAGTTAATAGTATTAATTCTATATGACACTAGTGGTCCCGTGCGTGCTTCACTATGTCTAAAGTCCTCTATTTTGTTACAAAAATGTGATAAATGAAGAACCGCTCGACCGATTTTGTGCAAACTTCACATAACCATCTACTGAATAGTGCGAACAAAGCCTAAACAATAGGTTTGGATAGGTAAGCTCTTACTTGGGTTTTTAAAATTACAACGAAAAGTTGCATTAATTTTTAATATTATTAGCTCAGATCAAAGAGATTATTAGTATTAAGTACTAGCTTTCGCCCGCGTCCCGTAGCCGGATGGTGACCAAAAACTATCCTTAAACCTTCTCCCGGGTCTAAGTTACCTTCCCTCTAATTTACAGCCAAATCGGTCAAGCCGTTTTCATGTTATGTCGTGACAACGGAAAACGGGTTTCATTTTTATATATATATAGATTTAAATAAAACTAATTTTATGGATTTTATGGCCGCTATCTTAATATCATTTAATCCCGACGTTTTGAATCCTTTACAGCATCCATGGTCACAGGCAGACTAAGGGGTTGGTTGTCTTGATATTTTAGTAACACACAACTACCCTACATTTTGTTGATTATTATTAACAATCAGTATCAAGTATATTAATTCTACATGGCGTTATATGACATAAGCTGTTTCTGTTCACGAGGATTACTAGTCCTTTGAAACCTGTTCAGGAAGAGCCCGCTAAGACCTGACAGGTTGTTGACACTATCGGGCACCTACGTAAGTTGCTCTACAGTTACGTATGGTGGGCAAAAACAATGGACATCGGAATTTTTTATTATTTTTTTTTTGTAATCATAAGGACATTATTTATTTTCGGTAAGATATGAAATCTATGGGATGGAACATGGTGTAACTTTGATCTAGTATTTTGTGACATAAATTAAAAAAAAAATATTGAAATAATGTGTTCTATAGAAAATCACAAGGTGAAGTTCAGCTTTTTCCCAATTATTATCATATCAACCTCAACTTTAAGTCATTCTTTATTCTAACTACGTCCAATATAAAACCCCATATTTCATTTAAATATCAAAAAAATCACGAGACAAGACTTAAGAGCATAAAATGCCCCATAAAACGGTGGGGCAAAATTGATAATAACAACGAAAACTTGCACAGAGCATTTTATAAGTACTATAACGAAGAAAGTGGGCACTTATCTACGTAGGTACCGCCGATGTTAAAAATGCGTTCGAGACTTTATGATGTGAAAGCAATAAAATCGATTTTACAACTCGCTTTGAACTCGAATCGAATGGAAATTCCGTTTTATCGCTTGTTTTTCTTCTAATGTGTTCCATTAGGTAAATAAGTTTGTTAAGACGTGTTTAATTAGAAAACACGTTGGCACAAGTACAACATTCACAATTGTTGGCACAACATTTCGCGCACGCAGCAAACTTTTAGTGGCTGATAGTTTGTTGAGACCCATAAATCAGCATAAAGATGAATGGAAGTACGCACATTATAAAGATCAGGTTTTCAATCGGCATCCGAAAACTTTGAATGGAATTAAGATATTATTATTTTTTTAAAATGGCCTTACATCAAGTCAACTATCGGGCGACTGTTTAGTTAGCAGTGTGTCTCTAAGGTTTACAAAATAAACACACAAGTTTTCAGCATCGATGTACTTGAACCTGCTATCAAGCGGTTCGAGAATTTGGAACAGATTCTGTACCCCATATTTCAAATTTTGAGTTCGCGGTACCTTCAATTACTTATATTACGCTTGGGGTGAGGGCTTAAAATCCATAACGTGGCGTCGCTTATAACATTAAGTGTGCATTTCCTTTATAGCTTCTCTCGAGATTTTTACATCCTTTATTCATGGAGTTTTCAAATAATATTCTGTATAGAAATATGGTTTCATTATTGTTGTAAAGCAGCTGGGGATTCCTATGTTATTATTAAGAACTATGTGACTTATGTCGTATTTCGTCAAATATAGTGAAAAATTTACATCTAGAATTCAAAGAGAGCTTGAATTCTCGTATCTATTTTATTGAGATTTTTACTTCTTTCATTTTAGTAAAAAAATATGTTACAGTAGCCTTACAACTTCCAACATTAATTGTAAACGTCAAAAAAGTAATCTATACTAATACTAGCGAACCCGGCGAACTCCGTTTTGCCACCAGATGGCTTCGTTTTATGTAACATTTTGTTTGTGTTTTTTTCGCAGGCGGATGGTGACAAAAAATCCTATGTCCTTTTTCCTGGCTCTACACTACCTCCCTGCCAATTTTCAGCTAAATCGGTTCAGCCGTTCTTGAGTTATAAGTGGAGTAACTAACACGACTTTCTTTTATATATATAGATAATAAACCTAAAGAGTTTGTTTGTTTGTTTGAACGCGCTAATCTCAGGAACTACTGGTCCGATTTGAAAATTTATTTCAGTGTTAGATAGCCCATTTATCGAGAAAGGCTATAGGCTACTTTTTATCCCGGTACGGGAAGTAGTTCCCACGAGATGCGGGTGAAACCGCTGGCAGAAGCTAGTAATAAAATCCTAACTATCCTAACTAATATTATAAATGTGAAAGTAACTCTGTCTGTCTGTCTTTCTGTCTGTCTGTCTGTCTTTCTGTCTGTCTGTCTGTCCTTTCTTCACGCCTATACTACTGAACCGATTTGTGTGAAATTTGGTACAGACATAGTTTGGAACTTGAGAAAGGACATGGGATAGTTTTTATTACAAAAAAATATAAAAATAAAAATAAAATTTATTTTGGACATATAGCGCCATCTATTGGTCAAACCAAAAATCACTATTCCACGCGAACGAAGTCGCGGGCAAAAGCTAGTAAGTAATAAGTAGTAATAATAATAATCATAGTCCAGTTGCAGTACCTAGACAACAATATTTGTTAGAACGAGAAAGATATTGTTAATAACTGTTTTATTTGATCTAACAAGGAAAATGATCAAATGTTGTGAAAGCTCTGCAAATTAACACAATATCATTTTAATTACATTTGATCTTTCTTGAATGTTAAATAGTACATTGTTTATTTATCTAAGACTTATTATTTGGTAATACTGGTTTTCTTTTATTATAATAATATACTAGGAGTGAATAGATACGACTTTTGGGTAAGTGAGTGTCAGTGTGAGTGTTTAGATGAGTCTCCATTTTTGTAGACGTCTGAGGGATTTTCTGAAAGTATCATCCAAATACTGTTATAAGTTTAGAACAATCCCAAAATCTTAATACAGAATTAACCAATCATACAACATAAATTGTCACATCTTTATGTTTTTGAAGTCTGTTAAAAAAATAAGAATGCATAATTTCGCAGTTGTTTATTTGTTGTCGCTACAAGTGCTTAGCGACACGTTGGTTAGTAAAAACTAATCTGTGCATCCATTGCGGCTTTCGTTTCGCAGTAAGCGAGTTTCACTGGCAGCGTCTACTTGCCGACCGGTATCTTGGGCCGTGACATTCAACCAAGCCTAAGAAATTATTTAACCTTTGAGGGTACCG
Source organism: Helicoverpa assulta (assembly GCA_963856015.1). Lineage (NCBI taxonomy): Eukaryota > Metazoa > Arthropoda > Insecta > Lepidoptera > Noctuidae > Helicoverpa > Helicoverpa assulta. Next base: position 10,457,062 of record CAWLCW010000023.1, read on the forward strand.
CATTTTTGCATCAAAGAAATAAAATCTATAATATAGATACATTTTATTTACAGTTCTTTATATGTATCTAATACTTTTCGTATGCATTATTCAACTTTAAATTAATAAAGGTCATCAAAAATTTGGTCCTCATCGTTGTCATTCGGTAGTGCACAAAGGTGATAAAAATATTTTCTTGTTGATTTGTGTGACACTGAATCGAAGTCCAAAACACAAAAATGTTCTCGGGGTTTGAGATATAGCAATCTTTAAGTATTTATTTCAAGTATTTTTTAAAGGCAGCATTTTTTGTCGTCGAGAGTTTTAGAATTTTTGCTTGCAACTCTGGACTTTTGGCCAACAGTTGCTAGCAAATATAGGTGAGCAGTGTCCTAGAGCAAAGGGCTTGACAACAGAAACAACCTTCATATTTTTTTACTATCTTCTCATATTTTCATAACGTCTTTTTTTCAGCTATAAAATAAATTACTAAGTTAATTCACAAAATCAAACAACCATCAATAAATATTGAGCAAGCCCACCCCATTGGCTGAGTACTGCGTGGGAATAAAGCAACGGGTACACTTTGTGTTTTTCTTCTGCTCAAAGATCACAGTGAAAAGCTTATGTCAATAACAAAAGGATGTATACTTCAATAGAATCCCCTTCAGTATTTTAAGAGAAATTAATTGTATCAATCTCCGACCTGATCTTTTAATTCATCAAATAATGATCTACCTAGCATTTTTCCAACCACATATTTACATTCTATACTACTTAGAAAGATTAGTTGTCAAACTTTACAGCTTCTGGCAACCCGTAAAGACTGCCAAAGATTTTGAAATGACAGTCGGGACCTACGAATTTGTCGTGCCTTAGAAATAATGAAGAACTCGTAATGGCAAGACTGTCACTCATCCACGAACCGACCTTGCCTAGCTTTATGATCCGCGTGGTTTTGACCTAGTCACGGGCTCTTCATCAAATAATGAGATGGACGTAAAATCAGCCAAGGATGCCTGAAGGGTTTTTAGAGTCTTTCAAAATATACAAAGTGATGAAATAAATGTGTTAAACCCCAGTGTACTGTATCCAAAGTCAGCTGAGCTTCCATCCTTCAATACTACAGAACTTTTTTTTCGTCTCTTGATTGATACCCACTACATTTTTTTGGTATTCTTGCTATTTTCTTTTCACTTTTCAACGAATACTTACTACAGGTAAACTGAAATAAATCACGTCTTTGTGACATCCCTTTTGTATTTTATTTGGTGAATTCAGATAATTTTTACTTTCTTTTATATACCTAATACATTATTTATTTCTGCGTAAGTTTTACTAGTTTTTTTTTACAAAGGTACGAATATCTTTTGTTCGTTTTATATCCTGAGATGACTTACTGCTTTATTTATTGTGAAGGGAAACAAAATTAAAGTGACATCGTTTCAAAGAGCTTTGAAGGCCATATTTCAGGAAGATATTATCTTACTTAAAGCTACTGTAATTACGTATTACGTATTCTGTAACCTTAAAACTGTCAAGGAAAATTATCATTTAAAAAGTACTTAACGACATGAGTTAGATACTCTTTAACCAGTATGTCTGGGTTCAACGACCATGTCCAGATGTTATTCAGATGTCGTCTCGTGTATCCTAGCAACAGTCTGGACTTGTTCTCAATAATTTATTGATTATTACCCCTCTATTATAATATGAAAGTTAAAGTTGAATAAGTAACAAAATAATCTAATGAAGCGTTTAAAAATTGATATGTAGGTTAAAATAATCAGGTTATGAAATGGTGGTATTATTTCAACTTTTATAGGGATATTTTATTGTCAGTTGACTTAATACTTTTTAAGCTTATTTTTCTCTGACATTTGAAAATAATGGCTGTTACTATACCTAGTACATTTTATTTCTTTTGTAGTTGGTGTTGCTAGCGATTTTGCTCACGTAATACTACTTTATCAGGGCACAAGGGAAGTAGGTACTTCTTTTCAAGGATAAAAAGCATCCTATATTTTGCTAGGTCGTTTAAGAGCTAGGCTAATAGAAACCTGTTTAACTTGACGTAATTTTTTTAATCTAAAGGCGGCGTGTAGCTACATGGATTTCTATTTTTACTAATTAATATGATTGTAGATAAGTACAAAGAAATACATGACTAATAATCTGAACGATTAATATATAGTCCTCATCATCCTCCTGCCTTTTATTTGGGTCGATGAATATAGATGATAATTATTCCTTTTCTAAATAAAGATGTTATCCATCCTCGACACAATAAAATAAATGACCTAAATCCAACCGTACAATACTTAAATAATGCATCAATAGGCAATAAACACACCACTACGAAGGTAATCTATTAACACTAGCCGTAAATCCTTGAAGTAGCCGTTAACGTAAATACCATTAGGTATACCAGTTGTACATCACTACGGTCCCACTCGGGTCTGAAGAAAAACCTGTGTCAGCTTGTAATTTTTCTCCCCACCCCAATAGATTGTATCGAAGTATGTTCCGTAAAAATTGCGGCCGCAACCCTCTATTGAATAACGTACAGTCTCATGTAATGGAATATAAAATATGAATAGAGTAGCACTTTCTAGCCATACAGGTCGCCTACAATAACTCTTGAGTCCCTACAGTGGCATACGTCTCCATTTTTGCACCCCGAGCGAATATAATTTAGCCTTTAAAGAGCCGAAAAGGGGAAAGTTCGCGATGTATTTTATTTTATTTACAGGAATAAATAACTTTGTTGACGTTTGTGTTATAATTTTGTGTTTTTACATTGCAGTACGTTAATGTTTTTCATTTGCTTTTCGCCGTTTTCGAAATTACTTTTGATACACGTAACGTAATATTTTTGCGGAGTTGATTTTTATAGATTTATTTTTCGTTGAGGTAAAAAATATCAAAGAATAATATTTGAGATAATTTCCGGCGTTTGGGACTGACGTGAGTGAGCTGTTGATGCGTGGTTTTGATACTCGTTATTGATGTTGAACTCTTCTTGGAAAAAGCTCTGATTTAAAAAAATAGGGCTCGGAACCAAATTATTTTTTTTTTTTTTAACTGAAATACAGAATAAATATCTCAGAAATGTTACAGATAATCTTTTTACAAATCCCACATTTAATGCCACTTCTTGTTTGCGTGACTTGTGTTTACAAAGACAAAAGAACAAACGCAATGTTTACAAAAAAAAGTAAATAATGTTATATTACAAACAAAAACAAGAGAAAAATAAATTCGAGGTTAGTAATTGAATCAAAGAGCCATCAATTTTCATTAAGGTCCATTACAATAATGACGTGCTGCCAGAAAATGAAACAAACTCATTGGGATAACTTTTTATCTCAATGAATTCTTTTATACCCTTGACGATATTGTTGGAGAATTAATATAGCAATCCAGGTGTAAATAGTAGCTATTCATTTAAACCTGGATTAGTATAATCTATCTAGTTTGTTATATTTATTTTGAATGGTTGAGGTAAGCAAGAGAAAATTAAGTAACATTTTATGGATTTAATTATGCATTCTTTTTTGTGAATTTCACTTCTTAGTCTACAATTTTACTGACAGTTACTGCTAAAGGTACTTTGAAAGTTTTGATAGGGTTTTTTAACTGTGCCGACCTGACCCATTTACCTTCACTTTTTCAAACTCAAAAGTAAAATAACAAATGTATGCTTATTTTTTTAATTCATCACTAAAAATTACCCCCTTATGTGAATTGTAAAAATAGGTGCCTATAAAACTTTAAACCCAGTACAGAAAAAGCTTATAAAATACAGTATTTACTAACCCTACGACAAACGTAGAAGAGATCAATTACAAGCACACGTAGACACATGACCCATACAAGTTATGTGACCCATGAAACCGCACGCGACTTCGACAGAGCTCTCCTACTTACTTATAGAAAACCTCTTCCGCAATCCAATATCTTAACCACCAACAAGGATTGTATGACAAAATATCCCATATCGACTTTCAAAACAAAATACTTTCATAATAAAATTAACTTACGACATTATTTCAATATAAAAGTAAAACAAATTCGAGCAAAAACAAACTTTGCTCTTATTTATTATACGAAATTGTCGACTTATTATTCCAATTTGTATTATTCGAGAATGTTCGATTGTAATTTATGACGGTTTAATAAATAGTTGCTGATAATAATAGTTTGTAGCCGAATTAGGTGAAAGTTTCAAACTTCCGCAATATCTTCGCCCTTTCCCGCGCTTTTGTGCGATTTTCGTATTTTGGATACAAAAATTCAATGTATACTTTGTAATATGTAATAAACAAATTGATATTACTATGAAAGAGACTTCGTACAGTGATTTAGGATATCTTCAAAAAAAAATATTCATATGACTATAATAAAAATCTGTGTTACATGAAAACTTTAGACATGCATTCTTCTGAGACAATTATGTATAAAATACTACTGACATATTTATTTATCATGACGTAACCAGTCACAATATATTACTTTAAAGACAAACATAAATCGTTTTAGTAGGTAATTAGTAGAACTCTAAATGCCAACATAAAATTTAAAGTCCACTTTAAACAAAGAATTCCACTCAGGTAGAGATTTATATAAGAATCAATTAGCGACACGGATTGTCCACCACAAGATAATTAAAATTATGAAATAATTAAAGTTGCTACCCTCCGTTTGCTAAGCAATCACGCTGTGTCAAGATTAAAGCTATCCAAGAAAGATCTTCTCAAGGACACTTAAAAAAACCAGAAGGATTTTAAAAAGCAGACGCAGCAGGTACTCACCTAGTGCTTGACAGATGCAAATGAGACCGGGCGGCGCGGGGCCGGCCGCTTTTCTATACGGACGCTTTTCCTTTACCACAATCCAAACAATCCTTTTTTGCACCGACCTACAGAATTATACGAAGAGCCGACTAACGTGTAAAGTCTTGAATCTAACGGTCCTTCAATTTCACTATGAAAGGTCTAAAACAAAAACTTAGGTAATTACTTAATGAAACTTTACTGACCGTAGTTCGGAGAGCTGGTGATCGGACCGTGGAAGGTTTTTCACGAAATAAAGGGATATGTTTTTGATAAATGTCGCGTGAGACGCGGCACGCTCGTTTTAGTACCGGTAGATTTCGGAGAGATCGTACGTCGCGGGTAGGAGAGGATCGGACACACGATCGGGGAGACCGAAACGATGTGAGTGACGCCGGGCCGTGCGGCGCCTCCCGCCCGCCAGCCGCGGCCGCGAGCAAGAGGGATGCAGCGAGCGAACCCCCCAACTCGCGAATATCGCCACTCGGATCACCTCGCCAGAGTCTCAAGTGCTCTCCGCCGCCGGCAACGCTCTCTCCTAGAGGGAGGGCTCCCGGCTGCCCACAAGCGAAACGGCACAACTCTCATCCACCAACACACTCCCGTTTGAAACTTAAAGCTGTTGTTTTAAAATAGAATTTGATAACTAGGTCACGAGATGAACACCTGACGTTCGGCGTCATATCGAAAAACGTATGCCCCCGTTGGCTAGGTGTAGCAAATACCATAACGAATACTTTGGCTGAACACGCGCCATATTATGCAACGTTACGTCTTGTATCCTCCGGCCGAGCTATTACCCAGTTCAGATGCTTTCGACGATATACTTAAGAGGGAAGTTTTGCTTTGTTTAACAAAAAATATTCCAGTTTAATGTAACTTATTCAGCAATTAAGATTATTTAGTTTATTTGTGGTAGGTACTTTTATGTTAGGGTGATTAAATTATGGTAAAGCGGGTTCCCGGAACTCCTTTCTCATGTGGCGGCTGCGTTCACGAAGAACGCACACAACAGCCATCCATCAATCAATTAGGAAAGGTTAACTCCTGTTATTTATTGAACATAAACTCCTAATGTTATAGTATTTGTTTTTTACCGACTTCGGTTCTAAGAAAATGGAGTTTTCACCAAATTATTTTATGCTCGCTATTAATTTTATGACTTTATTTATTATGACAGCTATTGGCATTTAAATGGTACGAATTGAAAGTTTATCGCTGTACCTAGTAATCTTGACTATAAATTATTCTTTTCAATGAGTCTATTTTGTGTTGTTTTAATAGTATCTCATGTCATACACCTAATAACTTCAACAATAAATGTTAATTAAACCATTAAAATAATGAAGCTATAATGTTCTATGTAAAGCTGTTTTATATGTTCTCTAGAGATCATAATCCAATCAATATATAACTTTCCAAATACGAGCATTATTTTCTTGTACAAAACAATGTAATCTATACTAATATTATAAAGCTGAAGAGTTTGTTTGTTTGTTTGTTTGTTTGAACGCGCTAATCTCAGGAACTACTGGTCCGATTCGAAAAATTCTTTCAGTGTTAGATAGCCCATTTATCGAGGAAGGCTATAGGCTACTTTTTATCCCGGTACGGGAAGTAGTTCCCACGGGATGCGGGTGAAACCGCTGGCAGAAGCTAGTAAAATATAAAATGTTACGATCTTTACAAAACAAATTCACAAACACAGGTAACACAACGCTTGCTGCAGCACCTGCAGAAGGAAATCATAGTATTTCCGCGCGCTTGGAAATAATTTTATGCGAGATCTATATGAAATTAGCTTTTAAACTGTGAAAATGTTGCTTTTCCAATACTTATTGTTGTTTACTTAGTTGCTTTGCGAGGTTTCAATTGCTTATTGATTCAAATGTTTATTTTATGCGCGATGAAATTTATTAGTTTGTAGAATAATTTGCAGAGAAGTGGGAAAGAAAGCTACATTATTACATTATTATGCTTTACTGTAACTTGAGTATGTGCATTTTTTTAGTTAATCATACATACACCAAATTGTTTCGAAGAGCAACCAATTTTCTAGCCTATCGACAAAAAAATATGTTTCAAATTGCCTCCTGCCAGCTATTTTCATTTGAATGAAGGAAATAAAAGAATTTCCTCAAAATCCTAAAGAAACGTAGTTTGTACATAAAACAAAATTAACTGTATTTCTATTCTTTACCAGTCTTATCAAGTAGAATCACGTTGCGCAGGTAACTGGGTTGAGGGAGTCAGATAGGCAGACGCTCCATGTAAAATACTGGTACTCTGCTGTTCTCTGTTAAACTGGATGACTACCCCAACATAGTTGTAAAAGGCTAAGCAAATCAAGACGAAGATTTCAGTAATTTATCGTAACTACTTACTATAGTAGACAAATAAAGCGAAGTATATATTTAGTTTTGGCAAAGTGAAATCAATCTTGTAATAGTTGTTTGTTACGCATCCTGATTAATTATAGACGTTCTTGCTTCGTACAATGACTGATGAGACATGTACTAATAATATCTAAGAAGTTAGTTTATTATCTGTCGAATTTAAGCTTCATTTCACAACTAGATTGGACAGTTATTAGATTTATTTTCAAATTCCAATTCAAAATTTTTATTGCGAACTAAGGTACAAAAGATCTTATACCTAGATACGTTCTTAGAACTTAGTTGTCTGTAAAGGCATTGCAATTTGTTGAAAAAAGAAATACATGTAAATGTGTATTAAGGTTCCTATGTAACAATATTTACAATATGGGATTTCCCTGATACAGCCTGATGAGTTAAGATGACTTTCTTTAATTGTAAACTTAAAAATTGATGGAAATGTTGTTTTTTTTTTTCAAGTGATTTATTGATTTGCAATATAATACCTTCATATAATGTCTGGCTAGCATCTACGATTGTAGCCGAATCTTGGATAACCCCACTTGAGTCTGAATGTGTGCTTCGTTGAAGGAGGCTTGTGGAAATACTGAAACACAAGAGTATTATAACGATAGTAATATTTTATGTAGCTTCTGCCTAAATCTAACTTTTTTTTACAAAAGTCAACAAATAAGTATAGTGTAATTAATAAAATTTATAATTATGAAAATTGATATTTACCACGTAATACTGCTAAAAGCTTAGCTTGTATAAATAATAGCAATTGTTCACTTTTTAATTTGCGTTTGTATGAACAGTGCTGATTGTTTAAAAAAGTTAAAAGTATTTAACATCAATATGTGCACTTAATTAAATAATGTTTGTTATTTGTTTACAGCACACTAATATAAAAATTGAATGTTAGTTAGTCAATATGTAGGTACCTACACCGTGCTGTCTACTTAATCTACCTAAAAACATTTAGACAACAGTTATAGGTACTATCTAAGAAAACTGAAAATCAATATCTTCAAATAAAAGCAAAAAGAGACCATACTAACAAGAATTACGATGGTATCAAGAAATATGATAAAAAGTGATTAAATAATTACTGAAATATTAACGTATTCAATGAAGCTCTTCGTACTTGAACAGAAGAGAGCTATTAATATTAAATCTTTAAGTATGCCTAGGAGTTTTCTAAGTACGTTAAGTTGTGAAATAAAATATGTTTCACCTTTGAAAGCTTGTTAGTTTTTAGATCATAATCATGTTTAGACATAATCCTCTCATTAAGACTAAGAGTAGCCTGCAGACATTTTAGTCGGCCAAGACAGTTGGATCAGTCGCTTGATAATAACGTAGTTGTGTTGGAGACGCTTATAACAGGGATCCGGTATTTAAATTCCCGATTTCCAAAAAAACGTCCATTAATTTATATTAAATTTCCAACCATTGGGCTAACTGTCGGCCAACTGTTTAGTCGGCAGTGTACGGGTAGGTACTCTAAACTCAAGCCGCAAATGTCTCCCAATAAGTATATACCTACGCTTTCGTTCCTACATCAAAATCTGAGCAACACACAACTTCAAATCCTACCGAATAAAATAGTCAATTTGAAAAGCCCATCAAACAACGCGCATCCGAAAACATTGTCGATAGTCTTTCACATTGTTATTTTTGTTACATTTCCGTCTATTCGTATGATGTAAACGTTTAAAAGAGAAATGTTTAAGCGAGCATTGGCCGGAACTTACCGTCGAAGCGGGTTGAGTGTAAACATGCGCTCCACCGAAACATTTCCAAGCTTTTTGCCAATTTTATTTCAATGGCCGTCGATATTTGCTGTGCTTCACATTATAAGAGTAGTTATTGATAAATAGAATTGTTTGTTATATAATAATGGGAGGATGAGTGGTGTTTCACGAGTCAGTTTTCGGCGTTTCTTTTGTCGACTTTTCAGTTTGGTAGGGCATTTAAGACTTTTTACGTCATCTTAACAATGTAATGCAGCGATCGATGTACCTATTACAAAAGATCTCGTCAATCCTTAAAGACCTCGATTTAACTACATCTACATTTTATGGAGATAGAAACATTGTATGAAAAACAAAATCGAGTAAAATTATAAACCTGCAGCTCGTTGTTGCAAAATAATGCAAACAAATTATATCGTAATAATCTTCACGGTTGTTTTTCCCAGAAGAGTAAGCAAGGTACATTATCGAATAGCCGCAGTTTGCCGATGTATTGAGTCCCGATGGAGAAGGGTCCGGCCTATTCATTGGGAGTTCCAATCCTCTATAACTGGGATTTTCTTTTGTAATAGAAAAACCCAATTACCGGTTCACCCTATAAAGTTGAAAAGTCGTGTTTATCACCGAAAAATACTGAATTTATTAAACCCATTTTCTTACAAAAATTCATTTTGAAATATTATTCCGTATACATAAAATATTTTTTTTTTACAAAATTACATTTTACAAAATTCCAAGAAAAGTTATTATTCGAGTAATTTAATACAGTGTAAATGTATGGAAAATAAATGAACACCTGTTGTACCGAATTTTGCTCAATATTCTGTTATTTTTGCAGTTTAATTTTATACCTGGGCTTCGTTTCTTGCCGTTAATTAAAATTATGATATCGGATTTATTTCATGAAAAAAAGTGTTTCTCTCCGTGTAGTGCCACAAATCACAGAATGGTTTCGTTCTTAAGTTCATGCTATTTACTCACTATTGTTTATTTATGCTAATTATCTCTGTTGCAGCCTTACAACAATTCGACACGTTTGTGTTGGCAGTACGCGTGACTTTGAATGACACATACCAATATGTCTCACGGCGTACTGCCACAAATCAAAATGCAGATACATATTGTGTTTTCATTATATGATTCTGTTTATTACTTTGGGGGAGGGCTTTGCCCAGCAGAGGACATCTTTCGGCATAAAACGGCGATATTTACTCAGTATTGTTTACTCACACTTGTTTTTTTGCTTTCGCGTATCTCAGTTGCAGCCTTACAACAATTCGACACGTTTGTGTTGGCAGCATGCGTGACTTTGCATGACACATACCAATATGTCTCACGGCGTACTGCCACAAATCGATCCTGATACGGTTTGTCACCCTTTGATGGATGGATTGCTGTTTCATTTACCCAATTCCCTGTTTATGCGTAGTTTTTTCCTGTTATTGTATTGATAAAGTGCGGGATTTTTGTTTGGTGGAGTCTGCTTTTCTCGGGGGATTTTAAGTTTTATTAATGGGATAAGGGTTTACCTGAAGACGAGTGTAAGCACGTTTAAGTGGTTTACCTCAATGTAACTTTAACTAAGTCACTATTAACAAGCTTTTAAAAACGTTTGAAATATGAAGTCTTTCAAGTTCTACCGGCTAAATTATTACACCAAGGTAATTAACTGATTCCAACAATCGCCTAACGTCAATAAGTTAAAGCCTACTCCACAAAACACCTGCTTTACTAGCAAAGTAACCAATCATAGATTGAACCCCCACTAACCGCTAGAATGTAGGTAGGTTTTCCAGACTGCCAAAGACAGACCCTCACTCTACCTATTATTGCATTTATTAACAATAACGTTACAATTTATATACATATCAATACAAACACACAACACGCCGAACAATCACACGTGTACACGAACAAACAGAACAGACCACAAATTGCCAGTAATATTAGCCTGCGTATAGACCTAACTATCCAGACATTCTGCACTGAAACTCAATAACCAAACGACCATGACTAAACTGTATCCAAGTAGCTAATAATAATATACCATCGGCTGTTTGACATGGAGTACGGTGTGAATGGAGGACTCATTGAAATAAGTTTGGGATATGATGAATTTTACCGCGATGTTCAACAAATCTCCGAGGTTATCTGAGCTAGTTCCTCGAAACCGTTGAAATCCCGTAATACCACATAAATCCTTACTCCAAGATTTGCTAAATGTTTAGTAGGTTGTTACAGAAATCACTGTCGTGGCATATCTAGTATTTATTTTTTATGACGTAAACGTTTATTATACAATAGTTACGAACAACATTTTGTAGTATGAACTGTTAAAGTTTCAATTCTTACTACTTGTCGGCCTACTGGCCTGTTAACCAATTTTGAATTTGGAGTACTTAAAAAGAATAATAAAAAAATGGGTTGTCTGTGTTGTGTGTCATGTCATTGTGCTTTCATGAAAATGTATTTATAATTTTCTCCTAAATAAATATCATTGTGGATTCTATTGTGTGTTACTCTCTGGAGTGGGAAGAAGCTCCCACTAATAGGTTATGGCCCAGACGACGTTTACATCGAAAATTGAGAATTTGAATGGTACAAATTATGAAACCTGGAAGGTTCAAGTGCAGGCGTTGCTCACGAGAAATCAGGTATGGAAATACGTAAATGGAACTATACCTAAGCCGGACTCAGCAGTGGAGTCGTGCGCATGGTCTGATAAAGACGATATGGCAAAGGCTGATTTAATAATGGCAATGTGTCCAAGTGAGCTTAAACACATAAGAGGGTGTGAAACGTCGCACGAGATATGGAGAAAATTGGAGAAAACGTATGCATCTAAAGGTCCCGTAAGAAAGGCAAGTCTGTTAAAGATGTTAACGTTGAGCCGCATGAAGGAAGGAGATGACGTACAGAGTCACCTGAATGATTTCTTCGAAGCTGCGAATATGTTAAGTGATATGGGTGTAGAAATACACGAAGACTTGATGTCTATCTTATTACTGTATAGCTTGCCAGAGAGTTACGAAAATTTTAGATGTTCTATGGAGAGCAGAGACGAACTACCAAACATAGAGGTACTAAAGATTAAGATCTTGGAGAAGGCAAATAGCTCGACTTGTACTGAAATGAAAAGTATTGAAGGAGCCATGTATGCGAAGAATAAAGGATTTAAAAAGAACTCGAACCGTAAAGAACAAAATACAAAGAGTAAATTTATATATAAATGTTATAAGTGTCATGAAGTTGGACATAAATATTCAGAATGTAAAATGAATCAAAAGAATGATGACGCGAGATGTGCAACAGAATACAACAAGGAGGACAGTATTTTTGATATTCTTTTTAGTTGTACGAACTTTTCTAATAATTTACAAATTAAAAAGAATGACTGGATCCTTGATAGTGGCTGTACATCGCATTTATGTAACGATTTATATAAATTTACAGATAATTTTTGTATTTTACAGGATAAACTGAACTTAGCATCAAATCTGTCGACGGATGTAAAGGGCAAAGGTGACGTAAGGTTGTCAGCATCAGGCAGGAGGCTTATTTTGAAGAATACCCTGTATGTACCAGATCTTCGTAGTAATTTATTATCTGTAGCGAGGATTGCAGACAATGGGTATGAAGTTCAATTTCATAAAGATAGGGCCTGTATTAATTCGCCAAACGGAAATACTGTAATGACAGCCGAACGTGTAGGAAATCTTTACGTTTTTAAGAGATTGGATGAACAAGCATATTTTATTGCTGATCCAATCGACATAGTAGAGTGGCATAGTCGCATAGGTCACTTAAATGGTAAAGATCTCTTAAAGTTGTTGAACCATTGCGGATATAATACTAAGGAGGCAGATTTACGTAAAATATCGAATTGTGATGTTTGTGCTAAGGGAAAAATGAGTTCGTTACCTTTTTCGAGATCGGGTGGTCCATGTAATGAATTATTACGTATTGTTCATTCCGATATAGTAGGTCCTTTAAAAACACAGTCAATTGGCGGAGCGAAATATTTTGTAACTTTTATTGACGACGGTACCCGTTGGTGTGAAGTATATTTACTTGGAAAGAAAGGTGCAGTGTTTAGCGCATTTAAGCTATACAAAAGTCATGCTGAAAGACTCACAGGAAAGAAAATTAAATTCCTTCAATCTGACAACGGCGGTGAATACTGCAGTCGTGAATTTGATGAATTTTTAAATCAAGAAGGCATTCAAAGAAGGCTGAGTATTTCGCGATCACCTCAAATGAACGGAGTCAGTGAACGAATGAACAGAACTTTACTTGAAATGGCTAGATGCATGTTATTATCTTCTGGTTTGTCCGTAGGATTTTGGGCAGATGCTGTTTTGACTGCGTGCTACATACGCAATCGTTATCCAACGAGTAGTCTAAATGGTGGTATTCCATTTGAAAAATGGACTGGAACTAAAGTCGACTTATCCAACATAAGAAGTTTTGGAGCAAAAGCCTATATTTTAGACAAGACACCAACGAAAGACAAATTCGATGCTCGTGCTAAGGAGGGAGTTTTTGTCGGGTATCCGAGATGTACGAAAGGATACCGAATTTGGATACCAGGTGAACATAAAGTCGTTGAAGCTCGTGATGTTAAATTTGTTCCCAAAGAGGAACCAAAACAGTTTCATCTGAAGGTTGAACTGGAAGTTGAAGATACACATTCAAATGCGAAAAGTCCAGTTACTACTGAATTCTATACTTATTTACCTGCCACGCATGAGACATTGACAGGCGCTGGTGATCAATCCAATGAAAGAATTCATACGGATGTTGTACGTTGTGCCCCTGAGATTGATTGTCACGGCAATGGAGATAGTTGTCCTGGTGATGTACATTCAGAGGTCGAGCGAGCTAATGAGGGAAATAATACGCAACAAGTTATCCTGAAAAGAGCCGCTGGAAGACCGAAACTTGTAAAGGGAGAACGTGGTCGCCCAAGAAAAGTATATAATATGGTAGAAGTTCAAGAACAAGAAACTGAACAGCATGAAGAAATGCATCCGGACTCAATGGAACCTGTAGAAGGTATACAGGGTAATATTAATCAAAATGTAGATGATGAAGAGTTTTTCTCAGCGATGGCTGAAATATCACTTGAACAGGCTTTATTAAGCGATGAAAGTGAAAAATGGCAAGAAGCAATTTTATCTGAGATCAAAAGTTTAGTGAAGAACGAAACCTGGGATATTGTTAAGAAACCAAAAGATCGAGAGATTGTGGGCTGTCGCTATATCTTGACAACTAAACTGAATGTCGATATGACAACAAAGAAGAAAGCTCGTCTAGTAGCAAGGGGTTATAGTCAACGTTATGGTGTAGATTATCACCAAACTTATGCCCCAGTAGCGAGACTTGAAACTATCAGACTTTTAATGGCACTAGCGGTAGAATTGAATTTAGAAGTCCATCAACTAGATATCAATACTGCTTATTTAAACGGCAAAATCGACGAAAAGGTATATATGCAGATACCAAAGATGTTAGAAGAAAACCTTCATACGCTGATCCAGAGAGAGGGAGAGGGCTCAGAAATTGGAAAGCGTGCTAATAAAATGTTAGTGGATCTTCAAGCTGGAGGAGATGCCTGTCTCTTAAAGCGTTCATTGTATGGTTTAAAGCAAGCGGGACGACAGTGGTATATTAGATTAGATGAAACACTTCGTCGAATGAATCTGAAACCAAGCAAAAATGAACCGTGTCTATATTATCAGCGGAGGAAGGATGGAACAGTTTTGATAGTTGTTATATATGTTGATGACATTTTAGTTGCTTGTGATGATCTTACTTTGATACAAGAATTTAAGAAGAAATTAGCTGATGATTTTGAGTTAAAGGATTTTGGACCAGCCAAATATTGTTTGGGTATAGAGATAGTGAAGGAAGACGGTGTAATAAGTCTATCACAGCGTAAATATATCCAAGACACATTAAAGAAGTTTGGAATGACGGACTGCAAAACCGTATCGACGCCTTTTGAGGTGGGACTAAATTTTGCAGCTCCAAAGCGTCACGAAGAATACAAGGAAAAGGAACCGTGGCCATATCGCGAACTCATAGGAACATTGATGTATTTGAGTGTTGCCACAAGGCCTGACATTGCTAATACAGTTTCAAAGTTAGCTCAATTTGCAACTTGTCCAAATCATAGGTACTCATTGGATTTCCGCTAAACGAGTTCTTCGATATCTAAAGAAGACTATTGACTACCGATTAACATTTAGAAAAACAGGAAAGTCGTTAACGGGTTACTCAGACGCTGATTGGGGTAACTCATTAATTGATCGGAAATCATACTCTGGTTACGCTTTTATATTAGGAGGAGCTACAATTTCATGGCGATCGCAAAAGCAAAGATCAGTGGCTACATCCTCAACCGAGGCTGAGTATATAAGTATTAGCGAAGCTATGAAAGAGGCTCTTTACCTCAGTAGTTTGTTGAAAGAAATAGGTCTGTTAAACTTATCAAAAACTACGATGTATGCTGACAACCAGGGGGCGATATATATTGCAAACGATACCGGCTACCATGCCCGTAGCAAACATATAGATATAAGGTATCATTTTATTAGGGATGTATTGAAGGGTGATGTTGTAGAGTTGAAGCATCTGCCGACAGATTTGATGTTAGCCGATGTATTAACTAAAGCTTTACCCGCGATTAAACACTATAAGTGTACTTCAGGCTTGGGGCTAGTATAGTAAAATTGAGGGGGCGTGTTAAAGTTTCAATTCTTACTACTTGTCGGCCTACTGGCCTGTTAACCAATTTTGAATTTGGAGTACTTAAAAAGAATAATAAAAAAATGGGTTGTCTGTGTTGTGTGTCATGTCATTGTGCTTTCATGAAAATGTATTTATAATTTTTTCCTAAATAAATATCATTGTGGATTCTATTGTGTATTACTCTCTGGAGTGGGAAGAAGCTCCCACTAATATGAACTAGATTTATGTTCAGAGCTTTTTCGTTTCTTCTTAGATTGAGAATTTTATTTTCCCATCAAACTACAAAATGTTCTAAAACAATAACCACGATAGTGCGTGAAAAAGTTTTCCTCATACCTCCATTCACTACGTTCTCCACGCTGTCCACATAATGCGGATGTTTCCCGCGCTCAAGTTAAACTAACTTCCGGTTCCGGTGTAATCGCATTTCCTTTGTTTCTGGCGCCGGTGAAAATTTGCAAGCAAAATGTTTATATAGGAACTTCGCCGCCTGATAATATTGTCACATTGATTTTATTAATATTGTTATTGATGAAATTTCTACGTTACGTGTTGGTATTTGTTTAAAGAGCCTTTTCTACTTTCAGCGTACTTGTTTTATCTTTCTTGGTCTTCTAGAATGACAAAATCGTCATTTTTAGATTCATATTTTATTCCCATTTGAACCGTGTACATTCACTGGCAGAAACTAGTGTTAATTTATATTGCTCGCGGACAAAATAGGTACTTAATGTTTTTATGTAGGGTCTCTCATATACTTTCTAATGATTCAAATAATATCATTCATTAAGCATCAACAGCACACAAAATACGATTACCAATGTATGTGTAAAACTTGTGACCGTCCCATGAAACGTCATTTGAACGCAACGACTGTTAATTACAGCTATTGATTAGTTTGTGCCGCTCACGCATCTAATTACTGTTACTGATACATTTACGTTAGTTAAAGGTTGAATCCAATTTTGAGTAATACTTACTGGTCTGTGAGGTTATTAATGCATGTGTTACATTGAGGTTCGCGGCTAAAAACCTAGGTACTTAGACATAAGTTTTTCAAGCTTTATGGGGTAAATGCAAAACCTAGCTGCGTAATACTTCTGTTAAAATCTATGAGTGTGTGCACAGTGTATGTGTGTATGTTTAATAGGTACTCTTTCACTTTTGCAAAAAGTACCGAATGGAATTTGCGGAAACTTGGCAGATTACGTATCATATTAAATATTGCTATTTTTTGCCAGAGGGAAGCTGGCTAATACAATTGTAACAAATATTCGTAAAAACATTATAAGTTAGAAACCAAGTTCATCCCACACTCCACAACTTCCACTTACCACTACATATAAAAAAATAATATTTGGTTAAGCAACCTTTTAATATGAAACCGAAACAAAAATCAGCGCTTATACAGAATTTTACACAGGCGTTATCGTGTTATACACCTGAATGTTCAGGAGCCCTACTAAGGATTATCGTTTTTACATGAAGACTTATTGGCAAAAAAATGGTATTGAATAAAAATATGACTGAAATAGATCGACAGTAAAAGTGCTTGAAATATTGTTTACCAAATGTAGGATTAAAGGAACGGGTATTATGATAAAAGAATGATGGCTTATAATCTACTAGTTGTTTCCCCACAGTTCCACCCGTAATCTGAAAATACAACCTCCCTCACCCAGATAAATGGTAGACTATATCCTTTAATGACTCTCGACTATGTACCTACCATTTTTATTTTTTTTATAATCATCATCTCAGCCATAGGACGTCCACTGCTGAACATAGGCCTCCCCCTTAGATCTCCACAGATACCTGCGACCTGCATCCAGCGTCTTCCGGCGACCTTTATAAGGTCGTCCGTCCACCTTGTTGGTGGACGTCCTACGCTGCGCTTGCTAGTCCGTGGTCTCCACTCCAGCACTTTTCGGCCCCATCGGCCATCTGCTCTGCGAGCAATATGGCCTGCCCATTGCCACTTCAACTTGCTAATCCTGTGGGCTAAGTATATCGTTTATAATCGTTTCAGAAATTCTATCAGATTTTTGTTAGGGATATCACTTTTTTAACAAAAACCCGAGGACACATTAATTTAATACATAATCAATAAAAACAATATTTTGATGCAGAATCAGTCTTTCAAATCAACGAGCCTCAACCACAGAAACGTTGGTACTCTGACGGTTACTTACTAACTATTGTATTGAAATTGTCCCTAACACCACACATACATTTGCATGTACTACCCAAACTAGAAGATCGGAAAGCCTTTGTAACACATAATAAGCGTGCCATAGTAGCGGCCCATGTTTACATTCGAACGAGGCCCAATCACGCGTACGCCTCGCCACGTCACAATAAGATAGCACGCTATTGTCGTGTATTTTGTTCATATTGAAATGGCCATTATTTGAAGCGCCTTCCGCGTGACAATGTTGTCTCGATGTTAGATAGGAATCATAGTTTGATAAGCAACAATTGTGCCTTTCATGCCTCGTTTAGTAGGGTGCTATATGATATGCTTAGTTAGGTGAAGACGGTATTGGTCCTGTCGGGGCTGAGGGTTTGTTCGGAAGAGTTACCGCAGCCCTGGTACATAGGGGTATAAGAAGGAACATGATGGTTTTTAGTCAGTAACAGTCTGACACTCATTTGGTCATTAGCCATAAAAAAACTGTATTGGTAACTCAGTTCAGAAGTGTAGATATGAATAGATGATCAATTTCCTAAAGCGCTGAAAAATAGTTACTATTATTTTAAGAGAATTTTTGCCAGAGTGATAAAAAAAAAACTTACTTTATTAGGTACACCAATTGTTTTATTGTTTCTCGTGAAACTAATTAAAGTAGGTGACAAAATGGGCGATCTTATCGACTGTATCACGGAATATCGAAGTTCAAAATGCCGATGTACTGTACCCATAAAGTACACAAGATCGATGCACGTGACTTAGAATGTACGCTACATCGAAGTACTGTATTGCGATAGTTCATGATACCGATGTACGGAATATCGAAAGTTTGTTATGCCGAAGTACGTGATTGCGATTGTTCTGAATCCCGATGTACGGAATATCGAAAGTTTGTGATGCCGAAGTACCTATATCGAAGGGTTTAAAATCACAGTTTCTGCGTTAATTAGAAATATCATCAGGGAATGCTTTGAATATCGTATTGTGATCAATTTCCAGTAAAAAAATCATCATCTGCTTAGCCTTTCCGAACAACCACCCGGAGCCGTGATTTTAAACCCTTCGATATTAGGTACTTCGGCATCACAAACTTTCGATATTCCGTGCATCGGGATTCAGAACAATCGCAATCACGTACTTCGGCATAACAAACTTTCGATATTCCGTACATCGGTATTATGAACTATCGCAATACAGTACTTCGATGTAGCGTACATTCTAAGTCACGTGCATCGATCTTGTGTACTTTATGGGTACAGTACATCGGCATTTTGAACTTCGATATTCCGTGATACAGTCGATCTTATCATTAAGAGCGATCGCTTCCATACGAACTTTGAATGGATTGAGACAAAAAGTTGAGGTGGAAGCAGTCAGGTTGATATCTATACTAATATTATAAAGCTAAAGAGTTTGTTTGTTTGTTTGTTTGTTTGAACGCGCTAATCTCAGGAACTACTGGTCCGATTTGAAAAATTCTTTCAGTGTTAGATAGCCCATTTATCGAGGAAGGCTATAGGCTACTTTTTATCCTGGTACGGGAAGTAGTTCCCACGGGATGCGGGTGAAACCGCTGGCAGAAGCTAGTAAAAAAATAAAATCTCTCTCTTTCTCTAATGTCAAAGTCGCAAGAAACGGCAACGCAACGAAAAGGGAGAAATTAGGTTTAATGTCATCTCCCAGTTAAACAGAACTTTACTATGTTGAAAACACTGTCACGTAATATATGAATCCTTAAAACCTTATATGCAGAAGTTAGGTATACGATGTGAAATAATTACCAATTATGTTACATATAGCAAATATTTAACAGAGCCAATGATACAAACTCACTATCTGATCCAAGAACGGGTCGTCATTTTTGTCGAGTTTAGTAACGAACGCTATCGTATTATTAACCTGGACTATAGGTACTTTTAGTTTTAACCTAGATTCGAGCCCAGGGTATGTTATATCCAGTAGGCCTTCTCT
This sequence comes from Helicoverpa assulta, assembly GCA_963856015.1. Classification (NCBI taxonomy): domain Eukaryota; kingdom Metazoa; phylum Arthropoda; class Insecta; order Lepidoptera; family Noctuidae; genus Helicoverpa; species Helicoverpa assulta. The sequence continues at coordinate 10,476,923 of CAWLCW010000023.1, forward strand.
ATGGAAAGAGGTTTTATTCCACACCGCTAACCACAGGAGTATTGATTGTTAGTTGTGTTATCTTATATCTGTTAAACCGCAGGTGGTTTCAGGGTTTGCAGGTAATGGAACGCAGATGGGCTTTTAGCTGCATACAGTACTCTCAAACAGGAATAATAGGTATCACGTAGCATAGGTACTATCGGATCCGTTTTCACTAAAGGTTTAAAATCATGTATAAAGGTCATATCAAGGCTCTCTATTTTTCCAGTACAATTTTTGCAAAACAATCTACTTACTACAGTTTCGGTAGAAACAACCAGTATGTAGGTACTTATAAAAAACACTCGGAATCTAACCTATTTAACCTATCAACCTCATTTCTGCGCTTCTTATTTTCATTTGGCAACATTTAAGTCACGTACTGGCCAGCTGCAAAATTTTCGCAAACAAACGTAGTGTAAATGTACAAATAAGTAAGACTGGCCACCGTCCGGTGAGGTCCGCCGTCCCATGAATTTAGATTGCAAGTTTATTCCAAGTTCAAATTTCATCCAATACGCTCCCTGCTATGTATAATTTGATGTGGGAAATATGTTTCGGGACATGCATCAGCTGTCTTCAGAATAGAACTAGAATTTCGGAACTGGACTCAGCAAATTCTAGGTTGCAATTTGTAGATATAAAATAAAATATATGTTTAAAGGCGTAAACAGTTCTACACGAGATGTCAGCTATATGAAATTTTTACTTTTCTCTCTTTGGTTTTCGTTGATTTCATTAGTAAATGAAATGGGTAACATCACCTACTCCGGACATATCGATAGGTTTCAGGATTTTTTTTACGATACAAAAAATTCATAATTTGCCTACAATGAAATAATAAATAAAAGGATAACAATACTGGCACCTCCGAATAACAACGCACAAATCCGCCATTTAAAACGGATAACCCCAACAAGATATCTTGACAGACACCTCCAACCTCTACAAAATAATATTTTCTAAATAAAAACCGGTACCTAATTTGCCTGAAATTCTTTGTCATGATGACATTGTATTATTTGTGTAACATATCCCTTCACCGTTATCTACGTAACACACGCGTTTGAACTCATAGACGCACAAAGACGCCTGTCTGACATGACAGCTCGAATGCCTCTTAGAGTTACGCTATGCTATAGCTATGTGAAATTGAAGTATGAATTAGATAAGCTAGTTATTTGTGGGCCTACCTTATACGCACAATACGTAAACTTCCAATCAAACTACCCAGCATGCCTCGTTATCTTATAGGATCTACTTGGCAAGCACAGAAAAAAGCTCAGAACCAACCTTTTCTCTAAATTAGCCGGTTCACGGTAAAATTAAAAAACCCACAGTTTATTTGCTAAAACTTGACAATTTGTTTATCAACTGAGGATAAACCGAAACAGACATCAAAAACTTCGAAAAAACTCAAGTTAGGAAAATATCCAAGCACGAAAATTTTGGTTTGTTCAGCTAGTATATGTATATGTATGTTGCTCAAACATGTCCCAGAAATCAAATCACTTGAAAAGCAATATTTAAGCGCTCTATATCCTAAACGTACTTCATCAACAGAACTGTGGAGTTGCTTCCAGTTTAATGCGATCTAATAGAGCATCTCAACTCTGACTCATAGATATTCAGTGTATGCTTTGACTTTCAAATCTAATAACCGATTCTGAGGGAGTGTCGCGCTCACTTTAATGTAAGGACTCCAAATCTATTCCGTTTTAGCGAAATAAATCACTGATTCACTACACTTTGTGAGCTGTGAATTTATTAGGATGATACTTTTGGGGTCCGTAAGATAAAAGGTGTAAAGGAGCACTTTTAGTACTCGCAATTGGTTGAATATGATTATTTTTTTAATTGGTTCCATTATAGTTTATTGGTAATTTAATTGGTAAGGTAAACATTGACGTTTTTCTATCCAATATAAAAAAATAGAAGTATTTGAATTATTCTGAAATAATAAAATTCTTCGCTTTAATATTTAATGTAGACTAATCAAGTAATTTACTGTTGGATTGCATTTACCACAATATTATAATTCTAATAAGCCTATATTTCGATTAATTATGTTATCCAGATCTTCATAATTGAGTATCATTTTGGTAATTAAGTAAATATCACTAAAATCCGATAACAACATTTGCAGTTAGAAGAGCTTAATTTTAATTTGAATTTGCTTTGCATAACACATCTAAGCGTGCATTTTTAACTTTTATTATTATTTTTTTTAATCACATTTACATTTTTAAAAACGATTCTATTAAATAAAACTAAAAAAAAATTAAGTAAATGTTTTGACTTATTTATTAAGTCAAATTTTTCAACTTATTTTTTACTGTGTATACCAATCTGGTATACAGGTAAGTATCTGTGGAGATCTAAGGGGGAGGCCTATGTTCAGCAGTGGACGTCCTATGGCTGAGATGATGATGATGATACCAATCTGTAATAATGGCACTCACATTATACCTAATCTTAACTTTTGATATTTTACGGAAGAACAATTACAAAGTTTTCATTATAAAGAGACAGGAAAAGTCATTGAAGATCAATGCATTTTTTCGAAAAATCTCCCCTTATGTACCTCCCTATATACTCCCCTTATGTACTTCCTTATATACTTTATTATGCACTCCCCTTATATACTTCCTTTCATACTCCCTTTATGAACTTTCTTATGTACTCCCTTTATGTTCTTTATTATATACTCCCTGTATGTACTTCCTTATATACTTTATTATCTACTCCCCTTATGTACTACCTTTCATACTCCCTTTATATACTCCCCTTATACACTCCCGTTATGTCCTCTTCTTATGTACTCCCCATATGTACTTCTCTTATGTACTCCCCATATGTATTTCCTTATATACTCCCCTTACGTACTAAATAGGGTATAAGTACATAAGGGTACTACTTATGTGTAAGGTGGATACAAAGTCTTATGAAAAGTCCAATATGACATCTACTGATATTTCCATCAATAGGTACTGTAACAGTATCAAAACTGTTTAAACTTAAAGAGCTTTAAACTGAAAGTAATATTAAGTTTTAACTGTTGATCCGTCCCGCTTTTACACCAATCCTACTCAAAATGATTGGTAAACAATGTGAGGACGCAGGCTACTTCTATCCCCACTCAACTATCTCGTAAACATAGGTTTAGTAGGTATATAGATGCAAAATCGGCTTCCCTAAAATCTATACTAATATTATAAAGCTGAAGAGTTTGTTTGTTTGTTTGAACGCGCTAATCTCAGGAACTACTGGTCCGATTTGAAAATTTCTTTCAGTGTTAGATAGCCCATTTATCGAGGAAGGCTACTTTTTATCCCGGTACCAGAAGTAGTTCCCACGGGATGCGGGTGAAACCGCTGGCAGAAGCTAGTTACTTATATGTAGACTGCATTCCTTTATTACTGCTATGACTTTATAACCACCAGCAATCAACTTACTTGTATGACTCTTCCATGAATGAAGTGTAAATACAAAAGACATGAAACCCACACAAAGAAACACATTGTATCTCAACATCAAAGTAATCTTAATCGTGACAGATTTAAATGAAGTTTGAGCGTACGTGATCAATTAAATAAGGGAGCGTCGGCACATACACTATGCTTGGTTCAGACAACAGATACATGTAAGTAAGTACATTGTATTTCATGTGTTTAATTAATGACAGTTTAATCTTTTATTGTTATCAGAAATACTCATAATTTAGCAGACAAGCAACTAAAGTTAAAAATAAACTAATATAAGAACTCATTCCTTTATTTCAGGCAACTAGGGCCTATAGATAATACGTATAGGTACACATAACAATACTTGTAAAGTAATACATAAACCTTAAAATGCCCAATCTATGCCTTGTAACGAAAAAAAATCTTATGACCTAAAATGTTAGTACAACTGTGAAGTAATATTACAATTTCTCGAAGACATCTTTGTAAAATCAAGCTTGCAAATCAAACGTTAAAAATAAATAAATAAAACTGGTTACCTTGAACAAAATCCCTAAGTTTCCGACAGAATGTTATGAACACGGCTTAGAAGTGATTTTGAGCATACACACCGCCGACCACTGAACTCCTGCACTAAGTTTGCACATAAGTTAACACAAATAACGTTCACTATTATAGGTATAGTATGAACATTGTTTTGTTTTAATACAAACTAGCTGAGTGTTGCTATTATTGTTGCAGATAAGTAGATTAAAAGAACTGGCTTATAATATCCGGCTGTCATTGAACATCCTTGGCGGTCGTTACGGGTAGTCAGAAGCCAGTAAGTCTGACACCAGTCTAACCAAGGGGGATCGGGTTGCCCGGGTAACTGGGTTGAGGAGGTCAGATAGGCAGTCGCTTCTTGTAAAGCACTGGTACTCAGCTGAATCCGGTTAGACTGGAAGCCGACCCCAACATGATTGGGAAAAAGGCTCGGAGGATGATGATGAACTGGCTTATAATATCAGCCCTTGGCCTACTAATGTCTTAGACTTTGAGTGTCGCAAAATAGTGGTTAGTTATTTTGGGGCTTGCTTTAAAATGCAGCTATCAAAAATAGGTAGATGAACAAAAAATTGAAACCGACGTTTTGCATGTGTTTAAGAAAATTCGCTTACAATCTATCTTTAACACGAATCAATTTTTTTGTAATAACACCCAATAATGTTTTACACTGGCCATTTCAGAAACCAGCAACTCTGCAAAGGAAAACTGTTCAGTCCTCTACCACTCTGTAGATAAATGTAAATAGCAGTAGTAAAAAATAAACAGAATGAAATCGTTACTTTGTAAAGCTGAAATTAGTGAAACGGCACAATTTGTAAGTTTACGGCAATTCAAGTTTATTGTATTGTTACAAGAGTCTGTTCTTGAGCGTTCATTTTATTAATCTCAACAACTTGTGAATGTCTTTAGCCTTAAACATAAACTGTTTATTTTAAACGGCCCAGTTTTAGTTAATTTTCATAATAGACGGAGTTGTCGTGAATTTTTAGATTTCCAAATTATCATTTAGTTTGGAAGTGGAATTAACTTCGGTCTCGCAAAATAATATTTTGGTATCAACTTTTTTAACTAAATCTTGGTTTGAAAAACGTCAGGAAAAGTTGTCTTATTTAAAATAAAATAAAATGGAAAATTATACCGTCCGTTAGGACCAAACCACATCACTAGATTTTTCAAGATTGTAATCATATCTACCGTTTATTTGAAATGCATAAATTAGCATAAAAGTGACAAAACATCATTTTAGGTACAACAATACAATATACTTTAAAAAAATCTGTAAGTAAATAAACTTGTATTCCATTTTTTAAAACGTTCACCCACAAAAATCGCACTACGTTCGCAGGAAGAGCATGTATTTGAAAAATATCAATTTGTTGACTAACAGGAGAGGGTTAGAGTCGCACGTGACCGCAATACGGAGCGATGCAGAACAGATTTCGAAGAAACAACTCGACGCGACATTGATAGGGTTACAGTAAGCGGAAAACTACGTGAATTATTTGTCATATTTATTTAGGCGACGCCTGTCTTTCTGGGTAGTTTGTTTTTCTTTTTGCGTATTGGTTTATTTGTATGAAAATATACATATTTATACTTTTTTGTTTGTGTAAGGTTGCCTTCGTTGCCGACAAAGAAGGTCGAGGTCAAGTAGGTATCTTTTCATGAAATAAAAAAATCTGTTATTAATGTGCATCGGGTTAGATCGAAAAGTTTGTAACCTTCATAAGTAATTTATTATTCGGTTCCGTCAGTTTTATTTATATATTTTATAGAACTTTATTAATAACTAACATAAATAATTATATGATATATATAAAACCTTGAAAAAGTTTACTATACTATAACACTTTGAACAAATAGAACAACTAATCCTGAAACAAATTGTAATATATTATCTAACGGCAGTGCACCTCGAGGAAACTAACCTTAACAAAGTTGGTATCGTTAAAAGTTAAGAACATTTTGAAGGGGTGCGTCGTGCATTGTTGTATGTTTCTATTGTAACTTACTGGATAACTTGATGGTTAATTTAATTTTAGTTTCTGTTCTCAGAAAACGAGAACCACAAAAGTCAGCTGAGTGAAAAATATAAAGCATTTTATCGCCAGAAAAACAGTGTACAGAAAATATAAGCTTACTAAAATTGCCGGCCAGAAAATGACTTGAATACTTTTAATTTATTTATCCTAGTAGAACAATAAAAATATATATATATATATACACTATATCTAGAAGGCATCAAAAAAATCATCCCCATCGCTGTCAACTGGGAGCGTACCCAAGAGGCTGGCAGCATTACCTCGTTGGATGGCCATGCTGATCCTTTGTCCGAGGTAATAGCCAGCCTTTTGGTCACGAGAAGCGTCAACCAGCCGCCTAGACAGGTCTTTAAATAGGGTGTGCGCATTCGGACCCCACGACCCGAGGGTTTCAACCCCAAACGGTTCGAAAATATAGTTGCCGACAAGGCCACTATATTTCCGCCGCTTGAGGTTCTCCGCGGCCGCAGCGGCAGCAGCAGCACAGCACGCAGAACTTGGAAGATGGGATGGCGCAAGAGTATCGACGCAGGTTGCGTCCCATACTAAAGGCCTTCCCATCTTCCAAGGGAATAAAGACATGCCGTCTGGTCTCTTACCGTCGTCGCGTGCCAGGCCATTTGGTTCCAGTACAGCTGGCACCCCGACGGCAACAAGAGCCCGAAGTATAATGTCGTTGATATTTGCGTGCCGCGCAATACGGCCCGCACTACGGCAGCACGACAGGCCGTGGTGTCCGAGGCTGGTGACTGCCTCACCACAGTGGCAGCGATGAGGGGAGCAGCACGGTGCTCCTAAACGTAAACAGGTAGCGAGGCGGAAAGTTGTGTCGTCAAACATGGTGCCCATGTTTGACGACGGTAGTGCCTGTAGCCAAAGTCCCGACTCCCATCTACCCACAGCCAGTAGGCGCGCTCGCTCAGCAGGAGTAATTGCCGTTTCTATTAAATTATTCCGGGTTACTCTGCAGAGCGGCTCATCCCACTGTCTCTGGGAAGACAGGTTGCTGGGTAGATTTTCATTCGGGCAAATAATTTTCCATGCATCCATAGCCTCGGCTATGTGCGGCATCTCAAAGTCAATCAGTGTTGAAGCAAGGATATTCCTGGCTAACTTCTCGGTGCCGTGAACGGAGGATATGAATGCCGGTAAACTAATACTGGTAATTTTGCGGATGCCGAGACCTCCCATCCGGATGGATAATGTGGCTTGCTGCCAGGCTCGGTCGTCCAGGGCCACATTGAGAATGGAGCTGAGGGTATGGCGGATAATAAATAAATTGGGTCCAAAAGGTGTCTATGTTTAAAGAGATGAGAAGAACGAAGGTAATATGTAAATTTAGGACCAAAACAGCAGTGTCGAATAATTGTGATGGCCGAATGCATTGTAATTTTCTGTAGGCGTACCGAAATATCGTTGAAATTATCAATTTTTTCCGAAATAAATGTAGAAAAAGATTGGTCTAGGATGGGAGCCCCAAGGAGGCGGAGAGGAGGCGATCTTGAATACTTGGATAATAACATACTAAAATAGTTGTACTTCGATAGCACAAAACACTTATGGCCTTACTACAAAAACTTAACCACCTGTTTTACACTTGTCTAAAAAAATTGTGGCTGCAAAATGAACCATGTAAACGTCATAATTTGAAATTTTTTTAGACAAGTCTTAAACTGACGTTTAAAAGTTTTTGTGGTAAGACGGTTAAAAATCAAAAGTGTGACGAAAAAGAACTCAAAATATTTCACAATTTTAACAAAAAACGACTTCAGTTCCTAAATCTTTATTCTGATTTCTCGTACTACGCCCATTTTTTCCATATACTTAAGTATGTACGAGAAACCACAAAACTAAGAAAATAGATATTTAATTAGCCAATTAATGCCCGATGGAATAAACGTAGGACTATTACAAGTAATGCGAGGACCCGCTGACTATATCGGATAACAGAAATTGTTTCCACGAACAAGATATCCTAATATTTTTCCTTTGACTTTTTCCGCTTTTCCGTATTATTTTTTCAGCATAATTTAGTGAATGCTTAACGAGAAAATTTATTTTGTCTGTCGATATATGTAGCTAGCTAGACTATTACTAAATGGTCTAATATTAAATTGAGCTTATTTTTCAGTGTGAGTTAAATTGTGAGTTTATGGCTGTAGGTATCTATATCTTTAATACTTTCGTTACCTACTGACAGACCGATTCATAATAGCCAGCTAAGTAAATATTTGATTTATTCCAATAGCATGTCTTCTGCTACCTACCATACTAAACTTTTTTGTGAGACCGGAGACGTCATACCACAAGTAACACTTTCTTATCGTCTTTCACATAATCCATCCATCGTTTCTTTGGTTTTAAGACTCTTTTCAGTAAGCTTCAGACCTTACTTAAGTCAGTATTTCAAATCACAGTGGAAACAAAATACCATCACCATTAACTCGATAGCTTCGAGTGTAACTAGACCAAATATTGTCGGGAAAATCCCAACATTTGACCAACAATGTTGGCAACATTAACTCAAAACGTGTTATCGTTTATTTAGCAGCTTGTTGGACTACAAGTGGCTGTTATTAGAGTACTAGCAAACATTATCATTGAACTGAATGGACTGGACTAAGATATTTTAAATGTTCGTTTTGCTGTGTTTATTCTGCATTGACACGTTTGAACTCGTTTCTTACAATAAGTTCCTGATTTATATTTAGTTTTGAAGTGATAAAATAATTTATATAAAAAAAAATCCATTTGAAACAACGCCCTACTCCCCTAGTCTGCATATCCTTCGTCTATAAATCAACTAAGTAGTGAGATTAGCGCATACGACCAACATACTATTCAGCTGTAGGTATAATATTCCTATAGATTTTTCCCATAATTTCAATTAAAACAATTCCCCAAAAAAATAATACAAACTCTTGTAACGATCCGCGAAGTGTCACGGATGATCATTCTGCTCAGTGCTCGATGTCTTACGTGATCGCTGGCTGCAAACGCGACGTGCGAGCATTCAGTAAGCCGAGCCGTGTCAGCCTGTGCCTCGGAGATAAGTCACGTTTTCATTACACTAACTTTGGATTAACCAACATATGCTTACGGATATATGATGAGTCTTTAGCGACTAAATAGCTCTTCTTATGTGAGGAGTGACGGAATTTGGGAATTAGTTATTTTTGTTGCATTTGTTTGGTCAGGAAGTAAACTCGAACTATTTCATTTATTTAGGCATTCAATAAATAGTAGGTAAATTAAAAATGTGGGAAGGTAAATAAAATTGATGTTCGTTCCACATTCCAAAAATCAACTTCTTTGAATTTCTATGGTAAGTAATCTTTTAAACTTGGTTTTTCCAATTTTAGGTGTCAATATCCATAGCTTGTTTTCGAAGATTATGTCAATTGAGATAAAGAGAATTAAAAAAAATATTAAGCATCGACTTCATTATTCAGCTCTTATAAAAAGAATTTAAATGTAAATAAAAAACTTTTCCTGAAACTTTTTCTCTTTGCAGAGCCTCCATTTGAGAGCTTACAGTCTTTCTCGCAATGAATTTATTGTCAACAATAATTTATACAAGTAGGCAATTATTTCAACAGTATTTATCATCATTAGCCTCTTTATCGTCCAACTGTACAAGACAGGCCTCTTCTCATATAGAGAAGGAATGAGCCTTAGTCACTCTTCTTCACACTGCTTGCTCTAGGCGAATTAGAGGCTTTAGACTTCTAAAAGTCCAGGTTTCCTCGAGAAGTTTTCCTTCACCTATACTTAACCAGTGGTATCTAAGATAATGATTAGAAAACACACATGGTCTTACTACAAAAACTTAAACATCTGTTGAACACTTGTCTAAAAAAAGTCTGGCTGCAAAATGCACCTTATTTCAACGTCATAATCTGACATTTTTTTAGGCAGGTGTTAAACTGACGTTTTAAAGTTTTTGTGGTACGACGGACAGAGTTTAGTACTTAGAAAAATTACATTGCTAAGTACTTGCTTAATTAACCTGGAACTGAACTTACTCAACTTACACTTAAACATTGCTAAAAATATTACACTTAGAACTTGTTTTCGCTTGACACCCGCAAGTACAGAGAAAATATCTTAAACTCCATTTTATATGAACCCCTTTGAACGTTAGCATAAAGTTAACCAAGACTCAAGAATCCTAAGGGACTATAAGCAAGACGGTTTCTTTATTTATCCTCGCGTTATTTTCCACTGCAAGAAACTTCACATACCTATGCATTACGTTGAAACTACTAGTGTACTTACAAAGGTAGGTGTCGACTAGTGGTTACTGGTTGATACGTAATTGTAGTTTGCGAGTGTTTGCGCGTATTACCGATAGTGGGAAACCGAAATTTGTTGCGTGTCATGCATTCGTTGCGGTTGTTACACGTCGGTCGGCGTGCACCTTAAATCTTCGATGGATTTTCGTTTCTACAAACACTAGGATTTGGAAACAAATTATGAGGGATTTTAAAATTGTCGTGTGAAATTATATGAAACATATAACACATTTCATGCCGTTTTGATTATAATTGGCAGTAAAACGGACCGGGCTATCGGTCTCTGCCACCGTTCCGGTCCTGACCCCATTACGGACACATATTAATTTTTCGCATCCGGTACCGGACACGGGCCTAATTGAGCTCTTTCACCTCCACTCAGCATTCACGATGATTAGTACAAACCGGATTATACTGGTACTTATGCATAATATCCAGGCATATTTTTTGCATGTTCTACTTATATGTATTATTATGTAAGTTTTCCATAAGCAAGTTCATAAGGTGGTCGGATTATCTGACAAAAGTTACGGGTGAGCGCTGGATGACTGCTTGCAAACGGTAATTTTGGAAATCAGTTTAATTTGATTCGATGCTTATGTACAACAATGTTTCTATGGCTGAGACAATGATGATGAGCAGATACAATTCGCGATTTGATTTTCTAATATGACAATCTAATGTTATTAGTTAGTTGTGGATGTAACTGACCATAAAGGGATTAACGTATAAAATATTTAACTAAGTATGGACTCTGTATTAACACTGTCACAACTTATGAAAACTTATTTCTTTGATAGAGAATTAAAGCTAACGTACGTTAATGATAGAAAAGATTTAACGTTACGACGTAACGTTTTTACTTATAAGACATCACTGAATAATAACATAATCAAAGCAGAACTCTTTTATACATAGGTAAGATTTTACTATAATTTTATTTTAATATCTCATAAAACGCCGCTAAAGTACCGGCAATAAGCGAAGAAAAGCTGAAATCAGATTAACTTGAATAGTATATTAAAAGAGGAATCTCGCTATATTGCTTGCTTATTGATAAATAATATTTTGATTCTCAGTTATTATTACTATTTCTTCTTGGAAAAGCAGAAAAAATATAATTGAGAAAAATTGAAATCGAAAAGTACGCTAAAGCAGGTAGGTATTTTTTTAATTTCTAAACTTTAATACAATATGAAAAGAATTATGCTAGAATTTACAACTGCTGGATGGCCTATATTAAATCGAAAAGATAATTCTATTTTCAGAAATTACATAAAAACAAAAATACTACAAAACAATACAGCAAAGAAGTAGTTAATGAAAGGCAAAAAGTATGTAACAAAAGCAAAAATAAAGCCAGGAAAAGTATATAAGTAGGTACGGTAACAAAAGTAATTACCGATAGTGAGCGTAACTAGCTCACTTTACGGACGAACGGAATGTAATTGCGAATCAACAGCCAATCACAGCTTACTGGATTACTAATCAGCCAATACTATTACGCGTGATGAAATTCGAACTTCGAACTTTTTTCTTTTTCGATGCGTGAATAGAGTAGAACTTTTTTTCTGTTTTTGAACTGTTATTACTTATTTGAATATGGAAGGTTTTTTTGTGAATTAAAATATTTGCGTGATCACTTGAAATTCAAGGTCAATTCTTGGTCAAATGTCTCAATGTAGGTGCATGGTTTCAAAAAGTCCCATGGAGAATAAAAAGCAAGAAAGTCCATTAGCAATTTGGGCATTAAAAAATCTTTTTTCATTACTCAGTTACTTTTCATTAAAGGTTCATCCACTGTTAAATCGTTACCAAACACGTTTCATGCAGTTAATTAAATTAGTGAAAATTCCCATATAAAATATGTCGTAAATTCCAAAACGAAAACACAAACAAACTGCATGTCAATTAAGCGTTTAAACCCGATATAATATCAAAGGGTCGGAAAATATGATACGGAACACCCGCTTGTACCTACCAAAACCAAATGAATAACTCGAATTCACAGACTGTAAAATCCGGACTTCGTAGTTAGCAGATTAAATTGTTACAAATTGTAGGTAAGAGTAATAATTACGTGTAATAGAGCGTCGGTAACATAAAGCTATGGTTTAACTGCACCAGCTGTGTCTCGGGAGTTGTAAACGTTCGTATCGTTCAGAGTGTTACTAAAGACGATTTGTTTTGACTGTTACCTAACTTTGTGAATTCGGAGGTAATTGTTAAGGATGTTTTAATTGAAAGAAGTTTTTAGCATTTTATTTATAGCTGTTTATCTGCACGATCAAGTGTATGTCAAAATAAAAATGATAACACCGCTGACATGGAAAAACAGTCGTAAGTTTAATGAACTGGAAACTTAAATTAAAATTACTATCAGTTCAATAGCTGCAAAGATTACTCCCAAACATACCCAAACTTCTTAATAGTATAAGTAAAGTTAAATTTTATCCGGTTATAGTTAACGTTGAATAGTTTTTCAATATAAAAGTCAAATAATAAATATAAAATAACATAATAATAAGGTGAAATTCCCGTGCCTGTACATGGCAATCCCAGAAACTCACAGATTCATTCTTTAATCAATTAGAAGTTCGTACTCCATAACTCCATAGACACTATATTTATTTCCCGCCAATACGGCGGCCATTTTGAGACACTAGCGACCTCTATTTGATAGCCGTTTTATCGTAGCCAAGGACGGTTTTTAGTAGCCACTTCGTAGCTTGAAGCGATGCAGCTAAATGCTCTGCCATAATTGGCCATCGAAATGATAGCCCAGAAAATGTCAAACCATAAAGAAAGACGCTCCCAGTCACTTTTATTGTCACTCAAACAATTTAGGCTTTTGAGAATGACCTAATTTATGAAATCGTTTAGACGGTATGATACACTTGATAATTTATCATTGCAGGGGCGCATTCAGCCCACAAACTCATCACAAGTAAATTAGGATTATGGGCACGTCCACAGTGCCAACTATGGTAGATCCGCCACTAAATCGTTGGTTACTCAATAGATTGGCCGCAGCTTACTATGCTTTCTTAATCTAAAATCTTTGTCAAGAAATCGAAATACCCAAGCAGAAGGTTATACCTCTGAAAGGGAACAAAAGGACGGTTTGGAATAAGCTTCATAATAATCACACTTTTAATGACTTTTTCAAGAGAAAATTAATATTTTTTATTACAAATTAACGACGTATTTTTAATATAATGGCGTATCGCTTTCATATAACGTATTCAGATTTTAATTAATTTCGCATAAAACGATACAAAATGGGCATTTTTTCAATCACTTAGCGAATGACATTGCCCGAAGCGATATACGGCAAATACTGGGTTATTTGGCTCTCGGAGTTACTGAGCAAAAAATATCGAACATAATATAGGGCAAGATATATTTTCTACTCAATTGAACTTAATATTTTTAATGTGTTTCGTTCTACAATAATCCCTCAAATTCCAATAGTTTCCAATGATTCTGAACTTTTTATTGAGGTCATCCATCTGCACAGATCATAATTTACATTCCCTCACTACAAGACATAGGTATTTTCCACACGACTGGGAAGAGATCAAGTTCAGAACCTATTGCTTACAATCCCGAGACAGTAATCATTCTGTCATTGAATTGTCCATATTATAAGATACACAAATCACATCCAAAATAACTTAACACTAATTGCCCGAATACTTTGCAAATACGTTATGCGAGTTCCTGCTAAATACTTGAGGTTTTATCACTCCCCGGAGTACTAAAATTTGGAGAACTCTAGTTAGAACAAGCTTTGCAGTTGGGAAGATACGTAAATTGCTAATCTGATTCATTATAATTAATATAGTGCTTGTGGGTCTTCTCGCCATAAATCTATTATCTACGAAGATTTTGAGGATGTGAATGGGACGGACTTGGGTTATAATAAGGGTAACTTTACAAACTAACAATTATTTACTCTGGTCATTGACAATCTTTCCGATACGCTCAATAGGTCAATGTTCTGACCGTTTTTTGACAGCTGTCAAAACATTCGGTAATCAGTTCAGCCATTTCAGCGTATCTTTTACTAATAAAATACCAAAGAGTTCCGTCTAGAAATGTTATTCTGCTTTAAAAGGCTGAAAATAAAAGTCATTTAAAAAATGTTTCCCTAAAAGTTGAGGTTGTTCTGAAATTATGTACGGCGGGATTAAACTTGAAGTCAGATAAATTCAAATTAAATCAATCGTTGCGTGTAATGTAAGGGGCTGCAAATGTGCCACAATTTTTAATGTCTGTTTTTCTTCTCGCATTCAGCTTATTTGCTTAAACTGAAAACAAGCATTTGTAAATGTGTAAAGGACTTTTTAATGCTTTATGCTGTTTAGGCTTATTTTTGGGTTTTGGATGTACTTTTGCAGTTAAACCTGAAGAATATTGTTATTCGGAAGAGTAATACTGTACACGAGATATTATTTTCATATGAAAAACACGTAGAATATCATTTTGAGCTGTTTTTTATAGGCAGACTCATGTATTATTTTCCTAGAAGCTTTTCCGTAAATTCCCGGTAAAAATATAGTCCTTCCATCAAATTCAGTACCTAAGTGGTTTAAAAACGACAAACAAGTTCACTTTGTTTTTCAGATACCAGCGAGCGACATAAAATGTAGGAGAGAGTGTGAGATAACCGTATTAGGCAATAATAAAACGCGACGCATATGTTGTAAACAACTTCCATGTTTTGTTTGCTTTTTTAACTATGATACAGAATTCAAAGATATGGTAGATGATATTCTATATAATGGTGAAGTTTGGATACATCAAGCAACAATTTAGAACACGACTTTCTGGTAACAACTAGAG
This sequence comes from Helicoverpa assulta, assembly GCA_963856015.1. NCBI lineage: Eukaryota > Metazoa > Arthropoda > Insecta > Lepidoptera > Noctuidae > Helicoverpa > Helicoverpa assulta. The sequence continues at coordinate 10,492,142 of CAWLCW010000023.1, forward strand.
TTTCTTAGTTCAAATCGACATAAACATGTAAAATAAAGATGCATACTCTGTGGATAACTAATAAAAAAAAAGCACTTTATTTAATAACTGTTACAGCCTTTGTATCGTCCCACTGCTGGGCACAGGCCTCCTCTCACGTGGAGAAGGACTTTATTTAATAAACCTCCTTACATATTGATTAGATTTCATGCAAGCCAATTTGTTGGTTTGAGCTGGCTTATCCTTGAAACTGCGCAAAACTGATTTTTCATATGATATTGCCCCCGGCGCGGAACAGCCAATAAGCTATTATTTGGCTTTCGAAATTACTAATAAATAAGAAGGTAACATAATAAAAGACAAGACATTTCTGAGTTAAGTGAGCTATCATCGCATGTCTTATTCCGTATCATATTTTTTTATAGCTAGAATAGAAACATTGGGAAGTTCACAAACTTCTGTGACTAAGTATTCCAACAGGTAAAATAAGTGGGCGCAATCAATAGATAATATTCTTTAAGGACAAATTTTTTAATCGCCAGATTTTATCTGTTTGACGTTTTATCAGCGTTTATGTAGAAAATACGTCAAACTGTTACATTTATTTCCAAGATTATTTCCAAGACAAAAGTTAAGTGATAATGATCGAAAAATTTACTTTTAATATAAAGAAGTTTAGATACTCCTTCTACTATTGAATAGCAATAAAAATTGTATCACTAATACGGCACAGAACGTCGTAATAATTTCATAGTTATACCTTCCCGCCTCACATCATTCGATCAAGGTGCTTATACCAGAGCGGTCATCATGTGGAAAAAATTCAAAGCATTTTACAACAAAGAAAATTACGACTTTACTAAAGGGTATATCGATGGGTATGAGTTTCATAAGACATTCTATCAAATAATGGTCGCCTTCAAGGTTGCTGATTTAAATAGCCCGAATCCACCATCGTAAGTAAATACCGTTAGTTCTTAACATCTAATCTATACTAATATTATAATCTCAGGAACTACTGGTCCGATTTGAAAATTTCTTTTAGTGTTAGATAGCCCATTTATCGAGGAAGGCTATAGGCTATATTATTTTTTTTACTTTTTATCCCGGTACGGGAAGTAGTTCCCACGGGATGCGGGTGAAACCGCTGGCAGAAGCTAGTTAATTATATTCGATTAGTTAAGAAGCTGGAAATATAAATAGAATCTCCATGCTATTGTTGAATTTTGGTCAAATCACCTCACTTTAGAGCACCTTAATTTGTTCCGGATATGACAGGATCACTCACTGTAATGACAATACCATCAGACATAGAACATTCCTTACACATTTTTCTCAATATCATGACTATCAACGTTACCTACATTCCAGATATTTCAATCAAAACTTGGTCATCTTCATATCTGGCTTCAGTGCAATAACGTTCACTTGTACCTCTATGTTCCATGGATTCGAGAGTTTTGATATACCTCTCATAACAGAAGCAGGAACGTACACTATTGTACTGTTCTATGAGTTGCTGATAGTTTCTTGTACGTGGAGATATTTGCCGCAGTTTCATCACCTTCTGCGAGCTATTAAGGATGACTTTCATTATATTTGTACGACAGGAGAGAAATACAGGTTTGTGAAGGAATATTTTTATTATTGCATTATTATTTTTCGTATATAGATATGGTAATACAAGAAGGACTGTTATCTATTTTTTTCACTGAGTTCAAAAAGGTTCTTAGTTTAACCTGTGTGCCGTATGTATGTGCGCGAGTATCTCACGTTAGGCTGACCGCTTTTGATACGATTTTCAGCACAGTATTAATCAAACTTAGGTGGAGTTTTTGGCTCGTTTTTATCGAAGTCTTTTTTTTTGCGGAATTAATTTTGGATTTTCTAATTCCATTATTTCAGAGTGCAGTACTTTCAGGCTCAGTTAAAAACTTGGAAGATCTGCATAACAATGTTTATATTCACCGTGACCATTTCTGTTGGGATGGTTACATTTGCTACTCTATCACTGGTGTACTTCCTAGTTACTTATGATCCTGAGATCGGAGGCAGTCGACCACTTTTGTTTCCATTTTGGATGCCTAACGTAGACTTTGGCGCGTCACCAGTATACGAAATGGCATTTATGTTCGCGAATGTAAATGTTCTCATCTACGCTTATAATTACATCTGTAAGTTCGCCTACTTTTTTCTTGCGTTTTCATAAATGGTGATTGCATAGCGAGAAAGCTAAGAAAATTTTCGTGGCTTATTCATTGATAATGGAATTAATTGCTTATTTTTTATTATTTGACATTATGTTTTCTTTACTACTGTTATTTTTCAGTTATGATTCAAACTCAAATAGTGTGGATAAGACAGATAACTTCAAAAGTTGATATCGTGAATTGGAGTATCCAAGACTTGCTCGTTGACATACGACCAGCCACTTCTGAACACGAATCAATGTATTACAATTATTTAATACAAACCCGTATGAGGGATATTGTTATACACAATCAGGCCATGTACAGGTATCATTCGTTTCAAAACTTACCAAAAAAACATACATCTATACCTACTCATAAGTATGAAGAAGAAAGATTTGATTGTTTGTTTGAATCGGATAGGCTCCAGAATGACTGAATCAATTTAAATAATTATTTCATATGTTAGGAAGCTACACCATCTGCGCTAAACATGGATTATGTTTTATCGGGATACGGGAAGAAGTTACCCCGGGATGCGTGCGAAACCGCGTGTTACTGTTGGGAAATAAAAAATTACACATAAAATAGCAAGGCACTTCTCTATTACCTATTGCATGAATTTGTTAATGCATAAACATAGTCGCGTCACTATGCCTAGAAATGTGGCTGCTAATTCAATTATTGTCCTTCGGCCAGTAATTAGGCCATGTCCACTGGACATTTACGGCCACTCATGCTATGGTATGGACCAATTAATTATTGCTTTCTCCAAGTTATTATTGGAATTCGAATATTGGGAACATTGGGGCTAACTATATAAGTACCTACCTACGACTATATTTATTGCAAAATATTTTGAATGCTCAAGCAAAAAGTATCGTTTAGGAAAGCTGGTATTCGATGAAGTTTTGAATCCTTTACAACTGGCTGGAGAACGGTTATTAATATTTTACTTGTTCCTTTTTCAAATGATTATAGACTAATGGAAGATTACGCGATTGTGTACAAGAAATTATTGATGTTCGAACAAAAATGCTGCGGTCCTGTCGTTTGTTTGACTTCTTACTGTCTTGCATCGGTAATAATAAAAAATATATATAAATATTTGTTTTATTTTATACCAAGAATAACGATTAGCGTAAGTTATTGTTATGAATATTTTTCAGAAATTTGACGAAGGCGAGTTTCAAGCTATTCTGTTATTGCTCTGCATTGCTACCATTGTGTTGCATTTTATACCGAGTTATTTATGCACTTTCCTTGCTTTTAAGGTATGTTGAAGCTGTATATAATATTAACATCCAGGTAGACCTCTAAAATATGCCATTTTTTAATACAAAAACTTTCCAATTAAGTAATACATAAAATATTCTTCTTGTCAGACTGTATGTTTAGGCAAACCTCTGTATTGGCTGCACCGATTTTGATAGGACATTCACTAGCTGATGGTAAGTCAACGTGTAACTTAGGCTACAACTTTATCTGGGTGAGAAAAATAGTTCCCTTTCTAAATACCGAGTTAAATATAAATAAAGAGTGACCCGTATTCCACCAAACAATAATTTACATGTACCCTCAATTTACATTTTCAGGTAAGTTCTGTATGTAACGCGTGTTGGAGCATTCCTTTCTGGAATGCAGGCCCCGTGATACGAACTTACATGGTCCTTATAATGCAACGCTCGCTACGACCCTTGCCGCTCCAGGCTGCCGGCTTTGAAGACATCTCTATTGAAACATTCTCCAAAGTAAGTTAAATAAATAAGATAAGTAAGGAAATAACTTTGAGTGAAACTTAAGAAATTATTTTAATTTTCAGAAAATGACAAATGCTTACTCAATGTTCAATATGCTGAGACAAACTAATCTCTAATAAGCTGGCACCCAATTAGCAAGCCACCACTGTCTTTAATAATCCGCTAAGATGCACAGAACAAGATGATTTAATTAAACGATTCTATGATCCTTATTAGTTTTATTATACCACTCGTTTCCTATTTAATCTCCCTGAATGGGCCATTTAGTACCAATGAATTCGGAACAATGAAATTCTTGTCACGTAAACTTGGCGCCCAACGTGGGACAAACAAACACATCGATATTTCACCTGGTAGTAATATTATTTACCTTTTCTGTTGTTTTGTGATATTTACAAGCAAAATATAAATCAATAAACAAAGGAAAATCTGAACATTTCGAAAAAAATGTGAAATCATATAGAATTTCCGATTGCCAACAAACGAGTTCATATAGAAACAAAGCTTTAAGCAGTAGGTACTTATGCAATAGGTACTTCCATAGAACACTTAATCACAATCACGAGAAGGAATCAAACGCCCATAAAGTCAGACAGACACTATAGGGCACTTTCATAGCGCAATATCCAATACAACACGTATAGATAGTTCAACTCAGATTTGCGCGCGGCCCTATGTGTGCGTCGGCTTGTAAATATACAACTTTCATTCGTGTGACAGTGACGTCGTCCGAGGATGACATGTTCTTATCGCTTTTTGTTATGGGTACAGTCGTTTACGAAAATACTAGTTATTCACGGAGAAATGATTAAGGAGTCAGGTAAAGCGTTTCAAAAAATTAAACAACATTCAAAGCTTTTTATTATTAAATCTTTGATTATATATATGTCTAGATGTAGCATCGAGTGCGCGCAAGCGTGGAAAAAAAAGTCGATGTACTGTTCATCGACAGGAGCTTTCCCGTCAATCAGAACAGATCGTGCCGCTTAACTGTCAAAACGTATTACGCGCTCTAACTAAAATACAAATAACAGTGGTAAAATGACGACATGTGCAATTAAAGTCTGCCGGAATTATAAAGGAAGGCTAGAAAGTGCCAATAACATCACCTATCATCGGTCAAGTGACCCAGAAAATTAATATTAGTTTTTTGTAATTATGTTAATTTATGTTTACTAAATTACGCCATATTGTATCAGTGTTGCCAGTTTCTGTTTTTCATTTTCCCAACTTCACGTGTTTATGTTATGTATGTATAAAGGATATTTTAAGCATTGCGCAAAAAAATAATAGGTGACACTAATCAATAGTATCAAATCATAGATTTAATTTCCATTTTTATTGCTCGGATAGACATTTTCTGATTCTCCAAAATATTATCTACTATTATTTGATTAGTAAATGATGGTCATCAACGTAACATATTTTTTTAGTATTCCAAGTAATCTTATTATTAGGAGTCAGTGTATAGACCGCATTAAAAAAAGCCGCGGAGATGCGATGTGGACACCAACAAAAAATACCTTAGTGTGTTCCGATCACTTCCGCAGCAAGGACATGAGTACTTTCGACAAGATAGGGCGCCGAAGACTTACAAAAGGAGCAGTGCCAAGCAAGGTTCAATGTTCTATAAAGTTATAGTATCATTTAAAAAAAGTAAAAAATAACGTAGCTTCTAAGCGAAAACTTTTCAAAAACCAAATACAAAGAGATGGTCATTGCCCTGGTTTTAGTATTGTTTTATCACCAAAGTCTTTGTAAACGTGTTTATTTAAAATTAAAATTAATTTTTTGACTTTGTTTTATTATTGACTTTGACCATGTGATCTTTCATTTAAATTTTGAAAAATAATTTGGCCTAAATTATTAAATATTTTGATACTTATTTAATTAACTGAGTTGATTAAAGACAGTTTAGTAGACTTCAATATACTACCGCCTAACTCTAATTTAATTAGTAATTTTGATTTATATAAAAACACTATGTATACAAACTTATTTAATTAGTCATTTTTTTTTCATTATTTATGGGAGAATCGTAGAAGCTGGTATCATTATTTACGTCAACGCGCAGTTTAAAATGACACCTACACGCACACATGCATAACAATTTTGTCTCTGCTTCTTTGTTGTGATTGTAGGGTGACACTCCATCTAGACATATATATAATCGAAGTATTAAATATAGTTTTTCATTATTTTCTCATACGTCTTTTCAAATTGACATTGACAGTATCTAAGAAATAAATGAGGTGAAATATCTAAGATGAATTAAATACTCCTTACATATTTTCTAGCTCGGGGTACGCGGACAATAAATAAAAGTGTGGACTAAGAATGTAAAAAAACGTATAATCTAGTATAATAATGTAAACAAAATGTGTGGGGAATTTTAAAAAATTATATTGCTTCGCATACCTAATGTCGACCAAAATAAGACGGAAATAATGAAACTCATAAATGAACGTTTAAGTCAAATTGATGAAGGGATGTGGGGTAATACTTGTCGACATGTACAAAAGAAAAAAGAAGAATACTATAGACATTTTGACATAGAGTCAGAATTTATAATTCACCTTGGAGAGTAGCGAATCCGAAAATTCATCATTTGATTTTTCAAGTAGCGAATCAGAATCATTTTAAATAAATAAACATTAAATTACGTAATAACTGTTTTTCTTTAAACATCCGTATACAACCCCTAAATAACTGTATTTGTACCCGATTGTACCTCTTGTCACGCACACAAAGTCACTGTATATGTACAAGGGTTACCCACACATAAGGCCGCGCGCACGATTGAGTTGAACTTACTATAAATTATTACACTCCACCGGACACTGAAAATAGACAAGAAGGAAAGAGGCGAGCTTTATCCAATAATAATTCTCACTTGAAACGCTCTATTTGCTCGCCGTCGCACGATCTGATATTGAATATGGATAAAGTGAATTATATTCCAAACGGCGAGCGTCGACTCGCAGAGTTTCAGATAAGCGGATTACTTACAAGTTATAATTGGTTCTCGCTATTCGAGTGACTAAGAGAAAAACCCGGAGTCATTTCAAGCACCTCTTAAGTTCTTAGATAAAGGCAGCAATTTCTTTTTTCCCCTTTTTTAATTCGTTATCTGTGGTGAACGCAGTTTTGCGCAGTTCAAAATTTATAGCAGTCATAATAGAGATTAACGAAACAGTTCGTGGATTTCATACGACTGCGTAAGCAGACTATTACAAAAACTAAGACAGAAGTTGTGTTGGTATCTGCAAAGATACTATCTAGAACTAAGTAGACAGACAAGTCCAAACTACAAACTAGGATTATATGTTTGTTTACACTAATTCGCACTTCAACTACACTCCCAAAACAGCAACAACAAAACAAGCAAACATCACCACAGATTTACAGTCACATGAAGCTTTTACCCACCCAGAGTTAAACTCCAAATCTCATTGCTCCACAACTGTATTCCTAGATTCAATTCATTCGTACGTTGCATCCATTAACAATATTTCCATCCAGTATGTAAAAAAATGGTCACATCGAATGAGCACAGTTAGAGGACTGACCATGTTTGTAGCTAACGCAATTACCAGTGCCGACAGCGTCCTGCAATCTGAAGCCGATTCAATTAACAGCGGCTTTTAAGTTCATCCATTGTACGTATGTCTACTGCTCGGAGTGTATGTATGAATCATGTTTATCGTTTATTGAGTAGCATACTTTTTCGTATTTGGCCTATTTCATTTAAGAATTCTTACTGTGATACGTTTTTGCGAATAACCTCATTGGAGTTTGGGGGTCCTCCTAACACAATGGTATCGACAATTTATGTTGAAGTTCTTGAAATGTCCTTTGCTCGTACATTTTTGTAACAATAACGACAAAAACAATTTCTTCGAATGCTAACCACCACGAGAACAATCACTATACAGCAAAACCGAGGTCCACTTAAAAAAAAATGGAATAAAACCTGCATGGAGTCTGGCCCAGGGTATGGTGTTGCCAATATTTGATTGTTTCCGCGCTCCACCGGTGCGAGGCTCACGCGTCACTCATGTATGGCCGTGCTATGTACTCAACCCAGTTTGAACCACGTGTTAACTTTTGCTAGGCAAAAACGATTTTTACACTCAACTTGCTGCACAAACTATGTTGTTTTTGTAATAATTTTAATTTGGAATATGTTAATTAAATCTCCTTGTGGCATTATTCTTATTATCCCGATTTTCAAGCTAAACTTTAGTTTTTAATTTCTTGTTTGAATTGTAATAAATCTTGTTTGTTGATTCTAAAACTATGTTATTCTCTGAAGCTTAAAATAGCTCCTTGAATACCTACTAGGATTTAAGTAAATGATTTACTTACGTTTTTCGCTCATACACTGGATTTTGCGACCTACGGTATTAGGCTTATTAAATCATCTTTAAGGCTGTTAATTCGTCGAGTTTTCAATACTTCTTCACTAAAAACTGCAAAAAAGTATTTAAATTCACTCCTGAAATAGGTATCTAAAAAACTTATGCTTACCTATATCTATCATAATCACCTTCAGGCTTGATGAGAAGTACCACAATTTCTTTGTTTAGTTCGATAAAGAGACACGTTTTAAGTTAAAGTACTTTTATATAATAAGTAATTTACTGAAGAAAATTCTAGACAAAGTTTTTTTCGTCGTCATTTTACGTGGCGGTTACAGTTGAGTGAAGACGCCAAATGAGCCAGTGGGACACTAGTTATCAATTTGTGTGAAACTACCAAGAAAGTTTGTTTTTCTGATAGCTAAATATGTTTGAAATTCGTACCAAACGGCATATACGTTAGTACATACTTTATCTGGTACAATTAATTGACGGTTTAATTTGTTTTTGTTAATGAAGGAGTTAATGGTAATGGTATAATGTTTAGTAGTTTCGATTAGATGGCCTACTTTAAACCTACCTCAATTAGTAACTAAAGTTTTTTTTATTAAAAAAAAAATATAGTCTACAAAATGAAGAGTTGCTTCATTACACATCATTGAAGCAATCTTAAAGGTCAACCTGCTAAAGTGTCCTTTTTAATTAACGTACAAATTTTATTCAAATTATTAAGCGTTTTATGAATAGCCCCTAAAAAGGTGGACCTTTCTGTCGCGTTGGAGATAAAGAGGAGTATTACAAAATGTTCAGTTACATCTGCATTCTCGACTTGTCGACCGCACTCGGTGGTCAGAGCGGACACGAATCGTAGAAACAAATGAACCAACTAGGTACATACGAGTTGGTTTTTTGTATTTTCAATGTTTGATAGATGTATGGTAGATCAAATTAGGCCATTTTCAAAGAATTGAATTGATTAAGTATATAATTAAGTTTCATAAAGTAACAATCACAGAATGTACCTTTAGTAAAATTTTACAAAAACAACTATACCTACCTTTTAATGTTGACTACAGATAATGTCTAGATGCACAGAATTAATATGAAATAAATCAGGGAGAAACATCAGCAAAGTATCATTTACAGAATATAAAATTAATTTACTTTTTTAATTCTGTACCTACATTCAGATACCTATCCGATATAGAGTTTATTGTGCAAGTAGTATAGTTGTTGTATATCCGTCGAAATACTTACCTATCTTTCAATAGGCACCCCCTATACTTTATCCGTCAGGAAACAGGGGCGCTGCAGTCAAACCTGCTACTCTTAATCTATAAGACCAGTTTCCTCTTCATACACAACATTTTTTTAACTTCCCACAAAATAAATAATAAATAAATAATAAAACAAACGGGGTGAGCTAAATAAAACCGTTTAAATACTTTTCTAAGTTTGTATGTACTTTCTAAGTATATCTTAGACACCAATGACTGTGTTTCGGATGGCACGTAAAACTGTAGGTCCCGGCTGTCATTGAACTTCCTTGGCAGTCGTTACGGGTAGTCAGAAGCCAGTAAGTCTGACACCAGTCTAACCAAGGGGTATCGGGTTGCCCGGGTAACTGGGTTGAGGAGGTCAGATAGGCAGTCGCTTCTTGTAAAGCACTGGTACTCAGCTGAATCCGGTTAGACTGGAAGCCGACCCCAACATAGTTGGGAAAAGGCTCGGAGGATAATAAAAAATACAGCAACTCTGTTCATTCAGAATCTCCCACACATCGCCTACATTTGGCGATCCTTGCTAAACCTATTTGCCGGACCGACATTATCGGCTCGGCAAATTTCTACAATCTCTGTCCCTTTGTGACCGCCACTGGTCATGACATGTCAATTACGATATCCTGTAAGCCAGCTCTTGATACATTATAATCACATTATATTCTATTTTCAAAAGGAAAATTCAACCGTTATGTCTGGTTTGTAATGGTTTTAGTTGTTGGATGTATGTTGAAATTGGATCTTTTGATGTAATGTAGTTAAGGAATGTTGAATGTATCTGAAGATAAGTTTCTAAGTAACTATTCTTATATTATTTAAAAAAAAGGGATTGGGAGAGTTAATATATACATATGCAACTTAAATGTTAATGATCCCCAATTATTGCCATTTAAAAAAAATATTTGTAAAAAATCAAAAAATCTGCCAATTAATCCAACACATCAAACGAACGGTACAGATCCTTTATAACACCAATCACAGTTTAATGACGTCAGATCCTAGTTATTGGTGACGTCACCAATCCGCCGGGTGTCAACGCAACGAGCCCACTTAACGTATTCGGACGCAAATCCTGCCGCCGTCCGATCCGATTAAAAGCGTCCGAATTTTATGCTTATATGCGTGTCTATGTTTGGGGTTTAGGGTTATTGACTGTTAGCAAATAACGAACGTGGGAAGTGTGAAAAGTTGTGAAAGTAAGGAATGTTTTGTAAACGCTATCATGTTACCGTAAACTAAGTGAAATGAGCAATTAGGCCTACCTAAATAACTAAAACTATTTTTATATTCATTTCAAAGATTAATATTTTTTTTAGATAAAACCTTTTTTGTACCTTATGTCCTATAACAGGCACAAAACAAAAACGGCAACCATCTAAAATTCGAATTAATTTGAACAATTGAAAATAGAACGACTATAATAGCTGGAAATGTCACAGCGACCTGAAGGCTGGAAGTCCACATTTACATTCTATTTATACCCTGTTATGCAAGCCTGAATTTAGCTTAACGTAAAAGCTTTTCCCTGTATGTGCAGTAGCAATTAAAAACCTTTTCAACATTGTCTTATGGATCCGATAATGGGCAATGATGGCGTATTTCGGATGAGTTCGTCGTTGCCGATAGACTGTTGACATCTTCTGATTGGATTTTTGAACGAACTCTGCTTTTGTGTGGGAGTTCTTATTTTCAGGGGTTGTGTTTACTTCGCTTGCGTGTTTTAGGGGTATGGTACTGTTCAAAAGGTTCAGAAGTGTACCTTTACTTGAACTAGAATAATTGACTTAATTTAAGTCTTAATTATTCTCTCCTTCTATATTCGAATATAATATATAGGTACTTCGGTACTTAGAACAGTTACAAAACATATTAGTAAAACTTCTATTTAAAATATTAATGTCCAAATCTTATCCTGACCTCTTTTACTATACATATTATACCTATATTACTATAACATATTCAGTTCATGACAGATTCAATACAAGAATTGTGCAAAATGTGTTTTGATTTGTATTGAATTGTGAATTGAATTTAAATTCGTACATGAAACACTGCTGATTTGATATATGCAGTTCCCAAAAGTGATTTAGTACTAAAACTGTCACAAATCAAAATACGAACAACACCAGTTTACACCCAACAAATAGCACTTTATTCCTTTTAAAATATCAACAATTCAAAATAACGGGCACGACAGCGACACGCCTGACACGTCCGCTAGTCACCGCTGCCGAGTTTTGAATGACATCTTATTTCCTCGGCACACTAGCGCCGTTCATGTAATACCTACCTACCCACGTGCTTCTATTGAACGTTGTCGGAACTACCGTCCTACTTTACATACTACATAAACGTCATTGTTTTTGCGTTCCAACTTGTATTAACATGTCATTTGTTTTGATATGTTTGATGACGGTTTTGTTAGTGTTTAGGTTAAATGAGAGATTGGTCCAAAAATATGTGTTACCTAGTAATTATCAGAATAACTAAGTGTATTATAATGTAAGCCAGAAAAGAAAACCTGGACTATAATTTCAAATATTCATATGAAATCAAAACATATAATTAAGTTTTTTTTACAAGCTTTTATTTAACTTGCAATGTATGTATGTATGTATGTAACTATGTGTGTTCGGGTGAAATTTTACAACTCAATTTTAAGGCACTTGCCCTCAACCGATTGAGCTGAAATTTTGCATACATGTTTAGTTTGGATGACAATGCATGTTAAGCTATGTGACGTCATTCTAAGTCCAATATGGCTAAATATACAAGATGGCCTATACAATATGGGTATCAAATGAAAGGGATTGACAAATAGAACACATTGCACTTTACGAAATTAAAATCCAAGATGGCCGCCGCTACAAAATGGTGAATAACCTATTTTTTTCAATCCCATCCATATGGGTATCCAATGACAGGGCTTGACAAGTAGAATAAAGTGCAAACAGACTTAGGAACTTACCAGGTGAAAACTAAAAAGTATAAAATAAATTGAGGTAAAAAATCTTTAAAAACAAGCTTTTATTTAAATGCGATAAAAAGAAAAAAATAAACTTTTACTGTAACTTTACTGTCAACTTATAACGACATTTCAAATTTAACATATTTGACACAATTTATATGTTTTAAAAGCTTGTCGCGATTTTACTAAGAAAGTAAATACGAGTACTTAAATATCGCGACAAGCTTTTAAAACGTATAATTTGTGTCAAATATGTTTTTGAAATGTCGTTATAAGTTGACAGTAAAGTTACAATAAAAGTTTATTTTTTTCTTTTTAGCGCATTTAAATAAAAGCTTGTTTTTAAAGATTTTTTTACCTCAATTTATTTCACTTAAATTAAAAATCATTTAGTAGGTACCTTCCTATATTTGAATCTTACGGAATTGTATGAATGTACACTACATTAGAGGAACTTCAGAATATTATGCAAAATAAAGGTTCAGAAAATAATTCATCCAATTTGATGTAACACTACCCAAAGGGCAACACAGGTAAGAAGGTCGGTACGTTGTCCCGGCTTTAGCAAACCGCGTTTGGGCTCCCAAACACCTTTGTCCATTTAAAAATAAACATGTCTGCCGACTGTATTGTGTTTCCGAGTCATCTCTATCCACAGCCGCTAGCATTCATTTTGCTCTTATTTTCTCTTCAGTGAGTTGAGTTGTGGGTAATTTTATTAGTAGCTAAAACAATTTATTTGAATATTGACTCAAGTACCTAAGTATATTGCTTAAGATGCCGAATATTTGTTGCTAGCTAAAAAGATTATAGGGAAAATTCTATTGATATTTTCAGTAATTACTTGCAGAAGAGTCTCCTGATAACACAGATATCTTATTCTGGGAACATTTACTTAATTTAAATTGGTCATGAGCCCTTTAAAAAAAGGTATCAAAACCTATCACCACTCACAAAATCAATTCGCCTCACCTCGCATTTAACGAAACATTTACGAGTCCTCAGTCATTTATAATTCAAATTACAGAACTCAAGTGGGCATAAAGCGAGGACTATAACTTGCAGGCCCCTAAGACCTCGTAAGTAAAGAACTGTTATTGCAGGAAGCAGGTTAACGTTCGAGAACGACTTCACAGGCTGTTGGGTAACCAGCGCACTGAGGGTTAGGTGCACGAAGAAGGGTGGTGGTGGTGACGCCTCGGTTCTTCTTAAATAGCGGAACGAGATCGGTTGGGAATTAAATTTTATAAATGGCATATCTTGCTTTGAATAATCTGTACATTTTTTGGTGTAAATACCCCATGACTGCCATGATATGAGGTTAGTTTTGGTATAATCTATACTAATTATTTGGTATATTTGGTATAATTTGGTATAATTGGTATAATTGGTATAATATATTATAAAGCCGAAGACTTTGTTTGTTTGTTTGTTTGTTTGTTTGTATGTTTGTTTGTTTGTTTGTTTGAACGCGCTAATCTCAGGAACTACTGGTCAGATTTGAAAAATTCTTTCAGTGTTAGATAGCCCATTTATCGAGGAAGGCTATAGGCTACTTTTTATCCCGGTACGGTAAGTAGTTCCCACGGGATGCGGATGAAACCGCTGGCAGAAGCTAGTTTAATAATAACTGTAGTAGGTATCTGCGATATGTTGTACGTATTAATTAGCGAGTGAGCGTATTATACATACATATCTTTTCTTTTTAATATGAAACGCCGTCCAAAAAAGCAATAAAATAATTTTGAAAAGGCTATCGAAATTAGTTAAACTCACATAAACAACTGCAATAGATACTAATCTCAAAACACTGACTTCCAGAGCCAAGGTAGATAGTTTATTTTTTGTAACATTAAAATAAACTTTTAAATATTGAAAATAAACACGACATTCAGAAGATAAAAATGCCACGGTGTAAATCCATGTTTTCTTAGTAATAGTGCATGGAATGTGCTTCAAACTTCACTGTAGTGGTGACGCTTTGAAGCAAACTATCAAAGGCTAGCTCTATGAATGCCACAAAATAATGACGGAGTATTGGAAATCAAATTCAAAATGTATTTTCTGTTAGTCAAGAGTTAGAAATAGTATCTACTGTAAATTCAGTTTGTAACATTTGCATCCACTTTTAAAAAATACCTAAGTACTTCAAAAAGTTTTGTTTATGCAAAGAAAAAAAAATGTATTCAAATTATTAAGCAAGTTGCAAATAATGATGTTTAAATGAAAATACTGATTAAAACAGTGTCTCGTTATCTATATTGAATAAACACTCAAAGTCGCAAGTATACCTACTTAACGAGTTAGAATTGAATTTTAAGTATTGTTGAAATACATGGGAACTTAGTCAATACCTTAGTACCTACTGACTTTTATTACACTAGTCAGAGAACGCTACACATTCCCTTCAAAGTGATGACCGATGTTCCATCTGCATACAACATGATGAATCCTGACGAGACCAGCTCAGGCAGTCTACAAAAGAGTTCGCACTCCATCCAATAAGTCGTGTGTAAGCAATATCGTGCGCCATGACCTGTCTCCTGTGTATCGCACACATTGAGAACAAAATAACTAGCGGAGGTGACATAACGGAAAATCGCCTAAGAAAGTAGCGCGCCAAAATGCGGGTGTGGGGGCACGAGGAACGTTACTATTTTCGCCCTTATACGCCTTCTTTAGACCCGACCATTTTATTGTAGTACGAAAAATCATTGGCAGATGTCTCAAAAACCCTGAACGCCTCTTTACTTCTCGCGTAGCTGATCGATTTGGTCATGCCGAAAGCACGAATGTGACGTGGAAAAGGCGCCTGATCTACCTGCATTATCGCGTCTCCGCTCATCATTCCTTACTCCGTGTTCGCACACGTTTAATTGAGATTCAAATTATTCCGAAAGAGCTCGACACTTCGGCTCAATGGAAACCTTTTGTTTACATCGACGGCAATAACGTACTGCATAATGTTCCGATGGACAGAACAAAGTTTGTTTACTGAAAAAACAAAACTCATCATTTTGTTACGGAAATTGCAGTTTGCATATTGCCAATAAAAAAAAAGAATTATCCAATCAAATTTAAAGCTTATTGATTTCTGACACTTACGCGAATATTAGACATTTAAATAAAACTACTTTTACGGATTTTATCGCGGTTATATTAATATTATTTAATCCCGACGTTTCGGATCCTTTACAGCATCCATGGTCACGGGCAGACTCGTCGGTGACGTCGGGATTAAATAATATTAATATAACCGCGATAAAATCCGTAAAAGTAGTTTTATTTAAATGTCAAATTTAAAGCTATTATATTAAAGACTAGCTTCTGCCAGCGGTTTCACCCGCATCCCGTGGGAACCTCGGCACGGACCCGGATAAAAAGTCTAGCCTATAGCCTTCCTCGATAAATGGGCTATCTAACACTGAAAGAATTTTTCAAATCGGACCAGTAGTTCCTGAGATTAGCGCGTTCAAACAAACAAACAAACAATCAAACAAACAAACTCTTTAGCTTTATAATATTAGTATAGATAATAATAAAAAAGTTAATCTTACTACTTCTTTGTATGGTCTATTTAAAATAAAAAACATTGACTTTAACTTTGGTTATTCAAAGGAGCTATCGTTAAATAAAACTGGTTATTAGGTAGGTAAAACGACATGCAAAGGTTTGTCAATCTTATTGTAGTGTAGGCAAACGTGACAAATAGCTAAGGATAATAAAGACATTAGTGGCGTTACTACAAAAACTTAACCACCTGTTTTACACTTGTCTAAAAAAATTGTGGCTGCAAAATGAACCATATGTCAACGTCATAATTTGACATTTTTTTAGACAAGTCTTAAACTGACGTTTAAAAGTTTTTGTGGTAAGACGTTATAAGTCATGGTCACCTTTAACTACAATTTTTTAATTTTGAAAAATATGTACTACCAGGCCGATTTCATCAATGAAAATCCTTAACTTCTAACCAAGTTCTTCATTTGTGATAAGTTAACCCAATTTTAACCTTCTCTGCATCTGAAACCTTGAACTTATTTAAACTTTGTATCTACTCGAAAAAGCTATTCAGCGTGAGAAGCCAAAAAGTACACTCAACAGCCCCAAACTTCGTCGCTTGTTTGATTGAAAAATCTTTGTGTGTCACGACTTTTTCCATATTTTAATTTCCGTTTTACTGATAACCGCTGTTGATATCTTGTCAATCATGTTGTCATTTTCAATTTTGTTTCTCTTGTGAAAGAAACCGGAAAAGTGCGAAACGGACTCCCATACTGAGGGGTCCGTATCCCCTAGTTTTGTTCGGATATCTGTCCAGTTTTGACAGCATAGGGGACCGCTGTGTTTGTAGCTATTATTATTTTGCGGTAACGAAATGATAGTGGCGGTAACCTAAACAGTTTTTGACGAGAATCATCATCCTCCGAGCCTTTTTCCCAACTATGTTGGGGTCGGCTTCCAGTCTAACCGGATGTAGCAGAGTACCAGTGCTTTACAAGGAGCGACTGCCCTATCTGACCCCCTTAACCCAGTTACCCGGGAAACCCGATACCCCTTGGTTAGACTGGTGTCAGACTTACTGGCTTCTGACTACCCTTACTTACCTTTACTTACCTAGTTTTTGACGAGAATCCGGAATAGAAATGAATATATTTTTGATGCATAATTTTTCTATATAATTTTCGTTCATCGTTAAATTAAGGTCAAGTCTTTAGCTTTTTCCCCACTTCCAGGTCCTTACTTCCATGCTGCTTCTTATCTACTTTTCATGATACAGGTACTTTTGCATTTCTTTCAAAACCAATTTGTAAAGTTTAAAGACAAACAGCGTAGACAATGCTATAGTAATAATTGATAATATCACACAGTTTTAGATACCTAACCCTAAAAAGATTCAAAACCCAGCGACCCACTCGAAAGCTACGAACTTTCAAAGCGATGTCAGTAATAAAGGTGCATGCAGACTCATCGGAGGCGGCCGTTAATAATTCATGAACCTGCTTAGTGTGCTCTCGTCATGCCACACTTAACCTGGCGATCGGGACACCCTTTATGTAAAGTTCAGGGAATACTTTTTTAATTCTTGCGTTAGAATTTTTGTTTCGTCAGGTGTTTTATATTTCACCTTGTACCTAAGTATTTCAAGCGTAATTGTTTGTTTATTATTAAATAGTTTAATTTTAAATAAAAGAAGTTTGATTATTGATTTAGCGATTATTTGGCACATAACCACATTTAGAATAACGAAGAACACTTTGATCTTGAAAATATGACGCTAACTACAACACTAGAAGGTTTATATCATGGATCCAACGTAACCTTTTCATCATAACAAGCACTGAACTAAAAGACGATAGTTTCCTATGCCAAAGGAGCATGGTGAATACACTAGAGGCTCGGCTCTAAGGTTAAGGCCGCCATTAAGAATTCATAAAGTAAACTACCAGATACAATATGTCACAATGTTTTTAAACACAAGATGAGGCAATTGCTGTCTAACGCTCATAATTTACTAACATCGTGATATGTATGTTAATTTGTTCGTCTTTAGCATTTGACACTGAGATTACAATTGTAAATACATTGTTTACTTGGAATCTTTACTTTTGAATTTTCTATATTAGGTATTGATGAAGCTAGGATAATATGGCATTGCCATGGTAGCCTACTGATAATGCACCTGTATTTCAAATTCGAATATCCAGGTCGGAAAAATACCAAGGTCAATTTTCTCAAGTTATTGAAACTTTTAAAAGTTATCTTGGATACGCTGAAGAAATCTTAAAGGAAACTTAAAATATCAAAAATAAATCAGACATAAAAATCTGAGAACAGCTTTTTGTAATCGTCCAATCGTCGTCCGCAATCGTCCGTAATAAATATTTAACACAACATTTTTATCCTTAACATTAATTTGAAAACTGTTTCCGTTTTGTTGCTCGGAACTAAACCATATCCCTGAATATATTCTCCTTATCAAACATGAACAAAATATCTTAGCTCTTGTCATCCCCTCCACGTTTTCATATCACTTCCAACAATAATATTATAAGCCAAAGATTTTCCAAAGTAAAGCCGATGAAAGAAAAACAATATATCAAAAAAATCCTATACATAATAAATGTTATTTCCCTTTATTGTGACACCTCGTAGTTGTATGAAACATGAAGATATGAAGCGGTTATCCGTTTATATGAAAAGCTTTTAAAACAATTAGTCGCGTTGTTCGATAAAGGCTTGGAAGCACTCAATATAATTTACGCGGATTCAGTGATGTATCAATCATAAACACGAAGCGATGTTATTAATAATATGAGGGATTTTATTGAAAATAATTTCGTTGAAGTGATTTATTAAGTATCGTTTTTTACTCGCTGGAAAATGAAGGTATTTTTTGAGGTTGACATTATCCTGATTATGTATTTCATTGTTAGTTTAAGATGGCTGGCAATATTTTATGGGACTGAATACTTAGTTTTCTAAATGTTTGAGAGCAAATGTGAAAAAAATACTTGGGTGCATATGAAAAGTGGAATGGATGTTTCATATTGCTTACTTTTAGGAACTAATAATACGTTAAGTGTAAACGTCGCCTTGTTTCGATGTCCATATGTACCTCTAATCGAATCAGCCAATTAGATTCATCTGAATAGCGTTACTATACGTACAGCCGTTGTCTACAGCCAGTGAGCAAAACAACTCTCCCTGTACTATACAAGGTGTTATTTTAGTTCAAGGGAATAACCAAAAACTTTTTTAATGTTAGAGTTGACACATTCCATAGAATGGCATTAGGTGTAGGTACCATAAATCATACTTATTAGGAAACATAGAATTACCTAAAAGTGTATTCAAAATTTCGAAATCTTTTGTTCATCAAAATTACACAATTTATTAGGGGTAGTTGATTACCCTGTCATTTAAAACATGCTCTAGAAAAATGACTCATGTATAAAACAGCATCTTGTATAAACTAGAACCAACTAAATATAACAGTCGAGCACATCCCAGCAATAGATGAACCATTTTGAAACATATTAACCTAAATGATTTACTCCACTTAACACATCAGCTCGGCACCGCCCCAATGAATTTTATTTATGCCTATCACTTTGAACCGAACCACTACCCTGAAAGGGTTAATTAAGTGAAAGATTCTCATAGCCTGTGGACTGAATGATCATGTTAGACAAATTAGAACGTATTATTGAGCAAAGAACCCATATATAAACCAGCGATATAACGTTGTACAACATTTTTCACCCTTAATATAGACGTATGGGGGAATTTCAATAAAGTATGGTGAAATTGTTTTAAGTAAAGTGTGGTATATAAGGGTGGGTTTGGTTAATAATGGCATATTGGTTTGGTACGTTATTGGTCGGGACATTAGCATTTGGTGCGGTATGCATCATGATCATAGGCTTGCTTGATGGCATAATTTACCTGAGTCTCGTGATTGCCGAAGCTATGTATAGTAAGGTAAATGTTATGGTTAACAATTACACAGTAAACCAGTTACGTATATGCTCGAAAGTATTTATTGTCTCAAAAGTTACTGGTCCTTAGAGTCGTCTGGTCCTTCTATTAAATCTGGAAATGTAGGTGCTAAAATGAAGTTTTAATTAACCTATTTCAAAATAACCAGTATCTGCAGGTATAAAATCAAGGCAGAAATGTTTGATTACTCTAAAGTGATAAACACGGTTCCCATTATAACAGCAGTATAATATCTGGGTAGTTAATAGCCTGAAGTCATGAAATGTAGGTATAATGTTGATTGGTCTATACTGTCTACCTCACTACCTTGAAGCTATAAATTTTGTACGATTACGGAAACTTGGTATATAGTTGTTACAAGATATCAGTACCGATTTTATATTGAATGATAGTTTATTATGGTTCCTAAAGTACCTATAGATCTTGGAAAAATACTTAGGTAAGTACCTAATAAAATTATATAATGTTAACACGTAATAAAACTGCGCATAAATACATAAAACAATCATATTATGCCTTAATTTCCGTGTGTACGAAGATTTAAGTGCATTACCAACCTCTTTTTAAACGCTTTAACAAAGTTTACCAGGGTTTACAGCAGTTCTATTTTTAAAAAGAAAGATGTCGTTCAATCAAACAGTCGTCGCCGAAGCAGCTCGTTTGACTGAAGCTAAATTTCGTTAATTACGAACGTAACTGAGAGCCACTCTGCATTCTAGGGTTGAGGCCATAATGAGAAAAAAGCAAATACCTGTGTCAGGCGAAAATCGTTGTGATTCTGTGACCGTTTCTTGGAAATAATCCTGTATTTTGTAAAGTGAGAGGGTACATGACTTACTGCTTTATTAAAGTGAGTTAAGTAGTTCGCACAGGTTCTTTATTGTGAATTTATATCCATAATAGTCCCGTTTTCCTTTAAGTAGCTAGTTAAGTGTTTTAGTTTTATAATGTGAAATGATATCACAATAACTATGAAGTCAACAAATTTAATTGACCTATATTAACAAGACCTCTTTAACAAAGTAGATCCATAATATTGGAATTTAATAGGGCACTTAAAACCAACCGCATGTAAATTGAGTTACACGGAACTCATTCACTTATTGCTTGCTCAAGTAATTTTATATTCCCATTATTTGAAGCACTCAACAAAGATCAATCATGCGTGCCTTAAATTTCGTTTTTCTTTTCTTTAAAGATAATATATCTTTGAGTTATCTTTTCCGCTACACGGGGGTGTTATTTTCGTTTGTCGTTTTCGAAGTGGAATCCATGTAACTTTGCACGGGTGTCAAGTTTCATAAGAAATGTTGGGAGTAGCCGACAGTCATCTTTTATGCAGGCCAGTGTTTATTTTTAAGATCATAGTGGAACTAGTTCCTTTTGTGTTCTTAGAAAGAATAATTGTTACAGAAGAGTTAGCTAAAGTACTACAGTACATTCAAACGCTTGAAGAAATGTAGTAGAATGAAAATTGACTTTTCCTGAAAAAACTATTCTACAAATTTATTTTTTTTTAACTTTATTTTCCGTCATTTTTTTTATAAAAAATATTATTTGACTGATCATCAAACGCAAAGACAAAAGCAAAACTGCAATACAAAACGACATACCTAAATATGATATCAAAATCCTAACTAATATTATAAATGTGAAAGTAAGTCTGTCTGTCTGTCTTTTTGTCTGTCTGTCTGTCTTTCTGTCTGTCTGTCTGTCTTTTCTTCACGCCTATACTACTGAACCGATTTGTGTGAAATTTGGTACAGACATAGTTTGGAACTTGAGAAAGGACATAGGATAGTTTTTATTACAAAAAAATATAAAAATAAAAATAAAATTTATTTCGGACATATAGCGCCATCTATTGGTCAAACCAAAAATCATTATTCCACGCGAACGAAGTCGCGGGCAAAAGCTAGTATGAAATATGAAAAAAAGTATAAAGTTCCGTGAAAAAATGTTGAATGAAATTCAATTAAAAAGTGTGGTGTGTAACAGACGTTCGCTTTTTTAGCGTTTTCTATTTACCCAGTTCATTCTTTTGTTCGTGGCGGAATTTGACAGTTCAATTTTAGAAAGAGAGGTCGGATTACCGTAAAACCTGCCAGTACGGAGGTGTAGACATCAACAAAGGAGGATCGTAAAAGAAAGAGTATTATTTTATAAGGTTTATTATTTGCTGAATATGTGAGTTGAGTATGGGAGTATGAGAGCAGCTTTTTAGGCATTGATAATTTGTTTATACTCTGTAAAGTGCGGAAAACCTGTGCTTGGGATTTAACGATTACTCATTGTAATTTAAGTGGCTGTTTCTTCCTTTTTATTAACTAAGAGCTGTAAGTATTCAAATTATATTATAATAACCCGACGCAGTTACCCTCTATATTTAACACAAAAATGTAAACAAAACATTTTCCACACAATAGAAGACTCTTTATATAGACCGAAAAAAAATTGGAACACCAAAATCCATTTTCAAATTCAAAAAAATCGCCGGCAGCTCACCGCCGTATTCGGACACGTTTCACAAACGCAGGAGCCATGTTTCTATTTCGATTACCGAAATATTGGAAATAAAATATAACCGGTATCGTATTTCCAGGCGACAGGCGGAAATAAAGCTTGCCGACAAATCGACACGGCAGCCGCATCGCGGTGTAAGAGTGAGCCGTCATACAAGCCAACATTGACGAAATTGTATTACCTACCTACTGTAAAAACAGCGTACAACCCTAATTTATGGATGCATCATAGACAAGACGTGGTACTTTATTTCTATTAGTCAGAAAACTTTCTTGAAATTGCAGTTTGGATGAACATTTAGACAAAAGAATTTAAAACAGTCGCTAAATACTTTTATTTGACCAACGGTGTTAGATATTAGAAGTACATGAGCACAGAAGGTCAAAATCTATCATGAGAGACAAAATAATTGGTTTAGGAAACACTTTATCATCAAGGGCTTGGTCAAGTAATGCGAATTTGTAACGCTTATATCTGAGTCAAGGCTAATTACCATTGTTTTTGGATGATCACGTTGCCTAATATTTCATAGTTCAAGCAATAAGTGGGTATTGTGCAACAGCTTTGTTATAAGTCTACAAATAAAGACTGCTGAACCGAAGCCATCTTCTATCTTCATTTGGAAAATGCTCTGCAGGAAGTCGTCAACTTATGGTCATTGATTTTATTTAGAAAACCTATAGTTTTTATTTACTAAATCAGGACTACAGTTGGTACCTAGTTAATGAAATTGATCTTACCGTTAGTTGATCCCATAATTTTCTCTGTTTGGGACATTGATAATAACCTGATTTGAACTGATGTGTGCATGATGCACATAAAGTAGGTACCTACCCTCGTACTCGATAAAAAATATAAACTGCAACAAGTACTTAATTCACTATTAATATTTTTATAAAAATCCTTTTTTTTCACTTTATAATGAAGTGTTGAAAAAAGATATAACTACCATAGCTGTGAGGATCTATTTTATGAAATTCGTTGGCGCCTCCCGTGTACCTTGTAAGTAATATCTGTTTATTAAAATTGGAAGCAAAGCTCGTTTGAGCTTCATAAGTATTACTTTATTATTTGTAGCGTCCAGTTTCAAACGAGTATTTGTGAAATAATAATGCGTTCAAACGAAAAATCTCAATTTTGTTTTGCCAAAATATTGGTATTTTTATTTGAACGAGCATATTCAGTGAAAAGGTCGTCATGCACAATTATATCTATATCTATACTAATATTATAAAGAGGAAAACTTTGTTTGTTTGTTTGTAATGGATAAACTCAAAAACTACTGGACCGATTTTAAATATTCTTTCACCATTAGAAAGCTATATTATCTGCGAGTAATATAGGCAATATTTTATCCCGGTGCGGGCAGTAGCTCCCACGGGACGCGGGTGAGACCGCGGGAAAACGGCTAGTCTACATATAATGAAGAGGATACATTTTTTTCCTGTACAAAAAGAGACATTAAAAAAATATCAGTCCGTGACGTACCTATATTTAAACCCAGAAAAACATTGATAGCCTCCTTAACTATCATCAACATGTCTTGATGAACATCGCATTTCTTAATTAATTAACTGTTTGTCATTTTAGCGCAGTAAATTACTTTCTTTTAACTCACCGTACAGTATCGCGAATGAGAATGTTTGTAGGTACATTTGTTTATTCGACCGATGCTTAACCAAAATGATTGCAATTACCTAAAAAAGATGATGAAATGTAGGTAATATCTTTATACACACAATAAAATTATAAAAAGTCGAAACTGTACAAATGTACCAACAAAAATGTATAAATGTACAAATGTTATGCATTTACCTGATTTTTAAAAATACATAGAAACTTCAACATCAAGCTGTAAGATATTTAACTGACATATATTTATAACGGATTAATTTTCATAAAATGGAAAACATTTAATGAAATCAAAATCATTAAGTATTTAATCAAATATGTGCGCTGGATCGACTTTGATTACATTTGATGGAAAATTCACTGATATTTTTTTACAGTTTTTTCCAAACAATTTTGTGTAAATATTTTTTTATTACTAAGAAGAATTAATCGTTTTATAAAATCTTAAGAAAAAAACCTGCAAATTACTTCTACATAAAAACACATGAAAACTGAAATAGAGAAATATTTTTTGAAAAATATATTACCTTTTGTAACGGAGACAAACCCGTAGGCACAGTGCGTATAGTTTCACTTAAAACGTTATCATTTTGTGGAAATTACTTTCAGACTTCAGGTTTTTGTTCCAAATACATACCTTCGAGTAGGTATGTATTTCCATAGTTTACTTAAGTAGCATACTTGTATTCATTTTCCCGCAGTGAAAGTATTGTGAAACAATGAGCGGTCGTGTTGTGATAACAGGTATGTTTTCTTTATTTATTTATAGGAAATATTTATTTATCATATAGTAAAAAGGTTGCGAGTTTGTGACGTTGAAGGGGATAATGGATCTGGATCTACTGAACCGATTGCGAAAATTCTTTATTGTTACTTACATATTCTTTCCACAGCAAAAAATACTTAACCAATAGGTATCTTTGTAAATGTTGTTTTACAGAATTTGGTGAGCAGCCTTTTTTATTCGTATAACTGTATCGTGACCATATGAATTATTTAACAACCCTTTTTTACTCACATAGCGTCCGATTTTCCAAAAATAATTACCGATGCACCACAAAATAAAGTGACCCTTTATCCTCTTCACACGTGGCGATGTGGTGCCAATCCTCCCCTCGACACGTTATCACTCTTCTGGAAGCCCACCTTATGATGTGTTTACGGATGAATGGAAACATTCGGGGTGTAGTGAGCCATTGTAGCCGAACGTGGGTGCTGTCTATAATTAATGTGACCACTGCTTACTTGAAAAACTGTTCTTTTGGAAACTGTTTTGGTTTTTATAATGTACCTAAGTATGGTTAGTACAATATTTCTACAGACCATCTACGATTTATTAGGTGTGTTTACAGAGTTACACAGGCATAGAGTAGTTAGGTATCTTACATTTTTAGTTTGCCTTCTGGTAACAAATCTGTAACTTAATCACTTTAATGTTTTTAAATTTTAAGGCATTGTTTTCAACTAGATGTGAAGAGAATCAGGATTTTTTTGTGAAGATGCCTTGTAAATAAACAAAATAAATACAGGAGTTTCAAGACTTCCACGTTCGAGTTCTAATTTGAAAAATAAACTCGCACTAAAATCCTTATCACTAACATGTTTTTTACGTCATTAGTATGCGTACACTGCCGCAAATATAATGATGTGATAATCTTATTTCACACGGAAAATCAACTTCTCATTTCAAGGTGATAATCACTATTCAAGGTCATTTGGTCTATAAAAATTTGCATTTCATATTTGGTACTACGTAATCGGTTTGCGGAACAGGAACTACATATAATATTCCGATATATTAAAATGCTTATAATATGCATATCGAGTTCATATTTATTTATATCCGGAAATGTTTGATTTCTTACTGCATATTAAAAAATAACATTTCCTCTAAATATGAGTGATATGAATGGTCCTAAGGTCACTTTAGATGTTAATGCAGTAAGAATTCATGTTTATTTCTCTACAAAATAATTTATCTAATTAAAATTAATTCTTTTTAGTTATTTATTTTAGTACTAGCTTCCGCCAGCGGCTTCGCCCGCGTGGTGTGTTGATAAAAAGTAGCCTATGTGTTAATCCAGGGTATCACCTATCTACATACCAAATTTCAATCAAATCGGTCCAGCCGTTTTTGCGTGATTGAATAACAAACATACATCCATACATTCTCACAAACTTTCACATCTATATATATAAAAGAATAAAAGAAAGTCGTGTTAGTTACTCCACTTATAACTCAAGAACGGCTGAACCGATTTAGCTGAAAACTGGCAGGGAGGTAGCTTAGAGCCAGGAGAAGTTTTTATTACAAAAAATAAAAAAAAATACAATTTATTCCGGACATACAGCGCCATCTATTGTTCAAACCAAAAATCTGCTTCCACGCGAACGGAGTCGCGGGCAAAAGCTAGTTTATAATATAAGTAGGATTTTACAAAATTACCCCTATTTCATTCAGGCTGTAATTTAGTACTGGCAGCAACAAAAGTGCTGAAGTACCTACCTACTCGTTGGTCCAGTATTTGCGTTAATCGTGATTCGTAAATGAAGAGCTCGTCTGTCAAGCCAGGTAGCCATGTTCATTACCCGGACAATGCAGAGTGTTTTTCACGATTAAATTGACCGTAGAGAGGCAATTTGAACAGGGTGTCTGTTCGTGACACCGTTTCGGTCAGATTGAGTTTTTTAATTTTTCGTCCAGCCCTCCGTTTCTGAGGCTGTAGGGGTTAGAGTTTGGCACGTACTTACGTTTATAGTGTATTTTTATTGTTCTTTGGAGTTGCGTATTGATGTTAGTATACATCACTTACATTATTGAGATGATTTGTTTCGTACTTGCACGTGTACCTACTTGCCTATGTACCTATGTATGGTATTATGTAGTGCCTTAACTCAAAAACTACTGGATCGATTTCGAAAATTCTGCTGCATGATTCCTCGTTTACATTGACTAATGGCTATATTTTATCTGAGTAGATCGTAGTTCCCTCAGGACCCGGGTGGTACAGCGAGAAATAGCTGAAGTAATTTAAAAATATATTTAATTCTAGTACGTACAGGTTATTACTAATTGTAAGTTTTGCAATTCAAGGTCAAAAAAATATAAATAACATCCATATTAAGACGTAATGGCACCTACATCATATGACGACAACTTCACCCCCACATCCATCACGAATTATTCTCAATTTTCCTAACCAAACAAAATATAACTGACCAAACACATTCATAGGCAGTAAACAAACATCCATGTTACCACGTTAGTTTCCCGATACAGGTGCGGCGCGACTTTTCAATTATGTCCGCGAACGTCAATGTTTATAAAATGTTTTTTCGACGCAACCCATTCGATATTTGGCACACATGGACCAAACAAATGATCGTTGATGGACACGTAGTTATTAAAAATACTGTACGTAGATATTCAGTATTTCAATTTCGATATTTTGCAAAAAAAAAAGTCGTGTACGCTTCGTGGCCAGTTGCAAACATTCGGTCGCCTAATTGGATTAGCATTGATGTCAAGCAAGCGTATTCATTATGGAACACTTGATTCTTTTCAGTCGGTTGTAGATTTGTAATTGGAGTACCTATCTTCTGTCATTCTATAATAACTAATTCATTGGAGATTTTTTGTGTGAATATTTTTTTTAATAATTATTGACAATATTTAGAATGTATTAAAGCAACCTACATTTTCAGGTTCAATAGGACTTATCTTGTTCTATGTATGTTGTGGAGGTATGAGAACATAATCTTTAAACTTATTTTTTAAACTAAAAAAAAAAATACAATTAAATAATTACCGAAAAAACTTTAAGTAACACAAACTAGACAACAATAACAACTTATTATCCTAAATAAGTGCAAAATACAATATAATAATTTACTTTAAAATTATACAAGCAAGCTACTTTTAATTATTTTATTAGCACATACATTTCCTGGCCACACGACAAACAATTCCGCGTTATAAGCATAATTTTAATACACACCGCACCGCTAAAACGCTAAAGTTTCCGTCATAATTTTGAGTATGAATTTTCACATGCATTTTAACTTTATAAACTTGTAACACATTGATTAATGTATCCCGGTAATAAATAAATCACAAAACAGCACTTATTTGTATTTGATATTACATGGTCGTTGAGCACCAACAAATGAAATCAATGACACTTTAAGTATTCCAAATATTTACCTATTGTTTCAAAGACAATGAATAAATATTCCACAATACCTATAGATATTTTTAACATTTACTTATAGCAAATGCCAAAATACACTTAGGTACAATATTTTGCGGTTATCACAACCAATATGTAACAGAAAAATTGAAACATTTCCTGCTGAAATTATAATCTGTTCTACATTTACCTAGATCACATTAATTTGAAAAAAAATAACATCGTCTGTTTTTTCCTAGACGTCTAGAGTTTTCCCAACTACACTTGGGTCTGCTTCCCGATATTTTATGGCTTTCAGTTTAATCGAATGCAGCTGAGTACCGGTGTTTTACATGAATCGACTGCCTATCTAACCTTATCAGCCCCAGCAACCCGATGCCCCTTGATTAGGTTGGTTGTCAGACTTTCTGGCTTCTGGCTTTCCGTAACCCCTACCAAAGATGTTCATTATGATAGCTGGAATTTGTATATAAGTAATCAAAATAATATACCGTATTTTGCATGACACAATCTCGCCAGTAGTTTAGTTTGTAAATATTTTAATAAACTAATTGAGAAATACATCAGTACAATTTTTAAATCCTAAAGTTATATATAGTCTGACTTGACCTGAGCCTGAAGTGTAAAACATAAAAACATCAGTAGGTACCTATAAATCCTACTTATATCCTACTTATATTATAAATGTGAAAGTTTGTAAGAATGTATGGATGTATGTTTGTTATTCAATCACGCAAAAACGGCTGGACCGATTTGATTGAAATTTGGTATGTAGATAGGTGATACCCTGGATTAACACATAGGCTACTTTTTATCAACACACCACGCGGGCGAAGCCGCTGGCGGAAGCTAGTAAATGATATTTATCTGTATCGATAACTATTATTTTATAAATATGGGGAACATACGGTCGGTTAATCCTATGGTAAGCTATTTATTAGCTCGTGTTCCGGATGCTAACATAACTAAGGTATTGGGAACCTACATACCTATTCATTCATCCGACTTCCTATTTTAGAACCCCCTTCTTTTTTTGGCTAGGAATATAATCTGTTTCAAAATATCGCAATGATTGCAAATCCTTTACCCCTATTCGTACCCTAAGCAATTTTACCCCTTTCAAAGAACCCCTTTGGTTTCATATAGAAAACCAAAACGCGTTGATTTTATTTGTCAATTTACAAAAAAGGTATTTTTACCCTTTTCCTACTCTTTCAATATGTATAAGAATGTCTATTGATGTATATGTAAGTAGTTAATTATTTTTATTTATCCATATGACAAAATAGCGTCGGCCATAGAATACAATGCTGTAGGAATTCGCTTTAAATAACTTAAACAAACTCAGTGGAACTCAGTATGTTAGAACACTCAGAAGATACCAGGAAACTAGAGCCTATTGTTTTATGAAATAATAATAAAATTATATCACTTTATCGTAGGTCGGGCTAACCATTCAATAACTGCACCATGCTAATTAACAATATCATTCAGGTCTCTGTGTTCGGAGGAACTTGTTTACATCTAGACCAAGGTAAATACATTCAATATTTATTAACATTAATAACTATCTAAATTAAGTAAAAATCAACAGTGGACAAAATCTTGCAGATTTTAACCATTACAACAGTACAATTTTAAAATTATCACAGCTCATAAATCTGAATAAAATTACAACAAAAAAAAAATACATTCAGATATCTCCTCTCAGTATTCCTTTAATATCATCATTAACTATTTCATTGACTCGAGTGCCATAAACAAACTCCAAGTGTGTGAAATCTAAAGATTTATTCAACTTGACACTTCTAACAATATTTGGTAGTCGGTTCGTAAGTCTTTCGACATCAATTGGAGTGCTAAACCAATCAGACTCACTACTGAACATATAAATTGGCGCGGTTACCAAGGATAGATTGTAAGAAGGAGGCTGTATCGATGAATAAACCTCCTGATTTAATTTCAATCCATAATCAAATCTTTGGAATCGTTTACTCAAATAACTTTGAAAATAGTGAACAAACGTCTTCGTTGATACTCCGGCAGGAATATGACTAGCAAGCACTGGTAGTTTTTCTGGATAGAGATTACTTATATTCCTAATACCATAACTAATATAGTACTCCAACTTACACAATATATTCTCAGGCACCCCTTCCCGACACACTTTCGCGTGATAAAGATTACTCAATACATTATTGGCAAACACATCATACACTCCGATACTATCAAAGAAAGTCTTCAATAAATCTAAATTTTGTGCTAGAATGTCCATAAACGGGTACTGAGTGTTCGTTATCCACGCTATCGGAGCTAGCAGTATGGCTTGATTTATCTTCTCGTTATACTCAGGTCTCGTGCTACACATGACGAAAAAAATCGCCGTTCCTTGAGAAAACCCAATATAGGACAGGTTACGTCGAGACGTTGTTTGGAGTACATAATCAATCACTGCAGGCAAATCTTGCGTCCCCATCTCTTCATAGCTGAAATTCCAATATTCTTTTTCAGAGAGGTTTTTGATGTGTCCCTTGCTATATTTATTCCCCCGGGCATTGTATATCCAAACATCGTATCCTAGATCCGCTAACTGATACGCCACAGATTTAGCTGGTCCCAACACTAACCACGAATCTGAACTGTCACCAATCCCATGAACTAACAACACTGGAGGTCCACTGCTTGGTATCCTATAGCAATTCACTAAATAACCATCGTTTGTTATCACTGTATGCCTTTCAGGCCTATATCCGTACTTAGCTATTAGCTGCAAAGAGTTCAAATAAATGTCCGAATTTCGATCACGAAAGTCTACGTCAACACTAAGTTTTATTTTACGCCTGTTCTGTACGTATCCGAAACAAAACACTAGGATAACGCACCGAAATATATTCGCGTCACCGAAATTCATCGTGATTGCGAAACGTCTTGCGGTAGCAAAAACAAAAAATCATCTGTAGTTGAGCACACACTGCGGCGTTATTTACTCGCTTATTGTCAGTCAATGCCATGCTGCGGACAGCTTGCTGTCTAGGATCAGGTGGCTCCAACCTCAGGCGACGGCCTACGGTCAAACTCGTGACGTATACACCCAGAACAAACAGTCCGGTATCACAAACTTGATAAACTTGTTTGAACTTTTTTAACACCTTAATAAAATTAGAATGATAATAACATCAAAACCAGTTACGTATTACTACGCAATATTTTAACAAATTAAGTAAATTATTTATTTATCATAATGTAAATGTCCAACTTGTTTTTATGGAAAACTGATTTGATTGACCTAAATTCCAGCTGCGGTTACAAATGATTGTTATATTATGGCAATGGAAACATTGACTGTATACTGCGAACCTCATATTTCAGTTACATTTAACGGTCATGAGGGAATATTTCCAGTAGAAGTTATGCCTAAAATAGATTGTTTTAAAACTGCCGGTATCATATTGTAGTTTCGTAGATATGCGGAAATATCTGATACTCATACGGTTTACCTCCAAATTCAATAAACAAGGTTGGTTACTTTGTTTAAATTTAACTTTTACTGTCAATGAACTATGGGCATGCGTGTGATGTGAAGTAGACCTTCACAAATTACATAGATACTTGTCCTTACACATATTCGTAGGTTCCATAATTGCTATAATCGCGTTCTAAGTGATATGTTGAAACATCCTCCAACAAATTGCTGATGAAGTGAATCTTGTCGGAAGTTATGCAAAGGTCTAGGACGCAAACTTGTGCCTCACAATACCCGACTCCAACGCTTATTATACCTTCTTAAATTCATTTTAGTAGGTTTCGCAAAGCAAACAAATCAACGTGGATAGCTCTTATCGGCAAGGTTAAGCTTCGCGCTGCGGTTAGTTACAATGATTATGCCTATAATTATCAGGTGATGTTCCTTAAAATACGAGAGGGAGTTATGGGAATAAAGTATCGCCTTTTTCTACGAAGAGATGATGAGTTGTGTGTTTGATTCGCTTCTATAGTAAAACCAGTAACTATTATAGTAATCTGTGGTAAAACGGTCAAGTTCAATATGAAATTTGGAATCGTAACCTTTAGAAGATAGGGAAGTAAGTGCTAACTATGGGTACCTAACAATGGTATTTTTTATTTATTTTAAGAAGGCATCTTGGTAATGAATCTGCGAGCCTATCGAATTATTTCCTATTGTATTTGGGAGGTTTGGCGGGCATTGTGAAACTGGTCAGTCCGTGCCTAATAGTTTCGTTTTGAGTGTCTTACTGAACGCGTATTTGATTAATTTGGAAAAGATAAACGTCGCCAAAATAAGGGTAGGTAACTGGGGTCTTTGGATACAATTTCATCTGATTGATGGCAATAGGCTCGCCCCCTACTGCTTACCAGCAGAAAAATATGACCAATTTGTGCACTGCTTATCCCTTTGAGGAAAATACGAGTCACATCATGACGGAGGTATTTTGGGCCATTCTTAAAAGAATTCAAGTGACCTGTTATATTGGGAGCATTAAACTTTATCTTTTTTCAATGTTGTTTAGTTTATTTAACGGAAAACTATCCTATTTAGAAGTCAGGGCTATTGGAGAAACACCCAAAGATATTCAAATAAGTAGGTACCTACCTAGCTGTTTTATTTATATCTTGTGTTAGCTAATTAATTCGTTGATAACACTTTATGTTTCAAAGTATGCCCATAAAATAAACATTTGTGTCCATCAAATTAATTAACATTTCGATGGACATTACGTGCACCACAAAGCCAGTGTAGGTATTAGGCCATAATAAAACGATGATGAATTAACATTCGTAAAATCCTTTATGAAATGGTTATTATCATAATATTGAGTAATCATTTCGTCATATTTGTAAACAAAGGGGTGCATGCACGCACTGACATAACCATCATTCAGAGATAGAACTCGAGAACGCCGCTAGCTCGGCATTTTTTTCTTTATAACTCTATTGTTTGTGCATTTTTCTATGAATGGAGAAAAAAACAATGGTATCATATCAAAGAAGGCTATAATACGAGGTGACCGCGGTGTCTGAACTCATTTGTCACACGAGCAAAATGAGATCAACCAAGGGTCGAACTTAAGGTTAGTGAACATTTCCTTAGTTTTCCTCTATTTGTCTTCCTTGGCCTTTTTCTTAGTCAAGGGTTATGATGTGAATAAATTATAAACCGAGGTATCACGTCTTGTAAGTTTACTAAAAGGTTGTGTTGGTAATAAAAACAATCATAAATAACAAGTGCGTATTAAAAGTGTTTTGTGAAAACTTATCATCAGTCCTACGTTTTTCTTAGTTAAAGTTAAAGTGGATTGTTTTACCTATTATTATTAATATGCTGCTATTATTAATATGACCCTGTGCCTGGGTAACAATTAACGATATCAATTGGTGAGTATAATTAATAATTAAATGAAAATGTACCTTTTTGGAAATAAATTTCTTATTCTTATTCTTAATAAGCACCTATACCTAATAGCTTCCTGGGGCTGCACGTGAGTTTTTTTAAATAAATTTAATAGCTAAAGATAAAGGTCCCTAATACCGTAACGTAATGTGCTATTCAATCACGATCTATTAATCACCAGACACTAGAACATTAACGCGTGAAATTGACGTGACGCGGAGCGTAAAGTTACGGTTTTTATTCGAATCAACCTACTTTCCACGCTAAAGCCTAATTCTCGAAACTTCTTCACAGCCAAAGTTGTCGCCTGTCAGAACGTCCTCTAGGAAAAGTGCAAAGCAGTAAAGCGAATGTCCTCTGTCATGGCCGTCAATTCACTTAGGGGAAGTCGATCATGCCCCGCTTGATACTAAAAGCTACTAAAAGCCCTCCATAAAAGCAATAATTAAATTGGTGTAACTCAATTTAGTAAGGCGATGCTGTCGAAGGTGAACCTACCTATGTATGCGAACCTCTTTTGTGCAATAGACTTCAACTATTTAGTGCCTGTGCCGTGTTCTATTTTTTACCTTTGAGGCCGCTTCTTGGAGATTGCTCAGAGCTTTTTGGTATTTTTATGAATAACTAAAATCTGAATTAGATTAAATAAAAATGAAATAAAATTAGATATATTGAATTATTGTTTATACTTATTTAAAAATAAATATTGATGAAAGACATTCACAACAAAATGATAAAAACTTGATATTTTTGGACATCGTTTCTTCGCGACTGGTAACGCCATCTCACGAATCAAGTAAAACTATAGGAACTCCTCGGTTTATTATTTAGTGTTAGGAAGTAATTTAATTAGGACCATGTTCACTGACAACATAAACATCTGTTTTTCTAAAAACATCGAAAGTATGACTATTACGTGCATTTATTAAAGCGTGTTTTCTAAGCTATCCATTTAAAGCCTAAGCTTTAACTCGCATAAATGAAGAGCGAAAGCCCAATGATGTAAAACTGCTCTATAAACTCACTACCTAGTAATTCCTTATGTGCTCCCTTTGTACCCCTTATTTACTCTCATTATATAACATACTCCCTTATGTAGGACATCTTTATGTTCCTTGTGTACTCACTTTCGTTCTTCCTTGTGTCCTCCCCTAATATACCCTCGTGTGGTTCTTATGCTGTTCTTTCTTATATACAACCCTTATTTACTTCCTGATATACTTTCTTATTATGATATGGATATTATGTAGGTACCTTAATAATTTTATTAGAAAGACGTTGTATTCTGAAAAGGGAATAGAAGAACACAAAACACGGAAAGCAATAACACAAATTCGTGATTATTATAAATATTTAAAGTAATTTGATCTCAGTTTATAAAATATTCAAGACATTTTACACAATATTTTATAAACCACCATGAGAATTTAGATCATGTTTCGGAACTTAACTCCTGTCATAATCTGTGGTAAAAAGTATTACATCTGTCAACCAGACAGCTGGACAGCTGACTGTCATCTTGACGTTCGTCAGGCCGTCCGTCAGTCAGTTGACCATTTATTTTTATAATGAGTGTAGTGTGTTTTTGTGCTCATTATTTTGCAGATAATAGCATATTATTACGAACTGTTGTTATTTTACTGGCGCACAAGGTTATATGAAATACATGCGACTATTTGCTTAGTTTCATCGCTACAAACGGAGTGTATTCATTTAGTTTTTAATAAAAATAACGCGGTGCAAAAGTCGTGAGTTCGTAAACTTTTTTATTACTATTTAGAAGTTTTCTTATCAGGGTATTTAATTATGTCAGGTTCCTATGAAGAGCCACCCGAGATGAACACATTGAGTCAGGTCATCGATCATGAACATATGGTCAAAATAACTTCGAATTTCTCAAGGTTGGGAGGTAAGTGGATTCTGATTTCTATTAATTAAACTAAGTGGAAAAATAATCAAGAAAAAGGTACTTAAATATTAAAATTGACATATGAGTATGTAGTTGTGTATTGTCTAAGTATGTATGTAGGAGAAAGTGCAAGAATTAAGTCAGCACCACTGGAAAGTAAAAGTATAAAACTTTTTGCGTCCACATTTTTTTAATGCTTTATGTGATAAACATACTGTGTACAAGACCCCTAGAATATTTTTTGTAGCTGTAGGTGTAATAGTGGCAGTTGTTTACACAAAAATAAATTATCTATTCCCACTTTTGACCTATATCAATGACTATTTCTCTAAGATGACCCACTGACCAAAACACTGTCAAGAAGTTTATATTAAATGTGTTGGTAAATGCCAAAAAATCACTAAACAAATATTTTTAATATGAAGTGTTTTTACCAACATATTTAATAACAGAGGTAACTAACTTAAGTTACATAATGCAATACCTTAGGTACTTTGCAAATACTGGTAATTATTAATTATACTGAATAAGATTTCTATAGCCTTCAGAAATTGTTTCCTCACCTCATATTAACTTTTAATAAAACTCATGCTACTTATAAAGTGTGTTTCAGCTGTGCACATACTTATTGAATTAACAAACAATATTAATTCATGTAATGAAGTAAAACAATAAATATAATACAATTATCTTTTGCATTACAGACAGATGTTACTTGGAAAACGCTGGAGCCACATTATATCCGGAATGTTTAATGCCTATTATACATGAAGATCTTATGAGCAATGTCTATATGAACCCTCACTCAGACAAATATACCAAAGACTGCGTTGAACAGATCCGAAGTAATATCCTCAAGCATTTCAACACTGATCCGTCTACCTACACTGTTGTATTCACAGCGGGAACCACATCTGCATTAAAACTAGTTGTTGAATCGTTCCAATTTGCTACAGAAGATGCCATTGATGGTAAAAACTGGGGATCATACTTATACTTGAGAGACAACCACACATCAGTGCTTGGACTTAGAGAAATTGCAGCTGATAAAAATGCTGATATTGTACATATATCTCATGAAGATTTCTTATTAGCAGTTAAGAATTATAATAAGCAACGTTTGATAAGAAACAATAAGTTTTCAAGCAGTAATAATGCCAACACATTGCTGGTGTATCCTGCTCAAAGTAATTTTAATGGCTTTAAGTACCCTATAGATTGTATGGATAGCATAAGAAATGGTTGTCTGAATAGCCATTTGAGAAAACAATTGGTAACAATTAATAATAGCTGGTACATTCTACTTGATGCAGCTTCTTATGTGTCAACAAGTAGACTAGATCTGTCTAAAATACAACCAGACTTTGTGTGTATGTCGTTTTACAAGATATTCGGATACCCAACTGGATTGGGGGCAGTTTTAATTAAGAATAGTAGTAGCCACGTGCTTTGCCAAAAGAAATATTTTGGAGGCGGTACAGTTGATTTTGTCTTAAGTACAGAAGATGTTCATGTGAAAAGAAAAGACTTATATGAAAGGTATTGGCAAAAAATCTTCCTTAATGTTTTTCGTGCTATGCTTAACATGCTATGCCATATATTAAGTATTACATTATTTATGCTGGAACACATCTTTTTTTTCAACGCTATAAGCGATGATGCATAGCATATTCAAAGCAAACATAAAAACACTTGATCACTTATTTTTGAATATTGATAACTAGATATGTTGAAATACATATATCCAAATGACTGTGATGGATACAGCTGTATAAAAATTTAATTGAAATATTATTTTGCTTTCAGGTTAGAGGACGGGACCATACCGTTTCTATCAGTACTAGCTTTAAAACATTGTTTTGACACAATGAACCAATTGATACCTAAAATAATAAACGACGATTTAATGGAGACTATATCACATCACACATTTTACCTAGCTAAAGACCTTTATTATCAACTGCATGAGTTAAGGCACGCCAATGGCAACAAGGCTGCAATAACATATTTGGATTCAGACTTTAGTGATATAAAGAAACAAGGTGGAATTGTTACATTTAATCTATTAAGGGACGATGGATCGTATATTGGATTTGTGGAGGTAAGAACTGATTTAAATCCAAAAAATCTGTAAACAGAAAAATGTATCTGTAACTATGTACCTAGGTGTCACATTCTTCCAGCTGACCCTGTACTTTAAAAAGGGTTTTGAGTCTTCAATTGGAAGTATTTTTTTAATTTTTATGTTGACTCTTAAACGAATTTATCGTTCTGGAGTATTGGTATAGGTATATTGTTGAGTTAATATTTGAACCTCGTACAGAACTAGTTATGCACTGGTAATCTCACTTGAAGTGGACCTATAAACTGAGAGCTAGATACGGTTTTCGCTTTGGCAGTCTACAAGTTCGCACATGTGGGTTAAACACCTCTCACACCTCTTTTGGACCTAAACAAGATTTCGCAGTGACTCCGAAATTTCCGTGACGATAAAAATTTGGCAATAACTATAGGTGCCTAGTTGTGTTTTACGGTCATTTCCGTTCAGCGTCTGAACCATACCCTATTCTAAACGCATACCTAGTATCTTTCTGGCTTTTACTGTTTTCTAGCGTAGGCAATTGGGCATACCATATCCAACCTTCCCCAGAAAAACGATGCCTTATTCAACCTTCCAGAAGTTTATAATGCTTAGTGTTGTTTTCTGTCTCCAAATATATCTTGAACCTTAAACTTCATAAGAATTTACACATCATGTCAACTCCTTTAATAGAAATACAGCATTTTCTAAAAACAATATCTTTAGAAATTGTGTTCCAATACCTAAAGTTTCATGGTGCATTATGATCTATTGAATCTTGTAAACAACTGGATGACGAAAGATTGTTAAGTGACCGCCTTATCGTTATTATTTGTGACGCAGTTTTCGCTTTATGCCGAGATGCCAGGCTAGTCTTAACCGCAAACAGTGATGGATTAATAATATTTATCAACCGCGTTGATCATTTATCATTATTTATATTGTGATTGACAAATATACCAAAACTGATAGATACGTATATGTACCACACGCACAGAAACAACGACGTATCTACAGTTATGTAATTTTTATCTTTCTCATATCGTATTCTCTTTTAATAATATTTACTTAAGGATTATGATGTGCCCACAAAAGAACGTTATTCAGAAACCAAAATTGTATGTTTTCAGTTTCAACACATGGCTGATTTATTTAACATAAGTGTTCGGACAGGATGCTTCTGCAATTCAGGATCATGTCAGCGACATTTAGGGGCGACCAACAAAGAATTGAAAGAAATTTTCAAATCCGGGCACGTTTGCGGTGATGAAATAGATCTCATCAATGGAAGACCGACAGGAGCCATAAGAGCATCATTCGGATTCTTCAACACTTTCAATGACGTCGACAAACTAGTCAGTATGATATGCCGATGCTTCGTCAAAACGAGAATGAAACCAAGAAGACGTAATACAAACAATAATACCCATAAAACTTTACTGGAAGCATTGAAATCTCACAAAATATACAACGGCATATCACATTCGCCGAGCATAGTAAGCCAACAGGATTTCTATTACCATGAACTTGAAGATATAACACAGAACATAGAATCCACTATTACAATCAAAGAAGCTGCGGTATTTCCAATTAAATCATGTGGTGCTTTCAAAATAAGGACTTCCTGGAGAATTGGACCCAAAGGCTTTGAATATGACAGAGAATGGATGATTGTTAAAGATAATGGCGTGTGTCTGACACAAAAACAAAATCCTAGAATGTGCATGATAAAACCGAGAATAGATCTGCATAGAAGAACAATGACGTTACACTTTGAAGGTAAGGAATGCTCTTGAGGGGTAATTGTGAGAAAAACTTGCTTACACACAGCTAATATACTCTGTTATTTTTTTCAGGTAAGCACCCAATAACGATGCCTTTAGATATAACTTCTGACAACAAACTCAAAAACTCGTCACTCTGTCACAGCAAAGTTTGTACGGATACAATAAAGGGGCACGACTGTGGAGATGAGGTAGCTGACTGGATATCAGAAGCTTTAGAAGTATCTTACTTACGACTTATCAGACAGTCAAGCGAGGACAACAGAGTTCTGAAAAAGCAAACTGAGGGAGAGAAAAAACTGCTATCATTAAGTAATCAAGCCCAATTTCTTCTAATAAACAAAGCTACAGTGCGATGGTTACGGAAAAAGATCGCCGATCCTCAGTTTACGGACGATATTGAAAGTTTAACGGACCGCTTTAGAGGAAATCTTATTATTGAAATGGATGAGGAACTAGCCGAACGAGATTGGCACAGGGTCATCATTGGGAATCAAGAGTTCAAGGTAAATAAGACATAACTAATATTAAGAATATTGTAAACAAACATAGATGTCTAATAATAGTTCTTATTTGCGAACTTCGAAGCCATTAGAAAATAAATAAAATTGAATTCGAGAAAATATCCTTACAAAAATTTGTCAGAGAAATCCTTCATGCACGCACAAAAAATGTTCTTCTTTCTGTCTCTAAGAAACCGTCTACTCATGGGAACTCGAATTAAAACATGTTTGTGTATATCTTTTCAGGTTGAAGGCCAGTGTCCTAGATGCCAGATGGTGTGTATCGATCAACAAACTGGTGAAAAAACCGTAGAACCTCTAAGAACAATATCCGAACAGTTTGCAGGAAAACTGCGGTTCGGTATTTATTTAACTTATTTAGGAGCAGCCGACGGTTCCAAAGACCGTCTTCTCAAAATACATTCGCCTGTGAAACCAATCATCAATGACGATGATATAAGTAGATGAAATATTTAGGTAATTGTGTGGTTACATCGTATTTTAATTTAAGAAAAATATATTTTCTTATTCGGGGTAGAAGTAAGGTGGTTGGGTACATCTAATTGGGTTTAAGATTAAGTATAGTAGATACTGTGAAATATGGGATGTATATCAGTGATATATTCTTTTAAATCTTATCTTCTGGGGCTATGATCCGTATCTCATCAAGTAGTCATTATTTGAGGGTAATTTTGATTGAATTGAATACTTGCCCATGCTATGCTTCCGTAGACATATGCGAATCGACATTTGTTATTTAAATTCCAAAAAAAGACATCAAGAATAATAATAAACAAACATTGATTTTAATTTGGATATTACTTGATATTTTGTCATGCCCCAGTGATATTAATAAATCGTTTTACATCCCACTGCATATGACCCTTAAATATATTTTTATAAACGTACATACAAGAGCAATGCAATATTTGTCATGACAATATAAGACCTTCATGAGATATGGACCTGTCCTAAACCATTAACACATCTCTTACTTTTATTGTACATTTTATACATAAAATGAAATATTGTATATACTTATTATGTTTATTTTTTAATGTATGTAATAATGAGAGCAGAATTTACGGCTGTGATTTATTGAAATCGAATAAAATACAAAATTATTTTTTATTAAGAAAATTTCTATAAAATTTATCTTTATTTATTTAAGATTAAAGGTACACTATGAGCCATAGAGACATAGAATTATGGATGCGAAGTGAATTTACCAATTATAAACTTTGTTTTTAATTAGGTATATAGGTACAAATGCTGCCTTTTATATTTGGAAAGATTATATACGTAAAAAGAGATCAAATAAAGTTTTTTACAATTTTTAGGCTAAGCTTCCTTAAACGTGAGCCGCGAACCTTGCCTTTAAGCATGTTATATTATAAATGAATGTTTATTTCCAGTTAAAGTTTATCCTACTTACATATAGTATTTACATATTATTGGGTTGTTTTAGCTATATTATATATTTTCTTGTATAAATAGGCATATATGTACCTCTGTATTGTGAGGCTGATAATTGTTTAATTTGTAAATATACTGTAAGATTCTAATACAACCATAGAGGTCCTCTGAGAAGAACTGTTATAAATTATTTTGAGATTGGTATATTTTTTAATTCCTGCCTGGCGCAACCTACATTCCATTGGAAATTATATTTCATGTTATTACGTAAGTTACGTAGAGATCTCTATGGTAAAATGAGCCAAAAAGAAACTGCTATTGTTATCAAATAACAAAAAATATTGTAAAATGAGTAGGAAATTTTAAACATTGATAACATATTATCTCAGATAATAATATATATTCCCTTTAGAAATAAAACTAAATATTTTCTCATTTATGTTTATTATTCTATGACTAGTTTATATTACAGTTGTTTTTGATTTTAATATATTCTATGAAATTACACAGTTGATTGGTTGTTGTCCTTTGATTAACCTAGGTTCCTCGCCGAGTGATACATTGTTGACCACTTCAGCGACCTCGTTGAAGTCAGGTAGTGCCATCGTCTGTAGTTTTGAATATATCAATTTATCATTTACTTGAACTTCAAATGAACCTGTAACAAAAACATTTTTTTTCTGTAAATTTTCCTCTAACAGTTTAATAAGTATCTT
The DNA here is from genome assembly GCA_963856015.1 of Helicoverpa assulta. Taxonomy (NCBI): domain Eukaryota; kingdom Metazoa; phylum Arthropoda; class Insecta; order Lepidoptera; family Noctuidae; genus Helicoverpa; species Helicoverpa assulta. The sequence goes on from CAWLCW010000023.1 coordinate 10,534,345, forward strand.
CTCTAAAAACATTAACTTCATAAATATAAAATATTAAAATGTACAATGTGATTTTCAAAACAATACCTACCTTGCCGTCCACGCAAACAATTCACAATTGCATTAGGAGTAGTTTTATTGATAGTTTGTCTGAGTGCTAGACAATGACCACCATAATCACAGACACCACTGGAAAATGTAAAGCATTTAGTTTACCTGTTTAGTAAACCCACAATATGGAATGTAAACAGATTTGTTTTTAATTATTTAAAATTTTGTTTGATTAGTTAAAAAAAAAATGCCATGTTGCCTGATATTTGAATTTTTGCTACTTGTGTTTTAATGATTTCGTTAGATTAACCCTGAACATAGGAGCATATTTCTGAGCTACCAAAAACAAAGGATCATTATAACAATTCTACAGCAAACCTAACCTCTTCTCTACACTTGTTTTTTTTGTACTTATTTAAAAGTACAGATGTTCTTATACTGTAATAGATGTCTAATGTAAATCAATTCTAGCAAATAACATTAAATCAAAAGCATTCGATATTAGTTAAGGTTATAAAAATACTATACCAGTACTCCACTTTTACTTTTGGATTACTTGGTTTCACGTTGGTAAGAGTATCATCCATTTCATTATTCGCCATAGTAAAGCTGGATCAGTGACTCTTTCTCATGTTAAAACAAGAACTTGAATGGAATTTTGAGGATAACTAGATCTTGAAATGAATCCACTTGTTGGTAAACTTAGAACAGCTGATTGATTTGATGGATTTATGAATGTTGCCAACAAATCATAGAGCACGTAAACCGTCAAGTTTGAGGAAGATCAAGATTAATGTTCGTAAAAAAGAAAGTAGGGGTTTTGAAATCAACAAAATACATAAACCGATATATAATGCACGACTGCTGGTGTTTTAAAAATAACATTTCGAATGACTATATGAGTGAGTAGCAGTAGCAGCAGCCTGGCAGCCCTGCTGTTATCACTCATGTGTCAATATGTCATAGTCAAACTGACATTTCAGTAATCGATCGATTGTTGATGTTTTTTCATTCTATTTTACTTTGTGTAATTGTGTATTGTGTACAGGTAAAAGTATACAAATGATTGTATTAAGATAAAAAAAAGTTTGTGCAAATAACTCAACAAGTCCAAGCAATCACGCATGGGAGGTTGTATACTAATGCACCATTTCTGGAATTTAATAGTTGCACTCCCATTAACAATATGGACTACGACTATCTTATTAAACTTCTTTGTGTTGGGGACTCTGGGGTCGGTAAAACAAGCTTCCTATACAAGTATACTGACGGCGTTTTCCATACACAGTTTATTTCCACAGTGGGGATTGACTTCAGGGAGAAAAGTGTGGTAAGTTCATAAATTATTGTCCTTTCATATTTTATCGCCTATTTAAGTGCCCACTTTATCTCGAATTGATACAGATAAAATTAATTAGAGCGAAGAGTGTTCCTATTGTTATTTAATTAAGTCCTTGAAATCAATATTAATTTAATTTGATTGGTTATTGCAATGGTTGACTTTGAGTTTTTCTATGTTTCAGATTTACCAGCAAAATGGGAGACAGCATCGAATTCACTTACAACTTTGGGATACAGCAGGACAAGAAAGGTTAATAATAGATTTATTAAGCTCGAGACTATTGTATTCATAATTTAAACTTTGTAGATTTATGGATTCCATATTTTTTTTAATGCTTCACAGATTTCGTAGCCTGACCACAGCTTTTTATCGTGACGCCATGGGCTTTCTTTTGCTGTTTGATCTCACCAATGAAGCCTCCTTTCTTGAAGTCAGAAATTGGATTGAACAGTTAAAGGTATTTATTAGTTTTCATACTAATTTGTTGAAGCTTTGATTGAATGACATAAATAACACTGTATTTTTCATTCTAATTTCAGACACACAGTCTCTCAGAAGATCCAGACATAGTTCTGTGCGGTCACAAATGTGATTTGCAAGAAAAGAGGTTGGTTAACCAGAACCGGGCAAGAGAGTTTGCCAAGAACTACAACCTGCCATATTTAGAGACTAGTGCCAAATCCGGACAGAATATTGACAGAGCCATCGAGATTTTACTTGACCGTATTATGAATAGGTAAGAAAAAAATTTATATATATATATTTACCAATGATATAGTTGTGTTATTATGTTAAACCAAATTATAAAAGAGCCAAAGATAAAAAGGTTACATATAAATCTGCATTTAAAGGGTCAAATCTAGCAAAACTGGAAGTCTATCCCAAAATAGTCAATGTTAGACATAAGACGATAAATAATGATATCCTATTGTATTGTTTTGTTGTAGAATGGAGTCATCAGTAGAGTATGCAATGCTCTGTGCATCAGGAAGACGGCGCCAATCTCTCCAAAAACTACAAGCAAGCAAAGACAAGAAGTTTTGTTCATGCTAAACGTTTTATAATCTGTGATTTGATACAGTCTTATACAATCTACTTACCTTGAAAAAAGTATTGCTATTCTATACAATTTATGAAAAATATTTTTTATTCTTCGCAAAGGTTTTATATTGTAACTTGGAACCAAAAATTATTTATTCCTAAAGGGTCTATGATTAATGAGACTGATTTTTGTTTTCTAGTTCCTGGCTAAGTATTTATTTTACATTCCATGATCCATTACAACTGTATCATAGGTTTAAGTTTAAAATGATATCCTATCTAGTCATGTGCTTTTATTGTTATATCTTTAATGTTTTAGTATTAATGATCTGATCTGCCAACTTTGTAGTATTTTTATGAGATTCTTAATTGTTCAACACAAAAGTTGTTCCATATTTGAAATATTATTGAGAAAATGAGTTATAGAAAGTTATCCTTCATTGAAAAACTGTAATGTACACTTTTGTTTGCAACTCATTCCATCTCAATAGTGCAATAGGTACTAATTTTTTCCTTACGATAAGTGCAGGGTACCTATCCTAGTCAGATTAATGGTACACAATGATTTCTTTAGGCAAAGGTCTGTATAGAATTTGCCTGTTATAAGAAAAATCTTTAAGAAATTCAGTCCCAATGTTTTTTTACGTAACAGAGATCATACATACTGTAACATTTGGTAAACTCAAAAGTACTTTTTAATTTTTAGTGTCCTATGTCCAAAATAATTTGTTGAATCTGGTGAAAATGTCAAAAAACCATACAGTAAATATAATACCTACCTAATGTTGTCATAGCGTATGTGTATTTACTAGAATAATTATTATTTAGTTAATTTTAAATTTGCTTGTTTTTTAGTTGTTAAATGTTTTGCACAAGTGTGATATTTTAGTAGCACAAATACTTATACAATGTACCCTAAACCCACTGAGTTGATATGCAAATGTTTTTTTGTGAAAATCTTATGATATTTGATATTCAGGAGTTTATTGAGGTACCCTAGTTATTGAAGTTAAAGTGTGTAATCTGAATGAATTGAATTGTTATACAAGTTTACATTTTTAATCATATTGATAATGTAAGTGAACATTTTTGTGAAGGTATGTTTGGACTAACACCCTGTAATAATAGTGGCAATGTGAAAGTTTCATTTGCATTTTAGAAATTTAATGGTCGCACGCAAATTGTTTCTGTTGACCAGAAGAAATATTCGAGCGAATTACAGTGGAATCTCAACTTTATAAACCGGAATAGGTACTATATTACCAAAAGCTATAAATTAGCAAAAGGTTCTAGTGTTAGTCCAAACACACCTATCGTATTTTTAAAATAGACTTGATAACGAAGTATTTTACGTAGGAACCTATTTGACGAAGTCACGATATCTTAAAGTAGTGATCCAATGACGCTTCTGTCCCCCCTAGTATTAATGAAGAAGAGTCCGTTTGTCGTTAATAATCATACCAAAAATTATCCTCATAAAAAATAAGTATTTTAACGTAAAATATGCGCCCGTATGAAACGCACCCAATTTAAGGCCCAGATAACACCAAAGCGTAGCGGAGTGTGCTAGTTTTTAAACATCTAATAGACTATCTTCGCTCAGGGATACTGATTTGTTGGAGGCGCGATTTTATAACATAATCTATTGGTTAATTAAATATAATTAAATAACGAAATTCTATTGGTTGTTTAAAAACTTACCCGCTCCGTTCCGCTTTGGTGGGCCGTGAGCTTAAATCATCTCTCATGTTCATTTTAGTCAATTTAAAAATCAAAAATGAGCACAAGTGCGTCATTTTATTTACGGGGTTTTTAACTTGATAAATTATACCAATATTAATTAAATAAAAGTCTTGCCATAATCATTAAGTTTATCATAAAGTATTGTAAATTCTAGTCATATCTTATAAAAATCGCTATTAAAAGCGCAAAAATTAAAAACGAAATTTTCGTAATTATTGTGATCGGCTTAAATATTTATTATTATTAAATAATATTTTATAATGTATAATTATTATTAAAAATAATGAGATTTACCCTTGACCAAATCGCGATATATACATACCTTATAAAGTGTCAATTTTGTGTACAATTATTGTCTATTTGATGTTTTCTGTGTCATTAAATTAAATAATGATTAAAGTTTGTATTTTTGTCTGATTTTCATCACTGCTTTGTGGAAACAAACTTAATGAAATCGATACCAAGACCTAAACTGGAATCGCAGGGTCATAGTCATTTAGAAAATAAGATGGTGTAGGTACACAGATTTCAATCGGTGGTGAACAATTTCTCGCTTCGAGAACGGCGGACAATTGCAAATATATTATAAAAACTAGGGATTTAGAGACCTTAGACATATATGTATAATAGACTTGGGTATTTCAGGAATTGTACCTAGGGGTGATCTTTCAATTTTCTCATTTACCTATTATTTTATCGTTCAATTAAACACGTTTTATCATAAAACCCAAATTAGGCACCAATTTAATTAAACGAAAAAAGATTTTATTTATGAATTCTGCCATGCAATATGTGGAGTCATTGTCTTCGAATGTAGCCGCGTTCAACTTTTTTTCAAACAGTTACATTAATCTCAAACCGTACTGAGGGGTCGTGGGTGAGTTCACCAAACTGCGATCATCTGGCCCCCCTGCACGCACGTGATACGTCTGCTTGCAGTATCCAGTCAATATCCACACAATTATTAACTTTAAAGTTAGGTTGATAGAGCTTAAAGTAGTCTGCGCGGTGTTAATAAGCTGCAATACACAGCAACAATGCCTCTCCAAATGAACTCTGTTGTAAGGACATAGTGTCGAGATTGGCCCTTCTGAAGGACGCGACCCCATCACGCAGACGCGGAAGCTCGCTACTACGTCACACTAGCGCTAATCTCGCTCCTACTCAACGTTGTTTTCGTTGTTTCCTCAATACTATACAATCATGTGAACTTTCTTTAAACAATCAAATAAACCTTTATTCATTTTAGTTTCTGTATGTTTTGTGTATCGAGGTTTCCGTGTGGGGCGCGTCTTACTCGGGCGTGTGTAGTGGGTAATAGTACAGATTCGCCCGCGGCTAGCTTCATTCCGTTTGGCAGTTTGTTTATGTGTTGGAAGACAACAGATTGGTGCAGCCGGCTTCTCCGAGCTCCGTAATTCAAAGCTCCGTGTGTTTTCAGTAAGACGCGAGTTATCAATGAAGCTCCTTCAATAGTGCCGATCGAAACTTGGACAGTGAACGAAATATCCGCAAAATTGTACGCGGAGTGAATATCCGCGTGATAGTGAAGTGTTGACGTTTTGCTCCATCGAACCGTTAAACGATACGATAACGATAAAAGGAATATTTCGATAGTTAATTAGAAATCAACAATTAGATATTTAAGCAGTGACTTTTGGGATCATTTACGGTAAGTTGTTTATTTTATTAGGTGAAGTTAAATATTAAGTTTAGTGTTTTTTAGCAAATAAATAGGTACTTATATAAACAATTTACCTGAGCAGCACACAGTAATTTGGTATAGGATAAAGATGCAGTGTCGTAAACGTTTTGAACTTTTATTACAAATTCCTATTGGATTCTAAATAGAACCCCAGACATTACTGTTATTTCGTATCTATGTGATGACTTAAAAAAACATTATAATAATTTTAATAAGTGTTGATAAGTATTATACTGAATATCAGCATGGGACATTTTTTCTCTTATTGTAGTCGTAGGCTTAGGACATCGTAGCAGCTGCTACAAGGCCTACGGGCTTGCTACGACAACGTGAAATGGCGGGGGTTATCAACCCCTGCACGTAGGGGTGCCACTCAATAAATAGTTGACCTACGGTCTCCAATAAACCAGAAATGGATCGTTTTCGTAAATGTTCGGGCAAAGAAGAGCAGATTTAAATAGTGAACGATCTTCTTTACTTTTTCTTTTACTTACAATTTTTTGTTGAGTCTACCTACAACAGCTATATTGTAGTCAAATTATTAACTAACGCTCAAATAAGATAATGGAGCCTTCAAACATTCCTTTATAAAATCTAGTACCTTGTTCCAATAAAATTTAAAATCAATGGAAAACTTTCCGATATACTTAATTTCAAATCGAAAAATTAAATCGGTCGCAAATGTAAAAACAAACCAACGTTACTTACATAAAGTGGTTAAGCGTGAAAACAAATCCGTATGCGGTCAACATTTGTCCTAATGAACGAGTTTGCAATCACAGCCTAGATTACTTTCGCACAACACTAAACTAATATTAAAAATTCACCATTTAATCCCGGGAAAGGAGGTTACAACGAGTTTAACTTCTATAATGGAATCGTATTAGGTACAGAGATTTAAGGATTGAAAATGCGATTGCAGCTGGGAAATGTTGAAAATCGGAGAGGAATTAAGATCTTAGGAAGGATTAGCAACAGTGATTTTATTACAATGGATTACCTGTTACAAGTTTTTGGCTCTTTCTGCGAAAATTCATGTTAAGTAATTCATCATTGAAAACGCTTCTAATTAATAGTTAAGTATTTCTTTTGATCTGATTTAAGTACATAAGCAATTTTATAATGTTCAATAGTTACAGCTTGTGACCAACAGACTATAGGCGGTTTTCCAAATGAGAGAAAATGATTTTATTCACTCACTGATGTAGAAAAGGGAGTTCAGAAGAAAAGCTTCCTTCCAAATGAGCATTCTTTCATTTGAATTGGTATGTTCTGTTACCAAATAGGTATCGTTATATAGGTAGGTATATAAAGCAATATTCACCAGGTGTATTTCCAGACGCAAGTCTACCTAGTCTAGTCCATAAAGCTATGTATTCTCGTCTGAGCGACAACGGTGGCGTACCTTATGCATGAAATTAGTATGTCAGATTTCTGACACAAAGCAAACGCGTGTCTAGACCTACAGTTTATAGCTTAGCTAATATTATTAAAGGAACAATTTGGCATAGTGTTAAGTGGAACATCTTCCATTTACAAATAGCTTCCTTATAAAACTGACGCAATTTCTTCCGCTGTATCATATGGTTAATCACCGTGTTTAACCATTAAATAGGGAGGGAGTTTAAAGTAGATTCTCATGTTCTATTACTACCAATTAATTTTAATTAATCTTAATAACTCGTTAATTTACACGCCGCGTTGTTGCCAAAACATGCTAGCATCAAATGTAATATCCTTGTGATCCCTTTTAAGTGGGATCATTTCTAACATTCACGTTCACTGATGATACAATTTAATGCCTTTAAAAATTATCTTGGTGATAAATGAGTTTAACCTACGTTTTTAATGGGATCAAGTTTGTATTCAGCTACTGTATTAATCCTTCGTACAATTTTGAGAATCGCTGTAGTTGACCGGGGCCTTTCAACAAGCTCGTCGACCTACCAACATATAAATAGTTTTTAAGAATAATATCATTCTGTTCTAATAAGTATACAGGTGAAGATATAATACTTAGATCAATGTCGATGTTTGTCAGCACGGTCAACCCAAATCAAAGGGTAATGAATGAGCCTAAAGTCAGCACAACAGCCACTTTCATGGAGACCAAGACTCAGCCTTTCTAAATTGATTTCATTCAACTGTTGATATTCTACCGTGGATCTAGCTCAGTTTCCCATAGGAATCTAGGCCAATGTAGCACTAGATGATTGAAATATACTGTTTACATACCACGCCAAAAGCGAGTAATTTATTGGCATCCACGTGATTCATGAATATTTTCGCATTTTCGAACAAGATGTGAAGAAATGATAAGGCTAAAGAATTTTGATGGAGTTCAAAGCGGTCTGACGTCAAACTTTGATTGACTGTTTCTGAAATAAACGGGATACATAAAGCTTACGTTATTCTGTTTTTAGTTGTACCTGGAATCTTCATTTTTAGACGAGTTTTTCTTGTGATCCGGATTCCAGTTGGAAGACTGGTTAGAAGATCTGAAACAAACGCTCCAATCATAGGTAGCTATAAAGTAATTAAGCCGAAATTCTTAAACAAACTGGATTGAAGAGGATAGATAGCCAGTCGCTCCTTGTAAGACACTGGTACTAAGCTTCATCCGTTTAGACTGGAAGCCGACCTCAACATAGTTGGGAAAAAGGCTGAGCAGATGACGTGAGCAACTTCGATATAATCTTGGCATTCACCACAACGTTCATATGTGTAATATGTAGTTATAGTTTTCAGATAACAGACGTAAACAAAACGTATTTCTATACAACTGTCATAGTTATTTCTGTAAACTAAACTATGGTTAGACTGTTTACGTTCCACGTCGAGTAACTTCTCGCCTTCATGTAAATTATAATTAATCTTTCGTAAAACATGTGTTAACGTGCCAACTAGAGCGTAAATTAGTAATATTAGTATTAACACGTTCCCTGAAAATTGAGTTTTCAGTAATTAGGATTTTGTTTGTGACAAATTAAAAGGTTATGTTTAACCTTCAAAGATGAAACAAAATATTCTTACACTATTCATATTTTTTTAAACCTTTAAAATAAAACTGTGGAATTTGTCAAGACGTCCAATGGAAACGAGAAAATATTAACGTGTTCCAATGTTTAGATTACCGAGTGACAACCTCCATGGTTTCATGTTTACGCAATAATTCTGAATAACTCCTTTCACAATAAACAGCTACCTAAACCTAAAACCTATTTTCCTTCCTCCACCATAAAACCACATTCTCCATAATAAGCCCGTCTTCTTTATGTGTTTGGTTAGCAGGGATTTTCTTTTTAAGGAGTTACAAAATGTAGCAGGATCGCGACCTACTTCTTGGTCCTGCATTAACAATAATCTGTTTCATGCTGGTTTTTATGCACCTGTGTAAAAGTTAACCTATAATCTAAGCATATTTGTCCCTATCTAATCTTCCTACTCTTATACCAGTCTTACGGTCGTTCCCAATATTGTAACTTTGCTTACTAAAGATAGGAAATTGTCAAGCTGGATAAGTATCAGTAGCTAAATTAGCAGAACGTTAATGTACCTTTGTGTAGGTTTATGTTGGAAAGAGATTCCTGAAAAAATATTAAACAAGATCATTCAGTAGGTATATCTAAAGCCACACGCTTCAGTAGGTGTCTTACAGCTCATTATCATCTTACAGTTAGGTAACACTTCCGAACATAAAATCTACTAAAATCAAGACGAAACATTTCTTCAAAGCTAATTTGATCCCCATCAAAATTCCTCTGTCCACTCAATCATTGTTACCTCACACTCCATAAACTCAATTGTACCGTCATTGCTAATATTAGCGTTCTAAATTCAGCCATAGTTAATCAAATTGCTCGAAATGAAACTTTGTAGTATAGCTATTTATAAGTATGAATTTTATGGCGTTCTAGATTTCGTAATCTGAAATTATGGTTGCCTGAAATTAAGGCCTTATTCAAAAGGCATTAATCTAATTTGCTAATGGGAGTTTATCATCTGCGCTGTGGCACTTTGGATTATGCATTTTAAGGCATAGTACCTACTATAATTAATTTGATATAACATTATAAGAAGGGTTTCAACCAAAGTAGTATAAAGAGCAAGAGACTTATTGTGTACAATTCATATAAAAAATCAATAAAGTTATAAAATTTTACTTTGAAACTCAAATAAAATGAGAATTAGAATGTAACTGTATCCCAATTAGTTTATTTTAAATTGGTGCCCTTTTACCAAAAGACAAACTATTCGAACAAAGGTTTACTAAATAATAAATGATAAAATAATAGAGCCATTTGTAGGGCACTCCCACGCAACTTATAGGAGTCAAGTAAGGGTTACTGTTTGTGAATGAACCGCTAAATGCTTTCTTTATTATTTACAAAGGGCTCGGGATATGATAATAATATATTTTGTACTAATGGCTTTTAAAATACAATAGTATTTGGTATTATTTTAATAAAAACCACTGATTTTAACCTCGGCATTTAAGTCGTAACAGGATTTTGTGTATTTTTTATAAGCTCGGTCAATTTCTGATCGGCCTATCGACTTTCGAATTTAATTAATAACCTACTATAAGCTTATTCGGAGGATTTATTTTTATTAACAACTAGCTTTTGCCCGCGGCTTCGCTCCCGTCAACTGACTTCTCTACTTTTTCCCTATTTTTTTTTCATAAGAACCTTCTCCTGACAATAACAAACACAACAAAAAAAGAATTAGCCAAATTGGTCCAGGCGTTGTTGAGTTATGCGCTTACCAACACATTTTGCGATTCATTTTTATATTATAGATCTCAGCACATGGATAAGTTCGCCTTTAATGACTCTTGTACTTTCTTTATACCATACTTACCTAAATCCAGTGCAGAACAAACATCCAAGCGTTCCTTTATTGATTTAATACTGCTCACAATATTACGTGACAATATTAAATGCACTTACTAATGATTACATCAGACCACTTACGCATAACATCTATTTTCTCCTATTAGCCACACTGTGCACTATTCACACATTAATTTAAGCCCACGCTTAGAATAAAGGATCACTGTTTAGTACAGTGTACACGTCACTTCTGTTTATTGCAAATAATACCGTTCTCATGACCTCCCCCTGAGCTTTTCATGAAGTATTTAGATCAAGTGCATTTTCTAAATAGAATTGTAAGGCACCATTTTAGGCTATTTACAAAAAAAAATTATACAAATGAATGATTTTTTTTTTGGCATTACGTACGTACGTTATGTTCCTACTAATATCTAACATCTTTTTTAGGCTTGTATTGAATTTGTGATACTAACACGTGGACCGTCGATCTCTGACAATTTTTATTTATTTTATTTACAGTAAACGATTTTTTTATAGTAGAACTTTTCACTTTACGAATGTGAAAATAAGACCAATTCCAATTGAAGGTACAAACACTTTATCACAGTCGTATTTGGTAAACAAGCGGAGGTCCATAGCGTGACTAAAGTCATTGACGCACCCTTAACAGCCGTGACACAAAAGTCAGCTGTGAGCGCTTGCACATTCGCCGCGCATTCTCACTTACATATGCACCCTAAGATACATACAATTACACAAATTAACATACAGACAGACATTCCTACTGCTGCGAATCACGTAATGAGTCTGAGTCTTAGATTATGTGACCAACTGAAGATGCTTTTAATAATAATAATAAATCTTTTATTTGAAGTAACAAGACTCAATGCGTAATTAATAATGTTTACTTAAATCTATGTTAGTAAAGTACAAATTCAACACAACAATAATGATATTTATTACTGAATCATCGCTCCACAATTCCTGCTGAAATTATGGAGCGACGATTCAATATAAAGCAATCCAGCCTATTTGCAATCATGCTCAGCTTGCTATAGGAGCTGGCCCGCACCCGGCGCACCAGGGATGCACACCTTTTTTTTATTATGGTGTAGAAATAGTCCACACTCATTTCAGCAAACATTCCTGATGCGCCACAGTAACGATAATATTTTGCCGGGCCTTTCCTTCTGAAATAGGTACAGTCATAGTCGTACTATGTGTGAACTTCAAGATTTTGCTTTTTGCACTTATGTTTTACTTATTCTTCATTTTATTTATAGCAAAAATATAGGTACACACTTATTTACAAAAAAATAGAATATAAAAAAAATGTTTGTATGATTGAAAAATGTGATGGAAAATGCATGAATAGGTTATCCAAATTCGTTGTGTTATCTCACCCATGTGCGTAAAATTGGCAGAAATTGTATAAATACATTTTGTGCTCAAGGCAAGTCCGGTTGGTGAAATGCTCTAAAATTCTGAACATTATCATTCTGGTTTGTCCTTAAAAGATTCATGTAATGCGATATTTAACAGATGGTAATTCGTTCATTTGAATGCAGCGCTGTTAGAGTTTTATCTTTGAGATCACTTTATCTCTCACTAATTAGTATTATCTGTTTGGTATGTGTGTGGTGGAGTGAGAGAAGTAGATTGGCCTTCTTTTATTGGAAAACAGGAGCTACGCAACATTACATTTCGCTCGTTTCTAAGGTTTTAAGAAAATACTTTCAATGGATTTTGCTATAGGTTTGGAACTAGGAAAATAATTCGTAGCAACTATTATAATTCCTCTGAAGCAAACATGAAACAGAATTTAAAAGTAATAACAAAATCAAATAAAAATGCGTTTACACAAATTGCGGAAGCTGACGACGGCGCGGTCGAACAGTTTTTCTTTCCAATATCCGCCATGATGAGTGACGTGGAACATCTTTAATAGAATATCACTTTAAATTGAAATTTTCTCAAGGATCTTGATAACGTTGGGTCTTTATGGGCCGACAATGACGGGGCCAACTGTCCGGGGCCTTATCTGGCTGACCCCAACCCTTTTCACTGCCAGTCCGGCATTCCCTGCCTGTGTAATGGTGATGCCCTCATGAAGTGAGCACGTATGTACTTAAGTGCTAAGGTACGTACTTCGAAGTCACATGCTGAATTTTCCGAAGTTTTTTGTTTGAATGTGGAATAATTGGGATTTGCTTTTCTATGTGATGGAAATTCAGTGGTAGTCTGTTGAGAAATGCGAAGTTTTTGGTAAGCTATTGTTTTAATATTGGGACATATAACTTCATGTTAATGCAAGAATGTGCGTACAGATTAGTCAAGGGAAAGTTACGATCTAGAGGAGTCTTGTCTCATACAAGCCTCTTCTCCTCTCCCATTTATTACTAGATTATGTTTGCACTTACTAATACTCACACCCGGAACAGTCATCTGTAGACCATACACGTACATGTCTTGCAATATGTTTTAGACAGTACAATATCTGGTTATGTAATGAGTTGGAGCACCAATTATTTAAATACAAAAGTAATGTATTTGGTAAATAAGAAATATATGCCTCCTTCTCAATCGTTTCTTAACTGATCTTTGGATTGGTCAATCCGTTAAAAGGTTAACAATATGTACCTAAGCTCTAAAGTTATTAAAATCATGTATCTCTTTGAACTTCATTCGTACAATGTCGTACCTAAATATTATCTGTTTCTTGATATACATAATATGTAAATGTAATGAACAACACCGAATTCTAGACTATTTAGAATCATGCATAACCAGTCCAACTAAGACTAACTCACTACATACTAAAATACTTAGATATTATAATGTAAATAAAAAATAGACTTAACTAGCCTAACTAACAAAAAATAGATATAAAATTAAAAAGACATATTTAAAAACAAAACGTAAATTCGATATATAAAATAAAATTGATATTATCTAAAATATGAAAAAAAAAAAAAAAAAAACAAAAAAACTAATAACATGGAATATGAAAATACTATTTAGTCTAACTACCTACCAAGATAAAAAAAAAATATAAATAAAAAAAAAAATAAAAAAAAAGTACCCTACTAACTAGAAAACTTTCTAGGACTAATAATTCATCTGCCCTACCATAAATATTCTAATCTAGTCTTTAAGGCCAATTTTTAACTCTAGCAAGTAATTGAAACCCACCCAAAACAAAAATGTGAAAGACTGCCAAGTTCGATACTATGGGAATGCTTCGCCTATAAAAGAAGTGAGATCTGAATAAGTACCAAGTTCCATACACATACCTCAGTTAAAAATAGTTACTTTTTAATGATGTTACTTGGCAAGTTTTCATACACCTTGTTATAAACCTACTAAACGCAATGAATCAAGTATTTAATTTTCTATTAAAACTTGCCAAGTAATCATCATTAAAAAGTAACTATTTTTAACTGAGGTATGTGTATGGAACTTGGTACTTATTCAGATCTCACTTCTTTTATAGGCGAAGCATTCCCATAGTATCGAACTTGGCAGTCTTTCACATTTTTGTTTTGGGTGGGATTTCATTTATTTTTGTAAGGTTGTTTATTTTATTTTTTTCTTATGATGAAATTAGTTAAAGAAATGTCTCATTTATACTATTTTTTAATTTGCACTATGTTTCTTACAAAGAAATGAACTAGATTAACTAAATGGACTAGATTTACCAACTGACTGACATGACATGTTATCATATATTATGTTCGTGAATCAAAGTTACACATTCGTTATTTTCGAAAGTGATTCACACTTGGCCGTTTTCAGATTTTTACTTTACTTTGACTAAATACAAACCTTTGTACCATTCGAAGATATATTATATAAATATAGATAAATTTAGTTCGTTTTAGTTTCTTAGGGGTATAAATTTACACCGGGTATAAAACACCTTCATTATTTTGAAACCGACTCACACTTGGCCATTTTCAGATTTTTCTCTTTACCTTGACATAAAGACCTACCTCCATGCCAAATTTCAAGTCAATACGACCATTGGAAGTGGTCTAGGTTTTTGATGAGTGAGTCAGTGAATAAGTGAATAAGTGAATCAGTGAATCAGTGAATCAGTGTATAGTAAAAATAGCGATTTTCTGACGTCAATATCTCAAGACCTACAATAGGTATTTTAATGAAATTTTGTATTTTAGATAAGTGAGGGGGTCTCAACAGATACTAGAAATTTGATATGCGTAAATAAAATAGATTTTGAGTTACAGGGGGGTCGAATTTGGCCCGAAATGGTTCGTGTAATATAACCCACGGCCGGTGTGTCGCTTTTTTTGCTCGAACTTGGCGGACACACTGCCGTGTGTCTAGATTTACATATGATCTCAAAATGACAACACTACTAATTAAGCTACTAATGTTACTATAGATTAGAAGTTCACCTTCATATGTAGTATGTGCATATTTGTGTTTGTAATTGTTCCCACAGAAAAGTGACTCTTAATATTAAGTTAATAAATGTGTGTTATTATTATTTATTCTTTGATAATGCCTATTTTTAAGTGGAAGAAACCATAATTATATGTTTTGTGTTATATATATCTAAATGTTTATGTGCAATAATAAGTGCAGAGACTTATGTTTGTTAACTTTTTTCCTATTTTATTTTAAATTATTTGTGATACAGGCATTATGATAATAGACATAGATGTATTTAGGACTTTTCTTTGCCTCTCTCCTTACAAAATGTGCTGTATAACATCCAAAAGGATAAATGGTGATCTGTAACACAGGGGTAACCTTAAACAGACACCATTCTCTTAAAAAAGCAACTTGTATTGTAATGTACTTAACACTGTAATTGAAGAGAAAATAAAGATTTTTTATTATTATTTTTTTTTATTATTTAATAGGTCGTAATCATTTTATGAGTCTCTATTATGTGAGGATGACGTAGTTTTGAGCATTTGGAATAGTGTCCGAATTAAAATTTTATTGCTACTTACAACGTAATGACAAGTAGGCGTCGAGTTGTAAGATGAAACACCCTGTAGCTAATTTAAATATTTATTTGATGAATACACAGAAAGATAAATATTTGTGCATTAAAAATATCGTGCTTGTTATTGAACTGACCGGCCTATATATTTCATATGCAACACGGAACTCAATTAAATGAGTAAAATTGTAATAAAATTATTTTTAGGCATCCGTGCAATAAAATAACTAGATACTTTGGTAATAACTATGAATACTAGCTTAAAATTCGTGCCACAACGAAATTAAATTGGTCAGATGCAATTACGGTCCCATCATCAGTAATAACCAGATAATTTTATTAATCCATTAATTAAATAGGTAATATTGGTTCATCACGGTTATGTTCATATGATGTTACTCTTTTAATGTTATTATAACATGGAAATAATATTGAAACAAAAAATAACTGAGAGCACCACATACATTTGTACAAATATTTTTGTTTCAAATATAAAAGTCGTCATTGTGATTGTAAGAGCAAGAAATAATCTTTCACCAAAAGCATACGAGAGACTTAAAAGGCAACCGTTTTATAATTAACAGCACGTAACATGAAGAGTAAAAAATATTTTTTTTATATCAATAGAATATTTCCTAAAGAAAGACAGAATTTTAAGGTGTTCTATCATAACCAGCAATTAACCCAATATTATTTGCACTATAAACTCATTCAAACACTTCCAAACAATTCTTCTATTCGTTACCCTCGGCAAATCTGTTGGCAGATGCGTCTCTAGTTATCGGCTGACCGTTCAACCCTCCCCAACGATACGACCCGGGTTTGTTATCGACGGATTTAGTTTTTTTATTGCCAGCTCTGGTTCCCTTTGCCTTATCCTCGAATTTATTGTGGCTGTTACTGATGCATGATTTCGGAATATATTATTTTGGGCTTGGGCAAAACTGGTTTGACGGTAACTGTAATGGTTTGGTGAAAAGAGCATAAAGACACAAGTCTTCATTCAAAAGACACAATACGAACTTCAATTCGTTCATGGTGCGAGTTCCAACTCATCACGTCGAGACATTCCTCAAGGAAGAGTTTTGGCCGATGGGTGTCGCCTTTCGGAGGTTCCGAGGCAGGCTACGCGACACCTCGCAGCGTAATACGACGCCGACGCTTCGTGTACATTAGTTTTTAAGTTATTTATATATTATGTATTAATGTATTATAATTTAATGTTATTATATTTAAGTATTGTATTTTATATGGGCCTCAGATGCCTGATGCAAATAAATAAATAAATAAAAGAATGTCAAAAAGATGTTGATCGACTGTCTTAGGTCCTGTGCAATTAATCGCGACGTCAATTTGCATACAGAAATATTCTTGGAAATATACAAAATGTATCTGAATCACAACACTATAATAACATTAACATTTTTCGTATACTATTTTTACCTTTTACAAAGTTGAATACTTAGTAAACAGTGGCACTCGAGCCAGTAACAGTATTACCTCCTTTTGTCTTATTGCAACTTCCAAGACAGAGTTTTCTTTTTAAGGCTATGCAGTTGAAACATTTTAACGAAAATTGTTTACGAAGTTCTGCCGTTAAGATACCTACATTTTTCCCTTATATTTTTTTCCTAACTTCTGTAGTAATACGCTCTGTTTGTTTATACTGTATCAAAGAATTCTCTGTTCGCGAAGTCTAGTAGTTTTTTCAAGAATTACAATTATTTTTGTAAGCTTCTCTCCGTTTGAAGCCGTACCACATAAATACATCTTTTCTCTGGTATTTTCGCGTTAGTATAAAAAGTTTTTTATAGCTTTTAAAGCGTTAAGTTGCGGACTTGTAAGTAATTATGTGAGTGCATTTATCATCCGAAATTAACAACGAAGTCACGAAAACCTGCTTTGTCTGCAGTTTCGTGGTGGGAAAAATTTTGCAGACAAAAAATATGCATCAGCGTTGCGGTTGTGAAAAATCCCTGTGAAACTATCTGTAGTCACTAGATATATACTATCTTTACACTTAAGATTTTCTCTTTTAAGTATTTAAATGGCCTATGTAAGTATGCAACTGAATCGATAAAAGGCCTATTTCCATTGTCTCATAGTCTTCAGTCTTTGATCAGCTGATTAGTCATTTGAGGCGATTGTCATTTCTGTATGACCTTTTTAACCAACTTCAATAAAAGAAATAAGGCTCTCAATCCGGATATGGCTTGGACCTCTGTTTTTATAGTAAAAAAGTACTGGATATAAATCGTTTGAATAATGGTCAAGGATGAAACATGTTTCTATAATATTTTAGCCGATTTATTGCACAAAATATATTATAAAACGTCACGATAAAACGTATAAATTTCAAAAAGGATATTTTGTCAGTACTGACCAAATGAGGACTTGGCTAGATTCCAATGGAAATAAAATTGCAACTTTAAAATGTGTAGCTGTTACGTCACCAATATCCTAGTATAATGGCCGGACCAGTCCAATAAACCTATCTGAACAGCATTTTACGGAACAACGTTGAAAATTCACGGTTTTTAATAGTATTTGGTGGCAATCACAAAAGGAGCATGACGTGAGCAATTGTAATACTTTGACATTTGGTTTTGTGATCGTCATTTGTTTCCGAATCTTCATATGCTCAACTGTCAAAATGCAGACCATGACGATGTAAATTGTCAGAGGTCTTATATCGGTACTTCAACCCTGATTGTAAGTGGTAACTATCATTTGTGGACAGCACAATCACATCTGCTGAACGTAGGTGTAAAGCTGAATGTCTTGTGTGTCCTTGATGGTTATTGTAATGGCTTTGGGAACGCGTTGTCAATATGTGTAACAATGAAATTAGACCACTTTCTGCTGAACCAAGCCGCCAGCAAGCGAATGTGATGATTATTCATCACCACTTTTTGCTCAGGTCTTTCATATTCATAACTAGCTTTTGCCCGCGACTTCGTTCGCGTGGAATAGTGGCATCCGGCAGATTTTTGGTTTGAACAATAGATGGCGCTGTATGTCCGGAATAAATTGTATTTTTTATTTTTATTTTGTGTAATAAAAACTATCCTATGTCCTTCTCCTGGCTCTAAACTATCTCCCTGCCAATTTTCAGCTAAATCGGTTCAGCCGTTCTTGAGTTATAAGCGAAGTAACTAACACGACTTTCTTTTATATAGATAGATTTGTCCAGATCTTTTTTTGATTTGTTTTTATGTTTTGACCATATTTATTAGTGCTTTGAGTGCTCTGAACTGTGATTGCATTTTCGATGGCATTATTACTGCATGTCCCACTGAATATTGTCTTGTATGTTCCTGTGTTGATACCAGTAGTATCATAGGCTATTACAATAGCGCAGGGCTACTTTATGGCATTAGTGGAGGATGCTGGAGGCTTAATGATATAGCATATGTTAGAAGCGCTTAGGCGTAGTAATTACACATTGAAAAAATGCACCCTTTGACGTAGTCTAGGTACATGGTATAGAACTTTAAAAGTCATATATTTTTATTTAGCATATTTTGTTCCACTTCTGGACAAAGGGCTCTCCCCTCCCCCCCATAAACTTCCATCTATTCCTGTCGATATGTTTCTGTGGCGAGCCCGCAAAGAAGCTATCCAAATCTTCTCTCCAGCTTAACACTTCATTGGTTTTCTTTTCGTATCCGCAACAAAAACACGCTAAATTAAGACTAAACCTGACACATCCTTTAAACAAAATCGTTTGTATTATCAACCGATAACTGCCTGAACAGATCTCAAAAAGCTATAACCGATTCCATTTCATTGTTAGCTCAGAAGAGCATTGTAAACAGCTCAATGTTCAGTACAATGAGGTACTTCGGTACATCTCTCGCTTACTAATATTATCTTGGACCAACAAAGTGCTCTTTGAGATGCCAGCTGAGTGCAGTTAATACCGCAAAAGCGCATAGTGAACCAACTGTTACTCATTATGACATGCAATGTTGGTATGTTACTGTTTTAAAATGTATGGTTTGATGTGGGAATAATGCTTTTAGTGTCTTCTCGGTAATATGTGATGTTCCTTGAAATATTAGTATGAGGGGACGTAAACATTTTTATTGTTACAAAAGCGAAATAGGAAATGGCTACTTTCTAGATAATATAACATTGAAAGTCAATAATACTATTAATAAAAACCGGCCAAGTGCGAGTCGGGCTCGCGCACGGAGGGTTCCGTACAAATCCTGTATAGATAAAAAGTGACTCTTGCGCAAACCGTTCAGTTTAGAACAATCATAGTTATGGTAATTTCGTGAGAGTCAAAATAGTTAATATTTTTTATTTTATAATATAACTACAATAGTAGGTCAGTACCTTGTAAAAGTTCTTTTATTAAAGTTATTTATTTACAACATTTTATAGTTATCATTCAGAAATCTGATTAAAAATAACTAATTATGCCTTAAAGGTCATTGGGCATATCTGACCCGCTTTGCAAAAAGTGGCGAACATGAATCAAAGTAGTTTAAAATTGTGGAGAATAGTATGACGTTCCTTTGAATATAAATATTTTATTAAAATTCCATGGAGACGAATGTTCAGGATCGTTTAAAAAATATAAAAGACAAGCAGTTTCAGAGGATTGTACAGGTTGCAATGCTAGTTTTTATTGTTAAAGACTTTTCATAAAGAAGAAAGATGCCAATTCGGGTGACCAGGATGTGATGAGGATCTGGAAACCCTGATAAATCGAGGGCAACTCTTGAATATTGTAGGCACGCATCAAGTCAAAACCAGACATGTGAGTGTATTTTTGAGGGTACTGGTAAACAGTGAAGGTTTGGAGCTGATTTGATTATGGAGACCACATAGAGTCGAGGGAACTCCTGAACGGTATGTTGCAACTACCACGTGTTTGGGCTTATTTAATTCGTATTGGCGAAGACTTTCCACATAGATAGGTTTGACTGCCATTGCGGGATCGATAGCAAAGATCAGATATAGTTATTGGAACTCCTTTACAATTTATAGCAGTAACCTTGTGTCCAACACAAGCTTATTTTATTTTAGGTGATGAGAATTCACTACTAACTTGGGTTAAAGCAGCCATTGCAGGAATTTTTTCGAAACCGCCTGACGACTTGTAACTGTCGAATTGTAACAACGACTGCTAGAAAGTAGGATTCGGGGCTGCTGGCTTTATGTTTCTAGAGCTTTGACAAAAGTTTAATTCTGTCCCTTTCTTTGTTTTATAAAGTCGGCTTTATTTTATTTTGTAAATAGTTCTCATTTAGTTTATATATCTCAATACCCACATTCCCAGTCGTAACTTGTACTGGTGGGTCGTAATGGTCATAATGGTCTTTATCAAAATGAATTTAAAAAGCATTTTACAAACAAATCCAACTTCAAACGTATAAAAAAGCAACAAGAAAACAAAAAAAAGAAAGAAAGGAAGAAGATGTTAGCTGCATCGTTCTAGAAGTCGGTGTCTAGAGGATGCATTTATATTTATTTAACCACCGAGATCTAGACCGATGCATATAAACAGTTTTGTTGTTGTTTTTAGAAGATTTTTTTTTGTAAAAAGTCTTTATTTTTAACTTTTGTGAAAAGTTCTCGTCAATACGAATAATATAAGCCCAAACACGACGTAACTAAAACATACCGTTGAGGAGTTCTCTCGACTTTCTCACGTCTCCATTATCAGGTAAGCTCTAAATCTTCACTGTTTGATAGTATCATCAGACATACATCTGAGAATCAAGTTTTAACCCTATAATGCCTACAGTTTCTGATAGTTGCCTTCGATTTCTCAGGATTTCCATCATCAGATCCTGACCTGATGACAATGGAAATAAACGGCGAGTATACTCTTTCACTACAAAGAAATGATTTCTCAAATCCGTCAAACTTGGTCGTTTAAATTCCCCATTGAAATGAGGAAAATATTTGATGTTTAAACCTGATTTTCTCTAGATTTCCATGGTTCACATTGATGCGACTAATGCCATAGTAAATCAGAGCCTTATATCATTATACTGTGCTATATTTCGTTCGTGTCCGCCGTGGGTATGGTTTCCATACTAAGGTGCCCAATGACCTTTGAATGATTTAGAATTTTTCATAGTTTAGAGGCAATTAGATTTAAGAAGTGTTTGATATGAAATTCAAGTTTAACATCTCTACGCGTTTATGTGAAAAAGCGTAGGTAGTAAGATTATAATTATTAAAAAAATATTTTATGTCATGTAAGCAAAAATAATATTTAAATATTTTATGGAACTTCAAATTTGTCATTTTCGCAATTTTCCCTTTATCTGTACTATATAACGTTGCTTCGTGCCGAATTTCAAGATTCTGAGTTCACGGGAAGTACCTTGTAGGTTTTGATTCCCTAGCGTGTGACGGAAATTCGTTAAGGTGTCGGTATAAACTGCTGTATCTTTTGATCGCGTTAACTTAGAAGTTTGAATTAATTAAAGGGACAATAGACCTTGGTATTTGGTATAAATTTCAATTTGATATCTTTATTCGTTCGTGAGAAATAAGGTAGTAAGTTTCATTTTATTAAAATATTTTTATTATATTATATAACTAAAAAAATGTGATTTTCGCAATTTTTCCTATATTTGCATTATATGACAATGCTTCATGCCAAATTTCAAGATTCTGAGTTTACGGGAAGTATCCTGTAGGTTTTGATTCCTTTGCGAGTGTCGAAAATTTGTTGAAAATATCGACATAATCGGCTGTATCTTTTGATTGGCTTGGCTTAGAAGTTTGATATTTTCACAGCTTAAAGAGGCAATAGACTTGAGTATTTCATGTGAATTTCAGCTTGATACGTCCACGCGTTCTTGAGATAAAGGGTCTTGACAGACAGACAGACAGACAGACGGACAACAAAGTGATCCTATAAGGGTTCCGTTTTTTCCTTTTGAGGTACGGAACCCTAAAAATAAGAGAAAATACCATCTAAGAAAAATAACAGATATAATCCGATATCCCTATTAGCTTTTAATACAATTTATACAGAATCGCAAAGGAGATAATAAGTAAACAAAGAAAACATACGACAGGTATGTAAATAATAATGTCGACATTATAATATTTATTGGCTTCTCATTTCTATGTAAATTGACATGGGACGGGGAGTGTTTTTAAGTACAGTACAATATGGATATTACGAGTATGTTACAAATTGTATCAATATGCCAATATTGAAGTAGTAGGTACTCAGATTTCGTTGACTCTGAGCAAATAAAATGAAAGAGAGAAAGGTCAGGACTATTCTGTATTCGAAGAAGGATTTTTATAGATCTCAAGACCAGTGTTTGTTTCCTTAAAAAATGTATCGACAGTAAGTAAACCTTTTACTAAACAAACGGAAAACAAATACAATAGGTACTATTAGTTACTTAGTTTGATAAACAATATTTTAGTAAATACGTTAGTTAATAAAAATAATTTCTCCTATTAAAAAAGCTTTTGTATCCCTAAAACCAACTTCGGGTCGATGACGCAAGGCATGGTCAAAAGTCATCTTCGAGTCCGAGGCAAAAACATACCATGTAATACTCTAAGATTTATCTTATCATGACTTTATACATATAAAGGCGTTTAGACACTTGAGGGAGTACAAATAGCCTCAAACTTACAGAATTTGCTGGTTATTAGTTTTCGGTCTCAGTTTACTGAGTTATCCACACGTTGTTATGTCTTAGATCAATATAGGATTATTGGATGATGTTACATGATTAGGTAGGAGGTAGGTACTGGTTACTGTATTACATTTACCTACATATGTGCATCTTAAATTCTAGTACTTACTGGGTATTATCATTGACCAGGATAGCATAAAGACAATACTGCCAAGTATTTTGTAATTTGAACATCGCTTATTTTAAGTTGGTTACATGGATATTTCATGAGCAAGCTTTTTGAAACATTTAGAGCCAATTCGTCCGAAAACTTCTATTTCGAGTGCACAAAAGCTAAGTACCGATTGCACAATTCTAACTCAATGTTGAGAAGTTAGAATGCTACTCTGTATCGTTTCCCGGTTTCCTCATTTCCCATTTTGTCTGTGTAACATTTCCCCGTTGAAACCCCAATTTTCCTGCTGAAGGACACGGTTCATTTATTTCAAATGTATTTTTTGCTTCTTTTTTAAAACAGCAGGAATCTTGTTAGCAGCTTATACACTCAGATGAGAAAATGTGTGGCAAATATGTCTGTCTGAGTAATAATACACTCTCATTCTTACTAAGTAAACGTGTATATGTGTTCCACACACACACATGTATGTGTAAATATATATCAAGCATTTCCCGCGTTGTAAATCCGGCCAAATGAAAAGTGTCGCGTTTTATATTTCCAGCGGAAAGCCGCGCTATAAAGTATGTTAGCGATTTGAGTAGAATATGCATTTAGTGGGCCGACAGCCATAAATTCAGGGCCACTGAATGAACGAGCATCCGTTCCCGCAACATTTTGCGGGCTTTTGTTACTGGGTCGCGAGTTCGCGAGATATGGGCTAGGGAAATGAAACGAAAAGCACGGAAAAACTACAAAACTACTGCGTTTGGTTTATTATTGTTGTCCGTTCGTGCTAAACGGCTTCGTGCTTTATGAAACGACTGCTGCAGAATTAAAAAAATCTGTTAAACTATCTCGTCATTGTCTCTTCAGTGAAGCCTATTAATATTGTAAAACGCGAAGACTGGATGTTTATGGACGTTCCTTACTCTTTCACGAAAATGGTATTAACATCCACTATTTACAAAATGAATAATAAATGTGTTTAGAAAATATTCATACACATCCATACACTTGAAAAAAACTAGTAGGTAATTATACCAATCGAAATAACAATAAGCCTCTTAATTTTGCACCAAACCTCCAAAGTAGAGTATTTACAACCGAAGTTGCAAATACTTATTTTCGAAACTTATTAGTCGACAGCGCTCAGCAATAAATCAAAATTTTCCCAAATAGCCCGCAGTATCGAAACTTGGGAGATTATTGATTTATTAAACAGTTCATGGGACTAAATGATGACTTAATTAGTATTGAGCCGTTTTGTTCAACCATTAATTAAGACAAAGCTTACTGTTGGAAATGCAGTACATTTTCTTTTCCAAATAGTGTTGTGATCGATAATGCATCTACACCTAAATACAATTTAGTCAAGTAAAGATGTTTGTCAAGATTTAGTCCACTCTCGCCATGACCCCAACATTAGCGCAAACTCCCAGCCGGGCTACGGATTTTCTTCAAACTCAATATTTCCTCTAATGTACTTAATGACAGCTTGTTACTGTTAAGCAGTTTCACAAACAAAGGCAGGTCAGCCTCTTAACGACATCTTGTTTCCACCATAATTACCTGATCTCCGTAACGACCAGCAGATCTCATTATTTCTTACCTATTACGTAATTATACTAAATTGCTGACTCTAAATTGCATGGGTCACACGATGATTCAGAACATCTTAGCATAATTAACTTTGAGAACTGGCCAACTTTATCAATAGAAATGTCTCATAGACGATGCACTTATTCATGGAATTAGGAAGATTCATTCATATGTGATCACTAAGAACAGCTACTAGGCGCGGGGTATTTTTGAACAAAGAAAATATACAAAGACTCTTCATATGCTGATCTGAAAGATCGTCTAGCTGGCAACATACTGACCTCTCGTAAAATTGTTACGAGACTTTAACTTCACGAAAACTATAACTGGATGACGTAATACTATTGAACGTTCCTAGGTGGCCAGTCCACGGTATCAGCGTCAGATATTTACGAACGCGGGTAGCTCATGCAATCACATTGACCTAGATAGTTCCAACATTATAGACCAGCCACATGGTGTACGTTTGAACGTAATTTATAAAACGTTAACTTCAGAAAGTTCGGAAGCATCTGTAATAACATATCATTGAGAATGTGTGGGTGTTATAGTGAAAGAATGTTTTAAAATGGGAGCCATTAGCGAAATTTACAGAGATGGGAATAACAGAACAAAACAGATATTGTTCAATAAGATGCTTCTCTAAGGTTACCTAAACATGGTTACAAATGAATTGGTTCCGAACGCTAGGTAAATATTGCAAATGTTGATGCAGTTCGTGGTTTAGTTCAATGTTGAAGTTTCACTAGACTTGGAACTTGTCGACTTTGAGTGGTTTTCAATTTATTGACCGCACATACAGAGAAGTGGTCCGGTGAGTTTATAGGTGGCGTGAAATTGACAAAGAAAGAGTCAACAGCTTAGCTTGCTCTCTGGACCTGAAGTTCGGAGTTTATTTAAAACTTGACCCAAGTACAACACATGTGTTTTATTCTTTTTAGTAGCACATTCAATGTTTAAAGAATAAAGTTTAAAATAAGCGGTTTATGTGGAGGTGATTGCAAAAATAGAAAAGACTCCTCAGTAACCATTAATTTACAAATCCTTATATTATAATTTAAAAAAACTTTCATCGAATATTGTATATCAAACTCCAAAATAATGATGTAACCACGAACATACCTTACAAGGTGAGACAAGTGTACACAGATTTTCGAGCAGGACCCTTACAATATTGTGTATCATGTTTAAACATGGTATTGTACCGTGGGAATAATAAATTGGGATCGAATAAGGTGTCTGGAATAAATCAAGGTCCCAGGGCCCCTCGCCGCAACCGCCCCTGTCCTCACCGTATTGGATGAAGGTGTATATTAAGTTGTAGACATTAAATTCGATAGAATAGTGGAATAGTGTAACACGAGAATGAAGCAGGTACTGTGACAGAGGACAGATATTTTTTTTGTAGATTTAATGTGGAGAGGAATAATGTGGTAGTGGTTTTGTAATGAGATCAAAGAAAGGAAAATATGAAAAATTTGGTGTTGCAGAGAATAACTTGAACAAAGCCTATTAGCAAATACGGAACTATTTGAGTAGTATATACAGTCTTATATCTTACGTATCGTTAGGTATCGCATTGTTGACTATGCGAGCTTTCACAACAGCCAACCAGACCTCCCACGAAGTCAAACTTCACGTTTATACATAATTTTGTATAAGCCCAAATGACTCACCTAATCATTTATTAAATGGCTTACAAACTTTTTGGGACCTTGGATTTGTTTGAACCGTTAAATTAACGCTGAAATACGAAAATGTTTCTCTAATAACACTAAACATGTTGCCAGGATCTAAAGGGGATAAACCGACTCCCTTAATAGCTGGCCCTTTAGGAATCACTAGGTGAGCCATTCGAACTAATAAATACGGAATTCTTGGACACTCCTAATTCTTCCACGAAATATGGAAAACAAATTTTAATGCACTGATTTAGGGTTCAAATTGGATTGCGTATAGGGTGTTTGGGTGCCTTCTGTGGTCCAAGGGTAAGGGTCAATTTAATTAATTACAGAAACCACGACATGCGCCCTATTAAACCTTTGTTACGCGGTGCTATTATTTTACTTTCCGCGATTGTTGTCGGTATTTATGGTTATTTTGTTTTTTGGTAATGGAAAATGGATAATGTGGAGCTATTTTGGGAAAATCTGTTGAAACTATAAAGTATTAAAGCTTACATACATTACCAACGTGATTATAAGTAATATCGCAAGACTTCGTCCAGAAAAAGCCCCGCAATATATAAGGTTGATAGCGTGGGACCATGAGAAGCTAAAAAAGTTAATCTCCTTAATCTGTTGGATTAAGCTACATAAACCCTTAGGTCCATAACTAATTAGCACAATTTTCATTAAAAGTTTCAACTAGCCATTAAATGTAGCGGCCAATGTTAACTCGGATTGTAATTTAAAATTTTACGTCGACTTTAATCTTAATTAATCCTCACCACTATTAAAAATACGAAAATGAGTTTGCTCACTCCGCTTTCACGGGTCGGTTGTTACAGCGATCTCCGTAACGTTGTACATAGACATTGCTTGTTAACGTGCTGATAATAAGGCCCATCTGAAGTTGAGCAAATCCAGGTACGCACGTTTCCTCAGTAAGTAGTAAAATGGAATAAAGTATGACAAAAATGACGTCTTTACTACGGCTTATGATTAAGAAGGAAAAGATAAAGTTTTTTTTTATAAACATTAAATAAAATTATAAAAGTTACTAAGCTGTCAAAAGGCGATACTGCCCCAAAAGCTATTTAGGTATCAGAGTGATACTTAATGTAGGTATGTAACACTATTATCTCAGCATGTTTGATGACATCATCAGGTAATATTGCCCTACATACCTACTACCACAATCTTTAGCGAAACATTAAAAATATCTGAACACGGTCAAGCAGGGTAGCCAAACATTTTTAAAATAAATGACTTACATCAGCATGTACGCAGACTGATAAACATTGTGTAATGTTAACGTTATATTTAACCTTCGATTAACCAAATGCAGGATGAGTCAGTCCGCCGGCTATTAAAAGCTCGACTCTTGGACTGACGGTGATCTATTTACGTCAATAATGTCCTACGCTTCGATTATTGATTGAAGATCTAATTACGATTCGGAAGACTTTGGTGTTGTGTGTCTTCTTAAAGGGGATTGAGAATTGTTAAGGTGAGATAGGTACTTTAGTTATTAAAGTATAACATGTAAAAAGCATGTAATAAGCAATCATAGAACATGTATAAGAATAGGGAGCTAGATAAGCTTATTAAAAAGTATTTTAATTCTAGAAAACTACTTTAGTATCCATCACATAGAATTGTTTAAGCTACATTTAATTCAAAAGTAAACCTGCCGTAGGCAGAAACCAGGAAACAATATAATCCTGTTATGGGAAAAAATGCTTGCTTTTGACAAATTTGGAATTGACAGTCCCATACCACGGTGGGGGCAGTTCTGACGTCAAATCAATAAACGTTTTACTTCAAACAGATAATAGTGTTCGGTTTAAATCTTACTTCCTTATGAAATCACTTAAACATTTCAAAACGAAGCGTCGGATAATCCGGCGGAGTAGGTCTTATCCTGGCGCACTTATCTTTAGTTCGGGCATATAGGAGTTTACTGTTGAACCTTCCCGATATTTAAATAACTACATTTGCCGAATCCTGTGGTAAAAGGAGAATCCTGTGATAATTATGTTAATAGCTTGATGGATAGTAAGTTGTGATTATATATTAAAAATTTTGAAAAAACCCCCGACGGTAAAAATCTTATTGAAAAATAATAAAATAACTCAAAACCCCCGACTTAACCCAATTATATAGGAATATCCGTCGGGAGCTGCCATTAAACCAGCTAAAGGATTCTAGTGTCGTGAATACAATTATTGAAGAATTGTAGATGTTTAACGATGACATAAAATACACTCAATTAATTGTTGAAATTTCATATAGAAAAGGCAGCCCCCGACGGTTATTCCTATATAATTGGGTTAAGTCGGGGGTTTTGAGTTATTTTATTATTTTTCAATAAGATTTTTACCGTCGGGGGTTTTTTCAAAATTTTTAATTTTGCTTAATTTTATTTCAGACTTTTTAGAGAACATATACGAATTATAGTCTATATAATATGTTATTGCAATATTATTTTGCACCGATATTGTAGCGACCTCTAGTGAGTTACAGGCGTAATTTTTATTATTTGGGAACATGCATTAAGCACGTACACATTGCTGATGAAAACAGAATTGTAATCGGACGTTTTGATTATATTGTAACATTGTTTGGCACTAATATTGTGGCGCCCCCTAGTGATTAATAGCCATGACACCTATCTAAGAACATGAACACGTTGAACGCAAATCTGTTATTGAAAACCACATCAAAATCGGATCATTAGTTTAGAAGGTAGGTGGGAACATTACTTTGCTGTTTTGCACTAATATTGTGGCGCCCCCTACTGAGTTACAGCCATGACACCTATCTAAGAACATGAACACGTTGAACGCAAATCTGTTATTGAAAACCACATCAAAATCGGATCATTAGTTTAGAAGGTAGGTGGGAACATTACTTTGCTGTTTGCACTAATATTGTGGCGCCCCCTAGTGAGTTACAGCCATGACACCTATCTAAGAATATGAACATGTTGAACGCAAATCTGTTATTGAAAACCACATCAAAATCGGATCATTAGTTTAGAAGGTAGGTGGGAACATTACTTTGCTGTTTGCACTAATATTGTGGCGCCCCCTAGTGAGTTACAGCCATGACACCTATCTAAGAACATGAACACGTTGAACGCAAATCTGTTATTGAAAACCGCATCAAAATCAGATCATTAGTTTAGAAGGTAGGTGGGAACATTACTTTGCTGTTTGCACTAATATTGTGGCGCCCCCTAGTGAGTTACAGCCATGACACCTATCTAAGAACATGAACACGTTGAACGCAAATCTGTTATTGAAAACCACATCAAAATCGGATCATTAGTTTAGAAGGTAGGTGGGAACATTACTTTGCTGTTTGCACTAATATTGTGGCGCCCCCTAGTGAGTTACAGCCATGACACCTATCTAAGAACATGAACACGTTGAACGCAAATCTGTTATTGAAAACCGCATCAAAATCAGATCATTAGTTTAGAAGATAGGTGGGAACATTACTTTGCACAAACGCACACACAAACACACAAACACACAAACACACAAACACACAAACGCACATCTCTCACCCCAAACGCATATACCTGCTCCGTTCCGTCGTGGGTAAAAAGTAAAGTCATTAAATGTGTGATCATTCCACCAAACTTATCTTTCCTACTGGCCGTGCTAATGGATTTTTGCCCACATTTCGTAGTTCTGCCGTTACAAATACTAAATGAAGAATTGTAGATGTTTAACGATGACATAAAATACACTCAATTAATTGTTGAAATTTCATATAGAAAAGGCAGCCCCCAACGGTTATTCCTATATAATTGGGTTAAGTCGGGGGTTTTGAGTTATTTTATTATTTTTCAATAAGATTTTTACCGTCGGGGGTTTTTTCAAAATTTTTAATTTTGCTTAATTTTATTTCAGACTTTTTAGAGAACATATACGAATTATAGTCTATATAATATGTTATTGCAATATTATTTTGCACCGATATTGTAGCGACCTCTAGTGAGTTACAGGCGTAATTTTTATTATTTGGGAACATGCATTAAGCACGTACACATTGCTGATGAAAACAGAATTGTAATCGGACGTTTTGATTATATTGTAACATTGTTTGGCACTAATATTGTGGCGCCCCCTAGTGATTAATAGCCATGACACCTATCTAAGAACATGAACACGTTGAACGCAAATCTGTTATTGAAAACCACATCAAAATCGGATCATTAGTTTAGAAGGTAGGTGGGAACATTACTTTGCTGTTTGCACTAATATTGTGGCGCCCCCTAGTGAGTTACAGCCATGACACCTATCTAAGAACATGAACACGTTGAACGCAAATCTGTTATTGAAAACCACATCAAAATCGGATCATTAGTTTAGAAGGTAGGTGGGAACATTACTTTGCTGTTTGCACTAATATTGTGGCGCCCCCTAGTGAGTTACAGCCATGACACCTATCTAAGAACATGAACACGTTGAACGCAAATCTGTTATTGAAAACCACATCAAAATCGGATCATTAGTTTAGAAGGTAGGTGGGAACATTACTTTGCTGTTTGCACTAATATTGTGGCGCCCCCTAGTGAGTTACAGCCATGACACCTATCTAAGAACATGAACACGTTGAACGCAAATCTGTTATTGAAAACCGCATCAAAATCAGATCATTAGTTTAGGAGATAGGTGGGAACATTACTTTGCACAAACGCACACACAAACACACAAACACACAAACACACAAACACACAAACACACAAACACACAAACGCACATCTCTCACCCCAAACGCATATACCTGCTCCGTTCCGTCGTGGGTAAAAAATACATTAAATTAAACAATCTAACCTTACCTTTCCCGCGGCCAACATATTACTTTTATACGAATAATATCCTTTGACAAACAGGGGATACATAGTACATCGTTTAGGGGAGATTCCATTGTAAAACGTATCAACATACGTTTCCCCATAATTTCCGAAACGCTACCTATGATATCCACGGACCTGACATGTGGTTGCCGCGGCTATTCATCCGTCACTCACACATCCGACGTATATTGAGCCTTGTTCTCGAAATCTCCTCTTCCTCCTATATACCTACAGCTAATATTACACAACTATGTGTATTGGTATGTGTGACTGTCTTTTGTTTGGTTACTTTTTCTTCTGCGGAAAAAAATGCTTTTATTTTTAACCCCCGACGCAAAAACGATGGGGTGTTATAAGTTTAACGTGTGTGTGTGTGTGTGTATGTGGCATCGTAGCTCCCAAACGGATGATCCAATTGTAATGCGGTTTTTTTGTATAAAAGGAATGTCATTCGGGAGTGTTCTTAGCTATGTTTGGTGGTAATCGGTTCAGGTCTTCAAGGTCATCAGCTCGTTTGTAAGGTGTGATAGGAATGTTACACGCTCAATTTACTTGCAAGCATATGTGGGATCTGAAATTTGAAACACTAATGTCTTCTGGAACCACTGAGCTGGTCTGCTGTTAGGGCACGAAGATAAAAGACGTAACCCTGAACTGCCTTTTAGTAAACCCATCGAGTTTGGGCTCGTTGAATTTGTCTTGACGAGTTCTCTTCATGTTTCTAATTGCCGAGAACCTGATGCTGGAAATGGGATGTGGCGGATGAAACCCTGGAATGCCGGAATGAAACGGATAAACCGATTTATATTTTTGCTGAAAATCTAGAATGACCAAAGGTTAATCTTTATTGTTTCTCAATCTGTGCAATTCTCCCAGAGCCAGTTTGTCATGAGGATTGTTAAACAACTTCCTTTGGCCGAGATCGCATATAGCGACCCCATCTTAAAATAAAATAAATTAAATGAAGGAAAAATTGAGGAGCTCCTTCAAAAAGCGTAAAATAAAATTATAAATTTAAAAAACCCCCGACCCAAAAAAGTACGCAATTATTATGACAAAAGGTTAAAAACGCTAAACCCTATAAAAAGCAAAAAATAACTTTTAACACTGCGTAAGTACCAACTAAAGCATGTCGGACTAAACTAAATTTTGACGTGTCGGGGGACCGCTTTTTACCTTCAAAAATACTTACATAAATCAAATGATAGGTACGGTAGACTGCACGTCAGTGGTAACTGTCATGCACCTTAACTCAATAGCAATAAGTACGATTTTCCTATAAAACTGTTACCACTGACCTGAAGTTGACTGTACCTACCTAATTACAACATTCGTATATAAAAAAACACGAATCTTAATGAGATAATTAGAGCGGTCCCCCGAAACGACAAAATTTAGTTTAGTCCGACATGCTTTAGTTGGTACTTACGCAGTGTTAAAGGTTATTTTTTGCTTTTTATAGGGTTTAGCGTTTTTAACCTTTTGTCATAATAATTGCGTACTTTTTTGGGTCGGGGGTTTTTTAAATTTACAATTTTTTAAGTCGTTGGCCGTGTGTTCGTGATTCGTCTTGGTTCAGACAATGAGCTTGTGGTCCTTGAAACATTAACTGGCTTGATCAAATATTTTGAAGACTGTATATCTGCAGTTTCTGATACTATTTGTAGCAATGTATATTTTCCTAACAGTAATGTTCAAAGACAGCGTGTGCATAATTAAAATAGTAGTTAACATGTCACTTGTTAATGCACGGAGGATGCCCTTGCTCATCAACCTGATAACCTTTCTTACCCTCTTACATCACCGACAGAAATGCTATAGTACCGATGTAATTACTCCAAGCAAAACAAATATGATAGGTACGTATACAGGGTTATTGGTAAAACACTAACAACCTTGCAGGACTGTATTACTAACATCATAAACTACAACTTTTGTTCTATGACTTTTTATAAAACATAATACATTTGCCAAAAACAAACCTACAAGTTTTCGTTGTTCTATCTAACACATTTCAACTCTATTTTGCTATAGTGATAAAATTTGCACGTCCCTACCATTTCTTCATCAACTAAAGGCCCGATCGAGACCAGTCGAGCGATTAGTCGACCTTAGAGTGTGTGGACGAGTCGAGATTATCACACATTACAATAAATTCGTTTGGTAGAGGGTTTGCACTTTTAGAATGAATGCAAGATCTTTGCCTACCCACGCTTCCCGCGCACTTTGAATTGGTAACTCGCTATGCTACAATTTCCCGCCTTTTTACGAAAAGTCAAAAAGATAACAAAATATCGTCTTCTTCACGTACTGTGTGCCTCGGTGGACGACCACTATCCCTGATGGTATGCCGGAATTGCCCGTAATCTCGTAACCACTGTGTGGCGGCTAGCATTGTTACTCGGCTAGGTGTAGGGATGTTTGGGAATCGTATGGCGTATTGGCGACAGGCTTCCGAAACATTGTCATCACAGCTAGCAAGCATTCGCACCATTTCCGTGTACTCGACATTTGATTATCGATACGCCATACTGTAAAGATAATTACGTTCGCACTACCGAATTTCGCTACAAGGACACGTATGACGCGGCGCTTGCGCATAAAAGTGACTGACGGCCGCTCGTAAATAGGTCAAGTTCAAACGCTCCCCCGCCGCCGCCCGAGCCCCGCTCCCCTCCGCTGTCTTTTGTACTACTGTTTACCTAACTGGCGCTTTCTTTTGCTTCGCATAGACTTCGTAAATTTTAGAGCGTACACTTGAAATATTTTAATTTTTGTGTGAAAATTTTGATGAACTAAAATCTGAGAATTATTAAAAGTCATAGAACAAAAGTTTTAGATTATGATATTAGTAATATGGTCCTGAGAGGTTGTTAGTGTTTTACCTATAACCCTGTATACAGTACTTCCTCATAGTAGATTAGATACGTACGACAATTGAGCAATTAAAAGTTGATTGGGTAATGCGTAGCCTATAAATCTAATTGTCATCGAGGCATCGTAAGGAACGGTATCTTAAATTGCTGTTGTTAGTTTGTTAGGCCGGTTGTTAAGGACCTCATACTCGTGTTATATGAAGAAAGGTAAAATAAAAAAAAAATGTTATAACTAGCCATAAGCCTGAAAATATGACACCAAGTTATTATTTTATTTGGTGTCACTAGAATTAAGAGGGGCGACATATCCATGTAAATAAAAACCCCGAATTCAATAAGTAGAAAAAAACACGCTTGCGATCAAACTTATCGTATTGCTTATTTACCTCAATGTGGTTTTGAAAGCATCATACTTGGTACAGGAGATGGAATATATTGGCAAAAATTAAGGTCATATTTCATAGCATCAGGAAATGTGCAATACCTCCGGTACAATATCTCTCGGATACGCAATACATACAACTATGTAGCAATGTTCTGATTTTGCCTAAGCCTAAATCCCAGGCGATAGATAGTGCTACGCTCTCAACCGCAAGCATCGGAGCCTACTAGATGTGACTACGCTCTGTGGTTGAATGGACGAAACCAGTGAAGAAGAAATTCCATCATCGATGATAGAAGTTGCTGACGATTTTCAAATACCTACTATATCTTCGGAAATTGGATTATTTTCTTTTGGATAAAGAGCTTAACTGTTGTAGGCTAATACTATGATGATGAGATCAATAGCAGTTTTGGAATGTCTATGAACCCACAGGGATCTGTAGGTACAAGTTGGAAAGCCCAATTATTTAAAAGTGGCCTGACTAAAATGTGGGATATGGATTTAAAATTCACAATATGTACATTGGATCACTCGGAAAAGCTAATCCAACACGCAACATCCAAATATCCGCTCATCAAACCACAACAAGTCCCCATCAAAATTTAATTTGGAAACGCAACCAGCGTAGTGTCACCATAACACGAGGTATGTTTACATTTGTCAAGCGATGCTGTTCGGCTGCAGTCTGACCGCAATGTTTCAGTTAGAACCCGTTGGTAACAGCGGTGCCAACGGGTGTGGTTCATCCACATGTGCGGTTTTGTATGTTAGTGTTTGTATTGCTGGAATTTGGCCTGTAATTGGAATATTATTGATAATTTTGTTTTGTACAACAGGCCAATTGGTTAAAGGGAATGGTAGAACTACATATTGGTATACTGCGAATTACTTTGTATTTCGTGGAATGATATAGACGAATATAATTATTGGCCTACTGACAAAGATATCATAAGAAATAAGCAGTTTCTTTGTGATCTTTTTATGTATTAAGTACTTGTACTTTCATGTATTTACAAGCCATAATAAACACAGTATAACACAATGAGTGTCCTCTTATTATTTTCCCCACACCCACGACTCCCAAAACCTAATTTAACACACTAATCGAATTTAAGAAGACGCCACTCCCAATAGACCAGTAAAGTAACCATTCATTAAACAAACATTGTGTTAAGAGTAAATTGAAAAATGATTCATAGAGCATGTACGCCCGACCTCCGTACTCTTGTGCATCATGCTCTGAAAATAATTCAACTGTTGGACTGACCTCGCTTCGAATAAAATTACTTTTGGTTTACGATACTGCTCTTTACCTAGTTCATGGTGTAATACTGCATGAAAATTATATTTTGTGGCAGTAAGTTTAAATGCTTCTGTGAAGAGATGAGAGGTTGTGACTGATAAAAAATGATATCCAATTATTGAACTTTTCTTTGATGAGTTTAGTGATATCTAACTTGAGATCTCAAAGAGGAGTATCTTGCGGAAACATATTTGGAAAACAATACGATAAGTAGCCTAAATCAAACTTGACATGCGGCCAAAACATTAATTAATATGACTGTTACACCAAAATATCACCGATTTCCTAAATAGGATGTTTCATTTAATTTTAATTGATTTAATTAATCCGATAATACCACCCGACACTACAAAGCAACCATCGTTAAATAGGTTAATCGATTTTCATTCAAATCTCGAGTTCCGTTTAAGGGTCCCCCTTTTATGGCAGAACTTTTTATGTCATAATCTTATTTTGCATACCAACAGTTGGCATAATCTTCATTTCGCAGAAAATCGTGTGGCATACACTCATTTAGCATACATTAAAAACGCATAATTTTGGCAAGCAGAATCATCTTTAGGCATAAATTTCATATTCATAATACTTAAATAGTAGAAACATCATTTCGCATAAAGGCAGAACAATCATATTTCAGAATGTTTATAGTCTGAATCATCTTTTGGCATAGTTTTGGAATTTTTATTTTCCTGTAAGAAGCATGCAAACAAGCCTGAAGCATGGAAGCATGCAAGCAGGCATGCAGCATGTAAGCAGGCATGCAGCAAGCATGGCTTCTGTCACGGCTCCGGCGCTGCGGGGCTCCGGCGGTCCCATGCGAGCTTATCGTCGCAGATGGTTTTCACGCTCACCACCGCAGCTTCGGCTTACTGGCCGGCAGAGCCGGCCAGCCTCAACCGCGTTGGCGAGCGTTAAAACTACCTGCGCCTCAGCTCGCAGGCCGCCTCGCCCCTCCGCGCCTACGCGGTTTTGAATTGCACTCTAGGGGTAGGGCAAACAAGACTACGTGGAGTCGGTTTTGCAGCGATTCGTTTTCGTTACTAGCTTCAATTTTTAATACAATGTTTTTTAATTGAAGGTTATAAATGGCAATTTGCTAAATAAAATTCTACCATCTTCATAGTACGCCAAATGAGATTATACCAAATAATAGTTTCTCAAAATATACATAATGCTGACTAAACGAAATAATGCGAAACTCTAACTATGCCAAAAGCAATTATGCGAAATAAAATTCTGCCATCTTAAAAGTATGCAACTGTAAATTCGGGCATATAAATATTCGGTGAAAGAATAATTATGCTAAATATTTTTTATGCCTTAAAAACATTCGATGAAAAAAAATTATGCCAAGTGTGTTATGCCAAATAAAATTCGGCCAAATAAAATTCTGCCAGATAGAAGGAACCCTCCGTTTAACAGCATCTGTCTACTAAGTATAGATTATTTCATGAACTTCTTTATGGGGTATTTAAAAGATCCCGGAATTGCTCATAAAACTAAATATAACCAACTTGTTAGAAGTGATT
Organism: Helicoverpa assulta; assembly: GCA_963856015.1. Lineage (NCBI taxonomy): Eukaryota > Metazoa > Arthropoda > Insecta > Lepidoptera > Noctuidae > Helicoverpa > Helicoverpa assulta. The sequence goes on from CAWLCW010000023.1 coordinate 10,572,036, forward strand.
AAGTAACCGAAGCGTTTGATAGATATATCTTATTCCCCTACTTATTCCAATATCGGAAGCCCGCAACTGCGGCCGCCGAACTGAACAACATAATTACTCACTTTCAAACTACTAAACTGCTCAATAGTTGGCATGTCAGTCCACATAAACTGCATACTATTAAGTTAAACGACATCACACAGTCTCGAAACTCATTTAATTTTATTTTCTGTTTGTTACAGGCTCAAATCCCAACGCTCAAGCATCCAGCACAAAATTGACTGAATATAACAAAATTGTGATATAAAAATGACTACGGGCTTCCACTTTACGCTTTAATATTTTGTACGACATGAAGAGAAGTTGGCAATTCATTGACAGTTTTGGTTGGAAGTGAAGTTGTGTATTGTGAATTTGTGAGGCAATGGAGTGAAAAGAAGGCGATGACTGCGAGGGAGGTGGAGCTGACAGGCGGCGCGCCGTGGGGCTTCCGCATGCACGGCGGCACCGATCAAAACCAACCACTCAGGATCTCAAGGGTTCGTTCAAATGCTTTCTACGTTATACTGAACATACTTTCACGCGAACGCGACGCTTACAATCCGCGCTCGCGAAATATTAAACGTTGCTGCGGCTTTTACTTCGACACGCAGACACAGAGCTCCGGATTCATAAATTGTTTCTAAATTCAATGCTGACATTCATAATACTTTTTATGGCATCCGCTAAACCTTTCCCTACAAATCGGATTACGTCAACAGAGCTGTGAACGCTTTGTATAGCTAAATGAAATCAATTGGCGCGAAATAAGTCTTCAATAATAAAACAGATTGCAATACGAACTGGGTTCACGAGAGCAGTACTGAGTATTTCTTCAAACTCCTCACAGGATCAGATTACGCAATTAAAGTTGGTTGTAAATGGTGAAACAGCTCGTTCTCGTCGAAAGCACTTTGTTTGTGGGAACTCGGTACAATTTATCAAGAGAATTGTATTGTTGAAAGGAACTACTTGTTATATTAGTCAGTTTGCCGACTAGGAGCGCTGTATCTGGTTATTGAGTTCTTTTCTTTGAGCAAAATAATAATTCGCATTACTGATTTAACGCTCGGAAACTTTTTCCACCTGTTGATTTGTTGTTATGTAACTATGGAAGTTATTCTTTTGTTATTTCTTTTGTTGGATTAGGGTGAATATGTTCTATGTCCAAAGTATCGTAATGGATTACGTTTCTGTACTAATAGAGCTTGTATCACAGGAAAAAATATTTTTTAACGTTAATACGCAAACAGAATATTTCATCATAAACAAAACAGATAGAAGAAAAAATACCAAGACTTCACAAAAGAAACAGCAAATGTATTCTTTAACACCTTTATCTCTATTAAAGAGCTTACCGTGTCTGTACCTTGACTTTTATTCATATTTAAAACTGCTATAACTGTGAATTCGCACAATCGCTCAAAGAATACAAAAATAAAGACTTTGTCGTTATCAAAAGCATATAATTCTCTTTCTATACGAGCCTGCTTAATCCAGTTGCCAAAAGTTTATCAATCAGGACTGCACCAAGTAAATCGACAGTCATTTTATCTTCTTCTATCTTACTTTTGGTTATTTTTGCAGCGGTACAGTGACAGCCTGGAGCGAAGCCTCCACGTAAGTAAGATTGTGCCAAACGGTTTGCTCGCCAAACAGTAATCAATCATTTCCTTTAACAACGCCGAGATCTTCTTTAATAAAAATTGTTTTTGTTTACTAACCGAAGATAACGGTATCCGTGACATTTTTCTCATTTGTCTTACTTTTTATTGGACGGAGATATTTCTAACCACTTAATTCAAAGTTTGAATGAGATTTTACTAATGAGGTGTGTTTTGGGAATTTAACTCAGTTTCAAGTAATGGACTACGTATCTTTTCTAGATTTGTTTAAGTAGGTAGTATTAAAAATATTTTTAAGCAGTTATTTTATAATAGGCATTTGTATGACTGCATGATTCGGAATTTAAAAACCGGCCAAGTGCGAGTCGGACTCGTGCACGAAGGGTTCCGTAAATTACAGTTAAATCAACCTATCTCAAAAACTATAAGAGATACTTTGATCAAACCAAAAATCGTTGAAAGAGTTAATTAGCATGCATCACCTCTATTTTTTTTAGAATTTTATACCCCGTAGTTATAAAAATAGAGGGGGGGGGACATACTTTTTACGACTTTGAGAGCTGATATCTCAAAAACCGTTCACTTTAAGAAAAATGTTTTTTAGAAAACTTTATATCATTTTAAAAGACCTTTCCATTGATACCCCACACGGGTATGTACATCGAAAAAAAAAATTTCATCCCTCAGTTACATGTATGGGGGGCCCCACCCCCAATTCTTTTTTTTACTATTTAGTGTCATATTTTTGTAGCGGTTCATACAACACATATTCCCATCAAATTTCATCACTGTAGTACTTATAGTTTCCGAGTAAATCGGCTGTGACAGACGGACAGACGGACAGACGGACAGACGGACATGACGAAACTATAAGGGTTCCGTTTTTGCCATTTTGGCTACGGAACCCTAAAAATTAATCACAACCTAATTTCTAAAACTTAAATAACTATAACAACTCTACCCAAGTTCTGCTTACACATAAATATTCTTGTTATAAATTGCGTTATGGTGTGGGACCCTGACCTTGAAGTTAGAGGTGTTAGGAATACGTTAATTAAGTCGTATATGTAAACTTGATTGCTTTTGCAGAGGTGAAAATCCGTTGCCATCATGCCAGTTAAAAAGTTCTTTAAATAAAACATGAGATACGCAAACAGCCGATGTAATATAAATAATAAATGCACCTAATGCAAGTACCTAAATATATATTTTGCCTATTTTAGTATAGCCAAAAAATATCTTTCACAAATTCACCATTGTTTCCTAACCAAAGAGTTCCGCCCCTATGTCAATAGATGTCGCTGACAGTGAAGCAAAGCCCTCGCTTAATGGACAAGATATCGTAATCCCTTTGTATAGGCAAAGATTATTGTTTGATGGCCCGATGAGGAAGATAGGACCTAAATTAAGGGCCGTTTCCTTGTGAATGCTTATTTATTGTATATAGAAGATACTAAGTGGGTTTTCGTGGAGTTACGATTATGTTTTGGGATCTGAATAAACGTTTGTAAGGTTAGGTACTGTAAATTGTTTTTGAAAATACTAACAGGTTTGTGAAACTTAGTTTCAAATCAATAATGAGCCTTGAGTATAGTCGTCATCTTATGGCCGAATTTCAATAGAAAACTTACATACTTATGTAGGTATATTCTAAATAATTTAAATTATCTATATTAGCCAAAAGTATCTACACACTTGAAAAGGATCAACTAACGAATAGGTACTATCTTCAGGTATAACATGATTATCTTACAGCAAATTATTCCACTAATCCTTTGGAAGTTGACTCAAATCCCGTGTCAAAACGTACCTCTGTATACCACTAAACCAGTCGTTGTGTAGTCTATCCATGCTGAAGGTAAACGCTTTGAGAGATTTCCATGTCTGCGTCAAGTCTGAGTTGGTGCTTAAGTCTGTGCCCAGAGGAAATCTTGGCAAGAAGAGGACTGATTGTTATTTACAGCCAATTTCTTCATCAAAAGTAAAATCCAAAGTAAAAATCAAAGTAATGTCTAAAGTAAAAGTAACTGTCAAATTTGCTTTTTCTATTAGTTTTGCTGTCACTTTAGCCTTGAAAAAACGAATTTGACCGTTACTTTTACTTTAGACATTACTTTGATTTTTACTTTGACTTTTATGTTTGATGAAGAAACTGGCCGTTAGTGTATACTTAAATGGCGGAGAAAGAATTAAGTATGTAAATCTATACTATTATTATAAAGAAGAATACTTTGTACTTTTGTTTGTTTGTAATGGATGAACTCAAAAACTACTGTTGGTCCGGTTTTAGAAATTCCTTAACTGTTAGAAAGCTACACTCTTCCCGAGTAACATAGGCATATTTTATACGGGCATTCATTCCTACCGGACGCAGTTGAAACCGCTGGAATTCGGCTAGTTTGAAATAAGTAAATACTTATAGCAACGCCGATTTTGCTTTTGAAGGAAATGTCTTGTTCAAAAAATAAAGATAATTGATTTTGACAAAAAATATAGAGTTAAAGGCCGGTATAAGCCAGAACTTTATTCCGTACTTACTACTTTTTGTAAGGGTCAATCTCCACTGAAAGAGCAGCGGCTGGCAGCGGCCGGCAGCGGCCGTAAATGCAAGTGATTGAGCGCGAGCGCGGCGGGCCGCGCCGCGCTCTTACATTGTTCGTGCTCTTATGGCCGCTGCCGGCCGCTGCTCTTTCAGTGGGAATTGATCCTAATACTGTTTTAGATGTTTGCCATGTTATTTTTGCGTTTCATATCCAAGCAAAATTGCCTACCTAATTATGATGTCATCAGTAAATCAACGCGCCATTACGTTGACATATTCGCAGTCCAGAGACAAACTTATCGGCCGGTGGAGCTCGTTAGCAGGCCAGAGATATGTCGTTAATCTTTTTTAATGTTATGGTGCCCATTTCTGCCGGCCAGTTTATGCAAACTGTACTGCGGAACTTGACTTGATCGTTAGATGGCACAAGTAGTGGGTACTGCGAATCCTTCTTAAACAGTGACAACCAATAAGAATGCGGGAATTTCGGGAATGTCTGTAAGGGTTTGTTTTCGGATAAATAACAGTGTGTGAATGTAAGGTGTTATGCAAAAATACCGATTAGATGTCCTTTTTTAGGATTACATTTTGTATTCGAAAAACTAATTGAATATTTAAATACTGCGTACAAATAGCAACTTTCAGCTAGAAAACAAACAGATTAAATAAAAATATCGACTACAAATTGGACGCATTCTAATTAAACTACTTACTATGCTCATAGGTAATTATTTGTTGATCGATTATTCAGTAAAGTGGGGTTCAAAATAACACATGTATTCACATAACAAACTAGTTCAATTGTAGATGAAATTGCCAACACATAGGACGTGATCTCGAGTGTTGTGCATTATATTGCAGTTCCGAGCATGCGATTATAATTTAAAATTTCTTGTTGGCAACACAGACAGAGTTCGTGACTCCTGTACTTGCATTACTGAATTTATTTACCCTATAATACTTTGTTCGAAAACAGAACAGAACGCTATAATAAACCCTTAAGATCAATAAATTAAGAATTCCTCTAAATCAAATTATATCTACGACACGTTCATTGTTCATGTATATCTCGATATATTTTTCAGTATTTATAAATATGCAGCCTAAATTCAAATCAGCGTTAATAACACAAATCTTCTGCTGTCCATTTGTGTTGATTACTTCATTAAAATAACAACGACCAATCATATTAGCGGATATTACATTTGGCAGTTAATTAAATTGATAGGATTCCGAAATCTTTGGGATGGACACTGATTACTAAGGCCATTTATATATGTGCCTATTATAATAAAGCTTATAAGTTTGTTAGCTATAGAAATATATACAAATTATATAGTTGTACCTACGAGGAATGAAATGGAAATATTTTAAGTAAAAGGCGCCTTAGGTAAAGTAAGAACAAGTTGACATCATTGATTGATTGATTGATTTCAAAGATTCATAGCAATAGACATGTACAAAATACTCGAATTTAACATGGAAAACTCAAATACCTAAATAATAAAGTATCTTTACCTAACAAAACATAAATTTGGGCTGAAAAGACGAAAATTAACTGGGTTCAAATGGCTCTGAATAATTCCCAACTTTCGGAATTTGAAAGTTTTCTGAAAAGTTTGGATATTAAAATTAATAGACGCGGAAAGTCAACTGGAGCAAAATGTTGTGTTTGATGTGTACTCGGTTAACAACTAAACATAGGTTGTCTTTGTGAACAATCCAGTTTTCATTTAACTATGCATTTTATCGGGTTTTACGGTTGTTTACTTCTGATTATCTGTGTCCTAAGGGAAATATTTTTTGCTCTCGTATAAAAAATTGCCAATAAATAAATTATTGTGATTTAATCATCTACATGTAAGGTTTCATCAAAATCTTTTCAGTACAAACAAATTGATAAAACTTGGTAGTAATAGAGCTTATAGGTATGTAATTATATCAGAATAAGATATTAATTACATTCATGTTGGGGGTAGTATTTGTGTAATTCTCCAATCAAACTTCAGTTTACACATGTAGGTACTTAAGTACCGACAGGAGAAAAAAAATATTTTCAACTTATTTCCTGTTCTGGGTGAAGGGTCTTGGAAACTGTATGGTATGACAATAGCATGCAAACTTCTCATAGGTAATCTTATTATTTTTTGACAATAGGTATAGGTAATAAATGTACAAGTTTATGGTACCATGATGAGTGCTGTATTAGGTCATAATAGTAACGTTAGTAGAATTAATCGCATCAACAGATCAGAATGCGATTCGAGACAATGTATCGATCAATGCTCGAGTTAATTCCAGTCAATGATTACATCTACATACACGAAACATTATTATTGACAGCTCAATGTTCTGTGAAATGATATTTGGTAAGGTTAAGAACTCGATTTTCTTTAAATCTATGTTCATTACTAAATGAGCTTAAGTGCGTAGTAGCTTTGAATAAATCTGAGGCTCAAGTTTAGAAACCGACCAATTTTCTGCTAAGAACCATGTAAGTACCTAATACTATCTCCTACAAAACAGACCTTCATATATGCCAAACAATCTAATAATATGCAAAACACGAAGTTCCCGTAAATCGAAACGCAGATATTATGCCTTCCAGCTAAAGTTCATACAATTCCTTCACGGAATTTCGGAACATATTAAGAAGATTATTTGTTAGGTCTTATTTTAATTCATTACAGCAAATTCAATTAAATGCTATGTAGTCACGTTAACTTATTCCAGAAAACCAATGCTGCAGGCATAATACAGGAATTGTTTTAAAAGCTTTCTTTTTTCCAACCGCCATGAATAGTCTTCAATCACATTCAAGATCACGTGCCATAAGACCGTTTTTAATAACGCATTTATCCATAAAGATGTCCCCAGTATTGCATTCAGAAATTAATTTAAAAATGGTTTAATATTTTGTCGCTCACAAAAGATGACATCATATGATATGAAATTGATTAAAACCCCCACTTTGCCGTCTGACGAAAAATCGGTCGTTAACAAAAAAAAAACAAAATTGCTAAATAGACTTTCATTCTGTTTCCTTCAAATTCATGACCAAGAGAGGAAGAGCAGGTCGCTAGTTATTCATTAAAAATGACCCTTTAATATATCTTTCATTTCATCACGCTTTTTCAATACGATAACATTTACTTTCCGAACAAAAAAAATACCTCGGAAAAAAACTACACTACAGAGCAAGGATCACAGAATTATCCACGTGTAGTTTCCAGTTGGTGTCACCCCTGATCCTCCATTCCCAGGGTGACGGGGTGACGCCGAGTCAAAGAGTAAGCGTCATTACGCAGAGATTGCGAAGCTCTCAACGCTTTGTCGTTTGTTCGCGCGTAAATTATACCTACACGCAACAATTAAACGTGCTCATTTAGAAAATCGTCATCATGCGACTTTACGTTAACATCGTAACCCTTTATCGCAACACGTAGGTGGTTTTAAGGCTTCAAATTAATGTTTTAATCTCATTAATCTGTGTTTAATTTAAATTAAGCGTTATTGTTCTACTTATAGTATCTTTACAATTTAACTTTATTGTCTTTGTGATTAAGACGGTAAAATATCATATTTCAATACCTATAAATACAAGAAACAAACGATTTCAAAATAATTCCAAGAAAAAAGACAGTCTCGTTATCAGGTATCTCTGTCTCAAAGCTAGAAAGCATACCGTTTACTACGAATCCATTAGTTTGTATTGATTCCTACGGTTACCGTTTTCCGAATACAAAGGTAAAAACCATGGTAAAATTGCACGGTATATATAACTAAATAAGTAGGATAAATTGGGCTTAGGATTCGAGTAGATATGTCGAGTGTATGATCGTAAGGCCACGCACGTGCGTTGAGGAGTCACGAGTCGGACGTGGCTTGCATACGACCACAGAGTTAAGTGACTGCCCAATAACGGCAGACCCCCAATAGTTCCACGACTTATTGGTTTTTTGTGCACATCACTACTGGTTGGAGAGGGCTTAAGGACCAATTGGAATGGTGCCTTCGATGTTTTTGTAGTTTAAAATTGGTATATCCTTTCAAGTGGGGTTTGCTTATTGTGTTAGCCAATTTTGTTTGAGTGTGTTAGGGTTAGAACGGATTTCCGCTATTTATACATTATAATGATTATTTTTAAAGATGTTTAACGGAAATATTGAAGATGTTATAAGCCATATTCACTCTAGAAAGCACACGCAAAATTATATACACTAACTAAATCCCTCATTTAAAATATTCCATACGAATCTCAGTTTAAAACGAATAAAGTTGCAGTCGCGGGACTTGATTTAATTGCACTAACAAGAGACCGTTCTCAAGTTGTGCATTTAATTATAACAATCTGCAAGACGAAACACTCCTGGTCAGAAGTTTCGGCGGCGAAATGTTCCGTGTTCATCACTGTTCCGCTCTCGAGTTCTCTCAACATCTTATAACAAGACTCATGTTGTAAGTTTGGGGAAATTAAGTGGATCTATTGATGAAGAGTCGTGTGTGTTTGTAGAGCATTAAAGTAATAACCGATAAAAGATACAGGTTAGGTTAGATTTTTACTGAATGAATTTTCTGTCAAAAATGTTGTCTCTCTCAAAAACAAATCAAGAACAATTTGATATAAAATGTGTCTCTGTTCAAAAGCATCAACTTGTCCTAGCTTATAAAAGTTATTTAACACTACAAAATTCGTTACATACAACAAAAAATATACCACACAATAGAACTGTTAACATAACCGTATATCACCATTACCTTACAAACGAACTTAACCCGTAAATAAAATTATTGACACCACGATCCTCAATTTCCATATATTGAGGAAACTCTTACCGCTTCGAAGAAACGCCATTAATCCGTAACTAAGCTCGAACGTTTGGTACACGATAATGCTCTTTGTTCCGCGACTTACATGGGCTTCAAACAATGGCTTGCACTTGCAATTTGAATTTCCCCTACACGAGCAACCGCCTTTTCTTTTCCATATTCATCGCTGGCTGCAACTGTTTTTACCTTCTTAAGGTAAGGCTTTGTTAGATTTCTTTTGTTTTGTACAGCATCTATAGGTCTTGAGACTGCCTTGTTGGTCTGGAGGTAATACTAAGATTCTAGATTAGCTTGCTGAGTTATGAGTATCTTTGGAGATGCTTCACAAAAGTGGCCCTTAAAATGTGTCATACAACTGGCCAGTTTCTTTTGCAAAATTCGATCATACTCAGGGAATATCAGTACACTCTAAGTACATCTAGTATCATAGAGGTACATCGATATAATATTGGTAGTGTATAGCTTTTTCCGTAACAACTTTTGGGATCATTAATCGAGAAACGTCATTATCAGCCAGTAAACAGAGCCGGGTGAACTAATAGACCGTGACAATTAGCCACCGTGTGGACATGTTGCCATAATTCACTTTCGAAATTGAATTGCTGATCGTAATTTGTTTTGGTAACGTACCACACAATTTTGCTAGTACACAGGTGAATGGGTGCTACATTCTCTGGATATTGTACACAACTGTGCACTTTAAAGAGTATTTTTCTCTTATTAACTCGTATACGGCGAGGAAAAAAGGGCGATGTTTTAATCCAATCTGCTGTGCTTTTAGCTAAACTAATGGATGCGCACATGTTGTAAAAATAGGTCAGTTATCGAACAATATTTAAAAAGCTAACTCCCGTCCTAACAGACTCTTCCAATTTTTTTAAACAATACAATTTGAAATATTTCCCTGTATCCTAATCTCATATTATTTCCATACAATGTAAAGTCCTAAGTTCATTGACTTATCGAGAAACAGAGTCCTAAGCACGATCGCATGACTTAAGGCGGTCTTACGCCTTCGTCGCGCCTTCGACAAGATTAATATTCGAAGCGAGTGATGGGCAACATAACAATGGGTGTGTGTCCAACGCGCATGCATTTTCTATAATGCCCATATAATGTTTCGATGGAATTGGTTAGTTCGCGTGCTGCCTCTGGGCCTTAGTATCGTTTACGACTTTCTTTGAGGAAGGTCCGTCTCTTTTAATCGATACAAATATTTCCTGCTGCGGTAATTTAGCAGATGTTCTTTTGTTTTTCGTTGTTGTGTGTTAGTTCGTAGCAATGACCTTTCTTAACATAAAATCGCGTGTGTAGGTGTGTTTGTGTGTGTGTGAGTGAAGGGTAGGTTCCCCCCGGAAATGTTGAAGTTCTGTTCACCGGCGGCTAGGAGGAGGGAGCCCAATGCGGTTTGTAACTTTATGTTGCCCTGTTCTGTACTTCCCTTGAAAATTATACGCAGTTACGTACGTACAATCAAATATGGGTTTTGTTTACAAGCTGTCTTACTTGCCCTTCAAATTGTGGCGTCTGGGTTCTACATTTGTATTGATCTTTAGTGGTCTATACCCAAGTTCGACCTTCATATTTGGTATAAACCACATTTTCTAACATGTTACAATATTGCTTAATATTGTTGAGTTTCTTATTAACTTATCTTACTTTGCTTGTGTTAGGGTAATATAGAGATCTTTTTTTGCAAGATTCTGCAGATTTATAGATAGTATTAGGTATCGCGGTGATTAGATATTATGACAATAGTAAATTAAATTTCACACTATTCCGTGCACAAACGGCAACTTACCTACACGATTTTGCCGTATTACGTAACAAAATCTCCAATAACTTAATTCCTCAAACAAAAATAAACAAACAGACTTTAATATAAGAACATCAGTGAACAAACACTTAGCTGTTTAGCTGCAGCCGCTACTCAGCGTGACATGTGCAGATTGCAGATGAAAGTGCCCAGTGTAGGTAGCCACAACACGCCCTTTGTGCTAAAGTAAGCTAGAGTATACTATCTAAGATATAATGAATAAAACAGATGTGCAATCGTTATATTACTGAACCCCAATATAGATAGATGTCATATAGAAAGGTATGGAAGAAGAAGACATTCATACTACTGTCGACCCAAAGTAATAAATAGAGATAAAGACGAGAGAATGTTGGTGATGATAGTACCAATTGCAGCTGGCTCTACTCAGCGTGACATGTGCAGATTGCAGATGAAAGTGCCCAGTGTAGGTAGTCACAACACGCCCTTTGTGCTAAAGTAAGCTATATTGTACCTACTAGTTCTCGAGGATATTATTTTGTTTAGTAATTCTATAAGTAACTAAGAAGAAATGATAAAGACAGAAGGGTCAGCATTACTGTGACTAAATAAAAATAGTGAAGCGAAAAAAAATAAGTATGTACCTATGTTTATAACCGACTAGCTTCTGCCAGCGGTTTCACCCGCATCCCGTGGGAACTTCTTCCCGTACCGGGATAAAAAGTAGCCTATAGCATTCCTCGATAAATGGGCTATCTAACACTGAAAGAAATTTTCAAATCGGACCAGTAGTTCCTGAGATTAGCGCGTTCAAACAAACAAACAAACAAACTCTTCAGCTTTATAATATTAGTATAGATGACCGATTTTTTGGATTATAACGAGCAGTAGGTTAATGATTCGGTGAAATTATTGGTGCTTATATATTGTTTCTTTATCACTAAAACGCACTGATGCACATGCCTGACCTTATTACGGTAGAATGATATTAATGAGTAACCCAGTCATCTACAATTTTACATAATTTGACCTAGAAAGGTTAAAAAAGGCATACTGCTTTGAAAGCATGCAGGTTGAAAGGGCTACTTGTAAAGTTATGAATGGCATGTTTACTATATTAACCTACTTTGAACTAGTGGTACTCGTAGAGGTTGTAAAGTGAAATCAGTTCGTGTTATATTTCAAGGGTTTTCAGCTCGTTGTTTACTCGCCTTTGACAATATATGACTTTATACCTAAGGATATCACCCTACATTAACATTACCATTTCACTGTTGCAAAATCGCTTATATCCGATACCAGTCTAAAGCAACTAGCGTTCATCGGCTGCTGCCACCTTTTTGAATTCGTGGTTCATCATTCACCTCTGACTTTCTACGGTGTCCACAAGAACCCATGGCCATTGTATACATCATACCTCCAGGAAAATATTATCAGCTAGGTGTTTCTTTTTCTTATATTAATGATTAATGACAATTCTCTCTCTTTCCAGGTGAACCCTGGCCGCAAGGCGTCATTGAGCGGTATTCGTGAGGGAGATGTGATCTCCTCCATCAATGGCCGGCCGACAAAGAGCATGAGTAACTCTGATGCTCACGCGATGCTCAGGTCCGCTGGTCCTGTACTGCGGCTTGGATTGAATGAGTATGTATGCCTTCTTACCTACTTTTGGAAGAGAAGGAGAATTGTTAGGTTCCAAGTTATACCGAACCTAGTCCATAGTATTACATTACGAGATTCACTTGTTGTCGTAGAGAAAGAGAGAAGAAGACCTAAGCTTTTGAACGGAATACTATTATTCTCAGAATTTTTATCGAGAAATAACTCGTCGATAGTGATAGCAACTGCAGTCCGTTTTCCTGATGAATTTTTGTGGCGAAAACCAAACAACAGGAAAACGAAGACAGGCTAGCAAAAATTGCCAAAAAACAACAAACATTTCCAAATAACTGAGCTACGGCACACTAACGTGGTCCGCTCAAATTTCCGCTGGCATCTCCGATTCTCAGACTCACGAGTTTCGATTTTGAGCTTCGGCTTTAATCCGATCACTCTTCAGCACACGAGAATCGAACAGTGGCCCGTCTGTAGATTAGTCATGACGTAAATTGGACCACTTACGTTTCTCATAGAGACTCGCAAAATGGGATCGCAGCCGACATGTCAGGACTCCAGTATTCTAATCTTTAAGGGCAATGACAGCTTTAATTTTACCACGAGGTTGGTAATGAAAATTCGACTTTATTTTTTGGTATACTACTAAATTCATTTTTATATTTTTGTGTCGTGGCATAATGAGGACCTCTACGAAATGCACCTTCAAATGATAGACGTAGCTAGTTTCATGTGTTATTCTTGAGAAAACTTATTTCAGCTTATTACCGTAGCAAATTGCTACGAGCTACGAAATTATAACGTAGCATTACCATTATTGTCAGTGTTCTAAAAAAATGTTTCTCTTTTCATTTTTTTGTGGATATAATATCAGTATTTATCTTCTGAAAATTCTTTAGGGTTATCCAGAATTCAGCTAGATATTATATTAACATTTTGAATCCGTTACCAGAATCCTATTACTAGTCATAGTTTACAAGACCCCCTAGGAAGCAATACTAAGTTTCATTTGAAGTTACCTCATTCTTAAGTTTTAATCTAAGTTTTGTTGTCGCCAGAGACAGGGAGGTGTCACCAAGAAGAAGATCAATTGGCAAAGGCTCCGAGTTGAAAAGTAAGTTTTAAGTAGACTCATGACGAACAGACGTAACTACTCACGTGTTTGTACATTTAAGGCCGATTCCAATATTCCATCTATGTGTTGTTCTGCTTACTGGAGATAGGAATTGATATTACTTGTATGGGGCTAATGTCAAAGTTCTGTAATAAAGCATAATAACAGATAAATATAAAGCTGCGTCTACGCTAGGCGAACCGAGCACGAGCGGAGCACAAGCCGAACACAATTCGTCTAGTGTGGACCAACTTACAAGCCTCTAACGAGCGCGCTGCGAGCATTTTGTTCGTGCTCGGCTGCGTTCCGCCTGTTGTCGATTTTTGACGAACACAAAGGGATTTGCTAACAGTGATCATTGTAGGTTCGTTGTACGTCCACACTTGACGCCGCGAACGACAAGCCGAGAACGGCTCCGCTTGTGCTTCGCTCGTGCTTGATTCGTCTAGCGTAGACGCAGCTTTAATGTTGGGAATTACCGTTATGCAATGCCTATGTGCATGAAGTTTGGTAATTAAAAACATGAGTAGTTGTCGATATACCTAGAATCATTCGATTAAACTCCGTTTCATAATGGTGAAACAAAGTCTTATTTGTGTCAGTTCGCGGTAAAAGGTACCTTATGGACTTTGGCGCTTAAGTCATTTGGAGATACAAATTCTACAATCTTGCTTAGACCAAATAAACATAATTTCGTAAGTGCCAAAGTCCATAAGGTACCTTTTACCGCGAACTGACACATTTATTCCTATGATGTAATCGTGGTATTTTTAAAGCAATTTTTGGTTTAAGTTTTGGTTTATCCTTGTCACGAACATTGAACTGTCAAACGCAGCATTTTGCTGAGTGAAATCTTTCGAACAAAAAATTAACAAATAAGTGCTAATTACAATGTTCGCATTCTCTGCGCTCTCAAAGTTCTATACGTTTGGTAATTATATGTATAAGTATCTATGTATTGATTTAATTTGGGTATCTTATAATACACCTGTTTCAGTTTGGAGGTCCCCCTTCGTGTAAGTAATTAAAATATCATAACCAATTTCATTACAAAGTAAAGACGCTTTGCACATTGCAACTAATCTAAAAATAGAGAATAGAGCAAATGTTAACATGACGTTACTATTCTGGTTTTGACATTTTGGTGTAAACAAACTTGCAAAATGAAAACTTTTCAAAATCATAAATAAAAACAATTCCAACTAAACACAAGTGAACATGTTCCAGCAAAAATAATAATCAGTAGATTGCGAGAAGGAAAAATACTCGGTTTTGGCGAAAATCAGCTTTAATAGACGAAAATTTGGTGTTGGAAAATCTTAAAGAATTTTCAGTTCTAATATTTCTGAGTAACCAATGAATCTAAACAATACTTTCGACTACATATAATAATTTTTAATTAATTCCAGCGATGCATCAAGCTACGTTCTTCTCAGTATTCTTTCACATTCAAGAATACTGAGAAATGCTAATTAATGAATAAAATATCGAATACTAATAATAATTGCTACTTACCATTTTAATACCTTTTAAAACTTGTGTTATAAAAACCGAAAATTTGGAAGTTAAATAAAAAACAATGAAAAAACTTTAAGAAGATCAAAATCTAAAGTTAGTGATGTTAGAATATGACATTGCGAAGGTATTCCTTATCTGGTCTTTTCACATTTCACTGTTGTGTGTCCCCAGAAGTTTCTCGGTTCAGCAATAAAGTTGTGGCAATAATAGTTGTCATGGCCTGTCTGATAAACAAGTATTTCTTCAAGAATATTATGAAACTTGTGAGTGATCCTTATTTTTATATTATTCTATATTTCTTAGAAGCTTCGGTAATTACCAACTAAGAATATACTGTTGAGTCTGAGAGAAACAACCCTATTATTATAGCAACTATGTTATGTTTAAGGGACAAGAAAACACGTGTCCTTTTATTTAATACAAAAGCTGTTCCCCGTGGTTTCACCCACACCTGGAGAGAACTGTCTTCTACAAACGACTCGGCGGCAAAGCTTGACATTATCCGCTACCAAAGTACATTATTATGGACCTTTTCAATCAATATTTTAATGTTCTTGCAGTCAATAGTATACATTCTGTGAACTACATACATTAATGATTTCATTCAGTTCACACCTCGACGGCGGAGACGAATGAGAAAGTTCTTCAACAAAGGCTTGAAAAAATTTGTGAGTTTCAACGCGAGTTCAGTTTAAAGTATCTCTTCCAGTAGAGAGCAGTAGTTACCTAGTTAGAGATGACTTTAGTCTAGTTACGTTAGAAACTCTTAGAAAAATCAGTAAAGACTTATTGAAACCAAGCTGACAGTTTTCGACAGCAAGGGCATACTGCATTATGTGAAACTACTTATAAGCCGCTTAAGCCGCTGCAAAAAAACACCTTCACAAAACAAGGGTTAAACAATATGCCATACAAAGAAACAGTTATACTAACTTATGTGTAGTATTTTTTGAGACCTAGTAGCCTTAAATAAAGGAATACATATAAACTTACTTCGATCAGATCATACATAAGTTACTCCAAAAAATACAATAACCATTCTGTCCAACTTAAAAAATTTAAAATGAAAATTATTTAACAAAAGCTTTTCATCATTCAGAGAGGTAACAACAACATCAAATATTTTCAAGGGAATTCCTTGTTACGTAAAGCGGACTACCCACTACTTCAGCTTTCAGTTCCATGTTCTGATTGGCTAAACTCCGGTGCATCAAAGCTTTCGTCGGCAGGATTAGCCTAGAACATCGCAAGCTTAAAAGTACCCGCACACTGCAAAGTTTTAGTCAGCTGATAGTTTGTGTTTGCTCATAAATTTGTATGAAGATGAATGGAAGTACGCAAATTATGTACATAGATCAGGGGCTCTGTTAACTGTTACTGTTACAGCCTTTTTATCGTCCCACTGCTGGGCACAGGCCTCCTCTCACACGAAGAAGGATTAAGCATTAATCAGTGATTGAGCATTGATCAGGGGCTCAATTCTGCTAATTTAATAAAGTGTCAATTGGATATCAATTGCATCTGAATAGCAGTTTTAATCTTAGCGGGAATTCTGCTATGAGTGTTTAGCGGGTATCAGACCGACTGAAGATTTTTATTGAAATTGAGAATTTCCTTTAAAAAAATTGTCAGGCGACCGTTTAGTCTGCAGTGTACAAGTAAGTAGGTCCTACTGCAGGATCGGATATAATATTTCAATATCGGTTTGTATTTAAACCTCATTTTGTTTTGTAGCGGTATCATTGTTTATTGTGCGAATGTGTTTTGCATAAGGAGTTATAACTGTTTCTTGTTTGGCTGTTTTTTAAAGACGAGTTTGGCGATATATGCTGGATTTTCGTAGGTTTAAATAATTACGGCAAATTACAGAACAACTCTTTTGTAGCTGTTTGAGTATCTTAGCCTAGTTGCCAGTTCATACATATTCGTCGGACAGATAAATGTCGCTATACTGCTATAAACGTGTAAGTTTGCAAGTATGTTTTGCAAAAACTGCTCAAAAGATTTTGACAGCTAATACCCAAAATATGTTTGTCTAAATAATGTAAACCAGAAAATAATCTAAATGTTCAAAATCTATAGTCTAATGATTTTATTCACAGAAGCATTTATTCAAAAACACATAGTAAACAACATAAGCATAATTTGTCCGCATTTCCAGGCCTATTTCCCCACATTCACATTCATAATGTTTCGGCAAAGTGGCTGCACGTGTTTCCGCATATTCACAATTTATAAAGCGCAAAATGTCACAGCCAAAGGTTCAAAACTAAACAAACATTTCACCGTTTACCTTCTAGCTACCCGTATGAAAATCATGAAATTCTAATATGCTAATCCAAATAAAAGATACTGAAAATCTACATCATCTACACAAACGCAAAACTAAAGCAATATAACTTGTTTAGTAGACAAAATATGAGCTAGCGTATAAATCAAGGAAGGTGGAATAGTTCTCCCAGTCTGGAATATTCCTTTTGTGTAGTAGACATGTATTACTTTATCGCACGTCTGCATATGCAGAGCCCCATTGCGAAGCGGGGACTTTATCGCTCCTCAGTTTGCCAGGAAATGTTGAAAGGCACTGCAACACTAACTCAACTTTATGTTTGCGTAGCTAAAGTTCAATGTTGAGTGACACAACTTCCTTTAAATGTATTGACAGGCTGAACTTTATGCCGCGATGTTCGTTTTTAGTTTTGTAGTTAGACTTTAAGTTTTATTTACATGGTATAACGTAACTTGTTTTATTGGTCTTCCAGGGCCTTCGCATCTAATAGCTGAAGTGCAAAGCGGCAGAGCGACTCCCCAGGCTCCCGTATATGCTACCATCCGACCGTCTCAATCACCGCAAAGTCGACCTTCACCGTCAGCCATTCGAGCATCCTTAAACTATCTTCCCTCGGCGCTTAACTCTACACCGCTCGTTAAATCAGTGACACAGAACGAAGAACCACTTAGATTCCATCCAACAAATCCATTTTTTACGACTTTACCCTCGAATTATTCAAGTGGTTCGAAACTTCCCGTACCGAACGGTAGGGCGTCAATCTCCAGCTTAGATAGAAATAAATTCAAAGATAGTTCGTCAAATATTGACTACAGTTCAGACTTGAAGTCACCTACATATTTTACGCAAACAAACGACTCTGGGCCTAGCAGTCTTCCGTATTCTTATCACAACGAAAATACCAATGGATATCATTCTTATACACCGACAACCACTGCCAACGAAAAATCTGAATTCTCTCAAAGAAATCATGTAGATCAGTTCCAAAATCAAAGTCTTCCAAACAACGCACAAAGTAACACTAAGAATCCTTTTGATACGAAAAGGAATAGTGATCCTTTTGAAAAATATTTGCGACCAGAGAGCAAGTTGAATGGCAAATGTGAATATGAAAGTAAGACAATGTCGGGCTCTATCAGCGACAGTAATTTCCATACGAAGGAGGAAATTACAAAGCGTTCGACGATCTCTGAGCACAAGATAAGCGAAGTCGAAGAAGTGAAGACTATAAAGAAGATAGTTCTGAATGGGTGTGACGGTCAGGATAGTGAGGAGCGGTTTAGGAGTGACCAGCGGTCGATGAACACGGGTGATATGAACGGTGCGGAGACGCCGCGCACACATGCAAAGAACATTAGCTTATTGTCTCATCAATCTATGAGGAACGAACGTGAGCGAGCCACTCCGATACAGGAACGTACGGAGTACTACAGGACGTTCAATCAAGATGAAAGGGACTGCAGCTCCGTATCTAGGGCATATGACTCAGCACACGAAGAAAACAGATCAGGTAAGTGCTTTTGTATCTGTATATTATGAAAATCAAACACCGATAAAACTGCTTATGTTAGGAACTTGGAAAAATATTTCAAAGGAAAATTCTCCAAAGAAAGTGAATGTTTATATCAAATAGTTTTGTAAACGTAAAGGATGCAATTTAAAATACGTTTCTAAGAAAATATCTTGCTTTTGTTTGCTTTCATATAAAATTATTTTTCATAGAGTAACAAATAAAACAATTTAATGTAGACAAAGGAGAATGACCACGACAATATGGACCACGGTACAGAGTTGCGTCAATTCAAAAGTACTTTTACATGGTTTATAAATTAACCAAATAACCATCTACAATTGCCATTTTGGAATCGAAACCCGCATTTCCAAGTTTTTTTAGAAAACGTAACTTAACCTCAAAATAGAAGTTAGCGCTAGTGATTGAAAACTAGAAATAAGCAAATAGTTACAATGAATATCACAATTACTGTGGAGAGTAAGACTCGATTAACACAAAAAACTGTAATAATTAAATCGCAATGAACAAACTTAGCATGCACCACGCGCAATCGACATTGTACTTTTTGACAATGACAATTCAATTTGAGACACCAACACCAATGGCCGGCAGTAGGTAATTCATTATATGAAAACAATTTCATAACTTATTAAGTTTACAAAATAAACCCCTATACAAAATTGACATTCTAATTGCAGAATGAATTCAAAAACAAAGAAAATAATTGTAGTATAATTTTTATCTTGATGCATGAGAAAAACCAGTACGTACCGTTGATGGTCATGATCCTTTGATTAGATGTAGGTATAACACTATAGAAAATGGAAAAATTTGACTGTTTGACTCATAATCAATCAATATTTGAGCCAAATCCAAATTAACTCTCACAAATACTTACCCAATATGAAGGATATAGAACACAATTAATTCCCACAGTCAAATAATAAACACGACATAACTGACTTGCGACCGCGGGTCGCTAGAGAAGCTTACATTCGGCACAAACATGGTTTATACCTCTAGAGATGAGTTTCGGAGGCAAGCGTTATGTAAACTTCAATGTGTATCAACCATTATCGTCCCCATATCTTCTATACTATACATAATAGTAACTATAACAGACGTTTTTGTTTGTTTTGAAAAAAAAGGAAAAAAAAAACTGATTTTAAAAACAATTTCACTTTTGGGAAGAATTTTCTACTTTACGTTCTCCAAACTGCTAGTATGTTATGGACCCTCGTGATAGAAAACTCAGTTCCTGGTATTCACTTTTTCGGTTAGAAAATATTCTATAGCAACTCACGATGAATTATATTCGCGGTATTAAAACAGGCTTTTTCCTCAATATCCAAATCCGCGATGTGTGATATTGCCTATCCCTTCAGGGAAAGTAGGCACTCATATTTTATGTAAAATTACTAGGCAGAATAAATTAAAAGGAGCTAAGCCAACAAAATTGTTTTTGTTCATCCCTAGCGTTGGTAATAAAGGTTTACGGCTATTTTCAGGCGAACTCATATATTGCGAAAGGAAACTTAATTTGTATGACAAAAAAATGTCCCAGGCTCACGTTATTAAACGGGAAAATAATAATGTTTTCGTAAAAAGGTTTTGTAGTGAATAAGTATTATTTTTTATGTAGTGATAATGTCGCTTTAATGTTACTGTGGAAATGCGTGTTAATTTTTTTGGTCGATAAAAAATGTTGTCGCGTCTTTCGGAGCATGAATAAAATATGTTTCAGGTAGGAAAGTTAATAGGTACAATTTTCTTTATTAGCGGCTGAAATGTAGAACTGTAATCCCAAAAAGCTTGATAAAATAAAAACTTCAGTTCGTAGTTAAAAGGAGATTTCTATGCTAAAATTAAGGACCTTCGTATTTACGTAAGAATATTAAGCTAAAGCTATAAGAAAGTGTACCTACCCTAACAATTTCTAGGAACAGAATTGGCTAGTACTTAGTTAATTAATAGAACTTCGTATATTATCAAGCACGATATATATTCAATAAGCATTCAGACCATTTTCGTGAATATTATCTAATTAATAACCTAGACCCACACAACCTTTGTTTTGTTTTCTGTGAGAATTATTGAGCTTAAGCTTGTTTTGTATTTGTTGAATTTTTTTACTTAATATACAGATGAAGTACATATAGGGTCTGTTGCTAGAAAAGGGATACAGTTTTTTTTTTCATTCCATGCCGTAGAAGCAATCATATTAATATTTTTTACCTTATTATTTCAACTATCCCTAAAATCACTCAATTTAAAATCCAAACGTCTGCCATTGTGATTTCTTGTACCCTAGAAATATTTTTTATGTGATCTAGTATGGTGATTAACGCACAATCTTTCTCTGTGTGACAGAAGGCCTGTGCCCAGCAGTGGGACGATAAAAAGGCTGTGACGAGTAATATTTATTAACCTAACAACCATGAGCAAAAAAAAAATTGAAGTTATTTTTACTTTGTAAGTTAACTCACTTATAAATTCTACATCATTATCGGAACCTTAGTTCAAAAATTCTGAGTCAAAACTCCAAAAGAGTTCTTCTTAAGTTATCGATATTTCTGAAGGAGCATGAAGGATGATTTAAAATGCGACCTTATTGGACTGGAAGTCGTTCCACGTTTGAACTGGAAGCCGTTCCACGTTTGAACTGGAAGTCGTTCCACATTTGAACTCTATGACTAGTGCTTCGGAGAACACGTTAAGTCGCGCTATGTTATTTTACAGTGATAGTAAAGATGGTTTTAGAATGCCAACCGTTATTATGCCAAAGGACCCAAATGTAACACTAGCTTCTACCAACAGTTTTAGCTGCGTCCCTTAGGAATTAGTTAGTGGACCTGGATAAGAAGTACCTTAACGGATGGGTATGGCAACACATATGCTTCCTAACACAGAAATAGTTTTTAAAATCCGACCGGTAATTCCTGAGATTAACGAGTTCAAATAAACACAGAACACTTTTATACATTGAAGAAAACATCTCTGTTGTTGAAAATATGAACGGAACTTAACATTATTCATTTATAATTTACAAATCGGACCAGTAGTTCCTGAGATTAGCTCGTTCAAACAAACAAACAATCAAACAAACAAACTCTTTAGCTTTATAATATTAGTATAGATTTTATGGCTTATGTATGTCTGTCTAGGTATTTTTATTACATAAACCTTTTTTAATATTCCCTCAATCAATTAAGTGCTCTGTTTCTACGGATTTTTCCGTATCTTTTTTATTTCTACATTGCTAGGCAACAAAACAATAAAATAAGATAATTCCAAACAGAGGTCAAGAAAGCTTAAAGCTGGGATTAATTTTAGGAAGGAATATTTATTAAATGAGTAGGTATTTACATAACTAATTAAAACCTCTCTTAACGCTGATCACGTTTTTGGTACTAGTCTTAGAAGAAAAATAATTAAAAGACTTTTTTATTACGTAGTTATTATATTTGAACGTACTATCTTTATGCTGTTTTTAATAAATCTATACTGATATAAAAAAGAGGAAACATTTCTTAGTTTTTACCCTAAAGGCTCCGAAACTAAGTACCTACTGAACCGATTTGAGCAATTCTTTCACTGTTAGGAAGCTACTCTCTTCTCGAGTAACATAGGCTATATTTTATTTTATTCGTTTCCACGTGACATGGCTGAAACCGCGGGAAAGCGGCTAGTGCAAGATAAAGTTTTATTAAAATTACTAACCTCCTTACTAAAACATCATAGCAACTCTCTACACCTCGCGCTGCTGTAATTTTTCTTGTAGGCGTTACAATAGCTATATTTAGTCTTTCATCATTTTATACACAAGTTCTTGAATGATGTGACGGAAATAAACATTTGACCTATTTTTTGACATTCAAACGATTGTTTCTGGTTCTCTGAGTTGTTGTGGTTTCTTTTAGCGACGGAAATTGGGCTTCCTACCACGAAGATACTTTTGTGACACGCTTTGGGAAATTCGTACTTTGATCTTCGATAATTTGGTCTATTCGGATAATTATGTTAATAGTTGGTGGTAGTTATATATCTGGCCTATTAGGTCTGAATGTTTTATTTGATGTATCTCTGATCATAACTCTATATTAGGAGGCAGGTAACGAATCATTTATTATTTTGCTGAATTTTGTAAATGCAGTAGTTATAGAAGGTGTGTAGTGGTTCTTCCAGGATTCAATTTAAACAAAAGTCTGGTACAGCCTTTTTATCGTCCCACTGCTGGGCACAGGCCTCCTCTCACACGGAGAAGGATTAAGCGTTAATCACCACGCTTGCTCAATGCGGGTTGGTGATTTCAGACTATAGTCCAGGTTTCCTCAAGATGTTTTCCTTCACCTTTTTATCAGCCATTGGTGTCTAAGATTTACCTAGAAAGTACATACAAACTTACAAAAGTTGCATTGGTACTTGCCTGACCTGGAATCGAACCCACACCCTCATACTCGAGAGGTTGGTTCTTTACCTTATTTAAACGAAAGTAATACCTAATAACGGTAATAGTATTTATTAACCTATTTAAATAATTCACATGAATGTTTATCATTTTGTGATACATAGACCTTCCCGCCTTTCTAAGTACGGTTGTTTGGGTTGGTTACATACTGTTACAAATTACATTAGAAAAGATTTGTAAAATCTGAAGCTTAGATTTATTTGACCTTAACGAATCAACAACTGCATGTCTTAAACAAAATCCCACATCCAGTTAAACCGATTCACCCATTTACAGTCGATTTGCTCCAGTCTCAGTCTGATTGCTGCACGTCTATATGCTGTCATTGAACAATCATTTGTAGCCAAATCCAGATTAATTACGTCGTCGTAATAAGCCCGGCCAAGGTCTCAGGGGCTTGACTTAGGGAGCGGTGTCACGGTCTGTGGGTCTTCTGGATATCGCCTCCTGAACTTCGAATAGTCTTAGAGCAGTATCGTCGCCGCCTTTGCACAACGTTCATCAAGACTTCGTAGAGAATAGTCGCTTTTAAGTATTAACACTGCATTCCTAATATGGTTAGATTCCTTGTGTTTTTGACCCAGTGAAGTTTTCAAGGCAAAATGAACTCCCCTTGCTTCAAAAGCAGGCCATATATTTTCCATCCTATGTCAGAGAACTCGTCGACTGAATCAGAAGATAGTGTGGACTCGGGTCGTGAGAAAACCGTAGGCGATGGATCACGAACGAAATATAGCGATCCGAAGCTCAGAACGATTAATAAAGTCAGCATAAAGATATTGAAGGCTATTGAGAAGTTGACTTGTAATATTAAGATTAATAAGAAGCAGAAAAAGGTTGCTGTTCCGACGTTGGTGAAGGGTTCGTATTATTTTAACTCTAGACAAAAATAAGTACACCACCTGTACTAATGTGTTTAGCTAATTATCTATATAGCACGCACCAGTTACCTGGTTTTGCCCATGCCCCTTGGGAGCTTCTTCGCACACTTCCTTGGTAAATCTTCTCATACTGAAAGAATTTTCCAAATTAGACCGCAGTAGTGGTTATCTCGAATTAATTCTTCAACTTTGTAGCACGAGTAGCCTTAAGTTAGAACATCGCCAAACCTAAAAAATCTAGTGAAAACAAACTGAAATCACTGCAGTATTTTCTAGAGATGTATATTTTTCAGTTTTTTACCATAGTATGTTTACCTAATAATAACAATATCTAGTAAATACGACCACATTATAATCTAAATACTCAACACAAACTCCGTATTATTGTGTTAACCCAAGCAATTTGCAGCTGAGCTCCGAAGCTTCAAGTTATTATAACTTTTTTCATACTCCTGTAAAGTAAATAACCTAGGCACTCTATTAATTATCTTGTCTAACGGTAATACAAAATAGAACTATGGGTCTTACAAGTTTTATTGGCCTAGTTTCCGATAAAAAACTTCAAACTACTAAGGTACAGTGCCTTCCATAATTTTTATTATAAAACTAGCTTCTCCCAGCGGTTTCACCCGCATCCCGTGGGAACTACTTCCCGTACCGGGATAAAAAGTAGCCTATAGCCTTCCTCGATAAATGGGCTATCTAACACTGAAAGAAATTTTCAAATCGGACCAGTAGTTCCTGAGATTAGCGCGTTCAAACAAACAAACAAACTCTTCAGCTTTATAATATTAGTATAGATAGTGCCATGAAAGTACGTATCATACGTACTTACATGCAGCTATGTATAAGCTGATAAACACATTACCCTCTTTTGCGTGGCGCAGTCGGGTAAAAAAGAGAATTTAATTTGTGGTTTGAAAGCACGCCTGTTAGGTCCTATGAGGTACAAAACATTAAGTAGATTTTTGTCCGACTATTATTGGTATAAGGGCTATATTATTTTTCATGTGTGTATTTGCACTAATTAATATACCAATGAAGTTAATTAAGAATGATTGTTTTGCAAATAACTCGACCTTTTATCAAACAAATACACAAATGTCACTTTCCAAAGGTCAAATACCTTATTGACTCATTGATGAAACTGTAATACTAAGGGCTGATTTTTCAATCGCCAGATAACTTTTATCTGAGGAATATTTTAAACGTTTTGACAACTTTTGTATGGAAAATATGTCAAACCGCCATATTTATTCCTCAGATAGAGGTTAACTGATGATTGAAAAATCAGCCCTAATCAAAGGATACATGACACCCCAGCCAATCAACTTTATGCCATTCAAACAATTTTTGGTTTAGTTGCTCTTGTGTTAAGGTTCATATTCCATTGCATATGATTTTATTGTGATAGCATCGTTTAGACGAGCTCGATAGGGCTTTGCCGTCAAATAAGTGTTAATACGAGTATCACATGAAAAGATAATCGACAGACCGTTAGCTTTCAAATGATCGCTATTAAAGCGGTTTTATCATCGGGTTTTTATTTACATTGATATAAAATTTTCAAATACCTGGTGAAGATAACTTTTTCTTTTCTTGTCAATGCGGACTCACAAACATTCTGCGCTGGTTCTAGTTTTTTTTTCGAATTTTTCGTATAACTTGAGATATGGATAGTCGTTCTATTGATTCAAATTTATCATTCAGTACTATTGCCTAAAGTCCAGCCTACAGAATAGTATACTAGGCACTCAGGATCTCTGTACAAACCACGAGTACATTCTACCTAACTGTGATGCCGATGAGATTAGCCACTCACTTAGGCCGTAAGGAAGACATCTTTGTCTTAGAGAATTTAGAGGCACATGAGCTTTAGTAGGACTTTCACTGTTAATTCTAGTGTTCGAAACGTGATCATCGTACAAGTTCTAATATTTTGAACTTTTTTTACATCTAAAATTAATTTCAGAATTTAATAACCAGATTTTTTTAACAATCGTACGTGACAGGTTCGATCTCTGTAGCATCCATACTCCATGTACGCGTGCTTAACGTTTCCCGTTGAAACGTTACAATTACAAACGGATACGGCATAATAGAGCTATGGTCGTAAACCACGAGAAGAGTTTGTTCTAAACAATTTAGTTTAGAGGGTTCAGGAAGCAGTACACCTGCCTGGTACAGTTGGAAAGAAAATTCCATGAACACAATCAAAATTACAAAATAACCGAATAATAAATCCCACAAAAAACATTTTCATGTAAAATTATATTTTAAGAAGACGATGCCGTGTAGGTCGCACTGTCAAAAAGTAGGTAATCAGATCTATAGACCCGAGTGTCTAAGCGTAGGTACAAGCCAGTTCTAAATCTTTACATAAGCCTTAATTTACACATAAGTCGCGCTGAAATAATTGATTTTTAACATGAAGGCCATGCAAAAAGAGATTACAAACCCTACACCTTAGTCAAAATGTCTAATCGATGTGGTAATTTTATTCGTGACTGTCACTTTTGTAAGTTAAATTTTTATTGCGCTAATAGAGTTTTGTTTCTCTCTGTACATGGTATAGTTTTAGACTTTAACGATATAATATGTTGCGAAGCGAAGCCACAACAAGCCCCGGATAGTAATAGGAAGGGGGATCGATTACCTAATTAATAGGTCCTGGTACGCCTTTGAGGTTTTCAGATAGGATCCAATTATACAGGAATTTAAAAGGCAATTTAATCGGCTTCTAAATGAATAAGTTAGTGCTTTAGGTTTTATTTAATGAGCTAATTGACTGTCCTTTCTATTGATCCAGAAAAAAAACGATTAATATGCTGAGGAAGATGCTGAAAAAAATTTGGAATTATTTTCATGAGACGAACTTACCAACATCTTGATTTTATGAACATACTAGCTTTTGCCCGCGACTTCGTTCGCGTGGAATAGTGATTTTTGGTTTGACCAATAGATGGCGCTATATGTCCGAAATAAATTTTATTTTTATTTTTATATTTTTTTGTAATAAAAACTATCCTATGTCCTTTCTCAAGTTCCAAACTATGTCTGTACCAAATTTCACACAAATCGGTTCAGTAGTATAGGCGTGAAGAAAAGACAGACAGACAGACAGAAAGACAGACAGACAGACAGACAGAGTTACTTTCACATTTATAATATTAGTTAGGATTAAGTATCAAGCCGATAGAATATAAAAAAAAACATATTGTCAATAAATGTACCCTACGTGATAAATAAGTATATTGGTACCATAAAAGAAAACTTTTGGGAATATTTCGACGTATCTATACAAAAAAATATATCTTACAGACTTTCGTAGTCTACAGAAAATGATATGAAATGAAATATGTTTCATAATTTCTAGAAATATCCTACGTAGGATGACCTAGTTCTGTTCACGTGATACATTTGTTAAATAATATCTAAGATCCGGTCGAATGGCTGATTTTTGGCAACCATATCATTTGTTTTGGCTCAAACTGTTTAAGCAATTTAGAGAAAACGTAACTCGCATACGGAATCACTTTAAATGTCGAGTGTGCATTTTGTATTTGTGTAGGAATTTGTTGTTCATTAAAATAATTTTATGGAGCACCCAGCTTCCGTCAGTGTATTCATCCGTGTCTAGTAGGAACTACTTCGCGCACCTGGATAAAAATGACCTTTTTGGCCTCCCTCGACAAAATATGGATTATATTACTAAATTAATCGTTCAGTTTGGTCCAGTAGTTCCCGAGATTAACGCCTGCAAAAACAAATTCTTCAGCCTAATATTAGTAGTCAGGATTTAAGCATGATTTCGCTATAATAAATATTACCTTTGTAAGTATAGAGGTATAGACGAAAAATCCCTGATTTTCAAATTTGAAAAATAATTATATCTAAATAATTACGACATGATTACCCCAATCAACTTACCAATAACTTCAATAATAAAATAAAACCAAGGATACACATACAATGTCAGTAATTCCGTGAATGATCGGAAACACGCATTGGTAATGCGGCCCGGTATTTATTTGTAATAGTTCAATGCACTCGCACTATGTTGCACAGAAATGCACATGTTACCCGGACATTCCCGAACATTCCCGACCATTTGACACGATATGCCCGTATTAGTTAGGGCAATTTTAGACTAGCGCTTTTTTCCCAACGTATACATTGCTTTTGACATAAGCGACTTAAAGCTCTTACATAAAATATAGTGAGCTCTTCAAAAAGCCTGCACCTATACTTGAACTAGTGATGTGAACTATATGTAGAAAGAACAGCTTACAGAAGCTTGTAATATATGAAAATACACGAGACACATTTTGTCAAAACGGCGCCTACATACTCGCTTTCACGTAGTTACATAGTAACACGTGCTTCTAAAATCGCGATTCAACATAAAACGCTCGTGTGTAACCGCCCTAATGTGCACTAGTAAGTATGACCATTACCCGAAATAGGCAACGACGATAACATTTTGTAGCTATGCCAAACATGCTTGCAATGGTCAATAGATATTTTAGGCCATGCTCACTAAATGTCGCTGTTCATTAGGAAGTTTATGGAAATGTTAAACTTGTGGATACCGTACTTAAAATCATACAGATAGTTAGTTTAGTTGCAGTCTTTTTATTGTCCCACTGCTGGGCACCGGCCTCCTCTCACACGGAGAAGGATTGAGTGTTAATCACCACGCTTGCTCAATGCGGGTTGGTGATTTCAGACCATATAGTCCAGGTTTTCTTGAGATATTTTCCTTCAGATAATACAGATACTACTTTTTTTTTTGTAAATGTGGTATCCTAAAGTGTAAATATGTTTGTACATACTCAGAGGCTTTAAAAAGCAAGATTTTAAAACCGTTTGAAAACAAACGTTATTCATTTTACATTGTACTTAGCACACTACCTTTTCACGTAAGGACGTTTGAAGAATATTTGGGTATGATTAAAATTAAACAGAAAAGTGCGAACTCTGGGGGAGGCCTTTGTCCAGCAGTACGACTTCAAAAAATAACCAGTGCAGACATAAAAAACAGTAATCCAAACTTCCAAACTAATATTATAAATGCGAAAGTAACTCTGTCTGTCTGTCTGTCTTTCTGTCTGTCTGTCTGTCTTTTCTTCACGCCTAAACTACTGAACCGATTTGTGTGAAATTTGGCACAGACATAGTTTGAAACTTGAGAAAGGACATAGGATAGTTTTTTTACAAAAAATAAAAATAAAAAATAAAATTTATTCCGGACATACAGCGCCATCTATTGGTCAAACCAAAAATCTGGAGGAAGTCACTATTCCACGCGAACGAAGTCGCGGGCAAAAGCTAGTAATATATAATTTGTCTGTATGTATGTTTAGTATATGTAATTATGTATTACTAGCTGATCCCACGAACTTCGTATCGTTCAAACCTTCCCTGGACCCCTGTAAACATTTTAAAACCAAAATCAGCTCAATCGGCCCAGCCGTTCTCGAGTTTTAATCAGATTAACGAACAACAATTCCTGATCCCGCGAACTTCGTATCGTTCAAACCTTCCCTGGACTCCTGTCAAAATCAGCTTAATCGGCCCAGCAGTTCTCGAGTTTTAATCAGACTAACGAACAACAATTCATTTTTATTTATATAGATTATCCTTCTATTATGTATTTTTCTAACTAAGAATCAAAAAAAGCTTTACACCTACCATTGCTATTTCTCCACCAACCAAAGGTACTTAGACTGGTTGAAAACGTCCGCCATTGTAGATACAATGTGCAAAAAGTATTTAATAAATAAATAAATTAACAAAAATTTGCATACATATCTAAATTCTAAACACTAAAGTACCTAGTTGAAATGTACTTTACAGAGTATTATATTCACGAGCATTCCTTATTAAATATAATGCAGGAAGTTTGTTTCGCCGGGCCATATAATGCAAAACAAATTTCTATGTTTACATCGCATGGTATGCTACCATGTGGCTCATATTATTGCTACCTACCTATTTGTAGCTATAGAGTGAGATATGGAGTGCAATAAGTATGAAGCATGTACTTAAAACATAATAATATTGTAAATCTGAAAGTCGGTATGTTTCAGTTTTCGTCTTCATTCGTGATTCATTGAAATGATGAAAAATTATTTTTATTTTAACCGACTTCAAAAAAGGAGGTTTTCAGTTTGACCTGGATGTATGTATGTATGCCTGTGCGTGGTTATCTAACGTTTGGCTGGACCGAATTTTATGTAGTTTTGAGCATAGTATTTGTCAGACTTGAGAGAAAGTTAAAAAGTTATTTATTTATTCAATCCAAATATACACTTAACACGATAAAGTATGCAGAGGTTGAATTCGGAAAATACAGGTAAAGCCGTGTGAAATAGCTAGTTATGCATAGTTATTAAATGGCGTCAGACTTGCAGACAAAGCATAGGTAGAGATTTAAAATTCACAAGAGATATTATGTCTTAAGAACCCTTAGGGGACTCTAAGGAAGGATTTTTTGTAATTCTGTAGCGAAAGGGGTGAAAAGGGGTTGTCAAGTATGTATGGAAACGCACGCTACTGAAACGATGGGGGAAAGTTTGTAGCATTCCTCATTTACAAGCTTGAAAACTAACCTAGATATAATTAACGCTCATTATTTTTGCTATTTTTTTTAGAATAGCTTCCACCCGCAGTATCGCCTGGTTCCCGTGGGAAATACTTACTTTACTTTGCTTATAAATCCTGATAAATAGAACCTATATAATCATAGTAACTATGTATTTGGTAATCTGTGCTATGAGAAGCCGTCTTAGCTAAATAAGCCGAGGGGCCCCCCTTGGCTACACATATTCTTTTTCAAATCGGACCCGTAATACCTGAGATAGTTGCGTTAAGCATGCGAACAATCAATGTCTTCAGCCTTATATATATCAGAAAAGATGATATCACAGATTGCAATTCTTGCGTAGGCAATGATACGATTTTAAAGATGGCGAACAGAATCTTATCTCAGCTAGACGAGACACATTTCTAGGAAGTACTTACTTCCTTATCACGCTAGGTCAAGGTTATAAAGATAGGAGGAGAAAAGCAGATTGCTCTACTAGTTGCTGATGTGAAGTCATTTCTGATAACAAGCAACAAGGAAATAGTTTTCCTACATTGCATTTCTTAGCAATTACGAAGTATAGTAATATTGAGCTATGTTTAGAACTGCGCGTCTGAGTATTTCAAGCGATTTCAGCACTAAATACCACAGGATTAAAGGCGCCTGAAAGGACTAATGAATTGAGCTTTAAATTGTCGACGGTGTGCGCAGTGACAGGTTTCTGGCCCATTGCCTATACACAACAAACGATTTCATCAGTTGATATACAACTATATTACGAAAACACCATAATACCCGTAAACTTACTGTAACCACCGGATGCAGTACAATGCCTTTTCTTTCATCCTAACATAAGGGTGCGCCCACGCATTGCGTTACTGTGATATCCATAGTTCCGCCCTTTTGATTGGCCGTACGGTTGACATGTCACGGTCCAATGATACCGTACATTTACAACGCTTGCATAACTATTCTATTGAAGATTTTTCCCGCGCAAATAAACTTGACCAGTCTATTAGGATCCCTGTAGGACTTAACACATTACTTTCTCCATTAGACTCGTGTAGCTCAACTTATATTGGTCGTTAAAACTTGATGAAAGCTATCGAAAGGACGTTTCGGACGCGCCTTCCCACGCAAAATGTATTGGAGTGATGTAATTGCGACTAGAATGTAATACTGGGATGTTTACAATTTGTAATAATATACTCAATTTTATGGCCTGTGTTAGCGGCTTTGTTAAATGATTTGTAAGTCTGTGGCAGCTTTGCGAAATCGTTTAAGTGGGGGTAATTGGACTTTTACAGTAAGTGGGGAATAAAAAGGGCTGTCTCATTGAAGTCTTTGTTGAGTATTTTCTATGGAACTGGAACGTGGGATCTTAAATCACTGATCCTATTCCCGGTGCCTATGCCCACGAAACGTGTGAACTATAAAAATTAAAAGAAGATAACAATTCAACACTATTAAGAAACCTCCACTTCTAAGAAAAAGTCTTATTTTGATTTACACCATACATTTCATATAAGTTTATCTAAGTTCTTATATTATGGCAACACTTCTACCCCAAACTCATAAGTTCATAACAAATACCCTCAAGGGAATGTTCAGCGAACCACCACGGGATTAGTGACTGAAGTATTATTTTATTACATCCCTAAGGGTGGTTTATTAGGGGCCAAAGAGGAGCTATGGGGCTGGCCACCATTGCGGATAACAACACCATTTGTTGTGGCGTTTATAATATTCATTCATTGAATTATGTTCTTAAGATGTTGTGCTGGGTATTGTGCTTGTTTATGATTCTGAATTAGCCTGAATTTTGTTGAAATAGATTTAGCTTATTGTATATGTATAAAGATGTATTTTTACTGAATTCTTGTGTCCACCATAACAGTCCGTTTATGCCGCGATACCGCGGAAAACCGCTTGGTGTAAAAAAAGCTGTAACAAGAGTCGCAAAAAATCTTCATAATTATCTCAAGTTAAAAGAACGTCAAACCTCTTTTGTTTATATCAATCAAACTGACATAATCGCGGTCGACCACAAACAATTAATAAACAAGTATACAATGACAAATTATTTCGCGTTTCCGCGTCCCAGTTTTTGGTTGTGAATAGGCCAGCAGTGTATCAAAGTGATGGATGGTTGTAACTAAACTTTAGTCTCGCACAATTAGGCTGACAATCCACCACACCTTGCCATCGGACAATATATTGTATGTCAATCACTGCGAACACGCACGAGTTTGTGCATTCCATTTGTGGACGAATGATTTTTAGATCATACGACACGATAACGATGCGATTGTATAATGTTTGAGATTTATTTATTTCTTTATTTCACACATGCATTGCAACACAGGAATATACATATTGTGTGTGGGGTATTTATTTAGTCTATTAAAAAATTGTGATTGGTTATCCTGAACTTAGTAATAAAGGATGTGTGAGAGTGTCTTAGTCCCAGAATACAAAACCCTTTAAATTTTTCTTGAACGAAATCAAATTAAACCGACAATACAAATAATAGATTATAGACAACGCAGCAACGAAGCTTTTACTTTTTTTTTATAAATAAATCTTCACTACTATACTAAGTTACTACTATACTAGTGTTTAAATATTGTGTCGTTCCATGTAAATAGCAAAGGCCCTTTAGTTAGGCATTCGCGTAGTTCCTATAGTCTTGAATCTGATGCTATCGCTTTGTTAAGTATCAGTTACATTCTGTAAGCTACGTTTATGCGCAACGCGATCTATATCTCTATCGTGCATTGTTCATTGGGCTTTAGCTATATTTGGCCACTCATGTCTTACATACATATATGTTCACATGTTCAGCTGTGATTTTATTAAGCTTTTTAGAATCAGCATCCAATTGATCAGTGATAGCTGGATTTGTTTTTATTTTGTCTTTGATTTCTTTCTAATAGTTTATTTCCCTACGGATTACTTACATTATAATAACTCTTTATTGCATTTCTCTAATTTATTATTGCATTTTACTCATCAAATACTTCAATTTCAATGTCCCCTACTTCACAGTTGTTTACATTTTCAATCCCCCCATACTCCTGGCTCCAAAACAAACGTATGACCGTATCATGCACCAAATAGAGTCAATATTCGCTTATAAAACCCACCGTACCTACCATAGGTGACGTTCAGTGTTTAGTTTAGCGTGTCGCAATCAGAGTACAAAGCTTGTATTTTATTGTGATTTACATACAGAAAGTGTCCATTGTGAGTGCGCGCCCTGTCACAGTTGCCCTCTGGCCTCCGTGGGCCAGCGTGGTCTAGTAGACCGGCCCTCCGATATTGGTCTATTACTACCCGCGCGTCACTACCCAAAAAACTCTCTGTATCTGTGTCTATCTTTTCCCTTTCGTCTTTAAAGTGTTGTGATTCAGTAATTTCGCATGTGATTCCATATTGGTGTTCGTCAATCACACATGACTGCAGTTTTGTTATAGGCATGTAAGTTTGTTTGTTTATTATAGCGTTAGGTGTTAATTTGATGCTGTTAAAAGCTTTTGCGGTTTGGGACGTAATGGTTGTGTTGAGTTTCATAAATAATGATTAATGAAACAGGTTTTGAATGCATCGTATTTATTGGTCAAAGTTTGTGATATGATGAATCAAAATTCACTATACCTATGTTTATTCACTTATCTCCCAAAAGATTGCCGAATTGAACAGTCACATGAAGGTTAAGTTCTAATTCAAAATGTTTACAGAACTAATGCAACTCACTCAAAATCTTCAGACTATGAAAACACGATTATATCTAAGAATGACTTCATATTCGTGACAGGCTAAAATATAAGTTTTATGTATTTTCCTGAAAACTGATCTTTTCAATTGGATTTTATTGCATAGGTACGTAACCAGCTAGTTTTAGTTGTTGTGATCATGAACGTTCAGTGTTTGACGTAGACTGACGTATTTACAGCGTCTGTTTTGACAATGCGTTTTTAAGAATAGCTTTAGACGAAATCAATTATATCACTGTTGGATTTAAATGCTAACATTTGTGTGATCTGGATGCTATTTGGTGTGATAGATAAAAGTTAATGTGTATCACTACTAATTCATTTGTCTTAGATTTTCTCTCAATAAAGGACTTCATCCTTCTAGAGAGTTCTTATAACAATTAAAAATTAGCATTAAGAACTTGCTTAGCAACCAATTTATTTTAATTTTTTGGAGTCGTTAATTACACAATTTTGTTAAGATTTGTTTGGAGAGAGAGTAAGAGTTTAATCGCTATCGATCCGATCCCGCCTCCCCTTTTAATCTTAGCATTGAAGTACTGTTTAGACTTCCTCAAATTATCAAGTTGTTTTAAGGAAATTCCCCATCTTCATAAAGATTAGTTCAAATAGGGTTTATACAAAATGTTTATGTAAATCGAGAGTGTTGTGGCACTAAGCCCTACCTATTTAATGTCGGCCAAATTTATTGTGGAGCTTTGAAGGAAATCTGTTTTCCTCCATATAAAAGTACTTAATATTACAAGGTACAAAATCAAAATGTTTAAGTGACATCCTTTTTATTTCATTATGTATGAAGAATCAAATAAACAGATAAATAATAATATCAAACTCCAAGATCCTCGAATGAAGAACGTATTCTCTTAATTCTACGAAAGAAATTAATCTGGCGTCAATCGACTTAGGTACAACAAATTTTCATTTCTGGGGTTTCCTATACTGCCATGGTTAACTTTTTCTATCATCGATATTAGCTATACATGTAAACTTTAATGTTTATCTTCATAATAGACTACATGTGCGTTTAAAAGATGCGATTTATTTAAAGTATCCCTTTCAATAGGTTGTTGGAACACAGCGGCGTGCCAAATGTACCGATCGCATGCACTTCCTAGTACCAGATTCTAAACAGGGGCGACTGGCATCGCATTTAGTTTAAACTTTGTAGTTAGTGGTCAGCTAATCGCAACGCACTGCCGGGAAGTGCCGCGGTTTCATTACAACAACACCCCTTATAAATAACAGTGCAGTGTCTAAATTTAGAATTATCGGAACCAAAGCGAAAATTAATCCAGTTGTACTCGATACGGTTGATGTATCAGAAACCGATGCATCAGACGCTGTAGCAACATCGGTAAAAACTTCCAAAGCTACTGTTCACTATTCGAATGAAATTTCCTAATCGTATCGATTTACTCGATTCGATGTTATGGTAAGTGGACTACCGTTTCTCGGAACTCGTGGGTGGCTATTTACGTTAACGGCTGGACTCTGCAATTCATTATGTGATTCATTTGCATTCATTATAATGTATGTAATTACAGAATTTGTATGAATTTATTTGGTTGTGTGACTAATTTGTTCTGCATCGTTGTTTTCATGGGTGTTTTATTTCGTGTATAAAATACAGCGTACGGTTTTATTGCAACTAGGTAGTCATTTTGTGGCCTAAAACTGTATTCCCTTGAACAACAGTTTATTTAATAATTATCTTAGCCAAAAGAGTTCCACCGTTAAACTTGGTCCTCTCTAAAATAATATCGCTCTCAAATTCCCTACCAACATTTCTACAACTCAAATAATTCTCTGAAAATAACCAGAAAATGTATAATAAAATTCTCCAGGAAATCCTTCCTTGAACAAATAGTGCGCGATAATATTGGTACATGTCGGAGGGATGTCAGGCAAATATAAACAAAGTGAGCGCAACCTTCTGCTTCCGAATAATTTATCGTTTCTAAAGACGCGTCCTTATTTGCTTTTGTTTTTCCTTCTTCGTCTTATTTTATAGTGTAGTCCTTTGTGACAACGTTTGTGCAAACACTTTGTGCGATTACGGGTTTGCCCACTGATGCTGCTCCTTTTTAAATAAACATGACTAAACTCTTCTGAAGTATTCTTGAGGTATAATTCCGGATATTTTTGGATCTTAGGTACCTCTTACTTTGTGCTTTTAATGTTATTCCGTCTTGAGGATTCAAGGTTTCGTCGTCATTCTGATGACTAAATTATTTTCTTAAGTTCCGCAAAATCTTGAATGTGCATGAAAATCATTTAAACTTTGGCACCAAAAAATAAATAAAGCCAAAACCACACAATTGTAAAAAGTTTTATTTTTGTTATCAAAGGGAAAACGATACCAATACAAACGCATTAAATCTCGTTAAATCTAAAAGTATTGCTGATAACAATGATTTGTAACGCGATCTTTTTGTTTACACAGCGGAGGCGAAAGCGAACGAAGTGGTCGCGAACCAAGCTGTGAAGTCACCGAGCACACCGACTGCTCCCACCCCGTCACCGAAACGTGAGTACAAACCTTTTTTCTACTAAATGACCAGTTGTTTTAAACAAAAACCCCTTTGTTGTTGCGTAACCTGAAACTTTGGAACAACACACAACCAAAAACATTGAGTTATTTGGTTCCGAAACGCAAAAACAGTGACGCTCGCACTTCAAAAACAGCTAAAAGGAACGTAAAAAACTTGGAGATACGTTTACAGAATTTTTAGGTCCTAGATAAGATATGCTGATGTAAGTGGTAAAGATTATTTAAATATTATCTAAAAACATGCGATTTCAAAGATACAACTTATCATTCAAGCCAGTCTTTGACGCAATTGGTGACCTTACATAAGTAACATACTGCAGTGTGTTATCTGCTATCAATTTTGGAGATCATTCCGCATTACTATTCAGCAAAATATCATCTTTAGCTATCTTTATTTTTCTATCTCTATTGGCGACTTTATAAGCTTGAAATAGACTACTGTCTGTAAGGCAATCTTAGGCAAATTATGAGTGTAGTACTAGATTACGAGGCAGGAGCTAAGCTTTATCGTGATACAACATAAACACAGCAAGGAGTGAGATAACAGGATACATTATGCGCTGGTCAGTGCTATTAGCAAGTAAAATGACACGATTGTGATGCGGCAACCTAACTTACTTGTTGTTGCCCTGTTTGGTCTGCATGCATCCCTAAATTCCAAGTTTTATTTAGCTTTGTAAACACTTCTTTTGGTTGTTTCGCAAATACAACCGTATGACTAACTCAGACAACATAAGGTCAAAAAAATCAGTTTTTATATTTACATTACTCGTTTGAAGAATACAATAAAAAGGTACATTCACTGATCGTTAGACTTATTTAACAAATCAATATATTCATGAGTTAAGCCATAGTATAGGTAGAACATATCTTGCACTACCAATAACAATCGAAGGAACATTTGATTGTCCCAATATGGCACCGGTCTTTGTAGTGCTCTGCAGAATATCAGTAACTTGCGGCCATAACGGAAAACACTGATCTGATAAACACGCAGTTGCATTCTACACTTTGGCAATAGTCTGAAAATAAACTGCAATGAAAGACAAGGTGCATGGCTTCACAATACGCGAGCACAAACACATGTTCATTTCAATACAGAGCGAACATAATTTAACCTTATTACAGTCCGCGCGGCAGTCCGGTTCGCGCATATTCCTCGCTCGTAAATACCGACCTAATTAGAAATTGTTAGTGTGTATCCAAGACGGTCTGAATGTATTTTTGTAGCGTAACAATCGAACAGGTCGGTTCAGTCGACACATTCACCTTATAACCCCTTGACTTGGAGCCAAAAAAGCGGCGCCGGTGTTAGCGGCCGCGGACTTTTGGCACACTAGCACGGATCTATGCGGCGATTATGTCATGCACCGTGATCGCAAATGTTTGTTATTTTGTTCGCACAAATATCGGAATGGCGTTTTATTGTGGAGAAAGCAGAGGACGGTCGGTTATATTTCTGGAACTTGGAAGGTCGTTGCATCGTTTGTAGCCAATGCAGTTCGCATATTTGTCTCACCCACGGCGTCTATTGCTGAATTCTAGATATTATCGTCCGGTTCATATTTCCATGCATATGTCTCGATATCCAGAAGGTGTGCTTCAAGATCGATGTTTGTTTCGTTTATTGTGTTATTTATAGAAAGAGCATCCATCAATGTATTATTCTATTCGGATATGATTGATTGAATGTGAGTTAGTAAACTTGAACACGTCAGCTGATCTAGATTGTAAGCTCTGAAAATACCCGAGTATTTTGAATGAGAGTGAAATCCCGATTTAAACACGTTTAATATAAGAGAACGTCTTGACCTATTTGCACGGATGTGTTTTTCTTTATGACTTCGTGTTACAAATGCTGCAGAATAGACGTGATTTTTAGAATTTTGCTAGAATCATTATTCATGCTGTAACAACTTTGAAATCTCTTTGTAAGAATGTTTTGACTTGGGTATTTAATCTTTTTCTTGAGAAAATCGGATGGGATCATACTAAAACCAGTGTACAAGTTTCAAATGATCATACCTTTTTGCTTAACTGACTAGTACTTTTGGCACTTCTGAATTGAGTTTTTGAATAAAAAGATTCTTCCTTGCTGGCTGATTTTCAAAAATTTTCGATGGAAAAACCCAGTGTTATATCACTCAAAAAAACTCAGAATTTTTATTTCAATTGACGCTCTATTTCAGTGATGACACATAGCGTAAATTCTTTCACGTAAGATTTTTCTTTTTAGCTAAGAATCGGTTATGTCATCGCCACGTGTATTTTGTACCAGATATTTAGTAGATATTATAACCACTATCTTTTATTTAGAACTATTATAGGGTGTTACCTCATAGCTGGCGTTAGGCGATTCGACATCGACAGATACGCCTCAGTGGCACTTGGGTGCTATTTTGGGATTATTACCTAAGTAAACTCGGCCATGTACATTGTACAATTTATAGTTTACTAAGTAAGTAACTAATATTTTGAAGAAACCTTGCTTAGTTGTATGTGATTCTATCAGTCTAATCTCAAAAGACTGAACTTTTTTATATAGCTAAAGAGTTTGCTCTTTTGCTGGAACGCTAATCTCAGGAACTACTGGTCCGATTTGAAAAAATATTTCAATGTTAGAAGCTTATTTACCGATGAAGGCTATAGGCTACTGTTAATTCGAGTACACGGAGTAGTAGTAGGTACTTCACTGACTTGACTACTTGTTTACATAGCAAATAATTGAAAAATAGTTTTTTTAAGACATAGAGGAGAATGTTGATTGATTTTGGCATGAAGTGCCTATTAATTACGTCAGAACTGATAATGTATTCCGAGACCTAGCAGTTACTCATTAGCTCATTAGACATGAAACGCTAGAAAACAATTCAACTACGCAGAAATTGCAAAGATGCTCTACTTAGTATACCTACTGATCATTATTATTCATCATACGTAGACACTCTTTTGTTAATATTAGTACCTAATTCGTGTTTCATACATCATGAGAATTAAATGCTATAATTAATTCTAGTTTTCTGCCAAACAAAGAAGATATACAATCTAGGTATATTATATGCTTTTGCACAAACTGAAATGATAATTCTCAATAACTTATGATTTTCATTATGGCATTTCAATATGGCTGCATAGTACAAGCACCAAAAAACCGGCTAAGTGCGAGGCGGACTCGCGCCTGGAGGGTTCCGTACCATTATTTATAAAACGGACAAAAAATTACGTTTGTTGTATGGGAGCCCCACAAAATATTTATTTAATTCTAGTTTTCAGTATTTTTTGCGGCAACAAAAATACATCATCTGCGAAAATTTCAGCTCTCTAACTATCACGGTTCATGAGATACAGCCTGGTGACAGACGAACGGACGGACGGACAGAAGAGCGAAAACAATAGGGTCCCGTTTTACCCTTTGGGTACGGAACCCTAAAAAGGAAGCTAATTTTTTGCGTACCTAAGTATGGTGAAAGTTAAAAGGAGAACATTATTTTCATCCTGCATGTTAATAAAAATTTACTCAAGAACACGATTTAATGCCCTAGGATTAAACATAACGAGGTTTCTTAGTATTTCATTAGTCAAGGCATTAAGCCTGCATCGGAGGTATTACATCGATTTTCATTTTCTTTCTACGTTTTTTAAAGTAAATACGAATTTACGTACTGATTTTTACACAATCTAATAAAAATGTCTGTTAGTAATAATGTAAGGATGGATTATTCAAGAATCAACACGTTTATTTAAAAATTTGCCGAAGTCTGTACATTTGCTAGTTTTCCTGTTTGTTTGTAAGCGCACATCTCCTAAACTACTGAATAGGTTTCGTTAAAGTTCGGTAAACGTGTTGCTAGCTTGTAAAGTAATTATTTAAGCAAAAGATGCGAGCAGGAACTAATCAGCTCATCAAGAATAATAATTATTTTTCTTTTATATTCTACAAGCTTTTGCCCACGACTTCGTTCGCGTGGAATAGTGACTTCCGGCAGATTTTTGGTTTGACCAATAGATGGCGCTATATGTCCGGAATACATTTTATTTTTTATTTTCAATTTTTTTGTAATAAAAACTATCCTATGTCCTTTCTCAAGCTCCAAACTATGTCTGTGCCAAATTTCACACAAATCGGTTCAGTAGTTTAAGCGTGAAGAAAAGACAGACAGACAGACAGACAGACAGACAGACAGACAGACAGACAGACAGAGTTACTTTCGCATTTATAATATTAGTAGGGATTAATCCATGTCATAGTAGTTTTTTCGTTCAACAAGAGTTCTTAGTCGTTAAAATAACATTTGATCATTGAGCTAAACCCATTCGATTCTAATCACATTTAAGAACATTATCTTACAAAGCAATTATTGCGTCATATATCAACGTTGCTATTTACCTAGTTCTTATGTACATTAGTCTATTTACACATGCACTTGTATACGTCTTTTGTTGTCGTATACCTTTGCAAAGCATTCCGTTAATTTCTTTACGTGCTTCTTTGAAATCGGTACGACTTGCATAGTTCTGAAACAACCTTGTATCTACAAAATTTTGACTACTTGTTTTACATTGAAAAGTATCTTATTTTTTATTTGAGTTAAAGTTTTCGAACAGTAGCGCTTGGTGCGTAATTATGAAATCGGCGAAAAGGCTGAAGCGGTTAGGTGATTAGATACGTACTGCAGTTACAGTCTGAAATAAAAACAATGCAAATGATATGTACCTACATACACAAGTCAACAATTATAACCACATTATGCAAATAAAAAATATTGATGACTCCATGTAATAAGAATAATGATTCATCATACATAATACAATCCTCAACAATTTCAATAATAATCTGTGGTAAATATACGTAAGCTTAGTGTAAATAATGAGTATTGATGGATCGTAAGCAGAACAACATAGCGAAGGTTCATCGCAAACGGATTAATGTTTTAGGAACACATGATAGACAAATATACAAACTTTTATTTTTAGAAGTACCTAAGTAGAAGTCGCTTCTTGTAAAACACTGGTACTCAGCTGAATCCAGTTAGAATAGAAGCCAGCTGTAACATAGTTAGAAGAAGGCTTGGCAGATAATGAAGTACCTAAATTCTATGTACCTATAACATGAAACTGGTACATACTAATTGAACGTAACAACGTTGCGCCAGTGGAAGTGGTCA
Source organism: Helicoverpa assulta (assembly GCA_963856015.1). Taxonomy (NCBI): domain Eukaryota; kingdom Metazoa; phylum Arthropoda; class Insecta; order Lepidoptera; family Noctuidae; genus Helicoverpa; species Helicoverpa assulta. The sequence continues at coordinate 10,614,307 of CAWLCW010000023.1, forward strand.
ATCAGTCCATGTGACCTGCAAGTCTAGATTCTACATAGTCTAGCTGCTAGTTGGGCCCACCTAACCTATTGCCTAATGCGTCATATCCCGTCTTGACTTGTTATTTAGTTACGTGGGCAAACAGATTTTTATGGGCACCAGTTTCACTTTTATTTAACAGGATATTTTCTTATGTAAATGGATTAAAAGTATCCTATATCCTGCTTTGAGTATTGGTAACTCTACGTCGTAAGTTTCATCTGGATATGTTCTGTGGTTTGCTCAAAAAAACAAAAGAGGAACTCAATGTTTTTGTGGCACTTAAAATATTTATAATGATTGACATTGCTAAAGTTTTTATTGGTGTAGGAGGTACATATTAAGGTGCAATTTTAGGTGCAATCTTGTCCAGTAAACTTGATGCTTCTCAGCCCAAGTTTGCCAACACGGACCATGTTCATAACTTTGATTGTGTCCGTTGAAGTTGCAAAATTCGGAACTGCTATCAGTTATGTTGGTTAAGTTATGTGCTAGGAAATTGTAGAAGGTTATATATACTCTTCCGTGGTTTCTTAGAGAAGACTAGAAAATTATTTGGTTATAGGTTCCTAAGAAGTTTAATATTAAAACAAGGTGATTACAAGCGCGAAATGAGATGAGATGTGCCTTCGATAACCCTCGTATAGGTACCTAATATTGTTTGGTGATATTTTATTACCATTTATTTGATAATTTCAAAAGGAAAAAATAAATGAAACGCAGTGAATCTTTTGCTCTACATAATCGCAATAAATATAATCTAAAATGTTTTAGCACCAATTAGTTCTCTGCCTGGGTCCGCTTGAATGCGTTTGTCATCTATTTTTTTCTTCCTCGATCAGTTTTTAACTCAAGTATTGTTCCGTAAACAGACGTTGCAACCCATTGGTTTTGATCAATGTCATTACAACTGTAGATTCTGAAGACTTATTGTCAAGTCTTTAGACTTTCAGTACCTTGTAGAGAAGATTGCCTGAAGTATATTGAAATATGTTTTACATATTTTTGCACTGAGTTGATAAGATTATTTACTGACTGTTATCTTTAACGATAACAGCATTTTTGTGAGTATTGACCGCAATATTTCTTTATTAGTCCAAAAGTAGTAGCAAATTTTATTACTTACTTTTACTTTATTCACGAATTCACGGGATTTATATTTCTACCATGTGAAATCAGTATTAAATCTTTGTTGCTACATTTCATTATTATCAAGTCAAGGTAAATTAGATAATGTTGGTAGAACCGATAACCTTTGATATCCATTGATATTATCGATTACAGCGTGCTTCATTTTGTTAGGTTTCCATTACAAAATACGAATTGTCACAAGCGTAAAAGGTCGTGATTTCCTGTTTAACGTACCTTTTTCAATTTTTTTCTTTTATAACCACGTTTATAGGCAAATCATTACAGTAGATTTTATTAAACTACACAATATCGACCACATTTTATATTTCTTGCCTGAAAATGCACCTGATTAAATATTATTTTCAACAATATAAATACCACTTTTAACACAACGCTAACCAAACGAAAAACACTTACCTAAGAGTTTTATTGTTTAGTGAATTAAACTTAGAATTTTATTTGCGTCCTATCCAAATCCTAATACGTAATAGTTGCCATTGTGTTTTCGAGTTCCTTCCCCGTTATTCCTCCCTAAAATGGTGAAGATGCGTGTATGCAATATTAATTAGCAATATACGATTTGAAGTGCGCTCGATGATAATACGGTCGGACAGTATTGGTGGCGGGCGGCGGCGAGCCGGCTCCCTTCGTTGTGTAGCGTCGCGCGCGCACCACAGGCGTACACGTCTCCGCGTAAAAATAAAGTCCACGGCCCGCGCTCTCGCACTTCAACCCATTTATAATTATCAGTAAATCGCCGCGCGAGTGCATGACTGCCGCGGCCGGCGACCGCTCGCCTAAAAGAAAATCACATTCGGTAACCTCGAACCCGAATCTCTCGTCCCTGTACACCGGGCCCTTGTTTCACAAACGAACGACGCGAAAGCCCTAAAATACGCTTAGACGAACCTCGACGAATCGTCACTCCTACGCAATAGATACCGGTGTCGCGAGACGCGTGGAGCCGTCTGTGAATGGACCGTGTGTGTTGTGTGATATGATTATGTTGTGTTAGTGATAACAGTGTAGCGATTTTTCCAACATGCCTGAAAGGCCGAAGCGACGTAAAAATAATAAAAACAAACGTAAAAATAAGAACAATAAACCTGACGCGAACAAAAATAATAGTGACTTAAACAAAGTAGACAGTGAATCGTGTACTAGTCTAAATGATAATGAAGCGGACTTTGCGGAAAGCGAAGTGACTGAAACGAAGGAAATAAAAGATGAAATTTTGCAAACTCCGATTGGAAATGATAACACGGCAAGTAGTACTTCTAGTGATGTAGTTAACTTGAACGGTGATTTAAATAACAACAGTAATGAAACCATAAACGACGTAGTGACCACGTCAACTGAAAAATGCCAAGATCTCGATACCACTGACTCTATTGCTTACGTTGTGGAACCTCCTGAAAAAACTGAAAAAAAGTCTCATAAAAGCAAAGCTAAATTGAACAGTAAAGTAAAAAGTAAAAGTTTAGATGATGATGACGCCACTAAAATTATTGATGTTACTGAAGATAATACAGTCGAACCAGGGGATGAAAACGCATTGGCTTTAATAGAAAGTCAAAATGTTGTAGTTACTCATGAGGAATCGGACGTAGAGTGGGAGAGTGCTGCTGAACTGAATGAAACTGACATACCACAAACACAAGAAGTGGCTACTGGAACTTTATCAGTTACAACAATCCCACTCAGTGTAGCTCAGTGTGACCAAACAAAGTCATTAACACCTGACGAAGAAAAATCTCTTAGATCTTATTTGAATACTCTTAATTTAGCAACACAACCGGAAGGCTTAAACTCTATTGAAATAAAAACGGAAATTGAGGAAATAATCAACCAAGAAATTAAGCAGCGCTTACGCAAAAAAGGATTGGCAGATGACTTCTTCACGCACCGACTTGGTCCTCCCAGAATGTTAGATGTCATTGATGAGGAGGGAAGTAGTGAATCCTCTATGACGTCACGTCGTCAGTCATACCTTAGTGATAAAAGAAGTGACATCGAAGACTTAGATGATGATGTTTTTGAAGATAAAAACAAACCAACGATGCAAAAGAAAATGATGTCTAGTGCGATCCATAAGAAAACCTTTGGGCAATTGGTACCCCAAGAATGTCTTTTGGTAGGAGCTAAACTCAAACAGCCTGAAGTTACTGAAGCCAGGGGTGATTGGACTATGAAAACTGTGGAAAAAATGACTGGTGCCGAAGTAGTTTATCTAACAGATACATCGAGTAGCACCAGCTCACTTCACGAAATTGGAGAAGAAGATGATGGAGTTGATACTGATGTATCAGTGCGTATGATAACACCAACTATTGAAGTAACTGACACCGAAAACTTCCTCAAAAAATCATTTATTTCTAGTAAGGAAGACAGTAAACAAAATGTTCAGGTGCAAAGTGAACAAAATACCTTAAATAAGAGTAGTCAAAACAATGATAGTAAACAAGCTCCTGTTTCAAACTCAGAGAAACTAGATAGTAAAATTGGAAATACTGAACGTATCATTGAAGTTGAAATAGCAAATGATAAACTTAAAAATATTTCAAACTCTGGTAACAGAACAAAGGGTGTTGAGCGCATTATAGAAATTATTTCTGATACGGAAACTAAAGAAAGTTCCCAAAAAATAGTCCTTAATAAGACTAACAGCAATAATGAACGTATCGTAAAAGTTGTAAGTGATCAAGATGTTCAAAAGAATCCAGCTTCCATTAACCAATCTAAAGAGAAAATAAATGAGCGTATTGTAAATATTGAATACGATAAAGCAGGTGTAAATAAGATTAACATGGAAAATGTTTCTAGTCAAGATTCGCATGAAATAGTTATTTTGTCAACTGATAATATTAAAACCAATTTATATGTCAAAGATATTGATGAAAATGTTAACAAAAATGATATCAAAGCCGAAACAAAACAGAATAAATACGATTTAGAATCAAAATTAATTAAATGCGAATTTAACGATGCAATAAATAATTTGATAAAGGAAGTAACATCTGAATCCGAAGACAATAATGAAAATTTGAAGGAAAATTTTACACGCCAAGACTCTTCAAGCAGTGTGGATTCCTCTCAGTGCACGGCAAAATATAACCCTAATTATTCATCCCTCAATGACATATCTAGCATGACGCATGAGGAAACTAATGTGAATAATAAGATAAATCCAGTACAATTATCTACATCTACAAGCCATGTCAAAGATGTATTTGAATGTGTTACAGGAGCCACGACTCAAAATAAGACGATCAATGATGATGACACAAATGAACCACTAAAATTGAGAGATTTGTGTGTCAGAAATATAGCAACACTTCCATACGGCAAGAAAATACTTGAAGAATTAGCTTCTGTATCTGAACGTTTGCAAAATATTGCACTTTTCGGCACAAATGTCAAGACAATTGATAAAAATCAAGAAAACGCAGAAAATATGTCACATTATAGGTTACCAGATGTATCATCCATTGAAACTATAACTATACCTCATAAAACAAAAGATCCCGTACCGCCACCAGTAAAGCCACGCAGATCATCATTAATAAGAAAAACATCACAAGAGGACGAGCATTGGACTGGTTTACCAACTAAAACGGAGCCGGTATATGTTTGTCTGTCTCCCTCTCAGAAAATGTTGATGGAGAAAACAAATACGGTGATAACAAAGGACGATGCTAGCCACCTTGTAGATATGCATAGAAAATTTGTGGATCGAAGGGGTTACAATGAGCAGTTTAAAAATGATAAAGAGCGAGAACAAAATGAAATCGATAACACTCCAATCATACCTTTCAAATCGCAAACTGGGAGTCGCTTACTCGCTTTGATTCGTGACCCTAGTCTTACTAATAACATAAATTCACTAAACCAACGAATGAATAGCAGTTCAGAAGAGATGCACAAAAGGCAAACAACGACTACATTTTCGAAAAGTAACCATGACCGAGTCTCCAATCGTGAGTTTTCCTTTAAACCAATTCCCCCACCAAGACCTAAGAAATATTCATCGTCATTTTATGAGAGTGACGAAAGTTCTGACTTCACCGATAGTTCTATGCGTTCTATTAAGAGTGAACGTAAATTCTTCCACTATTCTACTGGCAACCTAAATAAAGAAATAGAGAGCGACATATCCTCAATACAAAATATGCATCGTTACTTCACCGACACCAGAGATGAAATGAATGACTATAAATGCCCTCGAAGACCTTCACTTCCTAAAGATTTGTGTGAACAACAAATGGAGTATATTCGTAAAAAAGAGAAAGAAGTTGAAGCTGAAATCCAACGCCTTGAAGCTTTAAAAAAGAGTGTGCCTCAAGTACAAAAGCAGGGACCCAGAGCACCCTTGATATCGGAAAAGGAAGTCATTACTGAAAGGTTGAGAGATTCAAATAATTTTAGCGTGTCACGTAAAAAAGATGTAGTTATGACTTCACAAAGTTCCGACAACAGGAAAGGAAAATTGTCCTCTGCATTTAGCAGCAGCCAGGAAGAGTTACTTCGCGAGAAAATGTATTCTGAATACGTATCTCAAATGGCAGAACGTGAAGAAAGGAAACAACACCGAGTAATCAAAATAACAAATACTCCAGCCTCCACCAGTCATAATATTACCATTTCCAAAAGTATGCCGATGCTCGACAGTCTCGATTCCAAAGTCAACAATAGAATCGAGAAGGAATTCATATCGAAAGCTAGGGAACGGTGGGACAAGTTAGGTATCAAAGATCCGGAAACAGAAGACGAACGAGATTCTGGTAACAATGTGTACAAAGAACCTAAAGTGATAGAACATAAAATTAAAGTGATTGAAGGTGGTGAAGAGAAAGACGTTAAAAAGTTGCCGAATCATTTGCAAGAGTTTGTTCAGTTCACGGCTAAGGACAGTGAGCAAGGCAGAAGCAGCTCCGGTGAGTCCAACACTGGACCCGCATCCCCGCATCTTGTGATTATTTGTGCAGTGATTATAATTGTGATAGCAGTTGGCAAATACTTTTTGCGTTTGTTGCGAAACAAATGACGACTAACATAACATTGTACATTGTGACTGATGCCCTAAATAATTTGAATGCTTAGTGTGTAGTATTGTTGTGTGTATTGCATGATATGTTCAACCGAAATAATGTAACAAATTATTTATTTTTAGTCTTATCATTAATCTAGTTATTGGACACTTCAGCGTCATTTATATTACATCAACAAATAAATAATGAGCAGGTGAGTTATTTACATAATTTATTACTATATTGTACACGTCAGAGGTAATGGCCTACACTTTTTAGACTCAATATCATTATGGTACGTTTCATTTGCTAAATGGAAATGTTCGGAATGAGTCAGAACATTTGTAAACGCATGCGTATGCGTATTGTGTTATAAATGTATCCAATGAATTTAAACTTCTTATTTATCAAATCTATGTCAGATATTTCTATTCTATTGTTACTTAATATTTCTTGAAACATTTATTTATTAGCACAAACATTAAAGTTCAGGTTGACCTACATTTTGAAATTCATTAACTTCTGCACAAACATCAAATATACATTCAATAATTACCAAATCAAATCAAATTTAATGAGTGCATGAATGAATATTCATTTTGAATCTGTTTCAAATTACTCCAGTATTTTCGTTTTATGATTCTAATAATGCTTTGGTCAGACTCGCGTGGTGTACTGGTCTGATACAAATAGATGTGCGGAAGCTAGTTCAGGAATGATGCCTACCTAGCATCATTCCTGAACTAGCTTCCGCACGCGGTTTTACCCCCGTCCGATGTATACTTTCCGTACGTGGATAAAATATATCCTATATGATATTATAAGCTATGTTTCCGCCAAGATTTGTCAAAATCCGCCCAGGAGTTTCGGCTTGATAGGGTCACAAAATACCCATGCGCAAATTGATACATTCTTACAAACTTTTCCATTTATTATATTAGTAGGATATTATTACATACGGTAGGTACATACGACACTATATACTCATGACATTGTTTGTAGCTTGCATTGTGTAGTCATAGAGGCTACGTTTGATAACGAGGTTCGGAACGATAGAACAGGAAAGGGAGGTGGGGGCGTTGCCATGTACTTGCGGGCTGATATCCCGTATAAGATCATTAGTGCTTCCCCTTCACTGTACTCGGAATCAGCAGAGCATTTATTTCTTGAAATTATCCTAAACCACACCAAGATGCTTCTTGGAGTAGTCTATAGTCCGAACCTCAACATTAATTACTTTGACATGTTGGATTCGCTGTTGAATGATTATTGCCCTTTGTACGAGCATATAGTCATGATGGGTGATTTTAACACTTGTCTGTTGAAGGATGACAGTCGAGCGCTTAAACTTAAATCTCTACTTTCTTCTTTCAATCTTAGTATTTTACCTCTTTCTGCTACTCATCACTTTCCCAATTGTACTCCTTCCTTGCTAGATCTTATGATTGTGTCAAAGATCAGCAATGTTTCTTTTCACGGACAGCTTACTGCTTGTTTTTCCTACCACGATTTCATCTTTCTATCTTACAGGATTCGTCCTCCTAAGCGAAAGCCACAGTACCTTTTCCTTCGGAATTACAAGGGCATTGACTTGGAGGCATTGACGCATGATGCTGATCTCATTGACTGGACCTGTATTCTGGAGAGCACCTGCATCAACGAAATGGTAGACTGCTTCAACTCTAAATTACTACGTTTGTTTGATAGCCATGCTCCTATTCGTCGTATTAAAGTTAAGAATATTCCGGCTCCCTGGCTCACTCCTGCCATTAAAGAGTTGATGGCCAGTCGGGATAGGGCGAAGAGGAGGCTGAAGCGTAGTCCATCTGAGCGCAACCTTATTGCTTATAAATCTTTACGTAACCGCTGCAGTCGAATGTGCAGAGATGCTAAGAGACGCTACTTCCATAATTCTCTCGATAATCGTAGCTCCTCCGAGGTTTGGAAATTCCTAAAATCGATCGGTATCGGAAAGGCTGCGGCTACTTATAGTGGTGACACTGATGTGTGTGCTCTTAACAATTACTTCTCCTCTCCTCCTGTTCGTTTGGCTGCACACGTCAGAGCCAGTACATTGAGTCAGCTGGCCAGTCTGCCGTTGCCTGATTGTCCTCCATACGAGTGGTGTGCTGTGACCTCCGATGACGTGAAGAGGTCTATTCTCGCGATTTCATCTAATGCGGTTGGCAATGACGATATATGCTCAAGAATGATATCCCTTACTCTTTCCTCTGTCCTTCCTGTTTTGACTCATATTTTTAATTTTTCCTTATTCTCCGGTTCCTTCCCTGATCTGTGGAAAGCAGCGATTGTCATTCCTTTACCCAAAATCCTACATCCTATTGCTGTGACAGATTTTAGACCCATCTCAATCCTCCCTTTCCTGTCTAAAGTTCTTGAGCATTTAGTTCACCGTCAGTTGTCTGCTTATATATCCAGAATGGACCTGCTGAGTCAGTTTCAATCTGGCTTTCGGCCTGGTCACAGTACTTCAACTGCATTGCTAAAGGTCACTGATGATATTCGCCTTGCGATGGAAAACAAGTCTCTCACCTTACTAGTCCTTCTTGACTTTAGCAGTGCATTCAACTCTGTTGATTTTGATATTCTTCTCGGCATTCTAAAATCTCTCAATATTTCCCCTTCCACCCTAAGCTGGTTTGATTCTTATTTAAAAGGCCGTTCACAATTTGTCCGCCTCGACAACCTAACCTCTGGCTGGTGCAATCTCACTGCGGGTGTACCCCAAGGTGGCGTTCTCTCTCCTCTCCTGTTTTCTATTTTCATTGACTCTGTCACAAAGGTCATTTCTTCCCACTTCCATCTCTATGCAGACGACTTGCAGCTTTACAGACATTTTCCCAGTGCTGATGCAGAAGCTGCCATTGCTGCCATGAATCGTGACCTGGATGCGATTGGTGATTGGGCGCAGTCCTTTGGACTGCAAATTAATCCCAGGAAGTCTCAGGCCGTGATTATTGGTAGCAGATACATGCGTAGCAGGCTTGATGTTGCGTCACTACCACCGCTTAGTTTAAATGGGGTTCAGATCGACTACACTAATACAGCGAAAAACCTGGGTGTTATTCTAGATTCTAACTTATCGTGGTCAGCTCAGGTCAATGAAGTTAGTCGCAAAGTTCACTACACTTTTCATACGCTGAAATGTCTTCAACACTTTTTGCCCTTGAAAACCAAAATTTCTCTTGCTCAGACTCTCATCCAACCTATTATAGATTACGCCGATGCCTGTTATCTGGATGCCACAGAGGAGCTTTTAAATAAACTTGAGCGCTTGCAAAATCTTTGTATTCGTTTTGTCTTCAATCTTAAAAAGTATGATCATGTTTCACAATTTCGCAAGGATCTCAAGTGGCTCCCTATTCGTCTTCGCAGGAACACTCGCATTTTGTGTCTTCTATTCAATATCCTCTTCAATCCTAAATCTCCTTCGTACCTGCGGGAACGTTTCTCCTTTCTCCGCTCACCTGATGCTTCCTGCAGGACTCATCTCAAATCCCTACTTAAAATCCCTTCCCACTCCACTGATTTCTACTCCTACTCCTTCACCGTGCACGCTGTACGGCTGTGGAATAAGTTACCGCCTCAGCTGAGGAGCTGCCAAACTGTTGCATTATTTAAACGCAAGTTGAAGGAACACTATCTTTCCTTGTCATCATAGATGCTTATAGTATTTAGTGTATTTATATATTTTTATACATATATATATATATATATATTTTGATATATATTTTATATATACATATTTAGGTTAAGTTAGTGATTATTTTATGTTAGTTATAGCTTCTTTTCTTTTTACGCACTCTATCTGCATCTCTTTCTATTCTAACTCTCTCATAACGGGCCAGTTGGAAGAGATTTCTAATGAAATAAGCTGTGCCTTTGTACTATCTGTTCTATTTTTCTTCTTCTCTCTATTCTGTGTGTGTACATAAATTGTTAAATAAAATAAAAATAAATAAATAAAATACAATTTCACGGCGTTAGACAAAAGCTGTTCAGGTGACAGACAGCTGTTTCTAGCTCGCACTGCGGTCAGCAAATAATTCTTATCAACAGTACACACAATCAGAAATGTGATAATTAGATTGAAACTTAATAATTATATCGGTCGAGCATAAATAATTGGTTGATAAACATGTTTGTTGCAATGGTTGGCGTAATTTTTTGTGTATTTATTGACTTATTTTTTAGTATAGGTATTCATTGATGTTAATACTAAATAATATTTTAAAGAATAGAAGCAGACCAGAAAATAGGTTTTATGATTCACAAAATTGTGAATCAGTTTTTTTTTTATAGAAGTAAGTACTATATTTAATTTGTAATAATATATTGCAAGTTTCGTATGTAAGTGTGGCGTACAAATTTCGCTATATCAGACAAGAATAATTTGCGTGCCGAGTGAGGCAAGAGCGTCGTCCGTGAAAATATTTGGATCGTCTAAATCTGTGCTAAATGGCCTTTGGTGACTCAAGCATTCGCGTACCTTGTTTTCGTATTGCCTGCAAATATGAATACTCCATTAAAATCAAAGAATAAACAACAAGCGTTACATAAAAAACTTTGTTACGACATTACTCATTACATTATTATCAGTTGAAACAAGTTTCAGAAATATCTCCGAGATTTACGAGTGTCGTACGTATACTTGTTCGACGTTCGTCTATTGATTTTCATTATGTTCACGTGTACGTATTAAGTCTCTCAAACTACATTTCCACAAGTATATTAAAACCGCTGAACTTATCTGTTTAATTGAATCCCTTTGCCGTATCGTATAATACTGTTTCAGTACTTTATAGCGTCAATTTATTCTACAATGCACTGCAATTACGGCTAACAATTATTTTCTTCTTCTACAAACAATTACGTTTTCTTTGTTGAGGAAATGCTACGATTGCTGTGTTTCCACCTATACTTTGCTGAGCAATTGTATCTGAGTTTTGAATAAATAGGTATGTTAAATAAATGATTAATGTCAACGTTGACGTGACTGAGGGTTCGGTAATAATCTCTATCTAAATTATCAATCACCGTCAATTAAATCGTCCAATCACGACCGCCCGCCGGCCGAGGGCAATAACGATGGCATTTCAATTAACATCACAACCTTCCTATATTTATCCAATAATGTAATCAACTCATCTTTGTCCTTTTACCGAAGAATAAATCGAGTAAAACGTGCTATTTGGCAATCGATACGATTCATTTCGATAATCGATTGGCTACGAATTTGAACTTGAGTCGTAGAGAATTTTCATATTTTAAGCCGGGCTTAAAATAGCTTTTGTTATAACACAGTCGTTAATTGTTTTGTGTAAGCCTGTGAAATAAAACTTCAGTTGCTATGGATTTGACACGGTAGTTCAGTGAATGTATAGCAAAGACGTGGGGGACAGAAATACACGACGATATTTTTTGCTGTAGAGAAGCTGCAGGGAAAATTTACACGTGAACGAATCGCATATAATTTTGCATCCGTTTACGTCAACTACATCACGTTTTATTTATATTGCGAAGCGTCTGTCTGTTTATTTTTTAGCGTTCACTTATCATCCTATGTTTTGGTATTTCGGAAAATGGTTTTCGAAAAATCTAGACAGGGTTTTGGCTAAAAATACTTGAATATCTGGAAAATGTAGGGACTTTGGCTAAAGACATTCCAATCGGTTTAATGTCCCATTTTGTCGTGCATGCCGAAGCCCGATCTAGTTTTCCCATAGCGAGCTTGATTGAGACCAGACTACCACGCTGTTATGCCAAATATAATAAACTAATAACTTTATAAGTAAGTGTAATAGTCTAGATACCTATTACCTCAAGTTGTTCAAATCAATTCTCATACTTGACACCTCTACACTGATGATGAAACATGATGCACAAACAACTTAACACTTAGTGATGTAATGAACTGCAGTATCTAAATATAATCATGACTATATCAATGCTATAGGACATAGGTAATAAAGTCTACAAAATACTATTCAAACAAAATCTGTTTGTTTGGCACGTTACATCAGTTTACAACTTTTACATTAGTTTACATTTTCACTTTCCAATGTTTCTGAAAATATCTGAAACTTACAGACGCCTGTTTTCATCAATGACGCTTGAACCAGTATTTCTTACGTAATCACTTACAATAATAAGATAGGTTAGGTTAGCTTATTCACCATCTTACAATGTACTATTGCTCATTCTTACAAAAATAATGCTTTGTACGCAAATGATATTGTTCAATCAATGAGTTCTTACGCCCACATCCAAAATTTTACAAGCTGTTTTTTGTGAATTTATTCGCGTCAATAAAAAGCAACCCACAATGGGCAAAGCCTCCCTAAAACTGGAAACCTATTTTCATGCTACATTTCATCTCAACTGGTTCAGCTATTTCAGTGGAAAGCGTACACACTGGTATTAATTTTATTTAATGCAATAATGTATTCGTTCTAACGACTATTTATTTGTCATAAGAATTAAAAATATTTTTACATCTTTCGTATTACACAGCGTCATTGTTACTTTACTATACCTACTCGAATAAAAATAATATTCTACCCAATGTTTTTGGCTCTTGACATTTGAACGATTGCTAAAATTAATATATTACAAACAATAGGTACGCTAATTTAATAGGCAATTCATTTGAATATTGTTTTTGTATGATTGAGGACTTACTAGAATAAATATAATTCACTCGTAACGTGAATTTAAATATATGAGTTGCTAGCTTTGTAACGAAAGATACGAATATTTGTATGTCCCATATTTGTATGGATCTCAAATTCTTATGGGGATTAACTTCACGCGCCAGAACAAAGAAAACCAAAATTACATCCACATTGGTCAAGGCTTTCATTGGATCGAGTGTATTTAGTGGCTTACTCTTGATATCTAAGATCCTAGAAACCCCCTCGTATATTTTTGTGGCTACCTATCAAACCCATAACCCGTTGTCTATAATGAGATTCTGACGCATATTCGGTGGCTACCTTAACCAGGCAGGTTTTCCAACCGGCTAATCACGAACCAAGAGATAATGTTACGTGTCACGGACCTAACCACGGAGTAAGGAAAGATGAGCGGAGATTCCATAAAGAAGGTAGGTCGGACGCCATCTACTAGGTCAAAAACGGACGGTGAGTATGACCAAAACGATCAATTACGAGTGAAGTAACAAGGCGTTAATGTTTTTTGTCTACGATTTTTGGTATTACAAAAAATGATTGTGTCCAAAGAAGTCGTATAAGAGCGAAGACGGAAACGTTCCTCGTGTCCCGCTGACCCGCATTTTGGCGAGCTAGTTTCTTAGGAGATTTTCCGTTAAGACACCTTTTTTTTAACGATGGCAAAAATCATCAAATTATGTATAATACAATATTTATCCCGCTGTGGGTTAGCAGCAGTGAGGGAGCGTCAGTCTTTAACTGACAAAAAATCGTGTTCCTTCGTAGGCCTTTTATGTAGCAGGGCCGCGGTAACTCTTTCGATCCCGCAGGCCGTTATGGCACCTCTGCTAGTGAATTTGTTCTCCATGGGCCCAGCAAAGAGGAGTGCGTCAAAGCGCTGCGGGCGCGCCGGAAGCGATTTGACTGCGGATGTGATGTCAGGGGGGCTTGTTGTAAGTACCTACCCACGCATGTGATACAGGCCGGTGTAAAAGAGGTTTTTGTTAAAAATGAAAAGTAGCTTATGCCAGCGGTTTTACTCGTGTACAGTGGAAACTGCTCTCCGTATCAAGATAAAAAGTAAACTAGTAGTAATGTGCTTTTTGTTACTGGATTTTTTTTTTTTTTCAAATGGGTCTAGTAGTTCATTCAAAAGCTCGTTCAAGGAAGTTTTTTATGATATTAATAAGTGTACCTGCCTACATAAAGATAGGAAAAAGGTAAAAAATATTAGTATACCGATGAACTTTCCCGTTTCTATTATCCTCAAACTAATAATAGCGCGAGTAATTTTACCTGAAGTCTTACCCAAAAATAAACAGTGGCTATGTAAATATTTATACTAACATACATGCTTATGAATGGATTCAACTTTTTTCTCCCTACAATTTTTAATTTGGTGAACAAATTGGGTTTTGGAAAGTAATATGAAACTCCCTGTATAAAACTCTTTGTGCAAGTAATTTTTATTGACATTGACTTTTTGATTCGTTTGCATACAGATGTCACGGGTCATATTTTGTTGGTAATTATGTTATGTATCATATTGAATTTATATTGATCAATTTATTGAAGGCGTTGTGTTATTCATCGCGTGTTTTAATGCATATGTAGATTAAATACCTACTGCTTAGCTATTGGTGATGTAAAAAACTTTACGACGAATGATGGAAGATTCTGGGTTCGGTTTTTGCGTCAAGGAAAAGTATGAGTTATTGAGAATTTGTAAAGAAAGCAATTAAATAAATTGATTTTTTGTAAAGAAAATCATGTTATTGGTGAAATATGAAAACTTGGCAGCAAAATTCTCTAGGAATCAGAAAAAAATTACAGCTACTCAAAAATTGATATACCTACTCATAGAAACATTTGGCACACGGGGTTTCCACCTACCTTTTTTGCTAAAGTCTTTGCACTGAAATATTTTTTCACGTAGGTACTGTTATGTCATGACCAGTAGGTATGTTAATTATAGACATCCTTTCCATGACTACTCAAAATTTTCATTTTAACTTTCTTTAGATCAGCGCCATCTGTGTTTTAACGGTGGAACTAAAGAAAATAGTTTCCATGTATCACCGCGAGATGTCTAGCCAATGTAGATTTTATTATTGGAAATAGGTAGATAACATCGAATGGAATTTAAATTAAAATGATTGTAAATGAGTTCATTAGAATAAGGTCAAGTTAGTTTTTACTATTAGGTATTGTTTGTGATAATGACATTATTGTGTCAGTTATCTTAAAATGTGAGTCTTTTAGGTAAAAAGTTTTTTCAAGGCGATTCAAGGACATTGATAAGATAAAAAATGTCAGTATTATTTAGGTACATGAATTCTTACATATTCATGACTTTATTTGCAATAGGGGGTCAGTAGTGGTAGTATTATAGCATTGACATTGATAACTCAGTAATCTTAAGGTATCCGTTGAACGCTCTAATCTCATGAACTATCAGTTATAAAAATCCGAATTGTAAAAATATTTCAGTGTTACGTAGCCTATTTAACAAAAAGATAATATGGGGTACTTTTTATCAGGCTGCTCTAAGGAGTTCCTTTGATGCTCACCATCACCATTAGCCTTTTTTATCGTCCTACTGCTAGACACAGGCCTCCTCTCACATAGAGAAGGATGATGATAATCGTGTTGCTCAACTAAGGTTCACATAGGTATTATGCAGATAATGATGCGACAAAACTCCAATCTTTTGCACCAACTAGAATATTGGTAAATTAAAATGAAACGCGACTGTGCGATGTCATGTAGATAAATAAAGGGTGCGAATAGGTTCAGCTTTATTTGCTGAAGTCTGTTATAACATAGATGACAGTGAACTAGGAGATGAAATTTTGTTCCTGTTGTTTAGAACTATGCCTGTTTATAGTTACTATTTATTTAGTAAGCAGCAGTAAACTAAGTAGTAAGTCAACGATATGACCAATGGGCAGCAATATGGTTAAATTGGTTAACAATTCAGATACAATTTGTTTCACTATTGTGGTAATGGTAAACGATTTAATTTCCTACATAGTGCTTCTGCACATTAGGGTCATTTCGCCTGTTCGCGACCATCGCCCAGTTCGCGTCCATTTTGCCGATCTCCTTTTAAAAAACTTCGAAAACAAGATAATTAACACACCAATCAAACGAAAGATCATTACCGCTAATACGTTAATGTATAAGAGGCACGCACAGATAGACAAAAGTTCTGTGCGTCCAACCAATCCTTTTAGAAAAAATAATTAGTCTAGGCTCTTCAACAAGAAAGCGCAAACACGCTGAATTTTAGATAAAAATTAGTGTGCAGCGGCGTGTTTGATGGTAAGTTTTATATTGTTTTATGTGAATTTTAGGTTAGATAGCTATCTCTACGGTTTAATGATGAATAAAGGTATAATGTTTTTTATGAATTTGGTAATGTTTTTTATTTTTAACGAATAAAATAAGGTGGACGCGAATTACTACATCGAATTTTACAAAACTTCCACTTTGCGTCCACAATGGACGCGAACTAAAACTATCCTCTATAATAATAAACCAAATTGCGTCCACTGTTTTCGTTAAATACTTGCTTATATAAAATAATTAAAACATAGGTACTGTTTAATATATTAAGATTAAACAGTACATTTTTTTATTATTTTAAATTAAAAATCAACATTATCATCATTTAAAATTCACTTTTAAAAATAAAAATAATTCTTCTCAACATTGGTTTAAGTAACTTAAAATTAGGCAATTAATTTTGCAACTTGAAAAATAAACAGTAATCAGTTCTGTTAATTTTACCCTAAAATCACAGGGAAAGACCCGCGTTGATTAAAGTAAGTTTTTGGCCATATTAAATTAACAAAACAATATAACAATTTTGTGTCAACATACAACTAAAAGAATTGTTGAGTCAATAAATTATCAGACAAGGTAGCATATTCTTTGCATATTTTTTTTATCGATTTATTCTTCTCTCGAATATCATTTAATGCTTTCTTTAAATCTTCTTCTGTGTATGTTGTCTTTTCCTTCTTTTTTCCTGTATCCGAAGAACTTACCTTAAATGAAATTACTTAATATATTAAGATTAAACAGTACATTTTTTTATTAAGATATATATGTGGTTATAATTAAATCATATTTTTTTATTAAGATATATACGTGGTTATAATTAAATATTTAAATTATATATTTAATTAAATTATAATTAAAATTAAATTATAATTTAATTATAACCACGTATATATCTTAATAAAAAATGTACTGTTTAATCTTATTTTAAGTTACTTAAACCAATGTTGAGCAGAATTATTTTTATTTTTAAAGTGAATTTTAAATGATAATAATGTTGATTTTTAATAATTAAGTTTATTGTTAAATAAATAAATGGTGCAAATACAATCTTTCTTTATTAATTCTTAAAAATTTCACCCATATATTCCTTTTCTATGCTGCTGGACGCGAACTGGACCATGGGTGGACGCGAATTGGATTTTGTGGACGCAAACTGGGTAAAACGCCTAATTCTGAGGTTTATCGATTTAAATAGAAAACGAAAGATATTTCTAATACAACTGAAAGTTAGTCTTAAAATAGAGTATATAAGGAATACATTACACAAATTTGACATAGAAATGAGTGCTGGAGCATTTTTATTATCGCCGTCAAACTTGCCAACTGCACTAAATGGTCGCGAACAGGCGAAATGACCCTACGTTATTAAAATCGACCAGTTCTGGCCTCAGGCTACAACGTAATGAGATTTGAATTTACCAGCAAACTGCACTGTACTGAGCATATCAATTGGAAGGATAGTGCAACATTTTTTATGAAGATAAGGCGGATAAAGGAAGCGTTTGTTTTCATAGCATTAAATGAAAAGTTCTTTAAAAAAATCCTTGTAAATGATAATAAAATTCAGATATCCGAAAGTCTTTAAATGTCTGTAGGTAAAACTGTGAGATCTTAAACAATTCTTGGTTGTTATTGTCGTGATATTACCTGTAGGTTTACATACGCCATTGAAGCCGACAATAATAGCCAAATATAGACATCATTTCCCCCCTTCACCCCTTCGTAGATTGTTACATAACGTTATACAAATACAAATATGCAATCTCATGTAACCGTGTCAATACAAATCGCATAGTTTGTACAAACGTGGATATCGAATCAAATGAACAGGCAGATGTACTTACATGATAGCAGAAAGCTGGTTCCGATAGTCCTTTGTCTCGTCGGATACCTTTGAATAAAGATAAAGAAAGGTTGAGAGGTCATTGACATCAAGCTCGTTTGTAACAAGTGCAATATGTAGATGTAGCTTCATCAAATTACATAGTGTCCACTTGGCGTACCTACTAGGGCAAATGTTTGCTTTATTTAAATCAACTCTATTTATAGGTGCGTATTGTTCAACTTGCAATAAGTACCAGAACAGCAAAATTATTAGGTCCAATATTTATGTCGTTTTGCTATTCCACCATGCGAAGGGACAGGATTATGCAAAGATCAAACGGATATACTTCAAAAGATTTTTGATGCTAATCAAAACGGATTTCATAATGTTTGTCCAGAAATTAGGGCATGATTTTACGACTTTTAAAATATATTAATTTACATCTTAAAAATGCATGTTGTAATTCCAATTATAATGTATGGTTTAAATTATATAAATGAGTTCTGAACATTGTGAAATTGGAATAGAAGATCACTTTCGAAAAGTTCTAAAATCTAACTGCAATTTGGACCTCCTGCTCTGCCTACCTTCTATTACTTTAATAAGTGTGATGTTTCATTCAATTTATACATGGGACAAATATTTGTACGGCCACAGGATCCGCTATCAAAGTCTGTGAGTAATTTGTAACACATTTCTAGTTCGGAAGGATCTACGTGACTTTTGAAATGGCCTTCTTGGAAACGAGTCCGAATTAAACCACATCCTCAAGTTTTGGGATTTCGTTTTCTTTGCTTTATGATCTTTGTGTATCTGTAGCTATATTATACTTGATAGAACTTGATTTTGATCTAAGACGGATAAAATTATAAAGACGCGAGCTAAGTGACTGACGCACATGATAGGAATGCAGGATAGTGATTGAAATGGAAAAAAACTTTGAAAAAATTGAGGTTCTCTTACCTTTTCAATAGAAAGATGATCCTAAAATAGCATATGATACTCCAATCATATTCAGTAAGAATTCAGCACGTCTATTCAATAGCTCATAAAGTTTCTGTACTTAGAAAGTTCTGACTTGTTAAATCTTTGTAGGCGTGGCGGATCCAACGAAAATGTCAACTACCCACTTTATTGAT
Source organism: Helicoverpa assulta (assembly GCA_963856015.1). Classification (NCBI taxonomy): domain Eukaryota; kingdom Metazoa; phylum Arthropoda; class Insecta; order Lepidoptera; family Noctuidae; genus Helicoverpa; species Helicoverpa assulta. The sequence goes on from CAWLCW010000023.1 coordinate 10,633,487, forward strand.
AATCGATAGAACATAGGTTGACCTGTCATGTCTACTGGAATTGATACCTACATTATGGTATAATTTCTAAAATATTTTGATATCTAAAAGGGCCACTACTGTAAGCTCCAAATTTCTTGTATTCTATTTAGCTATATATTTCGTGTGCCCGGATAAATATAATATTCCTAGATATTCTTCAATAAATGGGGTATAAGCTTCTCTTCTAATACTGCCAGAATTTTTCAAACTGAATCTGGTCTTGAGATTAGCGCGTTCAAGCAAACTTTTGTGTGTTCAGATTTCAGCTTACTTACAGATATTATGTAAAAGCTGGTTGTTACTGTACCTACGGACCATATAAATTGATATATCACATACGTTGCCTGTGGAACCCTACACTAGGCTGTCTCGGTAGCAAAGTACGACATTAATCAAACATATGCTGTCATCATTATAATACGATCAGGTTAACAGTACTCCATCCCACTTGCCAGTAATATACCAGCCTGTGTTGTGGCTCGTTTACACCGTGCGGGTAATGTGGGCAAATCTTTTTTAATGTAGGCACCACCTGATATCTTGTGTATCTATTAAAAAACATAAACAATAAATCTGTTAATTGGCCGTAGGTACAAACTTCGGAGTAAGCATACATTAGGTAATACTAATACGTAGACTAATCATGGAGTCCAAACTAATTTACTGTCCACGGCGATTGTCTTACAGCGAAAATAAGTCAGCTGCGCAGAACATAATTATACTGCACAAGCATTTAGGCAGATAGGTCCACTCTTATAGTCCGGTGGGACACGACCGGACACGACCGGACAGAGATCACAGAATACACTCCGTTTCTTTAGTGAGAAAATGAGTTATACCTATGCAGGTATACTGCTTGCATTAGCATCTTGTTTGCCAAGATATACAAGGTGTTGATTTGCATTTGTGCCATACTTCAGAAGTAGGACATAAAATACGTAAATAATCGATTGGAATTACAGTAGATGGGAAATAGCTAATATGCACTGCTTTTTTTGTCATTGTAATGTCATAGTATTTCAGAAGTAATCCAATTTTATGAATGAAATTTATGAATAATCGTTGTGTATGCTTTGTGTTTGCGTTTGTGTGAGGGCGCAGCACGGTTTTAAGGCCAGTAACACACGCGCCAAGTTTAAATACGGCTAGATGACATTGACGGATTTCCGAAAAAAAATTAAAATCAAAAATTTTTGTACCAATTTTTTTGTTGATTTGGGTTGAGAATCATTAGTATAATTACGTCCTTGACTATGGCACGGATGCAAATCAACAGCTTGTATACTAAAGGAAGATGTAACATAGTTACCGTCATCGGTATCACAATCAACAACGCTTGTAGTAATTGTTGTCACAAGTACCGGAGCTCTGTAAATCACCGTCAGAAGGTTGTGAGCAATATATCGCTCCTACGCACGCCATAAACATCTCACTGAACTAAGGTTTATGGACTAGTCGGGATTATATTATTTTTGTTAGTATTTTTTTTTGTTCAGAAATAATGTTCTTTTTTACATGAATAGTGTCGTATAAGTTACAAACAAAAATCGCAGATGAGGGTTGAAAAACAGTGTCTACAGTTGAATAAAAATCTCAAATAGAAAAATAAGCTAAGTTTCCCGGCTTAATTCATTTATCTATCAGTCAAGCACCTAAAATAATAGATGTAGCAGTAAATGTAAACATCAATACATAAAACGCATTTCCATACGACAGCACTAACAATCGTTTTTATATCCAAACAGCTAAATCAAAGCAATCTTAGTAATGGCAAACCCTGCTCAGCTGTAAGCTCAAGACCGCCTTAACTGATAACAAAGGGGTTATAATCAGTTGAATGAGCAACAGCAATGGTATACCCGAGCGATAGGGAGATCCTTGTACAATGTACTGGCAACACTGTACCGAACCTACAGGAATATCTTCCAGTTCAAATACGGCCTATTTATTGTTCCAACTGCTGGGTATAAGACCTCTTCCCTTAAAGAAATATACATATAAGCATGTAATTCTGATTGATATCCACTTAATCAATGCATGATGTGTAGATATTTTTGGACATAGTTTTGTCTTAAAAAACTTTATGACACATAGGTTTGGACACTCCAGGATTTGAACGTTAGCTGGCGTCATGCTTGAAAAGTAACCTTAACCTTCGGGCCATTCCACTTACCGCAAGAGTTAGAATGTTAAGTAAAAGTTTTTTGCAATAATGTCCCTCTCATAGTTTTAATTTCATACATTCACATCTACTTATTAATGAAATAGGTACACATTTTACATTTCGTTTATAAGTTCAAAAAATTCTTTAAAAATATCTCTGAACAGAAGACAAAACACGAAGAAAATAAAACGCTGTACAGCAGAAATCTAAACAAGCGAACATGTGCAATGTCCTGAGAGTAACGATCGATGATCACCCGTGAGGTGTCACGTTGGCTAACACCTACAGACGCGAATACATGTTCCTTTGTATTGCACTGCATTTACTGCTTTCTTTTTATACAATACAACATTTGTAGCGCTTAGGTAAAGCTCAGATTTAAACTTGTATAACATTGCTTCTATTTTCTTTGCCCCTAAAGAAATATTTAATCGAAAATACAGATAGAGATTTGTTATGACAGGCAATCTGCGGATGACATAAATACAGGCGAAGCTTCCCAAAATAAAATCAACGATCTTTTTGTCTTCCAAATTACAATAAAGGTCACTGGGGCAGACAAATCGATAACATCACTTTTGGCCGTCAATGTTTAACTTGCCATTTGCACACGGACGATTAACCACGACTTTACCATAAACCGACAATTCCGCATAAAATAGATGCAGCCAATGTTCGCGGCTTAAACATTGTTTAATATGACATCCACACGATTTAATTTAGGTTGTCAGATCGTCAGCCGGCTGGCTTTATGTAATACAAGTCATGTCAGTGGGAATTTGGTCGAAATGCGGGCACTTGGAATCGTAGTGCGGCGGGAATCCGCAACGGACAAGATTAATTAGAGTTGCGGTTAAATTAATAACAGGGCAAGCACGCACCGTCCGGCCTTCAGACCACCCTCAACAATAGCTAATCAAATCGCATTATTGTTCATGAAAGCGCTTTCAAGATTATTATTTTCGGTTGAAGTAATGGAAACTGCAGGGCCAGTGTTGTCTGACAGATTACATTGATTAACTAGAGTTCGATAATCATCGACTATTTTTATTTCTAACTTTCGCCGCTTTACTAGAGGCTAAGATATATAGAGCTATTCTCTTAGCCTAATAAAATAAATCTTTACGATTATAATCGTAAAGATTAAGTTTAAAGGTTTGTTTTGTAAGATTTTGACATATTTTGACATATCCCAGATTTCCTTAACCGTTCGCGTCTCGCGTTTCTTTAACCGTATCTCCCACTTTTGAGCTGTCCATTTCTTCTCCAAAACAGTACTAACAAACATATCGTTACGTCTAAGGCTATTGTTACAAAATAGTAGGTATAGGAGACTTTTAATGTGGCCTGTTAAAGCCTGTATCATATTATCTACTAAGCACTATGCAATTTATCCTGCGAGCATCTGTTACAAAGTGCATAGCGAATTAGCCTTGCATCTTTCCTCGTAGGTTGGAAGAGTCAATTGGCAAATTGGATCGTTTAAGCGGACACAGGGGCTCAGCTAATCTGCCTGTACTTGTATGCCATTCAAATCTTTCAATGATAATTAGTGCAGAAAACTCCATGAAACGGATGTGATCAAATCATTCAGGGTCAAGTTTAATCCTCAGTATTGCACGAAGGATTGGAGAAAACGAAGTCTACGAAAATTTATTTCTAATACGCACTCTCAAAGTACATACTTATGTATTGTTGTTCTGATCTACCATTTGACTTAATTCAACTGATTCGAGAACGTAACGTCTTTTTCTTTTTATTCATTCACTAGCTTCTGCCAGCGGTTTCACCCGCATCCCGTGGGATCCTCGGCACGGACCCGGATAAAAAGTAGCCTATAGCCTTCCTCGATAAATGGGCTATCTAACACTGAAAGAATTTTTCAAATCGAACCAGTAGTTCCTGAGATTAGCGCGTTCAAACAAACAAACTCTTCAGCTTTATAATATTAGTATAGATAGGCACAGAATAGCACAGGCTCCCATCGTAAAAGTATCTCCTTTATTGCCCAATGTACAACTTTACTATAGGATGTACCTATTTGAAAGCCCATAAACGCATATTATCAAATCGAGCCTGTTCTCACGACCCAGAATATCTGTATGAGTTGTCAGTTGACACACGTTCATTAAACATTCATATAGGGTTCGAATCGACTGCTGAATAATTATGTGCAAACATTATGGGAAATTCTCTAATGACTACTATTACTTTCTCTCATCAGGAATGACTTATTCATCATTATCGTTCTACTTTCCCGTGCAGTGTCTATGTAAACTAATATTCTAACTATGCCTAGGTGCCTGCCACGTTTTAACGGTGAAATGGCAGATCAGAATTGTTTGCACTTTGTCTCTTCTAAAATATTACACACACATTTCACTATTTAAATACTTTTGGTTTAAAATCACTCAATTTTGACATTAATTAGAGTGGTTGCTTACATTTGAACTTCGCCAAAAACTGCAAAAACGGCAGTCAAATACACCATACTCATCAGAAACCCTCTTTTATCACTACCTATCTTATCGAATGTTATTTTGGCCTTTACAGATTTTCACGCTTAATAGTAGAGTTCAATAACAATGCGATCAGACGTTACCACATATGTATATGTTCACATATTATATGTTTCGTAGTCACACAATGTAGCGAATATAGAATATCCATCTGAATAGGTCTTTAATTTGAAGCAAGGGTAATTAAATCTTGGCGTCTAACTAGCACAACTTCTATCTTAAACTTGAAGTGATTTCTCAAGTTTAGGAGAACTGATATCGAATGTTATTTTGGCCTTTACAGATTTTCACGCTTAATAGTAGAGTTCAATAACAATGCGATCAGACGTTACCACATATGTATATGTTCACATATTATATGTTTCGTAGTCACACAATGTAGCGAATATAGAATATCCATCTGAATAGGTCTTTAATTTGAAGCAAGGGTAATTAAATCTTGGCGTCTAACTAGCACAACTTCTATCTTAAACTTGAAGTGATTTCTCAAGTTTAGGAGAACTGATACAGCCGATAGTGTTAGTTGGGGTGTTAGGTGTATCAAGAAGATCGAATTTACTTGAAATCGATAATCTTAGAGGTATATGAAAGTAGCTGTTCCCGTGGTTCTTCTTCCAGCACCCGGATAGAAAGTAGCATGTTCTTTCACAGACAGACTTAGAAACAGGCAGACGAGAGTTACTTTCGAATTCGAATTCGAAAAGGACAACTATAAATATTAGCGTGAAATATAAGTACCTATAAGTTTCTCCACAAAAAAAATCTTAAATGAGTGACTGCTTCTGTGGTAACTATCTCATAATTCATGTATTACAGTAACTGTAACTATCACTCATACTACAACCAGAAAAGACAATAAAAGCGACACAATCAAATCGAGACCCTATTCTAAAATTCCCTGAATAAAACAGTCGACCCGATAAACTTTTAAATGCATTAAATGCCTCCGTTTAATTTCCTCTCCATAGCTTTGCATAAACGGTAGAACCACTAGTTCTATCTCTATAATATAGATAATAGAATCTGTGTTCGCTCGCACGACACTCGCATTGGGATGCAAATTACATTATAACATTCAATGATTATGAATGAGTTCACGCCAGCAAATGGCAATGACCCAAGGTCATCAGAATTGACACTAGTTAATACATAACTGTTGAAGTTTATTTTATTGCCGGATATGTTATGCAATTTTTAGGTGACATCATTTTTATTCTTCTCTGTGTGAGGCCAGGCCCAGCCCTGTGGCCAGCAGTGGGACGAAAAAAAAGCCTGATAATAATGACATTTTTTTCTCTGTAAATGTGGATAGTGGGATTAATGTTACGGTGTTATTGGACTTAACACAATACTGTAGGTTTCATGTAATTTTAGGTTTTAATTTAAAACATTCTGCGATAGCTCATGTAAAATATTTTCACATTTCATAAAGATAAGTAGTGAAATTCGCGTCACCAGATGCTGCTTATTAACCTTTTCTAAAAATCCGTAATGTGCATGAAAATGTTGAACATTTTTCAATTTAATAAATAAAAATCCTGGACGCTGCATTAAAAGTCACCGAGAGTAGAGAAAATCGCTCTCAATTTGGTGAAATCAGACGGATCAGAAATGAATAATGCAGTTCATTTGGCCACCGAATGGCATGCCATGTCTCTGACATCGATATATAGGTTAGAGCTAATTTAGCCGTTGCTACTGCAATGATAGACCAATTTATTTTAACCTCTGTTGCATTTCGGAACATTTTGTGTACGCGTTACGAATTTAATTAATGTACAATTCTAATTAGCTCGCCATTCATTTTGCTGGTGTCATTCTGACACTCGTTTATGGAGCAGTAAGAAATATGGCGGAATAGCAACGGCGTTGGAAAAGTAAAATATAATGTAGACTTGAAATGGTGAAGTTCTAACAAATTGTGTTGTGAATTCACGGTAAAACTGCAGTGCTTTTGTGTTTAATGGGTTGTGTTGTTATAATATAGGTTAATAGGGTTCCGGTGAATTCACCTTTATGATGCGTCCTTTTAAAAGGACGAGAACGGAATAAAATTATGCAATCATGGAAGAGCTTCTTGTTAACATACATAATATACTGTATATTTTATTCGCTATTTAATTTCTACATTTATAAAGCGTTATTATAAAACTATATGAAATAATTAACGAAGTTTATCCTTCCCCGTTCCTATACCTACTCTTTGTGAAAGCGGATGACAAACGCTTCAAAACCTTATCGCTGAACTAACTTCATATAAAGCATAACGTACATATAATACGACCTTCATATAACGATAAGTTCAGACTTCAAACATGAACTCGACTTCAATCCTCAAACTTTGGCTATTTCCGATGGAAACAGTAATTTTTACTACCATAGGAACTCGAACAAATTCCGCTCAGTTTTCCTATTCAAATGCAATTCATGTGAGATCGATGTCAGGCGCATGTAAATGTTGGCAATGTTTTGTGAAGCCGAACAATTTGTACGAGTATTTGGGTCAAATTAACTAAAAACTGGCCCTAATGAGAATTGAAATCTATAGGGAATAGTTTGCACAGTGGGTTAGAAGACAAATGAAGTAAAACAAACTTTGAAGCTAATTTAGGATATTCACAAGGATACTCACAAAAAAATACGCAAATATGTAGAACGAATACGTTTATGCTGCTCAACTTTTAGGCAAAGGCTTTCCCCATACTCTTCTTTCCTTCCCTGTCGGAAGAGTCCTGTGGCTAACCGGCAAGAAAATTCTTTCTCCCCAGCACTTTCTGGGTCTGCCTCAAGGTCGCCTGATGATCCATATAAATATTTATATATATAAATATGTTTTTTTGTTTTTCAAATTATGAAATACTCCATATTCGTTACACAAAACTATTTTCATTCAAAATTCCACGTACTGTTCCATTCAATAAAAATATTAAGTATTCAAAAGCCAAGAATATTTATTTTCATCTATTCATTCAAGATGTGCCCTACGGTTTGGTCAACTGTCCAAAGAAACTGCCATTGGATTCAGTCAGAGTTTATTTCCAGACATTTTGTTCCAGTTTATTTCTGTGCCTTCCTGCCGCGACCAGTGACGTGCGAATCTAAGGGCTCAACTCTTTTAAACGATTCCACATACATAGGAAAACGTTAGTTTTATATGACATCAAGGCACCTCGTATGTAATTGGATAAACAGTGCTTATTACCTTGTTTTTCTCCCTTGACTAGGTGACTAGGTTTTTCTGTTGAAGACAATTAACTATGAGTAATCCGATGTCAATTACGGTCAATTTTACAGTGACAAATGTTCGAGAACATTAAGGTGCTGCACATATTGATAAAATTCAAGCTGTGGGTTTGTAGGACACACATCAAAGGAAATGCATTATAATCGATCCACTAAATCTTCGCTGCAGTGAAGAGCAACAAACACTTGATATGGTACAAGCGACTCGAGTGTTTGCCACCGTATAATGAGCTCTCTTCTTTCCCAACTAGTTTCATCCGTTGCAAACTGAAGCAGCGAAAGTAATTCTTATCACATTGCATAACTGTCAAGTAAATCAAACCACGTATAATGTCATTACCGTTATCTTGTGAAATAACCATAACACGTCGGTTTCCATTGTTTTCCATTTTCCGTGGAGTATCGTCGCGTTATCAGTGTGTGGGTTTAGTTGGCCGGCGGCCGCCACGCTCGACGCACGCTCGCTCGCCGCCGCTTTCCCGTTTCCCGAGTTTCCCGCGCGTCGCACGTAGCCACGGTACGAACCCGCTCTCCTCGCCTATCGCGCCGCATCGGGATATGTCACCCTGATATCGAATTAACGGTGTGTATAAACAAGCAGTGTTTATTCCTACGGATAAGTTAATCGAGTTAATGATAAGTTAATGTGTGTCGGCCCCGTGTGTGTGGCACGTGATCGGATTACTGAATCGAGGGATAATATTGTTTTTACTGACGTAAGTAGGTACGTTTAGGGATTTGTTAATGAATTAGATCGCGATTGTGTAAGATTAGTGATAACGAGGACGGCGTGTCGAAGGTCGCACCGATTCACTTGTTTATCTTTTTATCGCTGTGTACTGACGCTATCTGTATGTTATTTGACGTGACTTTTTATTATTTATAGAAGGTTATTTGCTTTGACATTTTCGGAGGTAATTTCCTGTTTGGCTGGCTTAAAATTTATTAGATAATATAATTTATTAATATATTCAAAACACCGTAAAAATAAAAATACACAAAAAGAAATAAAATATGTGATAACAATGCGAAGGGTTAATAAACCTGACTGGGTGTGGGTCCTCTTTTTATATTTCACCCTCGCGGTACGTCGGTCACCCCCTCCCGCCTCCATGATGCGTATGCATATTTGGTTTATTGTATACTTGAGGTTGGATATCAACAATATATCTTCATACCAAACGCCTTTTAAATGTCACCGCACTAAATTTAACACACCATAAAATTATGGGACAATTTTATGATTACTTCTAACGACCTAAGGTAGGATACTGCATTAATGGAATGGTGGATAATTTTTAATAAGTTGATGTAGATAGCAATCAAGATTTAATAGATATATATTAACTAGTTTATCAAATCAAGATGGAATCTGTAAAGCTCTTTAATATCAACATTGATGGAGCTTTTATGCAAATTAGTGCGATTAATAATAAATAATGCAGCATAACTATGTATAATATACTGCATCGGTTGTATCTAATTGTATTTTATTGCGATCTCTAGATAATATATTCATTTGGTTGTATATAGATTGAAATCTATCCACGTTGACATTAACCTACATAGCTGGAATTAATTACTCGACATTATTATTTATTTAGAACTGAGGTAAAACATATGTTACCATTAGTCATATCTTTACGCTTACTATATCAGACGGGGAGACGGGGTAAGCATACGTATTGTTTCACATCTGACATACTTACTGAATTTGTATCTTGGAAAATATAGTGTAGTTAGTGTAACTATGACTATTAACTGGAATTCTATTACTTAGTCAGAAATGTTTGCGGATTTGTAGGGACAAGCGTTTCTATGATATGATTATTCCTAGAAATGGGAAGAACAAGAGCTGAGCCCAACTCGTATTAACTTGGCGTAGAGGTACTTTTATTGTTTTGGAAGTAAGCTTACGTTCATTATTACATTGTTAGGGTCACTAATGGGACCCTAAAATGTGTAATACTATTCAAGCCACATTAGGGCATATGCCTGAAATAAGCTGACAAATAAATCCTTGCCCTGGCCCAAAATAAGTAAAAGATGTATGGATATGAGAACTACAGACATATTAATTATTCACATAGGTATTATTACAATTCAATTAGGATTTTTTGATAAATAGTCTACTTAGTATGAAATCGAGTCCCAGTTTGATAGCAATAGAATCACCCGACAACCATATAAACCAGCTATTTTTGAATACTTTTGAAAACATTTGGGGTAACATTAATGTGCCTCTACCTTAACCTTGTGTAAAAACATGCGTGATGTTATTCACACAACCAGCTGACAACAAGTCAGCTGTACAAATTACATCATTAAATCTGTAAAGTATTATCCCTTGTAGAGGACATAACCTTCATACAAATTAGACATAAAATGACGTAGAATAATATTCAAAGAAACAACATATTTAACATTCCTATCTCACAATCACGCATTCATTATACGGAAAAGGAAAATACATTGGACAGACTGACAGACTACAGTCTACATGTCGTGGGCGATCGGTAGCTTAGACCAGGTCAGGGTTAAAATACTCAACGTTATCACGAATCTAGAAAAATTGTCAATCTTTCATCATTATTATCTACCTTGGCAGTTCACGTCAATGAAAATTGAGATAAGTGGGCGTCATTAGGTAATTCTGAAGGAAGAATTCATTTGGAAAATTTAACTATATTTGATTTGAACAATCTGTAAATAAATTAGAATTAGATCAATTATGATACGACCTTTCATCACGACTATTTTGACCTATTGTTCTTCTGCATAATGGGGCTTTATAAAGAAAGTATGATAAATATTCAGCTCTCCGAAAAGAGCTAAATATAGACAAAAATAAAAATGTCAAGAGTCTCTCTTGACTCCGATTCTATTTCAGCATTACGTCAGACAATCCAGTCTGTCGTTCGTTTAACTAAATCTCTTGAATTTATAAAACAGTTTCAATAGTTAACTTATTCTAGAGAAATTAAATAGTGCTGAAACAAAAAACAAACGTTATCGAATCTTATTTAAATTGTCTATTTTCCACATAAAGGTTTGCATTGGAGAGGTTCCAATCCACAAGCCTTGTGAGAACATTGTTACGGATTCTCACGGATACCGCTTATATCCTGAGCTGGCATGCTACCACTGGATTCATTGTAATTAGCCCAAGTCTATATGTATGCATAACCACACTATAGAAGTGAAATCTTATGTGTATATTCCCCTTTAAAAACAAACAATATATTTCTTGTGAGACTGTGACGATTCAACATCACCGATTTAATGTAGAAAATTTAGTGAGAGAAAATTTTAATGTCATGAAAAATACAATGGTAATTATCCTTCAATTTTTATATTTTTACAAGTGGATAGCTATAACAATACCTATTGAATGGTGACTCGTTATGCAATTAATATAATAGGCATTCTCACAGTAGTCCTATTTTCGCTATGTAACTGGAATACTAAGTCCAGCAATGACTCATGTTTGACCAAGACCATACATGTGTCACAACTCTTGTCACAACTTGCTCTAGTAGCAAGGAAAACGTCAGGTACATTATAATTCGCATAACTTTACTGGGACCATGGAGAACAAAATGACTAGCGGAGATGTCATAAGGCAAAATGTCCTAAGAAAGTTGCGAGTGTTCGGGGAACGAGTAACGTTAGTAGCTCCGCTCTTACACGCCTTTTAGGGAACCCGCTCAATATTTTCAAAATAAAATCACCAATCAGTCAAGACCAACAGTTTTGACAGATTAGTTTAGATTTGACAAGGAACCCAAACGCTCTAGTGGTAGTAGCAAATCACGCTTACCGACCTACCTTCCTTATGGTATCTCCTTACCGACCTACCTTCCTTATGGTATCTCCGTTATCTTTCCTTCCTCCGTGACGTGGACTTAGTAAAGGACGTTTGTATGCCTATTACTTATGCCATAATTTATAGACATAATACGAACGAAGGAAACGCAAACATTACCTATTGTACTGTCTTCTGAGAAGTGTACATATTCTGTGTTTCTGTTCTTTGAATCAAAGAGATTTTTATGCTCAGCTTCATCGCTTATTTTTCGAGAAATTGTGTTTTATAAGAAAAACATAAAATAATGCGGGTATTATCTAAACCTCAAGTGCAATAATGTTCAATTATTATTTAAAAAAACTTTTTATTTCGAGTCACACTGTGACGCTAACAACAGATGTTAACGATGAAAAATGTTTTCATTCCCACGCAACTACATTTACACCTACATTTGAACAACTATGGCTTTATTAGCCAAAATCATTGTGAAATTATTAAATATGTAATGCATTATGAAACAACAAATGGTTACAACCAACTCATTAGTCTTTACAAACAATTAGTCGGACAAATAGTAGCCACGTGCACGTTTATTTGGAAATTGTAATATTACGCAGACGAACACACTGAATGTTTCGTAATATGCGTCCTAAATGGACGCTAATTATCATAGCATCAAAACACCACAAATGATTCAGATGTTAAATACAATATATTGTGAAGGGATATCAAATAAATTTGGGTATATTATTGAAGTGTTCCACAAGGCAGTATCGTTGGTCCATTGCACAAAACGTAATTTCGCTTGACTTTATTAGTGCAATTACTTATGCACATTTTTCTTATTAAATTAGTTAGGAAGCAGTGCAATAAAACAACGATTTTATAATAAAGTTTTACAATACAGATGGTACTGTAAGAGATATAAATAATCTTCACCGCATAAATACAAAATCAATAAATTCCGATTGAATAACATTCCAATCTAGAACTCTAAATTCGACTTATGAAGCCATTCATTAAAGAGATTGAAAGTTCTGTATCACGGTCTTGGGACGAAAATAAATATATTATCGGTTTGTTTGGTAAACACACGTTGCAGGCAAGACCATCACCAAGTATTTGGGTCAGGGACTTAGCACGTGTGTCGTGGAATACGCCCAACCAACCATTATGACCGGTAGGATTATCCCTCTATACTCGGTGAGAACATTAAACATCGGTCCTTCATTAATTGAATATAAACGGGTATTAATTTAGGTTATTAATGGAGCGTTGTTCAAAAATTAATTGGTGAAAAATTGATTTGGGATAGGTGGTTAAAGGATTGAGTTCTAGATTACGAAGTTTTGCTTATTAGCAGTATCGTCTGATCATTCTTTATTGATAAAGCACTAGGGGATTTATTTTATATTGTATATTTATCGATTCAGTAGGTCTAAATATCCACACCTACATAAACTCACTTATCACCACTAACAGTTTTATGCAATATGCATTTCACTTTACCATTGACTCGTACATTATCAATCAAACCATACAGTGACCCTTTAAAGATCAAAAGCATGACCAAATTCTCCAATTATAATCTAATTATCCGTTACTTTACAAACAATAGCCCTTATTTCACGGCTATAAAAGCGATTACTCTTCGCAGCGCCTTCGACCAGCGTTTTACATCAGAAATTGGCGATGCAATCAATTTTCATGGTTGTTGTAGTAAATTGTAAGTCTACAGAAGGATTGGAGGTACCTTATATGGTGTTCAAGACTAAGCTTTAGTCATAGAATCTCATAAGAAACTGGTTGGCACATGTGTTTCGCAAGATAGTAATACTAGATTTTCTACCTTGTATTCATTTGTTAAGTAATTGTATGTACGGTTATCGTAGTGTTTTAATCGGTATCGTTTACATGTTTACTAGTAGTTTCCTTTCCTCTCTAGATAACATTATGTTTTAGTGTGTTGAAGAATGATAATGAAAATCGACTGTACCTATTTATACATTTCGATTTTTTGTTAATACAGTGAAAGTTATCAATTCGGTGAATTATTGCTTCCGATGACCTATTTAAGATTCCAAAGAGCTACCTGATTTTATACCATATTAAATATTATACTTGTAGCTATTATAATTTATCTTGTTCTAGCATGAGTCACTATCCATAATAATCTAAATACAATTAATTACTTCGATGCACTCGGTGACGGTAATCTATGTAATTATCGGTACATATTAGATGTTCAGCTATAATTTCTGATATGGTTACAAATGGGGTCACATCGCAATGGCTATGATAATTTGAAGTTAATGACAGTTATTGTACATTTAAGTGTGATTCAAGTACAAATAATCGTATCTACTTTGTTCTTGTGAAGGGTTTAGTTTGCTTGGTTATAATTGGTGCTAGAGAAAGCGGCTTTACGCATAGACATATTTGGTAATACCTCTCAATTTCTACTGTTGGTTATGCATATTTGTATGCAAGAAAATGAAGAGAAATTGGTCAAAAATGTAGCCTTTCTAATGGGTCTAAAATTATTATCACTACGGTTTATTTAAAGATAAGTTCCCATATTTTTTTTATGGAACTTCCAAATTGCAGAACCTACTGGATTTGAACGACAGCAAAAACAATCACGGATCGTCTCCGTCGACGTAAATAGACTAATGCAGTTTTTATTTACCAATCACTTAGCGTTGAAAGCAGTATACTTCAGACTAGTCCATGTGCTATTCTCGACAATTGTTACGCAAATACTCAGCAAATACATATTGGAAAGATCAACAAAACCAGATTGCTCTAACACTCAAACAACACGTACAAATATAATTTTAAATCGATTAATTACTGGAATAATTAATCGGATCCAAATTTTGTTGAATGAACCGGAACGGAAACAATGATCGATTATTTACTCGATTAGAATCGAATTCATGGTAATTTTCAAACATTAGCATGCTCTAAGCTCGTAGGTGTTAGATTAAACAACACGTTCATACTAATTGTGAAATTCCGAGTTACTAAGTAAGTAACCGTAATGGGTGAGTCACACTTTCCTTTGAAGAATCTCAACAGAATCGTTTTCATTACTTGCGGAAAAATAAGTAGCTAATTGATATTGTAGATCAAAAGAGGTGTTTAATTGAAATTGATGAAAAATATGGACTTCAATTGAGGCAGACTTTAATTAGGAATTAAAAAACAAGCAAAGTCTATTTTTTTTTATGTAATTTGTTAATTAAGCTTAGCAAAGTTTTATTCTTGAGATTTGGAGCGTTTATTATTTTTGCTTATGAAAATAATCCTTCAGAATAAAGTTTTTACTACAGAACTTATACATTTGAAGATGAATTACTACGTCCCTTTTACTTAAAAGAATCGACTTTCTATTATTTTGTATATTTACATTTTTTCTAGTTTATCTCCCAAAAAAACCACAGCAATTGTTTCATGTATCTAAATTGTTCTATGCTACTATTTATTTAATACATTCCCACGAATTACTGGAAAGAATAAAAGATTAAGATAAATCCTCTGTTATCCGAAGACAGAACCAATAAAGCTACGATTCTCTAGAGTATTAGATACGCTTGTCGAAGCTACGGAATTATTTCCAACTTTTCCATCCTGTTTCCTTAATTTAGCTCACTTTGTGTTAATGATTCAACTCATTCATTAGACTGTTTGTACGTCACTTCGAGTAGCTGTAACTCAATCGTGTTGTAATGTTTGTATTTTTGTAAATTGACGCGCGTATTGTACCTATATTTAGTCGTCAGTTCTGTTCTAATTCTATGTTCTATGATGTATTATTGTTGGGTCATTACGAAACATTTTTTTTGAGTTCACCTTCGATTATTTAATGGATGGTAAACAATGCCGCATTTAATTTAGTATTTTGGGAATCTAGGTTAATCTGGTTTATATTGGTTTGTATTTGTTTATTGTAATGCTGAAACAATAAGCTAGGGTGACGCTTACATATGCATGCACTACTGCAATCTCGACTATTTGTGTGAAGTGCAAGGCAGAAAAGGCAGCCTATTACGTCTTCTATAAAATAATCGTTATCTTATACCTACAATATTGTTTTCTTATCAGACAGTAAAAAGAACATAACTCTTCTTCTGGCACAGTCGGGTAAACATTACAATCCTCTTATGTCAATAAATCTGAAACAAAGTTCCTTAAATGGCCTCCAAAATATTTTCTCACTGCCTTAAACATCGTTCGTCATAGTGTAGCTTAACAAAAATGTGTTATGAAACAAGTATGAAGATAATATGACATTAAAATTTCACCCTACAAGGAAAAGCTTTTAGGCGTACATCGATGACATAATAAAAAGTGTATTGTTTAGTGCTGTACACAAAATAATATAAAAATTGTATGCTAAAACATTTTTTTTCATTGACTTCAATAGAATTACATAAATTCGTAATTTTTATTTTATTTTCAATGTTATTTTGCAGTTCTGATATTGGGTAAAATTCTGAAAATATATTATGCATTAATCTGAACTTCTGCTTATCCAAACAAGTTCAGCAGCCTCGGTTAACGGAAAGTTGTTGAATTTCAGCTGTCCAAGCGGAAAGTGCGACAAGCGATATTTAGGTTTAGAGTTAAAGCTAAAGTTCATACAAATACGGTTGGAAATTGCTGGGTCATTTTTGCTGGCAGGACGAATATTATGTGTGCTTTGACAATAAATTTAATTTTGTGGGAAAGTTTCCTGTATAATATTAAAACAAGGTACAGTTTGTGTCGTTGCAGGGATAATAACTGAATCTAATGAACTCATCCAATAAAAATTCATGTTTTTCGTGAGAGTCACAGGCTATATTTTATTTGAGTACGTGAAGATGTTGCCTAGGCACGCAGACGAAACCGCGTAAATGGGCTCGTATAAAATAATTTCTGAAAAACGGACATGTAGTTTATTTTTTAAGAACTCTTTAATGATGAATGACATTAGTTAGTCATCTGTAGCTTATACAAATTCGTCCTGTCGTCACAAACGTTGTTTGTATTCATGAGTCCAGTTTGCATCCCTTTACTCATTTCACCCTTTTCTTTACAGTTATTTGACACTGGTCTCTGCGACAACAATTTGCACAAATTGACATCCCCTTTTTGGAACATCGACACATCGTATAATTTGTCTATATCGTAGACAGAATGTATAGATAGAAAATACGTATATATCGATAGTTCTGTCGTAGATATGATAAAATTGGTCATCTATCTCTTTTGGATTTAAATAGGATTCAGCTGTCTTGTATGGATTACGGAGAATTGCCCTGGGAGATTTGTTGCTTTTTTACGTGCGCGGCCGAGGTGTATGTCGTATGAAGCTGGGTATTGGATACTGTTTGAAGTTTTTTTCTCTCCATTGGGAGGTTCGATGTATCTTTTACTTGTGGCTTAATGATTAAGGTTCAGCTTCGAAGTCCAAGTCTGAGGGGGCCAATGTAAAATCAACCATAACATAAAGTTTGTGTGCTTCATTTGCATCCAATGCCAAAAGTTACTTGAATTAAATTCTTTAGTTCATGTACTCGATTTAACATTATACTCTATCCGCAAGCATCATTCACTATCCAACAGCCATTCATACAACACAACATTACCATCGCAATCGCAGATACATAGCTCGATTGTTTATGACGACAGGCGCGGCACAGATCGCATTCTATTCACCTCCTCAACTTCCTACATTCGTCGCTCACACGCACACATTCACACACCATCATCTGACTGGACATTGCACGTGAATCCCTTTACTTCGCCGTTGAATTTCGTATGCGTGGTCGATGTGTATGTGTGCGTGAGTACCGATGGTTGAAGGGAGTTAAGTATATGTTGTTGTCTGATTGTGTGATGGGTGCGGCTGGTTCACACAGCACACAGGATCTGGGCTCTATTAGCTGCGCCGGCGATCGCTCGGGTGTGGAGACGCGCCCTGATTCATAAAAATAATTCCGATACAATGACGTATGGATATAGTGGTGACGGAGATTTTCTGTCAAAGTTTCCGTAATATCTGTGGTTAGTTGGGTTTCGTCACCATTTGACGTGATGACAAACTTGTCATATATCTTTCCCCAAGGTGAAATATTACTTAATTGAATGATCCTTTCCTAACGATTCTTCAAATTACACCGGCTTACTCGGAAATCTTATATACCTAAGAGCTGTAAGCGCTTAATTTTGTGTAGAATACTTTGATTATACCAAACGAAGCGTGCTTAGATTTTCAAAGTGATATATTCGTGTGTAATTTCAACGCAACTTAAACGATTTACACAGCTGATGAACGCGAGGATAATTTGCAACATTCATTCTGTTTTCAGAGCTTCTCTTTTGTAATGATAATTATAATAATTTAAATATTTAAGCGTGTGATTCATTGACACACCTGCAACTGTGTATCGGATTCTCGTTTCACGGAATATGATATTGTAATATCTGCTTATTTTCGTATCTGACAGTGAGCCAATTCGATTTCACGGACCAAGCGCTGCGCTGTGAATAGCAACGCTGTCGTCACGAAAAGGGCGTAAACTATCTTCTAACGAGATGTAGACACGACCTTTTAGAATTTTCACAATAGTATGATATACTGACTTATCAGTCCTAAACTTAGGTATGGAAGTCAGGTTACCTAGTTTCCGCACTGGCCCTGCCATTTTCCGCACAAACCCGTAGTATGACGTAAGTTTTTAAGGTCATCGGGGCTAGTGAGACCGACATTGGGGGTCGATTGAAACTAGGGGGTGTGAACTAGCCAATATGTGGCGAAACTATAATTATATTCCAGCACCTAATGGATACATATTGACCAGCAAGAAACCATAGAAAGAATTAAAAATACGGGCATATTCAATTCTGTCTTTTCGTCAATTCACCGTTCAAAAAAGATCTGATTTTTACCCTGATCTAAATACTGAGTTTTAAATCTACCTCTATACTCTGTATTGGCAACTACAGACTGCAGTATGCGTATAGAGAGATAAAGCTATAAAACTAAATGATATTCACATTTCGTTTTGTCTCGTAGGTGACATTTAAGTACGATAAAAGTAAGTATAGCATGATAAAGTGGCCATTATCTTAAGTACAATATATTTTTATTCACACTTGTACATCTATACTAATATTATAAAGAGGAAAACTTTGTTTGTTTGGTTGTAATGGATAAACTTAAAAACTACTGGACCGATTTTAAATATTCTTTCACCATTAGAAAGCTATATTATCTGCGAGTAACATAGGCTATATTTTATCCCGGTATGGGCAGTAGCTCCCACGGGACGCGGGTAAAACCGCGGGAAAACGGCTAGTATTTATATAAAAGAGCTACGGTGGTATTAACAAAAAGGATTTTAAGCAATTAAGAATCTTTTTTAAAGTGTTTTCACATCAAAAAGGACAGGCACTTTATCTACTGAATCCATTTATTTCTTACGTATTGATTGTAATTTACTCCTGATAATGGAATACTTATCATGTTTTTGATAATGTACCTACTTATCTACATCAAAGAATTTCTGATAAAAATAGAATATGATTAAACTCATCATAATTTTCAACCAGCATCATAACAAGAAAACATCAAAGTGTCGCCGTAATACCAAACAAAAAGCATACAGATAGTTGTAAGGTCCCGTTCAGTTACCCAAGCCGTCCTAAATACATACAGAGATGATAATGAACTCAATATTAAACACTAGCGAGACTCAGCTGATAAATGCTCTGTACACTTTCTCCACAATTATTCTGTGCGCGTTAATTCAATATTTGTTTAGCACCGTTCAGTCCGACCCACAATCCTTTGCCGGTGTTAGGAATCGCATACACTATTTTGATTGGTCACTGATTTTCTGTGTCCGATTTCTGTCTGAGTCACGGGTCACAGTGGTTTCGACGGTTCGACGTTTAATAGGGTGTTTTGTTTTTAGTAGTCAGTTTAGCCGAACGTTTGTGTCATTATTTTAGGGCATTTTAAAATGATGCACCCAAAAGGCGAGTACTTTTAAGGAAAAAAACTTCTGAAGTGTTTAGAACCGTCGTTATGACAATGTGTGTAAACGTTGTGACGAATTGAACAATCGCTCGTGTGCCCACACCCTTACCACAACGTACTATTAATATTCAACTTATTTTATTGCGGCGATAACCTCACATAGTTAAATTGAAAGTACGAATGAATTGTGATAACGGACAATAAGATTCCGAAGTCGGATGGCCTTGCTCGCGGCCGTAAAGACACGAGCGTCGCCAGATAATGATGATGTAATTAAGTTTATTTACATACTACATGTGTATAAACACTTTCCCTTATAGAGTCGGAACACGTATACATTTATTACTTAGTGTAGGGTGTTCATTTTATGTCTTCATTGATGTTTTTCTTTGTGTTCTAGAGGTAGTTATTATTAGGCCAGGGTTTATTTTAGTGCGGTGTTTATATGGAGACATTTAGATACACTCGAACCTTTAAAATCATTATCAAGATAAAACAGCACACACATTCGCATTTTCATCGATAATTTTAAATACGGAAATATACAGTGTGATATTCATTTCACATTTTTATTTGGTTATTTTATTTTAATAACATTTTTTTTTTCAATAAAGCACAAAATCATTCTCCTACTATTTTATTCATAAATTGTATAGCACTGGGTTTCCCCTTTCATGAATTGAATCAGTTATTAACTTTGTAGTAGTTAGTAGTATTGAGTGAAATAACATTCATTTAATGTATTTTACGACGTAATAATTTATTCAGCTGGAACAAAATACAATAGGTTATAAACAATAAAGTATTTTATGTACAAACTGTAGTACCTATACATTGGACATTATTGCGAACGCATGGCTGAGGATTCAAAGTTTTAGTTCTGAGTTAAAAAAAATAATACTGGAGGTTAACTTAATCAACAATGAATTAGAAATTGAAACATTTGACTTTTAAAAATATTTTATTGCGGTCGAAATTAGATTTGATGAAATGCCATTTCTGAGTTCGATTCCCTAACTGAGCAGAGAATTATTAAATTGTCTAAGTTGGTTGATATTCATCGTCGAATATAAACTTGTAGAACTGTTGTGGGTGGTCACCAAAATACTTGTAGGCTATTCGATCAATAAAACCCGCCCTACAAGTGTCAAAGACGTAGTTATTTATAAATTAAGACATAATCTGAAGGGAAGCTTCAGTCATGTTTATTAAGACTTTTCATCCTGAAAATACTTCTTTACTTTTCATGTTGACTGAAAATCTTTTTTATTCAGAAAAGTATTTAGTTTAGAAATATATCACAAAGATAGGACTTGAAAAGGAGTATTGTATGTTTGCTGTCCTCTAGAAATATACTATTCTGTATCATGTTTGAAATCTCACGTAAGGGATGAAAATCCACAAGTTGCCTCTTACAAATACCAATAATAAGTATTAAATCAACTGAAAACGATTGGAACTATGAAGAGAAGCTATAGTTAATAATATTTTAATTAAAAAATTATAGGTATTTTATCAATTTTGATTGTGATTTCCAGAGACGGTCATGATCGCTCCGACGTTCAAGGCGCGCTCGACCTCACCAGGTATCAGTCCCCGGCAACTAACAGTCCTACAAAACTTGTGTATTATACAGTGTTATTCATATGCTTTGATTATAATAAGAGAGATAGGTAAGAGAAATTAAGGAATGAGGCGGTACTTTGCAGAAATCCATGACATAAAATGTAGTGTTAAACGCCCGCGCGATCGACATCTCAACACACGACATTAACGAATTAACACTACATATTTTTCCTAAAATTTTAAAGACAATATATGTCAATAAATATAAGTATGTGAATACATCTGTCATTTCAAAAGTCAATTAATGATTTGAGGAGAAAGAATATTATTTTTTTCCAGAAATTATATTTCTGAAAAGCAGTTACATAATCGTATTAAGTGCTACATGCTAGTATGTCTGTATTATAAAGAAGTGGGTTATAAAATACGCTTTTTACATGACTTCAAATAAGTCAGATATCATACAAAAAAATTCAAAACAAAAACAATGTTTTGTGTTATATGAGCGTTTCAGTAAAAAATACAATTTCATTTTACAGTGTTTCGAATTAGTTTTTTTTTTTTTCAAAGAAAGGTCCGCAGAAAAATAATTCAAATGAATATGTTGTCATTACCGCTTTTCACATTACCTGGAAATTTTGTTTCCATAGAAATCAAAGTGTAAGAAAAAATTGCTTTTCTGTAGTATGTTCATGCTATTTAATATTCATAATATGTTATCGGAAATTCGTACCGGTAAATATTTCCGCTATATTTTAATCAAAGCATATGAATATTTGACACGTGTCAAAGTTTTTTGATGTTTTTATTTTCTCATTCAACTTAGTTTTTTTTGTAACTTTACCAAGCTTCTGAAATATAATATTTTGTTTGACAGTTTTGCCTGTTGTCGTTACATTTTATGTTGTGAATTTTCAATTAAATATTGTGATATTTTAACTCTTAAATTTTTTTAAAAATATCACATTATTTAGATTTGAAATTAAATTCTTTCAGAACTGACTTGATAGTTTTCAACTAATCTATGTGGGAATGTCGTTTGCGATGTGATTTTACTAAATGTTTGATTTTGATGTGTTTTTGGTATTAACCACTTGATGTTGTATTTTTAAACACTTGTACCTTAAGTTACCCTTATTCAATCTGATTTTTTAGGTGGAGATAATTCACAGCAAATATTATGAACTGAATAATTTCGATTAATTTATTATTTCAACGTTTGTCCCAAGTTTATGTGTATTGCTTATTTATAAATTTTCGAAATTCGTTTATTGAAGACAGACTAAACTTTAGACATAAAAAATGCACCCACAAAAATTACATTATTAGGTAGGTACATTGTTGGTTTAGCATTGGACATATTTCGGTCTGAAACGTAACTTGATTCGGAAAACATAATTTAAATGTTCTATTTATTTTATATCCACCTTAGCAACAAAGGTAATTTCATTAATTTCCTCTCGTCGACACTCATCAAAAATATTGCCACTCACAAGAAGTTTTCCCTCAAAATATACGCAAGTTCAAACGAAAAAGTAAACGCTGATCCATATGAAAACGTTTATAAGAAAAGTTCTTTTATGAGTGTCGACAATCATATCCGAAATAACCATAAAATTTGGGCAAAGCCGTAAAACGGGTATTAGTCCCTTCGAGATTCCGCTGACGATGCGAATATCTGGACAGGCGGATAGAAATGTTATATCTGACCAAGCATTTGCATACCGTTGTCATCCTTATTATTAAAGTAGTAGGGTGTTTTGTGCCAGTCATCATTATTGGTGCATAAGGTTGTATGATATCTGTATCTAGGTATTGTTTGCTTGAGTAATCATGGAGTGTACCTATTTCTTTATTTTTTTCATATCTACATTTACACTACACTACATAAGAATTCTAGGCACAAAATTAACTCAAGACAAGAACAAATTCCCAACAAAAAAATTAAGGACGTGTCTACATCATCGCTAAGAAAATTCAAAAGCGTAACTTTCGTCTGAATAAAAAACTTTATGCATATTCGTGAAAGTCACGTAAAAACATGTTCGCGTTAACGTTTCCTATGAATATAAAATGTGTTAGCGACATTAGTGCGGCAGCCCTGTAATCTGAGATTGCGCAAGCGCTGCGTGTGGCCTCAGCCTTACTACGTGTGTGAGTAAATATTATGTCATGACGTGATAACGATAAACCCGTGCACTTCCTGTCAACTGGGCTTAGGTTTTACTATAAATAGTTATTAGTATAGCTACTTGTTGACATATTTAATACAACAAAATGTATATGGATAACTTTGAGAGTATTATTCCAAAATTATTCAAAATCAGGGTTTCTTCATTTAAAATTCTTAGGTATTTGACGTCTAATAAAGATTGATAAATCGGATTTCTCGAGTCCGCCAACTACACCTTAGTATTACCTACTAGTCCCTCTAAAAGCTAATATAATCTATACTAACATTATAAAGAGGAAAACTTTGTTTGTTTGTTTGTTTGGTTGTAATGGATAAACTCAAAAACTACTGGACCGATTTTAAATATTCTTTCACCATTAGAAAGCTATATTATCTGCGAGTAACATAGGCTATATTTTATCCCGGTGCGGGCAATAGCTCCCACGGGACGCGGGTGAAACCGCGGGAAAACAGCTAGTGAACCAATAAAATAGTGATTAGTCAATTGTACGTACTTTACGATTTGAATAACATTCATTAATAACACCCTTTCACACCATTATCGACCTTAGTGACAGGCAATAAAATACATTTGAATCCTTTATCGCTTAATACCTAAGTACACTTTCGATTTCGCTTTACACGGAGTAATTTATTCAGAGCTAATGAGAGGCTCTTCGCGACGCTGTTGAATCTATTAACCTTTCAGTTAGTTATTTCCTTTCAAGGTGACAAATGTATAAACAAGGATAGGCATTAAATATTATGCTAAATATTTTATATTATGGGTATATTTTTTGTATGATTGACGATTTTATTAGCGGTGTTTTGGCGAGGAATTTTAAGCTCTTGTTCCGGGTTTCGGTGTTAAAAAATGGTCTTCCGTATTTTGATGATTCCGGTTTCAACAAATTGACAAATAGATCTCATAATATAATTTGAAATCTGGGTTCCAAAAAGGCTGAGCTGCAAAAATACATAAAGTGGGAAATACCTACTTCCAGGATCATTGATGTTTTTTGAAAAGACATTTTTTTCCGAATCAGATAATCCATAATTATTCTAACTAAACTGAAATACATTTCCTCAGTCTCTCAGATTTTATATAGTGTTAGTTTATTAACGCAGGCATTTGCCTACTACAAGACTAATTAAAATGTAAGCCGAGAGAAAGACATGATTAGGTATTACAAGGAATCCACTCTGTTTTAATTTACGTCAAATATTAAATTTTCTTGTAAAGGAATATTCTTTATGATAGTAAATTTTAAGGGTGTTCTCGCGTTAATTAAGATCTGTTTCCTACTTTTGACACATTCTTGTATATATTTTCCAAAACAATAATCGAAAAAAAAACACTTGGGTACGTTACCTACAGAAAAAAACAATGCGCATCACGTAGGTTTTACTATACATCACGCGTATCACGTACACTTTACCTACAGAAAAAGCAATTGACGCATGGGTTTACCCAGACCCAGAAGTCGAATTAACGGTGTCACCTTCATACATAATATCAGCCATTAAAAGACTATACACAAACGTGCATAACTTCAAAAAAATTTGCAAAATTACTGCATTTGTTATCTTCCATAAGGTATATCTTCATATTTATTATAATAGTTAGCATACATCTGCCAGACGTAAGTTCGAGAGTCAATAATTGTCACTTACATCATCGCAAATTGTCTTCGAATATTTAAAGAATTTACAGCATATTAAAGTTAACACGCGTGTAATCGTCCAACTTGTCAAACACGATCATAAAATATATTTTTCTTACTTCGTCCGAGATTTTCTGCGCTCAATCGCAATTTTCTTTAGTTCAAAATGTTTGTTATTCTGAGATAGTTCAATAGTTACTAGAATTGTATTATTATCGATTATTGTTTATTACGCCAACTTCAAGATGAAGAGGGTCCGCAAAATGTCATGTTGCTACTAGCACATTACTTGCTTAATCCTTAAACAGCAAATAAATCATAAATTCCAGCCATTTAGAACCATTCACAGCTAAGTGGTGAACAGAAAAGGGTTTTTGCTTTCGCCAAAAAACGTTTCCTCGGCTTGTACAAACAATGAACTGTTCAAAAAGGAAACGTTTCCATTTGTATGAAATCCTTTTTTTTATTCCTTTGCCCACAAAAGGTGAAAAATTGAACCTCTTATTTTCCGAATACAGCTGGGAATCGTGTACGTTCCCGTCCCGGATTATTTACCTACAATTTTAAGAAGGTTTCGTTTGAGTAAATATAATAATTCTTTAATTTGTTGCGAATAACCGCAAAATTGGAAAATTGAGTTCACGAGATCTGTTATTTATTCATTATTCAATCAAATCGATTTATGGAATCAAGGAACAGTTTGATATGAACTCTTATTTTTATATGGTTGTAGAATTTTCTGTGGAACGTTGGAGTTCGATATAACATTTGTGAAGTTGTGTCGTTACTCGTGTTGGGCCACAAGTTGTATCAAAGCAGCCCCAGCACGTACGTCACTGCGACGTACTGAAAGTTTCGGATTGATTTGTGAGAGCGACACAAAAATCCTTTTACACGAATGTTCATCTTTCAACATAAAAGTACTGGCTACAGCCTGAGTTATGTGAATCGGGATCACAGATCCATAACAACTGTAGGATTCACATTTTTCTTCTAGACAAATAAATGTAGGTATTCTAGAATGTGAACCTTTAAAGGACTGAAGATAACTAAAGAATTTCTTTTTCTAAAAGGTAAAAAAATATTTATCGATAAACTTATAGGGCTATTCATATTGACGTTCATTATATGTTAATAGACCTTAACCAATATAATATGTACACAGCAAAACGTAAATATTAAAATTATAAGCTACCGCCGCGTTCGTTCATTGAACTTTTATAGGGTTGCCAACGTCGGGGACTCGTCAGAATATTAATGGCACATAATATGTTCGGAATACTTGTTACAACTTTTCCCATTATGCCGCTCAGATTTACACCAGGAAAAATGTGTTTGACGCGTAAAAGGCGCTCAGTGGACCTCGATGAAAGTTAGCCATGTTTCGAGATGTAAACGATTATTGCGAGGGCCTGTCAATTTGTTTGATGGTGTTATCTCGAATTTGTTACAATGAAGTGGTTTTTATAACCAGTTTTGGAAGGTCCCTAAACCTTTTACATCGTTTTTTCTTGGTAGCTATTATCTCTTGATAGAGACACAACACTTAATCTTTATCCTAAGTGACATCATCAGATATTTCGATCATGAAATTAAACAATGACACGGCAGCAATTAATACATTTATTGATCTTCAATAGTGGTGACTTAATGCTCTGAAACACTCCTTGAATACAGAGCAGTTGAAATGACAGGTCGCTAAGTTGGTGTCTGAATTGTATTTTAATGAAATTCGTATTTAATTTTCTTGTGGACCTAATCTCTATTTGGCGACAACTTAAATTAGCACTTATTTACTACTAAGATACAATATAAGTCAAAAATCTTTCCTAAATATGTTGAACAATGTAGAGTATTATTTTCATCTATAAGTAAATACCAATAGCAAAACAAGGAAAAACTAATAGTGGACAGAACTCGTATAACTTGTGCAAACATTTTCCTCTCAATAATTCCCTCTTTATTTGCATTCGCGTATTGAGGAACGCAAATGTGTTGTCATAGTCGATAACGCACTTATATATACCCCCCACCCCTCTCCTCTGCGCTGACAAAAGCCTCAGTTTACCTTAAAAGCCCTATTGTACTAGCTTTGTTTGATTCGAGCCCACTAAAAGCCTGGAAATCGAAGATTTGACCTTTTTCTACTATTTGGGAAAATTAAAACGACTGTGTGTATGTCTAAGCGCTTAACTTAGGAACTTGTAGTGGAGCTTAGATTTATTAAACATACGTTTGAGATACATAGTTAATAGGTATAGGTTTGTGGAAAGGTGAGCAAATCTGCAGGCTTTTGGGTGCGCAAAACAAACGCAATTTTAATTGTTGTCAGAAATTCAATCACAAATTCTGTTTGCCTGTGTAGGAACAAAGGCTGCGATATTACTCGGAAATGAAAATTGCACAGCCTTTCCCAGTAACTGACAACTAGCTTCTGCCAGCGGTTTCACCCGCATCCCGTGGGAACTACTTCCCATACCGGGATAAAAAGTAGCCTATAGCCTTCCTCGATAAATGGGCTATCTAACACTGAAAGAAATTTTCAAATCGGACCAGTAGTTCCTGAGATTAGCGCGTTCAAACAAACAAACAAACAAACTCTTCAGCTTTATAATATTAGTATAGATCAAAGGAAGATAAGCCGTGATAGTAGTAGCTATTTCCCGGAATCTGGCTTCACTACCTACTTTTCACGTAAAGCTCATATCTCCATACTTACATGTATTGAATAGACTTATTTATAAAATTACTTCCTACGCAAATCACAAAAGTGGTGTGTAGGTTGTAAGATTTCTGATTCATAAAAAATATATATTCCAAAAGTCTATTTTCTGTTTTATTCAGTGACTTGCTACTTAGGTGGCCGGGACGTCCCACGTTATTTCATAGAGCTATTTTTCTTATGTGAGCGTGTGTTTGAACGCATTTATCTGAATTATTGCCAAAAATATAATAAAGTAAAGACATTAAAATTGTTTGTACAATCTTATTTGTTTTGGTTACAAAAAATTAACCACCACTATATTGTAATAGTCCATATACTTATGTCAACATCTCTAGTCTGCAATCTATTTATAGTTGGTAACAGTGTCAAACAGAGCATATGAAACTAAATGATCGAAATTTCCCTAAATCGAAGTTTCTATTTTTAACACAGCTATATGTTAGACATACCTTTATCTTTAAGAAAGATTTAAACATAATTTGCTATAAGTATCTATAACAAAAATATTAGGATGAAAAAAATAACAAAGACTTTACAAACTTATTCATATTATCTGTTAAATATTTTTGTACGTTTTAGAGGCGTTTACAATTTAGTGGGCGCTATCAAAGTGTTGAATGGCGGCGATAAATATAGCGAGCACATGTGTTTCTACGCCAGATGCCCTGTGACCTTACGCTCGGCGGCTCGGCCGTTTTATACCACATGCATCACACATACATACTAATACATATAATAAAGAGGAAACATTTTTTTGTTTGTTTGTGCCTCAAAGGCTCTGAAACTACTGAACCGATTTGAAAAATTCCTTCATTGTCAGAAAGCTATACTCTTCCCGCCTATATTACTAGGCTATAGTTTATCTCAGTACAGGCAGTAGTTCCCACAAGGCGCGAGTGAAACCGCGGGAAAACAACTAGTTATAAATATTGGCAGCGTTTCCCGTTTTTTCACTCCACATTAACATTTATTATAGAAACAAAGTCTGTATTGTCTTTCTGAAGACCTTGAACGAGGTATGAAAATATGAACGGGTACCTAATACCAAACTGTTCTTGATGGAGCGTTGCAAGTAATATTAGAGGTTGGCTGAGTATCGAGTATTTTGGATTGTTTTTTTGTTATGTAATCCATATAATAAATTCATATGCAGAAACATACATAGCCGAACAATATCCTCTATATTCGTACTAGGTATTACAGTGTCAAAATACTAACGTGATCAAAACACTTAGGAAAATACGAATATTTTTAAAATTACTACTCTAGTAACTTATGATTACTTCACCCTTTGACGACTTATTGTATATGCTACCTATAATCCCGTACATAATATGTAGGTAGGTATTTGTTTGGGCCATATATAGACTCCAACCGACACTGCACACCGCAGAAACCAGTGATTCACTCGCTAAGCGATTTAACAGTATTAAGTACCTCTGACATATACAGTAAGTGTTTGTGAAGCCCTCCCCGCTGGTGTATAACATAGGGAAATTAATCGACTTATAGAGGCGAGCGACGTAAAGCCGTGCTGTGTAACCGCTCTTAATATGTTAAGATCAGCTTGCATTATGAGGCTGTCATTGAACATCTTTGGCAGTCGTTACGGGTAGTCAGAAGCCAGTAAGTCTGACAACAAGTCCTCCAAGAGGTATTTTGTTGTCCGGGTTCCGGGCTTGTAAAACACTGGAAGACGACCACGATATAGTTGGGTAAAGGCTAG
Organism: Helicoverpa assulta; assembly: GCA_963856015.1. Classification (NCBI taxonomy): domain Eukaryota; kingdom Metazoa; phylum Arthropoda; class Insecta; order Lepidoptera; family Noctuidae; genus Helicoverpa; species Helicoverpa assulta. Next base: position 10,663,128 of record CAWLCW010000023.1, read on the forward strand.
GTAGATGACGAAATTGCTTTATGATCAAGAAAAGTATATAGGAATGTCGTGGTGGCCTAGTGGGTAAAGAGCCAACCTCTCGAGTATGAGGGCGCGGGTTCGATTCCAGGTCAGGCAAGTACCAATTCAACTTTTCTAAGTTTGTATGTACTTTCTAAGTAGGTATATCTTAGACACCAATGACTGTTTCGGATGGCACGTTAAACTGTAGGTCCCGGCTGTCATAGAACATCCTTGGCAGTCGTTACGGGTAGTCAGAAGCCAACCACCAACCAACCAAGGGGTATTGGGTTGCTCAGGTAACTGAGTTGAGGAGGTCAGATAGGCAGTCGCTCCTTGTAAAGCAGTGGTACTCAGCTGAATCCGGTTTAGACTGGAAGCCGACCCCAACATAGTTGGGAAAAGGCTCGATGATGATGATGACCCTTAATTGCATAGAAATAATATTTCAGTTTTTTAAGTTGACAAACAAAGTTATCAATATCTGGACAATAATACACGAATTTTTATTGTTTTCACTACACTCCTTCCACATCTGTATGCAGTACATTCTGTTGTACATATGACTCATTGTTATGAACATTAACCAGTGACAGAGCTATTGATTACACTGATAATTTGAAATCAGGAGATTTTGTATGGGATGACATGCATAATCCGTGTACTTGATGAAATGGGAAACATGATAAGCGAAATCAGAATTCAAAAGTATTAGGAGACAAAGATAATGAATGTTAGTACAAATCCATAGGTACTCATTTAAATATTTAATGAAGTTCACACTTTTCAGAAGTTTTTTTTTCATACGTACATAAACTGTGACTGGTAGCGAACTGTCAGCTAGTTAATTATTCATCAGAGCAGAATATTGAATGGTGTTCGTTTGCGCAATATTTTGGTTTTATCCAACCGTTCGACAATGAAATGCTATTCCCAACTTTTGAATATTCAAATATTTTTGGTAGTTTCCAGTAAAATCTTGCGGATTAAATAACAGTGTAAATTCCGTTATGTTTCGGCAGGCTTATTTGTATTTTTTTTTACGTAGAAATAAAATAAAATATTTCGGATTCTTCTTATAAAAGACTTGATTGTAATGAGTTTCAGAAGATATGATTCGCTGATCCTAGTAGATGATTTCCATTAAGTTAAATGCATAAGTATTTAATTGAAGTTTAATTGTAGAAAAGAGTTTATTAACATACAAAACTTTGACGGTTACAAATGCAGCATTTACCAAAGGTTATTCTCCCTTAGAATATGAGGAAAAGTATTAAGTCTGTCGTATTTCACTGAAAATACAACTATGATTAAAGTGTACGCAGCCGACATGATTATTTATACGTTCATTCATCACATTTTTCTTTCCCAACCTAGTGTAGCCGTAATGTGTTTACACCATTACACTGCCAAACGATTTTCATACTTGGTATTAAGGCAATAAAGCATAAATTATCTTGTTTCCATATTTACATATGTTATTGGCGCGGAGCTAATTTATAAATTTTGTGTATCACATTTTATCTTAGTTTGATAATCAAATCAATTCTGATGTATTGCTTTCGTAATGCGTAAAGATGTCTAATTTAAGAGTTAGAAGATAGAGAGATTTGGGTTAAAAGTTGTTATATTTAGATGAATCCACGTGGTTTTGGACTGAAACGAAAAGCATCGCCATAGAGATTTACAGCTTATACTCCTTTTAACTTTAATTACACCCAGTAGAAACTTAACGTTTCCTATTAGTACTCATTTTGAGTTTGATGACATAGACACCTAATTATTCAGAAGTAAACAAGAAAATGCTTGCCATATCTAGCACAGAAAGCTGAATCTTTGTGTAACAACATTTAATATTATTGGACTCAACTTACGCAAAAACAATAAAATCAGTCATAACATGTTTTATTTTAAATTATATGTAAAAAATATGTATGTTTGCACCTAATAAATTATCATTAGCTAGATACTAAAACAGACTTCGTTTAGAAAAAGCAGAAATAATATGAAAGCGTTAACATTTTTCACAGTAAAACAACACATAATGAGTACAATAAAACTAAATTATGATTATTCCTCGTTATATAATAAATGTTGTCGATATATAACTGTGGGTATATTATTTAGGCATCGTCTAGCCATTACGAGGGCGACATACAGAAATAGAGATCTATTCACGAGCCACAGATGTGTGTCAACGCGAAGATATTTTAAACGTCCATATTATTCATCATAAAGAATATTAAGGGCTCAGCTTTTGTGTAAATAAAAACATACTTTGTTTGCAAAAAAAAAAGTTTTTCATCAAAACTCATTTGTTGCGAACTTTTTTCTTTTTTATTAATATTTTTTTCCAATAAAAAGATTACCAAGTTATTGGAGATTATTTTTATGTATTTTGTTTGCTTATAGAAACTAAACTAATATTCTATTTGCTTTTCCAAATAACTATTAGATTATTATCTAGTGAATAATTCAAGAAGTTACTTTTAAAGATAAATATTTTTCTTCCATATTTTCGGAATAATTATGTAGGTAAATGGTATTCTAGTTTCGTATATTTATACTTTTATATAAATAAATGGAGGCGAACTAATTCAATACATTAGTATGTACTGTGGTGTAGGCGCTCGCGATAGACAGCTGTAGATACACTTTATCAATTAGGTAATTAAAGTACTTGTTAAATCGACGATAAGGGAACAAGTACTATTTATAACAACTCACAAATATTTGGTATTATATTAATAACATGCGAATTTTTTCTTTGTAAAATGCATCGAATTATTTTTTTGAAACTTTACTGTCTATTTCAGTTCTTTTTTTTATTTCAAATTAGGTACTAAAATAATTCCAGTAACCGTTTATAGTATCCATAAATACACAAGCTTAGATCTAGATTTTAGAAACATTAATTGCTGTTCCAAGAAGGATCGCTAAAAGACTTAGGCAAGATAATTTTAATTAAATTTCTAGGTCTAATTTATCACCACTATTATGCTCATCGAGCTATTAATCTCACAATTTAAACACTGAAACCCAACATCTACCATTTATTTAAAGTTTAAAATTAACATTTTATGCAATGTTCAATGGGGACGCCCGTAAATTCCACCTCATTGAAGTTTTTCATAGCAAACAAAACCTTCGAATAAAACCTCTTTCAGAATTGCTATTCAACCGCAGTCAGTAAATAATATATCGAATGGTTAAACACGCCAAATTACTTCACCGAAAACATGTCCATTTCAATTCGACCGATATATCGGAAAGTAGATTACTCGATATTTGTAATCTGTGCGATGTGGCAGCGCGCCGCATCGCACCGCGTAGCTGCGTGCCGCACCGCATCGCTGCGGACCGCACCGCGCCGTCGCTTCCCGCAAATGAGTCCATAATGTGCGCTTCTTTTATTACACTTCATTATCTGTCCAGTTATTTTTCCATTAACGATTCCCTTAATGCGACCAATAAATTCAACCTGTCACAATTGTTAAAGGAAACTTTACGAGAGCCATACAAATGATATCAATTTATCAATCAAGTGCTCATATTTTACCAACCTCACAAAAGATTTAAATATGATCACTTAGCGGACGCCTACAATAATAATAACCATTTTGCGTAAGCTGGATGCCATATTGAAAATATCCCGATACAAACGAGATTGCGTTCATTATCATATTTATTGCACAGCGTTTTTATATGGTCGGATATTATTTTGAATCTGGGACAAGTGCGAGTTTGTAGTAACCTTAACACGTAAAAGGAATAGATCAGTCCGAGTTGGTGGTAGCACGTAGGATGAGTCAGGTCATGTGTCAACGACGAGGCGTCACTGCTGAGGTCACAACACCTGAACAGTTGGCAGACTGACAAGTTGCATAACCGACGAGCGTTAGCCGCGAAAACAGGAAACACAGGCTATTTAAGACACCATTATAAACCTCAACACAGATACACGAACATATCTATGGAGAGGCGGCATGTGATTCATCTTGTTTGTTTTTTGTTTCAGGTAAGTTGGAAACTACTCAATATTAAGTCTTTGGAGACCGGGAGGTAAATGATGAAACATGATGTGAGTGGGCTACAATATATTGGTGTTTTTGAAGTAGAACATGTGTCAAGAAGCTTATAGGTAAGGGCGAGATCAATGTAATGTTTCCATGACGACAGAGGAAAATTTTGAGAAATGGTATTGTTGACAAAGTCGGTTTGTTTGCTACAGTTATTGTACAAGAATTATTTATTAGAGCAAAAGAGTATCCCAGAAAAACTGAGTACAAGCGAGCATGGTCGTATGAGCCTTATTTGCTCCAGCTGACGAATATCAATAATGAAACTAGTGATAAAATTAGAAGAAAAATTAACGTCCGATAGGAGAGTTGTTCAACAGCACATTGAAGAAGCGAGAACTCCGAAAAAATCATAAAAAACTATGTTGTTTCGAGTGCTAACTCGCGTTGTGAAATATAACATGTTTACCTTTGCATATGGAATTTGATACGTGTGACGTGAACAGTATGCCCAGCTCGTTTATTTTGCCGCCGAAAAAAAGAGATATTTTTTGTGAAAACGTACCCGTAGACGGGTCGGTGGGGGCTTTCAAACATTGGACGCAGGAATGAAAGTTGCGGGATATATCAAAAGTGCTACCATTTTGGGTACACTATATTTATTGCACTTTAAATTTCTGAACGCACATTGCCTGGGAAATATTGGAAATGGGCATTGGACCTTAAATTTATATTTAGTTTAGAATTAGAAAGACAGTTCACCTGATTGCTAGCAGTCAGATCTGCAGCCATCATACTTTTGTGTTGTTTTAATCACAGAAACAAAGAATATTCATGTGACTGACACCAGGTTCATTTCTTTTGGTTCATAACTATTTCACAACTCATAGTGCTAGTTTTGAAACTATCGTAGAAACTCTTGGATATTATCAGAATATTCAAACTTGTTCATATAACAAACGAATTGGTTTAAATATTATGAAATGAAATAATTGACTGTTTCTTTGTTACAATATTCAATTCTACAAAATGAATTAGTTTAATCAACACAATTCATAGAATGTCTCTCGGGTTGTGTCTAACTTCGACATTTTGAAAGAATAAATCTTTTTACAAGTTAACCTTTAAAGTTAAGTTAGACTTTGAACATTGAAGTAGACGTCTGAGGAGAGATTTCACCATTCTCTGCAACATTTTACTTTGTTATGACCAGACCAGATTAGTTTTAGACCCATGAGTCTCATTGCAGTGGACCTTAGGGTCCATGATAAAGCAAGAATTTACTTGCGATTGTACGATCCCTTATAGAAATGCCAAATATGTAGTAAGAAGGGTGTAATAGAACACTGAAGGTTATATTTGGTCCTTCCCACAACCAATAAAGTCTCACGTACACTGAGGAGAGTAAAAAAAAATCGAAAATTCCCAACGAACGTCTAAAAGCTTTTGGGAGAACTGCATTAGACTCTAGTCTATTAATAGCTAAGCTCGTTGCATTTTACATGCCTCTTTTGAAATTTTGTTTTCGCAGTAGTTTTAAGCCGGAGCGGTGGCCATTTTGAATAGGCATTTAATGTAAAATATCACCGAAACCGCAGACAAAAACAGTAAAGAGATTAAAGCATACCCTTTTAATAATTAATTTACGTATAGTAGGCTTAGCGGGGAACCTCATCTAAGCGACCTTTATCTACCTAGGCTGGCACTGGTGGCGATGCTTCTGTCCAAACAAAATGGAATATTATAAATACGGATACTTGATTTAAATTATATTTTCATTTATATAAACTTTAGTATAGTTACTATGGCTACAAATGTTTTCGTAAAGAGACGACTAAAACTGGTATTCTACATATTACAGACTGAATATAAGTAAGGTAACGTTACAACTGCTAGACCTCGCTATTTTCCAAGGCATTCATGTCTTAACTAGACAGAGAAAATCTGAGCATTTTATGCTCCGCATTACGCGAAAGACCTTTCTTTATACTAACACAAATTAGGGTGCAATCTTCAAACACTGGATTTGTAATAAATTCACCGCGCAGGGCTGTCGCAGATCGTCCAACGCATAATAAGGCTTAAGTCTGCTCCCAGTTTTTCCTCCTAAAGTGATGACCCTATTAGCATTTCTTAGACAATAATTTAATATCTCCATAGTCTTTTGGCAAAGCGATTCGCTCAATGACATCTTTTTCCTCCTAAGATTTATTCCTGACACTCTCATTTGTTTCTCTTTTATTTCAGCGTCTTATTTTTTGTTTTCTTTGTCCATTATAAAGGCGATTAAAATCCTTGATTTGAAAGCGAAAATTAATGGGACAAAAAATGTTACCTTTTTCAAAAATATTCTTTTATACTATCGGGTCGATTCGATTTGTTGCCTTTGAAGTTCCAAGTATTCATCTGTATTGAGTACTTCATTCAATGTTTCGGCCTATTTCAGGACCTACAAGTGCTTTTGTAAGTAAGGTTTATTTCAATGTCAGTCACTACCCTAATTGTATGGGGAAATAAGCGTATGAAAAAAATATTTTCAGGCTTATTTTAAGTTTCAACATACACTAAGCAACGAACCACCCCACCTAATGTAACAAAGTATGTAAAAGCTAATAACATTAAGTTAATTTTCACGGTCAGCGCGCAAACTAATTAATTTCATCAAGCAGGTGACAATAGGCCGCACATGCCATGATTACCCTCTGTACACAAAACACCGCTGAAGTTTCATTTTAATGAAGTTTGTGGGTACATACGTACCACGGAGTAAGGAACGATGAGCGGAGATGCCATAATACAAAGGTCAGGTGCCTTCTTCTATGTCAAATATGTACGGTGGGCAACTACTAAAACGATAAGTTACGACTGAACTAACGCAGCGTTCGGGTTCTTTGGGTCATCTGTCAACTATTTTTGGTATTACAAAAAATGGTCGGGTCCAAAGGTGTATAAGGGCGAAGACAGTACCGTTCCTCGTTCTCCGCACACCAGCATTTTTGCGCGCTACTTTCTTAAGAGATTTTCGGTTATGGCACCTCCGCTAATCATTTTCTTCTCCATGGTACATAAATACAGACCTACAAGTGTATGTAGGTACATACCTAAGTACCTAGGTATATGTGGGGTATTGGATTTTAATATCGGCCGGCCTGTCCGATAACTAGATTGTTATCGTATGAATACCCGCTCCGGAAAATGGGTGGGCTGGAATTTTGGCGGCGAAAAACATGCCAGCTTCCGAACCCGGCTGATTTAATATCGTACGGCTGACTTCCTACAATGATATCGATAGCTCCACAAACATCTGGTAATGATCCCTGAATCGCGAGTTGATTTTCCTTCCACTTGTGTCCCACTTTCGGGTCGTAGTTGAATAGTAAGAAATGTTATATGCCTTATTTGGGTACGTACAATGCTAGTTATGGGTAGTTCGTCATTTCGGAATTCGATTTGGATTCTTAATGTACATCGTTATGATAATTCTCAAGATTTTTTTTTGTTCCTACTGTACTAAGAATTTCATTTACTCGTACCTAACATTTTAACATTGAGATCTGAAGATACTTTATGTAGTAGATTATCGAACAACTTACAAACCACGTCAATCGCGCTGTCAAATTAAAACTTCGTTTAAATATCATTAAAGCGAATCAAATGATCGTTCCAGTGGCTTCGACTTGCAAAGCTCACGTAAGCTCTCGTCACGCATTGAGCTTTTCCTGTTGAAACGCCCACACCTACACCCAAAGACGCAGTTTTCCTTCTACAATTAACAGTTCGGGCTTCAGGTACTTTTTAAATAAAAAGAAAGTGTAAAAATAGACATCGAATTTGCTTAACGAGAGGTTCTTTTTATGAATTTTCCTTACGGCTTCCTAGGAAGAGATTTTTGAAGTAACGGAACATTATTTTTGGCCAGGTCTTACTCCTCGTTCCAAATACAAATCAGACTAACTAAAGATTAGCCACCACCTTCAAGCCTCACTTCAATTTCAGGGATTGAAAAATCAGTAGAAATTAAATCAAAATAAACCTTTTTGTGTATTTCTTTCTACAAAACAGTATTTTTCCTCTTACCCGCAATTAAGAAGTAGGTAAAAACTGCATTTCAGTAAGCATCTGCACGAATCTTGCGTCGCTGAACAATTACAAACTATTTCGCCAATTAAGCGTAGCCGTACTTTAATGTAATTATTGCAACCCAATTACATTGTTAAGCGTCGGATACTTCCCAGTGTTTAATCTTGTTTCACGGTTTAGAGTTCCGTGTGTTTAGACTACATTTTACACAAACTCATTTTGTTTTCAATAACATGAATATTCAGTCTACCAGAAAAATATAATAGAAAAATATTCATTTAAATCAGTTTAGTTTTTCCGAAATATGCGTATTAGATCTATAATTTGATAGATGATTTATGTACTAAGTATGTATTTAATACATTATTTTTTATTTACAAATAAATAATTGCTTTTATACAATTACGTATTTTCTGTTAATCACATAAAAGAAAAACATATTTTATGGCTTAAACTAAACAAAAGTTATATATTATTCTCAGTCAACACCCGTTTACAAACATCACGCTTGCAACATCAACGTCCAAAGTCACTATTTTGAAAAGCATCGAAACATCGAACGCGCGCACCCGTTAGCTACGATACCTTTGAGCGAACATGATATGCAGCTGGAAGCTAGACTGAAAGGTCTAACATAGAAAACTGTTAGTCTGCCAAGCACAATACTTGCATGCCTAGAATAGGATATCGAGTAAAAAAGACAATCAAAAAGCATAAACAAGTCGATTCTAGAGTTAGAGTTACCGCGGCTCTGGTACATAAAGGGCTCATGAAGGAACGTGATGGGTTTTAGTCAGTAAGAGTCTGACACTCAGCCACAGCGGGAGGGGTCATTTGATGATTTACCATAAAAAACCTACCACGTCGAAAAGCTTCCTGCTAAAGATTATTTTTGTCACCGTTATAAACTTAAGTTTTCTTTCTTTGGCCATCATTGGTAATCTATTTTATAACTTGACCTACTAACACAACTTTAAAAAAAAATTACGAAGCTTTAAAAAATTTGACTAATTCGCTACGGAACCAAAAGTTCTTGGTATTTTTCCCATCTCTAGCTGAACTGGCCATTGTGCCTTGATTATCTCAGAGTAATTAAATCACTGAGTGGATAATGTGGGTTCAAGAATGCGGAGTGAAACGCCCTCCTGTCGGAAAAGTGTTGAGATTCAATGTTACGAAGAAAATGGACGGGGAAATTAGTCCGTATTATGTAACTCGGGGCTTTTGAAAAAGGTTTTTTTGTTCACGTCTAACTAATTAATAATTGTGTAAGGCTAATATGGAATATTTTTGATACCTAAGTATTTTTGGTACCTAGTCTTTCATTTCGAAAATACCACCTTAGCTTGCTATACACTAAGGCTTAGTGTATAGCTAGCTTACTGTCAGGAAAAGAAAACGTCCCGTAAACCGATTTTATGGTTTTGAAAACGCCAACCAGTCAAAAAGTAATATCGTTGATTTTGTTTAAAGAGCCAAAACATTTCTTTATTAAAACAAGCTTTTATATAGAACGTTTTCAGAATACCTTAATTTTCTTGCCACAGGTATATTTTTTCACCACCAGTTCGTTAATACAACACCCTTGCGTATTCCCTCAAAACCTCCAGAGAACCAAATGTAACACAAATTACAACTACGATACAAAGTCACGAGATCCGCGCAATTCTCCAAAGACTCGCGTTCCCTTCTAAATCAAGTCCTGAATATCCTCATTCCATAGTCCTCACTATATTACCTACAGTCCTCCACATATTAACAGCCGCACAAAGGACTGGTAATTGCGTCACAATTACTTTCTTTGTGTTCACTAAAGAGACCTTTGTTCGCTATTTTTCGATAAAATCATTATTTGCACACCCTTTACTGTATGAACGAGCATATTGGTAGGTTTGGATTGGTGTTATGGCAACTATTGGTTTCAGAGCTGAGTAGTGTTGCAGGATAAGCCAAAAAATTATATTAAAATATATTTCATTTATGAAATAATAACAATAACGCGTAGAACATTAATAAAGCTAATAGTTGGAATAAGAAGATTGATAAAGCTCACTTCTCTGCCAATATATGTGGATCCAATTAATGTAATACTTTGATTTTCACAAAATTATACACTTAGATAAATAAAATGAGACCTATATTTCTTTTGTCTAGCTTAGTAAATATACTGAAGATAAGCTAGCAACTTGCCATACTTCCCCATAATGCCATTCTCATTTAGTTCGCAAAATACCACGCCCTTTGCGGATTCTCTATTGAGGATTCTATACTGTCTGAAAATATATTAGCACTTTTATTTTAATAACACAGTGGTAACTATATCCAAATTTTTATTTTCTTTTCGAAAGATTTCTTCTTCACCTGAATAAGGAAATACCGTCATGGATTTAATTGAACCAATCCTTTACTGAACCTTGCACGAGTCGGTCTTCGTTAAGCTTAACCATATTTTCCGCAGCAACGGTTCTACCAATATTGCCAGTATTAAAAACGCAAATGCTCCCAATAATGTTGCCACCATTACGGGCTCTGCTGTATTAAAATATTAATTTATTCATTCGCAAAGTTTACGTCGTAAATACGGAAGTGCCTAGCCATGAATGGTGCGGTAAACAGACTACCCTTAACGAGAAAAGTTCCAAGAACTGCAACTAGAAACGACATTTGAAATGTATAGTGCTTAGCTGTGGTACTATTCCCTAACTATAATATGACTTTTTCTTTAAAAGACTGTTAAGATTGTAATAACCAGTCTTAAAAGATCGTGCCAGAGCCTGATCCAGTGTTTTGTTAGGTTTAGAACACAAATATACGTACCTAAATATCTAGTTTGAAAAAAATACAGTTACCACAAAATCCTCTAAGTGAAACAACGCATAAACAACGCCAACAACAAAAAAGATGCCCCATATAAACAACAATCTGTTGTCGAAAATACGAGCGGAGTACCAGGAGTTCATAATGCAATTAGAGGTAAAGGCTGTAAGTTAGCCGGCACGACCACCCGCTGTGATTTGAATCCCTAATGGTCAAACGGAAAAATAAAGCTCTTCTGAGAGCTGCGGAAACGTGATGTACGAGGATTTTCGCCATTATTTTTTAAAACACGAACGCAAAGCGACGTATCATTGGTCTAGTGGAGTAATTGAGTTTGTTACTGTTAGGCTCTCAGTTATAATCCCGGGTTGGAAATGTGCCCAGTTAATGTATCATCGGGCTTGGCAGTTCACACATATAATCGCTGTAACAAGTACTGTCGATGTTTGTACCTATATCATGAAAAACCGTCGTGAAGCTTTTGAAAAATCAATGTTTTAATTACTTTCTACTATGTCTTAAAATTAAAACTTCAGAGGGGATGAGACAACCAAAAGTAAACATGCAACCCACTCTGCTATATTAAGTTTCGTATGATTAGCAGTGCAAAACTGAGCATCGGGTGGCTCCTGTTTGTTCTAAGCTTTCTATGTCGGTGACGCGGCCATTCAACAAAGTCAAATACTAATATACCCCACATTCCCTGCATACAAATTTTGTACCGCTCCAATCAACAAAAACTGTTCTCTGTAAAAATATGCAGCCTATATCCTGCAAAGTATACTGTAAAAAAACTAACGGTCGTCTCTCACGTGCTCGCAAATCCTACACACACATTTCACCTGGACACTGCAATAGACGGGCCACACCAACACCAGCGCAAAAAGTGAATTTTTCTCCGTTGTGCCATAATTGGATTCGTTTTCAGTACACTTTTAATTTTATTTGCGTTCACTTTCTCACTTTGATGTCAGCACACGAGCCACGGATTTTAGATAAATAACCAATTAACGAATACGATTTAATCCTCGACGATTGCGGCATGTGATTTAATTTCGACGCATGTCATTGTGATGTTTTAATCCTTCTAATTATGGAGATTTTACGTATCGCTACGTTTGAAATCAGTGTTAGTATGAAATGGGGTATGATTTCAAGCACCGTTATTAAAGGCATATTGACATTGACGCTCGGTCCGGAACAATTTCAATTTTGATTAGCAAACGTGTGTGCGCGAACCTATCAGTGCGTAAGTGAAGGTAAATATGTGAAGATTCGAGTTGGGGCGTGATCACATCACAGTCCTAACAGGCTAAGCGATTACGTCGACAGGGTGCGGTACCACTAACCCAATTTGTTGAAAACGACCGAGTAAACACACGTCGATTCTACGCCCCACCGAGATTTATTGCAAGATCGTAAAATGCAGCTCTCTGTGTAAAAACGTCCAAATTGAATGAAGTAGGTATATTATTCAACATTGAAATAGAGGTTCTCGGACTAAATTTTATGGAGTCTGCACTGTTTTGGACAGACTTGGGACAACAACAAAAGTGGAGAAACTATACTGATGATATATTTCTGAATGTATTGCCATGCAGCCAATGAACTCTTGCACTTTTATCTGTAATAGAATTGAGTGCATCGTTCAACCTTCGCTTGCTCGTCCTATAGTAACTGTATTGTGTTCAGATTGACATGTTGCCAGCACACCTTGGCACTGTTGGGCGAGGCGAAATGAGCTCTAATATTTTAAGAGCCCTATTTTATGGTAGCCACCAAACAGCTCTTTGCCCGTGGTCTTAATGAACATTACTGGCATTCTTCCATTAGTCTTCTAAGCTTTTATGGAGTAGAGACGAACAAATTACAGAAGTTATTTTTACTATAGATCTTTCTATAATATTTTTGTAGGAAACTGGTTAAGTATTTCAAGTGTTGGCTGCTATCTGCCAAAACAAATGTAATGTTAACTCCCACTAGAATTCAAAAACAGTAAAATCCAACGAGATCTCAAGCACAGAGTCATTATTAAGAATTCATTGCGACAGATCAAGAATATTTGCGTGTTGTTGGTATTCCCTTTACGTTTACTCGGTCGTAACATATCTCCAGCTTCCTTAATAGGCTGGCAACACTTCCCACGTTCATATAAAATGTGAGGTCAAACTGCACATGAAGTGGGCTAGATATACGATCGCTGTAAAACTATTTGGTGTGCCGAGTGAGGATTGACTCACGCCTAATTTAAGAATAACTGAGCAATTGCACCTGAGACCGGTTGCATCGGGTGTGAACAGAAGGTTAACTAATTACGGTTGATGAATGTATACTGAACAGAAACATGGCACATATTGTCTGCTGAAGTAAAAGCTTTCATGGTTTAGAAGTTAGGAGGTAAATAGACCAGCGTATTTTCTTTAGCATAAGCTAGATAAACTTCACCTTCAAAGTTTTATACTGTCGTCAGTTCTTTATCAACTTAAGAATGTGTCCGGTCTAGATTCACAACTTCTGCTTTACCTACTGCTGAATTTGCTTGAAACATTTTTAAAATTTTATGTGAACCTAACCTCCCAACTACTTACGCTACGGTAGAAAAATAGTAAACCAGTACCTCTAAAAGCATCACATTACTTTTAGAAGATATCCTTCAAAATGTATGCAGTAAACAATTTGAATGTCCTCTAAATCTTCTATAACACTTCATTGCATTTTACAGCTATTTGGAGGCCGGGCGCGCCGCCCCCGGTAACTGGCAACGCAGCGCGGAGCCCGGGAGCTCCGCCCCCGCCGCCGCCGCCGCCCGTGTGGACGCCCGGCAGCGCGGGTGCTTCGCCCCAGACGCCACGCAAGACCTTCAGGCCAGTGCACTTCGAAGAGACGCCGCCCGCCCGCCGTAAATTCCCGGTATGATGTAAATGATTTATGTGGACATAAACTTATGACTTTTACACGTACTTGCATATAGGCATGAAGCGTGATAATGTGGAGTAAGCAGAATACACTAAGTACATAGTATTTCTCGGTGTTTCTTATAGTCGGCATTTGAAATGCATTAAAATAACTTCCACGAATGACAATATCTATACCAACCATAGAGCAAAAAGTAAAGGAGAACACTAAGGGACGATAGAAGCAAATACTTTGCAAAGCAAATGAAGGGCTCCCAAAAAAATCCCGACAATCATGAATCTTCCCAATATAAAAATCTATCACAATAATGAATTTATAGACGGAATATACAGAGCAAGGCATTCTACAGGGATTACATAAAACCTTTATGCCAACCGTCAGCGATACAAACATTTTATCTTCTACAAATCTTTGCAGAGTTTTTCAAGCACAAGGAATCCGCGTAGGTATTTCGGTAGAAAAATCCTCAATTCCTGGGCTAGCTTTATAATTCTCTGTATTTTGTCCCTTGTGGAACACAATTGTGGCACAATTCATTATTATTGCAATACACTTGATTCTTTTACACGGTGGCTTCGAAAAACGGCGAAAAACAAAAGCCACGTTTCGGTCGTTGACATTTGCCATTTTCCATCAGCGAATGGTTCGTGCTCGTGAAAAATGAATTGTTCAGTGGCAGTAAAGTTCATAAACGTATTATATACGAAATTATATGAGTACTTGTTTTCGATGTTACATCATTATTCTTTTACTCTCATGAATGGTATTAGCGTTTTCCACGGCCGGGGACTAAAAACTATTGAATAAATTGGTTTGATGGCAGACTCACATTTGCTTTTAAAATGTAATATATGTTTACACTTTAGGTTTCATTACTGTAAGCGACACAATGTGGCTGCCAGAAAATACATATTAATATGTATCTCTTAACCTTCAAGGATCGCTGGGGCGCCGTGTTTGTGACTCATAAAATATATTTAGGGCCATTTACAACGCCTTTCCTCAACATAGGCAGGACTCTATTTGTTTCATTTCGTCATGTCAAATTGTCTAGGGAAATCAATGAATTTACCAAGCATCATTAATATTAGAAAGCGTAAATAATACTCTGATATTTATAATTTATATTGTAGAAATTAAAATGTATTATTATTAATGCTAATATTTGATGAAGCAGACGATGTTATTTGAATATTCCATTTTATAACAATTCTTACGCAGAGTAAATATCTGTCTCTATCTCATTATGTTTACTCGGCTTTTCTTCAACTAGAAATCTTTGGAATAAAACCCTGAGGAATCAACTGAAGTATGTATGTATAAGCTCCCTTTTATAGTAATGTAGTCTTATGGAACCTACAAAGATAGTAATATTCGATCGAGAAATATGTATTCAGAAACTCTAGTACTTTCGATATTCCTTAGGCCGTAAATTTTCACAACTAACAAAAGGGTATTAGATATTTATTTCACATTTATATTGTAGGTAAATAGTCTAGAATAGAAAAGCTGGCTATAAAGGGGATTAAGCATTCACTGAGCATTTTGTGAAGCGAGTTTACTAATTGGTGATTATGTTTTATCTATGTTCTAAGCGCGATTCTAATTAAAGGAACACCTATTAATTTCTTGTGAAAGTTAGCTAATAACAACTCTTTTATGAGAATAACTTTCAGGTTTTAATGTGTCAAGAGCATAAAAATAAACGGGTTTCACGTTTATTTTTTATTATGTAATAATAATTTCTGCAATTTTGATTTCATTACCCTAAAGTCTTGTTTGTCAAAACACTTTCTACCGAGTGGAAAGTTGAATAATTGAATTTCAGTAAATAGGTCTAAAAGTTTTTTGTTATATAACGAGTTTATTTTTTTGTCACATCTTTTTTTTTTTTTTTTTTTTTTTTTTTTTTTTTTTTTTTTTTTTTTTTTTTTTTTTAGCGACGTAAAATCATCAAATGACCCCTCCCGCTGTGGGTTAGCAGCGGTGAGGGAGTGTCAGACTCTTACTGACTAAAAACCGTCGTGTTCCGTCATAGGCCTTTTATGTACCAGGGCCGCGGTATCTCTTTCGAACAACCCGCAGCCCCGGCAGGCCTTGGCCCTGCTGGGCCCCGCTGGGGTTGCTGACATCTCTTTGAGGAGCGCGTGGAACAACGCGCGCCGTCGACACGGGTCTGTCGTCTAGAAAGACAGAGGGACGATGAGCCACCCGAACTCACCGCCCACAGACCCACGCCTACGGTGGCCGGGAGTCATCTCGCGACACCCGGCGCCCATGGTGTCTACCTGGTCCAGCGCGGCGGCCGGGATGAGAGGTGCGAACTCTCTGGCGTTCCGCCTCCTCCTTCTCGAGCATGACCGCTTCGCAGAAGGAGGCGACGGCATCCCATTCCCTCTCGCCCCGGACCATGGCCTGAACCAAGGCCGGACGCGAGAGGTCGCCGCCGCCCAAAGCCTCGACGAGGACCCGGCGGTGCCCCTCCCATGCGGGGCACACCTGGACTGTGTGGTCCACCGTGTCCTCGGGGCTGTCCGCACAATGGTGACACCCGGGCGCCTCCTCACGACCGATGCGGTGCAGGTACCTCCCGAAACAACCGTGTCCGGTGAGGACCTGCGTCATGCGGTACGTGAGGGCGCCGTGACTCCTCCCGAGCCACTCCTCAAAGAGGGGACTTACCGCCACGATGGTGGCGTGCCCTGCACTGGGTTGCGACAGTCGCTCCCTCCAGGCCACCATGAGATCGCGCCGGAGCTCCGCCCGCTGCGCGACAACTTGCCGCGGCAACGGGGTTTCTCCCCGGCGCTGAGCCTCCTCGCGCCAGTCGTACAGGCGCAAGAAGACCCTCGCCTCCAGATCCCACGGTGGCAGTCCAGCAAGTAGGCCAGCTGCTTCGCGGGAGATCGTGCGGTACCCCCGGATTAGCCTAATGGCTATCACCCTTTGGGGCACGTTCAGGTAGTGTACAGCCCGCGGCCGTACCGAACGTGCCCATACCGGGGCCCCGTAAAGGGCCATGGACCGCATGACCCCCGCGTAAAGTCTGCGGCAGGGGGCGTTTGGGCCGCCCAGGTTGGGCAGGAGCCGCTTGAATGCAGCACCTGCCTTCTCCAGTTTGGGGCCCAAACGTCGGAAATGCTCGACGAAGTTCCACCGGCCGTCGAGGACGAGTCCCAGGTATTTCATCGCCCCCTCGACGCCGATGGTAACCCCCCCCACCGTGACTTGGGAGCCTGAAGGTGGCGCGTTCCGAAGCCCATGAAAGCACATGGCCTCGGATTTGTGCAAGGCCACCTCCAGTCCCAGCAGCTGGATCCTCTCGATGACTATCGCAACCCCGCGCGTCATTAAGTCGGCCGCCTCCTGGTGCGACCTCCCTTGTGCCAGAACCAGCGTGTCGTCAGCGTAGCAGACCACGCTGACGCCGCTAGGGAGGTCGGCGCGCAGCACCCAGTCGTAGCCGATGTTCCACAAGAGCGGCCCCAGTACCGACCCCTGCGGAACACCGCACGACATCTCTCGCCGGTTCCATTCCCCGTTGTGACCAGGGTAAATGATGGACCTATCCGACAGATCACACACATCACACATCATCATGACATTCAGATGTCACATCTCAAAAGAAAGTTACGTCAAAGCTAGAAAGTTTTCTGTAATCTTCAGGGAATATTGTAAACACTGAAATGTTGTTAATATTTTATCAAGTTCCTGATCAAATTTTCACCTAAATATTTTTTGTCAACTGCAGGTTTATACCAGTTAAATGGAAGTGATTGTTATACAATTTTCTCTTTGAATCGTTAGGCTAATCGCAGTTAATCCAGGGTTGGTGATTGCTGTACCATTTATTTACATTCTAGAAAACTATTTAAGTATATAAGCATCTTCAACCGTCTAATATTACCCTGTCTTTTCTCTTAGGCTCCAAGTGTGACGGGACTCACTTATTCAGCGCGTACCATTTCTTTGGAGAAACTCAGTATAATGCATTGATTGCTGCTCGTATGATTAAAAAAAATATCCTCTTACGACATATCCTACAAAAACTTAAATAAGTCTCACATACAGCTAACTTTCTTCCACAGAATTCGGAACAGAACGGCTGCACAAGTGGTTCAGAGAGCGAGGGTCGGCTGAGGACGTCACATAGCGCGCCCGTGACCGGCCTCAGCACGCTGGGCGGGTCTAACGTCAACAGCCGCTTGCCGAAAGCACAGAACCCTACTGTTACTCTACTGCAGAAGGCACGAGGTAAGGATGACTATATATTAGTAGAAAAACATGTACTAGGTATAATGCTAATATACCTTTACGATAAGACCGCCCATTGTGTTATGGTGTTACCTAACCGTTTAGATATTTGGGTTTGCGTTATGGAATTTTAATTGGTGTACGTAATAAAGTATATATCTATCTATTTAATTTTTGTTGAGAGTCTTCTACTTCTTCCATACTCGTAGTTCTCTATCCTACGTCAAATCACAAGTAGGTAATTCAAATCATTCGATCTCGACATAAATGTCTTTCTCGCAATCCGTCCATCGTTTGTTTGCTATGATTTCATACTAAAACCGTGAACTCCTAATAATTAATAAAAACTTAAAGCGAGGAGGATATTTTCTCAAAATGTTTGCATAGCCTTAATTCCCGTTGAAAATGATCAGTTCTATAAATATTGAACGGGCGCTTTGACGCGGCCGTCGCGAAGGAAAAGGCTGCACGGTAGCAAACATAAGCGTATTATGACAAGCGTTTGATAAATCTCTCCCGATTTCCTCTAAAAATATCCCATAAATATAGAAATAAGACAAACTTATCCATTGTTATACTTAAACCCAAATCCACTTCAAAACTCTTGAGAAACTCCGCGTTATTATATCTTTTTAATATGATCGTCTAGTCCCGACGAAGTTCTTAAATGCTTATTTAACCGAACAAACCTTTAACGAAAGTGCTCTGTAAATACTTTTAACTAGTTAGGGGAAAACATGAGATTTATAATAGTTTTAGTGATTTATGAATAACGAGCATGAAAATATTGTTGGGACACGCGAAAAATTTTAATCGTTAAGTTATATGTACATTTTCTTCCCGTGCAAGCGTGTTTCTGATACCATATAAATGTAGGAGACGAACAAACAAATACCTATTTTCTGTGTCATTCCTTTAGGTACCTTATTACGACTTAAGTTTTTCCCAAGGCCCTTGGAAAATCCCAAGTACAACTCGGAACTACGCAGAACTTACTACAAACTGACTCACATAACACAACTCAGGTTTCAAATAAAATCACATTGCAATACTTTCGAAACTATTCATAATTTGAATTTCCAACGGCCTTTCCCGCTCCGCAAATGAATGGCCAAGTACCCTCATGGCGGCGGCCGGCCCAAAATTACATCGGCCATTTTATACCCAAAAGTTGGATGTTAATACTTACTCGTAGGTACCGATGTAAGCATCTTAAGACTATAATTAATCCAGCTTAAGCTCAGAAACATTTTGGTAAAGTAAAATGAACGCTTAATGTTTTAATGGTAGCAGCTCGGCTTATAGATTTTGTAGTCGTTGCTTTAATCTGTTGTAGGCATGAATTATATTGCGAGTTGCATTAATGGGAATGTTTATAAAAAAAAATAACATGTTATCTACAAAACTATTAATATGTTAGATCAGTTGAGCAAATCCTAGAAGCCAACAATCTTATTAAAACTTGAATCCATTCTTTCCATTGGTTTATAACCCATTTATGTGCAAGTTAATATTGTCTAATTAGCCGCGAATCAAAAACGAACTGAGTATTCCCTATGTTAAGACATTTTTCCTTCATATCTCTTCTACCTTAATTAATATGATAGGAGTTGTTGTCAAGTGTTGGCACAGTCTCAGCTGCCTCCATTTTTATACCAAAAATGAAGACAATAGAAATGCTCTCGGTTTACACCCATTGTCATAGATTTAATGGATGTTAGTTCATCACTTCAAATCACTAGTACCTGAGAATCGTCTTATGAAGAGAACGCACATTCATTCGTGAATAAGAATAAGCTAGGTACCTATCTCGGCAAGTGACATCATATACACCCTAGC
This sequence comes from Helicoverpa assulta, assembly GCA_963856015.1. Lineage (NCBI taxonomy): Eukaryota > Metazoa > Arthropoda > Insecta > Lepidoptera > Noctuidae > Helicoverpa > Helicoverpa assulta. Next base: position 10,683,053 of record CAWLCW010000023.1, read on the forward strand.
TAGGTACTCAAGTACTCGTTTCTCTAGGTACTCAAGATCAGACTATCATCGTAATTAAAACTACCCTAAGAATGTGTCAGAGTTCTCATAAAGAAGAAGCACGTATTATAAACACTGAAGTTTTCTTAACCCACTGACCTACTGAACTGTTTCTTGCTGAATTTTGATCATCTGGAAATTCCAAGTACTTTTACTGAAACTTTAGATTTCTTATTTCTGAAATATTCGCCGACTTTTAAAGGTTTTTTAAGCAATGTGTTATTTAAATAGGTATTATAAGCAATTTCACAAGGAATTTTTATATTGCCGCCTGCCGGACGAGGGTTAGATTTTTGTAGAATTTGAATTCTTAGCAAGGGATAAGATATTTTTAGAGTTAATAATCCCAAAGTATTTGTTATGATTAGTATGACCCAATATACGGGGATGGCATGTAATGTAATAAATAGCTTTAATTTATTACGAATATTTCATCATCTTTCGCCTTATAATACCTAGCGGATTGTCAACAAGCCTCCCAAAATTTAATTTGTCAGAATGAAACGGCGAAATGTCGTTAATTAACTAATTCAATTCAACATTAAATAAACGTTTAATTTAACTTTAAATTCGTCATAATTTGGGGAACATTCGGACGAACACAAATACATTTTAATTGCAATAACATTCCCTCCGTGGCAATATAGTTCATGAGATAGAACGGGGCTGGTTCGAGTACTATAGAGTTTATAATTTATTCCGAGAACAGGCGGCGAGAGCGGAGGCTAATTGCCCCCAAACTTTCATTAAATGGCTTACGCATAGACAACACCCGGGATTTTTTTATTCCAAAAAGGTTCTAATTAACTCCATATTGTACAATATTATGACATATTCAAATTGGACGCTAATTAGTTGATTTGTTATCTGAACATAATAACACCTACGCTGACTCACGATGTTCACGTGGTTCACGATTTTTTTATCACTCATTATTTATTATTTATCTACAAAAATACATCAGGAAATTGATAGGGTTTTGTGCATAATTGCATTTAACATTATTAACGCAGTAGTTTATAATCATAACTACTTCTGATAGTCACTAAGTATATTAGTTTAGTTTAGGTAGATAGATATCTTATAATATACCTATCGTTGTAATTGTAATATACAAGGTGTTGATTTGCATTTGTGCCATAGTTCAGGATTATATACAATACGTATGTATTGTAAATAATCAATTGGAATTACAGTAGATGGGAAATAACTAATATGCACTGCTTTTTTTGTCACTGTAATGTCGTGGTATTTCCGAAGTAATCCAATTTTATGAATGCAATTTATAAGTGATCGTTGCGTATGCTTTGTGTTTGCGTTTGTGTGAGCGTGCAGCACGGTTTTAACGCCAGTAACATACGCGCCAAGTTTAAATAAGGCTAGATGACAAAATTAAAGAAAAAAAATTACGTACCAATTTTTTTATTGATTTGGGTCGAGAATCATTAGCATAATTACCTCCTTGAATATGGCACGGATGCAAATCAACAGCTTGTATATGATGAATTACGGAGTTATTGCATAGAAATAATTTTAAGGCATCACAAAATCCTAAGTCAAACAAAATACCTACCTCACCATAAACAAATTCTGTGCTCAAATAACCTATAACAGGCTTATTTCTGACGAGGATCGACAAACTTTCATGAATCCTTTGCTAAACATAAACATAATATTTCAATCATAAGTCAGATAAATCCGCGGTGTCATATCAGATACCTGGCTCAGCCATCTTGACACATCTTTATTTACTCGGCCAATGTAGGAATTCAAAAAAGATATGACATATAACGTCTGTTGACGAGGGTTCGTATAAACTTGGATACAAGTGCGAATGACAACCTGAGGGTTACTGTACTACTGTAAGTGTAGGAGGGAAATAGTGCTGATTACAATGTGCCGAGGTTAATACAGTTTTTTTCAGTGTCTTTGTTTATCCGTGGATTAGCATAAAAAGCCCGGGAATGGAACAAAATTCAACCATAATTTCACAGTTCACCTATTTGCGAAAAATGACTTCAAATTCTAGCTGTGAAGTGTGTTATTAAATACTAGCCGTTTTCCCGCGGTTTCACACGCGTCCCGTGGGAGCTACTGCCCGCACCGGGATAAAATATAGCCTATGTTACTCGCAGATAATATAGCTTTCTAATGGTGAAAGAATATTTAAAATCGATCCAGTAGTTTTTGAGTTTATCCATTACAACCAAACAAACAAACAAAGTTTTCCTCTTTACAATATTAGTATGGACATCGACGATTGATATACGAACAAAATGCAAATGATATGGTTAGAATAAGTTTACGAGTGGATTGATAGTTTTCAATGGAGATTCTGTGTGGATTTTAGATACTACTAATTGGGTACCCCTTTCAAATGTAGATTGAATATCGGATTATGCAGATATAATAAATATGCTTATCGAGTCGCCTCGTTAAGAGTTCTTGTGCCAAACTTTTTGTCTGCTGCCAGCATTTCTCGCGAATTAAAAGGCAGTCTTTCTAATTGCGGTTTGATGACAATCTAATATTTTGTACTTATAGGTACCGATCTATAACATTATCAGAAACAACTATTATTCACGTATGTTAACAATAACAGCCGTAATTTGATTTTGATTGTTCCTCATAATTGTTTTCCCCTCAATAGTTTATGTTAAATCCATTGATATTTTTAGACTATAAATTAAAGAGGTTATTTTTCTTTGGTTTCCAGAAGGTCAGCTTTCCCGCGGTCCCAGCTATATTCAACAGGAGCGAGACTCGGCGCGACTGCCGCGCGACCGACCCTCACCACCGAGAGGCGATCCAGGTAATATATCGTCACTTAAAAAGCTTTGTATCATCAAGATTAATTCCATGATGTTATTGTTAAAATAAAATATATACAAGAATCACACTGAAGAAAACCAATCTATTATGGCAATATAAACTTTGGTATATTTCTCAAAGGTTCATCCAAGTTTAATGTAGGTCATAAACCAGGGATCATCTTTACACAAATATTGATCTTCATTTGCTTACGTGAATTTTCTAAAAAATCTAACGCCTTTTGGCTCAAATAGAACTTAATTAAGTTTAAATACCAGAACTAAAGAACATTTCCTGTCAACATGACCTTATTTGTATGTATGTATTTATTTATTTATTATATTTTATATTTTATTTATAGGTATATATTTTATGTTTTATTTATAGGTATATATTTTATGTTATGTAGTTTTATCTTAGTTTTGTTTAATGTTGTGCACTTTTTAATTTTCTCTTCCCTATCGCATCTCTCTATCGCTCTAAGGTTTGCTGTTAGAGAACCCAGTTCTGGGTTAAGCTCGCCTTTGTACATGTCTTCTCTGTGTTGTGTGTGTTTTTATATGTTTTTGTGTACAATAAAGAATAATAATAATGATATATGCAGCTAATCCCATGACCATTTTTGATTCCAGTTCATGCGCTTCGAAAAGAATACGCGAGCGAGGGCGAGGCCGACAGAAGTGATCACGAACGCGGAGGCGTCCGCAAAATGGCGGATGCCCAAAGAAAAGTTGAAGGAATAGGACCCATCACTAAAGACGGAATGCCTGTCGCACTTAGATCTGTAAGTAATACTTCTGACACTTTTTCAAATTTGTTGAATCCGACGTAATAGTTTTTAAAAAGACCCTCTCAAAAAAACGTTAAAAGAACAATTAATGCAGGTGATACCTACATTAATTGTTATTTTAAGGTATCACCTACATTAATTGATCTTTTAATACAACTCGAAAATTTTGGGTCGGTTCCACCATCCTACTTATATTATATATGTGAAAGTTTGTGAGAATGTATGGATGTATGTTTGTTATTCAATCACGCAAAAACGGCTGGACCGATTTGGTTGAAATTTGGTATGTAGATAGGTGATACCCTGGATTAACACATAGGCTACTTTTTATTAACACACCACGCGGGCGAAGCCGCTGGCAGAAGCTAGTTACCTATATAACCAAACTTAAATCAGCTGTCAATGGGCAGTAAACCAATGGAGGGTAGTTTCATGGCTGGTTATGTTAGTGATTGAGTTTAGCGTCGATAAGATGATAGATACAGGCTATTAGATAAAAAATATTAATTGCTAGGTACTTACTGGAAGCCGGGAACAAGGGGATCAAGGGGATCACCACACCACATCACTTTTCGTCGTAATTCACGGTATTACTTAGGTTTTTCACCGCGCGCGCAGTTATTGATGCCGGTCGGCCATTGCTTAGATTCGAACTGAAGTTACTTGCGTGAGGTCGAGAGATGGCGCTAGAGATTCGCAGTTTTGGTGGAGCTCGGTGTTTTGTGATGACGTAGAATAGGGAGGGGAAGGTTGGGTAGAAGGAAAATATCCCAAAGCCTATTCAGTGATTGTTAATTAAAGTGAATGAATGATACACACCCACCAGTAGAATTGTAGAAGCTTGAAAACCATTCTGTTTTATTAAAATACATTTTTTTTACATTACAGGAAGTCAAAGACCCCTCGAGGTGGTACAAAAAGATGTACGACACCATACACAAAAACAAATACGATGGTAAGCACCAAGATTTTTAACTTAAACTTATTTTAATTAGCCAGTTTCACCAAAAAGTATCCACTTCTAATAGTTATCCTACAGATAAAGTTGGAAATATTATAGAACTGGTAAATAATTTCCCGCTCCGTGATAAAGACCTTCAACCTTTTGTTTTATCGGGTGTGGAATACTGAAATTTTATTTGAGAGGTTTTCCCCAATATTTTAATTTTCTTTTTCAGACGATTATGTGACTATTCGATACAAAAGTCGTCGAGGTGATTATTTGTATTTTTTTCCAAATTTATTTTTTGTTACATCGGTGGCTGTTACATCGCATATTTCGTGCCGTTTTTAAACGCTTTATTTTTCATAACTTTTGACCGCCATTGTAAATACGTCATTGCTTTTTAGTGACATTTTGAAAAAAATATGCTGTTTAATAATTCAATGCTTACAAATGATTTATGGAGACTGTAAAACTGAAATTACATGCCTTGTTTAAAGCATCACTTACAATGTCAGAAGTGCATTAGATTAAGCCATTTATGAATAATACCGTAGATAAAATGACACTTATTAATAACTTTCTAACAAATCATCAAATGATAACTTCGGCTTTGAAGCTTATTTAAATTAACGTTAAATTAAATATAAGGTTTACCCAAATAATAATAAGTCTAATGATAACAAAACCTGCTAGTTCCCTCACTTGTACTTTTTGATGAAAATGCTACTCATTGCTATGGTAGTATTGGTAGGAACAAAAATGTAGAATGCAGATACTCGTAAAGCCTTGAATCTTTTAACGACCATAGAAGAAAAAATATAATATTAAAAAAAGTAACCAAACTACAAATAACTTTAAATCAAATACTGGTACATAGTGATAAAAGTTCTGCTAAGCTTAAACTTGGAGTGTGTGTGCTAAGATTGAAGTAACAAAATCTCCTTCTCTGATTCCTATTTCGAAAGCAAATTAAAACAACATTAACATCCTCATATATCTGTAGGCCAACCACCAGAACGAGTTCTCAGCAACAAATCCCAATACGCATACTTTGACCCCCGGTCTGGTTACCTGAGTGAACCTGAGGGAGGTCTCAGTAGACTGGGCGCCAGCACATGGAGTGATGCCTACGACAGTGACGTCACGACTGGTCCTAGGAGACGAACGGCTTCGGTACAGGAGGATAGGAGGTTCAACGATGCCAATTCACCGTATATGCCTAATACTAATAAGTAAGTGTGACTAAGTAATATTTGGTCATCATTGATTTGGTTAATGTTCCAGAATAAGTGGACTCTTTGTGCTTTACTGTAAAAAAATAAGATGCCAGATAAGCTATTAGTTAAGAGACATAAGGAAACTGACTCTTTGAAAGAAAACACGTAGACAAAAATTAAAAGTAAGGAACCTACTCAATATTTCATGGAATCAATTGTTTTTGCTTTTCAGATACAGCACCCTAGCATCAGCAAGGGCTAGTCAAGAAGTATATAAGAATCAACCGGGAAGGATAGAGAACTACGTGCCTGGCAAATCTTCGGTTGTTGATAAAGAAGCTAAACAGGTACCTGCACTATTGCCAAAATCATCCATTGCATTGTTTTCGGGTTCATCATTCGGGGTTACTCCATTATATATAAGGGGGGTTACATCATGACATGCTTCTGGATTTATCGTCATTGGGACATAATCTAATTTCATTAGTTCTCTAGATTTATCTACAGTCAAACAAAAAATCGGTTCATATTTCAAACTGCAATTAGATCCAGTTTCACACTATGATCAGAATGCAATGGATTGAATTTATATCCAAAAGTAAAAGGAAATAATTTATTTTCAATCACAAAAATATGTTGTTAGTATTTGCGGTCCTGGACGTACAAAAACCGCCTAGGTATCATCACCATCATCATCATCTTGGGTCATCATCATTCGTACTAACTGTGTTATCCACGTTCATGAAAGAGCAACAACAAGAATTGTTTTTTTCTTTTCTAGTGGTGGGACGAGGTCATGGACATATTTGACGGGGTACGATTTTTTAACTATTATTATTGTGTGTCATTGTTATAACCATTACCTAATCAATTTGTGACTGGTCTTATGTTTTGTAAAATCTAATGTCCAAAATGTAAAAGAAGTAATACGTAATGACCAAATACGAGTAATTTCACAAATAACCGACATTGTTAGAGAAATGCCGGTTTCTTATATGAAGAGTAATTTATTGTGGGTGCCAAAATTAATAAAATATATAAGTGGTTTTGCTAATGAAAATCGAGCTTCTCTAACAAATTGTGTTAATGAAATCAATACAAATGTAAATAAGCCGTCGACTGCTGTCCCGAAGCCTTTTGACAATAATGCTATAAACAGTACTACCACTAACGTATGTTTTCCATCGCTGTCTGGTTCGTGTGGTGGTGGCACTAACAGTGGCTAGATGACAACTCCCCTCTCCCTCCGTACACAACATTGCTAGCTCGCGCGATACAGAAGAGTGTAAGACTTAACATGGATGTCTGCCTGTGTATTGTGAGCCTTTGTGTTTGCATGCACGATATCTATTTCATGTTGTGCTGTTCGATCAAAATTGATTGTTTCATTGCTATGAAAGGCTAAGACTATTACATCATGCTTATTGTCAAAAATTGTATTTTAAAGAAGTTTGAGAAAATTGTTAGTCTTCATTATTAGAGCCTGCTTTCATCAAATCATATGCTCTTTTATTTTGATCGAATGGTACACCTTCCTCACGTATGTCTTTTTCGTAATAGTTTACAAAATAGATAGGTTTCTAATTCCCAAAATAATTTCTTGCCATAAGAGGCATCCTTGTTATGTGGGTTTACATACATAATTTTCTCTATAAATGGGTACATTATCATAATTTTACTGGTGATGGATGCCATATTTTTTTGCATGTTTCTGGTGTGTTGGTATATTTTAATTATTATTTAGGAATAAGATGAAAAAAAACTATACGATAATGGTCGGAATGAACTATCCCTAAGTATGGCATGGAACATTTGAATACGATTTATTACAATTATTACTTTCTTTATGTATTACCTATATCATTGTACAATTTCTTGTTGTGTTCAATTATGAACATCTTGCTTTGTAGCATGTTTCAAATAATCTCACCAATAACTGTGAGGAGTGTATTGTTTTAGAATTGTAACTTATTTTCGAGTATATTAAAGTTGATATTCCTTTGCAGCAAAACATATCAAGTACAACATCTCTACCGCAATCTTCACCTAAAGAGAAAAAGGATTTGACGTCGACGATCCTTTCCAAGTCTAATATGGCAAGGTAAATATAGGTTTTGATGCTAGTACATACATATAATAATGTTTACCATTCCTGCACCTTCTTCTTTTCAAGTTAATCACATAAAAAGCACTAGAGTCAGACTTTTTCTCAAAACCGCTTAACAGTCGCTGACATGAATAGCTCTGTCTAACTGGCAATCTTCAAAAACTCATAGGACATATTACAGCCATATTCAAAGTTACCTCCAAAGATAAAATGGTACTCAAAATTGATGCAAAACTTTTTTTTATAGAGCTCTAAAAGAATCTGGGTACGAGTCGGACTCGACGCTGGTGTTCCGTCGTCGCGAGGACACGGAGGCGCCGCTGTCTCCGGCAGAAAGACGCGCCGCATACAGAGACCTGCAGGCTGGAGGGGAACCCCCTCTTAGAGGGTTCCGATCACCTGCACCACCTAGACAAGGTCAGTTTAGTGTTAGTTATTGGAGTTTATATCAAACAAAAGAAAGAAAGAAAGAGCAAAGATGTCAGTGTGTGTGAAGTTGTACATGAAAAACTGGCAATAGAAAAAACAAATGAAAATATTACTCTTAAAGTTGAAAGATTATGATTTAGTTTTAAGATTTTAACCTCGTAACAAACAACTTATATAAAATATACTAACAAAAAAACTGACGGGTAAACTAATAAAGCATGTTTTTTTATAACTCGGGTTCTTATTAATTTCGGTGTCGGCGTAAATAACTATTAAAACGTGTGCTTCCTTAAACCTCTTCGACTTAACGATCGGCTGTGCAACGATCAATCGATTTATATTTTAACTAAATTATAAGTCAAACAATCAATGTAAAATAGTATTTTCCGTAAACTCGGCCAAGGTCAATGCAGATCCTATGTGTAACAACCACATGCATAACGGTTGTCCGACGTACCAACTCAAGGTCGCCATGTAATGACAATGATGTTTTCAATAGCGCACATATTAGTCTATACGGTCAAACACGAGAGGTAAGTCGAGATTTTTGCTTACGCATGCTATCATTTATGCTATAAACTATATAATAAGGTGCTGGGTCTTCAGGCGGCTGTACTATCAGGTAATCAACTTGCATGAGCACAAATTGACTCCAAAATTAAACTAGCACAGAAAGTAGTGTTGATCACGGTACGTTTTACTTGCGGCACATACGTAGTAAACACAGTCACGGTTAGAAAACTCAAACAACGCTTACGAGAGACACAATTAGAACAGGAGCACGTGAGTCACGTTTGTATCACATTTAACGAGTGCAACGAAAATTATCAACACTGAAAAGTGGTTACGTTTCACAGACGAAACGGAGATCGAATACATTCCGATTTCTTCGACACTGACGAAGATAAGAGTACATAAGAAAACACCTAGTGTACACGAAGTCATTTGCTACCCAATAACCACCATCGAAACTGGAGACCAAGCAAAATTCAAAAGACTAGCTCCATCTTTCTTGAGCATAGATTTGCCAAGTAACACTACCGACTATCCACCCGCTCCGCCTCGAAGGATTTCATCCAAAAACAGCCGAACTCTAAAGTTGGTGACTTCAACAAGACCTGTCTCAACATCTCCGAAAAGATCGAGTTCATATTCCCAATCAAATGTAGATTTTCTGAAAGACAAAATAAACCACAAACTTTCTCGTCAGAATACTCAAATCCTTAACAAAACAGGAACTGGAACAGATAAGAAATGTGTAATGATTGATCAAAAACTTCCAAAAGCAAGAATTATGTCTACATCGGCACCGCCTGCTATGAGTAGAAAATACAATTCGACCTCTAATTTAAAATCTGCAATGAAAACTGTGGGAAGTGAGTCGAGAACTGGGGGCACTAGTAGTTTTGGCTCATCTCGCAGGATGCTGCTGCCAACACAATACTCAAACTCTATCCATAGCAAGTATGGTGAACCACACTCTTCAGTAATTATAGAAGGAGGTGCTGGTAGAAAAACACCTATTACTAATATACTTGACAAAGTTACATCTTTAGATAAATTGTGGAGTGCGGAGAAAAGAAATGAACGTATTGATGTAACAAAAGTGAGAGCCAAATCTCTGACTAAAGACAATGCAAATAAGCTTGCTACTAGCAAACCAAGTGTAACATTGAGTACAAAGTCCCTTTCACCAACAAGTACTCACAGGAGTAGAGATATGATTCGAACTGCTGAAAAAGTGCAAAAACTTAAAATATCTAAACAACATACTAAATCAAATCCTTGCTTATCAACAAAACCTGAGCAGAAAGTCTCTAAGCCGAGCTCCCTACAATCGTCAACAAATCTTTCTAAGTCATCCATTAACATTTCAGCAGGATCTAAAAAACCTAATCAAGTAAAAACTGCTGTAGTAACAAACTTAAAAAAGAAAAAGTCTTTGGAAAGTGTTGTTATTAGACCTCGCAGTGTGCCATGTCATGAATCATGCAGTAAAAAGGCCAAAGATAATCCAAAGACCGTTAAAAAAACACCAAAAGTTAAAAATAATAAGAAATCTAGTTTTAAACCTAATGAGGAATATGATTCTGGCAGTCAGTTTGGTGATACTTCAAATGAAACATCTAATTTTGGATCTTTTGAAAATTTAAGTTCTAAGAGAATCAGCTCAAAAGAAATAAAGAAATCGCATGATGCAATAGTATCTGATACCTTTTTTCAACATTTGTTTCTTGGAAGAGCTTCTACGCCTACCTTAGTATATCCAATGCTGGAACAAAATACAACGGTGCTACAAAAGGCTAAAATGTTCCAATCTCCTCCTCAAGATATCTCTTCGCCAAAATCTTTAAACACCTATTTGATACATAGAAAACCTGTTTCTTTATCACGGTTTAAAATGTGGGATAGATATCCTAGTCCTTCAAGATCGAGAAGTCCTAGGTCAGTATCCTGGCCCGGTCGAATGCATGATGAAATACGTAAATTCGATAGTTTGTCCAAATGTGAAGATTTTGGCTCAACCTCTTCCTTAGCAACGGTTCGAAGCAAAAGTGAGCCTCCCTGCAACAAAATTTATTTCTCGCAAACATCTCGTCCAAAGTCACCCACTGTGGTATTTTATAAGAAAGATAAACCAAAAGATTCGCCAACGAGGAGCCCAATTTCGCCTTCGAGGTTAGTTTTCACGCAGACAACGAGACCTGTATCTCCCAAAGTTATTCATAAACGGGAAGTATCACCTCAACAAATGAAACAAAAGTCATTATCTCCTTCTAAAATGATTTTTACCGAGACCGTTCGTCCAGTTTCTCCCGTAATTACGAAGCGTTCGCAAAATTTACAAGTTGTGACTTCCAAATCAGAGCATGACAAATATCCAGCAACAATATTCTTTACTCAAACATCAAGACCAGTATCTCCAAAAGTTCCAAGAAGATCCACGGGAACAAGTATTAGTAGAAGTCATTCTACTTCTCCCGTGTCTATACGATCACCGTCTTATAGGCGAATACATAGCGCTCGTATACAACAGAATAAACAATATGCTGACACGATACCTAAAAGCGTATTTCGGACAAGAAGTGCCGGCGATGCTGAAAGGAAAGTACTCTTAGACAATTTTCCGATGAAAACAAAGAGTGATTCTAATTTGCATACTGGTGACCCAGATTATGACGAATACATTCGCGACATGCAAAATACAAAAATGAGGTCAGAACGCTTTAGGGAATTAAACAGATACTATACTTATTTAGAAAGAGTAGCTGAACTGGAAAAAGCTACATCAACGAGTGATTTACGCCACAGAAGGAAAGATGAAGAAATTATTGACTTTGATCGTTGGAAGAAAATAAGAGCAATAGAAAGAGCTGAAGAAGAATTAAATAATTTATATCGTAAATTGAAAATAGCTCAAACTGAAAAAGATGTTTTATTTTACCCCCGAGATCTAAAAGATTTTCGTTGGAATTACGATACTGATAGAGGTTTACGAATCAAGGAAAGATCCGTGGAAGACCTAAAAGACCACTTTCAACAAATTCCCCAATATGATTCATTGGAAATGGATCAGCCACAATCTAGAGACACATATAAACCTTTATGGCGAGGTACCAGTGTAGCTGAAACTGCTTTTTATATCAATAAAAAGGTTGATGATAAATTAGAAAATCGTGTAATCATAAAACCGACAATCACATTACAACAAGAAACGTCACTAAATGATCTTCGTAAAAAGATAGGTCTCGGCAGTCGTTTATGGAGCAGTTTGTCTATGGAACAAGTTAATGCTTTAAAAACCCAGCTTAATGCTATATATAGCAAGGAATTGGAATCCAAAAATCAAGCTCTTAAAGAGCCTGACATAAAATACACCATTGATGTAAAACAAGATAAGATGGACCCTAGCCCTTCCTTACATGTTCGATGTAATTCACTGATAACTGCAGACTATAAATCGGAAAGGGAAAAGCCTGCCAAATTGACTAAATCAGACTCGATTGCTGCAATTTCATGTCCAATAACATCCGTAAAGGAACTAAAAAATAATGTAAATAAAATTCAAATGACTCTCAGTGAAAACGAAAAACGCAAGATTTCTCAAACGTTAAGTAAAGAGATTTTAAATAGAATGAATAAATTCGATAATCAGATACAGGCCCCACTATCATTGAAAGAGGAAATTGAAAATACAGAAGTTAAAGAGCAACTTATTAGTGAACCAAAGGTTGATGCAAATAAGACATTAGAAGATAGTCTTAGACAAGAGAAAATTAATGGTACTGAAAATGATCAAAAACGACATGTTGCTTATTCCAATGAAAAGACTGAAACAACTTGTCTATCTTCAGCTAGTGAAACCGAGACTGCTAGTTCTGACGTATCCAATAAAACGGTCATATACCGAGGTCCTAGCAAAGAAGTACAAAAGAAAGTTCAATACTTTGAATCCGTTAAAAATACTGCAGAACAAACAAAAACTGTTTACCACGCCAGAGAAAATTCCGATGAAAAAGAAAATCCGGATATCATAAAGTCGACTACAGCAGTTGCTATTAAAGATCAAATCAATGTAACTGAAACAAAATCTAATGAACCACAAAAAAATCAAATCGTTCAGTCACAGTCTTGCACAAATTTTAAGGAGCTCTTTGGGGAGAGTGAAAAAAACAAATTTCATTCGCTTCCTTTGAAGACTGATGTGCATTCTAGGTCAGCATCGCCTCACTCAGAGTTATACATTACCGATAGACGGACGCCAGACACGCTACGTTGTTCAAGCGACGAGACCATCTGGCGCAGTCGGAGCCCGTCACCCGACCCGGAGAGGTACTGGCGCGCATACCTTAACCTGGCGCGAGCGGGCGAAGTTCGTCGCCTCGCCCGGCGCTTCGACTCGCCGACGGCGGCGGGCGCCGTGCTGCGCCGATACCGCAGCGATCCTGAACTAGCACGAAATGCATTCATTAACAGCTGGTCGTCTTTTGAGAAGCTTTCATCGCGTCGGGACAGAGGTAGAACCGTACTTCCTGTAGCGCGAGTACCATTACGAACGACAAATCGGTATATGCCCCATATTGATATTATTTCCAAATTAGCTGCACTCCGTAGACGTAATACCCCTCGATCTAGGTCTGCCGAAGAAGCATTAGAATGTCGTCATGGCGAAGTGGATCGGATTCGACGCAGGTTCGAAACCATGTCATTACTGGGACAAATATACGCTTCCGCTCCTGATGTGAGCGAGTTGCATGACATGGCCCCGTACTTAGCGGGTTCGTGGATAGCACACCGCTATCCAAAGCGAAGCGATAACAATAGATCTATTGAAGATCCCAATGTTTTGGTTCGCGGCCGAACATCGCCTGTAAAAAAAGAAATAAAACGTGCAATACCCAAAGAATCTATAAAATTGAGTTCCATCCTGAAAAGTGACACTTTTGCGAAACAAGAGTTTAATCCGGCGGCACACCGGCCGGCGAGCCGCTACGAGCCCCCGCGTGCCCCTCCCCGCCCGCCGCCCGCTTCGTGGCCCTACAGGCTCTCGCCCTACGTCACGCCATCACGGCATACCGTCACATTTCAAGGTTAATTTCTTTAATTTCTGAAGTTTTATTATAACTCAATTTAGTAGACACAGTCGTGTTTAATTTTGGAGTAAATTTGACTTGTAGAAGTTTGCATCCCTCGTAAAAGATTTATTGATCATCGTTATGGGTTTCGCTGTATCGCGTTTCTGCTACTATGCGTGTTTACTTTGCGTTATTGCAGTACGCGAACGAGAATGGTTTGCAAGCGTGCATAAAACGTAACAATATCAATTGATTTATTGGCGAATTTTGATGTATATACCCGGAAATATATTAGATATTTGCTTCAAATAATTGTACATACGTATCTGGTGTCAGCTTTAAACATTAACGCATAACGACTATCGATATTTCTTTTATTCCGTTGAATGTACATTTGAACGTGTTTTATGTTTGGTCCCTTACCATTATTTGTTATACACAACTAGAGGGCGACTCGGCACCGGAGCCTCCGCGCAGGACCTCGTACGGGAGCTACTCAGACACAGGCAAGTACACTCATACAAAAAGAGGACGTTTCTCCACTGCTCTAGTCACATTCTGTACAGGAATATTTTGTTAAACCGACATTCGTAAATAACAAAACATCAAAAATTGTCTCATAAAAACGAAATGTAACCTAATTATGAACATTAGGTAACGCTTTTGCACAGTTCACTTCCGAAAATCATTCGACGTAAGCTTCATGAGAGCCAACACGCTTATATTCTATAAGATTATGTGCGAATAAAAAAGAAACAATGGCCTTTGTTCAAAGCAATCGGTGCCTTAACTTAGTCCTCTGCCCATCGCCGTCAACAGACGTAGTCTAGCGCGAATAAAAATTAGTCAAGATGCATTGTGAATTGATTATGTTAATACAAGAATAGTATAATATCTGTGCCATAACGAGTGAAAAACTACATTCATAACGCGCGATTATCAGTCAGCCTCGCGGCTTACGTCATTCAATTGGATCGGACTTCCAAAACCTGTTGGTTGAGTTTTTACGATTGTAAATAGTTCGGCTAGCCGCTTGATCACACGCGGTGGGCTTGTTGTGCGTAAACTTGATAAATAAAATTGTTTTGATGGAACTCTGCTGTCAGCCCGTGTCATAATATCGAACAGTATCGACAAGTGTTATCGAGTACTACTCACTGATATAATACTTTTATCTGCGTTATCGGACTCAGTTTAACGTGAGCCATCTAGGTGTGTGCAGTGTTAATATGATAAAATAATTCATAAATCGTGTACCTTCAAAATGAGCGTAATAGCAAGTGACACTGGAAATAACCGCAAAGTGTCGAGTCGCGAAGACTTTGTTGAAGATGATGGATTTTTCAGTGACGTGCCGGGCTCTGGATCATTATCCAGATCACTGCTCGCGTTAAATAAATACGTCAAGAAGAATTTACTCTATGATGAGACAGAGGAATATGAAAGCGATGGCGCCTATTTTTCAAAAGAAACCAGCCCTAATGAATCTCGTTCCAAATATGATTCCGACAGTTTAAAAAGCAACGAATCCGAAACCGAAAAATCCGTTGAAGATAAACCTTCAACAAAAACCACTACGGCTACTATAACGTACGGTGTGACAAGCATCACGGAGCAAACAGATGACTACAAATCTCTCCACTTACGAGATAAATCGTTCAATGACTCCGATACAAACTGTGATACAGTTTCAGATAACGCAGATACACAAAGTATAACAATATCTGAAATTGTTTCAGAAGCAACTGATAGTCAAAATGATCCTAAATATCAACCTGAGTACAATTCAGCTTCTATGAACAATTTAACTAATATTGCGAAATCAGCTATCGAAACTAATATAGATGAAGTAGTTTACCGCAATAAACCAACAAATTTGAAAAAAGATGAGTATCGGCACACGCTACATGAATTTTCCGATTGGGGAAACAGGACTAATATCTATCCTGACGTGTATGCTCCATTACCATACAGTGAGTACTAACTTATTCCAAACTTTGTTTTTCGATTTCATATTTTGATACGCCCTTTGTTATAATTGACTTTGATATCATACTAATATCACTGTCTTTGATTCCTATCAAAATTGTCATCATTACAAAACTGAGCAGGATTTTAATCTAACATTAAATGGTAGTTATTCCAATTGATGTTGTGTTCATAGCTTTCTGCATTTACAAGTTTTTAATTATTAAGTTTATATTGATAACCTTTTTATCTTTACTGCAAGTGCATAATATTTACTGGTATAGATAGTGTTATCTATGTAATCACAAACTCTTCGTCAAGCAACGTGAATTCTTGACATCATTAACGTGACTCAATGTCTTTGAATGCAATATTTTAAAACCATTTGACCTTAAAAATATGAAATACTTGACCTTTACTTGTAGCTGTTAGAACATTAAAATGACCAAGTCATTAATACGGTTTTGATTACCATCTGACATTCGTACGCTATTGTAAAATGTAAGTAGAGTACAGAAAGATATGAATCTGTAATAATGTTTTGCTTCAGATCATAGTAATAATGACCACTTTTTCTTTACCTTTTGTCCTCATTTTTAGTAGGCTAATACAACACTATTTTGAATATGTATAGCATATGAATTTTATAATATCTTAACACAATATTAAAAATGCAAAATTGTATAATATGAATTCAACGCAAGAATTAAGAAAATCTCAAATAACCGTAACAATATATTTTTTAAGAAAACACCAAAACAACCGCTATGATATAACCTGCGCAGGCTTAGGGTATCAAAATGTTGAATAATGACTCTGTTGACAACGCGTGCCTGCCAAGCGAAAGTACAAGTGGGTTTGGCGGGAGATGAAGCTAAGGCGTCGATTCGAGTCGAAAGTGCATCTGATCTATCGCCGTCGACAGTCGGTGACAGACAACGTGCCCTAGCGTTGGTACTTTACGTGCTGTGTTGTGTCTAGTGTCAACGATCGTGTATTTAGTACCATGGGCATACTGAAACAGATTAAGAAAATGACCACTCACGGTTTGTTTTTGTTTTCTGTCGTTTACATTTTTATTTTTACGAATAGTGTTTTAACAGTATAATCATTGTTACATGCGTATGTTTAATCGTTAAGTGCGTCAATAAGAAGTGTGGATTTAATCACATAATAACTAGTGTTTATTATATAAATGTCTTGTGCATTTGATCTGTTTTACCTTTGATACGTGATAACGGTGTGATAAATGTTAATTACTTTTAGTAAACATTAGTGTGACCTCTAATGTCGAAGAAATTAATTCTAGAACTAGTTTTTGATTGCAATAATTAATGTGTAATTAGTATATTTTATGCAATTAAATAGAGATTTGAATATTTAAGTTTGTGAATAATTTTCAAGAAGTAACGCAATTTTTGACAATAACATCTGCGCAACTAGAAAACCTTTTCGAAATCGATTAGTTTTATTCGAGTTTTCCATAAAGAATCACTTGATCTAAGTTACGCTTGAATGACTTATTATGAAATGTTCAGAGAGGTCGACTTGTAGCGAGATACTGGCTTACTTAATTGTAACTTGAAACGGTAATTAAGTACGAAGCTCATTGCAAAATGTCGCGAGATACGAGTACTTGGTACTAATGCAACTTAACGAACTTCTCAGCTAGTGGTATTTGAGATGTTCTATATATATGGCAGATGAAATTTCTCAATAAGATGATTAAGACTTCCGACGAAACTGTACTTGGGACTCACTTAAAGTCACTCTTGGTACATTAGACTTCCTAATTTATGTGTTGAAAATGCCCCAAGTGATTCTGTGGCATGCTTTCTCACTAAAACTGCTAAATAAATTGAGATGATATTTCTAATAGAGGTCGCATGTCCTGAAGACTTTTTTATTCAGTTTAGTGAGGGACTTCGTTACCTCGGAACGTGGAGCAGTCGCGGTCGAAATATATGTAGTTAATGACATAAATGCATCAAAAGATAAGGCCGTACAAATGTAGCGTTATCTAAACAATCAACGGAAACAATAAGCAATCAGTAATATCAAACTTCACGAAAATTCTATTATTATAACAATTATAAAGCCATTATAGTAGAAAAATGTTACAAAAAATTGTGGAATATTATGCGGAATTTGACAATAATAACCCAACCGCGGTACGATAATAATTTTAATTACTATCGTAGTTAGTGATTTTTAACTGTAGTTTAACGTTCTTTACGATTAGTCATCGGTCCATAATATTCGTCAGTTTGTTTGTAAATGTATCTACTAACAAACCGTGACCTACGACATTCTTTGGCACTAATTGAATTGTTTGTTTATTCTTTGTTTATTTTGATATCGAATGATAATCTGGTTAATATTACAAACGTGTTGTTATACAGATAGTTAATGTTCAGATAGTTAATGAAGGCAACCAAAAATGTATTTCGATGTTTTTCATTTTGTAAGATTAAAGCTAAATAAATTGAAAACATTTTCTCATTTTCCAATCTGATCAGATATTATAATTTCAAATAGCTGCGGAAATTACTTTCTACAGATCGATAGATATTTATCCGATCTCACGGCCCGATCTAATATAAAGAGAATTCGCAACACTAGCAATCATATCGACATCGATAATCGTAGAGCTTGACTAAAAACGTTATTAAGAAAAGTTATCTACTTGTAATTTTGTGCAATGGAATTCCTTTGACGAAACTGCAAAGTCTTTCTTACTAATCCATACTAATACTAATATAATAAAAAGAAAACATTTGTACCCAAAATACTCCGAAACTACTGAACCGATTTGAGAAATTCTTTCACTGTTGGAAAGCTACACTCTTCCTGAGTAACATAGGCTATATTTTATCCCGGTACAGGCAATCTTTTCCACGGGACGCGGGTAAAACCGCGGTTAAATATTTATATTGATAATAACGGCTCAACTTAAAACATTATAATATAGAAAAGTAACTAGTAATATTGTGCAAATGGAATTCCTTTGACGAAACTGCAAAGTCTTTCTTAATATGCCATTCTAATTTAACTTTTAAGTCCTTTTCCCATAAGGTATGGAATCCAATGAATACAAATGTCAATAGTAATCTTATCTTGGTAACTCCGGGCGTGTCGTAGGTACGTGACAAGCATGATTATCCGTAGAAAGTCTACAAACAATTGCAAACTTATTCCGTAGAGTGTCCAATGGACATATTTGATGGCGTTTGTGCGTCTGTGGAGCGGAAATTACTATATTTACCATGGACACTTGAATTCGTGTTATCGTTATACATATTTATAGTACATATTATATGATAGAGGCTTTATTGCCTATTATCAGTTAGATTTAGATTGGTGTTAGAAAATCATTTTCCGATACATCATTTGTGATTGATAGCTGTAAAGTTATATTGTCCTTTAGTTGAATCATTTATGAATTTATTTAGCTTATAGAATTAAATGTAATATTTACTATTTGTAATCTACGTATTTATTTTCATTCAACACAATATGACGCTTACTACGATGGCGTAATAAATTAACATTATTTTGTCTCTTTATACCAGACGCCCGCCACACCTCGGAATAACATAAAATCTCGGATTTTATATTTTTATACATTTTTTGTCATAAAATACGCGTCCGGTCTGACCAGAAACAGCTTTGTATGAAAATTAATGACCTAATAAGCATAATTTCATAACATCATAAAGCATGTATTTTAGGTAAAAAATTAGATCTTCCGTTACTGGGTCAAAAGTCTGGTTTTTATGACCCCTGATAATGATATGTAGGTATTTGATGAAAAAAATATGTCAGTCAAATTACAGACCTAATTTTGTCGATAAATCAATTGGGTTTTAACTCTGTTTTAACGTAACTGCCGAAGGAGTCATATTATTTTCACAGCTTTATTTATTTTTGTAATGCATGTTACCAGGGTCGACTAAATCGCATTAGGCACCATAATTGAAATTTTCTCATACATGCAAAGTGTGTCATCAATACTCAATAAACACCAACCAGTATTTAAGGATCGATGTGCCCATAACCGAAAATTAATCAATAAATCAAAATGCCCATAAACTAATTAGCCGATTAGATAACATTTCCTCTAGTACGACATATCGCCTCTTACTTCCGATCATTACGGAATGTAGCCCAAGCCGGTCTTACGTGTCATCACATAATATCCACTTAAAGAAAATCGCCAATCACGGCATTACATGGCCAGAGGTCCATAACATGACGTTGGACGACTTTCACTTTTGATGGAAATAGGTACCTACTTTAGTTTTATACAAAAGGTTGGCCACGCCTGGCGGATTCCGCTAGTTACAAGTATTGTACTCTTTACGCGGATCGAGTTTTATTTTCTTTTGGAAGTGCAGTATGTTATGTAATTGTTATTTTAAGTTCCGTATAAAACCTTTGTTTTTTGTATTTAAATGTTGAGGAAGTTCTTCCGAAAAAAAAACTGTCCGAGTACAGTCGGATATCTCACAGGCTACGGAATAATTGAACGTAGTTTGATGAATTTTATCATAATGCAGTGCCTATACTTTTCGTGCATGGTACTATAGTATTTATTCTATAGGCACTCGGAGCAATTAACAAAGAATACAAAATACTCTGACTACTGAATAAAACCTACAGAGCTAGTTTCAACAATTTCAAACAAAGAATTTACCGTCAATTCACTAACCACTTATACTGATCCAATACAATACTTACCAGATAAAGAAAATATGTTCTAAAGTACTTAGAAAACTTTTCCTTTCGCTAACATTAGCGCGTCAAATAGAAAATCTCTTGATGTTCAGCCAAGCTCTTTCCGCGAAGCGAACTTACTTATAGCCCATTCTCGTTGCGTGTGAGTGTTTTCAAAAGCAATATTTACAATTACCTGCTATGTATAGGAAAGTTGTAATTGCAATATGTTACGTGTTTGATCGTTAAGTGTCCGGGAATATTAGTCAACACGATTATGTTGCTAAGTGGATATTCGTGATTTATATTAATTATTATAAAATACTTATTTAGTTGGGTACGCGTTACGTGTGTCTATAAAGTGCACACATACGGCATTTAATTTTCAACGAATTCGTCAGAATTCCGAAATAAATAAGTTGGTAGCTTATACCTACTCAACTATAAACACAGCTGATTCGGAACGACTCTTTCAAGAACAAAAAAAACATTCATAAAATCGAAGTGGAATTCTAGCTCCAAAATTATCTTCACAGTATACTTAAACTATAGACCCTTGTACACAGCGCTAATCAGCACAATTTCCCCACAGAATCCCCTCGACGCTACGTGGAGAGTGACGTGAACATCCACTACCGATGCCCCGTACGCCACGACCCGCTGCCGCTGGTGCCCGAGCGGGAACTCGCGCGCCAGCAGGCCGAGCACATGAAAAGGCTCTACAGAGAACAGAAGAGGAACAAGTACCTACAGGTAGGTTGTTATCTCCTGGCGCTACGTGGACAGTGACGTGAACGTCTACTACCGATGCCCCGTGCGCCACGACCCACCGGTACAGACGCTCTACAGAGAACAGAAGAGGTACAAGTACCTACAGGTAGGTTGTTATCCACCGACGCGTGGACAGTGATGTGAACATAGGCTTAGGAACGTAGGCTTAAGTAAGCATAGGAGGAGGCCCCAACGGCCTCGAGTCCAGGCCAGTCCAATGATAATAGTTTCGGGAGCTGTGGGACCTGGAGTCCAGGCCAGTCTAGTTGTAAGAGGTTCAGGGACTGAATGAAAAGTTCCTGTTACTGTCGTCGTTCTAGATTAAATGGACCCTGAATGGGCTTTAAATGCGCAAAAGTGAAGGTATTTTGTATAAAGTTGTTTTTTTTATATATAAAAGCCAGGAATGTCTTAGATCTTAAAACAGTGCCTACGTAACAAAATATAGGAAGTAGCATTAGCGAGGTTCTTATAAAAAATAAACTATTATTATATCTATTAGAAGTAATCGATCAATCATAGATACAGCTGATCTGAATCTGTTACGATAAAAAATACGACGGTTGTATGTTCTAAAATATATTTGCGGTTTATCTGAGCGCTGTTATTGTAACATTTATTCATTAATATATATTTATTTCAAAGACGAGATAAGGTATCTTTGAGCGCTTTAAAATTAACGATATCAGAATTAAAAGTTTCCTACAGATTACTACAAATGACTACGATGAATCAGTAACTCATTTCCCAAATGGGTAAATAAATATTTAAAATCTGCTTATATCTCTTACCACTCAAAGTAAAATTAAAATAAAATCAATTCAATAGAGCCGTCATACAATACATTTCACAATCCGATTGTTGAATTCAATAGTTAGCAAAACTTAATATAATAGAACACAATCGAATAAATCAGAACGATAAAATAAAAGAAAATCAGAGCAAACCGTCTGTCTCAATGTAGGTCAAAAAAAATTGTAACAAAAGAGAATTTTAGATCCGATTCTATTACAATTTCTCATCACATTATATCGAATACAATCGGTTGGAACCGAGCATCGATATGCGCAAAAACGTTAAACGGTTTATCGGAATACGATTATCGCGTCAGTCGATGTTACGATTGCGATTAACGATTAATCGTGTTAAACCAGGCGGAGGCACGCGACTGTAGTTTGATCGATATCATGATATCCACTAATTTATTGAACTTGAGTTTGAAGCAATAGTAGTATAGTAACTTAGTTAATAACAGATGTGGATATGTAAGTATATTATGTAAACTATTATGTTATTATTCGTAGAGAAATTCCATTTTCTATTCTCATAACATCTTGCAGGCTAAACACACCACTTTTCCAACATTATTGACATGTGTTTTAGTTACTATCTAAAATGAAAAGAGCTTTCTTCACATCAATAAAGTAACAAGGTGCCCCGTAAATGTTCATAATAGTTTCTCATGACATGAAAATTGTTTTAAAAATACAGTTAATATTGTTAACACTTTCTAGTTAATCGAAAATCCTTGTAAGTATTAGAAATTTTTGTGCAATAGTTTGTTAAAATCTGAGTTCAATAGTCGCGTAAATAGCGACGTAAATATTTTTTCTTTAAAAAATAAAGTTCAGTGAGGTGAACAAACTATCAAGAATTCTTGAACCAAACTATTTAATCATTTGATAGTGTACATAAAATATGTATGTAATCATAGTATGGACAAAGTACACGTATCTAATGGTAGCTATAACGCAATATCCATGCTATTACCGACAAGTTATTCGAGTGAGCGGCGAGCCTATCGCTGTAGTTATGTTATGTAGAGCCAATCATACCAAATTACAGAACTTCAAAGTAGGATAGGCTACTTTTATAAACTCACAAATATTTTATTTGTATGTCTTTTTATAAGAGTTAAGTTAGATAGTTCAAAAGATCGTTCAGGTGTGGAGTGCAATTGAGAGGCCTTTGCCCACGCGTTGGACAAAATGAGCAAGAAAAGCAATAATAAATTAAAGAAAACAGTTCAGGGGCACGATTCCGCTATTTTACTTAAGCGACATACGATTCACATTCGACTGAGATCCAATCCCGACTCGATTACGATTGAAGCATGTGTGGTATTCCCCTATTTTTTCTTTGAAATAAACCATTCTATCATTTTCTGTCATTCAATAATGAATCATTTTGTCTGCAAATGATTTACGATTGCAATATGATTGTAGAGCAAACTACCGTATAGACCAAAATCACCAAAATAGCAGACCAATCGCAAACCAATCGAATGTCGTTGGAATACGATTGGTCTTATATTAGTGGCAAAATGCCCGATTTGGTTAAAACTGCTATCGCGATCATATTGCGATTCAATTTGTATTCAATTTTAGCATTATTAACTTAGGGGAATCGGGCCCCAGGAAACAGTTCAGGTAATTACGCCTCTTGCAAACTATTTACGCAATGCTTTCTTATAATGAGAAAAGGTGTAGGTATATTGTTCGGCAATTGTGCAATAATTTGAACAGTGATGATAGAGATATTGCCTATAAGTGTAATGTCACATACATAACCTATACTATTTTGCTAATACTTATATAGAAACAATCAGACAGCTGGTAGTAACAATAGATATACATTACCCACAGATAGTGTTGTGGCTACACTGTTTATTTTAATCCGAGCATCAATACCAGTATTTATTTACATGTACATAATGATGAACTTCTTTGATACTTGGTTGAACTGCATAGTTTTATACACTTTGTCCATAGGATCACGTAGGGCACAAATTGCACGTGCTAAATGTAGATGTTTAGCAAGTACAATTCATTGTTTGTATTGTATCACTGTATCAAATTACGAGAAAAATGTGTTAGGTACTTAATAATTATTAAATTCTTCATATAATGGAATTGAAATTTATGTTTAAAGATCTACAAGTAACCGCCCGTACTTAGGCCGTAAAATAACTGTTTTCTTCATACAAACAAAACTTTTACGCTTCTTTCACTGAACGCGTAATTAGTAGGTGAACTGCGTAGGTAGTAAACAGGATGGACAAATACACCTATTTATGTACTTTTACATCCCGAACAAACGCCGCCGCGGCCACGGATGCGCACACGCCGTGTTTGCATACGACCCACTTGACGCACACACAGACACTTTTCACTGATTTCTCTCAGTGTACCCGCGGTGAAAATATCCGCAAATTATCAACGAGCTACTACTGATCAGGCCCTTGAGAGAAATCTTTACTTTGTACTTATCGCGTAATGCTGACCAATCGAGTTTTATTTACTTTCGAGTAGCGCTGCTTTTACTATAAATATCTGTTAATTTTATTACTTTAATTAAGTACATTTTGATAAAATAAAAACCTTATGTTTTGAATTCAGTAACATAAAAACTTAATTTAATAGAATACATATTATTTTACATGTAGTTTTTTGTAACACGATTCGAAACGTGTTTCACGATTTATAAATTGCGAATTTTCTAGCGAACCGTTTGCCATTCATACGAACTATTATGGTAATATCGACCAGTTTTTATGAAACTATCAAAAAATCTGAACGACCTTGCCTCCGCATACCAACGAAAAATCCGTTGACCAAATGACCACACGTATTTTTGACTCCAGCGCGCTCATTATAATTTCGACCTTAACAGCTTTTCATAAAGCTTGTTTTTGAAAAGAAATGCAAATGTTAATGTTTTTATATTATAGTGGTAATCTCGTATTGTTGTGAGCATGGCACGGCTGGCCCAGTCGCCGCAGTGTGAGCGAAACGTGCGCGAGAGACGATCATGATATGCGTGCAAATGATTTTCCAAAGCGATTACGTTGAATGAGTGTGTAATTACGTAAATAGGTTCTGTGAAATGATTCTATGAGTGATTCTAGTGATATTAGTATTGATTGTAACAAATACAATAGAATTTTTCAATTACCATTAAATAGGGCAATGTTAATAGAAATGTATTCGACCTCAGAAAATCGTGATTTCCATCACGTTATGGAGGTAATGTTTCACTGTTATATGTTAAACTTTTGCAGGAAAACGAAATACATCCAGCCGATATAGAAGCATTCGATGCCTCAATGAAGGTGACGTTTGAGAGAGTGTGTGAAAATGTTCTAACTGATTCTACTGTTTGGGTTTATTCTGTTCTCGTCATTTACCAAAGACATACACACGCTGTATAACACTTTTCGGCCTAACTCATTCCGATATCAGTCCCTTGCACTTATTAAAATGAGTCATTGAAGCGCAACGGACTTTCAACTTGTTAACAAAATTCAAAATTGGACTTGAGCTTTGTATCATACGCACATTTTTATTATTAGTTCTCGGTACCAATGATATTTGGTGTATTCCAGGAATTGCAGGACATGCAAAATCGTCGACACCAGGACAACTTCACGCCTTCTCAGAAGAACATATTGCCACTAAACAGATACGATGAAGCTGAGAAGGTGATAGCAAAGGCATTGTATACATTCAACGGACAGACTCCCAGGGAACTGAGCTTCAGGAAAGGAGAAATGATTCACGTGAGGAGACAGATTGACAACAACTGGTATGAGGGAGAGCTTCACGGGAGGATAGGGCTGTTCCCTTACAATTATGTTGAGGTAATTATTAAAGGCTATAAATTTTTCAGCATAAACTTTTCATATAAATATTTTTATGTCCACATGTTTATAAGTAATCGGGACTTAGTGACTTCTTTTTCTTTACCCGACGTGTCGGCCGAATTACATCGACCGTCGCCTTTTCACATGTTTGTTTTTTTTATAGGTTGAGTGGATAACTTTGTAGTTAATTTATTAACGATTGTTTATATTTAATGTATTGCTAATTTTAGTTTACGATACCTCACACAGGTATTTTTTCCCATATAATTCCCATATAATAATACGTTATTTTAAAACTCCTTTCAGATACAAAAAGGCGATACTGTCCAAGCTCCTAAAAAGCCCGCAGTAGTCGAGGGTCGGGCGAGAGCGAAATTCGACTTCACAGCTCAAACCAACCTGGAACTGCCTTTGAAGAAGGGAGAGGTCGTCGTCCTCACCAGGCGCATCGACCAGAACTGGTGGGAAGGCAGAAACGGCACCAAGACTGGAATCTTCCCTGACAGCTACGTTACTATACTGCAGGAACCCAGTCCTAGTAAACCTGGTGAGTATTTTGACATAAATATATACATGTTCTTGTTTGAAACCTGTATAATGGTAGATCGTAAAGCTAAACATAAAAAAAAAACTAGAGCAGTTTTTAGGTACCTAGTCATTTCTTTAAATCGTTTCTCGGTTCAGGCTAGGGCGTCCAAAGTATGTAGTTAGTTTTTAGTTGTGTTTATTTACCTCCACACATTACCTTCGTAAGTAGCTATAAACAATTGTCACATAAGAAACGATTTTGTAATCGAAAGCGAAAACAATAAAGCATCTGTCTTCGTGCCACCTCAGTAAATGCAAATGTTCATCTTCGATACGCCCAATTTCCAAGAGAAACATCTGATTACGACACATCCCATCATATACATTGACTGCCGTTCCCCATATCCTATCTATCCTTTGATTTGGGTACTGGAGATAGACTTTTGACATTAGCCCCTTACAAGTAATGTCGTATTCCTTTCTCTAGTTACCAAAACAATGGATAGATAAAATATTGGGACCCGTTGTAAAGCTGTCACTACCATAATGGCGTGTTCGCGCTTATACGCTATATTACGCAACAGAATAAACATGACGTTTTACTAATGAGCCTGACTAACTTCATCGCTATGTTCATGAATTCCATAATTTTATCTTATCTGCAAATTGATGATTCATTTGTAGTTGAACAAAGCCCTTTGATTTCGCTATCTGGGGAATCTCTTTGTGACTAAGGTCTGTAATTAGATACTGATATCTAAACTGGATTGTCAGATTAATACAGGAAAAAAACAATATTGTAGTTAATTTTATTTTTTCATAGATTAATGTCTTTATTTATATTAGAAAGAAAAACTGTATTTGATAAATACAGGAAAAAATACTATAGTAGATAATCTTAGTTTTGTAGATTAAACCTCGTAGGTACAGTTTATTGCCGAAAAAAGTAAAAACCCAAATAACAAACAGATTCTATCGTTTGGACACCTATTGAAGCATCTTAAATCAGGAAATTATGACTTTAAAATAAAAATTTCGACTTAAATAGAAAAAATCATTTATATGCAAATAATTTTTGTTACACTTATGGCGGAAAATAATATCTAATAAATAAAATCTATAACCCCCTTTCTAATACAAATCACCTGTATTCCAGACCCTCAGCCGATCCTGAACAGCGACAAGCCAGTAGCTTCACCAGCAGCGCACGGGCTGCTCAACGGCTCAGCTAAGAGGAGCATGGGGCCACACAGCTATACTCCTCAGCAGAATAGTCCTGCGCTTTCCAATGCACCACCTGCCACGCAGCCACTTCCAGGTAAGATTAGAGAAAAAATGAAGATTTATGAATCTTAAAATTATGCTTAAAGTGAATTGGAAAATATGGTTAAGTATAGAAAAGATTGGCATAACAAATAGTCCCTCTATTTGAATATCATGCTAATGAGTACTGTCTCAAAATCTGTCTGTTTGTACTACAGGCAAAAACTAGACTTTAGGCAGAAGGTTGTTAGGTATATTTTTAAAGTTGGTTATGATTTTGAAAAAAAAGTTTTGGACCTGAGTCGTCTCTATTTAGGATAGAAAGCAGTGAATTATTCCTGTCTAGTAGTTTTAGTATCTATCCTTACGAAGTAAACAATAGCAAGTCTAACTCTGTATGTAGTAAGTCATCATGCATACTCAGTATATTTTCGTAAACTAGGGCTCTTAGAAGACGTGAAACATTAAACTATCTATGGCGCTCAAATATGTATTATGAAAACATGAATCTTGAAAATGTTAACATAACACCGACTGCTTCACTGACTTTTCATTGTTCCTTCAACTAGTTGCAAATTGTTACCTTACGTTTTCAAGCATATAATACCTACAGGCTGTACTCCGCGGAGTTCGACGCGTTCCAAAGGAACTATTTCCCTCAGTAGGGCAAAACAACGCGCAATACAATACAGGACTAAATGAACACAGGATAACGGACTCCAGTATCATATTTCCTTTATGTCCTAAACAAAAGTGTGACGTCACAATGCAGGTTACGTGGCGAAGCCTGCGCAGGCGTCGCTGTCGGCGTCGGAGCGCGGCTACGGGCCGCCCACCGGCGCGGGCGTCGACCTCAACAATACCGAGCCCTTGTACGTCGATACTAATGCGGAGGCCATACCGTTAGTAGAAGTATTTTTTTTTGTATTTTTGACAGTTATGCGATGTGTGATAACCTCGTGTGTTGTGGGAATAGAAATGTGAATCATTTTTGGAGTGTTTAATAATGTGTTGCCCGTATCTGGAAGAAGTTTTGGCACCAATCAAAAACAATTATCTCATAGAAAATAATACATTGATACATCGAGCTAATGTTAACCTTTTACAGTTTTCGTAAAAGTCTACCCCCACCCTCCTCCACCTCCACCGAATACCCAGAATTGGTTTCTGCGCAGTGCTCCACAACTTGCTCAATGTTTCATGACGACAAAAAGTTTTTCGCTATAGGTACCTGAAACATAAACTCATCACAACATTTTCAATACAAACCTAACTTCATAAACAAAACGTTGCAGATACCGCGCGATGTACAAGTACCGGCCCCAGAACCCTGACGAGCTAGAACTGAACGAGGGCGACACGGTGTACGTGTTGGAGAAGTGCGACGACGGCTGGTACGTCGGCTCCAGCCAACGGACCGGACGCTTCGGGACCTTCCCAGGTATGCATGGATTAGAGAATTGATGGAGTATTCAGTTAGCTATCAGGCTTTCATAATTTCGTCAGTACCAGTCTTTCAACATTTTATCAGTATCAGTATTTCATCATTTTATCAGTCATCGGCCTTTTTATCGTCTTCCTGCTGCACGGGTCCTCTTACAAGGAGTTAGCTAAATAAACAATTCGGTGAATTTCTACGCCATTCGAGACAACAATGTCCCAAAATCAGTTGATCCATATTGTTGTCAGAGAAACATCGATGGTTGCTCCAATGTGTGCAAATATTAATATACAGGGAATGCAGTTGAAGCTGCATAAATATTATGGAAAATAAATTGCATTATCTATTACGCGTTTTCACTCAGTTGATTAATGTTGTTAACAGCAGAACATTAAACTTTTTAAATATGAAATGCTTCGTTATTTCTAGGTAACTACGTGGAGCGCATCTGATAGCGCGAGTGGTCGCTGCTCCGGCGCCTGCGCCGCGCCGCGCTGTGTGCGCGCCGCCCGCGCCACCACACACACACAGACAATAAACACGGACTACACTACTAATGGAGTGCTAATGTGCTAGCGATCGCCCACGCGACTCGCCACTTTACCAACAGACGTGAACGCATCAACCCCACCGAGCACTCCATTAATTCACGAATCCGTGTCCTCAAACTTAGCCAGTGAATTATTGAATGTTAAAATCTTTGTCACCAAAATAATATTAGTTCTTTATAGCTACTCCAAAATACCCTCAATATTATAATAGATTTGTATACCGCGCCCTCAATTTCTACGTATTTATTACCCAATGTAGTATCATAAGTACATGAGTAGTGGTGGAGGTCATGTATGTGTGAAAGCCGCTCTATGTTAAATATTATAACCGAATATGTACCTTAGAGTCTATCGTCGAATGATACCAAAATTACGCCATGACTTTTTATAATATTTTGTACAAAGGATATAAGCTAAGCTGAAACTAGAGTTGGCCTCGGTGGAACTCGAACTTGCTGACCAAAGCGTACAATAGTGACGGCATTAGTAACTCGACTCGAGCCTAACACACTAACAGTAGAAGTATGAATGTATATCGGTGTACTCTCGCTTCTGTCATCCCTCGAATGGAACATGTAACCGCATTGTCAATGTAATCTATCCAAAGTTTTTTTATGCGTCCCAAAGAGTATGTTTATCTGATAATTATGATGTTGTATAATTGTAAAAAAATAATAAAAATACTTATATACTTGTAAAATTGTTTAGCGTAGTATTTATTTATAACGTAGGAGTGACTTGTTTGGGCTCGTCTTTTAAAAGTGATATTTTAAAAGAACGAAGCCGGATTACTAATTCTAAAATACTAACCGATTTATATACATCAATACATGGAATTACATATCTGCAAAAGTCAAACTTTGGAGTAATACTTACAAAATAATCTCTGGTGATAACAAAGTTTAGACATTTTGTGTGCATTGGCGTAACTTACAGAATACTAGGTATTAGTAGTACTGGGTAATAGTTACCGCATTAATGATATAAATACCTTCATAATAATACTCAAGACTATGCAATGGTTAGTATATATAGGGCGAGTAATTATTTGGCAACGGTTGACAATACAATATTGTATGCTTAATTTAAAATTAGTTGTACGGATATTAATAAATACACGTGCTATGTATCTGGTGTCAAACGTTCAGGCATCTAAAAGTATTCATTTTTTATAACTTTCTATCAAAACGTGTAACGGTTTTAAATAATATCTAGTCATGGATCAGATTTTGTAATATTTTTTACAATTTTGAAAGAAAATGCTGTTTTTTTTCCTTCCATCGTATTTCTACCTGATATCGATGTATTACCCAGTAGTGGATGTTTACATAGGAATTTTATATATACCTACCTACCTAAATGTTTGTACTTTTTCTAAGTGTTACCAAAGTATACCCTCGCCCTATGTCTATGCTTCATTTTGTGTAGATGCAAATTCTTTCACTATTTTTTAACCAATTGTATTGTTGTATTTACTTTTGTTAATTTATTTTTAAAGCACAAATGTTTTATTTTGTTGTTGACACCTCGACATACAATGTAACATTAACTGCTATTGTTCGATATCATCACACCTAATAAAGTAATCTTTGTATTTATAATGTGTTTAATTTTCTTGAACCTGAATAGCCTGAAAAAACTTTTATTTACTTACAACCTTTAAAAAAATAGAATTATAAGTAACGAAGTTACGTACAGCATAGAAGTTATAAGTTCTTTTCTCCCTAAATAAATTTTATTTAGGGGGAAAAGAACCTACCCCGACCTACTCATACCACGTGAACACAATTTTCTCGTTGAAAAATAGTATGCAATTGAGGAGGAATAGAACCTCGATCCACAACATAAGATTTAATAATAAAATGTATGGCCATTTTGGTGGAAAAACTGGAATAAATGCCATAAAATCATTAAAAAGAAAAATATACTTTTTCTTTTATTGTAGCGCTAATGGCTTTTCACAAAATATTTTCACCAATTCAGGCCAATACGCAATTCATCACAACGAATAGTGAATATATTTTATTCGTATTTATACATTTTAAAATTGATGAAATAAATTTAATATTAATTTTATTCCCTTTTACACGATCCTGTCACACATAAAATAATAAGAAAAATATTTACACAGCTGTTCCTAAAACGTAAGAACTCTTTGGTCAAAATAATAATTGCCTGCGGCAACAGCTCCGTTGCTAGGCAACAGCGCTGATTACAAACAAACATTGCTTTGCGGCAGTGAGTCACGCGCGCACTGCATTTATAAAATACTATTAAAATAACTTACTATAAACGCTTAATTACCAACAATGGTGGAAACAGACTGGAGAGAAATACTAAGTTTCTCACAGAAGGAGCTCACACAATCAGATAAGGAGAAATTATGTGAAAGCCTGTGCTGGATGGAAGCAGATGATATCGAACTGAATTTTACTGACTTGAAAACACTGTTTAGACTCTCGCAAGATATACTGAAGATAAAGAGTGAGCAGGTAAGCGTGTATAGATAATATTTTGATACTAGGGCTATTGTTTTTGGGCAGTAAATGTCTGTACAAACATAAAACAAAATGTAATAATGTATAACATTAGAATGACACACTTCTGAATACAGACTAAGCTATAATTTCATGATGGATTCGCCATTTCAGCTTTTGAAATAAACTCCAAGTTTCTTTAATATATTTTCCCTCTCCCTTTATTATGGCCTGTGCCATTATAAAACAGAATGTAAAATGCATTTTTGACGTGTAGGTGCATGGCAGCTGCATTTAGTCATTTACATTTATTGTAATGGTTGATTGAAGCTCGCCCCGTATCTATACTGATAACAAAATCTGCTGATTATGCATTTCACCAACACTTACTTAGCATTATGTTATTTACATACATCGGGGTGCAAACCACAGACCTTTGCCTGTATCATCGTCCTATTTAAATTATTGAATATATGCAGGTTTTAAAAGCATTTAACCAAGTCATTAAACCTCAGATAGATATTAGCTTTCCAAACCCAGTGAGTCCTTCACTCGTCTGAGATCTTATGTGCCTCAAAAATGTCAGATGATTTTCTTCGTATTTATCATGTTCAATCTACACAGGTAAACAACCTAGTAGGCCAACTAAAGTCAATTCAAAAGAAAAGCGGTAAAATGAAAGTGGATACCTCTTACACTGGTAAGTACAAGTACTTTCTTTATTACCAGCAATATTACCTGCCAACAACATTATGGCGTGGAGACTCACACTTTCCCCATTGGACCGCTTAACGACTTCTTTAATTGATAAAGTTATTTTCCCGTGGCGTTTTATTTTCTTTATTAACTTGAATCACAAAATGATATAACTCGGAGATGGATCTTTTTTTAGAGAGATATTTTATTGTGACTTATTTAGCACTCCAACGGTGGTAAAATAGGCACCTTCCTACTTCCACTTTCTGTATTATGTATATTATAGCTGAAGATCATGTATTTAAATAAATTATTTTTGAGGGTAGCTAGAAATCGTATAAAATTTCCGTTTCAAAAAGTAAATGTACTTAATAGTTTGTGTATTTCTATAATTCAGTATCACCAACACAGAGCAACGACAGCGCAGTCGAAACTATAACACACCAAGAAGAGATAATAAAAGCAAATAAAGAGATATTGGAACAGCTATATGCAGACATCGCTGACTTGGAGTCGAGGAAGAGTAGACTCGAGGAAACTCGAAGTAATCTGGATATGGATAGTGATTCCAGTCGAGATGTACTGTCTGAAATGAATGCTGTGGCCGAACTAGAGCAAGAAGTTACTATGAAGAACAAACACATTAGGAAGTTACTAAGTGATGTCAAAGTAATAACAATACCTTCAATCATTGATACCTATATCTCTTCTGACATAAGCTCATGTAACGCTTTATGATTCTAGATATTAGAAGAAGAAAATACTAAGTTAAAAGAAAAGGTGTCAATTCTTAAGGATAAGTTAACCGAAGCTACTCAGCTAATTGATAACTTAACTGAACAAATTATGGCTATTAACAATGAATGCAGTCAGTTGAAAGGTAATAAGACTAATAATATCACTTTATTTGTCACATCTAAAACACAGTATATGAAATTACGTATTTTTTTATTATTTCAGAAATCTTAGGCAAATCAGAAAAGGCAAAAGCTAACCTGATGTTTGAAATGGAAGGATTGAGAAAGGAGCTATTTGAGAAGGATTCTAAGAGGGAAAACATCTATGAAGAAATTAAATCCAAAGTTCAACATTGGAAGGTAAGTAATATCATAAATATCGTATTATTTGTACTACCTACTTGTAGATAATAGTGTTTATATGATAACTTCTGTAAACGTTTGATTTATCTCAGAGCATCGCCAGATCAAAGAAAGCTGAATTAGAAGCAATAACAAATGAGAATTTGAAATTAAAAGAAGATTTAAAGGAAGCTTTTAAAGTTTCAACAATTTCATCGCCCAAAGTAAGTACGCATTTTCTTTATTTGGGTATCTAATATAAAACAGAGTACATAGTCATAATTAAAATATTTTATCAGAAAAATGACGCCGAAAAACAAAAAATCAAGGAATTACAAGACAAATTACTAGAAGCTTCTACTGAAATTGAGCAAACGGCTAACCTCATCAACGTACTGAAAGCAGAAAATAAACAACTTAAAGCTATTATTGAAGATGTGCCAGATTTTGCAGCTCCCGATGCTAAAAATATTTCCGATGATAACAAAGAACGAGCAGTAATCAATAAATTAAAAAAGAAAGTCAAGACTTTAACTGAAAGTCTTCAAAGTGCTGAAGAAATGGTTGCGGTTAGAGAGAAAGAGGTAAATATTCAGTCACAATTATTTTGTTTATTATTATACCATCAAGCATTTTTGTTTATTTACCTACAGATTTACATGAACGTGTATACTAATAATGAAACTTGTTAAAGTTGACAGAAATAACATCGCAACTCCAGCTTTTGCAATCAGATGAAGGAATAAATGCATTACTCGAAGGATTGAAGAACAAGAAACGACAAATTAAGTTTAAAGATGAAGGTATAAAAACATTGGTACAAGAAGCTAACACTTTAAACAATCTGATAAATGACTTGCAGCTTGAAAATGAAACTCTGAGGTAAGTAATTCTTAGACTAAATCCTATATTTAAAGCTATTTTACATATATATTAACTAACTTTTATTTTGCAGACAAAAGTTTAACGTACCCGCTGAAGAGAATATACCTACAGAAGGTATTATGAAGGAATATCGTACTTTACAAGAAACTAATTCAGAAATCAGTAAGGAGCTGAAGAGATTGGAAAATAAAGTTATTGGACTTGAGCTCAATAATCGTAATTTGACTATTAAAATACGAAAAATGACTAATCTTCTTTGTAATGCTGGTTATAAGAAAGAAAAAATAGATGAGATTGTAGCAGGCAGTGAAAGCGATGATAGCGCCCACGATGATAAAGAAGCCAAAACAGAGTAAATCATTAGCAATCATCATAGTTTTCTATGTTAGAATGGAATTAAAATAATTAATCTTATGCATTATTCTAGGGATACAACACAAGAATTGGAGAATCAATCAGTCGCTGCGGTAAACCAAGATCAGGACAACGATATGATCGCAATTATTGAAGAAAATAAAGGTCTCCGTAAAGGTCTTCAAGAAATTCTAGAATTTTTGAAAGATAACAGTACGTACTTGTCTGAAGGATAGCCAATTTTTCTTATAGTATTAGACGTTTTACACAATTGTGGCGTTTTTGTTGAACTTCAGGTAAAAGTTCTTCTGGTGTATTGACATTGCAATGTCCGAGCTTAGAAACTATATTATTATCAATGGAAGCAAGAAACTCCGCTGGATGGTTTGCACCACATATGACTACAGTTATGGAACTAAGAGCTGCCATAGGTGGCAAAGATGCACTTTTAACAGCCCTAAACGAAGCTAGGTACTAATTTGTTACTACAGCAATAAATTCCAAAGATACTATTTTATTAATTTAAGCATTCATTTACAGAAAAGAAACGTTTGATATGATGACAAAATTATCAGATGCAACTAAAAAATCATCAGAACTCGAAAAGAGGTTGATTGAAATGGAAGTTAAGAATAAAGAAAAGGAGGCCGAAGAGAAACTTTCTCAACAAATGAATGCAGACGTTTGCGAATTTGGTTCTTGGATGTCAGAAAAAGAACAAAATGACATTGATTTTTACGATAAGTCACAAATTGTCAAATTTGTCGAAAAGGGAAATTCTTTGTATGAATATCAATTAAAAAAGGGTTTAGAATACTTCCACATGAAATTCAAAGAGTTATTTGATAGACTAACATCTATGGCTATTAAAGCCAGCGATGACCTCAATAAATGGTCTATTCAAGAGGAGCAATATAAAGCAGAAATAGAAACTTTGAAAAATCAGTTACAACAAGAAGATGAAGATCACAGTGACCGGTCTCCTGGAGCTGTCCCTGCTCCTAACATGAACGGTTGGCAAAGAAAATGTACTTATTTAGAGGATTCATACAAATACATACGGACCTTAAACGAAAATATGAAAAATGAAATTTTGGAGACTAGAAAAGATGCAATGGAAGCATCGTCAGATTATGAAACACAAATTCAGAAGTTAATGCTTTCGGTTGCAAATTTGACGGATAAGTTAAGATATTCCATATCTCTTGAACTGTTCTGGAAACAAAACTTGGCACTGACTGAAGTTATTTCAAAATACAGAAAGCTAGTAGAAGATGGTTTTAGTAATCAAAACCAAATGATGAATCTATTTACTCGACTAGATGAAGATAAAATCAATATTATTAACTTTATTCGCCTTGAAATTAACCAACGCAATGGTAATATTTCTCATATTCATATAAATTAAGGAAACAATATTTTTCTAATCACATTCATTCATGATTCACAGAACAACCATCAGAAGAAATGGCACAGAAAATTGAGTCAAATATAGAGCACATGATTTTGAAAAAACAAATAGAACAACTTTGTATTGAGTTAGATAATAAAAACAAGAAAATAGATAACTTGGAACTTAAGAATTCGGAGCTCCAAGAAGTACAAGTTAAAAACATGTAAGATCATAATCAATGTCTTTGCAGTGAGTATTTTTTATATTCAAATTAACAATAATGATTACAATTTCAGTGATGAAACTTTGGCTTCTATAACAAAGCTAGAAGTCGATTTAATGAAAGAGCAGCTGCATAAGATATCTGAAGATAATAAATCACTTAAAGAACAATGCCAACATATGAGCAGTCAATTAGACATTGCGCTTTTACAGGTATTAATAAACTTAAAATCCCTTAATTATTCAATGTCTTGTGGTTGTTTGGTTTCAACGTTTTTCTGATTTTCCAGTTGCAAGACAGTCAACAGAGACAGATGAGCCATGATATGGAAATTAACATGCTACAGCACCAAGTCTTAGATCTACAGTCTACTAGTGACAATAAAGCCATCATTGCTAGGTAAAATTTTTGCTGTGCCCTAAGAGGGTCCATAATTATACCTAGTTTTAAGCCTATAAATGATTTAATAATTAAAAACGACATATCTGTAAAATCAAATTTTCATAACTGACCAAACTAATTTCATTCACAATTCATCCTTCACAGACTAAGCGGTGAGATCTTAGTAGCTCACCTTCAAGCATCCGAGAGTCATAAGAGAATAGAGAGACTTCATGCAGCTCTGAACAAAGAAAGAGAATTGAGAATGGAAGCTGAAGATATGTTTAGAGCTCGCCAGAAAATCTTTGATGTTTATGCCATGAGATACGAATCGAAATTCAAGTACGTAATTATTTTCATATCTCTGATTCAAGTCTTTAACAATTAGTGATATTTAATGTTTGTTGCAAATTGTTTTTTTTTTTAATTTTAGATATATATACGAAATTATGCAAACACTACGACAACAATACCAAGGAAGTATTCCGCTTATATCCCTCGAAAAATATTTGAATAAAGTAGAAGAACTTTCCCGTAAAAACCAGGCTGTGGATGATAAGCTCTATGAAATAGAAGATCTGCGGGCTAATTTGATTACCAAACATAGTGTATTCGATCAAGTCTTGGATATATCCAAAGATAAATGTTTGATAGAAGAAGATAGTTGTCCACACAAACTCAAGTATATTATGATGGTAAGTTGAACACAATCCATCCTCCATCCTCCGAGCCTTTTTCCCAACTTTTTTGGGGTCGGCTTCCAGTCTAACCGGATGTAGCTGAGTACCAGTGCTTTACAAGAAGCGACAGCCCTGCCTGACCTCCTCAACCCAGTTACCCGGGCTCAATCATAATACTGAACACAATCATAATAATTAATTTAATAGTAGAGGACGTGACGTTTGACACTTTTCTCTTTATTTAAGCAATCGGTTAATGCACGAGAATTGGAACATATCAATAAAAAATTAAAAGCATTAGAATTATCCCGTGAAGAATTAATCAAGCACTGCAATAACTTAGAGAAGACTCTTGTGCTTGTGAATCAAGGGTTCGAAAAGTCCGCAATTAGTGAAAAACGTAAGAGCGTTGATGACGATTCTGAAGGCCAATTAATACAATTGGAATTGGAAGATGTTCAATCTGACGAGGAATCAAGTTCTAGAAGTAAGATATTGTTATTAATTATTAACAATGTTTTAAAATAATAACTATGTATTTATTTGTATTTCGAATCAATTTTAGAAAGTCAAACCATCACATTGACGAAACCAGAAATATCGAAACCACAACAAAAAAGTGCCCCAGATACTGGGAAGGAAAATAAGAAGTCAGAATCGCCAGTCAAGACACCACAAAAGAAACGAAGTACCGAATTTTCTAATGCATTTGTTCAAACTATCCCCATCGAAATTATTAGAGCTCACCGGTTTATACAAACAGATGAAACCAGTGACACACTGGAAGTCATGTCTAATCGTATAGTCTCTCTCAAAGCAGACATTGACAAAACTACTAAACAATTGTACGAAGCCATGGGTCTAGCGCAAAAACGTACTCAAGAAATTCTTACCCTAAACAACGAGAAAGTTGTATATGAATCCACGATACAAAACTTAAAACACTCTAACAATGAGAAAGATGCACTAAACGAGGAACTACAATGCATTATTGGTGACTTGAAAAAACAACTCAATGATTATCAAACGAAGCAGATTTCAGAAATCCATCAAAAGAGAGACAGCAAAAATGAAGAGAATAAATCTTTATTATTGGCCATAAAACAATTAGAAAATGACAAAAATGCGATTATGGTAGAATACAAAGAGTTACTAAACAACGAAAGAGAAGAGTATGCAAAATCTGTTAAAGAACTGCATGTGAAGATAATGGAATTGCAGTCTAAGCTAGATAGGTATGCTTAAGAAAATATTTGGTAACACGCCTTAAAATGTCCAAATCAATCATTTTGGACACGTTGATAATAATTGTGTGACGTACAATGCTAAACATAACACTAATCACTTATTCATTGTAGACGAACCAGTGAAGCGAATTCCTCCAACGGAGAAGCATTGAAAGAAGTTGTTACTAAATATACAATCAAAATCGCGGAGTTAGAAGACAAGAGTTTTAGATTACAAAGTGAATTAGAAGAGTGCCAATCTAAATTGTGAGTACTAGTAACTTGTTACTATAATTAGTTTTTTATTTCATCACATCATAATATTTTTATACGATCTTGTATTTTTTAGAACAACGTATCAAAGTGAATCGGTTCGTTGGAAGGAATTAGCAGCAGAAAGACTAACTAAGATGGAGCAATTGAATTCTCAACTTGCAGAACGACACTCCCATGAGGTAAGACTCGTACAAATATAACATTAGTTATAAAATTGTAATCAGAGAAAATATAGACCTGATGTTTTGTTTACAGGTAGAGTCATATAAAGCGGAAAATGAGCACTGGTTGACCCAGATAAATGAAATGCAGAGGGAACACATGGATTTAAGAACAAGGCTCACTGAACAGAAAACTATCTACCTGAAACAGTTGTCAGAGAAGGACACACAAATTGAACAGTTGCGCATTATTATAAACAATTTGAAGGTGAGAATTGTTATAGAATTAGTCATATTCCAAGAAAATAAAATGGTTTTTAATTTAGTGTCTAATCTCTACTTTTGATCCGATGTTCCTAGAATTTTTACAAAACGGGAATTGTAAAGAATAATTTTAAACCAAAATATTTGTCTATGTATTTATTGTATTTATTTCAGACGCAAATAATGAACATGCAAACTCTGATCTCAGTCAACGACCCTAGTTTCGATCTCTCTGCTATAGTAGAGGTTGATGAAACTAGCGATGCGTTGTCCCAACAAGGCTCCGAGAGATTGGAACTCAAGTTTGAGTCCACGGTGGATTTGCACGACTCGCATGAAGATGTAGTTAGAATACCAGCTTCTTCTACAACTATTTGGTAAGTCATATCAGGAGGAAAGAAAATGTCTTGTTTTAGTGCAGCGAAAGTTTTAAAGGTTTCTCTAAGGCGAATAAAAGAAGGTCTTGATTCAGTTGCAATTACATCTTATTTTACGCCAATTTCTTCTGTTGACTTTGGCTTTATCTTTAGTACTGCAATTATTGTTATTCTAGGCTGTTTCTTCAATTACAATTTATAATTTGTCATTCACAAAATTCCCTTTTTCCACAGGCAAGAGCCAGTGATTGAGCGTCTCCGTCGCGAGAAGCAGTTGGCAACCAAACAGAACGCAATTCTTCGTCGTCAGATTAAGGTGTTGGCTTCACGGGAGAGGCGAGCTCGATTGGATGCTCAGAACCTTAAGAATCAAGTGTTTAGAATGTAAGCATTTCATATATTGTTATTAGATTTCAGCTGCGAGACACTGTGTTTTTGGACAGCATTTCGTGTATTTAATACCTGTTTCCGGAGGTCCAATGAATTCAGTCTATCTGTATGCTAAGCCATAAATGTGTTCAGCTTCGTGGCTTTTGCGTGATAGCTCACATTTATAATATTCGCGAGGATTTAAAATACCTATTGAATATTATTTATTTATTTATTTATTTATTTATTTACAAATTTTTGTACACACACATAATAAAGAAAGATGACAGGAAAGAAAGAATATTACTGGAAATGCGCTACAAGATGCTTTAATTTACAATCTATTTGAGATTATATATTTTTAATAACATTGCCAATTTCAGAAGCACGACCGGCAACAAAGTGACGACGGCTGAAACAGCGGCGTTGCACAACAAGATCGCGTCGCTGCAGGCTCAGCTGACGAGCGCGCGCAGAGAGCATCACTCTAGCGTCGCGCTCTGGGACAAGTGGAAGAGGTATGTAGCAAAGTGACAACGACTGCAACAGCATCATCATCCCACTGTAGGTTAGCAGCGCGAGGGAGTGTCAGATTCTTAGTCACTAAAACTCATCATATTCCTTCTTAAGCCCTTTATGTGCCACGGTTGCGGTAACTCTTTCGAACAATCCCGCAGCCCCGGTAGGTTCCTGATGTATTTCACCCTGGAGGTCTTTTGACTTAATTAGTTAACGCTTCATGGTTTCAATCGCGTTTTGGTAAAATTATAAGTTACCACGAGTCTAGAACCTTCCTCCAATTCTACCGTAAAATACATTTGATCAGAAAATATTGTTTTACGACGTCAATATAAAATTTTTTAACGTTGATTTGATAAATTGTTTTCTCAGAGCCCAACAGGCGGCAGACCGTTGGCAGTCACGCTACGAAGATAAATGCCAAGACGTCACTAAACTGGAAGCCGGCCTGAGCCTCGCCAAGTCTGCGGTGGCTCGCTTGGAGAAGGAGAAGCGAACGCTGCTTACTAGACTTAATGAAGCTAAACGTAAGTCTAATAATCAGCTATATAAAAATGTTACTGGGTTTTATATAAAGTTCATAGTTTTTAAAAGACCAAAATTGTGGAAACAAAGAATTGGATTGGCTTAGTTTAAGGAGTAGGTAAATACAAAGATACCTTAGGATTGTGAAATACATAGTTCGAAAAAGTTTCTATGTACTGTCGACCAATGCCTCTTAATCTTGACCAATTCATTCTACTACAGATAGATTGAGAGTCTAGTAAGACCTCGCTACTCTCTTCTGCTCTTCTCGCAAAGATCCCTAACCTCCTGAAGCCATACCTTTAAAACTCTTTAACTAAAAAGAACATTCCTTATCTACTACACCAACAGATGACAGCCAGCTAATAGCAATAGAGAAGCAAGAAGTGGAGACACAAGAGAAGCCGGAGCAGAGCGTCAAGGAGTACGGTTCACATTCCGACGCACTGCCGGTGTCCACACAAGCGCTGTTGGACCGAGTACAGGCGCAGCAGAGAAGGATTGCTGCTTTGGAAATTGCTGAGAAGGTAGGTTAAATATTATAGGTTTATTTTGGCAAGTTTTACAGTCTTGTCATAATGCAGTTTGTCCCTCGAAAGGATCGTAGGCATATGAACGAGGGCACAGAGAGGGTCATTTACCAAATGTTTGTCTTCAAAATGTGAGTCATTTTTGACGGATCATAATTTGTGGCGTTTAGCAATTTTCAGCTTTTGTGTGAATACTTGCTTTGTGTGAATAGTTTTAATTTGACGAGACAAGTAATTGGTATCTTTTGACAGGATATGTTGATTTTGCTGATGCTATTTTGCAAACCTTTTTACGATCGCTGGCATACTATAGATAATATTTGCCGTTCTTTTTACTGCTTTCTATGTCAATATTGTACCATCATAATTTTTTTCCAAGTTGTTATTTAAATATTGCTCTTAGAACCAATGTAGAAGGTACTGAAGTTCCACCTGTTATTCCAGGGTAACGAGCTCCTAGTGGCGGAGTACGAACGTTCACTAGCAGAGATCACATCACTAAAAGGACAGGTGTTGAAACTAGAGTCTACTCTGCTGGAGGCGCAGATTCGGAGCCCTCTCAAATCCGCCGGGGATGCACAACCAGAGCTTAATTACTGGAAAAGGTATGGGTACTAAAGACAATGTTTTTTCTTTCATCCAAGGTTCTCAATGTTTAAGTTCTGAATTTTGATCATCAATGGCTGTATCGTTGATGACTTGTTGTCGATGATTTATCAAGGCAGCATGATTAGAGAATGTAAATCATGAAATTATAACGAAATAAATACATATATGAAAATAAAAACATTCTACAGCCAGCAATTATTTGATATAACAAACATTTGAGACGAGTCCTGAAGTTCTAAGTATGACGTCTTAAATCTCTCCGATGTTTATGTTTTGTTTGTCTGGGTGTTAGTTATTGCGAGATGTTGAAGGAAGAAAACGTGCAGTTGACTCAGAAGATCAATACCATGGAAACGTTACCGACCACAGCACAACAGCATCGAGTCAATGATCTTGAACAAACTGTCCTTAGTTTGAGAGGTATGTATTATAAGTCAGTTGACATTTGCACAATACACCATGTTACGATGTGCATGATTAATTTTATGTATTAGGGATGC
This sequence comes from Helicoverpa assulta, assembly GCA_963856015.1. Lineage (NCBI taxonomy): Eukaryota > Metazoa > Arthropoda > Insecta > Lepidoptera > Noctuidae > Helicoverpa > Helicoverpa assulta. The sequence goes on from CAWLCW010000023.1 coordinate 10,726,372, forward strand.
GAATATTAATGTTGGTGTTATATCAATTTAAAAAATACCTCAGCCATAATCAAGGGCTAAATATTTTTAGGAATGAGCTTTAGTGTGTGAGGATCTGACACTTCTTGCCGATCCAACCACTGGTTTCAGGAGTCATAAAAAAAGTCTTCATTCGAAAAGAAATTGCCATTTTAGAAATGGCAGTTTTTCAATGATTATCTGTTGCCTGTTGCATGTGCAATTTGTTTTTCCAAAAAACACAATTTAGGATCACTTATGGACACTCTTCCACATAGAACTTGTTAGTGGCACCCAGAATGCTCGTCACGATTTATTTCAGGCGTCATCAACAAGTTGCAAGCGGAACAGAAGTCGGGAGGGATTCATAAGAAGATCGACTCGCGGCCCAGCAGCAGTCGCAGTAGTAATACCGAGAAGGTTGGTCACCCAGACTAATTGGATAGTAAAACTACGAAATTAAAGCCTCCTCCTCTTTTGAGAAGTTGGTTAAAAAAAGTATTTTTCATTTGTTATACGAATCAGAAGGGATCAAATGTACTAAACCGGTTAACACTAATGACTGTAATATGACAGTGATGATGATGATCTAATGCTATGTATTTTTTTTAATCGTTTACTAATTTTATAACATTTCTTTATCAAATTAGTATTTTACTCTATTTGAATGCCTTTACAACCCGTGCCGATAAAGAATGGGATTAGAAATCGCGACAGCTGTATTCAACTCTCGCTCATGTGCTATAGTGTATGAGCGAGAGGTTAATACAACTGTCGCGATTTCTAATCCCATTCTTTATCGGCACGGGTAGTAGTTACCTACATCTCGTACCTTCGTAGTTTTTTTCATAACAAACTGAAATAAAACTTAAGTCACCGTTTTTTTAGTACCACCCAAAGAATTATGTACTTTGCAGGGTCGTACTCAATTGGAGTCTCATCGCATAGAAGTGGCGAATCTGAAGAGAACGATTCACGACAAAGATCTGTTGCTCGAGCGATCCAAGGAAATGCTGAAGATTGCTGCTGAGAGAGAAGATGAGTTACTCAGAGAGGTATAATCTACCTATACTAATATTATATAGCTGAAATGTTTGTTGCAAATCTCAGGAACTGCTGGACCCATTTGAAATATAAATTCTTTTTGTGATAAGTGACACTATAATCTGTGCTATGACTCCCTACTTTTTCATCTGCTCATGGATAAAATTACTATTATTGGTAGTGGATAGTTCCTATGGGATGCAGATGAATCCGCTAGTAGAGGCTATAATATATTAAATACTATACTTATTCCTTGTATTTTGATTGTGGCACGTTTCGTACACCGCGATTTTTTTTATTATTTTTTTTCGTTTTACTTTTCAGAACGCTTATTTACATCGGCAAATAGAAGAGCTTACACGATCTAGAGGTGGATTTATATCAGCTTAACTAACTAACTATTCTTTGTTTTAAGTGTTCAATGTTCGTTATGTAAGTGATTATGTGTTTGTGTGCGTAAATAAAAACAAAAATTTACAATATCGCATTTCATTTATTTCTTTTCCAATGTCCAATACACACATTCTTTCTCATGTTTTTACAACCATTTGAACGGAGTTAATACAAATAAAACTATGGTTATCGGGTTGGATGGTTCCAAGGATGGTTCATCTATACTTTTATTACACAGCCTATTATTTTTATATCGCTTTATTATATTCAGAGGGCTATCTCAAATTCTTTGAAGAACCACGCTTTGAACGTAGTGTCTTCAAATGTTCCAAGCAGTCATTGAATGGAAAGAATAAACTTGCGTTAACGTTCGAAATAATTTTAATATGTTCTGTCATAACAAGTCCCCCGGAGTTTTAACAGTTTATTTTGAAACAGTGCGGGCTTACACTCAAAGAAGCTAATACTAAATCTATACATTTCTAAAATGCAACAGCTATCAACAACATACTCATACATATAATTAATTATAGCATACAGTACAATTCGGTTCACCGAATTTGGAAGACAAGTTGCGTCAAACTCATGATATCAGTTCGTACATTTTACATTAAGCGAAATACATATTACATACATTTTTCATTTATACAGTTAGGTATCTACGTGAGAAATACAATTAGTTTGTAGTAGTTTCAGTGACTGGTATTTTGGTCTTTATTTTAAAAATAAATAGGAAATGTTCTCTTAACTCTATAAAAATATTAAAACCAATAGAAAAATGTCATAAAAATATAGTTTTCTTCGTGATAGTCGGGAGCGTAAATTATTACAAAAAAAGTGATTTTCAGAACTATCAAAAAACAATATAAAAGTAATCAGGTGTGCATATTTCCCATTTTTTTTTATCTATTTTGAACTATACAATTTTAAAATTCCACATTCAATACTCGCATTTAAAAATCTATGATAAATAATTTTGATTATAGAAAGGCTACAGTATGAAACAACATGTAAGGCCAGTATAATAGGCGTCTATTTATTTCAGTACTTCAGGTTGTTCCCTACAATGCTCAAGGTCCTGAACTATTATCTCTCGAGCTTATTGCTCAATAAAATTCTATTTTAGATGACCTCTTCGTTGAGCTAATTATAAACTGACCCTCTGCAAAACAGTGTCATTAGTTAGTGGTCATGAAAATGTCTTATTTTGTAAAACATCGTCGTTATTGAAAAAGTTTAGTTAGTTTTAGAGATGCCGCTAGGCAACTTTTTTCTTGTTTGACTTTATTATATTTTTAGCTCACTTTTTGCTTTTCTCCATCACGTCCCAACAATCCTTCAATTTTAATCAACAAGAAAGTAGATACAATTTTAATAAATTAATTAAATATTTTAATATTATAATAAATTATTGTTTTCTTTTTTAATACTAGTTTTGATGCTCCAAATCGTCATTTCTAATATTCTTATAATTCCATGTTCCTCCTCTAATCCTTGGTAAGTACTTAACCCAGTATAGAAGAGTACAAATTTATTTAGAAAACGGAGAATATGATCTACACATAGCGAGTGTTTTCCATAAAATATGGATCTCATGACTTAACTATATAATATTCGTAAACTAGGAATGTAACCAACAACAGCACTAAATTCACAATAAACAAACATTTAAATGTTTTTTTAAACTAATTCTTATAAAAAATAACTTAAAATTATAAAGATTTGTCTACTTAAATAAATAAGTACCTACAGTAAATTAATCTTGAACGCCGTTCGATTGCAAGAGTTTACACTGAAAAATGCAACAAAATCACATTATATTTTTTGCTATTATTTAATATTCGATAATCAAAAAGATCCCAATACAATAATACTTTTTTTTTATTATAATTTAAAATTAGTCATCATCACAAAATTTTTAAACAAGATACTTTAAAAACAACCAAATTAGATCCACTTAAATAGGCATTAAATAAAATAAATTTAATAAAAAACAAACCATAGCGTGCTTCCGTCATGCAACAAGCATGCAGGTGTATCATGCATGCATCTAAGGTTACAAGCAAATCAATCATAACTAAAAACTATGCACTAACTACACTAGACAAATAATATAAATAAAGCTTACCTTTAGAATTATTTAATTAATTAATTTCAGCAGAATAACATTATTCACTTGTTAACAAGTAGTTGTAGCCCATATTTTTCATGAGATAAAAGATCTTTTGGTCTTCCTTCTTTGATCTTTAGTGCGTCGTAGTCGCGTGTCTTGGGGAAATTCTCCATACTTTTTTGTAGGTAGACCAAAATATCTTGTATCTCATGAAAGCCGCTAAGTCATAGTGGTGTGTGCACAAACACAAGCACACTGTCTTTGTAAGACTCGACGACTCGGCCAATACTGAGCGCTCTCGAGCTTACGCATACAAAGATAATGTGCATGAACATTTACGCACACAAGTATGGCTCACTCGCTTTCGTGAGATAAAATTTATAGTGTTCATGCTGTGATAAGTGCAATGTGCATTCTACAACATGTAATTAAAAAGTAAATAATTACAAACCTTAATAGGGTTTCCACAATGGATGTGCTAAGTAGTGTTCAAAGCACATGGTGTCATCTAAAACACAAATCACTACTGCAATGATGATGTGAATGATGGAATAAAATGTGAAAACATCCTTCAATAATCTTTATGTAAATAACAATTATGTATGTATTCATAAATAATTTATTTATTAATTAATACATTAATATGGACTCTTGGATAGTGTACCTCACACCTCTTTGAATATAAAGGAAACTAAAGGAACCTATCTTTGAAAGCGATCTTTTTAAAATAATGTCCTCTATCGCTGACTATAAATTCATGATAAAGATTATTGGAAAATGTAATAATACAGGCGTCAATAAATGGTAGTTATAGTGACGCAATATAAGTGTGACGATGCAACTAAATGTAAGATTGAACAAAAATTATAATCACGTTATTTTTTAAGATTTTACCTAAGTTTATCACAAATATAGACATCATTATAGGTTAGCTTAGTAAAGTGAATAAGTATGTAAAGGCACTTCCCATGACCGATAGTCCGTTATGTATAAAATTATCATTAAAACATGAAAAAGAAAAATATTTTATAGATGCTTAGACGAATTCAGTTTTTGTACAAAAAACACGATAATCGCAGACTTTAATTTAAATAATCTAAATATTTATTGAATTAATCTAATGATATTCACAAAAGCATAACTTTTGTGGAATAATTACTATTTCTGTAATAAATAAATGGATATATGCTTTTAGAGAACACTCATGAAACCTACAAACTATGTACACTATGATTATACATATCATGATTGTTTTATTTACATTTTTGAAATAGTTTGTAAAGCTTAGGTGAGTTCATGCACAATGCTTAACCCGATTGCACTGCTCTTTGCTTACTCAATTTAGCGCCATATTTAGAAATTAAAAAACCGGCCAAGTGCGAGTCGGACTCGTGCACGAAGGGTTCCGTAAATTACAGTTAAATCAACCTATCTCAAAAACTATAAGAGATACTTTGATCAAACCAAAAATCGTTGAAAGAGTTAATTAGCATGCATCACCTCTATTTTTTTTAGAATTTTATACCCCGTAGTTATAAAAATAGAGGGGGGGGGACATACTTTTTACGACTTTGAGAGCTGATATCTCAAAAACCGTTCACTTTAAGAAAAATGTTTTTTAGAAAACTTTATATAATTTTAAAAGACCTTTCCATTGATACCCCACACGGGTATGTACATCGAAAAAAAAAATTTCATCCCTCAGTTACATGTATGGGGGGCCCCACCCCCAATTCTTTTTTTTACTATTTAGTGTCATATTTTTGTAGCGGTTCATACAACACATATTCCCATCAAATTTCATCACTGTAGTACTTATAGTTTCCGAGTAAATCGGCTGTGACAGACGGACAGACGGACAGACGGACATGACGAAACTATAAGGGTTCCGTTTTTGCCATTTTGGCTACGGAACCCTAAAAACAGTATTTTATCATTTATCTTGCAAAATAGTTTAATGTGTCCGTACAATCGGACGTAAGCAAGCTTTGGAAAATAAAAATGCTTAGAAAACAAAAGTAGAAGTAAAAAAACATGATTTGTTATGTGTCAAAAAGGTGTAAACCCGGATAAAAGTAGTTTCATCCTACTGTTAAAAAAAAATACCCAAAAACTTTTCAAACAAGCCAATGACTAATTTTCTAACTACAAGCAAACATGCAATTTTCTATAAAACAAAAAAACACTTTTGATACAATCCAAAATACAATTTTCTAACTACAAGCATTCATGCATTTTCAAAAGGCGGCATGCACACTACTCTTTGGTTACCTGCACAGCCGGTTTCTCTTCATGCCTCGCTCTTAGCCGACTTGCTAGAGGAGGGGTGAAGAGTTCAGGGTCCGGGTGTGACCGACCCTGTCGCTCCCACGGCTGCTGCTGTCGCCATAGCAACGATACCGCGGTACCCACTACTATCACCCAGATGAAACCGATCTGAAATATTTGAAAGAATATTATTTTTTACAAGAGCCTTAATATGTACACACTATACAGGGTTACTGGTAAGTAGACCGCATCCTTTCATGAGGTGATAGTATAGGTCAATACGGACAAATTTGACCATGGGATGCACTGGGCAAAAGTTAACCCGTTTCAAGATAATCGAATTTCAAGATCATTTCTTAACAAGTCTAGGTACACGTATAAATTTTGATTATTAGTTAAAAGTCTCGTTTTTGCGGATTTTTGTGTGTTTTGTGCCTTTTTGGATAGCTAGATAAATTTAGATGTTTTTTAAGTATTCTGCACAAAAAAATGAAGAGTAATATTTTTGAGAAAATAGCTACTAAAAAAGTAATTGCTATTCGCTATAATTTCCTCTGTGATTTGTACAGTTTTAGGGTTTGTTATTATGAAGTGATTCATCTTCTATCCAAAAACACACAAAAATCCACAAAAACGAGACTTTTGTCTAATAATAAAAATTTATACGTGTACCTAGACGACTGACCTTGAAATTCGATTATCTTGAAACGGGTTAACTTTTGCTCAGTGTATGCCATGGTCAAATTTGTCCGTATTGACCTATACTATCACCTCATGAAAGGATGCAGTCTACTTACAAGTAACCCTGTATATACAAGCTTGAACTACTTCATAAACTATCTAAATAACAAAATACTATATAAAAAAAAAAACAAATATAAAAGAACATTGATTAGGCTTCGAAGTATTTGAAAGAAACATTCATCCTCCGAGCCTATTTCCCATCTATGTTGGGGTCGGCTTCCAGTCTAACCGGATGTAGCTGAGTACCAGTGCATTTGAAAGAAACATTATGACCCTAGCTGGAACAATTCTTACTAGACTTTGTTTGGGGCAAACTGGAAAACTATTGAAACTATCATCTTAACAAATTTGAGAAACACTTGAATGATAACAATAACAATATTAAGATAACTGACTGACAACATTGTAATTTTTCCATAGGATTGCAATTTTTCCAAGAGAGACTATTGAGATAAGACGAATCTTGTCTGAGAATGATTATCACTGAAATCTTGATAGTCTCGGAATTAAATATTGAGATAATTTTATTTTATTCTATTTCTGACGATGCAGAACTGTCAATGAGATTGTGAACCAAGATCGTGAACAACGTTAGATAACGTTATAAATATGACACAGATAGAGGTCATGAGGGATTTCCAAGACTCCGTATCTCTTATATCGATAAAAAATAATAAAATGCAGTTTGCAGTTGAATTACTTATTGCAGTCACGTGTTCTTATTGAATATTTACAATGTCATAATATCGATGACATAATTGAAAGTTATCATTTATTACAACAAAGTTACGAATATGCGGCAGATTGCCATAAAAAAAATAAAAAAAAAAAGTTACGAATATAAACCAAACAATTGTAATATAACTTTATTATGTCTGTATGTTTATAGACGGAAATAAAAATGTAAACGAGTAAGGTTAAGATTCTGAAAGTGAAGATAATGAATAATGCTGATTTTGAAATGCACGTGAACCGTATAGTTTAGGTATCTATCACTTACGACTACATTAATTCGGGACCCTACTAGATATATTTTTTAACTAAAGCTCTTTACATAGTATTCTAATTTGAAGATAAGAATTTCAATAACACACTAGTTAAATAACACCTTGTCAAAGATATTAGGTATTTCGCCGGTATCGCCAAGTTAGCTTTGATAACATAAACATTCAATTCAAATCTTCTCAAAGGGCTCAGAGATAAAACGTCAGTGTAAGCGGAAAGGTCGACCCCAGTAGTAGTTATTACGAACTGTATGACGTAAAAAGTATCATACGAAGAACGATTATTTTAATTACTCCTTAGTCATTTTTAAATTGAAATAAAACGGGGTAGTTTTGGATGCAAAATATTTAATGATTTGATTTCCGCCATGATTAAAAAAATCACTTAACGTCGATAATAATATTCGATAACTTAACACTACAACTGGTATTTAATCTCCTGCCTAATAATTTACCCCGGAAAGACATTAGTTTCACATAAATTATGCCAAACAATCTCTAATCGCGAAACAACCTATAGATCGGTTATTGAAATCCGCAGTTAACCTGTCAACCACGTGATTTAAGACGTCTTTAACTTAATCTACGCTAGTAATGAGATGCTTTACACTCCGGAAATATATTAACATAAACGCTATTGATAACGTCAGATTTGTTATCAGTTACACAATAATCATGCATCAACTGTGACCTTTTGACAGCATGACCGTGAGCTCATTCATATACAAGCATACATTACTGATAGTGGTTCGTGTATTACTTAGTAACGAAATTAAATCATATTTGTTTTTGTGTGATGTAATTTCCTTCGAGACCAAACTGGGGAAGTATTTACTTGATTATACTGAATGTTGCATATCATGCCATAAGTAATTAAAGCTACAGTTTAAGTTTAATTATATTGATTTCTATATGTGGCTCTGTGTCATAGATATGCATGTCATCTGGAGAGCTCATTTCCTCAATATCTTAATAATGAAGTCGGTGAGATAAACATAATTTATCTGTCGATAAAACGTCATTATTAATTAAGTTGTCGTTAAAATACTGATGATGGATCACAGACCTCCCCTAAATCTAGGGATAAAGGGATCATAAAACAGAGATATCTAGGTGATCTTCAAGTAAAAATAAGTTTGAATTTATATATCATGTCCCATTTCTATAGATTTAATTTTATAAGAGTTTCCCTGTCTTATTAATTACTCACCGGACTAGTCCACATATAAGATATCCTGTAGAGGTAGAAGTAATCACTGGGGTTGGTCGCAGCCACTGCCGCTTGCGTCACGTTGAAGCCACAACCGTCCACGCTCAGAGGTAGCTTGGTCACAGGAGGTCGGGGCCCTCCGAAACTTATCCAGAGGGTCATCGCCATACCGGTTAGTAAGGAAATTGATACTGCCTGTAAAGAAACAGTGCATATTTTATTTCTTCAAAGATCAAATTAAAAGACGTTAAAAAAACTACAAATATCCCGTTGTATAACGAACATAAAGATTCATCCATCTTGTTTCCACAATCTCCAAGTTTATTTTAACTTAACCAGATGAACTTTCTCCTCAAAATTACATCTCAAATAACATTTATTGTCCGATTATCAAACAATCCGTATTTCCGTATTCTCAATACATATTTATCAAACAAAAGAGTATTCGGTTGCAGTTTATATGATTGAATTTAAAGTTTAAAACAATAACGTTTGTACTGACCCTCTCATTAGCGTAGGTCGTGAACATTCCTAGGGTGAACACCCCTAGTAGAGGACCGCCTACAGCCCCGAATATCGTGAGAGCAGCTTGGAGCACACCTCCTAGGTACTCCGCTATGAACGCCAGGGCTAGGAAGACGAGCCCGTAGGCACAGGCAGCTAGCTTCGTCAGCCATGGCGCGTAGGAAGGTGGGACTTTGCACCATCTGATGGAAAAAATTGTACAGTTAGTTAATTGTGTTTAAAAGATGAGCAAGAAATGGTCCACGTGTGATTTATTGCAGGAACTACAAAAATGATTGCAAAAAGGGGCATATTCCAAGATGGATGTAGGTTCAGTGATTAGGGAAAACACAACAAAAAATAAAAACAATGCTTCCGTGCACAAATAACTAGTATTTATAGGTAATCTAATAAACAACATGAGACACTTCTACCATGCATCCAAAATCATTCTATCAGGTTAAATGTTTATCTCATACCTTGGAGCCAGATTTCCTCTTCAGATGAAGATGGAAAACAAAGAAACATTAATTCCTTCATAGAAGACCAAGAAGTATGTAAACCAAAATACTCATATAATTAAACTGAATATAAAGGTAGTTTACCTGCCAACATAATCATGTAAGGTAACAGCAGCTAAGGCATTACAAGAGGCTGATATGGTGGAGAGCGATGCACTGAAGATTCCTGCCACGAAGAGACCAGCCAGGCCAGGCACCCGACCCATAGCTTCCACCACGTAGTAGGGCATCAACTGGTCTATCTGTTGGTAAGGTAAAGAAAACGGCTCTGTATTGAAGATTTCTAAAGGTACTTGATGATGGTTGTTCGTGATTTTGGAGAGGAAATACGAACTGCTTGTTACTGGTATGTAAATAAGAGATATATTTTTGATAAGGGAGTTTTGTTATAGATTTAGTAAACTAGATACCTAACTAAAATCTAGTATAGATTACTCAAGTGTCATTCATATAGGCCGTACTAAGTATAACATCAATGAGATAGCCTTTAACTCCGATAATTATCAATTAATTAACGATTCAACTTTAGGCCCATTCGCTCAACACAACTAAGTTGTATATTTTAAAGCAGTTTTTCCTTACAGGGACAAAACAGATCTTGACCAACCCCATTTAGATTCCTCTTGATAGTTTGCAATATTGATTACGATTCTATGGCTACTAAATTAATTAATATTTTTTTCAAGGACAACTTACCGCAGAAATCTTTTTGCTGATGAAAGGGTCACAGTCTTTGTACACAGCGTAGATGCCCAGCCCACTGATGCAGGTCACCACACTTAGTACTGACAGCACTGGCCAACTCCACCATAGACACCATTGAGATCGGTCTAATGTGTTCACTGTTTGTAGTCGTTGGACCTGCGGATGAAAAAATAGGGAAACATGATGAATCTATCAAGTCAGGGTCGCTGGGAAGCAGTGGATTGCTGAAGACTGGGCAAGATGGCAAACCTTGGTGGAGGCCTTTGTCCAGCAGTAGATGACTTTTAGCTGAGACGATGTTGAAAAAGATGCAATAAATAACTTAATATGCTCTACTGTGGTAAAGCGAATAAATGGGAAAGGTGTTTAAATTTGCAGTTTTTTCGTCGAAAGTCAAAGTCTCAAAGATAATAAAGAAGCTGGTAAGTAACCTAGTCATTAGTTAAAGAAAACTGCTTAAATTGTTAGTAGTATAGCTGTTTGTCAAAAAGTTAATTTTAAAGTGATACAAAAAGTCGCTGCCATTGAATTACAATGTCTGGACTTTATAAAAACAAACAAGCTTTATCCGTGAGATTATTTCAGAGTTGAACAATTTAATAAATAAAGACATTTGTTTAAACAGAGGTCAGACGACTTACATAAAACAATAAATATAAAACAATTCGAACAGACAGATTAACGTAATCCAAACTCATTAATGCATTATTAACTTTGTCGGTCATAACGTTTTTACGACTAAACTACTGAACAGATCTTGAAATTTTCCAGACGTTTTTAAATAGTTACGTGTAGGTCTATCTATCATTTCTTGGCATATAAAACTTTAGGTCCACAGATTTTTTTTTAAATTAAAGTTTTCGCAAGGTTTCGCTCCACTTAATTTTGTGGGCGTACTAAAATATATGGATAAAATCGTATAAGTAACTAAAAAAAAAACTATCTTTAAATACAACAATAGGTAGCTATTTTAAAATACCGTTATGTTTTTGTTGCGATACCAACTCATTTTTAGGGTTCCGTACCTCAAAAGTAAAAAACGGAACCCTTATAGGATCACTTTGTTGTCCGTCTGTCTGTCTGTCTGTCTGTCTGTCAAGACCCTTTATCTCAAGAACGCGTGGACGTATCAAGCTGAAATTCACATGAAATACTCAGGTCTATTGTCCCTTTAAGCTGTGAAAATATCAAACTTCTAAGCCAAGCCAATCAAAAGATACATCCGATTATGTCGATATTTTCAACAAATTTTCGACACTCGCAAAGGAATCAAAACCTACAGGATACTTCCCGTAAACTCAGAGTCTTGAAATTTGGCACGAAGCATTGTCATATAATGCAAATATAGGAAAAATTTCGAAAATCTCATTTTTTTAGTTATCTATATCTATACATATAACAAATTTATGTACATTGAAAGTAATTTTTGTACATTGAAGAAATTGACAAAAAAAATAGCCGGCATGTTAAAGGATAACTAACAGAACCCATTTCCATCATTTTTGTCATTTTTGTCTGTTTGTCTGTTTGTCTGTTTATCTGTTTGTTTGTTCGGGATTCACGTAAAATCTACGAATTCAATGCAGACAATGCTTATATACAAAAATTCTACGTAACTTGGGGTATTACTTAGTTTTATGTTTCATCGAAATCGATTCACTCTATCAAAAGATATGATTAATTTTGTGAATTCAAGATGTAAAATATTACGACACGCAATCTGTTTGTCAAAACTGTACATTTGAATGTTGTACTTATATTAGTTGTTCGGCCTATTATTAATCTTTACACAGAAAATCACACCTTTATAAGTAACTTCGGAAGAAAAAAAAATATGAAAATTTTGTTTAGCCAAGGCTAAAGTAGCTCCATCTGTGGTAAAAATACATCAAATTTGTCAAAAGAGCGAGGTGGTAAATGACAATTAATTACCATACATTCTTTATAGAGGATTATTATTTCAACAGATGGAGTTGTGTATTTTCCGTAATTCAGCATATTTTAACACGTAGTGTAATTTTTCGATAGACATTTCAATAGTGTTTGTCAGTTTGCCGTACCACATCAAAATCCAACTATAATTATTACCTTGATGAAAGGAAAATTAATAGTTCTCAGCCAAATTTAAAACGGTGCCATCTAAATTATTTTTTTAACATTATGTCAAAAATGATGACTTTAGTGGAACAATTAATTATCATTTAAAGTTACAGATGGAGTTCATATCAGGATTTTTTCATAAACATAGTTTAGCTTATCTTCCACTAATGTGGTGGCCTTAAAACAAATTACTTTGAGTGAGTAGTATTAAGTAGACCTTAATTATTTTTTCTGATGCAAAATATGTAAACTTAATCCTAGAAGAAAGGAAGATCTATCTCTCGCAAGCGCTGCTAAGCGTGAGGTAGGTAATGTAGGCTTCTGTAGCTTTAAAAACAAGCCCAGATACAAAGTGCAGATAAGAAATGGGAGCTTTCTCGATTTAATACCATACACACGTAAAATGCTTTATGCGTCTGGAAACGTACAAATTACGCGTCGCATACCAGAGACATGCTTACTTTCAACTTCTGATCGCAAACACACTGTTCACGATTACGAACAGTCTCAGTAAGACCCGAGCCAAGTCTAAAAAAACACCTTTTATATAAAACTACGTTTGATGTCATTCAATTACAAAGACAGAATTGTTCTCTGCTGCAAATCCTATCCACCTATATCCTATCCTAATCCAGCATGCATTGCAGGTGTGCATTGCACAAAAACCAATGGTATCCTATTCGAGAAGTCAAAAGAGTCGGCCTGCCATCGTCAGCTTTTGCGCTAAGCAAGTGTTCTTAATAGTACCATCAGAATTACATTCATCGTTGAATGAGGTGAATACATTTTCAGAAACCACAATAACAGTAGGAGCCAAAGCGTATGGTCGCTTCATAGAGCTCTGATTGGCCCCAGGTGACCAACTCAGGTCTGATTTGTTCGTTCATCAGATCTTTGAAAGTGTTTCGGTGGATACTTACTGTCGTCCTGTTTACGTGTGACACAAAATATGGTATATAAACGTCCTCCGCAAGAGCGAAATTTTCCCGGTGAGCGGTAGTGACGCACAGTATACAACACTTCTGTTTCTTTTGATTTGCTGGCTCCACCAAGAAATGACAAATTGCGAGCGTACATTTTGAAAATCTTGGCAAAACTGCAGGTTTCAAGTACGAACACATGAAGTGGACTCTCACAGATACGTACATTTTGCCTATTCGTGAACTAATGCAAACATTTCGGTGGAGTCCCTCCCGGTTTAGACCTAACCCCACATTAGGCGTGCGCGATCCTCAGGCGTGTGAGTAGCGCGTGCGTCGCGAGCACGCTGCGTGAGCGTCGCGTTTTGCTGCCCTGCGGCATTTGCAGCGCGCTCGACTTGACGTTTAACTGCTAAGGCGTTTAGCGGGCGGCGGGGATAGCGGGCGTAGGGGTAAGAACGCAACTCGAGCGCCGCGTGCTCGCCGCGAGCGCGTCGCTTGCACTCTTCACACATGCCGCAGGGCAGCAAAACGCGACTTTCACGCAGCGCGCTCGCGACGCCCGCGCTACTCACACGCCCGGGGATCGCGCTCGCCTAATGTGGGGTCAGCCTTACCATAGTAAGTAAGTGCACAGAAAATCCCCAATTCATACAAGTCATACAAGTGTTTCTCCCCAGTAGTGAAACTATCCTACCCTATGCGCCTGCTGATGATGATGACTCATTTTATCATCCATCCAGCTATTCCCCAACTATGTTGGTGTTGGGCTTCCAGTCACCGAATCTGTTTGAGTACCAATATTTTGCTTGGAGCGACTACCTATCTATCTATCTTCAATCCAGTCAACTACACAAGACGATATCCATGGTAAGACTGACAGACTTTCTGGCTTCTGCTTAGTCGCAGCAGCTGCAGAAAATGTACAAATGAAAGCTTTGTCAGACTCAAAGCATATAGACATATATTATAGCTATTTCCTGTGAAAATTACTTACGCACCATACGTAATAATTGACTATTCTATATTGCCCACGCAGACGAAGTTGCGGGCAACAGCTAGTCTATATATATAAAAGAAAGTCGTGTTAGTTACTCCACTTATAACTCAAGAACGGCTGAACCGATTAAGCTGAAAACTGGCAGGGAGGTAGTTTAGAGCCAGGAGAAGGACATAGGATAGTTTTTATTACAAAAAATAAAAATAAAAAATACAATTTATTCCGGACATACAGCGCCATCTATTGTTCAAACCAAAAATCTGCCGGATGCCACTATTCCACGCGAACGAAGTCGCGGGCAAAAGCTAGTATAATATAAAAAAAAATATGTTAATAAAATGAAACTTACTACCTTATTTCTCACGAACGAATAAAGGTATCAAATTGAAATTTATACCAAATACCAAGGTCTATTGTCCCTTTAGGCAGTGAAAAAATAACTTCTAAGTTAACGCGATCAAAAGATACAGCAGTTATACCGACACCTTAGACGAATTTCCGTCACACGCTAGGGAATCAAAACCTACAAGGTACTTCCCGTGAACTCAGAATCTTGAAATTCGGCAAGAAGCAACGTTATAAAGTACAGATAAAGGAAAAATTGCGAAAATGATAAATTTGAAGTTACATAAAATATTAAAAAATCAGGTGTAAACATCAAATATTTTCCTCGTTTCAATAGAGAATTTAAACGACCAAGTTTGACGGATTTGAGAAATCATTTCTTTGTAGTGAAAGAGTATACTCGCCGTTTATTTCCATTGTCATCAGGTCAGGATCTGATGATGGAAATCCTGAGAAATCGAGGGCAACTATCAGAAATTGTAGGCATGCATAGGATTAAAACTTGATTCTCAGATGCTTGTCTGGTGATACTATCAAACAGTGAAGGTTTAGAGCTTACCTGATGATGGAGACGTGAGAAAGTCGAGAGTACTCCTCAACGGCATGTTTTAGTTACGTCGTGTTTGGGCTTATATTATTCGTATTGACGAGAACTTTTCACAAAAGTTAAAAATAAACACTTTTTAGAAAAAAAAAACAACTTCCAAAAACAACAAGAAAACTGTTTATATGCATCGGTCTAGATCTCGGTGGATAAATAAATATAGATGCATCCTCTAGACACCGACTTCTAGACCGATGCACCTAACATCTTTTCAATTTCTTTCTTGCTTTTGTTTTCTTGTTGCTTTTTAGGGTTCCGTACCTCAAAAGGAAAAAACGGAACCCTTATAGGATCACTTTGTTGTCCGTCTGTCTGTCTGTCTGTCAAGACCCTTTATCTCAAGAACGCGTGGACGTATCAAGCTGAAATTCACATGAAATACTCAGGTCTATTGCCTCTTTAAGCTGTGAAAATATCAAACTTATAAGCCAAGCCAATCAAAAGATACAGCCGATTATGTCGATATTTTCAACAAATTTTCGACACTCGCAAAGGAATCAAAACCTACAGGATACTTCCCGTAAATTCAGAATCTTGAAATTTGGCATGAAGCATTGTCATATAATGCAAATATAGGAAAAATTGCGAAAATCACATTTTTTTAGTTATATAATATAATAAAAATATTTTAATAAAATGAAACTTACTACCTTATTTCTCACGAACGAATAAAGATATCAAATTGAAATTTATACCAAATACCTAGGTCTATTGTCCCTTTAAGCAGTGAAAAAATCAAACTTCTAAGTTAACGCGATCAAAAGATACAGCAGTTTATATCGACACCTTAACGAATTTCCGTCGCTAGGGAATCAAAACCTACAAGGTACTTCCCGTGAACTCAGAATCTTGAAATTCGGCACGAAGCAACGTTATATAGTACAGATAAAGGGAAAATTGCGAAAATTACAAATTTGAAGTTCCATAAAATATTAAAATATAATTTTTGCTTACATGACATAAAATATTTTTTTAATAATTATAAACTTACTACCTACGCTTTTTCACATAAACGCGAAGAGATGTTAAACTTGAAATTCATATCAAACACTTCTTAAATCGAATTGCCTCTAAACTATGAAAAATTCTAAATCATTCAAAGGTCATTGGGCACCTTAGTTTGGAAACCATACCCACGGCGAACACGAACGAAATATAGCACAGTATAATGATATAAGGATCTGATTTACTATGGCATTAGTCGCATCAATGTGAACCATGGGAATCTAGATAAAATCAGGTTTAAACATCAAATATTTTCCTCATTTCAATGGGGAATTTAAACGACCAAGTTTGGCGGATTTGAGAAATCATTTCTTTGTAGTGAAAGAGTATACTCACCGTTTATTTCCATTGTCATTAGGTCAGGATCTGATGATGGAAATCCTGAGAAATCGAGGGCAACTATCAGAAATTGTAGGCATGCATAGGGTTAAAACTTGATTCTCAGATGTATGTCTGATGATGCAATCAAACAGTGAAGATTTAGAGCTTACCTGATAATGGAGATGTGAGAAAGTCGAGAGAACTCCTCAACGGTATGTTTTAGTTACGTCGTGTTTGGGCTTATATTATTCGTATTGACGAGAACTTTTCACAAAAGTTAAAAATAAAGACTTTTTACAAAAAAAAAAACTTCTAAAAACAACAAGAAAACTGTTTATATGCATCGGTCTAGATCTCGGTGGTTAAATAAATATAAATGCATCCTCTAGACACTGACTTCTAGAACGATGCACCTAACATCTACTTCCTTTCTTTCTTGTTTTTGTTTTCTTGTTGCTTTTTTATACGTTTGAAGTTGGATTTGTTTGTAAAATGCTTTTTAAATTCATTTTGATAAAGACCATTATGACCATTACGACCCACCAGTACAAGTTACGACTGGGAATGTGGGTATTGTTACAATTCGACAGTTACAAGTCGTCAGGCGGTTTCGAAAAAATTCCTGCAATGGCTGCTTTAACCCAAGTTAGTAGTGAATTCTCATCACCTAAAATAAAATAAGCTTGTGTTGGACACAAGGTTACTGCTATAAATTGTAAAGGAGTTCCCATAACTATATCTGATCTTTGCTATCGATCCCGCAATGCCAGTCAAACCTATCTATGTGGAAAGTCTTTGCCAATACAAATTAAATAAGCCCAAACACGTGGTAGTTGCAACATACCGTTCAGGAGTTCCCTCGACTCTATGTGGTCTCCATAAACAAATCAGCTCCAAACCTTCACTGTTTACCAGTACCCTCAAAAATACACTCATATGTCTGGTTTTGACTTGATGCGTGCCTACAACCCTCGATTTATCAGAGTTTCCAGATCCTCATCAGATCCTGGTCATCCGAATTGGCATCTTCCTTCTTTATGAAAAGTCTTTAACAATAAAAACTAGCATTGCAACCTGTACAATCCTCTGAAACTGCTTGTCTTTTATATTTTTAAACGATCCTGGACATTCGTCTCCATGGAATTTTATTAAAATATTTATACTCAAAGGAACGTCAGACGTCATATATTCTCCACAATTTTAAACTACTTTGATTCATGTTCGCCACTTTTTGCAAAGCGGGTCAGATATGCCCAATGACCTTTAAGGCATAATTAGTTATTTTTAATCAGATTTCTGAATGGTGACTATAAAATGTTGTAAATAAATAACTTTTACAAGGTACTGGCCTTCTATTTTAGTTATATTATAAAATAAAAAATATTAACTATTTTGACTCTCACGAAATTACCATAACTATGATTATTCTAAACTGAACGGTTTGCGCGAGAGTCACTTTTTATCTATACAGGATTTGTACGGAAACCTCGGTGCGCGAGCCTGGCTCGCACTTGGCCGGTTTTTTTTTTATATGTTTGAAGTTGGATTTGTTTGTAAAATGCTACAAAATAAAACAAAGCCGACTTTATAAAACAAAGAAAGGGACAGAATTACACTTTTATTAAGGCTCTAGAAACGTAAAGCTAGCAGCCCCGAATCCTACTCTCTAGCAGTCGTTGTTACAATTCGACAGTTACAAGTCGTCAGGCAGTTTCGATAAAAACATGAAACTGGGGCTCGTTAGGTGATTAACCCCTCAAAAATAATAGTTTAAAAAAACTAAAAAACACGCTTTTTATAGAAAAACGAACTAAAAAATAGAAAATAAATTTTAATGAATTTAAATTAAGAAAACAGTGTTAAAAATTTCAATGAATATAAATTAATAATAATGTGAATACAAAAAAAAATATTTAAAAAAAGCGTGGGGTGCTTTTTACGATATTATCGAAATGAAAATCACTGTACTCATATCTGTCAATAAAATATTTATAACTATTGATACCATGCACCCCACGCTTTTTTTTAAATATATTTTTTTGTATTCACACTATTATTAATTTATATTCATTGAAATTTTTAACACTGTTTTCTTAATTTAAATTCATTAAAATTTATTTTCTATTTTTTAGTTCGTTTTTCTATAAAAAGCGTGTTTTTTAGTTTTTTTAAACTATTATTTATTTTCTACTTTTTAGTTTGTTTTAAAACTATTATTTGTTTTGTAGAATTAAAATTCTCTTTAGTATACAAAAATTTGTCAATATTAGAGAAAACGGCTAAAGATAATTATTGGAAATAAAAATTAACATCGAGTCCTGCCTTATCGACTGTAGAGAAAAATTCTAGAAAATTTTAATTAATTTTCTTACCTTATCAACTATAGATGAAAATTATATAAATTAACAAAAATCATATTTTGCAAATTGAAAAGCCTAGAAGTCGGTGTCTAATGGATGTTACTAAGTTAATTTTGCCACCGACTTCTAGGCCGATGCACCTAAAATTAGTTTCTTTTTTGCTTTTTAGTGTTTTGGGAAGTCGGTTTAATTTTTTTGTAAAAAGGTTATTTATTTAAACCTTTTCAGTGATACGAATAGTTGTCACTATCCATACAAGTGGGAAGTTCTCATCAATACAAAGAATATAAGTCCAAACGAGGTATTTTACATATTCAGTTGTCGAGTTCCCTCGACTTTCTCTGGTCTCCATCATCAGGTCAGCTCCAAGCCTTCACTGTTGCAAAGGTCTTGTCAATACAAATAATTTAAGCCCAAACACGAGGTAGTTTACATATTCAGTTGTCGAGTTCCCTCGACCCTCTCTGGTCTCCATCATCAGGTCAGCTCCAAATCTTCACAGTTGAATACTGCTTTTAGGCGTACACCTGAGTGTCAAGTTTTCGTCCTATGTTTGCCTACAACTTTTGAAGGTTGCCCTCAATTTCTCAGGGTTTCCATCATCAGATCCTGACCTGATGACTATGGGACCAACTGGCAGCTATTCCGAGTCGGACAAAAAAAAATCACGTAAATCGGTCTATAAACCTCGGAGTAATCGATGTGTATGTGTAACCTCCTCCTTTTTGGGAAGTCGGTTAAAAATGGAATAATTTTATCAAATTAGTGTTTTGTCATCGGTCCTCAATAAATCTACAAAGTTTGAACGAAATCTGGCCGTTTAAAGTGGGTCAAAATCGCGCCCAAAGAAGTCGGTTACAAACCTACAAACATACAAACATACAGGTGAAGCTAATAAAAAGCGTGTAAAAATAAAAGATCCCCTTCCTGCAATGGCTGCTTTAACCCAAGTTAGTAGTGAATTCTCATCACCTAAAATAAAATAAGCTCCCACACAAGGTTACGTTATAAATTGTAAAAGAGTTCCCATAACTATATCTGATCTTTGCTATCGATCCCACAATGGCAGTCAAACCTATCTATGTGGAAAGTCTTCGCCAATACGAATAAAATAAGCCCAAACACGTGGTAGTTGCAACATACCGTTCAGGAGTTCCCTCGACTCTCTGTAGTCTCCGTAATCAAATCAGCTCCAAACCTTTACTGTTTACCAGTACCCTCAAAAATACAGTCACATGTCTGGTTTTGATTCGATGCGTGCCTACAATATTCAAGTGTTGCCCTCGATATCTCAGGGTTTCCAGATCCTCATCAGATCCTGGTCATCCGAATTGGCATCTTCCTTCTTTATGAAAAGTCTTTAACAATAAAAACTAGCATTGCAACCTCTACAATCCTCTGAAACTGCTTGTCTTTTATATTTTTCAAACGATCCTGGACATTCGTCTCCATAGAATTTTAATAAAATATTTATAATCAAAGAAACTTCATACCATTCTCCACGATTTAAAACTACTTTGATTCATGTCCGCCACTTTTTACAAAGCGGATCAGATATGCCCAATGACCTTTAAGACATAATTAGTTATTTTCAATCAGATTTCTGAATGATGACTATAAAATGTTGTAAGTATATAAATAACTTTTACAAGGTACTAGCCTACTATTTTAGTTATATTATAAAATAAAAAATATTAACTATTTTGACTCTCACGAAATTACCATAACTATGATTGTTCTAAACTGAACGGTTGGCGCGAGACTCACTTTTTATCTATACAGGATTTGTACGGAACCCTCGGTGCGCGAGTCCGACTCGCACTTGGCCGGTTTTTTTATTAGATACCTTTGCTTTATTAAAACTTGTTACGTAGATTTTAATCATCATAAACAGTAAGAATTATTGCTTAAGGTCATTGACACCACTTAGATCGTTAAGTCACGCGGTTTATGCTGCAAAGTAATAACTGTATTAAAATAGTGTCACAGATTATATAATAGTTACTACGTATAGTGTGTAGTGGCTATTGGCAATTACGTTAAACCAGATTTCGGAATACATTTTCATATTGATCTTTTTACGTCAACCCGGTGATACGATCTTAAAACAAATATTAAAAACCGGCCAAGAGCGAGTCGGACTCGCGCGCGAAGGGTTCCATACCATTTTTTATAAAATGAACGAAAAATAATATATTATAAAATTCTAGTTTTAACTATTTGTTGTTATAGCGGCAACAGAAATACATCATCTGTGAAAATTTCAACTCTCTAGCTATAACGGTTCATGAGATACAGCCTGGTGACAGACGGATGGACGGACGGACGGACAGAGGAGCGAAAACAATAGGGTCCCGTATTACCCTTTGAGTACGGAACCCTAAAAAGAGATTGTTTTTGTTGGTACTCCGAAGGCTCCGAAACCAATGAAAGATTGGAAAGTTTCACTTACGGAAGTTTCACTTTCACTTATGGAAAATCCTCGAGTGACAACCTATCTTTATCTGGATATTGAAATTACAAATCGCTCGTGAACCCTCGACAAACAACTAGTGGAAAATAAAGAGTCCAAAATCAGTTTTTTAGTGCGCAGATCTACTTTAGACGAAGTGTTTACATATTATCTTTGAGACTGCGTAATTTTTTAACGCATTGACAGCATGAAAATCTAAATGTAAGATACACAATAATTAACTCGTGTAATGACAAATTAAACATTGAAACAAAGCAACTGACTGTCACGTCAATTTATACGTCTATCTACATTTTACACAATGTTATAGTACTTTTGAGTCGGATTACTAAATATTACGGTTATAACTTCAGCGACTATATAGGTAAAATAAAAACGGCAAGATAAGTACGCATACCTGTACCTACATAAATTACCGTTTTCCAATTATGCCTAGAACATCCTGACTGATCAAAGGTCACATTATGTACGTGCGTCAGGTACAAAGTTCATCATGAAAACAGGAATGCGTAGGGTCACATTCTTGTACTCAGGTTCCAAACATATTGAATCGAATACCGAATCTGCTACCAACGCGAATATGTTATGTATTTTAATTATATTTCTACTGTGCAAAAGTATAATTCTTATTTATTCCAAACTAATTTGTAATTCGTGGTACATAAATATTTTCACTAACTAGAACAAACTCTGTAGTCGACCTTCTAACTTAAGATCGTTTTATCTCTTAAATGAGTACATCTTAGTTCTGCAAATGTTGATAAAAACGCAGCGAGACAATTGCTAAGATTACAGTATTTGATAAAGCTGCACAGTTACACTGCGCGTGCGCCTTATCTTATTAGTGCGACTGTTTATAACCAGACTTCCTCCAGTGTTCAACTATGGTGTTTTGTATGGTCTTTTTCCCATTAATGTAAGAGGAAAATTCTTGTAAACATACCTATGTATTTTCCTAGACATTTCCTGTACTGAATCTTCCGTAAAAATTAATCCGTAATTTGTTTACTTCTTACCTGGGTGTGGTTAACAGCATACAGAGACAGGTAAGTCACCAGTCCTCCGATGACGAGAGACCACCACGTGTGCCTCTCCGTAGGATCCACACTGAAACTAAACAACAAACAATCAAAATAGAACCATAACTGCTACAAAATAGAAGCCGCATTTGCTTACACTTACTTCGAAAAATCAAGCCGTCCGCCTTCCTTTGCAATCACGAAGATTTGAGTAAAGCCTCCAACTTGTAGCGACGCGAATATTACAACACTGAACACTGCTCCAAACATTAGTGCTGATTGCAGGAGATCAGTAAACAGCACAGCCTTCATCCCTCCCAAAGTAGAATAAAACGTACAAACTAACCCTACCACTAATATAGAGATCAGTCTATCCAACCCTGTCACAGCCTCTAGTACAATCGCTGGAGCGTATAAAACTATCCCATTATAGAGCACCATTTGTAAAGTGTATGTTAGAGAAGCGAGCATTCTAATATGAGGTCCGAATCGCATCTCTAAGTATTCGTAAGTACTGGTCTTCTGCAGTCCGAAGAAGACTGGTAAGTACAGCTTGCTTGCTATAGGGGTGGCGATCCCATATGATATGTTGATGATAACGAACTGCATGCCATAGTAATAGTTCTCTGCTGATACCCCCAGCAGCGTGATGGCTGACATGAATGATGCCATTAAAGATACTGCCACGGGGAATATTGACATGTTTCGGTCGGCTAAGAGGTATTCCTGGAAAAGAATAGATAATTAAATATGATGTTAGGACACAAATAATGATAACATGAAACAGTTGTGGCAGTAAAGATTTCAACATGATAAAGATACTGAAACAGAATATCTCAGAAATGTTAAAAAAGAGATTTTTTTTGAATGTAGTATTTACCTCATTTGTAGCCTGTTTTCCACCACTGAATCGGAAATATAGACCGATGGCTATTGAAGCGACCATGGTGGCCGCCATAATGGCGTAGTCCCATGCTCCGAACACCGATTGCACCATTTTTGTCTAAAACAAAATAAAAAACAGTTTACAACAACTAATACTTCAAAATCTTACGACTCAGTAATTGGTAAGAAATATTCTTGACACCAATACAGCGAATAAAGTTTTTATGGCAAAAATCACTCACTTCCATCATTCTATCACGGAGGTAAAAGCAGAAATCAGAATGACAATACAACATATTTAAACAAAATATGAAACTAGCTTTGTAATAACCAAAACATTAGAACAGTCATATCTAGACTTCTAGTTATAAGCGTCCTAACTAACACAGACGTTGCATTAGTAATATTTGTTCTAACAACATCGTGTGCATACATTTATATGATTCTGATACCATAAGATTATTGCTATCGTATAATAAGACCTTTATCTCGATGGTAGTAGATGCCGTAAGTGCAGTAATGTAACACTTAAAAGGATGATGTTGCTAAGAAGTTAAAATAGCCGTGACAGACAAAGTATATGATAAGCCAAAAACCAGACACGAATATATAAATGAACTTCAGACTGTAGTTAGTAGGGTAGACGGCTAGACAGATACTGTAATCTGTTAGACAATTAGAAAACAAATAGGCTTTATCACATTCATTTCTTATCATATTGTGGTAGGTCACAAGCATGCTATTACAATAGTCGTAGAAATAAAATTCGCAGACCTTCTAGTTCTGTAGGCTACAGGTAGTCTGTAGGCTACAGGAAAACTTCCTAAAACCAAACCAGTTTATGTATACCCATAAACGGTTCCAAAGTTGGGTCCAAATCTGCCCAAGTCTAGATCTACAATAGAAGAAAATTCAGAACAAGATGCTTATGACCGATTATAATCCACTGATTTGAATTAGATGGTCTTGGACAAAACATGATCTATCGCAATAATTATCTAAAGTAAACAATGTTATGTACGAGTGGTAAGAAATACATTTTACAATAGACGTAACGTAAGGTTAAAGATAAATCTTCAACTAGGAATGATGATGAAAGTCCAACTGACTATAGTAACTACGTCAATGAGATAACAATGAAAACATTCTGTAATATAAGTAATTTTCTAATGACCCTTCTTGATCAATCATATTCATCATTTTCAGGCTTTACATATTGGTCCACTGTATTAAATTCAGTGTAAGGCGGAATTTGAATTCAATTTGAAAGCTTTTTGACCATGAGGAAGCTCCTATGCCCAACTCTGACATAAGAATCATCCTTACAATTGCTCAGTAGTCCTATCTGACGTTATGTATCTTGATATACCTAATAACCTAAATAAGGAAATCTTTGTAAATAAGGCCAGTCTGTCTCTGACAGCAGACTTGAAAACTCCTACGTATCCATACATAGAGGTAGATGAACAAGAAAGCTACGAAGAACATACAGACGTTATTTATTACCAAGATAAGACTTGATGTATTTGGAGAAAGAGACAAGTACTAAAATAACAAAGTCAACAATCTGATGCAAGAATCAATAAATCAAAATAAACGATGACATGAATAAATGAAAGCGCTGTTCCAATCGGTCAGCATTATGTCCAGTAATTGAAACAAGCCATACTATTGCTGTTGTAATCAATTTAAATTGATTGAGTCCTCAACTGTTCATGCGATGTTATCGTGATGCGGATTTTTATGCACTTTGACATCGACTGTTACTCTTCTTCATTTACTTCCACCGTAAGATACAATTTAATCAATATTTTATAATCTGTTCACTATATTAGTTACTATTTAAATCGTGTTTGATAAAGGTATTGAAAGTTTTTCAACGGTCAAACTATCAAAGAGTTTAACATACTTTTTCAGCTTCAGTTAAGTCAGAACGACCGTCGAACAAAAATACGACGAGGTCGATTTATTTAAAGATATATCAGGGAAGAATGAGTAATTTTAGATTTCGGAGGATAATGTCTGGCATATGTTTTGGGATGAAATAGGGAAGACAGAAGTTTCTGTTGTGATTTAAACCGCGGCTGCTGTGCCCGAGGTCTCGGGTTCGATTCCCGGGTCGGGCCAAAATCGCTTTGTGGGTTTTCTGAGACTTTCACAAAGCAGCCCGTAGTCTAGAAGATGGTGATTGATTCACCCGTGCATCGGAGAGCACGTAAATGTCGGTCCTGCGCCTGATATCTTTCCGGTCGTGTCGGATTGCCGTCCCATCGGGCTATGAGAGTGAAGGAATAGTGAGTGCACCTGTGTCTGCGCAAATGCTCGTGCACTATAATATTATGTCCTGCGCAGCAGGCTGATCACCTTATATGAGAACAGCCGCCGTATCCGAAATAGCCGCCATTGGACGCCGTTAGACCGTCTTTCGTCATAACGATCTCTGTTAAATTGTTATACTTCATAGATTTACTTGTGTTTAATTAAAACCTCATTAACTAAAAGCCAATCTGTTAAATGTTTCTCATTTTCAA
Organism: Helicoverpa assulta; assembly: GCA_963856015.1. Lineage (NCBI taxonomy): Eukaryota > Metazoa > Arthropoda > Insecta > Lepidoptera > Noctuidae > Helicoverpa > Helicoverpa assulta. The sequence continues at coordinate 10,752,438 of CAWLCW010000023.1, forward strand.
TCGTCTGTTTGTCATTTTCTTCAGTTCATCTCGAATCCCCGATGCTTTGTGATTAAGTTTAATTTTTGCAGTTCATTTATATACGTTATGTTAGTGGATTTAAGCCAGTTCTACTCAGTTATGTTTAAGCACATACTTGATACTGATAACACTAATTCTAAAACAGACAATGCTATCTAATGAAGCACTTACCGAGTTTAGTAAATCGATACTTATATACATACATAGGTAAGGTGTGAGTCTAATTGACGTAAATATTTCGATTTGACAATCCTCGGAGACTTAAAATGTACAGTTATTTTTCGTGAAAATAACACTTCTTCACCCAGTTTTCACACTTACTCTGACGTTAAGTAAGTACTAAATTACTTAATCTTCACTCTTAACACTTATTCACTTAACTTCTTGCCTGATTGAAGGTGTATCTTAGAACACACACTTACAGCCCTTTCACACGGCAGTCCAGTTTTGCGGGACCGGCATTTTACTGTATCCTGCAAAAACGGACGCTGTGTTCACACGTAGTTCAGTTTTGCAGGAAGGCCGGTCCCGCAAAACTGGACTGCCGTGTGAAAGGGCTGATCCTGTTTTTTGACCATTCCTACGCTAGTGATCAGGCGAAATGGACGTGAATACTTTGCTAGTCTATTTGTATTATTGGCGTCGTCGGCAGCGAAATAGAAGTTTCTGGGTTCATCCTATCGTGACACAACGCTCGACTTTAGGTATTTTTGTAAATCACTTTCCCGCAAAAAACTGTGTTTCGGATGGCACGTTAAACTGTAGGTCCCGGCTGTCATTGAACATCCTTGGCAGTCGTTACGGGTAGTCAGAAGCCAGTAAGTCTGACACCAGTCTAATCACCCCTTGGTATCGGGTTGCCCGAGTAACTGGGTTGAGGAGGTCAGATAGGCAGTCGCTTCTTGTAAAGCACTGGTACTCAGCTGAATCCGGTTAGACTGGAAGCCGACCCCAACATAGTTGGGAAAAAGGCTCGGAGGATGGATGGACTTTCCCGCAAAAAACAGTGTCCAGCAGAAAACCGTACGCAGGAAGCCGTGTAAACACTGCCATAGAAATATATGTGTCATTAAACGGGATCCCGCTTTTTGATCCTGCATTTTGCAGGATCCTGCATGCGGTTTGCTCGTGTGAACACTAGCATATAATATCTTTTGCGATCAAACGGGATCCTGCAAAAAACGGTATCCTGCAAAAAACTGGACTGCCGTGTGAAAGGGCCGTTAGTCATCTCCTTTCTTACGTTCGCTACCTAAGCTATTTGAGGAAAATTGTTTTTTTAAACTTTGCTTCTCAATATTTTATATGAATAGATTAGCATTAAAACTTGCTGTGTATTATCTTCCGAATTTGTGCACACGAAAATTGACACTTATAACACTCGACACTAAGGCATTTTCAATTTTCCCACCAAAGTTGACATATCCGTGTGAAAGATATTTGAATTCACACGGTTTATTTCGACCGTCAGTTGTTTGCAAAACTATTCGTCATGTTTGTTTACTCGACTTTCCTTTCCCCTCCCTATCTGTCCATCTTCTGAATATTCCGATTTAGATATACGAATATGAATCGCTTTATTTTTATTTACTTCTCTATTAAGCAAATCTTTTAAATTAAGCAGAGTGTTTAAAGAACTGGTTCTATGTTTTAGATTTTAGATTTTGTTTATTTTAGCACTGCATACCAAAAAAATTATATCCTCTGCAGAAATTCTCGTGTTAAAAATAGGGTTCATATTTTATTTATATTGATTAATGACTGCAAGTTCATGTTACCGGTTAAGTTTATCGATAAGAACAATGTCCGTTTCTATAAAACAACTATTTGCTTAGCGACTTGGACGAGAAAAGTCATAGAAAACCGTTGTATTAAGACTGACAATAAATATTTATAACATCTTACATATCATTTTGAAAAACTTGAACTTATGGAAAATCTCCACATCTATTGAAATACTTATAAATTATAACTATGTACTTATTTGTTTCAAAAGTTTAGAAAATGTACAATTTGTTCATCATTACTGAAATTGATTTCATGATGCAGAAAACATGGTACATATAAGTGCATTAAATTTAAAATTTCCCGCTTAAATAAAGTATACTGCCCTCGAATATATACGTAAACCTACGTAAACATAGAATTTTACGCTTCACGCATGGACTTTGCAATGGCACAATTTTATGCAAGAATTTCGCTTGTGAAACCAAATTAATTGATTGATTGTTACAGTCGAAAAACCTGGTATTTCCTAGTACTTAATTTATTATTGAGTTAAACTTTAAATTAAATGTTACTTACAACTCTATTCTCGCTTCAGCAGCAAACGCAACCTTTTTCCTCGAACTGCACGTTTTTTCAGGAACAAAATTCCTTTTCAACGCATTATTAATTGTATAACAAGAACTCTTCTTACATAGTTTTTACATCACTTAACCTTGGTGTTGCGAATTTATTTTTTCACAGATTTGCTGTTTTTTATAACTGAATAGTTGGCTATAAATTATTTTTATCACTCATTTAGCGTCCGTTTTAGTGAGGGGCAACTGGTAAATGAATATTTCGTTCGTTTAGGTCATGAATGAATAAATTAGCGTGTGAAGTCGTTCACTGCCTCGGCTCGCGCAGAGTTAACTGTCAACCAGTGGCGTGAGGTTATGTTTTTTAGATCGTCCGATATCTGTGTGTATTGAAATTCAGCCAATAAAGCGCTTTAACACTTTGAAAAGTGATGACTCGATCACTAGTTGCTCTGTCACATTTTAGCTTTAAATAACTAGCTAACTAAAGCATAGAGGCAATTTCCATTCCACAATGTCATTTTTATTAGGTAGAATAGCAAAATTATTAGCACTTACCTTGACCTCTGTTCACCGTCCGCATTAAATCCAATAGGAATGTCATAAGTTATGTAACATAACACAGACGTAATATTATTACGTTATCTTGTAGTTACACAATGGCTTTGATAACATGAACTTTTTCCTAAACAACTATGGATATAACATAACATTTCAGTTTTCATAACTCCGGCATTTGCTGCTTCCTATTATGCAAAGAAAAAGCGCTTCAGCGCTTTACAGTACACAACTGCGCGCGCACATTTTAGCTGCAAGGAGGAAGTTCAAAGACATTTAAATACAACAGCACTTTTTCTAACATACGAAAACATTATACCTACCTTATTTGTATAGGATTTATTTTAGTTTTTATTAAACAAACTGCTTTTTGCAGTGCATAGATTTTTACCCGAGTAGTGTAGCGACATCTATGGTTTATACATAGCAACGTTTTGCCAAGCAACAACGTTTGCCAGAAATATTTTCGTAGGCTCTGGTAGAAGTGTTGTGATTGTGCCAAACTCCAAGATATGCCGCTAGATTGCTTCGTAAGTTCGTTGGACGTTCTGCGATTTAGTGAGCTATCAGGCAATGCACGTCTAGTATTTGGTAGTATCTGTAGTTGCATTCTTGCAAATTTACAAAGGTCAAGTCGTCCATTCCAGTTAACTCTGCCTAATACTAGCTTTTAGCAGTTTTCTCATTTCTTCTATCAACGTCTATAAGGCAACTTGTAAGAAATAGATAGTAACGTTTGATTTCGTAGAAGATGTACTCAAAAGAGTTTTCTAAAGTTTTCGATGTATTTACTGAAGTAAGTATTTATCAACTGAAGTTCATAGGAAACGTCACAGTTTGCCACCTAGATTTCCGCCTAAAGTTTTTTTTTTCAATTTTACACAATAAACAAAATAAACAAGTCTTTTTAAGTAGATAAAAATAATAAAGAGCGTTAACAAAAAAAAACAAAAAAGGTCGTCTCAGCCAATTATCAGAAAGTATTCAACAAAGTCCGAACATACAACACGGGGTGAATAGAGGGTTAACTCTGAAACTCGTTTGAACAATTTTACAGGGACAATGGAGTACGCATTTTTTTGGGTTACTCCCTGACATAGTCAGTTATTGCCAACTAACATTGAGAACTCTCTATCGAAATTGAAATTGTTTGAAGTGCTATTGCTATGCTACTTTTGAATTGTCCGTGTGATATGAGAGTGAAACGTGTCGCTGAGGACTGATAGAAAAATACGGAAAAGTTTTGTATAACTTGTCATTTATATACTAAAAATGTTTTTTTTTAATTTTCGCGATTTATACACATCTATACTTATATATAAAAATGAATCCCGCTTTTCGTTGTCACGACATAACATGAAAACGGCTTGACCGATTTGGCTGAAAATTAGAGGGGAGGTAACTTAGACCCGGGAGAAGGTTTTAGTTTTTGTCACCATCCGGCTACGGGACGCGGGTGAAACCGCGGGTGAAAGCTAGTTGTTTATAAATAATCGGGACTTACACGCTAAACTGTACATACAGGCCTTTTTGTTTACCTATTTAACGTTTCGGCCGAATTGCACCATCCGTGGTCACGGGTGGACGGGTGGAAAAGCTATCTTTAGTGTGGTAATAAAGAGGAAACATTTATTTGTTTGTTTGTAATAGTTCAGTAGTTCAGAAGAAAACCATTGAAACAATTAAAGAAATTTCTCTATTAGAACCACACGATTCCTGAGTAGCATAGAGGGCTATCCAGGTATGGGCAGTCGCTCTCGATAAACAGTAGCAAAACACCTAGAAATACATAAATCATTATCTTACCTGTTCACACAGACTATCGAATCACATACATAGGCACGTCTGTAATAAGTAAAATGGTAACATTCACCTACTTATTAGACAAGATCGGTTCACACTATATTGCCAAATGGAATTGGAACTCAATAATAGTTCTAAAAGGGAAATAATTAGAACATTCACACGATACTATTCCAGAGTACTGAAAGAGAACCGTGTGGTTTCAATAATGTGTTAATTTATACTTCAAACTAAAGCACTGAAAAATACAAATAGGCCGACAAATGGTCAAATTAATAAGGTAAAAGTTTCGCTACATAGGAATAACTCTTATGCTACTTACGGACATTTGACGTACCAATCTCATTATTAAAAACATTTTTATCTTAAAATAACAGATTTATCAGGCTTTTTTGTGTAGGTTTCTTATATATTACGACCAGCTGGCTTATTCGCTAACTTTCCGATTTTCAGATGTCAACTGGCCTCAGTTTTCATCCGAACTTTGATGTCAACCGATAAGTTCAAAACATTGGTATTCTGTATCGCATGAAGTGGATATCGGTGGATATCGTTACACGGTTGCTGACGCCAAAACTACGATGACAACTTGACAACTCTATTTTTTTATCGACTATTATACTGCTAAGTAGGAAATACCCTATTAGCATTACATTACTACGTTTGAGAGAACGCTTTATTTTCAGCGTGTTATACATTTAAAAATAATCTGTGGCGGTAAAATTCAGTATTTGCTTTCTATTGTGTGTGAACTTGGTGTCTAAAGTTCCGTGTGGATGAACAATATTTTAACTGAGAATATTGTGAGTATTGTAGTTATTGTAAATTTAACAACGTAAATAATATTTTGATACGTAGATTCCTACGTTTTGCATGCAAAATAAAAATTGGTATACTATTTTATTATTATTTAGGTTTAAAATGCTAACATACACTTTCATGATGGATTTTGAGAGGAAGGAAACTTTATGTACTTGAGTAGCTCGTCCCATACACTGAGAGCATCGGTTACCTCATGTAGGCACTCACTAAATAAAAGTTGAGACATGTTGCAAATTAATGAGGAGTTCCTTTGGTATGATCCGTTTGCATAAAAGTTTAGGACTGCCAATATCTATACATAACAAAATTTGATGTTACAAAGTTTATCATTATATTATTATTAGTCATCATCATTTCAGAGTGTTTATGAGTAACATTAATTTATGTAATATTGGTATTTATTTTACTTTTAACGTTATACATTCTTACTTTTAGCTCAATTGCAACAGTAGTGTTTTGTTGAGCATGTTGCAGAAACGGACGTAACTCTGCCGAAACTTGCTGAAACCCTTATTTGTTGATACGAAAATTTGCCATGAATTCCTTCTCCCGTAAATCCAGAGAATTATTGCAATCACGCAGACGACGTTTCTGGATTCTGGATAAACTTCGTTTTGTCTCTTATTCCACAAATGCCAGCAAAAATACACGCGACATTTTTATTCCACACAAAAAAAGATAAAACAAATTAAAATAATACAATTAAAAATAACACTATCAAAAAATAAAGGAAACGACTCAGGGTTTGTATTTCTATTGGATTCGCTAAATTAGAGAAATCTTATATGTCTGATGCTACTATCCGGTGACCAAAAAAGTTCGTGCGGTTTTTATGATAAATATCAAAGTATTGTGAATTTATTTACGAAATAATTTATTCATTTATATAAGCACCCTCGCATTCTACAATTCTTTTCCAACGAAATACTAGTTTATTTATGCCGTCTTCGTAAAAGCTTTTACTTTTCGAAGCAAAAAACTTGGCAACCTCCTCTTCGATATCAACTTGATTTCGAAATTTTTTATTTGTCATATGATTATTTAAAGCCAAGAAAAGGTGATAATCCGTTGGAGACATGTCAGGAGAATACGGAGGATGAGGTAGTAACTCCCATTTTAAAACCTTGATTTTTTCCAGAGTGAGCTTGGCAACGTGTGGCCTAGCGTTGTCTTGTAAGAATATTACTTTCTTCCGGTTAACTAGTCCAGGCTGTTTCTGAAGTAAAGATTTGTGTACACGATCGAGCTGCATCGAGTAGACTTCGGCAGTAATTGATTGACCCTCGGGAAGAAACTCGTAGTGTATTATACCAGCAGCGGTCCACCACACACAAAGCATGATCTTCTGGCAATGAATTGGAGTCTTCGATGTATGTGGTACTGGTTGGTTTGGGGACAACCAGTGATGGGTTCGTTTTGTGTTATAGTACACAATCCATTTTTCATCAGCTGTAAGTAAACAGTCCAAAAACGGCTCGGTTTTATAGCGCGAAAGCATTGCTGAACAAACTGATACTCGATGAAACCTGTGTTCGTCTGATAATTCATGAGGGACCCATCTACTTAGCTTCCATGACTTACCTAACTGATGTAAGTGCAAACGAATTGTTTCGTCACTAACACCAAACATTTGCGAAAGTTCCTGACAAGATAATTTTGAGTCATTTTCTATGACAGCCTGTAATTCTTTATTGTCAAAAACAGAGGGTCTTCCCGAACGAGGTAAATCTTCAAGCGACTCGTCACCAGACAAAAACCTTTGAAACCACTTTTGTGCAGTGCGTTCTGATACTGCATTTTCACCGAATGCCGTACATATTTTACGAGACGCTTCTGCAGCTTTGGTGCCGAGTTTAAATTCGTAAAGCAAGCAAGCCCGAATCACACAAGCATTGACAGACATTTTGGTCAAAAATAATTTGGTTACGAAAAGCGTATTAACAAGAGGGAGTGCCTAATAAACTGACGAGTCGGTGTACGTTATGTTGATACTAAATGCTGGGAGCTAAAAATCGTAACAGGTCAAAACATGTCTTTGTAGCGAGCGACAACTAAAACCGCACGAACTTTTTTGGTCACCGGATATATAGTATAGACATCCCAGTGATGAGGCATAAAACACTGCTATTTGTAGTGTATTTCAAAAAATTACAGTGGCCATCAATTTGATGTCCACTGAGCTTACGGAATCGCAATCTAACGTTTATCGATACAGAAACAGCTGTCAAAATGAGTCATGGTGGATATCAGCCTGTGTCGATGCTCATGACGTCATCTCAGATGGTCACTGGCGTTAGCGAATAAGAAAATAGCTGTTTGACAATTTACTGATGTACACTTTACCAAATGATGATATCTGCGAGCTGTCAGTGGAGTTAGCGAATTAGGCTACAGGTAGCGGACAGCCTGGTCGTCCCATATTATCTAATAGGCTTTGGCCAATCATAGAGCCAGAATTGTTTTTTGCGGAATTCAAACCAACGTTCGTCTATTTGACAACTATTTTGCATTGACATAAGCTATTGGATGTTGAACAAAATTCCACTAGGGTCACATAAATTAGGTACCTACTTACGTAGTATTTTTGACCCAATTTAATGTTTGCATCAGTAGTCATCAAAAGGTTCTTAATGCAAGACAGTTTTGTCAGAATTACAATAAATTGCTACCACAAGTCCCACAGTTTATTCTCAGTTTAATGTAATTATCTACTAACCTACTTTGTTTCTTCTAATAACGAATTAATTTCCAAACACACCATTAACTCGGTATACTTCTCCCAGGTACAGTCAAATTCAAAGAGTGTTTTCTTAGAAAATATTACTTACATGTATCTTCCACGCGACTATTCTTGAGAAAAAGCCGTTATGTACGGAATACTAAATTTCGCTAAGTGTATCTACATAAGCATGTTTTTTTCACGTGACTGTATTTTTGTTGGACTAAAATTTTGTCTATTACTGTATATTTTTTTCTACAAGCATGAAGGTAAGCTAACTGAGCTCATATTTGATGAAGTTTTATATCTAACTAGCTTTCGCCCGCGGTTTCACCCGCGTCCCGTAGCCGGATGGTGACAAAAACTATCCTAAAACCTTCTCCCGGGTCTAAGTTACCTCTCCTCTAATTTTCAGCTAAATCGGTCAAGCCGTTTTCATGTTATATCGTGACAACGGAAAGCGGGTTTCATTTTTATATACCTCTATATAGTCTAGCCGTTTTCCCGCAGTTAAACCCGCGGTTTAGCCCGTGGGAGCTACTGCCCGCACCGAGATAAAATATAGCCTATGTTACTCGCAGATAATATAGCTTTCTAATGGTGAAATAATATTTAAAATCGGTCCAGTAGTTTTTGAGTTTATCCATTACAACCAAACAAACAAACAAAGTTTTCCTCTTTATAACATTAGTATAGAAGTATATGTAGATTACCTACGGGCAAAATATACATCATCATCTGCTTAGCTTTATCCCAACTACATTGGAGTCGGCTTCCAGTCTAACCAGATCCAGCTGAGAACAGTGTTTTAAATAAAATCGACTGCCTATCTGACCTCCGCAACCCAGTTATCTGGGCAACGCGATTGGTCTTATATTAGTAGCAGAATGCCCGATATGGTTAAATCTGCTATTGCGATCATATTGCGATTCGATTTCTATTCAATTTTGACATTATTAACTTAGGAGAATCGGGCACCTGGTTGTCAGACCAAAATTTTGATATGTTTATTTAATATACATACGTATACATGAAACATCTGGTTTCTAAGAAACAAAAATTCTGTAGGTAATGTGCAATTACAGCATCAACACACATCTTGAATCGAGACACGCATGATGATGGCAATTTCTAGGCATATATAACTACTTTTGCGAACAAGAAAAGGGACTAGTACCTACATATTAGGAACTAAAGAGATCGTTATGAAAAAGGTGGGGCACTTAACACTTACATTACGATACGAATGTGCCAGTAAATTAGGTCATTACCCTCGAAATAATTGCTGAACTTGCAATCACCACTATAAAGCAAGTGTTGTATAAAAATAAACGTAATAAGATAATATATTATTGCACAACAAAAACTCATGCAATTTTAGTAAGTAATATAGCGTATTTTTCTTAAATTAAAATAGTTAAATACAAAACAAGTAGTAAGTAATCAATTTCAACATTAATTCAAAGAAACAACTACATAACTAATTAAGTGTTAAAATAATAAATAACTTAATTTCACGATCGTTGAGCGTTAAAATTAATAATTCAGCTGAAATTAACACTTATAATGTCACTTCAAAGTGAAAACTAGTAATTATGTTACCTGCTTCTATACAGTTAAATCAACTAATCCTTAGTTTATGAATACGTAATATAATGGAAGGGAACTCTATGGTTGGTATCTACAGCTTGATTCCAATTTAGGTAAAAAAACTGTTCTTTATATTGCAGTTTATCAACCAGCATTTTTATAACAGCTTGACTGGCTGGGGGAATAAAAAAAAGTAGAGGAGGCTCTGGAACTAAAGGGTTCTAGTAAACAATTAAAGTTCATGTCAAAAAACATTCCTGCTACGAAGTTGACAACTACTGACTTCACGATATTCAATATGTATAAACAAAACACTACCCACTGCTTATGCGCGAGGCGTCCTTTTATAGCTGGCCTCAGAGAAGCAGACTTATTTGACCAGAGCTATAACTCTACACTACTAAAGATAACCAAGATATCTCTACAACAGTTCTCCAATTCCAAATATCCATAAAATTGGTGCCGTGTAACGAACCTCTTTTGTTTCAATGCAAACGTTCAACTCGGCCGTTTTGGGCCAATTAATCTAGCTGTAGGAGCAAGACATGGCTATCGATCTACATGCTGCTGGGTTCTCTCAAAACGGCAAACAAAAACAATTGATGATTATCCCGTGCTTACCAATTTTTAACCGACTTCCCAAAAAGGAAGAGGGTCTCAATTAGACCTGTGACTTGAGGAGTTTTAGACTGTTTTCTTGAAAAATTCTTTAAATGTAAGATGCCCCCTTAATCAAGGCAGGTTATTATATTTAAGGCTATCTACCCGGGTTTTTTAAGAGTAGTTCCCATAGGACGCGGGTGAAAACACTGACCGCAGCTACTTTTAGAATAATAGACCTTCGTTCCTTCTTCGAATTTCTTAATATCATTAAACTTTTAGAACTAATTCGTTATTGTTTCCGAAGACCGATTTCAAGGTATCCCTTTGAGACGTAACCAGTGAGAATAATGAAATGAAATAGTCGTCTCCTATTCCAGTCACGTTACTACCTTTTGTAGATAATACCCGGGTCTAAGGGGTTCATCGTATCAAGCTTTCCGATTACTCCTGTTACTGAAAGAACTGAAATTGAGATTTTTCCGGTCGGGTAGGAATGGATGAAAACATGATTTTTTATGTATTTGAAGGTTGTAATTGGTAATGTTTTGCATACGAGTTCCACGTCTGTTAGCTCGTATTTGAGTATTGTCTCAGGCTTTTCTCTCGAAGTAATAGTACATAAATATCTATGAAAATCCACCAGACATCAAGTACAGGACTAGCTAATTACCCATAGCTTGCCTTGCTAATTCATAAAGGGTCCGGGCATGGAAATGATCCCTCATGAGATTATTGCTACTCACAGACAACCTCTTCAAAGAAAATACATCCTACATAAGTAGACACTTTTAATATCCAGGTAAATTATAAAACTAAAAATAAACTACGTGGCTAAATAAAACCTCTTTTTGAACCACGTCACGAGCATTAGTCGTAGCTCCATAAAATTTCAACGGCTAAGTGGTGTCTTTTCTCTCAAACCATCCTTAGCGTCTCGAGGGTGCATAAGTACATACTCATACATTACCATAGTATATGCTCATGGAGAACAAAATGACTGGCAGAGATGTCATAACACGAAATCTCCTAAGAAAGTAGCGCGCTAAAATGCGGGCGTTTGGGGATGAGGAACGTTACTAGCTCCGCTCTTACACGCCTTCTATGAAACCCGACCATTATGGTCAAAATAAAACCACATATCAATCAAGACTAATCTTTGCTACTTTTTGATTTGACAAGGAATCCGAACGCCTTCTTAGGTCTAGTAGCTGATCACACCTTCCGTAAGTAACTTGACCTACAAGAAGACGCCTGACCTACCTTACGTATGGAATCTCCGCTATTTTTCCTTCCTCTGTGTGTGTAATACATAAGTACATACTCCCACATACTTAGGTTACCGAGCACCGTATTTACGTAACGGTGTTAACTTCTTTTACGTTTTTATAAAATGCTGGCTGGTTTGTCTATTCCTCTTTTGAATTTGGAATACTTAGTATTAGTCGTTTTTTTTTAAGTTTGGAATTTAGTTAGCAGAGATTTTGGTAAGTTACTGACTGCCGAAACTTTTCTAACTTCATTAGAATGTAAAGCGGTTGTTTTTTCGTCTGGGGACATATTTGTCTATCAAAGCTAAGGTTAGGTTTCGCTGAAATTGTTGTAAAATAAATGTTATTTGGGTTTTTTTTTTTATAATTGCAATTGTTTTGCGTTTTTGATCTGGTACTGGAGGTAAAAAGTTAAAAGATATTTATGTAAGATTGAATCACTAAAAAACAGCCAAATCTTTCCTGAAAATTAATTATTATGCGACATCAAATTAATATCAGTAAAGAAACAAGATTATTTTGTAACGAGCTCATCTGGTAAATTTAGAGGGCTGGCCCAAATAGGTAATTACATGCACGGCCACTTTTTCAGGCCAGTTTCAGGCCACGCCTGAAGCTGTACCTTAATAACATCTCGTTCTCTCGTATTAATGAAAATATGAATAAATGACTCCTTATTTCTATGTTCTACAATTTTTTTCGTGTGTACCTCTAGTGGTTACATTTACAAAAAACATTTTGGTTTTTGCTTCATTTAGCGTACATGGTACTCTACAAGACAATTTTATATCTGGTTTCCTTTCAGAAATTAGTTTTATTTTAATTTAGAACTGGGTACGTTTATTCCTACTGAAAAAGCAGCCCGGGTCTTCAGGGCCCGGAAAACAACTTTCAACGGAGGAAAGAATAAGCTTCGGGTAATAATCGGTAAATAATAAAAATAATTAATTTGCCAAATCATACTAAAATACAAACTTTATCTACCAAAAGCTAAAAATACGCAGGGATTTTATAAAAAATGCTTTGCCACGTGTTTTTGTATTGACGAACAAAACATTCGATATCGTTTAATGACTGTTTCAATATCTACATCTGTTTGTACCATCCACAAATTATATTTGACATTAAACAGTCAAGACAGAACTTTCTTATTAACACAGCGGTTCTCTTTGCTCTGGCTATATTAAATCCTTCTTTGTAGAAAACCTGAGTATTTCATCTAGCTTAGCTCCTTCCAGACACGAAATGACATTTTCACAAAGTGCTGCAAAGGAATTTAAAGTTTCAACATTACTTAAAAAGGGACCTAATTTCTTTGAGGAAATAGTTGATGAAATCGGGTGTTACTTTACAAGTCCGTAATTAACTTTTAATTTACTTTATGGTTCATGGAGTCGTGTTTGCAAGAGGCCGGTGCATGTTGAAATTGTTCTTGATTTTATGGAAATTAAAATTTTAGGACTATATTTTCCCTATTATATTTTATGTTCCCTTGTTAGTTGATGTATAAAACCGTGTATGTGGTAACTTCATGGTGTTAAATACGGAATCCTATATACCGCATGGCAAACTTTATCATATTTTCCATCGCTATTTACATATTGCATTGTAACAGCATAACGACTACATTCTTGTACAATAAACTATTGGATATTTTTTCAGCCTAGCTTTAGCAAATTTTATCTGACCTGAAAAAATATCCTACAAAACGTACCTACATACATATTGGTGTTTTCAACCATCGTAGGCGGACATACGTATTATTTCTTGTTTTTCTTTTTACGTCTCTTTGACCAACAGTAACTAAGTTTTCGTATAAACACAGTAAACTAATCAAATAAAACAGAACAGCCTGTATTTTCACGCGTTCACAGAGGTGTTTATAACGTCTATCATGAACTACCGAAGCTACCTACTCACAGAATATCATTTACAAATCTGTAGTCTGACTACGAAGTCATCATGACTAAATCTCGGCCTAGACACTACTTCGGGTTCCATTACCGCATCCTTCGATTTCTCGGCCTAGGCTGGTGGCATCACCCAGAAGAAGGAAAAACGACTAACTTCCCAGGCTGGTACCTCTACTACTCCATCGTTACCCAGGTAGTCTGGGTAGCTGGCTTCGTGGGCTTGGAAACCATAGACCCTTTTGTAGGCGAAAAGGAAATGGACCGGTTCATGTTCAGTCTGTCTTTTGTCATCACGCATAATCTCACCCTGATCAAATTGTATATTTTCTTCTTTAAGAACGTTGATATTCAGGAAATAGTGCGCACTTTAGAGATTGAATTATATGATTACTATCAGAACATAGAAAAGAATCGAAAAACGGTGAAGATATCGAAAATAATCACGGGATCTTTTATTTTCTTTGGATGGCTGACTATTGGTAATGGAAATGTATACGGAACAATTCAAGATCTACACTGGAAGTCCTTAGTAGCCACTCTGAATGATACTTCTCAGATTCCAGTTCGGACGTTACCGCAACCGATTTACATACCTTGGAACTATCAGAAAGATAAATCATACATTCCTACATATGTTCTTGAAACGGTCGGGTTACTATGGACTGGGCACATAGTGATGACCATTGATACTTTTATTGCATCTGTTATCTTACACATGGGGGCGCAGTTTGAAATATTGAACGAGGCTATAACGACGGCGTACGACCGGACAATGACGTCACTGAGGGAAGGCATCCGTCCTGAAGATAGTGGTCATCAAGGACAGTCAGACAGGCAGACTTCTATACTAAGTGTGGAAGATAGCAATGAGAGGATAGTGCACGCATTCATACCGAAGGAGAAAATTGACGCGGCACTGCAAACGACTTTCAGAAATTGCTTTCGACAGCATCAAGTTCTCATCAAGTGAGTATAGAACCATATTTGTTTTTCAATATACGAAATTCCTAAGATGGTAAACACTTTAATTTTGTACTCAAAATGGCTAAAAACTTTCGTGTATAAATAGGGTGACAAGACCACGTGCCAAGTCGTGGTGGCCTAGTGGGTAAAGAACCAACCTCTCGAGTATGAGGATGTGGGTTCGATTCCAGGTCAGGCAAGTACCAATGCAACTTTTCTAAGTTTGTATGTACTTTCTAAGTAATCTTAGACACCAATGGCTGATAAAAAAGGTGAAGGAAAACATCTTGAGGAAACCTGGACTATATAGTCTGAAATCACCAACCCGCATTGAGCAAGCGTGGTGATTAATGCTCAATCCTTCTCCGTGTGAGAGGAGGCCTGTGCCCAGCAGTGGGACGATAAAAAGGCTGTAACAGTAACAGTAACAAGACCACGACCAAGACCAAGAGAATTCAATCATAACTTTATCTGCATTTAATGATTACATAATTATGTTTTTATGACGAACATTAATTTTTTGACAAATATATTTTTTTTTTGTTAGACAAATAAATATGCAATAAAATACGACCTTAAATAACTCCCATAACAAATCAAACCCCATATCATGGTGCTGTTCAAATGAAACGCGATTATAATAGGAACAAAGGCTGTAATAAAATATCAAAGAGAAATCTCAAACAAATCAAGCTCTCTGTAAGTAATAAATTTTGTCCGTGATTGGTTTCTGAGATAAGCCATGGGGTCCTTGCATCTTTTTAGGGTACGTACGTAATGTAAAAACGCGTACCTACCTACAGATTTTTTGCCAGTCCTTCTCAGAAAGATTTCGATATGTCAGTATCGTTGCTGTTGTGTGTACAATTGTAGTTATCAGGAAATCATTCAAAACATATTTATTAGGTAGTAAAAGAACGCCCGCCGAGTTCTCATTATGAATCTGGGCTTACACTAAACTTTTGATCTGAATAAATAAATAAATAGAAAATTATCAAGTTATTACAAAATCGAATAATACGTGTTAATACATATGTAGGTGCACCTCTTTTACACACTTCTAGTATTATATTCCAAATCATAAACAATGGGTAGGTTCACTTTAATTTTCTTTTTTTCTCATAAACTTAAGCTTGCGACAATGATCAATTTCTATCTTATCCCTAACTTACTAACTTGAGTAAAATATAATGTCGTCCGCATAGGTCCGCTGTTCACGGGATCTTGGTCTTTAATTTGAAATGCCACTTCAAAGTTTGCTCTTGGCTCCGGACTAATTTATTCTTGAACAACCACAAAAATAAATTGCTAATTGACTCAATATTGACCGCGGTTCCACTTCCAATTTTTTTGTACTTTGTATGAAGTGCAGGATTAAAACTTGGATGTGATTTAAATAACACAATTATTTGCCAGCTGTTCAGTATTTTAAAATTAGCTTGTTCTCACTTGTACCTGTCTCATGTCTTTACTCATTTGTTTATGAGACAAGCCTGCCTGCTTATTTAGAAGACAAAAATTATTGAATTCTTAAAAACTAGTTTATTTTTGACTCGTGATGTTTAGTTATTTTCTGCTTTTCATAATAAACAGAAAAGAACCGAAATCATAAGTACAAAACTTACCTCAAAGAAAGCCAACATGCTTTTCTGACTACGTAACCCAATTCCTGTCTATTTATAGCTACACTTACTCCTGTATCCAAACCCAAATCCTAATAATAGGGGTTAAAGTATGAAATTGCCGATTTGTACTGAAAATCTAAATTGTAATTTTTTTTAATTTTTAACAAACTTATTTAATCAAAATAGTTGCCATTATTATCTATACATTGCGGCCATCTAATAAGAAGGTCATTTATGCCGTTACGACAGAACTCTGAGGATCTAGACTGCACAAACTGTGTGAAAGAATTTTGATCTGCCTCCTGGGAAGAAACTTCTTGTGTCGCAGATAATTGTCCAAATCACAAAAAAAAGTGGTCGTCCGTTAGAGCAAGGTCTGGCGAATATGGAGGAAGACGAATAGTTTCCAACTGCAGTTCCTGAAGAGTTAAAACGGTTTCTTTTGCTGTATGAGGCCTCGCGTTGTCATGGAGCAATAACGGTGAAGGTCGATTCATGAGTCGTGGCTGTTTTACTGCTAATTTTTTCAACATTATTCGTCTTCGGCTGGGTATCTGGGTAGTTTGACTAGGATCGGCGTTCACCGTCTCTCTTAATTTCTCGTTAATCACCTGTCAGGCGGTCTTTTTCATGGCTCGTTCTTCAAATCGAAGTTTCCACCACGAAAGCGTTTAATCCAAAATCGCACGGTGCGTTCATTAGCAGACACCTCTTCAAATGCAGCATTGATATTGCGGGCTGTTTCTGCCGTTTACTTCCGCGTCGGAACTCATATTCAAAAATTACTCAAATTTTCGCAGTATCCATCTTTCTTGTTTAAGTTGAATAACAAAAACAATTGAACATCGATAATCAAATGTTTCACATTTTTTAAAAGAAGAACATCACAGAAACCACGTGAAAAAAGTTTCATTCGAAAACCTCAAACCATGAAGACTCTATGGCAATTCAAAAACCT
This sequence comes from Helicoverpa assulta, assembly GCA_963856015.1. Taxonomy (NCBI): domain Eukaryota; kingdom Metazoa; phylum Arthropoda; class Insecta; order Lepidoptera; family Noctuidae; genus Helicoverpa; species Helicoverpa assulta. The sequence continues at coordinate 10,769,584 of CAWLCW010000023.1, forward strand.
ACTAGAATAAAACGGCAATTTCATACTTTAACCCCTAATATTAAGGAATTAAAGTATAATGTCAAACGTAAATAACAGATATAAGTAGTTAATGTACTTTGTATTCAGAAAACGTGCGCCGGAGTAACGGAATATTCTGTATCATGTGTTAAGCTAGGCAATCACGGACATTTTGTATTCCAGTCTGACTTTTCAATCTGTTTGCACAGCTTTTCAGTGTATTATAGACTGCTTGTTCTAACTCACATATATGATGAAAAGTTTGACGTATTTCGCATTCTCTTTTCGAATGATTTTGCAAAATGGATAATGAGATAAGTTTTAATCGTCGTTTAACCTACTAGCTTTTTACCGCGTTGTCACCCCTTGTCCTGTTGAAACTACTTCCCATAACGAGATAAAATATAGCCTAGGTCTTCCAAGCATAGTTTAGCTCCCTAATAGTGAAAATCTTTTCTAATCGTCTCAGTAGTTTTGAAGCCGAAATTACAAATCAAAAATATCTTCTTTAATATCAAGTATGATAACTCATTAATAAAGCAGGCAGGCAATAAAAGTAACACAGTTTCTTCGAACAATGCACATATTGTGCGTTACGAACTGAATAGAACGTCTCCATTCAAAAGCTTCGAGTTACATACATTACGATTCGCGCTTGCCATCCCAGACTAAGTACTATAAAGTTTTTGGCAGCCACCCGACTTGGACCAGCGGAACATCCTAAACTGTCATAAAGTGCAATGTGAATTAACTGGAAGGTTTGGCGGCGGCGTCCCGAGCCAAACTTCGACGTACTTCGGCAAATAAGCTCGCAAACAGTGACCAATTACATCAACATACGTATAAATTGAGCAATCGTGTTAATTCTCCTATTCTGGTACTTCAAATAGAGCCGTTAGCTTCTCCTCTAATAGCATTTTCTTATTAAGAATACCTATTTGATCATAAGTTAAACCTAAACTAATTCCAGGATAATTCAAACTCTTTCTGAGTTCATAAACATAGACCAATCGACTGACCTCATTTTACATGAAACATTCAATAATGTGAACACCTCACACGGCAAAACTATTTTCATTTTTAATACAATGCGAGGAACGCAATCGTTCTGCTGTTATTGGAAACGTGGCGCCTACTACAAACACAGATATTTGCGGGGTCAATAAGGGACAGGTCTGAAAAATGATGGGTATCCCGCTGCGTAAAAAATGTCAATCCACAGTCGATACGAAAGCAATAAGGGGCCCGAGACTCGTGGATATGTCATACTGCAATATCTCAGGATTAGGTACAACTTCAATATTGTCAGTTGGTTTGCCTTTTTTTCACACTTAAATCAACATAATCTGCGCTTTATATTCACCTTTCTCCGCAGATATTAGAATAAAGTTTTCACTACGTATACTACTGTTACGAGTATATTACAGTATTTTTTTACATTATTTTCAGTTGCGTGGAGAAGTTCTCTAGAACTTATTCGTACGGCTTCATGACTCAACTGCTCTCCAGCATGGCAGCCATTTGCGTAGTAATGGTTCAAGTTTCGGTAAGACTCATGGATAGTAGAAGCTTTATTTCATCTCCATATTTTAGCATATTTTTACTCCATAACATTTATTTTGCATCTTTGTTAGCATGTTGTTCTGTAGGCGTCGGAATATGGTTGCAAACTTTAGCCATGTTTGCTTTGCCTATTTGTCGCTGGAATAGATAAATCAAATTCCGCCTGGCCACGCTACTAGTCTGAAAGTCAAAGGGAACACTCAAGCTCTCGGCAAAATAGATGGACAGTCAGCTTCAAATCAAACTACAAAGCCATGCGTTCCACCTTTATTAAGACCTTTCCTCGTATGAAACAGCTCCGAAATTAATCAGCGTGCATGCAAGAATGTTTCAAACAATGCAAGCTTTAAAGGCGAGATTCCACTTATGTGGGTACAGCATTGTGACGCACACAAATGTTGCTTCTGGTCTGCTCAGTCTAGCAACCAATAACATATTGCGTGCAAACCTTTATAAAATGTCGACCAAATTGCAACTTTTGTGCATGCCGGCAGTGGACTACGGCCTATGCGTACAAAGGACAATGCTATTCTTTGTATGGAAGTTGGGCTCAAGAGTTGTCCACGGTAACTGCATAGTGTATTATGTTCCATAGGCTTATAATAGGTCCCAGACCGAAATATTTTGAAATCTATTCCAGGAGTCCTGAGAAAAACTGGTTTGACTCTTATTCAATATTACGAAAAATATGCTTACGAACTCTTAACTATTCCACTTTTATTATCTTAATTGAAATGCATTATAATATTAATCGACAAATACGAGGTATTGAACGAGAATTTTTTTTACCGACTTCAAAAAATGGAGGAGTTTCTCATTTAGTTAGTATTCTTTTTACGTTTTTACGTGCATAACTCCGTCGTTTACCAACCGATTTAAATAATCATTTTATTGTTTGAAAGGATTTAGTTTCCAAATGGTTCCTTTGTTATTCGGTCCAGGGTCTGGTGATAGAAACCTTAAAACAATAGGGAACTCTCGGAAATTGTAAGCACATATCGAATAAAAACTTGTCATTCGGGTATATCTCTCCGACACCACAAAACAGTGGAGGTTAAAACCTGACCTGACGATGGAGACGACAGTGAGACGAGGGAACTCCTCAACGGTATCTATTTACTACCTCATGTTCGAGCTTATTTTATTCGTCTTGATAAGATTTTTCCATTGCCATTATGGATATTAATTGCATGACGCTACACGAACTTAGGACTGATTGTGGTAGATAGAGACTGAAAAGCAAGAGAAAAAACAATTTCCTTTAAACGTCTATTCCTGTTTTTTTTATCCTATTAACAGTGAAACCACTAACTATCTGAATGTTATTTCAAGATAAGAGGTTGTTAGGTTTGTGGCTGCTTAAAATGGCTAGCTAACAATGGCTGGCTAACATTAGAACAGGTTTTTCTCGGGACCTCTGGGACCGATTTCAAAAATATTTGGATTCCGTCTTAAGAGTGAAGTAAAGAACCTATTTTAACCATTCCCACTACTGGGCAAATGGCTTGGGCTTTGTAAAGTGACTGTTCAAGTTGAACATTAGAACTGGTTTTTCTCGGGACCTCTGGGACCGATTTCCAAAATATTTGGATTTCATGTTAACAGTGAAGTAAAGAACCTATTCTAACCATACCCACTACTGGGCAAATGGCTTGGGCTTTATAAAGTGACTGTTCAAGTTTAAACATTAGAACCGGTTTTTCTCGGGACCTCTGGGACCGATTTCCAAAATATTTGGATTTCGTGATAACAGTGAAGTAAAGAACCTATTCTAACCATTCCCACTACTGAGCAAATGGCTTGGGCTTTATAAAGTGACTGTTCAAGATTAACATTAGAACCGGTTTTTCTCGGGACCTCTGCGACCGATTTCCAAAATATTTGGATTCCGTCTTAAGAGTGAAGTAAAGAACCTATTCTAACCATTCCCACTACTGGGCAAATAGCTTGAGCTTTATAAAGTGACTGTTCAAGTTTAAACATTAGAACCGGTTTTTCTCGGGACCTCTGCGACCGATTTCCAATATATTTGGATTTCGTGATAACAGTGAAGTAAAGAACCTATTCTAACCATTCCCACTACTGGGCAAATGGCTTGGGCTTTATAAAGTGACTGTTCAAGTTTAACATTAGAACCAGTTTTTCTCGGGACCTCTGCGACCGATTTCCAAAATATTTGGATTTCGTGTTAACAGTGCAGTAAAGAACCTATTTCGACCACTTACACTACTGGGCAAATGGCTCAGGCTTTGTTAAGTGACTATCTATGGAGAACATTTGAACCGGTTTTTTTCGGGACCTCTGGGACCGATTTCAAAAATATTTGGATTTCGTGTTCAGAGTGCACTATGGAACCAGCTGGAACTACTCCCACTGCTGGGCAAACTTTGAGCCCAGACCCTGGCATTGTCCTTTTTTCACGAGCTATTTCGGTGGAATTTTGCCTCATAGGAACAGTATTGAAACCTGAGTCAGTAAATGTCAAAGTTTTCAAGATAATAAGACCATAAGCAGGAACCGAAGTAATCCGAAACTTACGTAAACGTGAGTGGTGTCCTACAAATGACAGTTTGATGTCTCTGCTTTGGCAACGCGCCAAAAATAACGAGCCTCTTGTTAGACTTCAAATAAACCTTCCTTCATGTTGTGTGCTTAAAATTAATTACTTACACTGGCTTTTGTACGGGAACCGGGAATATGGCCTTTGTGAAGGTGATAAAGGAAATGTGTCAAGATGGCACGGTGCCTTCTCTGTAATGACAACTACGATCGCCAATGTCTCATTCATGAGGAGTGATTAAAGCGTATCTTCCAATTTCAATGTAAATACTATCTGGAATTGGATGTTCTCTAGATCTAAAGAGCGGTCGTTTTGATGTCTGGCGACTATTTTATTCGTATTTTACTACTTTTTTATTGATTTTCCTAAATGTACTCAGTACTTATAAGGTTTAGGTTGTGATGATCAATGGTTTATCTTACAGCAAGACGCATCGAGTTTCAAGTCAGTAAGACTGATCACTTCTGTGGCGTTCTTCTTCGCTATGATAACTCAGCTGGGTATGCAGTGTTTTACTGGAAATGAATTAACTTTACAGGTAAGTTCCATGTCCTTATTTTTTTTCTTACATTCATTGGTCCCTATAAGCAGTTTTCTTTCAAATAATTTAAATTATTTTCCTATATACAAAGGTTTAATTGCAAACATTCACTCATTGTGCACAAACAACTCTATTAAGTCTGTTAGTGAGTTGCAACAACAAGCACCCAGTTTATATATAATAGAAATCCCTTACCTTTGAATTAAATGACCAGTTTGCCACACAAAGACCTAATCAAGGAACATTCCTTTCTTCGTGCTTAGTGGAACAACTTGCTTCATGTCCCCAGGCTGAGCGCATATCAGACGCAGTAATGCAATGCAAGTGGGAGCGTATCCCCACGCGCCAGCGTCGACTTCTGCTGATGATGATGATGAGAGCCCAGCGGCCGTTGCGGCTGACTGCTGCTGGCTTCACCAATATGGACAACGCTTGTTTTCTTGCTGTAAGTTTTACGTCAACCCTAACTTTCTGACTAATGTGCGAAAATGTGAAAGCCGACTCCAACATAGTTGAGAAGAGGCTAGGGAAATGATGAAGACGTGTGCAATTGCGAAGTTTTTTTTTTTTTGATTAGAGACTATCATTGGATTCTTTATGTTAAGATCGTAAGTATCTTCTTGCGCTAAGAAGATCTTTCAGAAAGTGACTAACATTTTATCTGCCGTGTCATTCCGAACGACCTTATTTCATGCATGTTCAATAATCAAAATCTACCAGTCTATTTTACCATAACAAACCTGGCTTTAATAGTTTTACTAACAGACAGACTTACATTCAGATTTGTAATAATACCGTGGAACTACAGAAGACCCAAATTAGCGCTTGATTGATAAGGATACTCCGGGCGAATCTCAATGGACTTTCGTGAATCTTGTTTGAGCAAACTTGCTTGTTTTCGACCGGCCTAGGCCCGTCCAATGGGGAAATAAATAAACCGCTAACCAATGATCCCTTTAAAAACAAGGGATAGTTGATTTGAATATTTCTTTGTTCTTTGTTAATCAAGTTTGAAAATAGCTATGTATTGTATATGTGTACTTTCAACTGATAAGTTTACTATTTTATAAATACTTTAAACCATATTTCTTCTATTGCTCTATTAAATAAGGAGTACCATTTCATTTCCTCGACTGCGTCAAAACAAACAAAATAATCGGCTTTAACATGCTTATTAATTATCCTACTTACAATATAATTGCTTCACATTTAAATGTTAACAAAACGATGAGATTCTTTTGTTTTAGTTTACCGTGAGAAAGTTCTTTTCATAAGACAACAGGGCGATTTTTAATTTCAAACGTTCATTATCTTTTGTGTGTATTCTTTTATTTCTCTATAGAAATATTAGGTTCTTTTTTTTTTAAATCTAGCATTATTATTCTGCACTGATCGTTCTATAAAGTGCGTTTATCAGTGTTCTGCGCTCGATTGCCCGTAATTGGACGTCGAAATGACGTCATGAGCGACCACCAATCACGCTGATTAATTCAATAACTTGCCTCATTGGCAACTTCATAGACACAGGCCCTATGTACTGTTGTGTAGAATATTTTACTATTGTTACTATGGAAATACAGATCATTAGTTCAAGAAAAACACGGGTCATTTCTAGGAATGTGATGAAGTTTCATTATAATAGAAAGGACTTTTAAAAAACTTGACTTTAAAAGGCTGGCGGTAAATATTATTTAAAAAAACTCTTTTACATTTTTGATGGAATATATTATAAGTAAATAACAGTAAAGAGGAAGTACACTTAGTAAAAAGATAAAGCCTAAAAATCGCCTAAAAAGCATAAAGCCTCTGATGAAGATCAGAGAGGACTTCCAATTTTGAAACTAGCAACTCCAAACTTCGTCTTATTAGCTTGTAAAATTCAAGTCTGTTGTAACTTAAAGTTATATTGAGAAAGGACGCTCAAGAGCCGTCTGAATAAATATTAATGAAAATTAATATTTCAAGCGAAATAACTCTGTTTGTTTCAGATTATGAAGGCAGCGTATTCTTATTACGCCGTACTCAGTCAAAGACAGGAGTGATTTCAACGAAAGAAAATAAGAAACATTATTTTAATAATTATTTAATTATAATCTTTTTACATCTGAACTTTGTCGCACATAACTACAATCTAAACTATCACAGTTTCTTCGTACGTATAAAAATTATAAAAGTAATAAATTAATTAGATGTAGTACTAGTTTATTACCTACTTACACTTGACCACTGCGGAACATATCCAAACTATTTTCCGACGACCTTTAGTTAAAGGATACACAAAAATGTTTTACTTTTCTTACGTTATTTTTACACAAGCACAAATCAACCATACACTGTTCCTTATTTAAATTTAAAAATAGAATCGAATTAAATATTGTCAAAGGATCTTTTTAGTTTATTATTTGGTGTCAGTGTCTATTTCATAAGTACAATGGGCTCTAGTCTCGTACATATTTCACGAATCAAAGTTCAGTAGTGGCGGCTTAGGGGTCGTTGACCGCGATCTGTCTGTTGTCTTTATATCCAGAACTGTCATTTCTTCAGACCTGGAAAGAATATTATCATTCAAAAAACGAGGAAGAAATAAAACTTCGTAATAGGGTAGTTCCCAACGATTCAAATACATTCTTTTATTGAACCGTAAAAAACTGCAACTTCCATGGAATATGTATACCTAAAGTACAAATAAGTGACGTCACAGACTTTTCACGTCAGACTGTATACTTGTTTTGCTTATATTGTCAATAAAAAAATGAAATCAAAACGATAAATGAAAGTGACATTATTTTAAGGTTTTTTACTAAATGAAATAGGTCAACGTATTTTTGAACTTGTCAACTACCCAATTATGCATAGGTAATTAAATAAGCCTCTTTAAAAACCTTCAAAAATTGGAATTCTAATTTCAAAAACGTTCACAAATTAATTGGAATATTTATCTATGGAACGAACAAAAGCATGTCGTCGAACAAACCGGTAATGTACACACAAACCCATTTAGCATTATGCTAATAAGTTCGCACTTCGCGTCAACCGCTCTATTCAGCGCCAACCAGGAAATTATAAGGCTCACGTCGATATACATACGAGTATGCTAACCTATAATATAGGTGTATAATTGAGTTACGTGTATATCGAACAGATTTTCTAGGGATATTATGCCAATCTGCTTTGAGCAAGATTATAGATTAATACTCGTGCCTTCCGTGTAGGTTTTAGAAAAGGAATATATCCAAAATCAGGTAAAAATTACCTATGTAAAGAAAATAGTATGGTGATGGAATCTTTAAAGGTTCTTAAAACAGACAAACACGTGTTATTCCTCTGATTTCATCAAGTAGGCAATTTTGACATTATCATTTGAATTTAATTTCCGGTTCTGCTTTGTACTGAAACCAGAAAAACATCTTTCGTTATTCTGTTTGCTAAAAAGCCCGTACGATATGTATATGTATGTAAATTATGTCTTTAAAAATGTTATCCATTACTACAGAGAAGGTCCGAGCATTGTCCGTTCAATGCAATTTTCGTTTAGTGTGAAAGTGCTGTAACTTTCACACTTGTGGATTGTGGATTTTGTCACGCATTTTCTAAAGTAATCATTTGTACCGATAATGTTGTCAATTATTTGTTATCGCTTGTATACGGCCTTACGAACCGACCAAGCGCCAAAAAGTCTTCTATTGCTAAATCGTGCTTAGCCTTCGGAAATACAAGTACCAGGACACCATAAACACATAGTACCTGTCTTCTTCAGTATGTCCAGCGTTGTAGAACACGTCAGGTAGGGGCGAGTCGTGCTGGCTCAGCAGTGAGCTGCCAGCTCTCGGCGAGTGAGGACCGTGTGTCGCGTACGGAGAGAACGGGACTGCAGCTCGTAGGGCTGCTAGAACTAGGAGCATGCCGCCTGGAGACAAAAAAAATACATTCAAAGTCAATTCTTATTTTTTCAAATAGGTCTATAAAAGCTCTTTCGAAACGTCAAGCTAGTTGCACGGTTCCAAAGAGTTGGTCTCATTGACAAGAACCGGCAAGAAACTCCATAGACATTATTTTTAAAGGAAATGAATTTAAAATTAATTACAATAGTTTTCTATCTATTTCTGTGAAAATACAATGCAAATTAAGCTAATAATTATGTCTATTAAAAAAAATATATTGGCTAAATAAAAATATTTTTTCACCAGTCTTGCTTACCACCAGAATATCTAAAAGGTGATGAAGATTGTTATTGACATAAGTAATTTCTATCTTAACTTAGACCCGATTGTTGGTCTTCAAAAAGAAACATTATCTATTAGGCAATGTCCAGGCTATTGATCTCGAAGGGTCACGAAAGAATGATTATATCCCACCTACAATTCCTCAATGACTGACCGTGGCTTATGATAAAGGACAGTCCTAGTTTTCCGATAACACATGTCTTTACCGGTAGACTACGTTTGGAGGTTGCTAAAAATAGGTAAGAGGGTCAGCTGGTTCGTGACTTATGCTGATGACATCAGACTGCGTTTGCAAATAGTTGTAAGAGACATTATAATCTGACAACTTATTTCCCGATAATATATCATGCAGTAAGTACCTATTTACTATTATACTTATTATCTATCATTTATTGCACACTTAACAAGAAATACACAAATAATAGAGAAATTTTATGTACAACGACAAACTGAACCCAGAAATTTACAATTTGAATTAAACTGTCTACTTCCACTAGATGCCTATATACATAAATCTGCAGAAACTTTATGACTAATTCGATAAATGGAAGCATTCTATCAACAAAAGTAGTTCCAGCTCCCTTAAGCCCGGAATTCCGGCATCATTTAGAGCAATGGACTTACAAAGCGTAATGGAAATAGGAAGATTTCTTCAAGTCTCGTTTACGCCGTAATAGTAAGTAGTTACGTCGTCGCGTACAAAAACATGGCGCGTAAACAGCTCCCAGTTCCCAGCTTGCACAAAAAAAATTCGGGTCGCGCGGTAACTGACAAAGCTTAAAGAAAAGTTTTGAACGTGCACGCGGAAATGAAAAGGGACAAATTGAAAAATGTATGCCAGAGAATACGTAATGAATTATTTTGGATCGGAAAATACCTGGTCGTTGATTTTGCTTCTTATACTTTTGAGTACATTTTAAAACTTTATACGCCCGCGGAGAAATTTATTTTCTCCGGTTAATCAATGGCTTTCATCAATTCAAATTCTTTTTTAAAATGTAGATACATATATGTTATTTCGAAACAGGCAAAAGTTTGCAAGTCTTGAAGGATATTGAAGGATCCCCTTTAAGTCTTGTAAACTTTAACGTACTTAATTCAATCCAAGCACCAGGTACTCTAAAATAGCCACATCTTATCATTACACCTACATAACCAACTCACCAGAAATAGTAGCCAGCATAGTAAGATGAGCGAACAGCAACGCCGTCGCCGCGCACGCATACATCGCCGCACGCGCGCGCCCGCACGACCAGCGCGCGAAGTCCCAGCAGCGGAGTGACAGCGTGTACTCCCCTCGACGGCAGAGTAAGTCCACGAATAATGCCGCCACCCACATCGTTTCTAGGATCAGGACTAGTGCTGCACCCACTCTGTGTACAAAACGGTGTAAAATGAATTTGAGTGAACTACGAAAAAAGGTGTCGTATTTGAGGATCAAAGAGGGCTGATTAATATTGACAGTCGAGGTTGTCTTTCATTAGATGAGGTTCGAATTTCAAATGATGTTCTTTCAAATTTAAAAAAAAATATACGGAGAAAAACAGAAGAACGATTTAATAAAGAATTTGTTCCGATAACTTGATTTAGGAAGAATTACTCAAACGAAATAATCGTAATCTTCATTGCTAGTTCCAGAAATAGCAACTTGTTTCGCAGATGCAGAAATTACACTGAAAATTCCTCAGACAACAGTTTTCAGAATTGTTATTTTTATTGTGTTTTATAAAATAAAATTTCATCTTTATTCTTAGAAAAGCCATCACAAGTATTATGTCTACTTTTGATCTCTGAAAATTCTTTTTTTTTCGTGCATTAATTCGTACCCAAATTCCCTTTAACCGCTTTCCAGAAAAAAATAGTTCTTAATTACACAAATGAGCATCTACTTATTAGTAGCCGAAACTATTCCGAGTCCAAGTGACATTTACGAGCATTTAGATTCATATGGCGTAAACTAGACACAGACGGTCTCCATATATCAAGGGGATAAACGGTCATAGGGTAACATTAACTTCCAATGTGCAATCGAAAATACATGTTTCTTTTTACTTTGATAACCAAAATACCAGATAATTACTTTTACACAACAGAAGTTACACTACAATAGATTTTAACTCAGGAAGTCGGGACTTAGCGAGGTTCAAATCCTGGACTAAAACTTAATTAAGAGTTTCGTACTATTTTAAAATTAAAAATAAGACCCTCTTTTAATGCAGGACTCACAAATAAATAGAACAGCTTCCAGGAATTTCAATCTACAAAGGTATGGGAGAAATGGGACTCGAGATTACATATCCCATAATTATGATTTGTTTTAAACCTTCAGTCCTTTAGTTTTAGTTAATTTTAGTAAAAATAAAAAAAAAAATTCTGCCAAGTAATTTCTATAAAACATTTCTGTCTCGTTCGCTTAATAAATTTTTCAAAATTGAAAGCTGTAAAAACATTTTTATAGCAGTTCCCGATCTTACGGTAACAGTTATAAATTGTCTGAACTTAGTCTTCGTTTCGTTACACGTTGAAAACAAAGGTAAGACGTACCTACTTCAGTTCGAAGTTGATAATTAAATTGTATGGTCGGACTTCAGTTTCACCTGTAAGTTACTGTGTGAGACTTTTGTAGCGAAATAGGACTTGAAGACATGTGTAACGAAATAACAAAGTTTATAGAAAAGTCAGTGTTCTTCCAAGCGCTAAGCAGTAGTTTCTAAAATAGGTATTTTAGGAGTATAACTGCGAATTGAATGGTCAGTCCTGCGGAGTCCGGATTTGTGCCATAGTCAGCATTTTTTCTTGAGTTGATAGAGTCATTGAAGGTATAGTATAAATGTATACTCACAGCAGACCCGGCGCTATATCATATCCTAGCACCAGCAGTTCTGTACCAGCACCGCTCATCACTGTAACAATAATAGAAGTTATAGATCAAGAATATAGAGCATTAATTCACTAAAAAAACCATTTACCTATCGAGAAACAAGTTCCTACCAACAGCAGTGGCGGGGCAAGACCTAAATTTGATGTGGGCAAGACAGATTTCGCGAGGCCCTGTTCTATAACGACCTGAAGACGGATTCTTTAAAATAATAAAAACAAACACTGCCAAGTTTTTATTCATAAAAATACAAATTAGGTTAAAGTCGCTGGCAGAAGCTAGTATTGAATAACACAATTATACGTGTAATTATTCTATAGTGCCTGTTTTAACTGTACCAGCGCCCTGGGCGAGATTCCTACGGCGCCCTCCAACTGCAATTCAAACCCATAGGAAAAACAGAGACATATGCAGTTACCGATTGCGCGAGCGAAACGAGCGATTTTTTTTTATAGTTAACAAGTCAAAGCAAAAATTACGTAAAATGTAGCCCAATCGTACATAAGTCATTGCTGGTTGGTGAAGGCAAAAATACGGAAACATAGCTTCTGATAACGCGAGCGAAGCGAGCGCGAATTTTTTTGTAATATTTTAGAACTCAAAACAAAAATTACTTAAAATGTAGCCCAAACGTACGTATAACTCTTGGTTGACGCCTATGTACTAAAATTTTGTTACTATTGAAAACAACTGTAAAGTGAAGCAAGCCTGAAAATTTTTGAGTTTTGGATCACTAAAAGTCCTAAACATAGTAAACATACATAACAAAAGGCAACTGTGAAGTGAAGAAGCCGCGAGCGAAGGGAGCGCGAATTTTTGTGAGTATTAGGACATTAAAAGTAGCTATATGTGATAAAAAATTGAAGCGTAAAGTAAAGAAACCGCGAGCGAAGTGAGCGCTTTTTTTTTCTTCGACGTCTGCAGCAAATTTGCTTGTCCCTAAAACCGCTACTCTATTGTTATGCGCCTAGCGACTGCGTTGCGTACTTGGATTTGATTGCTTGGCTTCCTAGTAAAGAAAGTAAACAAATAAAACCAGGGATACCCCGCACTCTGGTTGGCGGCAAATGTTGCCAGACTAAGAAAACATGTTTCACAACAAAATTGATTTATATCTTTTATTTTATTTTATTCTCGCTTTAAAAATTTTTGAGGCGCGAGGCCCCTTGTACCGCAAGGCCGTAGGCGGTGGCCCACGTCGCCCACGCCTTACGCCGCCTCTGACCAACAGTTTAGTTTTTGTGAATATAATTTGCTATATTGAATTGTATAAGTTGTAATTTAATTATAATTAAACTAGCTTCTGCCAGCGGTTTCACCCGCATCCCGTGGGAACTACTTCCCGTACCGGGATAAAAAGTAGCCTATAGCCTTTCTCGATAAATGGGCTATCTAACACTGAAAGAATTTTTCAAATCGGACCAGTAGTTCCTGAGATTAGCGCGTTCAAACAAACAAACAAACAAACTCTTTAGCTTTATAATATTAGTATAGATTGTAGAGGTAATAGACAGCTGTGTTGCTGGGAAGTTTGTTCTTCACCACTTCTTCTTCCCAGCCATAACACTAGGAAGTGGTGAAAGGGGGGGCATTTTGGGGGTGCTGTCCTTTTGTAAATTTGACGTGAAAAAGTGCTAAAAACTAGCCTAGTTTCAATAAACGTTTTTGACTTTGACTTTAACCCGAGTTCCTTAAGAATGACTTCATTCATCATGACAAAAAGGCTATTGTCTTCCTCAATAAATGGGCTAACTTAAACAAACATGCAAACAAACTCTTTACCTTTAAAATATTTGTAAGTATAGATTTGTCATACACCGTGACTTTTTAGTCGTCTTACAAAGGTGGTCCACTCAATCTATCCGACATAAAATACCACTAGACACGATTATTAATTTTATAGCCTTACTTAATTAAGATAATAAGTGCAAAGAAAAATACTGAAAAAAAAAATGTTTACGTATCAAACGGTAGAAAGTAGGTACCTTCCCAACGCGCCGCGCTCCATTGATACAAGATTCGGGCAGCGCTCACAACAGGGTGTTCTTATAATCTACGTCATGCATCATAATAATGAATTAATTTTTATTTTTAAATTATTCAAATCTCATAAATATTTTTTATTTTTATATGAACGTTTACTAGTCATTGGATACATGAAGTGGGCTGCCGTTGTAAGACGACTAAAAAGTCACTGTGTATAAAGAACAGTTATAGTTATCGGCACGGATATTGAGCTCTCGGCGAAAGAGTGGGGATCGCTTTGCGCACTGTACACAAAAGCCAATAAACCAAGAAATCGCTTCTGCGCAGATGAAGGTCAGGGCTCAATATCCCTGCCGATGATTATATCATTATGATTTGAATACCCAGATGGGTAGGTACAATATTATACAATGACTCTTTTCTAAAGTTCTTTACACATGAGTCTCAAATATTAAGCACGAGATAGGTCCAAGATTCGGTATTATATTGTCATACATAACAAGGGAAACCTCGAAGTCAGTGCTTATTAATAACAAGAAACTTAATAATATAAGTAAGGATACAATAACTCATAATAATCCGCTGCCGAACTTGGGGCTCTCATAACTTTTGACTTTCATAACTTTTAACTTTTGACGACTCGATGGCGCAATGGTCACCATGCCGGACTGCCGAACCTGAGGTCCCGGGTTCGATTCCCGGTTCGGTCGACATTTGTGTGATGAGCATGCTTGTTGGCCGTGGTCTGGGTGTTACAATATGTATTTACAAATATGTATATGTGTAGCTAAATGTAGTTTATCAGTTGTGTTAGCGCCCATAACACAAGTTAATTAATAACTTTCCATGGGGCTAACCAACCGTGTGTGGAAAGGTGTCCTGACATTATTTATTTATTTATTTATAACTAATCCGGAACAAAATTACGAGGATTAACGCCCTCGCAGTTCCGCAAAAACTTCTCCTTATAAAAGCCATAAAATAACTAGGTTAGCTACTTATTCAAATTATTGTTTACCGTTTTTGTTTATTACTGTTTTCAGGATTAAGGGTGGTCTTTAATGCGCTTTGAATCGATGTATTGAGAAATGGTGTATTTTACTTCTTAGAATATAAAGAGTTGTATCAAAAAATGCGGATGTGTTTAAGTAATTTTAGATTAGGATTCAAGAATTATTCAGTGATTTTGGTTTTGATTGGTTTATTGACTTGTTTATAATCAAAGAACTTCAAATTAACTTCGAACTGAAGTAAACGATAGTTTAAGCTATTTCACACGTCCACATTAAGTCGTGAGAAATTGCTATCACAGTCAGTATGAAAATGTCTTTTAAAAAGTTGGTATCAATAATGACATATCATCCACGTACTTATAAGTTTTTACGAAATTACTTTACAATTTGCTACTGTGTCATCTCCTTTCCATAATTCAATTGGTTCGAAAAAAACATCTATAAAATTTTCACAATATTTACCCACCTCTATTGTGATAACAAGTTGTCGATAAAACGCATTGTTTATACGAACAGAAGGCTCATAAAACGCGCAATAATTTATAACTATCGCATTCCTGAAAACGTGTGTTTTTACATTCAAATAACAGTAAATTAATTCAGTCAGTTTATCTGTTTCTCCAGCCTTCTGATAGTTTGTGTTGAGAGCAAACAAATCCTTTCTCCTGGAGTATACCATCGTGAATATGCATATTCTGCATTATAATGGTAAGGAAATTACATTTTTAGGTTTTCTTTTGTAACTTTACGAGATTCTAGACAGTAATTGTATACAATTGCATTTTAAATATTTTTTTGGAGTCATTCATTGTTTTCTCTTCTTAATTAAATAGGTACATTCGAATTTCTTCAAAAGTTTATCAGAATCTATCAACATTAAAACCACAACACAAATAAATCAAAATGTAAAAATATCCAAAAAATACTAGCAAAAGTTTATTCCGTCAAACTGACACATTTATCAAAGTGATGACTACAGGAACTGAAACAAGGCAATGAACTGTGAACGAATCACAAACTTTCAGCACTTTGTACTGAAAGCTGAAGATTGAAATATTTATTATTTAGCACCTACAGGGTTATGGTACCTTCCTCTCTTATATTACGTGTAATATCGTTTTGCTCGTGTTAGCTTTGATTTGCAAATCTGCGTGCTTGAACTCCTTCAGGACATAATCTAATACTCAGGGGAAACTCGTGAGTTTTGTGAAATATTAAAAGACTAGCTTCTGCCAGCGGTTTCACCCGCATCCCGTGGGAACTACTTCCCGTACCGGGATAAAAAGTAGCCTATAGCCTTCCTCGATAAATGGGCTATCTAACACTGAAAGAAATTTTCAAATCGGACCAGTAGTTCCTGAGATTAGCGCGTTCAAACAAACAAACAAACAAACTCTTCAGCTTTATAATATTAGTATAGATTGAGCGTTTTTCGAGCTAGAATCTAACGTAAATCTTTTTAATGGAGAGTGTAGGTTTGAAACCGTCTGATTAGTTAAATTAAAGTTTAGCTAGTTTAATATGATATGATGGGTATCTTTTGGGTAGTGAGCACATTTTCGTCACTGCCCAAGAAAAACAATTGAAGGCTTTAATTTCAATAATTCATCTTCATCTAAAAGACTCAGTTATTGAGTTTAAGGTCTCTATGTTTGTTATAAAAAGGTTGTTTTTACCTAAGGCCAGTGTCAGTACCTACATTAGGTAATATTTTTGTTTGTTTCTAAGTTCCGTTTTTTGTTGCAGTTTAAATTAGCAGTCATTGTAACTGCAACGCTGTTGTTTTATGTTTCAGAGTTCTCAGTAAGTAAGTATTCTTTATACTTTGTATCTTTAATTAAATCAGTCTCAAAGTGTTTCTAAGCTTTACGTTGCATAATTCTTATATTCTTTGTCTCTAAACGTAAAGTTAGCACAGATTAATATTAAATTCAGATTTTCTCTTCCAATAAAGCATAGAGTCCATTACGCTATAGGATTTAAATGTTGAAAAATATTTCGAAGAAATAAAAGCATACCACGCGAATCTAGCTTGATTTAAACGACTTTGAAATGAGAAGAAAATCCACATCGTTTACAAACCACATTTTTTAATCGTATTATACCAACTTTCCGAACTAGTTACCTACTTTGGTATAACATGCAGAAAATGAAGAAAAATTATCTTTTTCTTGAAGAAAAACTGGACTTGTCACAGCCAGGTGTCTACGTTTACAAAAGTTTCATTTCT
Organism: Helicoverpa assulta; assembly: GCA_963856015.1. Taxonomy (NCBI): domain Eukaryota; kingdom Metazoa; phylum Arthropoda; class Insecta; order Lepidoptera; family Noctuidae; genus Helicoverpa; species Helicoverpa assulta. Next base: position 10,786,578 of record CAWLCW010000023.1, read on the forward strand.
TCGCAAGTTATCTATAACTTTTACTCAATCTTCTGTTCCAAATCATTTTTCTATACAATTGTATTTTTTATTTGTATCTTCATTTAAAAAGAGGAATAATTTGAGAGAAGGATACCAGTGTTGTGTGTGTACAAAACTCCTATGTAAAAAGTCTCATATTCAAAAATTAATTAATTAATTAATTAGGCATGTTTTTACAAAAAATACAAAATACAAAATACAAAATAGTTTATTGTGTCAAAAAGTAAGTACATTACATGTTAACGTGTTTGGAGCCCCCATTTAAGCAAACAATGCCTGTATTAGAAGGCTCCGCTCTTTTTACATCATTGTCGTACACATAATACTAACACAGTTAATATTAAAGTGTACTGAGACCTTAGGGTAAATATGCAATGTAAGTACATTTTTTTTTTTATTTTAGTAACAATGTAGATAATCTTAAGAAATTTAATGTTTTTATGTTTTTAAGTCTTGTTCTAAAACGATTGCATAGCACAATTATTACAGGTACACTCATCTCATAACCATTTATTAAACTTAAAAATTAACTATGTCCAACTTGAAAACGAAACGATTACTTACTTTTTTTAATATAAAAAAAAAAACAAAGAAAAACTAATCATTATTGTTATAAATACCTACAAATCTTCATCTACAACTCAAAAAATATATTCATTTGTAGTATCCAATATTTTTTTTTAGTTTTCGAGGGGATAACCACTATTTAATTTATCTTAGAGATCCTGACCCACATAGTATAAGATAAAAGATCTGTGTCACCCACACATCAAATGTCTGCTTATCCATTCAGTCGTGAAAGCGTTACTTACTGAATTACTTTCGCTTTTATGATATTAAAGCATGGATTAGTATGGCGTTTGTCACTTATACCAGTATATCTCACATAATGTTTAGATGTAACCCACAGTGGGAGGGATCATTTCACAATTTTTGACATCGTTAAAAAAGTAAAATCCAAAACAAATCTCCTTAAATATGTATATTTTATGTAGCAGACATAACGTTAAAAAAGCTTTAGATAATATAGAAAACAAAAATACAAAAGATACTATGGTAAATGCCCTTAATTTACCCATACCGTCAAATGATCATTGAAAAATGACTAAGGTAATACCCACAATATTTTCAAACATGTATAGGTATATACTTTTGTATACCTATAGAGGTATACAAAAGTTAAATGGCTGATCCGTTTGTTCCAATCTGGTACTTCCAGCCACAGTAGGAATAGATTCCTAAAAATGTCTATCAAGCAATTATTTACCAGGCTAAAGGCTTCCATTTAATTGAATAAATAAGCAATAATTTCCACACCCGTTTAATCTCGGAAACAGTCCGTAACAGAATAAAACACACAATGGAATTACCCACCCTTATCCCATGGCATAAGGATGAATGAAGCAAAATTACCATTGACATTATGTAGAGACGTGACCATCATCCGTGAAAGGAACTTGAATTTCGACGATTCAATGAAGGAACAAGATTCTGATATACTAACAGATATTATACACTATAGAGGATATGAGGCTTTAAGGTAGGTATTGACGAATTTTCAAAAACCAGTTATTGAGTGATTAAAAAAAAAACATCTGTCCAGAAACTTTTTTGTTATAACTACCATACATGGATATATTATAGCTTAGCTCCCTACGAACGTTCAATTCGGGTACAAACAATTTAAAATTGATGCCCTCGGAATAGTTCCTAATCTCTTACAAACTATAGGGGACATTTTTGGATATAAAGTGTCTATATAATCAGTTATTCAAAAGGTTGACAGTGCAGGTATATATTTGACACGCCTACGGATAAACATCGGAAGATTAATACGATCTTGATATTTTTAGGTAGTAGTATTTTTACCAGAATTCTGTGTAGGTATAATTAGGATATCTCCTATACGACATTTCCTTTTTCCTGGCCTAAAATAAATTACTTAACTACTCCATTTGATCCAATTAGGGTAATCTTAATGTGGTGTTTCTCCGTTATTATCAGCATTAATTCATGTTTATCATCTTATACGTCATCAATAATTAAATTGGTACATATCATATTAATTCTCAGCACGTGTAAGAAGTTAAATTACCAAAATCACAAACAAAACAATTCAGAGTCTGATCTTGTTAATAACTTGGAAATGCGTACACACCCACTATTGATGATCAAATCAATCAGAGGTACTTTAGAATATTTCTCTGTTTACAATCGAAGAAATTATATTAACTACGCATCTTTCTAGTGACTTGTGATAAATAGAACTCCGAAAGACTTGTGAGATACGTATCACTACACATAGTATAAAACAAAGTCGCTTTTTCTGTCCCTATATCCCTGTGTACGCTTAAATTTTTAAAACTACGCAACCGATTTTCATGCGGTTTTTTTTAATAGATAGAGTGATTAAAGAGGAAGGTTTATATGTATAATAACATACATTAAATAGTAGGGAAATACTGTTATCCCGTGCGAAGCCGGAGCGGGTCGCTAGTATACTATAGATGAAAAAATTAATGGAAAATTAATGGGAAATCTAGGAAAATGCACATGGAAAAATTGGAGGTACCATATTTTCTTTTAATCCTTGTTGTACGTATCATCTTTGTTTCTGCGTAGCCCGTTTTTCGTGAGCAAAATATAGTTCACTGATACCTACTGGCAGGTGGATCAAAAATATTTTCAACGTTCATTTTCAAACCGTTATTAGATTGTAGGTACTCCTAAAAATGGGTACGAATATGTACGTGCAACTAAGATACTTCCTTCGGAATACAGCCTCCATCGAAGCTACTACTACGACGGATGCAGTATCAAGATTTATAATTTTGACAGATGACAAGCATTAATAAACGTCCACCCCTTTGACCGAATCATTTTCCTAAATTTCCCCAAGTGCAACCACTCCACACTATTATTTTAAGTAGACAGCACTACATAGGTTAAATATATAGCTACTTATCTACAGTCCCCAACTTGTTGCAATACGTTACTCAAGCAAATTGAAAAGGTATCCGAAAAACATCTTCTCGTCGAGATTTATCACGACTGCTCGTATAAATAGTAGCGCATTAGATGCTTCCTCGAACACGTTATTTATAGCTCAATGTGATTTCTTAGAAGGTGCAATAGATAGCTCGGCCTGATGAATATACGCTCATTATTAACCCGGTTTTACAGCAAAGAAAAAACTTTTGTAAAAACGAGGCCATTGTTAAATATTAGAGCAAGCTATGTAGACTTACGAGTAACTATGCTTTTAATTTTCCTGATAATACTCTTTTCATTTTCTTTTGAGAGTTTCTTTACTATTTTTAATACACATCCTTAGGGGCTTGAGTAGGTAAGTACTTTTATATTCTATTCAAGATTACTGCCTACTTACTACCTAATATTTTCATGCAATGTAAACTTACGTAGTTACGAGTAAATAGACACGGTCTATAGTATTTGTTCGTGACGTATGTGAAAACAAATTTTCCTCAAAACGAGATAAAATAAATATAGATCCTTATCTTAATTCCATTGCTTTGAATACATCGTAAAATCTATGAAAATGACGATTGAGCGATGGAGAGTGCAAATGTGTTTTCCCTGATAGATTATATTGTTTTACGTTTTAATGCTTCATAGCTACGGTTGAAAGAAACCCGCTAAACAACACAAAAACTTTTAAACGTCAGTTTAAGACTTGTCTAAAAAATGTCAGATTATGACGTTGAAATAAGGTCCATTTTGCAGCCACACTTTTTTTAGACAAGTGTTTGACACATGTTTAAGTTTTTGTAGTAAGACCAAAATAGTTTTTTAAGCAATTTGGGGGATTTTGAATTGAAAACAAGAAACTGCTTTGATAAATTAGAGTGAGACTCTCTATACATCTCTTGTCTCTCTATACATTCATCAGTCCATACATCGGAAAGTGTTTTATGATCAAAGTTAATGCATAGTTAGTGAACACTAACAGTCCAACTGTTAGATTCTATTGAAACAAAACGTACTTTAGAATTAGTTTCCGTTCATTGTGTACTGCAAGTACCTAAAGTAATAAATTGTTCAGTTCAGTTTTATTGGATTGTGTGAAAGCAAACTGTTCAAACTTATATAACTGTTATTTAGTAAATGTTTCGAAACAAAGAATTTTCTCGGTACTAGACTAAACTTTTTTTAAACTAGCAATTGCTCTCATTTTATATTTGAAATATTTCTGCTTTCGCAGAATTATTGTACATTCCTATCTGAATTAAAAATACGTTATGTTTTAACTATCTCTTGGAAACTAGATCGATCGGTCCAGAACGTCTGTTTGTACTTTGGCTTTGTCTCAAAATGTAAAGAATACAAGCCATGCAACGCAATATATTTCTGCGCTCTGAAAATATTATGTGAAATTCTCAGTAAAATATTGGAAGACATGTGACGTCACAATCCGCGCTAGGCCCCGTCGAACGAACCCTATTCACGGAGAACATGCCTGAATTCTAATAAGGGGATTATTCACTCCTAGTTCTGAAGGCTTACCTAGGCGCACACTACAGACTAAACAGTCGGCCGACTGTTCGCAACATGGTAGAAAAGAAAATTGGTACAGAAAATCGTGAAGTTTTTATGGTATCTGCACACAGCGGGCGCGGCGCGGCGGGACGGGACGGCGACGCGACGCAATGTACTAGATCGTCGCGTCGCGTCGCGCCGAGCGGGACGGCTCTGTGTGATGTCGTCCGTAATATCTAGTACATTACAACTGCTCAGCGTCGCGTCGCCGTCCCGTCCCGTCGCGCCGCGCCCGCTGTGTGCAGCGACCATTAGTCAGTCTGACACTAACCAAATGCCTGATCGTTGTCACGTGTGTACTTCTATTTATCTTCAAACTGATTGATGAGCCCAAACCAACTATCTGTCGACTAAAAGTTTTTAGTGTGCGCGTACTTTTAAACCGTGTAAGCCCTCTTTAACGCATCTTTGCCTACAACTTTTTCAACAAACTTCATTGTATACTTTTTATATTTAGCGTGTAGAAGGTTAAGTCAGGCAACGTTTGTCAGTCAAGGTTTCCCGTTCGGAAGGTACGTGATAAATGATGAAGAATTGTGTTATCAACAAACTTACGTAGGTAGTTATCACAAGTTCAAACAATGAAGATGATGAATACTTGTGAGCTGTGTCTACATAATTATGCAGATAGTAGGTATGTCACTAAGCTATTGCAGTGCCTTAATAAAATGATGGCTACTCTTAATTAATACTACTTAGGATGTATGGGGTCCTCATTACCTCCCTCCTACTTCATGTCGACTATTCGCATTAAACTATCAATGATTTGCAGTGTAACTTGATAATATCTTCAAAATAAAATATCCGCTCCAATTTTAGTCCGTAAGTAAAACCCATCTTACTAAAAAATAAGTTACGGACAATCATAATTTTACCCTTGACTCTACACATTCTATAGTAAAACTAGTTGATCTCATAAGACTTTCAGATGTCCCTAGGCTCGAAGTGATCTCAATACGTGAAGTGCGGTCACCACTTAAGGGTTAAAAGCGCCCAATACAGTGTCAAGCCACCAGCCTAAACTACACACATAGTTCTAATAAATAACACAGAAAGTGTTCATATATTCTCGTTTATGAGTACTCAACATAACGTCTTATACAACATTATTTCTGAACATAAACACTCGTTTTATGTACTGACACGAATCTTTAGTGTTTGCGTTACACAAGAGAAATGTAAATGGGCTTTAAACGTACGTACATTAGAATACATCATTAGGTACATGACAATATTTAACATTCACGCTTCTGATATCCCGAAGGAATATACAGAAATCTGAGAGACACATATGCAAGGAAATGGATTGTCACTTGTGATTTCGACTGTACTTTACAAAACAGACAAAAGCCAAGAAAGACAAAAACAGTCTCGAAAGATGAATCCAAAGATGTTAGACCGAAGGAAGTGACACTAATCACTTGTGAACTCGACTGTACCTAATCCAAAAAAGCAGTATGTAGGTCGAATTACTCAATGCAGTCGTTACTATTGTGAAGTACAAATACTAGTAGCTACATAATAAATAATTAAAGGTCACCATCATTAGTACGGTTTCCAAGCAATATGGAAACGACCCCGATAGAGTTGGGAAAGGCTTTAAGAAAGAAGTCGTATCATCATGAAGTATTGATTCATAGATTGTTTCCAATTGGGGACAATCGCGTGTCTCAGTACTATACCACTATTATATAAAATGATTGTAATTTAAATACCTATTGTATTGTATTGTAATTTTAAATACCTACTTCCGTATATATTTAATAAGTGTTTTGTTTTCGTAAAAATCACGTTGAATCACGTAACTATGTTTAAGTAGACTTCGTCTGAGTCAATATAAAGATGATGTTTACTTAAAGAAGTACCTGTACAGTCAACCAAAACAACACTCTTTGTATTTTTATTTTTCTTTATGCCTGAATTGAATTTGGCATTCACACACAGGTTATTATTGTAGATCTCCGTTTATTATGTTAATTACTACTAATCCTTCCACCTTACCTTTCCAAAACATAAATTCTCCAAGTTAATAAATCGTTTGACTTGTAAAAACTTGTAAAAGTTGAAAACTCCATATCAAAGAGGTCGGTACAAAAAATTTGGAGTTCAGAACCCATAGAGCGTGATTCTACGCTAAACTTTTTTACATGGGTATGTAGATAAATATGTTGCTTTGATAACAAAACTCTTCCGTGTTCGTCTAGTCGAGATATCTCCAAAGATAGCTATATAATTCCTACCTGTGTAAGATATCAGTCTGAATAAATAATGTAATATATCTTAGATAGATGAACAGACGATCTTATACGCAGATAATATCATAATTCATAGTAATTAATCGATTAAACCTAAGTGCCTTTTGCGAACGATAAAATATTTATAGGATCCTCAGGTTAGAGTCATAAATACGGATCTAAACATCTATTGATATCCTCGTTAATATTTCTTTGAAATGTAACAGTAGCTCGGTTTGTCTGTTATTATTTCATGGTTTAAATCTTCTCTCAAACCTCACTGTTAGTACACGCAGTCAGACCTAAAGAACTATACATCTATGTAATCTATGATAGACTAGCTTTCGCCCGCGGTTTCACCCGCGTCCCGTAGTCGGATGGTGACAAAAACTATCCTAAAACCTTCTCCCAGCTCTAAGTTATCTCCCCTCTAATTTTCAGCCAAATCGGTCAAGCCGTTTTCATGTTATGTCGTGACAACGGAAAGCGGGTTTAATTTTTATATATGTATATAGATTACAAGTTAATGAAATTATTTGTTTTGACTAAACACATGAGGAAACTATCTTATAAACATCAGCTGACAGAAAAATTTCCAACATCGCGTCGTCTGGAAATTTTACAGCGATGCGACGTTGCAATTACACATATAGATACTTCTTTGTATATAGCTATGCATCCTTTTATTGCCCGACCTTTTGCGTTGTTGCATTTCATCTCCCATTCGTAAATATTCACAGTAACTCTTCTTGCAAAGTTTAACTGCATTGCCACGGGTTTTCTATGGGTCAGTAGGTAACTCTATAAGTACAGACTATACCTCTAGACAGTCTTTATTCAGACCTTTCTTCCTTAGAAACCCCAGTCACAGCCCCAGTTCCCAACCCCTCTTTTGTATCTTGTCATTCCAAAGTCCATGTTTAAAAAATTGTCTTTGAACACGCAACAAAGAGAAATGTTTCAAAAAACTTTTGGCACTTGTTTATTCAATACTTTGGAACTTTATAAGAACGTTACTCGTTACTCAATGACACGCGAAGATGTTTTCGTTTCATTGAAATGTTATTCATTGTCTGTCGAGTATGTGAACTTTGAAACTTACTCTTCTAGTTGTTTCTTGAGTGAGATACGGATTCCTGCAGTTTTTAGAGTTCCGTACCCAAAGGGTAAAACGGGACCCTATTGTTTTCGCTCCTCTGTCCGTCCGTCCGTCTGTCACCAGGCTGTATCTCATGAACCGTGATAGTTAGAGAGCTGAAATTTTCACAGATGATGTATTTAGGTTGCCGCTATAACAACAAATACTGAAAACTAGAATCAAATAAATATTTTGGGGGGCTCCCATACAACAAAACTGATTTTTTTGTCCCTTGTATAAATAACGGTACGGAACCCTTCGTGCGCGAGTCCGACTCGCACTTGGCCGGTTTTTTTAATAAGCTTAGATACTTACAAAGCTAGAGCAATTTATACAACATGTAACGTAATTAACGCACACCCTCAAACACCCTAATTAGAATATTATGTTATAATCATAATACATACGCTGAATTTTTAATTTAACATGTATATGCATTGTTATTTACTAAATTAGTTATACCAATTCTTGGAGAACTTTTTGGTCATACTACCTACGCACGCAACGCACTCGACTCGACACAACATAACGAAACTACGGAAAAAGCCGACAATACACGAAGTCTTATTACTTTGAGTTACGGTCTATTTGAATTTGTTTTGACTGTACAGGGTTAATATGACAATAATTTCCGTAGTTTTAATTATTTTTGGGATAAAAAATTACCTATATTAAAAATGATATAAATCGATTCAGTAAACGATTCTGAACAAACTAAAACTCGATCGAAAATATAATAAACAGAGTAAACATATAGAGGTAACTGTCAGACCTAGTTTAAATATTAACACTCTACAGTAATTTCTCCGACTTTCGCTATACAAAACCCATGAAAAGCTTTATTTACAAAAGGAAATCCTTAACAGTGTTCATACTAACCAACAGCCGTGATAAGGCCCCATAATCTCGCGAGCGGTTGCAATAAGTCCCATAGTTTAGAGGCTAGGGACTTCTTAGGAGGTCCAGCGTTTCTCCTTGGCTGCAGACGAGAGGTGCTCTGCGTCTGAAGGTCCACCTCTGAGTCGGTTTTGATCGTTGGCACATTCATCGCAGTATCATTGCCGATCAAGACAAAGTAAAAAAAAATCACTAGCACATTTTTTAACACTTTTATTCAATTTTTTTTTATCACTTCATTTATTTTATTGTAGGTTTTTTTTTTTAGTTAGTTACTTATATTCTTTTCCATGTCTGTTTATGTTTCCTTAATAATTATGATATCAGTGTTTACTAATCACATGGCGTTCGTCACAGAATTATAATCAAACACAGTTTGGCGTACCGCCCGGGTACTGAAATATCTTTCCACCTTGGATATATATAAGCATACTACGACCTATTTATTTATTGTTGTTATGTTTATTTTTACTTAAATTTAAATAAAATTAAATAGATATAACCACACTGTTTTAAGTTTTAGGCAGTATTTTTTTTATTCTTGTGGAACTTAAATGATTTTCTCGGAAAATGCGTGTAATGTTTTCGTCACGCGACCGGCTGGGTTACGCGTTTCGAGACGCGACTGTGCGCGACTGTGTTTAGCAAGAAACTGAGGCAGGAAGGCAGAAAGCAAATATCTACCATACTAATATCTACATGGCGTGTTCTAAGCATTATGCGAGATGTTGAAGAATCTCGTCGTGTTTCAATATCTCCCCTTTTACGTATGAGTGTATACAACATTTTCTTTACGTTTTGAGTGATTATTTTCTTCCTGTGCGCATTATTTTCAGAAACTGAATATTGCAGTACACCGTGAGGAATTGGAATAACAGGGGCCCGATTCTCCTAAGTTAATAATGTCAAAATCGAATCGCAATATGATCGCAATAGCAGTTTTAACCATATCGGGCATTCTGCTACTAATAAAAGACCACCCAAGTAACACAGACATGCTGAATAGTGTTTGAGTAAAAGTAATTCGAAAATATTTACAGATATAAGCTCCATAACGTGTGTGAAAAGGCTATTGAAATAGCCAAATTCTGAATAATATTCTCTTTCGGCCTTTATATCCATTTATGCTTGATAAAAGTTGTATTAGGTCGACTATTATTTTTAAAGCTTAGTAATAACTTCTGTACAGCATAGAACACAGATATTATTAAGCCTAAAGCATTACAGATGACTTTAATTTGAAAATGATTGCCTGGGTCAGCATTTATCTGTATAATAGTATAAGTAGCTGAATAAACGTAATTATCTAATACTAATAAACAAACTTTTCTCAGCTTATTGCTTATGAAACCACCATACTCCGTAAAACTGTGTCCTCGGCAGCTGTCTTCTGAATAAGGGTGTAATTAATTTCTAATAAAAGGAATATTAGCATTGTATTTTGAATAACGGCTTTTATTTTGTCGTCAAGTCATATAAGGTTCCACATTTTATCAATTATTCAACTACTGTATAAAAGCATTTTCTGGGTTCTTAATAGAGCTTATTTTGGTATAAGGGAAATAAAGTCATAGTTTATAGCTATCGTAACACAGATGGAAGTCGAATGATGTATTTTTATTCCGCAAATACTTGTAAAAATACCATTTTTAAAGAACTTATACAGAGTTTTTCTGGGTAGTAAGTGAATTATGTTTTGAACCCTGATTCGCTGTATAATTAATCACATTTAGTAACGTTATCAAGTGTTATTCAGATACTTGTAGTGCCTGATCACTATTTCTCAAATAAAAGCTTAATAATTAGAAATGCGTGACTTTTAAATCAGAGTTGTACTGTAAAATAGCTGCGTGGAGAACTTTTATAATGAATCGCCATTTAATTTTATTTTTAAGTAAACTATTGAAACATTACGTATATAAAATGCCCCATTTCAGTAATTAACTACAGTTAAAAATACATTTTTTGATTAACTTAATGACTTTTGAAAGATTAGCATAGAGCTGTTTCATCTTTAAGAAGTGACAAAAATACTTTGTATTTTCTAAAAGTCTTTATTTATGTCTTATACTATCACTAAAAATGAATATGAAAGCGGCGCGTGAAAAATCTTGAGATAATTTATATGCTATTCACGATAAAATTACTTGCGCAGTAATTTTTTACGTTTATCATGGTTATAATACATAATAACATTTACTTAACAAATAATGCAACAAAACTATGAAATTTCAAAACAAAGCACGCACTGCAAGATTAAACACCACTTTTTTTCTAATTCACAACTTAGCTTTTAATTATGTTTGAAAAGTATTACGCAAATGAACATAATCCTGAATATTTTTTGAATAACAAAATCCATATGCATTTGTCTGAATAAATACGAAATAATAGCTGTATTAAAGTGATGTCAGCTTTTTTTCAGACGTTACTAAGCTAAGGCTGTTATTATTAAGCTATTACCCAAACTTTACAGCTATATTATACAGACTTAAGCATTTAAAAATGTGCCCAAATTGCTTGAATAACAGTTGAATAGACGTTCACTCAGACATTATCCAGACAATAGTTACAGCTTATAGTTTCGCGGATCACTAGTACTCAAACGTTATTCAGCATGACTGTGTTACTTGGGCAATCGTATTCGATTGACATTTGATTGGTGTGCGATTGGTCTGCTATTTTGGTGATTTTGGTATATACGGTAGTTTGCTGTATAATCATATTGCAATCGTAAATCATTTGCAGACAAAATGATTCATTATTGAATGATAGAAAAGGATAAAAACGTATATTTCAAAGAAAAAATAGCGGAATGCCACATACGCTTCAATCGTAATCGAGTCGGGATTGGATCTCAGTCGAATCGAGTCGAACGTCAATCGTATGTCGCTTAAGTAAAATTAGGAGAATCGGGCCCCAGTTTTCTTCTTATTACATTGGTTCAGTGGCAGTGAACGTAGCTTGGTTCGAATCCTGGTTTGGTCTTTTATTTTGTTCTACGCAGTCAACTACTTTAAACAATTTGTTTTGTTATGTTGTACTTAATACAATTCTGGCGTTCACTGTACCTTAACCTAATGCTTCTTATAAATAAGAGTAGTGAGAATTCTCATAGGATGTTTTGACGATTAGATAAAACTACCCAACTAGACTATCTTGGACTGATTTACACGTTTTAAGAAAACTCAGTAGGTAATCTGATTCCTTCATAAGCAATAGGTGTATCTACTTAAGTTTAATACAGATTTGATAGAATAATAAGAAATATGCATTTCTTATCATCTCAGGCATAGAACTGCTGAACATAGATCTTCTCAGACGTTTTCCAAAAAAGAAACAAGATTTTTATCAAATTACAAAAATATTATACTAATTATGCCAATGAAATTCAGGAACTGATGAAGTGCCTAGTCTGTCTGTCTCGCGAACCGCTCTTTCGTATCTTCATAGTGTGGACTCCTCCGCCATCGTTACGCTCATGATGAGACGATCGGTTATACAAAGGAAATCTAGGGCAAAACCTGATTATGTCGACGGGCGGGAGGAATTCCCAAAAATATTAGACGGACCTCAGCAAATCCGTTGACAACTAAAACTTTTGAAATAAAAACAATATAATATCAAGATAAAAAAAAACCAAGGGCGGATTTAGCTTCGGCGCCCGGGGGCGTCACACAGTCGTGATCAAGTCAATTCAATCTCGATAATCTATACGAAGTGTAAAGCTGGAGTTTCTGCTTTTTTTGTTAACGTTTTAGTCATAAAGCGAGAAAAAAAAAGTTAAAAAAATTATGAATTGAAATGTAGGTGCGAAATTTTGTTCAAATGGAGGACTGAACAGTCCTATGAGAGAATTATGAAAAGAGTGCTTTTAATTAGTGGACATCTGGGTCCCGGAACCAGTCCAAGGGAGTCATGACCCCTATGACCCCGGATCCGCCCTCGAGATGTTTAAAACATGCAAGTACAGAACAAGATGTGGGGTACTCATATGTATGACCTAAATTAGTCATAATGTAGGTTAAAATATTCTTGTTGATTTTGTTAACTTTCTTCATAAAAAAATAAATAAATACTGAACGATTTTTTATTTTTTGACGAATATTACGTTGTCAAAACAATACTGTCGGCTATGGACTGTCAGTGTCAATCCTGCCTGACACTTGACAGTGACAGACATTTAAACTTTTGAAGATTTTGTTTTCATATTTTATTGGAGTTTAGTTTTATTTTTATCCCAAAATTCTAGGTTACTTAAACTGGTTTTACTTACCATCGGATAAAGCATTTATCTTATTTTCAAATACCGTATTAATTATAGTTAGTACCTGCTCGGAACTCTTCAATTGATAAAACCACAATAATAATAGAATGCGCTTAATAAACACTAGCACTTTCAATTCGTAGGTCGTTTATACTTTGTAGCGTGCCTAAAATTATGGATGTACGGTATTCTAGCCATATGACACAATTCAAGGAGTCTTTGAAATCTGCTAACAATGTGGTTATAATTTCTGGCGACGATATAAGCTCGGAATCTGGTCTCCCGGTGTATGGGTCCAGTGGGCTTTGGAGGAAGTACCAAGCATCGTCGCTGGCCACCTCAGGAGCCTTCCTAACATTCCCTAGCATAGTCTGGGAGTTCTATCATTATAGAAGGGAATTAGCTGCTAAGGCGCAGCCTAATGATGTGAGCTGTATTCTTTTTTAACTTGGCTTAACATCTTCTAGTAAAAAACCACTAGTATCATTAACGTCTCCCATACTTTACTAAGTCCTGATTTTCTACACAAACTCTCTAATTAATTGGATTAAAGGCAAAATTAAGCAATCAATACTCAAACTTCTTTTATTATTTAAATTAATTTAAATACTGTATTTTTCAGGCCCACAAAGCAATAGCAAAGTTTGAGCAAAAGTATGGATCAGATAAGTCTGTAACGGTGATCACACAGAGTGTGGATGGACTTCACGCTAAAGCAGGCACCAAGAACTTGATAGAACTGCATGGAAATCTGTTTATGACTAGGTGCATCAAATGTCAACATATTGAGGCTAACACAAACAGTCCTATATGTGAGGTAATATAATTCAGCTACAGTATTTAAGCGCTATCTTTCAGTATATTAAAAAAAAATATTTATATCCTCATCATCTCTGAGTCTTTTCCAACTCCGGATGCACCTGAGTAGCGTTTTATAATGAGGGACTGCCTATCTGACCTCCACGAACCGGTTACCCGGGCCCAAAACCTCTTGGCAAGACTGGCTGTCAGATTGACTGGCTTCAAAAAAAAATATTAATAAATAAATATAATATTTATATAAGTTATCAACATTTCCAGGCATTAGCGAACAGAGGTTCACCAGAAGCTACAGAGGTTCTTTCTAATATTCCTGAGAGTGATCTACCACATTGTAATGAATCTGGTTGCTCTGGGCTGCTCAGGCCTAATATTGCATGGTTTGGGGAAAGCTTGGAGGCTGATGTAGTTAATAAAGCAGGTAATTATTATACAAATGAAATTATAGAATCTACTTAGCATGATAATAATATTTTTAATTCTTTTCTGTGGATTACAGAAGAAGCAATATCAAAATGTGACATCTGCATGGTACTTGGAACTTATTTGATGTTCCCAGCAGCTATGTATGGTCAGGAAGCCATGAATAGAGGTGCAATTGTAGCAGAATTCAACTCAGACCCCAGCAGGAAGTGGAATTTCCATTACTTATTCCAAGGCCCATGTAGCCGGACAATACCTGAGGCCCTGGATATTTAAAACAGTTGATGCATTTGTATTCTTAAGTTTTGTGAATGTTTTGTGATAGTAGATATTAAATTATTAGATTTCTGTATATACTACATTGACTTTGAATTCATCCTCACTCTAATGATTATTCCTTTGATAAATATTAATAGCATTGTAGGCATTGCTCATGCATGTATGAGCTACAAATTGTAGCGTTTGTTTGCGTACAATTTCCTGTAGTAAAAAGCTGAATTTGAACAGATTTATATAAAACTAGCTTCTGCCTCGTGTGGGAACCTCGGCACGGACCCGGATAAAAAGTAGCCTATAGCCTTCCTCGATAAATGGGCTATCTAACACTGAAAGAATTTTTCAAATCGGACCAGTAGTTCCTGAGATTAGCGCGTTCAAACAAACAAACTCTTTAGCTTTATAATATTAGTATAGATTGGGTATAGTAGAAGAGTCTACCATAACATTTTGTAGGCTACTTTTTTACCCAACATCTATAGTACTTGTTGAAATGAGAGGCTTTATTATTGGTTTCTAGATAAAAAATATAATTTTGTAAAGCATACTATTTCAATGTAAATTCTTCTTTCATAATAATTACAACTATATTGTAAAACATTTTTAGAACGAAAATCTCTGCGTCATTTAAGTTGACATTGACACAGACAAAAATGTCACCATTTTTCATAAATATTTATTTCAGAATTTACATTTTGAACTTCGATCAACGCATTAATTCCTTTTACAGTTATGTGCATTAGCTTGATAAGCTCAATACGTAGAACAATAGTGATTTGTAGTTTCCCTAGAATCATGGCTTCGCGGCAATCGAGTGACATGCCAAAGTTTAAAGAAGCCTTAAAGGCGGCTAAACAGGTTGTGATTTTATCTGGCGCCGGTATTAGTGCGGAGTCTGGCATACCAACGTTTCGGGGGGCTGGTGGTTACTGGAGAAAATACCAAGCTGCGAATCTGGCCACCCCTGGGGCGTTCAAGACTAATCCAAGTTTAGTGTGGGAGTTTTATCACTACAGAAGAGAAGTTGCAGCTAAAGCTCAGCCAAATGCTGTAAGTAATTTTGTTATGATTGTAACTCACTCCAATCACATAATATACTTTTCCTTCATTCATATTATTATTGGTTAGCTACTGAGCCCTGACACTTGTGTAATAAGCTACTTCATTATACCTGTATTGTTTACACAATACATAATAATATACGAAAACCTTTAATTTCCAGGGTCACATAGCAATTGCTCAATATGAAGCCAAGAACAGTAAAGACAAAACAATAACAGTGATCACACAAAATGTGGATGGGTTACATGTTAGAGCTGGGACCAAGAACTTGATAGAACTCCATGGTAATCTGTATAAAACAAGATGTACCAAATGTAAGGAGGTTTTAGTGAACAATGATAGTCCTATCTGTGAGGTAAATGGAATATAAAACATTGCATTTCCTACCATCTTACTTTTTCCCAACTATGACCTCCAGCCAGGTTGCCAGACTTTCTATTAGCAAGGAGGTACAAATAATGCCTTAATAACCCATAGACTACACAGAGGAAATCAGTACAACATAGGTAGGTGGTCTAGCTCAATCATTCATAGACTGAATGAAGTGTGGTTTGACCTTTTCTTAGTCAATGGGTACTGTTTGTACTCCTGATAACTCCTCTTTTTTAGGGTTTATGACTAAAAATGTTACAATCTTTTATTGATATATTTCAGGCTTTAGAAGGAAGAGGCGCCCCAGATGCAACAGTTGTAGGTTCTGATATCCCAGTGAAATCATTGCCACATTGCAAGAAACCTGATTGTGGTGGGCTCCTAAGGCCTCATATAGTTTGGTTTGGAGAGAACTTGGACCCTGCTGTAATGGAAAAAGCTCGTAAGTTGTACCAAAGTAACCCAGTAAAATATCAAAAAGTTATCAAAGCCAAATACAGCATGTAATGCTATACATTTTATGAAACATGAACTCTATTTCTCTTCTTTAGAGCAGTTCATAAGAGAATTTCACTGCTAAAAGACTCCATGTCTTGATGTAGCATAAATTTAGATCCACCATGGAAAACAAATGGTAGAATTCTTTTTCACTTTGCAGAAGCAGCAATGGCAACCTGTGACATATGTCTGGTAGTTGGAACATCATCAGTGGTGTACCCAGCAGCCATGTTTGCTCCCCAAGCTGCCGCCCGAGGCGCAGTCGTAGCAGAGTTTAACATAGAACCTACACCCGCTACGTCTGACTTCCACTATTATTTTGAAGGACCTTGTGGTACTACATTACCAGAAGCACTGGCAGACTAGAGCTGGTATTTTGAATAGGTGTTATTATGAATTAATTTTTGCCTCGTAAAATCCTCTGATAGTGGATTTTGTGATTGTTAGTTAAAAATATGCAACTAGATTTGTAAGAATAGAAGACTTATGTAAATAATTTAGAATGTACAGACAATGGGAAATGAAAATGTAAATATGTAAAAATTCTATTTTATTAATCACATTTTGTTTTACACTAAATAGCAATATTGAAACTAACAAAGCATTATTTCATTTTTCTTTGTGTTTTGCAAAGAACTTTGCTACCCTTCCAATTGTCGTTCCGAAATTGCAATTTGATATCAGTGATTTCTGCAAAAAAATAAATTGTGTTCCTCAAAATTATAGTCAAAATAAATAAAACCAGATTTTTTGTAAATAATGCTTAGACTATTTACCTGAACAAATGAAGGCAATGCTGCCATAGTTTGAGGTCTTGAGTATCTTTCATCAACTAATAAAACGCAAGCATAATCATTTGCATGTCTTACTGCCCTACCTGAAAAAATTAAACATTGTTTACATCTTTATATGTAATAAGAAGTATGGATAAGAAGATAAAGAACAAAGTTTTGTAATGGTCTCAGCACACAGCGGGCGCGGCGCGGCGGGACGGGACGGCGACGCGACGCAATGTACTAGATCATCGCGTCGCGTCGCGCCGAGCGGGACGGCTCTGTGTGATGTCGTCCGTAATATCTAGTACATTACAACTGCTCAGCGTCGCGTCGCCGTCCCGTCCCGTCGCGCCGCGCCCGCGCCGTGCAGAGACCATAAGTTATCACTTACAGTAAGTTCTCAAATGTTGCAATTAAACTCACCAATGCATTGATTAACAGCCTTCATACACAAGTTTTCGTAATAAATGCTGCCGGCGCCTCCGCCAGCGGTTTTGTTCAAATAGCTCATCTTTTCCTGCAGTTCTGGTGATTTCACGTTAGGGTACGGCATGCCTATCACCATTACACATCGTCCAAGGTCGTCACTGAAAGCAAAAAATGCCATCAACGTACATTATATATTTTTGGTCTACTGTAACAGGTCTTGTGTGTTTATGTAACAGGAGGTCGAAACTTTGTAGCTTATTCTGTAGGTAACTATATTAACATCTGTTCACGCATCAACCGCGTGATCATGGCGGCGGCTGAGGCGCGGGCGTGGGGCAGACAGCCGGCACGCGGGAGCGGCGGCGGCGAGCTTCAATTCGCGTTCGACTCGCGTCCACTAAATTAACGTTTACACCTACTACTTATTGTACTTAGTCGAAGATTAAACAGTAATTAACCAAAATACAGTCCACTCATTAACTATAAACCTACCTGAGCTCTGAACAACATCTATAAACATTTAGCCACCGCAGTACATAAGTACTATGGCTCATCTGCTTTCATGAGGTAAAACAACTTTGCAAGTTAAGTACAGAAATATTGGAAAAAGAAAAATGTATTAAATTACCTGAAATTCAATCCTTCACTGAGTTTACCACCAACAACACTCAACAGTAACGCACCATTGCGGTCACCATCTTTGCATTTTACTGCTGTTGCGAATTTATTTAACACCTAGAAAAAACAAACGAAGCAAATCAGTTCGGTAGTTTCAGAGCCTTCAGGATAAAAGCAAAAAAAATCCTCTTTGTTATATTACTATAGATAACGGCTATTCTTTGATAGAACTTATTCCTATAAACATAAGTTTGAAATTCCAACTCACTTGATCAACATCAGAAGCAGATTTGGGTTCACGGAATAAGGATTTCTTCTTAGTAATAGCTTCTAGAACTTTGCTGTTCTTGAGATGATCATAGACTGTTTGTTCGTACGAATATGAAGGTAGGAAGCATACAACGCCACCTGGTACAATGCTGCTGATGTTTCGAAGAATCCGACCTATTTCGTTAAGCTGGAAATTGTTTGAAGTCCATTATTTAATTTATGAAAGTCCATTTTTGTCTATCGCGAAAGACGAACGGCTTCGTCATAAAGAGGATACAACTTAGTTTAGCCGTATGTGGCCGCCTACATCTAGCTTTATTTATGACATAATCGAAACAGTTTTTTGGACTTTGAGACTGCCTTTTACTTCACGTGTAGCATCATAAATTAGTGTGCGTTACCCTGGCCAGATGTTGTCGAAAATGGTCATTTTAATCTTATAGATAATTAGTTGTGCGGCTTCTGTAATTGTTGCGCACATTTTTAAATTTGTTGCGCGTATAGTTTTTTAATTATTTCACAAAAACATTTCCTGCTGGAGTAACGTTACTCCAGCCAGACCTTTTTCTTTCTGATGGGAATATTTAAATAAATATTACCTATAAAATTAGTTGTAAATTAGTTGTAAATGTTGTGCCATATTTTGTATTTGTTCTTTCTTCGGTTGCGAAGTTATTTATTTATTTATTTATTTATTTATTTATACTTTATGTACAAAAAAGGTACATTGGCGGACTTAATGCCTCAAGGCATTCTCTACCAGTCAACCATCGGGTTAAAGGGAGAAAATAAATAGGTAGTACAAAAAAAAAAAAAAAATAGAGAAAGTCATGAATAGATATGAATAAAAACATATTACAATACATAAATACACAATACATAATAATATATATATATATATATATTATACATACAACATAAAATAAAATATCAAAACAATAAGACTGACGACAACTCAATTAGGTAATGAGTTTAAATAATGATGGCGAACTTTACGCTTAAAGGAATACTTACTGGGTGCCTTTTTTATGTCAAGGGGGAGAGCGTTCCAGAGTTTAATTGCTGATACAGCAAAAGAATTAGCCATAAATCCGGTGCGGTGACATGGAATTTCGAGCAACAAATTCTCAGAGGAACGCAGGTTACGGCTATGAGAACTGCCCAATAACTTAAAATAATTTTGAAGATAATCAGGAGCACAGGGATCGTTGAGAATAGAGAAGAGCATACAGAGAGATCTAAGGGATCTTCTATAACGAATAGGCAGCCATTTAAGCTGAGAACGAAAAGAGGAAACGTGATCATATTTACGAAGGCCGAAAATAAAGCGTATGCAGTTATTGAGAAGGCGATCCATTTTGTTGAGAAGTTCTTGAGATAGATCCGAGTAACAAACATCAGCATAGTCAATGATGGGAAGCACAAGAGACTGTACCAAAGTAGTTTTAGTACTGATAGGAAGGAAATGCTTGAACCTGTAGAGAGATCGCAGCGTTAGAGTAACCCTTTGACTTACCTGGTTAACCTGCTTGGACCAACTGAAATTGCTGTCAATCAGCAACCCCAAATCCTTCACCTGTTGCGTTAAGCCTATTGTTGAACTATTGAAGACGATGGGTGTTAAAGAATTAGTGTCCAAACGGTTTAGGTAACCGGAGCTGCCTATAAGGATGGCCTGACATTTGCCGGTGTTAACAACTAATCCAAATTTGTCAGACCACTCTTCAATAGTTCGCAAGTCAGCATTAACTAAAGATATGCAATTATTAAGATTGCCGACCTCAGTTTGTGCGTATAATTGCAGGTCATCGGCATACAAATGGTAAGAGCATTTTAAAGAGCTAGTGATGTCATCAATAAATAAAGAGAATAAAAGAGGAGAAAGAATACCGCCTTGCGGAACACCAGCCACCAGATCACACCAATCGGATAAACCCTGGTCAGTGCGAACCACCTGCTGGCGACCACGAAGATATGAGGAGAACCAACCCAATGCTGGCGATGAGACCCCAATACGAGACAGGAGAGCAAGGAGAATATCATGGTCAACCATATTGAAAGCGTTGGAGAAATCAATAAGAACTAATAAAGTGACCTTTGAACTCTCCATGCCCTCCCTAACGTCTTCGGTTACCTTAAGCAAGGCAGTGGCTGTACTGTGACCGGGCCGAAAACCGGATTGGAAATTAGAAAGGAGGTTGTTACTAAATATGTGTGATGATAATTGTTTATGAACAACTGCTTCAAGGATTTTGGATAGAAAGGGAAGTATGGAAATAGGCCTAAAGTGATTAAGTGAGCTGGGGTTATTAATTTTAGGAAGTGGGATAATAAATGCTTTACACCAAGACGTGGGGAAAACTTCAGACTCCAAGGAAAAATTTATAATATGAGTAAGGATAGGCAGGATAACATCAATGAGGAAGGATATCATGATTCTGCTGACACCGTCACACCCAACCGCTTTGGATTTGATGTTAGCAAATATTTTACGAACCTCATCGCCAGATACAGGGGAAAAAGAGAAAGAATTTTGAGTGAATACGGGCATGGAAGTAATATCAGACACGGTTTTATTTTTTACCGCATCCGCGAGCAAACATGCTTTCGAAAAATGTTTATTTAGATCATTCAGTGAAAAGTTGGAAGATAAGTTGTTGTTAGGAATAGATCTAGAGATACCGAGAGTTTTAAGAAACTTCCATATGTCAGCCGGTGACGAGTTGAGAACATTTTCACAAATGTATCGGCGTTTAGATACTCTTACCATCTGATTGCAGCGATTTCTGGCCTGCTTATACAGCAACCAGTTCTCCTCACAGCGATCCCTTCTGTATTTTCTGAAAGCCCGGTCCCGTCGTCTCATAGCCATACGAACTCCGGGAGAAATCCATGGAGCAGGGGGGCGCTTGATACGCACCTCCCTTAGGGGAGCGTGCGAATCAAAGAGACCCATAATTTTCCTATTTAGTCTCTCGACTTTCTCGTCCACTGACGACGCCTCGAAAATGTCGAGCCAGTCGAGAGATCTGGCTTCATCCAACAATTCCTCCCTATTCAGCCTAGCAAAATTACGTAAGCGTACTACAGCGGGCCGTGGCTTGGGTGGTTTAATTTTATATGACAAGTAAATCAAATCATGCCTAGAAAGCCCGGGTGCCACAACCTGACCATGGTTTGCCACATACGCCGGCGAATTCACGAGCATAAGGTCAAGCCAGGAGTCGCACGAGTCTAAGTTATGGTGTGTGGGATTGAGGCCGAGAGATAATAGACCCGTCGACTCCAGGATTGCACTCAGCTTATGTGACCTAGAGCTCTGCTTCATAAGGTCAGTGTTAAAATCACCCATGACTATGATGTGTTTGTACTCAGACGCAATCAATTCAAGGATAGATTCCACACTGGAGAAATAGTCTATTGAAGGTGGACAGTATACGACCCCTAGAACAGCTTTAACCCCTTTGACAGCAATTTCAAGAAATAAATATTCAGGATTACCGTTATACAGCGGCGACGAAGCAAGTAAGATTTTGTAGGGAATGTCACTACGTAAATAAATAGCGACACCCCCGGCTCTTTTTCCCGTGCGATCATTGCGAATAAGGATAAAACCAGGTAGGCAATAAGATGTAGACGGAAGTTCGGGTTTGAGCCAACTTTCTGATACTAAAATCGCGTGTAAGGCTACCTCAGAAAATATTTCTAGCATATCAGAGTGGTGTTGAGGAATACTTTGAGCGTTGACATGGCAAACATTAAAACACTTGGGAAATCGACAAAACTCGCTATTTAAAAAACCGGAGGGACTAAAAGAATCGTCAAGAGATAACGAAGAAGTTGAACTGAGACACGAATAAAAAGAGTCATCGTCAGACATAATGAAGCTAATAATAAATATGAATAAATGTACAATAAATATTAAAAAAATAACAAAATTATAAGCAAAATAAAAGTAAAGTGTATAGATCAGGTGTAAATAATTAGTTATATAGATCAGGTGTATGTCAGTAAAATTTCAGCTCAGTACATTGGATAATTAATGAGATAATGCGATTAAAGTCATTAGGAAGTGAATGACCGTGGTAACCCGACCAAGTTTAGGTGGTTACGAAAAAGCGAAAACGCAGAACATTATACTATCTTTTGAAATGTTTTGTATAATACACCTTACAATTTCGGTACAGACGCGTACACTGTGAAATATACACTGTTAAATAAGACATACGTAAGTTTATTGTTAACTGAAAAAAACATTGTATATGATTTATTGTTTGTGATCATTACACATTCCAATATGTGTATATTTAAATAAAAACTGTAACTGTGTACTGTGCATACTGAAATCTATAATTTAAGTAAAAAATAAAAGAAAATTAAAAAAAAGCAAAATTACCATCTGTAATTTTTATCTGTGATTGTTTTTAAGTATAATATACTTTAAAAGTTCAATTGAAATGATTATTTTACCTGCCAATAAAAAATCTTTAAAAATCATGTAGTTTTTTTTTTACTTTTGTACACGTCTGTACTAAATTTGTAATACTATACTACATATTTTAGAAGGTACCATTATGTTCTGCGTTTTCGCTTTTTCGTAACCACCTTAACTTGGTCGGGTTACCACGGTCATTCACTTCCTAATGACTTTAATCGTATTATCTCATTAATTATCCAATGTACTGAGCTGAAATTTTACTGACATACACCTGATCTATATAACTAATTATTGAGATAACATTCAGTTCATATATCCAATCCTGTGGCCAAATAACACCGCGCGCATCAAGACCGTGCTCGTGAAAAACTGAATATCATCATAACTTGTTAAATACTTACAGGATGCTAATGAAACTTCATATACATTTGAAGGCAGTTACAAGCTTTAAAATAACGTTTAAAGTAAGTCTTTAGACTTCTTATTGAGGGTGCTGGGACCAATTGAAACGTTTTTCCATTTAATGAAATAACCTTTAAGATATGCATTATTTTGGTTTTATTATTGCCGAACAAATTTAAACTAATTCCTAGGAAGTCATGTACAAAATTTGATAAGAATCCGCTTAACCATTTCAAAGATCTAGCAAAACCGAAAACGTTACCCCAGCAAAATCTCGAATACCTTCGAAACCGAAGAAAGAACAAATACAAAATATGGCACAACATTTACAACTAATTTACAACTAATTTTATAGGTAATATTTATTTAAATATTCCCATCAGAAAGAAAAAGGTCTGGCTGGGGTAACGTTACTCCAGCAGGAAATGTTTTTGTGAAATAATTAAAAAACTATAAGCGCAACAAATTTAAAAATGTGCGCAACAATTACAGAAGCCGCACAACTAATTATCTATAAGATTAAAATGATCATTTTCGACAACATCTGGCCAGGGTAACGCACACCATAAATTACCAAACTGAAAAATTATGTGTTACTTACCAATTCATTAGACATTCTATTTTCATACGAAAAATTGAGACTAACATTGGTAGGTCCCTTCGATAAGCAAACTCCTAATACATTATCTGAAGGTACCACATGTTCACATCTCACTATATTCACTATGTCATCTGTGCGTGAGTTTGTGGTGAGTAATTCTTGAAATTCTGATATAGGCTCCATGGTACCACCTGCTACTATCACCTGGAAATAATAAGAAACTTTATTTATTAACATAGTTAAATTAGAAGAGAAAGTGTAATAATATGAGGAGATTTATATGTATATTCATCAACAAAAGTGATGTTCACTTTTATAGCCCTTTAGCCATATCTGATGAGCTGACAAACTAGCTCATAACTTTTGAAGGACCGATTTTGATGAAACATGATTCTTAGACTACAGCTGGAATGCCAGCTTTCGTCGTAAAAAAACCGCATTCACACCCCTCTTTGTTCATCAGGGTTTCAAAAACAACAAGCTTTTAATAATAAACAACCATTCTTCTTCACTATAATTAATAAAAATTACTTACAGATCGACATTCTCTAACGACATCAGCAAAATGTTCAGCGGGGTTCAGCAACAGGTACTTGAGTCCACTGTCCCTGTGTGCGAACACTCGACCGTTCTCGCTGCGGTCGCAGAGCATTTCTAGAAAATCTAGGATCGCGTACAATCCACTGCCCGCTGAAGTTTCTGTTGGTAACTGAAATAATTCAATTGGTAAATAAATGTCAACTTACCTACTTTTATTCTTCATTTTTTAAATTTTTAAAGAAGAAAGGGTGATTAACTAGCTACAAAACAAGTGAACAGTTTTCTTAATCCTAGACTAGCTTCTACCAGCCGTTCCACCCACGTCAAGCTACCCATCGATAAATGGGCTGGTTTAGTGTGTAAAGCACGTACAAACAAACATAATCTTCGACTTTATAATATTAGTATACATAACACGGCTATTGTAATGTTTGTACATTTATAAACTCTCTTTTTACGCTACCCTTTTAAGAAGTTTAGAAAAGAAAATATCGACGCGGTCGAATTAAAAGCCTGCTTCTATTTAGGAAGTCATACAACAATACATATGTAAATTAAAAAATTGCTCTTAAACTAACTTGGACTGGCGTCACATTTTGCTTCACTTCAGGAACCACTTCAACTTTCTCCCCATCTTTTTTCTTAGCAATATTACTCATGAACATTTCAAAAGAGCTCTTTTTGCTGACTGTACTTTTCTTCATCTCCTCTTCAAGCGCTTGCTGACTGTACCTCATAGAGAATCCATGTAATTTTGGAGCTAATCTTGTGTTTCTACAGAATTCTACTAAAGGTCGCAAGTTCATGTGATCGATTTCAGCCTTTATTACAAAGTCCTCAAGAGTGAATATTATAGTTTCATCTTGTTGGTTCTCAGTTGCTTTGGGTTTTATCATGCCTATAATGCAAGGAAACCACTTAAGACACTGAGCATACACAGTTTCTTAAGAAATATCTAGAAGACAAGGAAAAACTGAACTACTAAACCTTTATTGAATTATGCAATAGGACATACAGTAGTCCGTTATAAGACCATTTCTAAGAAACCATACTTTTATGATACTAGAAAACTTACCTAAAAGTTTCCCCACAACAAAACTAATCTGGTTCAAAGTCAACAAATTCTTACTACTCAACCTCGCTCTATACTTGTTGATATAAAACTGCAAGAAAGTCTTTACTGAGCTCAGTTGTTTGACAGTCACGGGCGCGGAATGAGCGTTCTCTAAAGCTGCTGTTAAACCATGGGCCTCATCTAGTATGAGTATGTTGTTCTGTAGTTTTAGGGATATGCCCGAACGGGCTCCTGAACTTACTATGCCTGCATGACTTATGAGGACTACCTGGAAAATACAAGAAAAATAAATTGTAGAGATACATTGACTCAACTTCTCAGTAAAACTAGTTTGTCTGCCACAACAAATAGTATGACTGCTAATTTTGCCTTAACATTGCCCCCTGCACAGCTGCATCCGGTTAGACTGGAAGCTGATCCCAACATAGTTGAGTAAAGGCTTGGCAGATGTGTCACAGTACTGGCGGTAAAGGGTCTAGAAAAGCTAGTAGAAATCTACTTAAAATTGAGATAACATTATGATATCTACCTCAGCATCATCCATAGCTATTCTAGAAGCATAATAAGGGCAAGCCTTCAACTCTTTGCCACATTTAACTAAATCCTCCATATCCATAATATCTACTAGCATTCTCTCTTTCAAACGAGTGATATTTGACTGATTGTAGTACGGACAGGCTGTACATGATCTTGTCTTAGTCTTTTTGAGTACTTTGCCCTCTTCACCTACTGAGGTTGATTTCGTTTTTGATTTCTGCATGTCTAGACATCTGGAAATGTAAATATGTTTTTATAATGTTTCTGACTGGTATTTAAATGATTTTTCTGACAGATTTTGTAGTATAAACGATATACCAATATCAGATAGTAACTACCAACTAAAGAGAGCTCAAGTAATAGGCATATATTGCGAGGATGTTATAAATTATATTCCTACTAGTTTCGCCCGCGGTTTCACCCGCGTCCCGTAGCCGGATGGTGACCAAAAACTATCCTAAAACCTTCTCCCGGGTCTAAGTTACCGCCCCTTTAATTTACAGCCAAATCGGTCAAGCCGTTTTCATGTTATGTCGTGACAACGGAAAAACGGGTTTCATTTTTATATATATAGATAAGTCATTTTAACATCTCAGCCTCAGACTCCAAGCTGATTATGTATCCAGCTAGTAAGCTTATTATTACATATATACAAGGGTCATACATCTAGCAAAAAAAACAAAGTATGAGTAACTAAACCTAGATCACCTTTCATTAATAAGATTAACATTTTTCAGCTTATTAACTTCAGAGTTAATACAGTAATGTTGTCTAGAAGCTAGGGTGACCACTCTTGTATCTTCTGCAAAGACTGTCCTTTTGATTTCACCGATGAACTGTGACAGCTGACTGTGTGTCCTGCTACTTATGTATATCTGGTAATAAGACATGTATTTTTTAGATGCTGGGAAAGTTCTTTTTGATTAACCTCTTGAATGCCGCTAATTAGAGAACAATAGAAAATCCATTGTGTCTCCCGTAGATCGCACCAGCATAGAAGGAGTTAATTTGATTTTAGAAAGAAAATGTGGTTGGAGAGTAAGTAACATGTATGCTTCAACTTTAAGTTGGTAACCTGTTTAACAAGATGTGTGTGAAACACATACCTAGTTTTTTTTGGGAGCAGGGTAGAAATAAGTAATTGTTTCAGCAGTCTACTATGGTATATACCTTCATATCATGAGCTGATTTCATTCATTATTTTAATTAACATTTCCAACTAATCGTATCTCAATTTCATACAGGAATCATGAATTTATAATTTGCTTTGCAGCTTCAAATCAACATTAATTCCTAGTCTTACTTACTTTTGTAACGTCATCATCATCTTCAACAATTTCTTCACCCTCAGAATCTCCATCCTCTTTGTCCTCACATTCTTCTAGAATAAGATCTCGATCTTCTTCTGTATCCTCTTTTTCTTCCACAACATTTTCTTTATCATTGTCACCCTTTTCTCTTTTATCTTTCTTATTAAAATAAAATTCAATAGTCTTGTTACCTGAGTTAGTCTTCTGTTTAGCAACCCTAATTTTGATTTGATCGAACAGGTCTTTTCGTTTTTTTATGTTGTCTAGTTTTAACTGTAATGTGACTAGAGTTTGATTCTTCTTTATTTTTTCGTACTCTTCTGTTAGCCAGTCATCTGAAGCTGTATTGAGAACAAATGAGAAACTCCGATAAGGTAAAATTATGCATAAGTAGTAATGCAACTTTCCTTGAATGATACAATCATAAAGTTCAGTTAAGTATAGTGCTAAAGTATTTGCAATTAGATTTAGAAAAAATAAAAAATACTTGTATTATTCGATATTTCTGCTTTTAGCTTTGCAACCTCATTTTCTAGATCATCCCATATTTTCTGGTTGCTGTCCTTCAGCCACTTGAGAGCTCCACAGCAGATGCTTAGTGATTTACCCTATAATGTTTATAAGGTCACACTGTAGTTTTGTAAATTGATTGATGATTGAAGATCATATACCAAAAAAATCAAATTAATAAGAGATCTATAACCTGTCTGGTTTCTCTAGCACTTAAATAACTTAAAAAAGAACCATTTAAATTACGTACCGTGCCAGTAGGGCTCTCAAAAATTCCAAGTTGCTGTTGTTCCAAAGTTAAATAAAGTTCTCTCATGAACTTCTCTTGTATATCGTAGGGTTTAAATGGAAATGGAAATTGTATATCCATGTTACTTTCTAGTATACTTGCTAAATATATTTTTACTGAGGAACACGGCTATTTCCGTCATAAAGTCATTGATATACAAAACAAAAACCCAAGATCAGCCAGCCAAGCAAGATGCACAGTCCCGAATAAAAGTAAAGGCAGATTTACATTGAGTCAGTAACTGTCAAGTCAGTGCTGAACCGGCTCTGCCATAGTGTATTTCAAGTCAGTACAGTACTGTCACGTCAGTACTGACTTCAATATTTGTGCTTGAATATTTTCGGCGTCAGTTCGCTGACGCAACTGACGTAAATAAATGTAAATATGCCCAAGCAAGTCGCAGCCGCTCTGTTACATGGTGATCACGCTTCGTCACCTCGCAACAAGGAAAACTTAAAACTAGTTCAACTATACCGAGATTCTTAAATCCCAAAATTATAGAAATAAAGAAATTCAGACAGCATTGCTGAATAAGATCTCTATCTTCTTCTGTATCCTCTTTTTCTACCACAACATTTTTTTTATTGTAACATACATTGTACAAAAAATGATTTTTCCGGATTCATTCACCGCACTGACTATACGAACGTGTGTACACCAAAGAATTAATATCATTGACTACTGACAAAATACTGACTGCGTTTAATTAGTATGCGTCAGTTTTCGGCGCCAGCACTTGACATTGAGTCAGTTACTGACTCAATGTAAATCTGCCATAACACTCGAACTAAAGTGTCCCTAAACGGTCTCTTTCTATAAGGTTATAGTTATCGGCACGGATATTGGGCTCTCGGCGGAAGAGTGGGGATCGCTTTGCGCACTGTACACATAAGGCAATAAACCAATAAATCGCTTCTGCGCAGGTGAAGGTCATAGCCCAATATCCGTGCCGATAACTGTACAAGCATATATTATTGCAGGTTCAACTTTACGCGAATTGTTTAAAGTCGTTATTACAACGCACTGTACTTGCCCCTGGCTGGAGGCCTTAAATTCTAGGCATCCACAAGGATTTGTCCGGTTGAGCAGTCAACAGTCTCTTAGGCTGAACTGCGAGATGCCATATCCAAAAAAAAAACGCTCTGTACTTACAGCAATAAAATTTTACGACCGAAGTGGTCGGTTAGGACAAAGCATTGAGTGGAGACGAACATGACTATTTTTTTCATTATTAGCCAGTATTTTAAGTTTGTTGAATCGTGTTTTAAACACATACATGATATTGTTTTATTTTTGCATAAACATGTCTTTGGGTAGCCTATGGGTATATAAAAAAAAAACAAATAGTAACTGTTATAATTGTTTATTTAAATATTTGGTTCAAAACGGTAATGACTCATGGTATTTATTTTGCAGGCTAAAGACAATTAAACATTTTTAAATAAAAATACAACAAAATTTAAGTTTTCACAGCACAGCAAATATAAAAATCCTGTTATGAAGTTATAATTTTAATACGACGAAGATAATCGGTTCTTTTTCCTATTATTTAACGTTAAAAACAAATGTGTACAATATTTAGTTAACGAAGCATTGAAAAACCACTCGAGTTTAAGATAATGCTTACATACATACACGTCAATACCTAATTTAAAGATAAATACAATACAAAAAAGATCAATACAACAGATGTTCTAACGCTAACATAACTGAAATAAGTAACTACTAACTTATAAACTTAATAAGTATAATTAGTAACTATAGCATAAGTATAATTATACCTATCTAATCGTTTCTTTAAAACTTTTAACGCATTCTTTAGTGAAATAATCTTTTTAACAAGTCTCGAATTCCTTTTCCTTAAGTTGTTAATAAGCTTGTCCTTGCTAATAAACCTTTTGCTGCAATTAGGAAGTTTGCATTTCATACGAACTTTTCGAAGTGTATCCAAAACTGACCCCGAGTTTAAAGAAGGGGTAGGAGATTTGCATTTCTTTCCAGTATCACGGCCGTCATTCGGTTTTTCAATCTGTAAGCAATAGGTATCAAAATTAATAAAGCAAAAATTAGCATACCAAATAATATTTCAGAATATAGTAACACTTTGGTTCCGAGCGTTCTTCATCGTAGTTACTTACATCCTTGAGGTCCTGTGGAGTTATATCCTTTAACAATTACAATCTATACTTCTATACTAATATTATAAAGCTAAAGAGTTTGTTTGTTTGTTTGAATGCGCTAATCTCAGGAACTACTGGTCCGATTTGAAAATTTCTTTCAGTGTTAGATAGCCCATTTATCGAGGAAGGCTATAGGCTACTTTTTATCCCGGTACGGGAAGTAGTTCCCACGGGATGCGGGTGAAACCGCTGGCAGAAGCTAGTATTTATATATACATATATTATATTGAATGGAGGCAGTACGTTATTTGACAAATTCAGTTTGCTTGCTTATGACTACTTATGAGTTACTTACCTCAACATGAGGAACAGCTGTTTTACGAATACGTTTTATGCCTTTTGAAGAGACATACATGTCTTCCTCTAAAAAATGCTCGGAACAAACGACGCTTGAATTATTCGGCTTAAAAAAATCTTCTCGCCTTTGTTGACTGACGATTGATGTCCATTCACCACATCGTATTGGATCACGAGGAAAACTAAAATAAATGAAATCATAATATTTAGGAATATTACAAAAAAATACCATCACCTGACCCATATTTTATTTTGGGGTGTGTCGTACCTAATCACATTAAATCCTATCATATATACTTTTAGGTATTCTATAACGAATTCCAAAAATAAAATAACCTAATCCATTCAGTGGTTTAGCCACAGTAATTACTTTTCGTTTTCATAATTTAGAACATCATGTACAAATAAAGGTTTATTAGCAAAACCTTTACCTAAAAGAAGAAAGAAAATTTGACAAAGCAAAATAAAACTTATTTTAATAGCAATAAGGTCCATGGTCTTACATTTACGTCATGAGCGAAAAGAAAAGTTAAGTGTGACCGGATCATCGCTGCCAACCTAACTCTTAAAGATATCACTATTTTTGTTTTAAATGCTTTTTTCTACTCATTAATAATTATAATAAATATTTTAGTGAACTAAAAGGAGTTGAATAATAAGTTGCGTAATTTTTACATTCTTGTTTCATTTTGCTAACTGTTTTGTTTTTATTTGTAAATATAATTGTCAAAACCTACATAAAAAAAGTTCAAAGTATACATATTATTAAAAAAAAACAAAACACAAATAATAAAAATCGACTCCACTTATATAAGAACAGGGTCACTTTTATAATGCGACGGAAATAGGAAGGTTGCTGCATTGCGTCGCCCGCCGTTCTAACACTAAAGGCTGATTTACATTGTGTCAGTAACTGACGTCAGTGTAGGCGCCGAAAACTGACGCGTGCTATTTACACGAACTATTACAGTCACTGTACTGACTTCAAATCAATTTACACGATGGCAGTGCCGGGTCAGCACTGACTTGTCAGTGGACTGACGTCAGTTACTGACTCAATGTAAATCAGCCATAATAAACAAGCGGCCATTAAAGTTGGCCGTATTATACTTTGCGCATTGAATGAAGTTTTTAGAAAAATAAATCAAAATCAAATATTGCTTGTTATAATCAGTCATAAAAACGTCAAAAACTAATAAATGAACTATTTTACTTACCGAAAATACGATATCCCATCCAGGGGCGTATTTAAAGATTGCGCGCCTTGGGCTCCTGTAGTTTTCCGCCCCATCAAGGAATGAAAGAAAACAAAAAAATATATATTTTACATTTTTTTTCCGTGTACAAAATTCACATGAAATACTCAGGTCTATTGTCCCTTTAAGCAGTGAAAAAATCAAACTTCTAAGTTAAGGCGATCAAAAGATACAGCAGTTTATACCGACACCTTAGACGAATTTCCGTCACACGCTAGGAAATCAAAACCTACAAGGTACTTCCCGTGAACACAGAATCTTGAAATTCGGCACGAAGCAACGTTATAGTACAGATAAAGGGAAAATTGCGAAAATGATAAATTTGAAGTTAGGGGAAGATGGGGGACAGTGAATCATTTTTTTTCGAAGCGCCTGTATTACGGAATTTTAAGCTATAAGTAATGCGTTTTTGAATGATTCAGCTATAAATATATCTGTCTATTGAAAAAAAACGTCAACGGCCATATTACACGATAAATTAATGAGATATAACCGTTTTCTTTAAAAGTGGTGATTGATTCACTGTGACCCATATTTGGGATACAGTGAATCAGTGGGTTGGGCACACTGGATCATATGGGGTACACAGGATCATCATTATTATAATAGTAATAAAACACAAATATAGACACAATATTTATTATTTATTGCGTAATGAGATCAAATAATACTTTTAGTTGAGCAACACTATTGTTGCAAGTCAAAATCAAATGAAGAACTCCCTCTAAATAAAAATTAAACTCAAAGTAAATTAAACTAGGCAACTACCGTTTTTGAACAAAAAGACAACAAAAATTAAATACTAGATCCGTCAAAATACCCTGTCGAGACATTGCAGTTTCTAGGTTGTCATAAAACAAAGTGACATTATGTCTATTGAACGATGTAGCCCGACTAAGGCTACACCCCTCAGGTGTCCTTAAAGTGATGTTCGGATGCCTTTTTCGAAAACCATATATACATTCAACTCCTGCCTGCTTTGTATCATGCCATTTCTGAGGTACTTCTATATTATTAACGACAGCGGTTTCGTAAACAATTTCGCGAGCATCTAAAGTAGATAAACCATAAAATACTTTGCAACATTCTGCTATATATTTAGCCAGAACTTCTTCTTGGTCTGTCTGTAGTAAATATTTTACGCACACTGTAATTAGGTGTTAGCTTTTCCGAACTTAACGGATCTTCGTTGGTTGTTTTTTTATTTTTTCGTTGTATCTGTATAAAGTTGTGAAAGGGATGTTAATGATTCTTGCAACAGCTCTTATTTTTTGCCCATTTTGTATCATTTGTAGGGCATTCCGCATTTCTTCTTCAGTGGTTAGACCTATACTGGTCTTTCTTTTCTTGTATCTCGGCATCTTTACCTTAAAAATACAATTCCATTTATTATAAAATATTCTGATTCACTGTGCCACAAAGGCATGAAAAAACAATTGTATTTATGTAAGTACCTTACTGTAATTTTAAACATTTCGTAAAAACAATGTTTACAGTTAATTTTAATTTTGATTTCTACATAATTCTTTGGGTTTCGCTTATGATCCATTGTGTCCCCTGATTTCTTCATTTGGGGAACAGTGGATCTCGATCCACTGTTTCCCAATTCAAAATGATTCAGTGAAACCCAAAGATACCTTCATCAAAAAAACAACCTTAAAAAGTTTTTGTTGCGTATATCACAAGCGTCTATTTACAAAATAACACCATAAACATTAAAGAGTAAGGCCTTAAGACAAAAATCCAGCTAATTTAATTTAATATGTTTAAAACACGTGTTCAAAAATAACCCTAAAATTTATTCTCGTACTTACCTAGTCTCCAGATAGTCGCCGCGCGGCCTCCCGCTTCGAAACACTGCGAGCAACTAGTTAGGCGCGGGGGGCACCGCTAGGTCATCAAACACACAAGCGCGTGAGTGTGTGCGTGCAATACATACAAAGTTATGCAAAGTGATTCACTGTGACCCACGATCCACTGTTACCCATCTTCCCCTACATAAAATATTATTTTTGCTTAGGTACATGACATAAAATATTTTTTTAATAATTATAAACTTACTACCTACCCTTTTTCACATGAACGCGTAGAGATATTAAAGTTGAAATTCATATCAAACACTTTCTTAAATATAATTGCCTTTAAACTGTGAAAAATTCTAAATCATTCAAAGGTGATTGGGCACCTTAGTATGGAAACCATACCCACGGCGGACACGAACGAAATATAGCCCAGTATAATGATATAAGGCTCTGATTTACTATGACATTAGTCGCATCAATGTGAACCATTAGAGAAAATCAGGTTTAAACATCAAATATTTTCCTAATTTCAATGGGGAATTTAAACGACCAAGTTTGACGGATTTGAGAAATCATTTCTTTGTAGTGAAAGAGTATACTCGCCGTTTATTTCCATTGTCATCAGGTCAGGATCTAGATCTGAGAAATCGAGGGCAACTATCAGAAATTGTAGGCATGCATAGGGTTGAAACTTGATTCTCAGATGTATGTCTGATGATACTATCAAACAGTGAAGGTTTAGAGCTTACCTGATGATGGACGTAAGAAAGTCGAGAGAACTCTTCAACGGTATGTTTTAGTTACGTCGTGTTACGACTTCTAGACCGATGCACCTAACATCTTCTTTCTTGTTGCTTTTTTACATGTTTGAAGTTGGATTTGTTTGTGAAATGCTTTTTAAAATCATTTTGATAAAGACCATTATGACCATTACGACCCACCATTACAAGTTACGACTGGGAATGTGGGTATTGAGATATATAAACTAAATGAGAACTATTTACAAAATAAAATAAAGCCGACTTTATAAGACAAAGGAAGGGACAGAATTACACTTTTGTCAAGGCTCTAGAAACGTAAAGCCAGCAGCCCCGAATCCTACTCTCTAGCAGTCGTTGTTACAATTCGACAGTTACAAGTCGTCAGGCGGTTTCGAAAAAAACCTGATACTGGGGCTCGTTAGGTGATTAATCCCTCAAAAATAAAAGATCCCATTCCTGCAATGGCTGCTTTAACCCAAATTAGTAGTGAATTCTCATCACCTACCAATAAGCTTGTGTTGGACACAAGGTTACTACTATAAATTGTAAAGGAGTTCCCATAACTATATCTGATCTTTGCTATCGATCCCGCAATGGCAGTCAAACCTATCTATGTGGAAAGTCTTCGCCAATACGAATTAAATAAGCCCAAACACGTGGTAGTTGCAACATACCGTTCAGGAGTTCCCTCGACTCTATGTGGTCTCCATAATCAAATCAGCTCCAAACCTTCACTGTTTACCAGTACCCTCAAAAATACACTCACATGTCTGGTTTTGACTTGATGCGTGCCTACAATATTCAAGAGTTGCCCTCTTTATCAGGGTTTCCAGATCCTCATCAGAATTGGCATCTTCCTTTTTTTATGAAAAGTCTTCAACAATAAAAACTAGCATTGCAACCTGTACATTGTACAATCCTCTGAAACTGCTTGTCTTTTATATTTTTTTAACTATCCTAGACATTCGTCTCCATGGAATTTTAATTAAATATTTATATTCAAAGAAACGTCATACTATTTTAAAACTACTTGTTTTACTACTCCACAATTTAAAACTACTTTGATTCATGTCCGTCACTTTTTGCAAAGCGGGTCAGATATGCCCAATGATCTTTAAGGCATAATTAGTTATTTTCAATCAGATTTCTGAATGATGACTATAAAATGTTGTAAATAAATAACTTTAATAAAAAAACTTTTACAAGGTACTGGCCTACTATTCTGGTAACATTATAAAATATTTTTTTTAACTATTTTGACTCTCACGAAATTACCATAACTATGATTGTTCTAAACTGAACGGTTTGCGCGAAAGTCACTTTTTATTTATACAGGATTTGTACGGAACCCTCGGTGCGCGAGCTCGACTCGCACTTGGCCGGTTTTTTTTTCTTTAGATTTCCTTCAAAAAAATACCGAGGCGGAAAAAAATTAGACTATTCCACCGGTTCAGAAAAGAACAAAGGCCGGCTTTCATACTTTAAATCAAATTTCTTAAGACATGAAATCAACATGTGGAAAGGTGGCTCAGGGCCGTTCTAGGCTTACGTCCTAAAATATTGTTCTGTACTTTTTTAATCCTCCTTTTTAGTCGTGGTGGCCTAGTAGGGTCGTGGTGGCCTAGTGGGGTCGTGGTGGCCTAGTGGGGTCGTGGTGGCCTAGTGGGCAAAGAACCAACCTCTCGAGTATGAGGGCGCGGGTTCGATTCCAGGTCAGGCAAGTACCAATGCAACTTTTCTAAGTTTATATGTACTTTCTAAGTATATCTTAGATACCAATGACTGTGTTTCGGATGGCACGTTAAACTGTAGGTCCCGGCTGTCATTGAACATCCTTGGCAGTCGTTACGGGTAGTCAGAAGCCAGTAAGTCTAACACCAGTCTAACCAAGGGGTATCGGGTTGCCCGGGTAACTGGGTTGAGGAGGTCAGATAGGCAGTCGCTTCTTGTAAAGCACTGGTACTCAGCTGAATCCGGTTAGACTGGAAGCCGACCCCAACATAGTTGGGAAAAGGCTCGGAGGATGACGATGACTTTTTTAATCCTCCAATCTAAAGCCCAAGGGCGGCCTGCCGGCCGCCCCTGGGCCGCCCTTCGCCGCCTGCCGCCCCGGGCTGTAGCCCCTTTAGCCCTAGGGTAAATACGCCCCTGATCCCATCCTTTTTTAATCTTCTTGACGTGATATTTTTACAATTTTTAAGAGAACACTTCGGCATTTTATCGACTGCTCACGTACGCGAGCGACGCGAGACTAATTGAAATGAGCGCACAATTTTGAATGTTGCGCTTATTTTGTGAGGACGTTTTTGAGACGTTGAGTATACATCTTGAGTTTTTAACTTTTTTGTATATCAATGCATAAAGTAATAAAATGCTTCTATTCTATTCTTGCAAGGGCTTATTTCTCAACACGGACGAGATCAATCCATCGAGCTTAGAATTTTATTATAAGTCAATGGATCAATCTCCCGCCATTTGCAGTTGTCCAGGTGATTTTGACGTTGGGAAATGACAAGCAAAGCAAGACAGAAAAGTTCCGAGTCATGCATTAAATAACCAGGTGGAAAAACATATCATCACAATAAATTAATGAATTTGATTATCAAACATAGCATTGGTAATAGTGATAGTCGACAAGAATAAGTAGCGTTTTAAAAATCTAAGTACAAGTCTTTCAATACAAAATAGACATTAGTTGAAACAGAGGAAATTCTTCTTCTTCTTCTTAGCGTTTAGCCCGTCTTGTGACGGGGTCCGCCGGTCCGAAACAGAGGAAATATATAATAAATACTAAATAAATAAACTTTTTTGCGTCACGAGTGACGAGTGTCGTGTCATGATGTCATCTGTCACAATTTTTAGGAGAATCGTGATGTCAATCGAAATCCTGTGATTTTTATGAGGATTATCCCGATTTATTGAATTATTTGTTCCACTGATCCCATTTGAAACTCTTTCCAACACCTCAAGTTTTATAACTGTTTACCATGTCTCATAAGTGAGTACCAATTTGTCTCTCAACACTCTAAAACATCGATAAAAATAAAAGAATCTGAACTATTTACATATTTTTCAGTGTAAAAATTCTTCCCGGTGCTACAGTTTGCGAGGATTGTACATTAGAAGGTGATATCACAATCGGTGGAGGTACAGTTATTCACCCGAGAGTGACGATCATAGCTGAGGGTGGACCCATCATAATAGCTGAATATTGTATCATAGAAGAGTACTCCACTATTATTCATAAGTAAGCACTTGTAATATTGTATCAGTAGAGTAGAAACAAAGCTAGATTTTTTCAGCAAATACAGGTTTGAAGATTATCCTTGACATTTACTACAGTTGAGTTATAAAGGGTACTATTTTACTTAAGTCATAATATGTGTATAACTGTGTTACAGAAAAAGCGACAAACAAGAGACTCCACCTAAACCTCTGTTCATTGGAGCCCACAATGTGTTTGAGGTTGGCTGTAAACTGGAATCACCTTGTGGCCACATTGGAGAGAGTAACGTATTTGAGTGCAGGTCTTTTGTAGGAGTTGATGTCAAGATTGGAAGCGGATGTGTTATAGGTAAGTTTAGTTTTATTTCTACAAATCGTCACATCGTGTCCTTCAGTAAATCTGTATAGTTAGACATTAAAATACCAAAAAGAGTATGTTATTCCATAGACATGTATGAACTATTTAATAATACTTTTTTGTTTGTATGTTTCAGGAGCAGCTTGTCGTCTGACAGCACCACAAACTTTGGCTGACAACACCGTAATATGGGGCTCTGACCATCATGTCAGAGAAGCATTAGAGAAGCAACCATCACAACTATTGCAGCTAGACTTCTTGAGCAAAGTCATGCCTAACTACCATAGACTAAGGAAACCTAACGTTCACAAACGCCAGCCTTCCACCCGACAATCCCAAGAATCATCACCAAAACCATAAAAATAACTATAATCTATACTAATATTATAAAGCTGTAGAGTTTGTTTGTTTGTTTGTTTGTTTGTTTGAACGCGCTAATCTCAGGAACTACTGGTCCGATTTGAAAATTTCTTTCAGTGTTAGATAGCCCATTTATCGAGGAAGGCTATAGGCTACTTTTTATCCCGGTACGGGAAGTAGTTCCCACGGGATGCGGGTGAAACCGCTGGCAGAAGCTAGTTTGTTATAAACTGCTGTATTATACTAATTCTTATTTGTAGCTTGTAATGCACTATGTTAAGATTTTATATTTATTTAACGCTTTCACTGAATAATCAAGTATTTTGATAGAAATTTGTTGTTTCATTTTTTAAACTTACATAATACAGACAAATTGAACCATGCTCTTTGCTGCTGTAGACTAATTTAATTCCGTAGACTATCTTAAAGTCATAATTTCCCTCAATAATAAAAATAACAGCTCAAAATTTCCCTAGAAAACAACACGCAATACATGTCTCTGCTAAACAGCATAATTTATTATTCCTTCCTATTTTCTTCAATCAGAATTTTTGATTTGAAAGCAATAAAGCACAATCCATAAGGCCCCAGTACACGTTGGCCCAAGTTCGGCCAATACACGCCATCACCAACGTGTACTCGGGGTATTCGTGCAGGTTGGCGGACATTTGTCAAGGTTGGCGCGCATTCGGCGAGTTGTCGGTTTTTTGGGCACACATCAAAGGAAGCCACGCCCAGCTTGGCGTGTGGTGTTTACACATTCGGCCAATGTTTAGTTCGTCACCGACCGCTGAGGGATAAAGTACACTTTGTGTTGCGTGTAAAAATAAATATAGTAGTAAATATAGTAGTGTAGTATAATATAAATATATATAGTAGTGTAGTATAATATAAATATATATAGTAGTGTACAAATTAATAGCCGAAGCCTTAATTACTTCGACGTCCATCGCAAGTGGTTTGCCAGACAGGAATGAGCCATGCGCCACTGTGTAAACACCATTTGATCGTGGCCTACATTTGTGCATTGGAAAGCTTGGCCGAACTTGGGCCAACGTGTACTGGGGGCTATAGACTTTGCCAATCTTGAAGTAAAACTCGAAAATTGTTTCAAAATAGAACCCTCGATTTTCATTTTAAATGCGGGCTTGTAGACGACATCAATTTCAAGACCTACGGC
Organism: Helicoverpa assulta; assembly: GCA_963856015.1. Classification (NCBI taxonomy): domain Eukaryota; kingdom Metazoa; phylum Arthropoda; class Insecta; order Lepidoptera; family Noctuidae; genus Helicoverpa; species Helicoverpa assulta. The sequence goes on from CAWLCW010000023.1 coordinate 10,826,356, forward strand.
AAAGATGCCGTGATTTCGTCGACAGGCACGTTCACTCTAGCTAGCCATTGGCCCTAAAAGAGAAGAGGCACAACGAAAAAATAAAATGTATTTTTCAATGGTATTTTTGGTACTAGCTTCGATATTATGGGAGTACTGTAGTTTTATATTTTATCTGTAGTAAGAACGATTAGTGTTGCAAGTTAAAAAAAATCCTTCGTGACTGCTAACAAAAAAAAGTCACAAAATAAAAAATAATAGGATGTCGTCTCGGTTGGAGCGTCATCGATTTCTTTAATTTTGAAGAATTTGTTTCTTTTATTACGCCTACCGTTGACTTTTATTTGAAAATCGTTTTAGTGTTTTTCGTTCTTTGTTTTTTTTATAACATACAAATCACTGGGTTACGTGTTGAAAAAGTTTGTAGGGCATTCAAAGGTTTACATACATTGCTTGATATATTATTGCTTTGCAATATATAGATTGATGGTTTAACAACGGCTGTGAGTAGATGAATAGTTTTGTTGGGAATTAGAGTAAAAGAGCAAGAGTAAAGGGTGTCTGTCTGCGTTAGTAGTATTCGTTACGGACGCCATGTTGTTATTTACTTTGTGATTTTACTACGGGGAGGTAGTGATATGGGTATATTGTGTTGTGCCGCTACATCGCGTGTGTGAGAATGTTAGAGGATGTACCCGTCCACGGAAGTCGGAGCGACGTCCGAATCCCAAAAGCCACGACTCATCAACGAAACCTCAGTTTGGATTTCAGGTATGTTAATTTTGTCTTTCCGTTCACTATTTTAAAACAAGAAAAACTTGTTTGTTGTTTCGATGACAGCTTTTCGTATAAAGCGAAGTTTGCAGAATATAATCACGTTTATTTGCCTCGTGTTACACAAACGTAAACAGAAACTCAACAAAATGATAGATGTTGTTTACTTTTCCAATCCTCAGTCACCTGGTACCATTCATGGTGTAGGCCGTCAATGTTTGGGACTTATCTTTGTAGGTGTCATAGCTTTATTTTGATAGTGTAATCTAAAACAGAACAGTTCCTATAGATAAACAATAATCTCTACTATGTAAATAATTGAGCTCTATGATATCTTTTGAATAATCATTTTACCCAAGTTGTGTTCAATAAAATTATTCATCGTTTGTAGTGTGAAGTGACAAGTGACTTCTGGACCAAGTAGAAAGAAACTACTAAATATATCTTCATTTAAGCTTAAAAACCACAAAAGAACCACGCTGCAAACTTTCCTCAAACATTTACAATTGTTTTTACCAGAATAGTAACATTTATTATTGACATTATGGAATGAATCAGAATTCTAAAGTTACCTAAAAGTTATTTACTTATTGACATCACTAGGTAACAATACATTAAGCACCCAAGATACAGCCTTTGCCTAAACTAGGCTAGTGCTAAAGCAAAAAAAAAATGCCAATGCAAAAAAAAAAAAGAATGACAAAGGAAGTTAAAAGTACTCACTTTGTATTCAATATGCTTTGCTGTAAACATTGTTTACGTAATACCTTTCCCTTGAACATAAAATTTATAGTTATATATAAGTTATTTTTATTACCTAAAGAAATATTTGAAAAATAATGAATGTTTTCCTGTAGAAATTAGTTAATAAATTGTATACTACAACTAAAAATACATAACTAAGGAACTGTATGAATGTATATGACATGGATCGCTATCTCTTGTAACACATGTTTTTCAATTATACTTGAAAAATATCAGTCTCTACTTGATACTACTGAAATTGAAGATAGTACAAGTTTTCAAAACTACAGGAGATCGTTTTTATCTACAATTAGTAATTGTATCTTATCAGTGAGTCACAAAATGCATTTAAATGTTCACAATAGATAAGAGAGAAATGTTTATAATGTCATAATGTCAGGACACCTTATAATGTCAGGACACCTTTCCACACACGGTTGGTTAGCCCCATGCTAAGTTATTAATTAACTTGTGTTATGGGCGCTAACACAACTGATAAACTACATATAGCTACACATATACATATTTATAAATACATATTGTAACACCCAGACCACGGCCAACAAGCATGCTCATCACACAAATGTCGACCGAACCGGGAATCGAACCCGGGACCTCAGGTTCGGCAGTCCGGCATGGTGACCATTGCGCCATCAAGGTCGTCAAGGTTGATTAGTAACACAATAACCTTGAGTCTAATAGCCAAAATTATTTTGTATTTAATACTGAATTATATGAATGGCAACCATGCAACATTTTTAGCTAAAACAGTAATTAATATTCATAATGCAGAAAGTCTAGAATTAAATATTAGATCAAAAGAGTAAAGTTCAAACTAGTTTTTAGAATATGTTGATTTGAAAAATAACATTATACTGATGCATGATTTGTTTTCAAGGAATTACCTACAATATAAATTGATATTGAACCTAATACATACTTATTTATCTAGTAGACTTTATTACTTCAATTTTGAACTTGAGTCTAAAAGTTAATTCTACACCTCTAGGCAAGTATTGAATTCTCTGATATATCAAATATCTGATACATTTTAAAATATATTTTTATTAAAACATGAAAATGAATAAAACTACTTCCTTTTTCACTTTGAAACTAATAGGTGTTCCATTTCATTGTTTTAGGTTACAGTCTAGTTCAATTTTCATAAAAATAGTCCAATATTTGTTTCTTAAATCTATACTAATATCGAGAGATATTTATAATTTGAGGAAAAATTTTTTTGTTTATTGAATTATGCTTTCTTTCATGGAAAGCTACACTTTTCACGAGTAACATATATTTTATCCCCCTAAAGGTAGTAGTTGCTACAGGACTCGGATGAAACCATGGGAAAACAGCTAGTTATATTATAGAGAAACAAACTTTAAAAGAGTTAACCATTTTATATGTTAAAATTAGGTATTACAAAAACATTTACTAGCCTTGTGATGGAGCTCATTAGTAATATGTAGTGTTTCCTTTTTTATTGGCATTCCAGTGTGTGCCGCTACTTTTATTCACACAGAAGGTATGTTCTGCTCTGTTAGCTTGAACACCTGTTTGTGATTTATAGTAGTATGCAGCTTTATGTATAGCAGCCAGTAAATTGTGATGGAAATTATTGTTTGTGTACAAGTAATTAATATACAAATAATAAGTATACACTGAATACAAATTTTTAATGATCTCTAATTGCTTATAGGTATTTGTTTGTTTGTATAATGAAATAATTATTAAGATTTATAAAATTGTGCTGTTCTTTGTTTTTTGTTGAATGCATGCTTATTAAAGTCATTCCTAATGACTTATTGATAATGATTTAACCAAATACAGAAGAACTGCCTTAATCCAGAATAATTAGCATTAAAACCTACTTAGCAGATAACTCTTTAACCTCTGCACCAAGCTCACTATTTGCGTGTAAGCAGTATTCCCGATTTCGCGTTCCCATTCCGTTATCGATATGGTCCAGTAGTGTTGGCTGCTCGAGATGTAGTAAACATCGATCGAGCGGTATGTAGAGCGTCTTTGACCGCAGCTCTCTGACCAGGTGAATGTACGGGGGCGAAAGTAAAAGTGGTCAGCGTCTCGACGGAAAGCGGCCGCCTCGATTTCCTGACGTTCTCGCCTCGACACGCCAGATTTTTTCTCGGATATAACGTTAAACCCTTGACATTAAAATAAACATATCGACATTAAACCGAAGAACGTGCTCATAGATTTACCGAAACACCAGGGGCGTATTTAAAGATTGCGCGCCCTGGGCTCTTGTAGTTTTCCGCCCCATCAAGGTATGAAAGAAAACAAAAAAATATATATTTTAATTTTTTTTTCTGTGTACAAAATTCGTAACAAACTTGTTTATTACATCATCGTAATCAATTTTATTACTTAAATCAGCTTCAATGTTCAAAATTGCCAAATCATTCAGCCTTTCTTCGATAAGACTCGATCTTAAAAAGTTTTTTATTCTTTTAAAAACTGAAAATGAGCGTTCTGCACTACAGTTTGTCACTGCAGTACTAAGAAATATACGCATCGCAATTTGGATACTTATAAGGAAATGCCACATTTAAATCATTTTTAGGGTTCCGTACCTCATAAGGAAAAAACGGAACCCTTATAGGTTCACTTTGTTGTCCGTCTGTCTGTCTGTCTGTCAAGACCCTTTATCTCAAGAACGCGAGGACGTATCAAGCATGAAATTCACATGAAATACTCAGGTCTATTGTCCCTTTAAGCAGTGGAAAAATGAAACTTCTAAGTTAAGGCGATCAAAAGATACAGCAGTTTATACCGACACCTTAGACGAATTTCCGTCACACGCTATCAGAAATTGTAGGCATGCATAGGGTTAAAACTTGATTCTCAGATGTATGTCTGATGATACTATCAAACAGTGAAGGTTTAGAGCTTACCTGATGATGGAAGTGAGAAAGTCGAGAGAACTCTTCAACGGTATGTTTTAGTTACGTCGTGTTACGACTTCTAGACCGATGCACCTAACATCTTCTTCCTTTCTTTCTTGTTTTTGTTTTCTTGTTACTTTTTTATATGTTTGAAGTTGGATTTGTTTGTAAAATGCTTTTTAAATTCATTTTGATAAAGACCATTATGACCATTAGGTACGACCCACCATTAAAAGTTACGACTGGGAATGTGGGTATTGAGATATATAAACTAAATGCTAACAACTATTTACAAAATAAAATAAAGCCGACTTTATAAGACAAAGGAAGGGACAGAATTACACTTTTGTCAAGGCTCTAGAAACGTAAAGCCAGCAGCCCCGAATCCTACTCTCTAGCAGTCGTTGTTACAATTCGACAGTTACAAGTCGTCAGGCGGTTTCGAAAAAAACCTGATACTGGGGCTCGTTAGGTGATTAATCCCTCAAAAATAAAAGATCCCATTCCTGCAACGGCTGCTTTAACCCAAGTTAGTAGTGAATTCTCATCACCTAAAATAAAATAAGCTTGTGTTGGACACAAGTTTACTGCTATAAATTGTAAAGGAGACTATATCTGATCTTTGCTATCGATCCCGCAATGGCAGTCAAACCTATCTATGTGGAAAGTCTTCGCCAATACGAATTAAATAAGCCCAAACACGTGGTAGTTGCAACATACCGTTCAGGAGTTGCCTCGACTCTATGTGGTCTCCATAATCAAATCAGCTCCAAACCTTCACTGTTTACCAGTACCCTCAAAAATACATTCACATGTCTGGTTTTGACTTGATGCGTGCCTACAATATTCAAGAGCTGCCCTCTTTATCTGGGTTTCCAGATCCTCATCAGATCCTGGTCATCCGAATTGGCATCTTCCTTCTTTATGAAAAGTCTTTAACAATAAAAACTAGCATTGCAACCTGTACATTGTACAATCCTCTGAAACTTTTATATACTTTACTTTTATTTTATATACTTTTATATACTTTTATAACGTCTTTTATATTTTTTTAACTATCCTGGACATTCGTCTCCATGGAATTTTAATTAAATATTTATATTCAAAGAAACGTCATACTATTTAAAACTACTTGTTTTACTACTCCACAATTTAAAACTACTTTAATTCATGTCCGCCACTTTTTGCAAAGCTGGTCAGATGTGCCCAATGACCTTTAAGGCATAATTAGTTATTTTCAATCAGATTTCTGAATGATGACTATAAAATGTTGTAAATAAATAACTTTAATAAAAAAACTTTTACAAGGTACTGGCCTACTATTCTGGTTTTACATTATAAAATAAAAAATATTAACTATTTTGACTCTCACGAAATTACCATAACTATGATTGTTCTTAACTGAACGGTTTGCGCGAAAGTCACTTTTTATTTATACAGGATTTGTACGGAACCCTCGGTGCGCGAGCCCGACTCGCACTTGGCCGGTTTTTTTTTTCTTTAGATTTCCTTCAAAAAAATACTGAGGCGGAAAAAAATTAGACTATTCCACCGGTTCAGAAAAGAACAAAGGCCGGCTTTCATACTTTAAATCCTTAAGACATGAAATCAACATGTGGAAAGATGGCTCAGGGCCGTTCTAGGCTTACGTCCTAAAATATTGTTCTGTACTTTTTTAATCCTCCAACCTAAAGCCCAAGGGCGGCCTGCCGGCCGCCCCTGGGCCGCCCTTCGCCGCCTGCCGCCCCGGGCTGTAGCCCCTTTAGCCCTAGGGTAAATACGCCCCTGCGAAACACATTCATGTACACATTGTATACTTCAACGTGAGAAGTTTGAGTAAATCTATAGATATTTTAGATGAAATCTCCTAGTATAGGCAGCTAATGTACGGCTTTCGCGAAATCCGAGGCTCCAAGGAATACTTCCATATCTATATCTCGCAAATTAATATTTTCTGAGCCAACTAGAGCTTGTAATTAATTTCTGCCAAGCCTGATCTTTATTTATGTTTTAAGGTTCATGTTTGAGAATAATGAACTTAGGCAAATTAATTTGCCGAAGTTTTATGATTAAGAAAATTTTTCAAGATAATGACGAACCTAACGCGTGTAGGTAAATCCTACTTAATTCTAGAAAAGGCTTAATAAAATATTTTCTTGTTTCCGTATAATACAAGAGAGATAGTTAAAACACTGATTTGTTAGAAAAACCTGTGATCTCACATTATGCGATGCTAATCATTGAGATATTTATTGTGCGGTCAAGTAAATAAGGTGTAGGTATCTTTTGTAAAAAAAAGTTGTTATTACCATTAAGTCGAACAACCCTCACTGTCGGTTCATTAGGTACTAGGTACATTGTTTTCTATTGATTTCTCTATTTCACACGGTAAGCATGCTAAATGCCATGTCAGACGAACATTAAACACACTTTTGAGTCTACCTCTAGTAAATGTATGGGTTAATTGAAAAGCATTGAAGCTAGACCATTCTAGTGGGTATAGTCGATTATGGGAATGTTTGCTTGTATAAAATATTCTTCATGAAAGCCTATTATTCTATTGTCGTCAGTAGTCATCGCTGAAAGATACTTATGTACTTATAGCATATTTGCAAGTAACGAGGCAACCAGTACCATGTAAGTACGGGCTATTTTCGTCATGTCGGTGACATTCGCAGCCAATACAACACAAGGTTGGCAAATTGTCGTCAATCTTCATGATTCGTAATTTATAATGTAAGTTCCTATTATGCAGCAATGGAGCCTGCTTTATTGTCATGCTTAATGATTTCCTTGACTTTGTTTTTCCTCTCCGAAATATCCTCAACGTCGCTGCTCATCCGTGCAACGGAATACGTAAGTAATATTAAACGAGAGCTTTATCGCCATGTTGTTTTATATTTCCCTTGAAGCATGAATATTTAATTCACGAAAAGTTAAAACTCTGTTAGCGATTTTGGAAGGATTAATCAACGGCTCGGTCCATTGATTAATTGCTTTTTGTTCACGTTACGCTTGGAACAAAAGCGTTTTGTTCGACCGTAATTGATCATTTGATTAAGAACAATTGATGGTATTATATATTATAATATGTGTAGAATGTAACCTTGTTTTTGTCTCTTCGAAGCCGACAGTAGCACTGGTTTTGTATACTGAGTCAATTAGTAACTGTTAGGCGACGGTCACGCGAGCCATCCATAAAAGCATTACAAGGCTGTAGTCAGAGAAATTATAATTCATTCATAATATAGGTACAGAGTCCACGATGAGAAAATAGGTAGATAAGGTTCATAACTTCTCCTGGCGCTAAGAGCGGAAATCGGAAGTTAACACATCGCCAGCCGAACTTTTTGCTCGCAATCTGAAGCCGATGCAAAAAATAGATAAAAGCAAAAGTTTGTTGCGCAAACTATTCTATAGGGGAGCACTTTTTGCTTCGTTTAGCTGTATGGTTTTTGCTAGCCGGCGAAAAATGTCGTCTGGGTGATCAATTTTATGATTCATCGGGGCCCAACCTTAGTCCTGGTTTCCCAGTAAGTAATTTGTTTGTCTGCCCCGTCATACTTTGGAGAGTTCCCGCCGGAAAGCTAGCGTGCTTACTGCTTAGCCAATTACGACGCTAATTATGTTGACCCCTCATTGTTGCCAATCAACATCGGCACTCGAGGAATGCGACACGCTGGCCAAGACGCCCACGATTATTAAACGAGCTGGTTTATTGTTATCGTCCAAGTTAACAAGACCCATCCAGCGTAATTCTAATGTTTTGAATTACAATGATACGAGGGCTTAATGTTCCTACGCAGCATGGCGTCTACAGGGCTCATAACATTATGGTCGTGGTTTATCATATCTATTTTTTGTAGTCAATCCGTGACACGATTGCGTTCGTCGGTATATGATATGAGTACTAATTATTGGAACAGTATGCTCCGTGAATTTTTCAGCCGTAATGTAATATGCATGCCTTTGAATATATTATAGCCTGTGCAAATAATGCTGGCGAAAGAGATAGCATTGTGTTAGATCCTTTTATTTTATACGGGCAACACTGCTGCAACCGTGATGACAACCCTATGAAGATTTTGACAGATAGAGCGCGCGCTTTCTTCGTTAACTGATAAACTATGTTTTCTTACGATTGTTATTAAAATGGTGTTTTAAAAGTGAATACAAGAAGTTATTGTGATACGAATTGACGTTTTATTTCTGATGAAAGCTAGGAGATCATACCCTAGCTTATATCAGAAGCGGGAAGAACAGAAAACGCCTAATTACCAATGGGGCGCGAATGCTCCGAATACAATAAAATTAATGATCACGCCACACTATGCGAAACACTTCTATACGAAGACGAGATGACCACAGCACTGATTGCTCAACCGCAATAATGCATCAAGGACTTTTCTACTCAAGGAAAACAAAGCGACATGGTCAACAATGAGGGTATAACTGCGAAAGACTTGTGGAGCCAATAATGACGACGACCAGACAAGATTCTTGTGTGTAGATTACTGCTTGACACACACTACGCCTGATGGCGATTAGACACCTCCGCCGTGATGAAACATTTTACCAGGTACCCGAGACATTGGACACTCAGGTATAAGCATTAATATTTTTTTTTTGCATTCCAATTTAATCCATGGAATAGAAAACAATCATTTAATTGCCTAAACATGTGTATACATGCATACATACGCAGGTGCATGCATGTAGGATAATATTACAATTATTAAAGGTATGTGCTTAAAACATGTTTGCCACTTGTCATGGCACACAAATATAAAACCAGAAACATTTAGCTCTATATACTAAAAACTATTTGAGCTGACATTTCAGAGCTTTGGTACTGAGTTTTCTCTAGGTTATAGATATTTTGTTGTACATAATGGGTGCCATTCAAAATATAAATTTGCACATAAGTGCAGTTTTGCATGGATGTAAACAGAGCTTGCTATTGGTCCATTTGATGCATGCATTTTTAAGGTGAGTAAATGTATAACAATATATTTAATTAGACATCCATAAACCAGCTGGGAACATGGCAGATACTCTGAGGTAAACATTTATATCCTGAGTAATTATGTATGGTGTTATTTTTGCTACACATTGAATACATAAAATATTTATGGGAAAAGAGTAAATAAAGCAAGTAAAGCTAATTGCATAGTTCATGGGGATGATGGCCAAACAATTTGGTGTTAATGCATTATTTACATACATTACTGAAATAGACAAAGGAAGTACCTACAAAAATAAGTAAATAGGATATAATAATAGGATATTCACGTTATAAAGCCAATAAAACAATAATTGAAATAATCATAATCACTTACAAATAGAAGTAGAAAATAAATTGGTTAATTGACAACCAACAAAAACCGTTGGACACAGCTCTTGACTATTCTAAGTACATCCCAAGCGGTGATAACAGGTATTAATAATGGATAATCAAATACTTTAAAGAACTATAAACACTAAACTGGTTTTTATTAATGAAGTAACTATATGAAACTAAATGCTTCAAGCCAGTATGTTTCAGACAGTAAGTATGTTTTACCAATATGTTGGTTCTGCCAATACATACATCATTGTTAAGTAAAACTTCATTCCAAGCAAATATCGTTGCTTGTTATTATTTTAAGATGCATGTTTTATTTTAAAGTGAAAATTATAAAAATGGTAATCTTTTTAAATGATCTTCTCCATATTATTAACTGTAAATTGTCTCACCTAGAAAAAGTTAAACTGCCTATTCTATCTGAATGTTGGATGACATTACAGCTAACAGGTACATTATAGAACTGTAACACAATAAGAATAGTTTAATCACAGTAAAGATGCAGCAATTGTAGTAAATATTATTTACTTAAAGGATTTTACAGACTGAAGCATAATAAATAAATATAACTCAGTAGTGTCAATTAATCAGAAGAAAATATAACTCAGTAGTGTCAGTAATCTGAGTAGCCGGATCAGATATGTTCTTTTTGAAAGATTTCATTTTAATTTGGAATCCACCACTTGATGCTGAGACCAATCTGGTTTCCTCAACCATTCAAAATAACCTGAAGTGCTTAAAGATATGTATACTAGAATCAAATAAATACAAAATAAACAAATTTTGGCTTTGAAATCTGAACGGAAAGCGGTCTATTATTATTAATTTAATAAATGAATATGGCAATTGCGTCAATAAGAGATAGGTCTGAGATGGAACGAAACAACATTAGTTAGACATAAAATTGTCTGATACTACACAGGAGCTATACCATCAGAATACATTATACTATGCTGAAAAAGAAGTATGTGAGACGGTTAAAGAATAAAAGATTAGGCAATTAATAAGTATTTTGTCCTAGCCCATTAAAAAGTTGAATGCATACCAGGGCACTCAGTAAAACATATAGATAAACTAAACCTGAATTTTTATGGATGGTGACAATACGAGTTAACACTTCTCTCTATACTCTCTTATGCATACCTGATAATATTCATATTAAATATTCTAAACACAAAAATAGGTACTCTCATTATGACAGGAAATCTTGTAATTTCCTGGGAGGTTAGACATTTTATTCTGAGACTAAATTTCAGCACATATTGTATGTTAGACCTTCTCTCACAGAAAATTACATGTACAGTTTATGATGATTTTCTTGATTGATGTTGTGAGTCTATTCTGACCACTTATAAAATAGGAACCAAGATTGTGGAGGATCAGAGGAGTGAATTCAGTGGCAGTGACAATAACATCCTTAACAAGTCAGTAAGTACAACCACAAGTGTTTTACAGTCAACAACTAAGAAAGAGCATTGCTTAGTATTTATTCGTTTTGAACCATTAATTGAATAAACTGACTGATAAAAATAAAGAACAATTTATATGGTTATTGGAACTTATATTTAAAGATGATGACATCTGGTTATGTTTATATTCATAAATATATTTATTTGCATTCCATATTGTTACAATTGATGTTTACGAGGCTTAAAACTAAGTAGGTATCATTATAGGCCCTGTTAGGGCACAGCTAAAGAAGGCAATACTTTAAGGCAACATAAATAATTTACAAAGAACCATGAGTCAAACTAGGCCTAGGGGCACTTTGTTGTTACTTTGTTTATATTAAAATTGTTACTACGGCACCACCTTCAATTCTGCTTTCATATCCCTCATCAGGGATATAGTTCCAAAGGAGCAGAAGGCTTTTCCACTCACACTTTACAACTTGTACAGTTATAATTTGATTAAATGGTATTAACTAAAAAGAAAAGCTTGCATTGAGAAGTGTAGTGATTTTAATGAATTGTTAATTAATAAAACAATACCAGACGAAGAAAATTGAATGAATAAATTAAAGATTTATAAAATTTTTACCTTGATTATCTGTTATTAATTCTTACGAGCCTCTGTATTGAAATGTGAAATAAATTGAAAGATTCATAATATTTCAGTTTGGTTATATTGTTGAATTATTGAAACAAGACTAGATAAATAAACTTTTGATAAATTGAGAGGTTTGAAGGTATGCACTATGTACTGTTTTAGCTGGTTCTATTGTTTGTTGCTGAAAACAAACGACTTGAGGAAGAAAGTGGATATTATGTATTTATATTTTTTAACCACTACAATAAGGGATTAACAGAAACAATTGTAATGTTGTAACAATTGTAACTTGTAGTGGTCTGATTGAATTTGATTGTGTTGTTAAATAATAATAATAGAAGACATGTATTGATTTAGTTTAACCATAGGCATTGCTATAATACAAATAAGAGATGGACAGAGAAAAAATGTAATTACTTGTAGGTACATTTCTCGTTTTATTATGTTGTTAATTATTAAAAACAAGCAACTGGAATGCTAATAAAGAATTGAGTATTGATTAGACAAGATATATGGTACTAGTTGTGAGATAACGAATATAAATAAGAGATGGGCAGAGAAACTGACTAAAGAATGTGTAATAGCTATCTTGATCATATTGATGATTAATGAACACTAAACAAGATAAAATATGTATACATATATATTGTAGACGGAGATAGAAGATGTAATAAATTGAGAGATTTGTATATTGACCAGTTTGATGATATTGATAATTACGAAAGTCACTTATGATTCTGAATTTAATACTGTTTTACACGGAAGGAATTGTGTAAGGCCGGTTTTGTGTAAGGAGCCACTCGTGATAATATTATTAATCAATATTTATAAAGCATACTTAAAAAGCCGTGTATATTTATCATAACTCTCAATCTTTCGAAACCAAGTCCTTAAAAAGAAATTTTATATTGTATTGAAGATCGATACAAGCGTAATGATGAAGCATATAAATCTAAGACAGGATATTAAGAAATTGTATATTGTATTGAAGAGCGATACAAGCGTAATGATGAAGTATATAAATCTAAGACAGGATATTAAGCAATTGTACATTGTATTGAAGATCGATACAAGTGTAATGATGAAGTATATAAATCTAAGACAGGATATTAAGCAATTGTACATTGTATTGAAGATCAATACAAGCGGAATGATGAAGTATATAAATCTAAGACAGGATATTAAGCAATTGTACATTGTATTGAAGATCAATACAAGCGGAATGATGAAGTATACATATAAATCTAAAACAGGATATTAAGAAATTGTATGTTGTATTGAAGATCAATACATGTGTAATGATTAAGTTTATGAATCTGAGGCTAGATATTAAGAAATTAATAATGATGAAGTATAAAAATCTGACGCTAGATTTTGAGAGAGTGTATATTGTATTGAAGATCAATACAAGTGTAATGATGAAGTATAAAAATCTGACGCTAGATATTGAGAAAGTGTATATTGTATTGAAGATCAATACAAGTGTAATGATGAAGTATAAAAATCTGACGCTAGATATTGAGAAAGTGTATATTGTATTGAAGATCAATACAAGTGTAGTGTCGCAGTTTATGAATCTAAGGCTAGATATTAAGAAATTGTATATTGTATGTAATGTTGTTTTAATGTACTGTAGTTCAGATACTGGATAGAAGGAAGTTGTGTACTGTAATGAGAAATTATATAAGCAGAACCTATGTGTAAATATTGATTTGTACTTTGAATTTGATATTGATGAATTTGAATGTGTTAATAAGGAACAGAAGTTCAGAGACTTTGTATAATAGAAGTTTTCTATTGAAATGAGAAATGATATAAGTATCTTGATGCCAATATGGTGATGTTGACTTGTACTGCTTGAATTTGAATGAGGTACACAAATCCAGAGACTGGATATAAAGGATTCTTGTCGTCGATATGTTGATATTGACTTGTAATATTGAAATTTGAATGTATTGATAAGGTACCTAGGTAAGTCCCGAAACTGGATATAAGGAATTGTTTATTTGATGGGGAACTATATACATAATTTGATGATTTTGATTTGTTAATTTTGACTTGTATTGCTTGAATTTGAATGTATTGATAAGGTACACAAGTCCGGAGACTGGATATAGAGAATTGTTTATTTAATGGGGAATGATAAAAGTATATTGATGTCAATATGTTGGTTTTGACTTGTACTGCTTGAATTTGAATGTATTTTTAAAGAATATAAATCCAGATACTGGATATAAAATAAGTCAATTATTGAAATAGGAAATGATATACGTATATAGATGCCAATATGTTGATGTTGACTTGTGATGGTTGAATTTGAATGTATTTATAAAGAATATAAATCCAGAGATTGGATATAAACATGTCGATTATTGAAATAGGAAATGATATAAGTATATAGATGCCAATATGTTGATGTTGACTTGTGATGGTTGAATTTGAATGTATTTATAAAGAATATAAATCCAGAGATTGGATATAAAACATGTCGATTATTGAAATAGGAAATGATATAAGTATATAGATGCCAATATGTTGATGTTGACTTGAAATGGTTGAATTTGAATGTATTTATAAAGAATATAAATCCAGAGACTGGATATAAACAAGTTGATTATTGAAATAGGAAATTAAATAAGTATAAAGATGCCAATATGTTGATGTTGACTTGTAATGGTTGAATTTTAATGTGTTTATAAAGAATATAAATCCAGAGACTGGACATAAAACATGCCGATTATTGAAATAGGAAATGATCTAAGTATATTGATGCCAATATGTTGATGTTGACTTGTAATGGTTGAATTTTAATGTGTTTATAAAGAATATAAATCCAGAGACTGGACTTAAAACATGCCGATTATTGAAATAGGAAATGATCTAAGTATATTGATGCCAATGTGTTGATGTTGACTTGTAATGGTTGAATTTTAACGTATTTATAAAGAATATAAATCCAGAGACTGGATATAAAACATGCCGATTATTGAAATAGGAAATGATCTAAGTATATTGATGCCAATGTGTTGATGTTGACTTGTAATGGTTGAATTTGAATGTATTTATAAAGAATCTAAATCTAGACACTGGACATAAAACAAGTCGATTATTGAAATAGGAAATGATCTAAGTATATTGATGCCAATGTGTTGATGTTGACTTGTAATGGGTGAATTTGAATGTATTTATAAAGAATATAAATCCAGAGACTAGATATAAAACAAGTTGATTATTGAAACAGGAAATTATATAAGTATGTATATAGATGCCAATATGTTGATGTTGACTTGTAATGGTTGAATTTGAATGTATTGATAAGGTACATAAGTCGAGAGACTTGATAGAAGGACCTTGATGTCAATTTGTTAACATGACTGGAAGGCGTAGATAGCTCCAAATGGGAGTGAATTCCTCGCTGCAGTCACAGTGGTAGTAAGATTAACTTACTCTGTTAAACTTGAATGTTTTGATAAAGTATACAAGTCCAAATACTAGACGTGAAGTTCTTTACCGTAGTAAGAATTTGTGCAAGTATATGGTTGCCTATTTGTTAAAATGGCAATGGTACACAAGTCACAGTTTGGATTCAAAAAGAAATGAAATTAAAATATTCGAAGAAATTGTTTATCGTAGTGAGAGTTTATGCAATTATATTGTTGACGATTTGTTAGCATGGCTGGAAGGCGTGGATGGCTCCAGTTAGAGCGAAGGCCACGATGCAGTCATAGTTTGAGATGGTTGGAAGGCATGGATGGCTCCAAGTGGGAGTGTAGGCCACGATGTAGTCATAGTTAGAGATGGCTGGAAGGCATGGATGGCTCCAAGTGGGAGTGTAGGCCACAATGCAGTCATAGTTAAAGATGGCTGGAAGGCATGGATGGCTCCAAGTGGGAGTGTAGGCCACGATGTAGTCATAGTTAGAGATGGCTGGAAGGCATGGATGGCTCCAAGTGGGAGTGTAGGCCACAATGCAGTCATAGTTAAAGATGGCTGGAAGGCATGGATGGCTCCAAGTGGGAGTGTAGGCCACGATGCAGTCATAGTTAGAGATGGCTGGAAGGTATGGATGGCAAGTGAGAGTGCTTGGCCTCTGCAACAGTAAAGAGAAGCAGGTGGCAAGTGAGAGTGCTTGGCCTCTGCAACAGTAAAGAGAAGCAGGTGGCAAGTGAGAGTGCTTGGCCTCTGCAACAGTAAAGAGAAGCAGGTGGCAAGTGAGAGTGCTTGACCTCTGCAACAGTTAAAGAGAAGCAGATGGCAAGTGAGAGTGCTTGGCCTGTGCAACAGTAAAGAGAAGCAGGTGGCAAGTGAGAGTGCTTGGCCTGTGCAACAGTAAAGAGAAGCAGGTGGCAAGTGAGAGTGCTTGGCCTGTGCAACAGTAAAGAGAAGCAGGTGGCAAGTGAGAGTGCTTGGCCTGTGCAACAGTAAAGAGAAGCAGATGGCAAGTGAGAGTGCTTGGCCTGTGCAACAGTAAAGAGAAGCAGATGGCAAGTGAGAGTGCTTGGCCTTTGCAACAGTAAAGAGAAGCAGGTGGCAAGTGAGAGTGCTTGGCCTGTAAGCCTACAATGTAGTAAGTGATGTCATATTGCTTAAGTTGTACAGTGACTGGCAAGTGAGAGTGCTTGGCCAGTGAAGCTATGAGAAGATATGGTAACAAATGTAGAATATAAAAAGATTAATAAATTAGAGTAATTGTGTTAAATGCGACTTATTGGAAAGTTGTTTAGTGGCCAATAGGTGGCACATGTTATTATTCCTAGTTCAAACTTGCATTGTATAACTTTCTCAGAGTCAGCCGTAAAATATTGTAAGCATTTCTTTTTTTTATGTTATTATCGTATGTATCAATACATACCAAATGTTATACATATTATGTTTTAAAAAGAGTAACCATGGAGTTTCTTGCCCGTTCTTCTCCATAGGAAGCTACTTTTGGAATGGGCAACTAGAATCAAACTTATTTATAATATATACCCAAGGGTATAGTTTGAGGACAAACTAAGGTCAGGAAGGCCGAATGTTAGATCCTTTTATTTTATACGGGCAACACTGCTGCAACCGTGATGACAACCCTATGAAGATTTTGACAGATAGAGCGCGCGCTTTCTTCGTTAACTGATAAACTATGTTTTCTTACGATTGTTATTAAAATGGTGTTTTAAAAGTGAATACAAGAAGTTATTGTGATACGAATTGACGTTTTATTTCTGATGAAAGCTAGGAGATCATACCCTAGCTTATAATTGTGAGTTTATTTTTTCGCGTTATTTAAGTGATAATTTATTTACCAACTTCAAGTACACTCCAATGTTTCTTGATTCGTTATCACGAAGACCTCATTTCAGTACAGTATTTGTAATATGTTCTTATTAAGGTTTAAGATACCTTTCAATACGTTATTTATTTTGCATTCAATGTCTCCTTCCTGAATAGCAATCACTGCACATCACTCTATCAATCGATTTTTTTTATAATTCTCTGGCGCTGAATCAGAATCGCGTCATCGTTTCGTACTCAAATTGTCTAATAAAAAATAGGCTAAAACCCGTCTTATTCGGTCGTCTGATAGTCATGAGTTTACTCTTGAGTTGGTTCGTTTCGTGAGGACACGTGCACTGGCGACTGATGCCGTAATCACGTGGCGACCAATGAGTCTGTGTTGTTGCCTACAACATTTTTATGATCCATCCGAAGTCTCATAATAATTAGCTTAATTAACAACTTGGGTATTCAAGATAATTAAGAATACACAAGTTTGAATTTGACTTGAAGTTTCGTCTGAGGTTTTCCCTATTGTTTATACGCTTGGTTAAATATATGTAGTTTAAAATTTGTTGTTGTTTTTGAACCGCTTTTAATCTGCTATCTCAAAAACCCAGTCAACATAACAAATCACATTTAATTACCTAATTGACCAATATTTTGCTGCACACACTTAATAAAATCCATAGAATTCAGTAGCTTACATTGTGTAATCCAATTGTTCCGCGAAATTAACCTGAACGTAATTAAATACAACTGCACCAATGAAATTGTACACTAAACCTCTTGTATTGCGTTTCCCCGAGTTCGATAGGTGAAAAAAAAATGTTTTGAAATATTATTATCAATGTTGAATGAGTTAATATGAGACTGCTTACAATCTTTTATTACAGACAACATTGTCGTTCTAAAGTCCAAGTTGTACATGGTAACAAGGGCATTAGAAATGAATCATTTCGGTCATGTTTACGCACTGATCTTAATGATGAGTGTTGTTTTAATGAGCTGTTCTTTATCGAGTCGAATCGACGCTAAATATAGTGCTATTACTAATTCGTAGTAGTGATCTTTCTTCTGTCTACTGATGTTTTATGTCGTAGCTATTAGGAACAAAAACTTCTGATAATAAGTAGGCACTTGATTTAAATATGACTGAGTGATTGATACATTTGGTTTTGCGGTAGGTATTACTTTGTTTGCCAGACTTCATCCATTTCATAAAAGCAAAGTTTATGATTGCATTTATGAAGAACATATTTTTCTTCCTTCTTAGCTGGACGATTACTTGAACAAAAAAGCACTACAAAAATAAACTATAATTATTGACAGGAAAATATTCACAATATTACCAACCTCAATCAATATTCAGAGGAAAATCGAAGCAAATAATAAATCTGAGGAAACCAATACTTCATAATGACGTGGAATTGAATATTGATAACATTCTCGTGGACCACAGACTCCACTTGTTATCCAGAGCACAACCAAACTGTATGTATAGATAGAAGCCGTTCGCGACTTTCGACTCGTTTTAGTATTTATTGGAGGCAATCTTCCAGTATCAATAATACAATCCGTACGTATACCGAATGTATGAACTGGCAACACAATAAACTGTTTTGTAGCTTTTATTTACTGGCAATAAAGGACTGTCAAAAATTGCGTAATAAAACTCGTATGTACATATTTCATATTTGCTGCTTGGAGGTTCAATTGTGTATTTCGTGTAGAATTAGATGAAGGCCTACATAAATTGTTTCATTATTCTCTTAAAGCCGTAACAAGAGCAAGTCTCGCTTCATAGCTGAAGTGTTTATTGGAGGCAATCATAACGGATGATGTTGCATTAGCAATCTCATGGGACGTGTAACGGACCTAGCCTATAGACTACAGAACAGAGACTCCATTGTGAGACAAGAGCGACCATAACGCGTCTTCCCACGGATTTATATCGAGGTCGGACTAAGGCTGTAACACACGATCGATTTAAAGTGTCAGGTCTCGAGAGTGGCGCCATCAAATAACCAGAACTGAGAGTTCACATGGTATTATCTTAGAATACACGTACATTATACAAAATGTAGGTTAGTGTCAGAGCAACAATACGGCACACAGTCGATCTTTCATTGTTTGCAGATTTGTCGCAGAGAATTGCCGATTGTTTCGGATTTTACTGTTACATGAGACATCTCTGTGGGTGAAGAACATTATCAGTTGACATTAAAGTGAAATCGTTTCTATCTATAGTGTGCGATATTCCTTAAAACGCCCACGGATTTGATATAAAGACCGAGTAGCTTAGCTGATTAAAAATACAGTCGTCTGATCTGGTTATAGTCAGATGACGCATTTATAATACGAAATCTCGACAGTTGAGGCCTTGTAAAAATAACAGGTTATATCATTTGTTGCCAAAATGTTATTGTGTTTTTTCTGCGAAGAAATATTGATAGAAGTTAATGTTGGGGCGACGACCTGTCAAGATGACAAAGTATCGGATGAAGGAAAGAAACAATTCCATCTCTATCTATGCCTGAAGATATAACTAAATGAACGTACTGTGCTAGTATACATTGGCCAATCAACATTGATATGACCTTTCCTCAGAAAACGTCAGCTAAAGAAAAAAGCTTCCGAAGCAATCTAGTCAGCTCAGTGTAGGCAGACAGATTGTTTTATGACAGAAAGAAAATAATTCCGAGAATGACGGTATACGACATTGAAGAGATGTCGGTCACGCAGATTGTAAAGTTCTACTAGAGCAGTGGTTCTTAACCGGTGGTCCGCGGACCACTGGTGGTCCCTGGAGGCATTCCAAGTGGTCCGCGAAGCTTTGCTTCGCGACGTTGCTATCCATCTTACTTGTCCAACCGAAAAAAAATAAGGTTTGAAATGTAGCCCTTTTACGTAATTTTGGTTCTGAGTCTTAAAAAATAATAAAAATTTCCCGCTCATTTTACTCGCGTATTCAGAAACTATATGCCCTCTTTTTTGCATTTGTCAACAAACAAAAAGTTAAGTACGTTTGGGATACATTTGAGTCCGAAAAAAATTTCGCGCTCGCTTCGCTCGCGCATTTGTAACTACATAGGCATGTGTATGTCTTTCTTTACATTTACTTACCTACAAAAGAATAGAGTACTTGCGTTTTGTAAACGCTGAACATTGCGTTTGTATGTGAAAGATTTAGTCGGAGCTAAAACTGTTTTTTTTACCTAGTGGACCCCTCCCCCTTGTCAAAGCTATAAATTCGTCCGTGGGTTTTCAACGCTTCTGATTGTTAAAAACAAGCATAGAAATCTGTTGCATGCCACTGACGACATGCGTTTAGCTTTGAGTAGTACTGAACCAAGAATTCAGAAGTTAGTAAAGAGAATACAGTCACAAAAATCTCATTAAATTAAAATCTCAATTTAGGCAAACCAATGGGGTGGTCCCCGGTAAGACAAATTTTGGTAAAGTGGTCCCTCATGACAAAAAGGTTAAGAATCACTGTACTAGAGGAACGTGAACGCCTTATATAGTTGACTATAATTGCTCAAATACAGTTACCTGATAAATCAGAAAAAATAATGTAAACTCGAGGTTTTATGACAGTAAATTGGTCCACTCAAGTGCGTATAAAATATATAATTTCCTGTTAGTCACAACACAAAGTCACAATATTACATCGCGTATAATTTTGCAAGTTGAGTCACCAACTGTCTGTGTCAGATACTTTTTATTTCGACCGCTCAGACTCTGGAGAAATGATGCCAATTGATTACACGAAAGGACTGAATATAAAATGTGACATCATTCTCCTCTAACACAGTTTTGTAAACGGACATCATACTCCTTTGTGTTAGGATTGTACGCTATGCGGTAAATACCCATGTTCTCTATGAGGGAAGACCTGTACATTGCCCCTGCAAAATGGGGACGCCCCAGAAACCCTCAAATAGGTTATTATTATTATACACATGATATTTGAACGCACCCCCATATTATAATGAAGTTGATGCCACCATTGTAGGTCGTATTGTATTGATTAGAATTAAATTTACCTAATCAACATTAATTAATACTAAAACCAATTACGTTTATTTTGGTCTGCAAAGCAATTCTCGAAAAGCTAACAAGGAATATATTTTTAGAAACATGGAACTTACGTCAGTTGATAGTCTATTTCGATGACATTCGTTACGGTGGGCTACAACGATCCGGTGTGTTGCCCGTGGGGTGTATAAAAGGGAGTGACACAATGGACGGAAATGATCAATCAGGGGCCCTCACCCACGAGAGGGACACTGGCGTAATAGTCGCCTACAGTCCGATGCAACTGCCCCCTTTAGTGCGTCTCAAGTATGATGATTTAATCTATGTCATCTGGCGGGTCAAGGGACTCAGACACTGCATATCTACATAAGCTAGTCATCTCGTCTGCTTGCTGTAGATAAGGAGACAATGTGCATGAAGGTCAGATGAATTAAAGATAAGTGCTACTGATTTTTAACCATAAATTGAAGTAAGCCCGTTGTTATTGCTTCTTTACTTGGAGAATAACATTTACTTTATCTAGTGAAACACTTGTCAATTAAACGAAACAGCACTTATGTCAGCAGAACATTTTATTTATAATTTGAAATACATAAACACCATTAAGTGGTCACAATTCATGAATTTGCAGACGATTTTCCCCGACGCTTACTCATTGTTGTTTAGGTAACAGAGTACCCAAACACTGTCCGGGGAAATCCGTGAAAAACATTTTTTTGTAAATAAGTTGACGATTCTGTGTGGATTACTAATGAACTAAAACTGTTTAGTGTTTCACTGGTTTTAAATGGAGTAGGTTCGGATAATTCGGCGGTCGGCCTCGTCGCTCGGTTCGGAAGTGGCAATTCATAGGTTCAACTCGCCTTGCACGCTACAAGGTCGATACTATCGTAAAAATTAAGCGGACCACTTGAGCGTGGGTTTCATTTGCTGTATTAACGAATAATACTTGTTAAAACTATAATGGGGCGCATTATAAGTAAATCGATCTTCTTCGTGCGTAGGAAGCTTGATAATAGAATCGCCAACCGCATGAATGTTATACTTGGCCAAACTGTGGTTTCTTACGTGGTTGCTTCACCCAGTAATAGAACATGAATAGTGACTTAATGTTAGCTCAGCAAACAATCCGTTATGCAATGAACTTCTACATCCAATGTTTTGAGTAGATAATGATTTGTTTGAAATTCAGGCGTTAAAATAGAAACTAATACTGTGGTAATTGCTAATATTATCATCATGACGGGAAATGAGCGCAACGAATAAACAGAATTTATCCGTTGCTTCTGTGATTTCAAGAAATATTCTGGTACGAAATTGTTGTGATTAGGTAATGGAATATCAGGGTCTTATCCACGATCAGCAGCACGTAACAGTATTTCTGTACTATAACAGTGATTACTTACATCGACCGAGTAAAAGGCAGGCTTTCTGAAGCCAATAAAATAACAATGAGGCCACTAAGGAACGAAACGAGTAGTAATACATTACTGCTTGATGTGGGTGTCTACGAGTCGTCCTGACTACTCGTGAAACATCACACTAATGGATTTATTGTATTTCAGCTGTGAATTAGATAATGTGGGTCTCTAAACCAGAAACCGGAGAGGTATGACCAACTTAACTGCTAAGACAAGAATCTGTAAGGTGTCCTTGTATTTGGAGAGCAATAATTTGAGCTAAATTTGGGTGTGGATCTCATTCATCTTATTACGTAAAAGCAAGTATATTGTTTGCTTGAAGAGGTGAACGTTGAATCGTAGCTAGCTTCTACAGGCGGTTACGAAAAATACGGTCATCGTGCTTTCAAGCCGTGTTGGCTACCGCATTATGATGTCATTGGCTGATAGATCTTTCTTCAATGTTATGTACTTCCTTATCATTTAAGATTAGGATACTTAACGTATTTATTATACCTTTCACTTTTACAAAGAATTTTGACTTAGGTAGGCAAGGTCTTACGAGGTAAGAATCGGTAATGTTGAGCTAACCAATTTCAACAAGACTTCCTGCTACATTGTCTTGAAGTAAATTCATATCTATTAATATCTAAGTATCACATTCAACATTGTCGGACTTCATAACGTGTGCCCCAGTTTGCCTTTGTTGTATTATAAAGTGCTGCACAGTGCATATACATGAAAAGTAATTTTAGGAAAAATAATAACACCGATTTTCTGAAACAAATAAGGTACCACCTAGAAGCCACTACATATTTGTTTCGCAAATAATCTGGTCAGTATTGTCAGGTTTGGTCTGTGTTATTCTTCTATCTTAGTTGCTTTACCTACTACTTTTTCACCTACCGTAGACATTTTTTGGTAGAATCCAGTTGTGTCACCCTCACTTATAATTGTTGCTTCGTCACGGCAAGTGGCTTTTACATTCTATTGTGTTCAGAGGAAGCAGTATAATTGCCCTTGCAATGGAAGGAAGCTAACGTTTTTGAGTGTTTAGGAAACCACATTGTGTTGAGAGGAAAGCGATGATTCCCCAGAGCGTTTACTTTGTGTGTTTGACTTAATCTTATACTTGTGGAAATTGAATAACATCTATGCATCTAAACTTGAAAATACGTCGTGAAACAACAAAAATACAATTCATGTTGTATAAGATACATTTACTTGCTGATCATGAAAGAAAAGAATAATAGTCCACGTCCCTCCGTGGCAAAAAGTCTTTTGGACTTTATGGGTCACGGTGTCAGTGGAACACCATTACTTTTATTAGAAAACAAACCATCAATTTTACGGCTTCTCGTGTACAAATGATAATCCGCGGATCAACCATCCAAGAAATACAATTATCAGATACAACATCCATGAAGTGTTTTCCAATAGTTTAGTTTAGTAGCTATTGAAATACCACAAGCAAATAAGACCTGGAAATAATTAACGCTAGAACTTTTATGACTTTATGATCTTCTGGGCTTACACTGTATCCTGCATTTATAGGAAGCTCTACAGGTAACGCAATTAAGACTTGAACTGACTTAGGCTTTCTAACTCACACAAACACTTGAGAAATTAGGCACTACTTGGGTAATGCGTTTAAGGCCCAAAGTTCAACAGCAACTTAAACGTATTACAATTTGATAAAAAGCGTCAATTTGATAAGCAAGAAGTAATAATTACTAGTCCTCATGCTCATAGTTAGCAAGACTACGTTCTTGGCACCGTTTATATGCTCTTACCTCAAAAGCGTATCCATAGTATTTGGTCGGACAATTTCTTCCACGTTTTATTTAAACATTTGGTCAACCTGCCAATACTACGAACACCTGTTTCCACAAGCCATACGATACCTACAAACTTATGTTCAGAGCACGCGCTTGGAGATTTTGTTTGTTTTGCTAGTAGAACAGCGTTTGTTTTCAAATATGAAGAGAATGTTGATAAACCAAAAGTTGGAGATGTAGGTACTACGGTTAGTCGTCAAGCCAATTTAGCCAGTATATTAGGTCAAAAGGAAGGACGTAGCTCGATGATAGATGCACGGCAGAAATAGTCTGATCCGGTTGGGAATGGCCGGAAATTGCATCGGTCACTTTGTCTGCCACTAAGGAGAATATTATCTTGTACGTTGTCTCTTTGAGCTAAAAGCATGTTCTCCAGACGTAGGATAAGTTGGAAATTCGGTACACTGAATTTTACCAATAACATAGCAAATAAAGTAAATCAACTTACTACGATTTGCAATCATCTTTGATCTTTGCTACGTTTCGGCTCGGTGTGAGCTTTTAATCAGTTGTGTAATGCATGTAAATGTCCCATTTAAGCACAAATTAAATGGGTCAATTTAATGAAAACTGATGTTTACCCTTTAAATTAATTTCTTTATACGGGTAACGTAGTAATGATAAATGTGGTTGTCAAGAAGTAACCCTTCGACAAACAACATACGGGTCGATTGGATCTCCGATTCAATTTATTGAATTTTAGATCACAATAGGATCGCCACGCCTACGGTCCTTTCTGACCTTGTTAACATTCAAGGTCTATTTACTTTGTTGTATTTGATCACATTTTCCCACAATACAACTGTTGTCAACTAGAAAATCACAAAGGCATCAATTTTGATGATTTTACTCGTGAATAATATGATCTTTTTAACCGACTTCCCAAAAAGGAGGAGGTTCTCAATTCGGCCGGTATGTTTTTTTTTTTTTTTTTCTATGTATGTACATCGATTACGCCGAGGTTTATAGACCGATTTACGTGATTCTTTTTTTGTTCGACGCGGAATAGTTGCCAGTTGGTCCCATATTCATCAGGTCAGGATCTGATGATGGAAACCTTGAGAAATCGAGGGCAACTTTCGAAAGTTGTAGGCATAGATAGGGTTAAACCTTGACACTCATATGTATGCCTGATAGCACTGTTCAACAGTGAAGGTTTGGAGCTGACCTGATGATGGAGACCAAAGAAATCGAGGGAACTCGACAGCTGAATATGTAAACTACCCCGTGTTTGGGTTCATATTATTCGTATTGACGAGACCTTTGCAAGAGTAAAGGTTTGGAGCTGACCTGATGATCGAGACCAGAGAAGGTCGAGGAAGCTCTACAACTGAATATGTAAACTACCTCGTGTTTGGGCTTATATTATTCGTATTGACGAGACCTTTGCAAAAGTGAAGGTTTGGAGCTGACCTGATGATGGAGACCAGAGTAGATCGAGGGAGCTCGACAACTGAAAATGAAAACTACTGTTTGGGCTTATATTATACGTATTAATGATAACTCTCCAGTTATGTGGATAGTGACCTATTCGTATCACTAAAAAGCTGAAAATAAAAAACTTTTTTACAAAAAAATAAAACCGACTTCCAAAAACACTAAAAAGCAAAAAAAAAAACTAATTTTAGGAGCGTCGGCCTAGAAGTCGGTGGCAAAATTAACTTAGGGACATCCATTAGACACCGACTTCTAGGCCGATGCTCCTAAAATTAGTTTTTTTTTTTGCTTTTTAGTGTTTTTGGAAGTCGGTTTTATTTTTTTTTATAAAAGATATTTTTTTATTCTTTGCTAAAGAAACAGAAAATGTGATAAATAACCAGTGGTGTTGCTCTTTTAATTTGATCTTGTTTAATTTGTCAAATGAATCAATTAAATCGTACTCTATGTTCACCATTTCTCAACATCTTCAGTAATAAACTTCTTTTATGGTCGACTTTGGAGTAACTTTCTACCCAAAACAATGATATTGAGAGGCTTTGAGAACATAAAACAGAGAAAGTCTCATTAAAATACGCCTACTGCTTTTAATTGATATGCCTCAACATGCCCACGTTTGTTAGGCTTCACAGACTTTACTTACATAAAGGATGACATACCACTTCAGTCTGCACATTCATCTGGCATTTCAAAGCGAAAACCGTCAACGGTTCGTACGTTTTAGTGCTAAAGCACTCAGCTAGGGCACATTTTGTAAAATCAAGCTGCAAGACAGGGTTTAACATGAATGAATACTTTAATTCTACACATTCACCAACTGCAATAATTTCATGGAAACATTAATATTAAGTATTTTGTATACTAGATGTCTATAAATACTTAAAGAACCAGTAATTAACACGCTTATTTTACTTATCAAGCACGTGTTCGGTTGAATTGCATGCGTTAATGCGTTTTGGTTCCACAATGGCATTCCTTCCTCGGTTTACACATCAAACGGTTGATTTATTATATACAGTACTGTGGTTATCCAACCAAACTGGAACATATTACTACCCGGGACATTCTACTAGTGACAGGCGTATAAATAGTGCGTTCAAAGTACAATTTCTTATCAACGTATGAGGTCTCTAAGCAAATTACATTATTATATATCTGTGACGACTGTGAACAATTTACACATACTTAGTTAGGACTATACTTAGCTAATGGATCTTTGAAGTTGGATTTATATCCATTTGTAATGCCAGAATCATTTGTCACGATGAAAATCTCAAATGATTTTCTCGTTTATTTCGTTTGAAATATTTTTACATCTGTCGTTTTGCACTTATCTCTGTATGAAATCGAAACGAGTGGCAGATGGTTGGCGAACTACCGGCGACCAATCCGGGACCGTTAAATTCGACAGATGCACCTTCATAGGCCGCAGATGCAACCCTGTAAACATTCGCGATAGTGGGATGATGTCCCGAACTTTTTTTGCTTTGTTTCCCGAAATCATTAATTTTTCAATTTTGTGCTTCTGCACATGGTGTGCTAGTGTCGTTGCTTATTCGTCTTTACTATCTACTCCAGTTTTTGACGTCACTATGTTTAACGCTATTCTAGATTTCGTCACCGACTCGAACTTCAGGCCTAAAACAAATTGTACGTTTCAATATTTTATGAAATGGTTACTGCGAAAACGAACATAATTACCTTAATTACTTCTCACGTTTATTTATAATTCAGTTGTTTCAAGTACGACTGTGTTTAGTTAAGCTGTCTTTAAAATAAGCAGACGATTCCTAACAACGTTCGAAACGTTAATGCCAGATTCAGTCTACAAACAAAGCGTAAATGAAGTCAAAGAAATTCTCACAGTTCAAGAATACTTGATATTTACTTTGCAGAACAATAATATAACAAATGTATAAAGAGAAAATTTTGTTGCCAGAAAAGAGATGAAACAACTGTTCTAGTATTGTCTTCCTAAACGTAAATAAGCCTACTAATTTCATTTGAATATAATCAAATGACAAAGATCTGTGCAGCGATGTAAGAACTTGCTAGTTGAATTTATAAATGATCCATGGCTACTAGACTGTTATCCCCCCAGGACAGTGTATAACGGTCTATGCGGGAGTCTGTTGAAGAGATTTATGGCACGACATATATTTGTCTTCTTCACTACAGTATCAATTGATTTTGGAGAGTGCTTTTCCTTGTAATATTTGTTGTTTAAGTTCATGTTACACTAAGCACCTTTTAGCTGTTTTTCAATAAAATCGCGTAAAACCAGTGTCAAGGAATCCTTACAAGTTATTCTGGTGTGTCATACGTTGGTTGGTTGGAGTCGTCTATTGGATTAGCCACAACCCTCATACAAAGTTAATTGAGTAGCACGTGGTAGTTAAACATTCTCATGTAGTGTAAACTTCTAATTTATTTATTGATTTTGTATTTGCCACGTGTGAAGTGTGATCCTTTAAACTTGACATAGAGATCAGCAGACAGAATGACTTTGCCTTTTCGTAACGTTACGTCAAAGACGTAGGTAAAGAGATACTATTTGAAACAAGTTTCGAAGTCTTTCTAGCGTTATCAATTATTTATACCAAAAGTTTTGCACTGTAGAGTAGACCTGTGAAATAGAAGAGATGGTAACATAAAAAAAACAAAGGATCTTCAAATAATCGATCAAAGTAAACTGGTAGCAATCATACTTTGTGATGCCGAGTGGACCATAAATACCTATGGAAGTATTTGCGTTAACTTATAAACGAATAAATAAACTTATCCGTACACAACCAGGTTAAAATTATATCCTGACAATTGTTTAATTAACTAGGAAGACTTCGATAGTTGAATTTTGAACCAGATTTATTAATTCAAAATTTATGTAACAATCTTATCTCTTCATTTATACGATTTAGTTGATAAAAAATTCGCAACACAGCGCTCACAAAACCTTGCATAACTTCAATATTACGGTCCAGGTGCCATTGAGAATACATTCGGTTTTTCAATCGTCTTTTGCATTAGTTTATGATTTTTCGCCCGTAGTTGGAAGGGTTGCAATTACTACGTTATGCAATCAGAGAATCCATACTTTTAATGAGGAAAATGGAGTGGAATATACGCGGACTTTTCCTTTGAACCGTCATTATTCAGAGTAACATTGGAAACAGTTTCTTCGAGAACTATTTTCCAATCTAACCGGGCTTCGAATCCATTATTCTCTTCTACTTTACATTTTATTCTCTAGACTGGCTTCGTAACAGTCTATTAAGCGTTGATTGGTTGAACGAATGTGCTCTGAAGTATAATTAGGTCAGCCATGGTTCAGAATATTATGTGCCTAATGTACGCTAGTGTCATATTCATAATTATGTGCTAGATTAATGGGATTGATAATATTAATATTACTTTACTATGACCTTATTTTTATGTCGTAACCGCAATTGATGGGTTTGTTTGCACATGTTCTAAATGCTAATAACGAGACATGTGTGTTTGCTAGTATGCGATAGTCATTATGGTGGCTTAGAGTTGGGAACATGAAGATTAGTGTAACACATCCTCGGGGATAATTTAAGTGGTAGGGATTAAATCAGGAGCATAAACAGTGTTAAATGCCTCCTGAAACCCATGTGCGGCTAACCAATGTGGACAGTGCCCCTAGCAATCTTAGGACTAACTTAATCTTTATATCGTGTCTTTCTAAACTATTGCACCTGAAAGAGATGAGACCCTTATAACTGAAAGAAAGCAAGGAAGGTCACGACTTCATGGTCACAATTGAATGCTATTAGTTTTTGTTTTTCATCGAGGAATTTTAGTATTTACGGCACGTTTTAAATATATACATACTTCGTTAAATATTTAGTCAAAATCTACGGAGCTGTTCAACTGCTGTTGGTTGTAAATCATAATGTGAATAGGTTCTACCTGGAAATTACTACTAGCAAACAACGGACACAGTTGTTTGAATTTAGGTCTTTCACGAGGATATGAAATAGTATAGAATTTACCAGCAACCAGTTGTATACGAAAGTGTATGTATACCTCGTGTGTTCATAAGTTTTGAGACAAAATAAAAGTTGCATATCTTTTTAAATAATTAACTTGTATTTATAAAAACAATAGTAAACATTAAGTAAATAGTAAGTAAAAATTAAATATAATTATTATTCAAAATGACCACCCCTGTTTTTAATACATGCCCTTAGACGATTTGGCCAGTCATCAATGGCGGCACGAATCTTTTCCAGAGGAATTCGCTTCGCTTCTCGGACAAGAGCTCGCTTAAGTGACTCCAAGTTTGGGTGGGACTTTCGGCAGGCTCTGAGCTCTAATTCGGTCCATAGAGAATAATCCAGCGGGTTGAGGTCGGGGCTGTAGGAAGGCCATTCATTCGCCGCAATGAAGGCCGGCACATTTTCCTTCAGCCAAGCTTGAGTGGTTTTAGCCTTATGGGATGGCGCCGAGTCTTGCTGGAAAACCCAATACTTGTTATGGAATAGGGTATTAGACAGGGGTTTCACAACAGTCTCTAGAATGTCACTTTGATAATTTTTGGCTTTCACCTTGACGCCTTGTTGGCAGAAATGAAGCTGAGTCACACCTTCGTACGAAACTCCCCACCATACCATGACACTAGCCGGATGATGAGTACGCGAGACATTCCGTGCTGAAGCTGGGACATCCTTGCTACTTTTGGCATACACTTTATTGTTTTGTCGGTTGAACTTTTCTTCGACAGTAAAGATTTTCTCGTCGGTGAAGAGTATCTTCCTCGCATCGTGTCTCCTAAGCAGTATTGGACAACGTCCGCGTCGCAATTGACGAAGGCGATCGTTTAAAAAGTGTACTTTCCTACGGCTATACGCCTTAACCTTGAGATCATATTTCAGTATTCTGTTGACTGAAACGCGCGAAATATTGGTCTGCAGAGCGAGTTTCTTCTGAGTGCGACATGGATTTCGGCGAAGTCGCTCTCGGATGATTTTAATGTTCGCAGGCGTCCTCACAGAGCGTGGACGACCACTTCTTTGCCGATCTTGTAAAGAACTTGTCTCCTTGTATCGTTTAATAGTGTAATACACGAAGTTACGGCTCACACCAAAACTTTTCAGTTCTCGGAAAATGTCCATAGGTTTTCTTCCCACCTTAAATAGTGAAATGACGGTCGCACGTAATTCTTTTGTTCCCTCCATTACGAGAAAATTTAAATAAAATAATCCGAAATCATAGATATTAAAAGTTAACATTCCAAATTCAAAATTAGAAAAAAGAAATATACAGCAGCCAGTAATTTTTATTTTATTTTTATAAGTAAAAAGTTTGTCTCAAAACTTATGAACACACGAGGTAATATTTCAAGCTAGTGGAGTAATTATTTTTTCGTAATGGTTTGTAATAATGTAGATTATGTAGTAACTTTAACACAGCGTAAGTACGTCTGTTATAGATTTCTATATTAAATTTGATATGCTAAACAAAATAAATACACACACGTCTACGAGCGAACCATTCATTCTTAAGAATTTGTTGAGAATCTCAAACACAAGTCCATATATTTTAGTATTTGAATACTTCAAAGGCATGTTTAAACTAAACGTCAAATATTTATTTTCTAGATAAATACGTTTCTATTTGAGCGTAGAAGACTCCGCTGAGAACTAACTGTATGCGGTATTATGGTAACTTGAAATTATCTACACAAAGACGTGTTTAGAGAACGTTTCTACTTTGAAAACAATGAATATTTCTTTGAGATAACTGACAGAATGCAACAGAATGAAATCACTTTGTATCTGGGTCCATAAGAAAGGCCAAACTGAATTCTCCATAAAAGAAGTAGTAGGTATTTATGAATATTTCTGTTCTATTAACACGTAGACGCAGATCTACAAGGTCGAAGGAAGCGTTCACTTTCGCTACCACGATTTACTCGGAGTCTAAAGCACGATTTTCACGTTCCGTCAACACTTGCGATCATTGCTACAAACAATTATACTGTAACGACTACACACATAGCACGATCATCATTTTGTTATATTTTTACTCAAAATGAAGCATTTCTTACTTACTTTCTCCGTATACCGAATTTAATGATGCTCACCAGACTTTATTAGAGATCTCTAACGCCGTGCAATAAAAAGATTAATTCCGAATTAAACCAAAGAAGGTCTCGCAATGGATTTAACTGCAGCAGGTGTTTGCTGTGCGGTAGATTAAATACTCACAATGATCGATTGTGTACAAAATCGGTTTGCAGAAGCCAACACCAGCTTTCACCAATATTCATACAATAACACAACAGTGTGGTGCCGAGTCGAATCAATCCGCTATTGTTTGATATTGACGTCAATACGCGTCGTGAAATGTGTCCATACGTATAATACACACCAGTACTGAGGCCTTCAAGTTTCTCGTTGGCTAGTTCTCCGCAACATTCACCTGTTACTTGCAAAGATCTCGTGCCTCGAAAACAATCTTTAATCATCGGTGAGCTATCACGAAGCTTTTCCTTTAAAGTAAGTTTTCTCTTTTCCTTAGGCAAGCTCTCTGGTTCGGTTTGAAAATTCGTACCTACATGTTTATTAGGTAACTGGTTATTTTTATTTTGGAATGTGCCACGCCAAGTGGCATCAATGGAAGCTGTAAATAGTCGTAATTGGAATCAATATAGCAGTTGCCATTAAATGATATGTCAGTCCATTCAGTATATTTCATTAGTTTCGAAGTCAAAGGTCTTCATCCAGTAATTGTTTTGTTGTTCTCAATGTTTTTATTTTTGCGTTGTCACATTCACAGATTAATTTGTTTTGACTTGATTTTAGAATTCGTGCTATAAAGTTAGAAGACAGTAATCGTGTTGAATCTGTGGGGTCGTATCTTACCTTCTGGGCACGCGACTTCGGAGAGTGGGTGTTTGTTTAGTCCATCGTTTGTAGTAGTTTGACCTACTTGGGTGTGATAACGTAAACAAGTTGTCGCATAATACCGGAAAAGGTTGTAAGTTAAGATTTGAACGTCAACCGAGATACCACACCTAAATTAGAAATAGCTGTCGCTAAGTTTTGCTTTACTGCGTGTAAAGTAAAATATTTGCCGAGTTTCTAAGGTGAAACATTTTGGCTTCGTTCCATGAAATAGTAAAAGTCTATCTGGAAGATAATTGATCCTTTGATTATATATATTTAATGATTATGATCTTTATTATAAACAACAGCAAGCTACAACGTTGATTTCAAGTGCAATACTTGAACTTAAAGAAAATACACATGACATTGAAAATGTCTACTTGAAAAGAACGTTCTTCAGACATAAGATGTCTGATATTCAAATGATAAATTGTTGTCATCACTTCCTACCTATCAATCAATCAAAGCATCGATATAAATCTTATTAACAAATTAACGACTGTCATGTTTAATGGAGGTTTCCGTACTAAATATTCCGTTGCTCCGTGCGTAACTAAAATAGGATTGGATGAATGGATCCTTTCTTTCGATGCCTCAACACTGTTGAACGGCACATCTGTTGGTGCGAGGCACCACATGTACGATTCTCGATAACGTTCCAAAAATAAACCAATGATAATTCGTTCAGCACTCACGCTGTGTATGGAATGTTCACTCATTGAGTGCCCACTATACACACTTCCACTTCCTCTACTTTCTTGTATACGCGGCCGCATTAAGAACGCCATCGCCGCTTAAGACTGCGTTGCATTTTATGTACCTTCCGAGAACGATAGCTAACTTTGTGATAAACTTTTCGGGGTCATCGGCCGCTTTCTCCTACTTAGTGAGTTAGTATGCGTTCATGAATCTCGGTTATGTCACGCTGTTTGTTGCAAAAAGAGTACAAATATGTGCAGAATACAAGAAAACATCTGAAGTCCTAGATAATGGGTTAACGATTGTAACTGTAACCATCTCATTGAAATTCCTTGCAACATTAGTAAATGCGCCGTGCAGTCTCATAAGGAACTGCCGCCCGTTGAATATTAAATATTGGACTCTAATGTCATCCTTTTGTAATACAGTGTGAAATCGCTGGACTTGCTGAATTTTAAGTCATTGAACTATCAAAACTATTGAATAGTCAATTGCACTCACTTCGAGCTTTAGTTAGTAGATTGTTGGAATAATCGTTACGTCAGTTTGCACAAGTGTAGACAATGTAAAAATAAATAAACACCGAATTGAGTTCCACGTCTTTACAAAGACTACGTCCCTGTACTGAAAACTCGGTCGGCGAAATCTTTGGCCTGCAAAGATCTTTGTTTATACTGTTCTAAGTTGTTTAGTTGCGTTTCGGCTGCGTAATCGAGGTGATCCTTATTCGAATGGTATGCGTAGCGGCGCGTCTATTTGGTTGCGTAAAGCAGTTTGCCATACGGCGGCCGCGGGGTAGGACGTGTGTGCTGCGTTTGCACAATGTTCAGTGTTTAATTACGTGCTATGATATATCGCAAGGCTGCTCGCATTGTTTTAACGCCACGCTAGTGTTTGAGCGCAGTTACTATGTTTATTAGAGGACGCTAATTGAATAATCGCGCTCTGTGTTTGAAATCAGTGTTGAGTTTCTGTGCGTTTTAGTGAACAACAGGCAAATGGTTAGAAAGATTATTGTCATCGGCATACAGCATTACGAGGATCCGTTTTATAAGTATGTGCCTTATAAATTACGAATATGTTCTGCGAATTTATCCCGAAGAAAAAATCACTTTCGTTTGGTAAGTTCCTTAAATATTTTTTCTTTGTTGTAGACATGTGACGGGAGCCAGCGGGCCGCCAGCAGGATGCGGCCACCAAAGAAACAGATCCCTGGACTCTGTTCTCCAGAGGATACCAGAAGACATGACACCTACTTCGCCGGAGGGGGCGCCACTTCGAATCCCAATCGAAGTGCCCGCTCCGAGACTAGCGCTTCCGCCAGAGGTGCCCACGGGCTCCGACGACTCCGGCATCCACACACCCCCTGACGGCAACGACGAGGAGCGACCACAACCACCAGCAGCTGCAAGGTCTAGAGAAAGTCTCGATTCCGGCAACCCAGAAGACACAGATAAACCGCCCGATCCACCCGATACACTAGTTGATACAGCAGTGAAATCCGACATTTGTGCCGCAGAAACATCTAAAAACAAAGACTTTCTGCTCCGATTGTTTGAAAGTAAACTATTTGATATGAGTATGGCAATCTCATATCTGTTTAACTCTAAGGAACCGGGCGTGCAGACGTACCTGGCGAACAAACTATTCTCATTCCCATACGAAGACGTGGATTTCTACCTGCCGCAATTAGCGACCATGTATATAGAAATGAGCGATGTGGCGGACGTGTTGAAACCGTATTTGGTGTGCAGGTGTAAACAAAGTGCAGAGTTTTCACTTAGACTCGCGTGGTTATTGACTGCTTTCGGGGGTGACGCTAAGAGATCGAGGGCGACAAAACTTAGGGACTCAATACTGGCCGAGGAGATCAGGCCGGCAGCGAGGAGGGGGCATCACAGGTCGCAGTCTGACGCGTCTGCGTTGAGGCTAGCGACTCCCTCGGGGAGGCACCTGGGAGACCTTGCATCTGGTCGAGCGTTTGACAATGGATGCCTTTGTGGAGAGCAGTGTTCATGTGGAGCGCCGAGATTAGCACCTCAAATACAGGTACTTAAATATTTACTACTAGCGACCCGCCCCGGCTTCGCACGGGATAACAGTATTTCTTCACTATTTGATGTATGTTATTATACATATAAACCTTCCTCTTTAATCACCCTATCTATTAAAAAAATCACATGAAAAAGTTTTGAAGATTTAAGCATACAAAGGGACATAGGGACAGAAAATGCGACTTTGTATTTATTATACTATCTAGTGATGATAATTATTCTGATGAAAATTTTTGTCACGTAAAATGTCAGTGTAATTACTATTATTTACAATGCTTGGAGACATGTGTTTTGATATGCTGTGATGAAACATTTTATGTAGCTGATAACATTGAAGTGTCTCCTTGTTAGTTGTTGTAATGCTTTTCCGTGTCACGTAGGTTTTCTCATCCCATTACCATATTCTTTCTGACAAAATTTTAAGAGGTAACACGGTGACTTTCCTTGATATGAGGCAAACTCTAACTTAAAAGTCCAATAGATTATTCTCAGAACGTGTCATTTAGCTCAAGATATGACGGATATTTCATAATTAGGCGTTTTGCCATGATTTCAAGTAATTCTTAGAGTGTAATGTCGAAATGTTTTGCAAAATCGTAAAGGGGTATTCACGCTCACATTCTGTAACACGCGTGTATCCGCGTCGTGACTCGAGCCAGTCGCCTTCCTACGTAAAACAAACCTTGGCTAAACAGCTCGGTTCTACAGCCATTAATATTATTGCTACATTCAGTGTTAATTAGCAACTAAGCAGAGCTTCAGGCGATGACTGCTTGAGGGCGGAAATAACGCAATCAGCACGTGTGATAACGTTAACGAGTTTTCAGAATACTTTAACATAACTATAAATCAAAATAAACTTAATTAAAAACTGAATCACTCATTTATTATTAAGAAAATATATAAACTATAAATAAATGAAGCGCAGCTCTAAGCTTGAATGAAGGTCGGAGAAATACACGCTGTATTATTATTATTAATATTTACCTTAAATACATGCAATGTGTACATGAACTCATTTCAATTAAAGTTAAAATATCCTGAAATAAATTTATTTAAAATTCGACCTTCGATAGCCAAAACATTGGAAAGCCTCGTTAATTCTGAAGTTCTTATTTCCGGTATTCTACAAAAAATCGTGAAGCGAATTCTCTTAATTGTACAAACTTTTTGTTTCATCGTGAAAGTTATTTTCGGTCATTATGAATAATATTCGACAGATTAATTCGCAAGTGATTGGTATTTACATCTGTTCAGCAAAGCTTAGCAAGGTCTTCGTGGTAACCTTACTTAATCATCAAACAGCAAAAAGAGTGTGGGCATTGATCTTGAAATGTAACTGGCATTTAACATGACATTATTGATTAAATATATACAACTTCTATATTGTAATCGTATGACTACAATTTGATTTAGAAGCCGAAATTGAACAGACTTTTTGATTTGAATAAGTCTATAATGGTGATGTAACTGGCACCTTTGAAAACTTATGTGACAGTTATTTTCATACGATAATCCAGAATAAATTCTTATTTCACTGAAAAAATCCCCCACATTGTCCTGTTCATATATATGAAGTTCTAAAAATAAAGAGCCTTCATAATTCATGAGTGAAAATTCTCTCACAAATTCATTGTTCAACCGATATACTTTAGCTTTAGAGGGTGCCGACCGCATAACACGATTTTCTAATAAATCTTAACACATAATATTTGTTTACCCAACGCCTATGTCATGGAAAGTGAAATCGTTAACTCGTGCCAATAATTTATGGTAATATGTTACATACAATATGAACTCTAAGCAGGCTTTTGGGTCTTATTTCCTACATTTTCTAAATAGTATAACATTATCTGCGCCAGTGCCAGTAGTCAGTGTAAGATCAAATGCATCTTTTCGAAACTTAGTTCATCTAAGACCTTAGATTTCATTTAGCTCTAATTCAAAATCTAAATATTCAAAACCTTGGTTGAAGTGACTGGTAATGCTAATAATGTTATATCAACCAACTGGTGATCACGCTTTTTACATTAAACGTAGTAGCATTTCTAATCACTGTTATTATTTAGCGGTTATCAGTAAACTCACATCTATTGTATGTCCGCTATCGAAGATCGCTATACAAAGCTACATGCAAAAAGTAATTGTTCTCTTTATCATCTTCGTGACTATACCTTCACTGCCTCTGTTACATAATATTGACTTCTTCAGTGTTCCATTCCAAATATTTAACTTAATATCAAGAAGTGTTGGGGCTATGTATTCTTCATCCAAGACAGACACTTGCAGATAAGACCTTTTACTTCCGACAGTAGATCCAACGGTTTTGTTTTATGGATCGGTCAGTTCCTAGAAAGTGAACGTATGATAGTTGGTTCCTCGAAAGGGGCTCAAATGCCTATTCCCAAATACCGCACGATGTCAAAAGTTAAAAGGGCATATGTGATCGATATTCACGTTGTAGATAAGATCTTTTGACATGCTATATAGCAGAACCGTTTAAACTTCAAATGGTCAGATCTTAGAAAATGGACGGTTGTGTTCGTTAAAGCAGAGATAGTCGATCGATGAATTTTTACTTGGGATTTGTAAATGGCGAAAGCATTGTTATTTCATAATCAGCTTGTCATAGTTGAAATGATCATTGAACATATGACTTTGAGGATAAAAATATACGTTGGAATCCACATTCCTGTAAGTGCACTGTCATTGACTTCCCAAAAGCAAATGTAGATTTGATATTGACCAAATAATGGATTACAGCCAGACTGCATTGTTATGATATACGCATTTAAATAAAATCCTGTTCGTTTGTAGTTTTTCATTATAAATGCACCTAATGACTACAATGCTAACTTCCACACAATGTAAGCTATTAATACAGACTTTTATGAATGAAGCATGTATTGTTCTCCATTTATGTAAATCATTTTAATTATATTCGATCACAAAGACATGCTGTAGGCAAATGCGTTTTTTTTTTTCATTCTTGATGTCCATCAGTAGAAAGTAGCAGTTATAACAGTAATGTTCCGTGTTGTTTATTCTTTATTGCTGTTGATAGGGTCCTTATTAGATAACAGTATGCATGCCGTTATCGATTTCCGATAATTTACTAAACATACACTTGGGTATCGATAGCAAATATTTGAAATATCTATCGTACTTTCTCCGTAGTCAATTTCTTAATTCTTATTATTATCCCCATTAAAAATTAGAAATAGCACCATTTGAAGTTTACGTCTAACGTTTACTGGATGACCTAATTTTACCAGAAATTCTGAAATGTCGATTCTATGAATTTACTTTTCTTCCTTATGATAACTGCTTATTTCCTTTGAGAAGAGGATGTTAATGTATCTGAACTATATTTTATTGTAATCACCAACCTAAAGCGTACACACATGATAATAGTACTGTATGAATATGCAAATTGGAAGTATAAAAAAGTTGATACAAATAAACGTGACGTTCTGAGAACACCTGCTCGTTGGTACTTACTTACTCGCTTACTCGAGTTAAATGATAAACATTGATATGAAGCTCGTTTTGCCATTACATATTCTTTTTATTATTGAACTCTGGAATCGTGAATTGAGCGTAGGTACGTAGTAGCCAATAATACGTACTTGGTTCGAAAAGTATTTTTTCAAGAACTTGTCTTATATTGACCATGACTGAATTCGATAGACGTGAAAGATATGGCACTCTTCAATTTGTTATTGCAAATTTTTAACATCTGAAGCAGGGTTAGAGATTCTTATCTGTCAGTAATTATGAAGCATCATATTTTAAATAATTGTTGGTATCGACATCCAGTCATGCGATTGCGTGATGATTCTATGATACTGTTTATATAGCACTCTCACGAAATACTAAAAAAACTACTTAGGATGAGTAAACTCTAAAAAGAAGCTTTCAAATGGTCTGAATAGTATCCAAAAGTTATAGCTTCAACTTCAAAAACCGTTTCTCTTCACATTTGAAACAGATTTTCTATTCTTTAAAGAACATTTTAGTTTAAAACTACGTCTAACGTCGCGGTTTCTATCTCCGGCGTATTATGTTTCCACTTAGCGGGGAACTGCAAACTTTTCAAAGTTGTATATGACCCACTTTCTGCTATTTTCCCAGCTATCCCGTAGCGCAAGAGATTAATGAGCAGTGAACAAAGCTGGGACTTAACCCTACGTTAAAGTTGTAACTTCACAGACACTATCATGCTTACATTTAGTACACATAATATGTAATCGCGTCGCACGGCTATCCAGGTTGACCTAGTTTTCAGTCAGGGCCGTAGGCTGAAACAAATACAAGAAGCAATCAATCGTGACTGGTTTAAGCCTAGAGAGAAAGGTCGCGGAAACCCAACTTAGCTTATCTAATGAAATTAAGCTGCCGTGTTCCACGACATTTAAATAAATGGATTAAAAGGAAACATGCGTACTAAAAGGACGTTCACTTTTATATGTGTTTTCCATATGCCTTTTCCTTGTCCGTATTGCGTACTAATGAACTGTTTGCTTACTTTGTTTATTTTTATCCGGTGTGATGCCTACCGTGTGTTTATGGACCAGTTTTGTACCTAGTCAGAGAAGTTGTGAAAGCATAGCGAGAGTGTTAGATTTTTCTTAGTTCATTACTCATTGCCCGTTTGTATATTTTTTGTGGAGTTTTGCATCGTACATGAGTAAGATTATCATGATTAACATTAACTTTCCTTTCCAAGGTGCGAGCTACTTCTTGTACCAATCATTAGGGCATTCGCACGTCAGTCCATTGACCACTGCGAAGTCTAGCTTTCTCGTGCTTTTGTGCCGTAGTCATCGTCTAGAAACATACTTAAAAAGGTAGTTATTTAGAGTCTGCGAACACACTGGTCAACAAAATCCCCATTGGGCCTTTGACCGACACCCTTTTCGAGCCAAAAAGTTTGTAAAGTTAATTAATGTCACGTTGTTTATGGTACACGTGAAACTTTACATGAATGTTTTAAGAGTAATATGGGAGGCTAACTAATTAACAATAATTAATTACAAACAGCACACGTGTCAATGTCTTGTCGCTGCGAATGACAAGCGGACAAGGTAACTACCGTTTGCCTACTATACCCTTAATGCTTATGTGACCTGCGTCAATCCTAGCACACAATAGTCAATATGCTCCACACGTTACGAGTACACGTGACTGCTTGCGGTGCTGATTCACTAAACTCCTACTTAGGGGTTACACGACAAGAACATTGCAACTAGCAGTACCTAAATCACTGGGATTTACAATGTAAATCTCTCTCAAAATGGGTAATTCAGCTGTTAGATTGAATATAAATCGTCCAATCAGTGCTAGTTGCAATACCAAATATGTAAAATTAAGTAGAATTTTCACCGCCTATATTCTGACGTTTTGTATAGACCCATAGAAAAACATGTTTTCCAATCAGGGTTGTATTCAAAAGAGGCCTACCGTCTTATGCAAATTTAGCTACACAATAGCGCGACCTCACCCACTTCAGACGTTTTCGATTACGTAAAATAAACATCAGCGTTACATATTTCAGTTTCTGACGTCACTGACGAACATCGGCCGTCGACTGGCCGGGGTCGCGGACAAGGAGCGTCGTAATGGCCGTCTCAGGGCCGAGTTGGCGACGCTAGACCTCAACCTGCCTGCGAGGGTGTGGTTACCTTTGCATCAGAGGCCTCACTATGTGCTGAGGATACCGCCTCATGCTGCTG
Source organism: Helicoverpa assulta (assembly GCA_963856015.1). Classification (NCBI taxonomy): domain Eukaryota; kingdom Metazoa; phylum Arthropoda; class Insecta; order Lepidoptera; family Noctuidae; genus Helicoverpa; species Helicoverpa assulta. The sequence goes on from CAWLCW010000023.1 coordinate 10,867,529, forward strand.
CTGTGTTAAACAGTAAGGATAAGGTGAGACTTTTTACTATAATTTGGTTTAAATGCGTTTGGAGCTTAAACTTCAGGGGTCACACACTAAGAAACAGTCACTTTCTTCTGCAAAAACTGACTGACTGAGATAAATACTAAAAATACCTATTATGTGTAAAAATCTTAAAAAAGTCATGCTTTGCTCATAAAGAAAGAGTTAACGGTGATCATTAACCACACGACGCTGGATGCAGGTCGCTTCCAACAGGTATCCGTGGAGATCAAAGGGGGAGGCCTATGTTCAGCAGTGGACGTCCTATGGCTGAGATGATGATGATGATGATGATGATGATTAACCACTAAAGGTCACGAAGCCTTTAAGGATAGTTTCTTGAGTAAAAGATGACCGTAATGTAAGCCAAGCGCGACATCGTTAAGTGACAAATCCGGATATCATTACTTGCCCGCACGCCTCGATGATAAGTGCTTTTAATCTTTAAAGTCGGATCTTAAATGTCACTAGCATTGTAAGTACTTCAAGTTTTCAAGCTAATTTTATTCTTTAACAGATCATTGATATAATTTATGTATTGTATTAAAACGAAGGTCGTCTACCTTCGATTGTGTTAGATATGATGCACGATACCCATTACGGCGATTGAATTCTTTTATAATAATGAGAAGGTTGCGCAGTGCGCTTAGATTAACAGCTGACGTAATGTAGTTGCATTCAAGTGATAACGGATAAATATTGAATCAAAGTTGTTCGTTTTTTTAGAGGCGTGATTTGGCGAATCGCTTTTCAAAGAATCGCTCGTTCATGGTTAAGGAAAGGTTAAATCGGTATATTCTACGATAGAATAGAGTGAATAGATGTTGTGAATAAGGAGGAAATGGAAAGAGGTATTGGTTCAAATATGATGTAAATTATTCTCCAGGACTGTGCTGTGGAACAGAAATAAAATCATAATACCTAATGTGATATAATACGGAAGGAGTGTGCCTATGTTCATGAACATACATTATTTAATTCACCTCTTTGCCTTTCTAATACTTCTGCTTTTACTCATTTTTTTCTTGTAATTCAATACATTTGAATATGGATTTCAGAAATGTTTTCTTAAATAAACATTACCAGCAGATGGTAATGATATAAAACATTCTTAATGTAAATGCTAGCTCTGTCGCTTTCTTGAAATGATAATAATAATGACGGAAAATGTTGTTTAAATCCTTCTGTTTACGAGCTATAATTTTATCTGATTTATCTTTACGACTGTAAGTAAAGTGTACTTTAATTCTTGTCACGTTACGGGCCATTGTATTCTCTTTCGCGATATAATAGAGACAAAGTCACAGTAATGGCATAGTGCAATCGTCAGTCTGGTAATCCCCAAAGGAGATTACACAAGCAGACACTCAGACAGTACATTTATTTTATTCTATTGATAGAAGGACGTGTTGCGCTATTTATAAAGATCAGAGATCATCTATCTCATTTATATGTCTATTTTGAAAGCAAATTGCAAACTATGATAGTTCGAAATGTGACTGAATGTCAATAATACTTACATATACATTTTCAACATTTCCTCGAAGGGCCAATGTTAAAAACTTCACACACCTTTTATGTCATCATCATCATCAGCCTATCGCAGTCCACTGCTGGAGATAGGCCTCTCCAAGTGCACGCCACTGAGATCGATTTTCGGCTTCTCGCATCCAGCTCCTGCCAGCCGTCTTGCGCAAGTCATCACTCCACCGTGCCTGAGGACGTCCTACACTACGTTTGCCGAGGCGTGGTCTCCGCTCTAGAACTCGTTTACCCCAACGATTATAGGTTCTTCGGCTAATATGGCCAGCCCACTGTCACTTCAGCTTGCTGATTCGGTGGGCTATGTCGATGACCTTGGTTCTCTGACGGATTACCTCATTTCTGATGCGATCCCTCAGAGAAATGCCGAGCATAGCCCTTTCCATAGCCCGCTGAGCGACTTTAAACTTGTGAACCAGCCGTACCGACAGTGTCCACGTTTCGGCTCCGTAAGTCATGACATTGACAGGTAGGACGCACTGATTGAAGACTTTTGTCTTTAGGCACTGTGGGATCGACGATGTTAGGACTCGACGTAGCTTCCAAAATGCAGCCCAACCCAACTGAATTCTCCTATTCACCTCGTCCTCAAAGTTGTTTCTACCTAACTGCAATGTCTGCCCGAGGTATACATATTTCCGAATAACTTCGAGAACGGCGCCGTGTATCGCAATCGGTTCCGGTAGAACATGTTCATTGAACATGACCTTGGTTTTGTCCAAGTTCATCCGTAGGCCGATGCGTAGAGAAGATTCAGCCAGGTCGTTCAGCATCTGTTGTAGGTCCTGCAGCGTTTCCGCCATGATGACGATATCGTCAGCAAATCGCAAGTGAGAGATGTGTTCGCCATTGATGCTGATGCCGCGTCCTTTCCAGTTCAGCGTGTTGAACATATCCTCCATTGCATTAGTGAACAGTTTCGGGGAAATAACATCCCCTTGTCTCACTCCTCGATGCAACGGTATGGGCCTTGTTTGCTGATTCTGTACTTGGACCTCACACCTTACACCTTTTATGTAGTGACGCAAAGTTGTTAACGTAGGAATTCTCAGCGGTGCTCTGTTGGCCAATTAGTGGGTCTACGACCCAATAAAAGCTTAAAATATACTTTACCGTTATAGTAACTCACCTTGGCGAGATAAATCCTCGTAAAATCCACGGATCACGCCCAAAGGGTGGCCTCATTGCCGTCAAGGCGAACTTTAAGGCATTGCATGTGAATTTCCTCATAGGATTTCCCTTCACTATACCCACAAAATTACACTTAATTCCAAATTGTGTAATACGCACACGTACAATGTTTTAACTCGTAGTTTTATTACATTGAACTATGTTAGTTGAGGTTATTAACGAAAATTTTATTGTTATCGCTTTTAATTACATTCATTATTTTATTGAAACAACGTTTCTGCTATTTCAACTAAAGTGCTGGTCATTGTCGAAAGCGCGTATGGAATTTTCTATAAAATTATGGTGCGTGGTAAATATTGTACTTTTAGCTTAGAAAGATAGATACGGTTTGCGCGTATGATAATGTCTTTCCAAGATCACATAATAAGTGAATGTCGTGTTATTCATATCAAAAGCATCAACTTAGCATAAAACTGTTACTTCAGATTATACAAATGCATATCAAAAAGCATTTAAATGACGTAAAACCCCATTTGTGGTTTAGCTTTTAATAATACTTATGTCAATGAATCTATTTCATACCACGATAGCTCTAAACTATTACCATACAATATGCTCCGACAGTTTTGATAAGGACGTTCCGCCGTTCATTCTATCTGATAACAAGCAGATAAAAATGTATACATTATTGTATGAATTGTATTTTTATATGAAACTAGTGGCCCGGTACGTGCTCTGCTACGTAAATAAATGAAGAACAGTTCGACCGATTTTGTGTAAACTTCACATAAACCATCTAATAAATAATCTGAACAAAGCCTAAGCATTTCTTTTGGATAGGTGAAACCGTTCTTGAGTTGTAAAATTACAACGAAAAGTGGCATTATTTTTTATATATTAGATTGGTATAGAGAATATATTATATCAACATAACCAGCCAAACGTTTGTCCCGGCCGATATTTAATTGTCAATTAAGGAAACCATTTGTAAGTCAACGCTGGCTCCGCAACGTAGGAACAAGATAATTGTGTACAATTTGTTTGCAACCAGCTGGCGCCACTTTTGAGAGGTATCATTTTATCGTTGTACTGAAACTTGAGTTGGTCGTTCGTTATTTCTATAAGGAACAGGCTGGTTCTTTAAGAAGTAGCGGACTGTTGAGATATAAAATTAAAATATTTTATGTTAGGATAAACAAGGGTTTGCCCAGCACTATCAGAATAGAATTTCAGGAATAAATGACACACCAATGATAACTGTTAGAGATATGCTGGTATTTTATTTTTCATTTTTTGAAATGCTTGTGACACGTTACACTACTGAATACGTAGTCCATTTTCATCCACTTTTTGCAACTTTGCATATCCTTAATTTTTTGTGGTCACAACAACTTTGACCAGAATACAGAGATTCTGCACAGAAAGTTATATGTATTTAAATCAGTAAATATCAGGGTTTCAACCATTTTTTTCTGATCCCACAGGCGCCCTACATAATGTACGTGGAAGTCCTAGAAACGGACGGCCACGAGCCCCTCCCGCCGCGCCTACTTCCCCCCGCGCCGCCCGCACCCCACTCACCCCCCATAAGACATACGAAGAGCGAAGAGAACTTAGTACCGGAGTGGCCAGCATTATCCCTATACTCGGGCCTGGATGATGGAGACGCGGGCGACTGTTGGAGTCATGATGATGAAGAACTCAGCACGCAGTACTCGCATCGAGCGCCTGCGCCGGATAGTTTGTCGCAGGTAAATATAAATGCTTGCTTAATTTATTTTTGGACGTTTGAAGGTGTTCTTGATAAAATTTTTGCTAACCAAACAAGAGATATATGGTTAGATATTGTAACTTCTGCCGTCCAAATACAGTTACATTCTAGGTAAAGCTTGAAAAAGTTCTTAAGATGAAAGAAGTGGGAGGAGTAATTAATAGTCTGGAATTAATTTACCATGTGCTGAATAAATTAATGCTACCTTGAAGTTTTGAATCACCATGGTTTACCCATAATAATAATGCATGTCAAAACACAACCCACTCAAACAACTGATAAATTGTCTATAGCCTAATAAGGCCCGCATCGCCACCGTTCGAATAACGAACACAGAATCGAATACCTACATTATTCTTTTTATAAAATAATGCCCGTTTTCACCAACAACCTCTTACCGTTTCCCTATCTAAATGCTACTTTTAGTAAGGATCCCTCCCAATTTGACACCTACCTAAATTCATTTTCACCACACTTGTACATGGATCCCTTAAGTAAGTGACAGATTACTAGTTCTACAAACGATAATGCAAAGTCGATATTTTATCGATAAAATGATTTTTCTGTACTTCTTAAGAAATAAACGTCTATCGAGTATATATTACTAAAGCCTGTGAGTTTTTTTTCTTGTGATGTTATTTTAATTTAACTTAAACTACATTACGCTATGTTTTATGCAATAAAACAGTAAAGAGGTTTTCTATAGGTGAATTTTTACCTATGTCATTCGCGCGTTTGTCAAATTGACTGATGTGTATGTGTACATAGAGTGAGGTTAATTTTGGGTTTATTATTGTTGAATAGATAAGTTTATTTTGGCAGAGAAGAGAAAACGAGGATAAACCTTTCTTGCAGAAGAAAAAGACAAGCTAGTGAAATTGCTGACGTCTTATAGAGACACAATATTAAACAAAAAACGGATGGGACCACGAACGAAGCCAAAAACAAAGCTTGGATCCAGTCACAAATAGTTTTAATGCGACAGGAACCCTTTACAGGTAAATGTGAATAATATCTGTGTATAATAATATAGTGTATTAAGATATTGCCGTACAACTGTGTTCCTTGTTTTACTGTCGGCTTCATTGTATTTTTGTTCTCCATGAGTTGATGGATTTAAGTATGGGGTTAAAATTATACATTTATTTAGTTTCAGGTGGTGCGAGAAATTGGAAAGACGTGTAAAAACATGCTGCGCCCAGCCCACCTCAAATTGAATTGGTGCAGGAGGATGATGATAATGTTTGGTACATCATATGAGGACTAATATTAAAATATTTGTTTACTATCTTTGTTTTAATTTACATAATTTATTATGTTCAATGTTAGCCTACTTCTTACCTCCAGAGGGTATCCCCTATCACCTAGGAGATAGGCTCCTCCATATTCACCATTTTCGAATCATTGGTATCAAACCTGAGTGATATTCGCTGCCGCTGTGGGTAGAGGTAGATACCGCGCCGGTTTCGCTCAGGTATTTAGTATCAAGTATAGTTACCGGCACGGATATTGAGCTCTCGGCGGAAGAGTGGGGATCGCTTTGCGCACTGTACACAAGGCAATAAACCAATAAATGGCTTCTGCGCAGGTGAAGGTCAGGGCTCAATATCCGTGCCGATAACTATACCGCGGCTAGAGCGACCTGAGCGATATCCACTGCCGCTGTGGGTAGAAGTACATACCGCGCGGCAGCAGCGGTATGCATCCCGAACATCAACAGTAATATTAACGCATACCCACTGGGTTTTCTCTGTCGCAGGTGGTAGCGAATACCGCTTAGGTCTGAACAGTCATATTACCGCATACCCACAGGGTTTTCTCTGCCGTAGACGGTAGCGAATACCGCTTAGGTCTGAATAGGCCTATAGTTGTCCTGGCCACCGCGAAACTACATCAGTGATTACCAGATTTGCATCTGTTATGGTCTGTATATTTATGGACATGCAGGACTTCCTATTTTTGAATAATTCAGCGACATCACGACCTAGCAAGTGCATTCATAGCAAGTGATAACCTATAATCTTATAAAAAAGTCATGATCATCGTACTTTTTTCTCAGACATCTGCTCTTTCACGTAAGATAGGTACGTGGTCTTCTAATGATTATTATTTTACATATCCACAACCTCCACAGCTTCTAAACTTTCTAAAAGTTTACGTTTCATTTTTTTTTTGCTTTTTAAACATGGTATTTTTGGTGTTACATAACATATAAAGGTACATTTCACTATCCATCGCCAGAAACGGTTCAAAATATGTTTGTATTCTGTAATGATAATGATAGGAGTTGTTTAAGCAGGCATCAATCGGGCTCCCAAGTTTAAGTGAAATTTTTAGGTTAAAATTGACACCTAGGCTTTGGTGAAAATGAAATTCTTATTAAGTGTTCCGTAAATGCTCCCTAAATTTAGGTATTCGTTGGTGAAAACGGGCATAAGTCTCATGTTAATATTGGCATACATTCTAAATTCAAAACCGGAACGGTTCGGAAACTAGTCAGGGTTTTATACATGCATCTGATTGACATATTGGACACACGGGTTTTTGCACTTCTATTGTTTAACTGTATTATTTATGAAGCTATTATATCATTTGGGCACTGGTCATGAACGTCAAAGCAAGTTTTAAAATCAATTAATTCTTGGCTTGACAGAAGAATAAGTCACCGTGCGATATGCACAAAACAAAATGAGAGCTAGGACTAATAGCATCGTTTCTTTTGCCAATAATAGATACAAGCCTTTTCAGCTAAGAGCGACCTTTACCTATAGAGATAAAATTCAAAACACTTGTAGGTACAGACTATCTTCAAAGAAGAATTTATTGACTTTCCAAAAACAATGATTAGATTACATAAGCCAATGATTATTGGTTTACAAGATATCTATTATCGGGTAATGCGTAATTATTCTTACATTAGCGTTTTAATTCGTCTTTACGATCAAGATATTAGACGTTTAATTTTATCGTTTCGTCGGTTATTTTCGTTTTACAGTTATGATGGTCATAATTTGATGTTTCCCGTCAGACGAAGGAATGCCCTTGAATGTATCGTAATAATTGTGTATTTCTGTATGTATGTAAAGAAGTCTACGTTTCATGAAATCGCAGACGACTAGTTTGATTTCGTGGCATTGTCCGCATTTTGGTAGACATGTCCCCTGAAATCCGTTTAATTGATTCTAAACAACAAAATATTGCGTGCTAAACTTGCAAACAGTACTACATAATCTTGTAACTCGTTAGTGCAAACAATAATAAATCTTCAAACAATCAACTCGATATGATAATTTAAATACCAGCTACCATAAACGTCAAATTACCCTATATAATTTAGTACCGTCAATTTTGTACCTAACACATTATATCTACGCTCCAGTCTAGGTCGAAATCCAGGCTGACGCTTAGTTCTTTGTCCTACTTTATCGGTTAATCAATCTTCATTGTAATGTCGTTACACTCGACCACGTGCGAGTACAAAGGGCACGTGGATCGGGAATAGAGGTGAACGCTTTCTTAGAACCTTTTGTGAAGGGAAATCCATCTTAATAATGGAATATTATGATAAACATTTTCTATGGAAATTGTGGTATTCAGCGGCCTGCGTATTACGAGAATTTTACCTAGATAATAAGGTATTATTACCATGATTTACTGTCCGGATATTTTTATATGACCATCTCCAGGGTCCGATCTACCACGATATCAAATATCTTCTAAGTTCTAAGATTTAGAAAGTCAATAAATGGTTTCTAATTTCATGAAGGTGTAATTATATCTTTTTATCTTAATGTATAAACAATGACACAGCTTTTCTAATGGAAAAACCATTTTCAAAATGAAACAGCAATTTTAAACAAATACTTAGCTCTTAGCTAGCGAGTGCATCCATCAAATGCTTTTTATTTTAAGATGTACCGAGATTGATTAAATTCGAACGAAAAACCTTCTTAAGCAATGGAGGTTTTTATGACCATACGTCATTGCAAATTAGGGGTTAAACAAGACACGAACTGAACAAAAGTTTAGTATTAGTTTCGTTAAAACTACATTTGAGTTTAGATTTTATTTTAATGCCTTACCATTTGGCGAGGTTCAACAATCTAGCCAAATGACCATTTAACCTAACTATCGTTATTTTTTAACCGAACAATGGGTAACAAAGTTACAATGACCGCTACTTATATTTTTGTGTTTTTCTTTTAAATCTACAAATTATATGGTGCTAGCTCAAGAAACAAAGTTAGGTTTCGTTTTCCAGTTTCTTATTTAATATGTTGTTTGTATGGTGATTAAAATCTAAATAGTTCTGTGAAGTCATTATGGGAAACTTGACTTTTTTGTGGTTCTTTATTTTGTGATGGCGAGTAATTAAAACTGAAGTTAATTATGTTACTTTGTCTTCTTTACTGACGTATGAAGGAAACAAAGTTAGATAATAATGTTTGTATAACTCTGAATTGTTTCTAGAACATTGACAAATAATAGACGAATGTCATTCGTGCAGTTATAAACTATAATATATACATGATATTATATAATATATAATAATTAAATCATTGCAAAATACTTTATACAATAGGGTTGTTTCCAATTTTCGAAAATCTATTTAAATAGCTTCTAAATAATTTGAAGATCACCCCTCCTATAATTTTGCGTCTTAAAGCTCTTTACTTTTTATGTATTCGATTTTTTTCTATTTTTCTTAAAACCTTGCCAAGAAAACGCTCGATCACGTGACTGTGACGTCATATTGTACTATGTGTTCCTTTACACTATAACGCACATCTAAAGAGAAGAAACTAATTAGATAGAACTCATTGATTTTTAAATTTTAATAACGTATTCTTATATTATAGATACAAAAGCAAATGTTTTAAACATTTAAATTATTTTTAAACATTGGGCACAAAAGAAAATACCTGTAATGTTATGAGTTGTGTACGCGGTAAAATAAAACTGTGCAAAGGAACGTAAAGTTTGTGTTTGTTATTGAGGTTATATTTGTGTCATCTTGGTTATTAGCAAAGAATTGAGCGACAATAAAACTATCAGCTTTCATAAATCCTTTCTCCATAATTCTTTCCTAACTTTCTTTCGCTCAAATACAAATAAAAACTGAAGAAAACAACACATCAATTCTCAGGTTATACCTGTCATAGACTGTCACTGTCAAATACTTGTCATTGTCACTGTAAAGTGACGACATCGGACTCGATTCGCCGTTTTCAAGGGCGTGACGTAATAGACGATAAATTTAAAATTCATAAATTATTTAAAAATTATGTGGTCAGTTATACATAATATAATATAGCTTATCGTGTTTCTAGTTTTGTGAACTTTCGGTGCATATACCTATTTTTAATTGACTGAATACTAGGAAACAACCCTATTATAAACTGAAGAGTGAATGGCCAAAATGATGAAAATGAAGCTGTTTGACGGATTTATGTAAAATTTGGTATGATGAAAGATTGTAATCTGAGAAAGAGATCTCTGTTCGCCTTTAAATATTTACAAGTTGTATATCAAACATTAGTAACGCTTATTTACTTTTAAATGAGTTTATGTCACATTCATTAACATTATCTAGTAAATAATATGTACAAATATTCAATAATGTAAAATATACTTTCCTTTCTAAATATATGAATCACAAATTCACTTGTACATCAATTGGTCTCTTCCGTACAATTACATAACGGTACCAACATATTAAGTACTAGCTGTTGCCCGCAACTTCGTCTGCGTGGGCAATATAGAATAGTCAATTATTACGTATGGTGCGTAAGTAATTTTCACAGGAAATAGCTATAATCTATGTCTATATGCTTTGAGTCTGACAAAGCTGTCATTTGTACATTTTCTGCAGCTGCTGCGACTAAGCAGAAGCCAGAAAGTCTGTCAGTCTTACCATGGATATCGTCTTGTGTAGTTGACTGGATTGAAGATAGATAGATAGGTAGTCGCTCCAAGCAAAATATTGGTGCTCAAACAGATTCGGTGACTGGGAGCCCAACACCAACATAGTTGGGGAATAGCTGGATGGATGATAAAATGAGTCGTCATCATCAGCAGGCGCATAGGGTAGGATAGTTTCACTACTGGGGAGAAACACTTGTATGAATTGGGGATTTTCTGTGCAGTTACTTACTATGGTAAGGCTGACCCCACATTAGGCGTGCGCGATCCTCGGGCGTGTGAGTAGCGCGGGCGTCGCGAGCGCGCTGCGTGAAAGTCGCGTTTTGCTGCCCTGCGGCATGTGTGAAGAGTGCAAGCGACGCGCTCGCGGCGAGCACGCGGCGCTCGAGTTGCGGTCTTACCCCTACGCCCGCTATCCCCGCCGCCCGCTAAACGCCTTAGCAGTTAAACGTCAAGTCGAGCGCGCTGCAAATGCCGCAGGGCAGCAAAACGCGACGCTCACGCAGCGTGCTCGCGACGCACGCGCTACTCACACGCCCGAGGATCGCGCACGCCTAATGTGGGGTTAGGTCTAAACCGGGAGGGACTCCACCGAAATGTTTGCATTAGTTCACGAATAGGCAAAATGTACGTATCTGTGACAGTCAACTTCATGTGTTCGTACTTGAAACCTGCAGTTTTGCCAAGATTTTCAAAATGTACGCTCGCAATTTGTCATTTCTTGGTGGAGCCAGCAAATCAAAAGAAACAGAAGTGTTGTATACTGTGCGTCACTACCGCTCACCGGGAAAATTTCGCTCTTGCGGAGGACGTTTATATACCATATTTTGTGTCACACGTAAACAGGACGACAGTAAGTATCCACCGAAACACTTTCAAAGATCTGATGAACGAACAAATCAGACCTGAGTTGGTCACCTGGGGCCAATCAGAGCTCTATGAAGCGATTTCTGAAAATGTATTCACCTCATTCAACGATGAATGTAATTCTGATGGTACTATTAAGAACACTTGCTTAGCGCAAAAGCTGACGATGGCAGGCCGACTCTTTTGACTTCTCGAATAGGATACCATTGGTTTTTGTGCAATGCACACCTGCAATGCATGCTGGATTAGGATAGGATATAGGTGGATAGGATTTGCAGCAGAGAACAATTCTGTCTTTGTAATTGAATGACATCAAACGTAGTTTTATATAAAAGGTGTTTTTTTAGACTTGGCTCGGGTCTTACTGAGACTGTTCGTAATCGTGAACAGTGTATTTGCGATCAGAAGTTGAAAGTAAGCATGTCTCTGGTATGCGACGCGTAATTTGTACGTTTCCAGACGCATAAATAATTTTACGTGTGTATGGTATTAAATCGAGAAAGCTCCCATTTCTTATCTGCACTTTGTATCTGGGCTTGTTTTTAAAGCTACAGAAGCCTACATTACCTACCTCACGCTTAGCAGCGCTTGCGAGAGATAGATCTTCCTTTCTTCTAGGATTAAGTTTACATATTTTGCATCAGAAAAAATAATTAAGGTCTACTTAATACTACTCACTCAAAGTAATTTGTTTTAAGGCCACCACATTACACAGCTAAACTATGTTTATGAAAAAATCCTGATATGAACTCCATCTGTAACTTTAAATGATAATTAATTGTTCCACTAAAGTCATCATTTTTGACATAATGTTCAAAAAATAATTTAGATGGCACCGTTTTAAATTTGGCTGAGAACTATTAATTTTCCTTTCATCAAGGTAATAATTATAGTTGGATTTTGATGTGGTACGGCAAACTGACAAACACTATTGAAATGTCTATCGAAAAATTACACTACGTGTTAAAATATGGTGAATTACGGAAAATACACAACTCCATCTGTTGAAATAATAATCCTCTATAAAGAATGTATGGTAATTAATTGTCATTTACCACCTCGCTCTTTTGACAAATTTGATGTATTTTTACCACAGATGGAGCTACTTTAACCTTGGCTAAACAAAATTTTCATATTTTTTTTTCTTCCGAAGTTACTTATAAAGGTGTGATTTTCTGTGTAAACATTAATAATAGGCCGAACAACTAATATAAGTACAACATTCAAATGTACAGTTTTGACAAACAGATTGCGTGTCGTAATATTTTACATCTTGAATTCACAAAATTAATCATATCTTTTGATAGAGTGAATCGATTTCGATGAAACAAAAACTAAATAATACCCCAAGTTACGTAGAATTTTTGTATATAAGCATTGTCTGCATTGAATTCGTAGATTTTACGTGAATCCCGAACAAACAAACAGATAAACAGACAAACAGACAAACAGACAAACAGACAAAAATGATGGAAATGGGTTCTGTTAGTTATCCTTTAACATGCCGGCTAATTTTTTTGTCAATTTCTTCAATGTACAAAAATTACTTTTCTACAGATTTATTATATGTATAGATATAGATATAAATACATTATATGTCTACGTATATTTCCCACGTCCACAAGTTATTTCGGCTTCCTAAATTAGATCTACAATAGTGTAATATTCTATCAAAAGGCAGTAAATGAGAATATTGATACGTTTATTGCTCTATTGAATTCCCGTCGAATGTAGGCGCGTGGGAGTAAATAATGTTCTCGGATTGATTGAACCGTGATCCCATTCTATAGAAATCCAAAAATACTGTATTTCTGCTGTTATTAATGGGGGAATTTGTGGAAGTAAGCAGTGAAAAGAAATCATTTTTAATCAATCTCCTAATAACCGTTGGCCACTGCCCACTTATTTCCAAATACGAAAATTAATTTTTGTACTGTTATGAATTTTCATATAGAAATCATTATTACGCAGCTACTAAATATTTAACATGGCCAATTAAATATGTAAAAATATATTTAAGGAAGTAAATTATAATAATCAATTTCCATTTGACGTTCACATTCACTTACGCTTAGGTAGTTTACATTTACCTCTAGGATAGAAGTTACCAGCTTTGGTCATTAGAATAACTGAGTTTCCAGATCAATGATGTAAGAATTGCTACTGCTTTGAATAATATCTGAGGCTAAATCTTATAAAATCTATACCTACTAATTTTAGAAATCCGAAGAGTTTTTTTAACGTAAATCTCAGAAAATACAGATTTATCGAAATTTTTTCAATGTTAGACAGGCCATTTATTTAGAAGGGGGAAGGAGGGTGGAGGGCTAGATGTCAGTTTGCGCGAAGTAGTTCCCACGCAGGTAGTACCACTGGCGGAGACTACATACATAAAATAAAGTAATCATTACACATGCGCTATATCACTACATTTTCTCTATACCTGTTTACTTCAGAACCTCCTAAACCCACAGAAAACTGTTCAAGACGAGGAAATGACTAACAATAATTATAGCCAGAGAGAGGCACTTAGTTCACACTTTATAGGACCCTTTCACCTGACTACATATTACTACGAGCAGGTAATTGCAAAGTATTAACGTTTCCGTGTCAGTATGATAGTAATTAGCCTGTTATCTTAGCGGTGCAACTAAAGTGCATAATTGTGAAGGCATACGTTACACTGTTACCGGGAAAGTGATCATAACAACAGTTGATACGTTGATAAGTCAACCTCTATGGTTTTCCGCTGCATTTTAAATAGGTACACAAAGTTTTTCCTTTGTTGTATGATTCGCTTTGTTGGGTACCATGAAATCTGAATTAATTATGGTGTGGCTGTGAAAAAACATAAATATAAAGATTAACATTAGTGTACTTATTATGCCGCGGGATACCTACATTGTTACCTATATGAATTAACTGCAGCGCATAAGGCGAACAAAACGTGTCCACAGATAAAACCTACCTCAAATACGTGTTACCGTATGTACCATACGTGTTAATATATGCATGCAGCCACAACTGTCTTATTCATTAGATATTGGAAGAAAAACCTATCAATGCAAACCTTTCTTTTTGCAAGGCTGATGTACCTAATCACTCTTTGAATTGATACCAAATGTTCTTATAAAAGGCTCAAACAACCTACCATTTTGCACTTATCCCATACCATTTTACTGTCACATACCTATTACCTACACATTTTTTTAATATAACAACAATTTGGCAGGTATCGGCAGTATCAGCACTATCCACATCTTCGTGCGGTTCTCGTGAATCAGTGGCTGTGGGTGCGGGTGAGGTTCGAAGAAGGCTGGCTGATGCTACCGCTGCCCCTCCGCCAAATGCTTTCCGACATGACCCCGCCGATCCTTCTGCTACGGCGCTTAAGGTATGTTCCATTTTAATTTAGTTATGTTATACTTTAATTATTTTATGAAAACTTCAAGTAGATCACACATCTTCGCCCTATCATCATACAAAAAGCTGTTGTAAAAATCTCAAAAACCTGTGACGTTACGTATTTATTCGAACATTTTGAAAAAAAAAAAAGAAAAAAAACCGTGAGGTTAGAACACCTTTCGGAAAATCCTGTGCCAAGTTTTCTGTAGCTTTTAGAACAAAAATATCAAACTTCCAGCTTTTTTGTAAGAGTACATTTCGCTTTTAGCGTTTAGGTTCCTGAGGTATTATTACTCCGACTAAAGTACAAATAAATAATTATCGTGTCATGCATATGTCATAATAATATCGTTGGCAGTTTAAGTATCTAATCTACTGTACTTATTTGTTATCAATGTTTTAAAAATATACACAGCCAACACAAAACCTCCTCCTTTTATGGTAGTCGGTTTATAACTTCGTCCATCTTCCCCTTATGAACTTGTGCTGAAGATTGTCTTTATATTTCGGGAAAGAATTAAATATAAATTGGGAAGTCGATCACTATTTGATGAGGCTGACATCCGTTAACCAAAACGAGACTATAACTATAGCTCGTCTAAGTTGAAATATAGAAAAGCACACCAATACCGCATTTTTGGTGCACGACGCACTTAAAGCGCCATCATTTCAGCTATAAACAGACAACTTATGCAAAAATCTATACTAATATTATAAAGCTGAAGAGTTTGTTTGTTTGAACGCGCTAATCTCAGGAACTACTGGTCCGATTTGAAAATTTCTTTCAGTGTTAGATAGCCCATTTATCGAGGAAGGCTATAGGCTACTTTTTATCCGGGTTCGTGCAGAGGTTCCTACGGGATGCGGGTGAAACCGTTGGCAGAAGCTAGTATAATATCAAATCTAATCAAGTAATCTTTGTCCACAGGAATCATGGGAAAGCAAATACGCTCGCATGCGTTCGTCATCGCCTTACGGTGCACTAAGCGGTTGGCGTCTCCTCGGCTGCATCGTCAAAGTGGGCGACGATTTACGACAAGAGATGTTAGCGGCTCAACTACTGAGAAGATTGCAAACTGCTTGGTCGGCTGAACGGGTTCCCTTGAAACTCAGGCCCTATGAGATACTGTGTCTGGATAAGGAGTGCGGACTTATACAACCCGTGAGTATACTCATTTCGTTTGGCAAAGAAACTTGATGAAATAAAGTAGTATGTAACAATTGAAATGAAACATGTAAATGATGTGGTCGCCTGTAATTGGGAGCACACACTTGACCTAAACTATAAAATGATATACCTTATTGTGTTGACTCCTGTTGGCAATCCTAAAAAGTAAATAAAAAGTGTAGGTAAAAGTCATAAGCTGTTGTATTCAAGGAAACCAACTTTTTCTATCTCCATTGAAAGTCCATTTTGGATGATAACTGTGTAATCTTTAGTACACATACACATCATATTATTAGCAGAATACTTCTTTGAACCAATATTCCTTAGCAACGAATATATAAGGGTTTTACTGAAATATAAACCTAATTAGAGACTGAATCATTCTATAGGTTTTTTAATATAAATAAAAATAACAGTGACTCATATTCATTTACACTGAAGGTTGTCATCAATACATTGGTAATATCCTATCACCTTATCTGATATTAACATAACACCTCGTATATTGTGTGATAAGTTCAGAACTGGTGTACCCAATTTATGATAATACCTTCACAATGCGTTGTGGTACAATGTCTGTTGAATGTATTTTATTTTGAAGCTGTTAAGAGGTCAATGTTATTCACTGCTTTGAACTGATCTAGAGGTTGCCAGTTATAATCTAGAAAAACAAAAAGTATGATTTAAATACGTTTAAGGAGTTGTGGGTGGCCTAGTGGGTAAAAAACCAACCTCTCGAGTATGAAGGTGTGGGTTAGATTCCAGGTCAGGCAAGTACCAATGCAACTTTTCTAAGTTTGTATGTACTTTCTAAGTATATCTTAGACACCAATGGCTGATAAAAAGGTGAAGGAAAACATCTTAAGGAAACCTGGACTATAAAGTCCGAAATCACCAACCCGCATTGAGCAAGCGTGGTGATTAATGCTCAATCCTTCTCCGTGTGAGAGGAGGCCTGTGCCCAGCAGTGGGACGATAAAAAGGCTGTAACAGTAACAGTAACAAGGAGTACTTATTCTTAAACCTCGACATTCTAGGTTTTAAACCCAATTTTAACATTATTCTTTAAACTCTGCATAAATAGCAGACCTTTAGTTTTATTTTTGCCTCAATAATAGCAATAATGTCGCCAAGAACATGATAAAAGAAAGCATGTACCTACTCCTCCTCCACCTTTCTAGTAACTTACTACCGTGATAATATAACAATATGCACGTTACTAAATATTTATTGTTTTTCCCTCAGGTACTAAACTCAGTGTCCCTCCACCAAATAAAGAAGCAGTCAGGCAAGAGTCTCCGCGCGTGGTTAGAACTCGAGCACGGGCCGCCCAACAGCGAGGGCTTCCTGCGAGCGCAGAACAACTTCGTCGAGTCTGCCGCCGCGTACGCGCTTACCAGCTACCTGCTGCAGCTTAAAGACAGGTAGGAAGGCTGAAGTGTTAAGGTTTATTAGGTAAAGGTTGCAAAACTTGGTGTCCCTCCACCAAATAAAGAAGCAATCAGGCAAGAGGTGTCTGTCTGAAACGTTAGGGGTTTGTTCCTGCCGGGGCTGCTGGATTATTCGAAAGAATTACCGCGGCCCTGGTACATAAAGGGTTTAAGAAGGAACTTAGTGGGTTTTTGTCTGTAAGAGTCTGACATCATGATCACGATGATTTCATGAAAAGAAAAATACTTGTCTGCTTATACACTTAGATTTAAAAGTATTTCATATGTTATGCTACTTATAAACTAATCTTGATCGGATGTCATTGTACATTATTTTTATGAACTGTATGTTTTCTTGTTTCAGGCATAACGGAAATATTTTGCTGGACAGCACGGGTCACATTATCCACATAGATTTTGGCTTCATATTCTCAATATCACCCAAAAATCTTGGATTTGAGAGCTCGCCATTTAAGGTAATAACTGTTCGAATTGCATAGTTACATATTAAAATAACAGACATTTTAACCTCCTGTGCTGGTCGATATCAATATTTTTTTGAAGTTAATGTTGGTACAAGAGAGCCAAATGAATAATAATAATGTTAGAACTAATATTTGAATGACACAATTATTTCTAAAGAAGTAATCAGTGGTTGATTATTTTATTTATCTTTCTTATCTCATAAACTGTTAAATAAATAAATAAAAATAAATTAATTGTAATTCCAGTTGACGCAAGAGTTCGTGGAAGTGATGGACGGCGAGAACTCGGACATGTTCCAGTACTTCAAGATATTGATACTGCGCGGTTTGATCGCCGCCCGCAAGCACTGCGACCAAATCATACATGTTGTCGAACTTATGAGGATGGGTATGTTGATAAATACTTGAAATTATGTTAAACTAGCTGTTTTCACAATCTTCCAATAGTAATTAGTACTGGTATAAAATATAGCCTATGTCATCTAGGAATGGTATAGCTTCCCAACAGTCAAGAATTTTTCAAATTAGTTCTGTAGTTGCGGGGTTTTTAGGATATAATAAATAGTCATAATTTGAATAGGTGTTCATAACGGTTTCATGGGAAAAAACCAGAACCTACAGAGTTTCTTTATTTTGCGAAATGAGTAAATCGTAGTGATGTCGGGATTTGGAGATTAATTGCTAGGTAATTTTTCTCTGAAGTCAAAAAAGGCAAACAGTTTGAAATAAAAAGCAAATGTTTCACTAAACCATGTGTACTAAGGAATTAAATCATGTTACCTTTATCCCCAGGCGGTCAGCTAGCGTGCCTGCGCAGCAGCAGCGCGGTAGTGTCGTTCCGCGCGCGCTTCCACGTCGGGCGCACGGAGCCGCAGCTGCAGGCGCTCGTCGACAAGCTCGTGCGCGACGCGCTGCACTCGCTCTCCACGCGCCTCTACGACAACTACCAGTACTACACCAACGGCATTCTGTAGCCACGCACTGTCGACTACACGCACTCGTGGGACGTTACTACTCACTTCGCTTACACGCGTAGCTTTAGCCTACTCGATTGTATTCGTTAAATCCTCTGTCGTGCTTTTCATGTAGTGTTTTGTCTCTTGTTGACCCTTTGATGGTACTGTTAAATACATGATGACGAATGTACGATTACCGTTGAATCTCGTTCGTTGATGGAAATAGAAGGGACCGAGGAATCTATCCCATTCTTGAAGGTTCATTTAACTTTCGCCACATTGTCACGTCACCACACTGTATAAGTATATTTATTGTTTAGAATTAACAAAATGTTGAGTCTTGTGAGGTGATTTAGACAATAGCATGTCAGACTACTGATATTCACCATTAAAGGGTACTTTATTCCTTAAAGTTTCGTTATACTATAGCTTACAATATGAGCACTTGCACTTTAGAAAATTACTTGTTAAAAAGAGACAAAGAAATTCTTTAGTAATATTTGAATTGAATGTGTTATCACTCTCTAACTGAAACTCATTTTCTCATTATACAGAGCGTCATGAGAGTCGACATTATCTTCAATCCATATATTGGTTTAGAAATTTTGAGATTCGCGTACTACGTTAACTTGTATATCATAGCTTACATCACGTAGATTTTGTAAATTTAGTGCCATAACCCCACTGACACGCTGTACCTTGGAATCTTAGTCTTATTTGCTCAAACATGAACACTCGATCATTCACAATATGTTTGACCCGTCCACTGTAGATCCCTTTAGTGCTTTGTAAAAATAAACAGATTGACAGATTCATATTTTTCATGTATAAAGGTTACTGCAAATAGAATGTTATAAAATTCTAAAATAAAAAATATGTAAATAATAAAATGAAATTATGATAATTTTCGCAATGAGAAGACTGATTGTTCAGGCATGAAGAGTGGTTTAGATTTAGGTTTCTTAGCCGATTAAATTTAAGTTTTATCCTGTATGTACATTGGAAGACATGAATGCGAAACGAATGATAAATTGATGTTACTGACATGAATGCGAACGATATGCCAAAGGAATGTGTAAAAATGGCATTGTTTTAGATGTTAAGTACTTTTAGAATAATACGGAAATCGAAAATCTTATTGTTAAATGTCCAACGCTAGATATACTCAGAGACACCAAATAAATTAGGTGGATCTATATAACAAAATAGACGTTTTATGAATTATATCGATGTATGTATGATATATGGGATTATTGTTATTCTGTATTGTGGGCAGTGTTGCCATTAGGTAGGTAATGGAACCAATATTATTGTAATGTTAAAATGAAGGAGTAAACATTGATTAGTATAATACCTCGTATCATTGACCTTTCGACATCCAAAGGTATTAAAAGGGGAGTGAGAATGTTGCCAAATTTTTAACTATAGCAATGACGAGATGTTTATATTTTTAAATATGTCCACACTAATATTCCAATTTTCTCCTCAAAATAAATGACATACATATTCTAGGTAAAGAAATACATTAGTGCTCTGACCAGCCGGCTATTCTGAGACCGAAGGGAAAAGATCTAAAATTTCCATACTATAGTAAATAGTATTTTCTTTATGAAGTGGTCCACTTCTTCCTTAAAAATTGACATCTGAAATACGCGATCTTTTTATATACAATCTAATGCCCAGGCGCTCTCAAGCAGGATCAAAAGTAAATCAGTCACAGATATAATGCTGTTCTATTCATTATAGAGCCTTTATAAACGGCAAAAATATATGTTGAGACAAGAATGTAAATAACGTGCATTTTATTTTATGACGTCATATATTTTATATTTATATTTCTTGTATAAAACGATGTTAAACTAGAATACAGTGTCAAGTTTTAGTTGACACATACATAGTCAGGGCCAGTTTACGTCGCTGCTTTGATTTTGTATAATTGAACTTTATGAAATCCTAGATATTATTAGGCCGTTGTCTACTGTTGAACTTAAATGCTTGTTAAAAGCATGTTAGTGCGGCACATATGCACGAAATCGTAAGCAAAAGAAGTCAGGAGTCGAATGCTAGAACAAGAAGTGTCTTCCATTTCAACTTCCCAAATACGTCTTGGGTGTAATGAAGAAGTATGCATCATTAATCCATTGCTTCGTATTCGTGAATATATGGGATCTGTATAATGAATCAAGCAATAATACGCCTTATTGTAGAATATATTAAGGTTTATTTTGCGCTTTTTATGTACTTAGCTCTTCCGCTAGGCATTAAAGACGATCCTGCGATATAGACTGGCCTTCAAAGACGCTACTTATAGTTTTGTATAAATTGTCTCTCAGCTTAAAATCTAGCCTTAATAAATCCATATTTATTACCATTATATTTGTGTGTGGGTGAACTATTGTAATGTCGCATTGGACAAATAGATAGTATATAATTGACGTACCTATAAATATTATATTCATTATAGTCTCATATTTGTTTAAAGTTGAAAATTATAATTATATCTGTATATAAACGTTTTTGCTTATGGTCAATATTAAATTATTCTGTTTAAGCCAATATTGCAAATGTCCGAAACTAAGATAACTTTCTCCTCGAAATTAATTCGTTATTTATCATCATGTACAGGTAATTGTAAGTAGGTACTCTAACATCTATCGTTTATCTTAATTTTTTAAATATACATAATCATGATTTTTTATGTGACTTTTATTCTAACCCTAGAACTGCCATCATATAACATATTGATTTCTGACAATATATTAATAATATATATTGATATATATTGATAATATATATTGATAATATTAATATAACCGCGATAAAATCCGTAAAAGTAGTTTTATTTAAATCATATAACATCTTTAGAAAAATGTTGGTGTATTCTTACGTACCCAGGCAAGATTCATATCAATGCAGATTTATCTGTGTAAAAACCTAGCCAACAGAAGGAAACGTACTACACAAGTCTACACCCACCCAACTATGTGCTACATTAATCCGTCTCGGCAAAATTCAATTTCGGCAAATTGATTACGTTTGAAACTCGCGGGCCTGCCGATGGTTATTTTTGGTACAGATGATTAAATTGGTTTTGTTTTAGTTTTACGTCGGCCATGTTATTTACTGAACAGTACAAACAATGAGATTTTAATATTTAGTTCCATTTATAACACTTATTTTGACTACGATAATGTAAGTGGTTTCTTCTATACATACTGATAAGTTTTAACTATAGTGTCTACTTGTGAAGTTAGTCATCATTTTTAAAATAACATCAAGGTCGCGCACGCTATCTGCATTATATTTTTGTTTGCTTCATTTTAGCCGGCACTTGGGATTGTATATTTACTGCTTTCTGTGGTTTTCTTGCACTTGAGATGAGATAGGATTTTTGAAATATTGGAATAGTTCTGGATAATTGGAATTCAAGGTAAGATTACGTTTTTTGTATTATTTTTCTTTTGTTGCCCATCGTTATCATCTGTCTAGCTTTTTCCGAATTGTGTTGGTGGCTTCCTGTTTACACAAGATGCAGCTGAATACCAGTGTTTAACATGTAAAATACACAACTACCTATCTGACCACCTCAACCCAGTTTCCTTGGCAAGTCGATACACCTTGGAAAGTCTAGTTGTCAGACTTTCTGCCTTTTGATTTATTAAAACCGGTTATTGTAAGCTCTCTTTTTACTTCATACAACATAATCAACTTATATATTTTCTAATATCCTTCCAGATGACATCGTTCATACCGATCACCTTATCGGGGGATAACCTTGGACAACGGCATCGGCATCTCAACTCCTTGGTGAATAAGGCTGTAGACAGCGGAGTGTCTTTTAAAGACATCGAATATCTTCCCGAACAAAGTCCAGTTGATCGGCTTTTTAAGATAGACTTTGCTGTAAAAGTTAAAAATGTAGAATACATCATTCGTAACTTAAAAGATGATGACATGCTATTCGTAAGCAGAGCTCTGAAATCCTCATGGCTTCTAAACTCTCGTGAAATTATAAACCCCACATATTTAGAAGATGTTCTCTTCCTAGAAATGATTTCGCCAGCAGTTATTAAAATGAAACATTGGATTTCTTTAAATCTACGAGACCAAGCAGCGTGTCAGGAGTTTTACCAGCATTACAAGGAAAAAGAATTTAGGTTTGCCATTAAGTTTCTCAGTCACTGTAAACTGGGTTTCATACTTGAAGAGGTTCCTAAAATATTGGCAAAATTATCGAGTCATGATTTCAAGGTACTCTGCGAGAAATGCCCTCAGGTCGCCAAAATATATTTCGATTCCTTGATAACCGATGAAGAAGTAAGATCCTGTTATCTTCGACAAGAAAAAGCATTCTATAATAGCGTGAAATGTGTGCTGAAATCAGATTCAGATATGTTTTTAGATATCATGGAAAGATATTTCAATGTGAATACGTTTCCTAGATTCAGTTCATTGGCAACTGACTATATCCTGCGATATCATAAAAACAGGTTTACGAGTAAATTGGAGCTGTACGTAGCGCATTTCCTGCATATCCCGACCCTTGCTGCTCGGCTGACTGTAGAGGAATGTCAAGAGGTTGTGATTCAGTTAGCTAGAGCAAAATACCTGCAGCATTGGTTTGAGTACAAAGTCGTAGAGCCGTTTGTAAAGCGACTTAGTCCTGATAAAAGAGCAGTGTTCAAAAAACGAGTGTTCGTTGAAAAGGATATTGGTAAATGCGTCGAACAATGGTCATACGCGACGCCCGAACCACCTCCTCCAATTGATTCTAATCCGCATTTATTCGAAGATGAGAAATGTGAGCCTATCTACGGAATGGAAATGGTAGATTTCAGGTACATGCTCAAAAAAAGAAAATTTTGTCGTTATGAAGGATCTCGCATAGTTACTTCAGTTAAAACTGATTTAGATCGGCTGTTCGATGAATTTAGGTTTATCGGATTTGAAAGAGCTCTTCATGATTTAGGGCAACGCTTAGTACGTGCTGGATCATCGGAAAGGCGTCGTGATATTTTTCTTGTTTTAGTGAGCAAGAGTGGAGGGCGAAATGATGCTGTGGCGGCGTTGTTAAAATTAGCTTTACGGCATCAGAATGAGCCACCTCATATACGTGCGTCCATACTCCGCAGCCTTGTTAAGCGCGCTAACGTCTGGCGCTTACCCGCAGATGTTTGGCAAAATTTCTTAGATTTTGGACACGGCCTTGGATTCGATGGTGCACCACCCGAAGCCGAATGTACCGAGGGATTGCACGCAGTTGTAATTCGGCATTTATTATCTGGTGAATGCAAAAATAACGTGTGCGCCGCTTTTCTTAAAAACTTTTCGCCGCTAGCGGAATATGCTCTTAAAACGAACGAGCGAACGTTGATTTCGAGAGGCCTACAAAGCATGTTGATTGCTGCTGCTGCACATAGTGAGACTACTGTAACTGCAGAGCGCATGAGTCAATTGTTGGATATTATAGAGATATACCATGTTCCTGTCATGGCAGAAACGCCAATCCTAGAAATTGTAAACAACTTAGCTATGCAAGACGCAGACGTTGCAAAACCTATACTCGAACGGTTTTACAAGGCAGGAATAGGACGACGTGAGTTATTTCGTGTTAACTTAAAATTTCGGTGTGATCAGGAAGCTTGTTTGAACGCTTTGCGTCATGACCCATCAGCTCTTGATATAGCTATGGTTGCAGATATAGTAACTAACAGTGAATCACGATTCGACAGTTTCTTCTGCAAGGTCGGGGTATATTTCAACCAAGATGACGATTTTACTGCACATCTCAAGTCTTTATTGAACGAGAAGATCATATCTATTAAAAATACGAATTGTAAAAATGCAACATTGGCAAGGTCGGTAGCAAGACTCTGGTACAATCAATTTGAGACCGAATTGTGTAAGTTAGACGCAGCAGGTGATGATCAGTATAAGTTTGCAGCAAGATTAAGGGCATGTGCGCATATCGCCCGCCCCCGTATAAATCTGTTGCAATGGGGGTGGCGCAAAGCTGGCGTGAAAGCAATAGCTACGCAAGCAATTCTTTCTCGAAGAGTGGACAGAGCGGGTATAATTAGATTCTTAGCATCTGAAAAGCGCACTGTGAGAATAGCTGTGGCGCTTTGTATACGCTCTGAAAGCGAGTTACTTCTAGAAACCTTGGTATCAGCAGTAAAGCTGCATCCCGTTGTAGCACTGCGCACAGCACTGTCATACTTCCGTCACTTTGGTACTAATAGTAATACCAAAGTTTGGGATTGTATAAAACCGTTAGTTTCTAGTGTCGACCTATCATCTCGTGAGAGGCTGCGCCAGTTACTTGTAAAAACAGAATGGATTCCTGTTAACATCAAACCTGATTATTGCGGAACGTTGTACCTTGTGATAGATAAAATATCAAATTCAATTTCGGCACAATTGCTTTGTGATTTGTGCATGTTGCTTCCCAAGATCAACGAAGATATAATAGAAAATATTTTGTTACATTTATTGCAGAAGACTCCGACTGATGTGGATGACATACCGTTATCGCTTCCAGCAATATTTGTTAGATACTTGATGTTGTCAAAGAATCACGAAGATCTAAACAGGAGATTTGCTAAGATTGGAGGAGCATTTTTTGAGCGCTTAGACAGTCTTCGAAGCACTGGAGACAAGCATATTCGGGTAAGGTTAGAGCAAATAAAGGAGAATTTAAAGTATAATGCAGCATTTATAGATACCAAATATGAATTATGTCCATTAGTCATCGAGAGAATCTTGGCTTGGATACAGACATTCATGCCAAAGGAAGAATATTTTGACAACTATGCAGAGATACATTTGACCATGTTGTATTTCAAAGCAGTAAGGCAGACCATGAAACAAGTGCCAGAAGTATTTCTTGATTTACAAAAGCAGAAGGTGGAGTGTGCGGAAGCTGTGGGCTTCGTGTTTGGTAGATACATCGCCAAAGAGGTGGCCAATCTTGTGAGTACGTTCTTTGACTCTATAATAGAATTGTATGCCGGTGCCTTGGTTAACTACTTACAGGTTTACTTTGTCAGAGGAACTGTGAGGACTAAGTTCATTGAATCAGTTATCAAAGGTTTGTGGGAAGAAAGCGTTGGTCTTCAACGTCGTTTAGCAGTTTATGTATTTAAAGAACGTCAACACAGTATAAATGAAAATACTAGAAAGGAAATCCAAGCTTTAATGGAACAGGATAAAGATGTACATTTGATAGCTTTTGCTGTTTTATGAAGTAGGTATACCTACGTTAAACACTTTGATTATATTATGTAACATATTTTTTATTTTTTAAACGTTTTAAAATTATCCCTGAGTTTGACTATAGATAGTTCAACTCAGATTTGCGCGCGGCCCTATGTGTGCGTCGGCTTGTAAATATACAACCAGGGGGGGGACAGTTTCCTTGACTGAGCGTTGTCGTAAAGAAAGTAGCGCCATCTTATGGATGAGGCCTGAAAATATGCCATATTGCTAACTATTTCACGATAGATGTCTCTGTAAGTAGATTAAAAATTAATTATTTTACGTTTATAAACAAAAATACGAGAGTATTTCAATAATTAGAAGATGATTTAAATTACGAATTCTAGTTAAATTTTGTTTTAAAAAATTCTCAATCTGGGAACCTTATCTGACCTTTTTGTTAACTATTATATAATCTGTGGTAATAGTAACACATACACATTGCTGCACAAGATGACCGCCATCATAACTTGCGTGTACGCTTGTCTGTGTATTTTGGTCATTTTTGTGTAATTCCTAGCAAATGACTATTTGATTCTAGTAGACCCGCTTTCCAGTAAAAAGTATTGTGTTTAATTTTCCTGTTGTAATGTATTTCAAAGCATAACAACCAGAAAATTAAACATAACTTGTTACCGGCGAACGGGTATATATTGGGAACTATGCTTATGTTTATAAATATATTATAGGTACGTATATGTATGTATAGCACACATATAGTTCTAGTCCCAAACTCCAGATGGCGCTTCAAAGTTGCTTGCATAAAAACTTCGCGAGAGGGCTCTCTTTTTCCATAGTATTATTTTACTCTTTGTATACAACTTTCATTCGTGTGACAGTGACGTCGTCCGAGCATGACGTGTTCTTATCGCTTTTTGTTATGGGTACAGTCGTTTACGAAAATACTAGTTATTCACGGAGAAATTATTAAGGAGTCAGGGAAAGCGTTTCAAAAAATGAAACAACATTCAAAGCTATTATTAAATATTTTTAAATATAGTTTTTCATTATTTTCTCATACTTACGTCTTTTCAAATTGTCAGTATCTAAGAATTAAATACTGCTTACATATTTTCTAGCTCGGGGTACGCGGACAATAAATAAAAGTGTAGACTAAGAATGTAAAAAGAGGTACAACTAGTATAATAATGTAAACAAAATGTGTGGGGAATTTTAAAAAATTATATTGCTTCGCATAATGTCAACCAAAATAAGACGGAAATAATAAAACTCATAAATGAACGTTTAAGTCAAATTGATGAAAGGATGTGGGGTAATACTTGTCGACATGTACAAAAGAAAAAAGAAGAATACTATAGACATTTTGACATGGAGTCAGAATGTATAATTCACCTTGGAGAGTAGCGAATCCGAAAATTCAACATTTGATTTTTCAAGCACGATTCATAATCATTATAAATAAATAAACATTAAATTACGTAATAACTGTTTTTCTTTAAACACCCGTATACAACCCCTAAATACAATAACTGTATTGTACCCGACTGTACCTCTTGTCACGCACACAAAGTCACTGTATATGTATAAGGGTTACCCACACATAAGGCCGCGCGCACGACAGAGTTGAACTTACTATAACAGCTTAGACTCTTATTTACTTATGACACTTACATATCTCCAGGCATTGACATATATTCTAGCGATAGACAAGAACATCCATACAAATAATTTACCCGCTTATGTCGTCTTTTGACATCTTGTTGACGTATTGTGACATCTAGTCATCCTCATTGATGTTAATTGCAGAAGTGACATAATATGTTCGCTCGTATTTTGCCTACATTTTTCATTACTCAAAAAGTTTATATCTAAGTGAATTCAAAATCATGTAATATATCAAAAAGTTTATTTATATCTAAGTGAATGCAAAATCATGTAATGTATTAAAACCAGGAACTTATTTTTAGGGTTTTTTAATATTAATTACGATGTTTTTTTTTTTCTTAAGAGGGCTTTCACAAATTTTCGCGAATTTAAACGCGCTGATATATGTTGTAGTGTTTTTACAGTAGCGAAATACATACGAGGTCATATTATTTTTTCTTGAAAGTAAGAACATACCATGACAAAGTGAAGTCTGTTTTCATTGATATTTTACCTACTGCCAGTTTTATGGCACATCTGTTTCTGCACGATTTTCTTAATCCATAATTTAAGATGGCGGGCGGGAACAATGTAATGCATATTTGTAAAATTGAATTATAAATGACAAGTATGGTATACAAGCGTTGTAATAGCATGAACAGCGTGTAATTTTACTAACTTGACTCTCGAATAGTTTATATGTGTAAGTTTATACCTTGATATGTATTTTCTATTTTATAATTGTCGTTTCATAGACATCCGTCTGACGCAGGTGTCAAAATCGCTCTGATTTGCCATTTTGGGCAATGCAAAGTCTGCAGTGCACTTCAGTGTGGCAAGCTTTTTGTTCGGAACGTTCTATCTAGTACGTAGTACATATATATCGATGTCTCCAGGTCATTGTTATCGCCTCAAAAAATATAGCTTCCTTTTATTTATGTCTGTCTTTTATTTAGGTACTATATCTACCTACAAGTTTCGAATGAATGTTAATTACATAGAGAAGATTTTTAGAATTTCTGTATAGGTACGTTTTGAATGATAGCTGCAGACTGCAACTGCCGACCGCACGTACCGTGACTGTATGAATTCGGCCGCAGCTGTACTACGGGTTTGTATGTACATATTTACATTAAAAGTGATCTAAATGAACCGTTTGAACTTTTTACATGGATAGAAGTGATCCGAAAACGATTTCATGTAAATGCATAGAAACCAGTTGTGCAGTCGCGGCGCGTGCGGTCGGTAGTTACAGTCGGCAGCTTCCAAAACGTACCTCAGCAGTAACACGGAGGACATACTTGACCAACATAACCACCTCCGACAACTTGTGTCAAATTACCAAGAGTGTCACGACACTCATGAACTGGCATTAAGACGGATCTCTGAACTGGAAATTGAGTTAAGCAGGGCCCACAACACCATTACACAGTTGGAAGCTGCCAAATCCAGTGAACAGTCTGCGAACACCTGCAGCCTGTACAATGAGTTAGTCGGTAGCTTGTCCGGACCCCCGTGTAATGAGCCAATTGTTACTATTGACCTTACCAATGACACTTTAGTTAAAAGTAGAACATTCAATTCTCATAATAAAATTAAGAAATATTTAAAATTAAATAGAATTATAGGAAAAATTAGGAAAACTTTAAAGAAGGAAAAAGTGTGTAAAACAAATAACATTCTTAGAAAGAAAAACATTAATTTGTTAAGTGACTTAAACAATTGTGAAGAAAATTTGGATGTTTGTAGGTATATCTATGAAAGAGACACTCAGCGCTTACAAGAGGATCTCTGTCGTACAGAATCTTCTCTTAGGGATATTTGTAGCAAATATGAAGCATCGCAACATGTCCTGAGTGAGCGCATGCAGGAGGCCTGTGAGCTGGCTGACCTAGTGAGGCAAAATGCAGAGAGGCATGAGTCTCTGACAAAATACCTCTCTTGTAATCATGCCAGCACTTCAACATCTGAGCAACAATTAATCACCTCCATGGCACCGGTGTCTCAACCGGTTGACACTCTCCCATGTAATCCTCCAACATCTGAGTTGCAGTTAGTCACCAGCATGGCTCCAGTGTGTCAAGTAGTAGATTCCAGCGACTCCATTGCAAATATTAATTTAAATAAAAATATTAATTACATATTTTCAGATCATTTTGGTCAAGGTTTTGGTAGCATTTTTAATCAGTGTTCGCATCATAAGGTAATTAATCATTGTGTACCTGGTGCCAGTTTTAGCCACTTAATTAGAAATATTAAATCATCACAGCTTAATCCCATTTCAACTGTTATATTGCTTTATGGGAATAGCCTGGCTGTTACAAAGAAAGACATATTAGAATGTGTTTCTTTGATGACACATTTAAATGAAACTAAAAAAATCAAATTCATACTGTGTGCTTTGCCTTATTCTGACAGTTTATCAATGGAACAAAATAGGCACATATTTGATTTAAATATGTTAATTTATAATAGGACATGTCGTCTTGATAATGCGATTTTATTTTTTGATATAAACCAATTTACAAGTAGATTTAAATTAACAGAATACTCTATGTATTTGCCACCTAGCTGTAGAAGACATATTGCTAATCTTTTAGCATATAATATACACATTGACACTGGTACTTATAACATACCTACGGATATTGTTAGTAGTACTACTAACATAATTGTTGATACGCCCAGTAGTTTAAACTATTAGGCGCGACAAAGGATGGACCGCATGTATTGAATGTTGTACATCAAAACATGCAGGGCCTGTCTGGCAAAGAATTAGAATTAAGTTTATTTATGGAAACCCATAATGTTCATGTTTTGTGTCTAACTGAACATTGGTTAAAAGAGCATGAGTTATTGTTTATTAATGATAACAATTACACAATACAAAGTGCGTTTGTAAGAAGTAAGGCTATTCGAGGCGGCTCCTTGATTCTAGTTTCAAATAATTTAAAATGTAAACAACGCCTGGATATAGTTAAACTTTCTATCGAGCGCACTATAGAGTTGTCCTGTGTGGAACTTGAGCGTTATATTATAATCTGCGTTTACCGCCCCCCCCAATAATAAATAACGAAACTGGTAAATCGGTCAGTCATGAAAAGAAGTTTGAGATCCTAGTCGATAACAAACTTGTTAGTCATGCGGACGACGTAGCAAAAGCCTTTAACGAGTTCTTTGCCGATATACCCATAGCTACAACTCGCTCCTTAAATTCTTCTTCGACTGATGCTGAGAAGCTTTTGCGTAGTAGTGTACCCAAGTGTGACTTCTTGTTCAAGTTTAAGCATGTAACGCCGCATGACGTCATCAATGTCTTCAAAACCCTTAAGTCAAAAAACACCGGTGATTACTGGGGTATTTCCACTAAACTTTTAAGTAATATCATTGACATTGTTGCCCCCTATCTAGCTGTTACATTCAATAAATGCGTTGATGCTGGTGTATTTCCCGACCTCATGAAACAAAGTAAAGTCGTTCCCTTGTTTAAATCAGGAACCAAGTCGGATATTGGTAATTTTAGACCAATTTCAATTCTACCTGCGTTTAGTAAAATATTTGAAAAGTTAATACTTAAGCAGTTGCTCAGTTATTTTAATGTAAATTGCCTCCTCCATAGCGAACAGTATGGCTTTACTAGAGGTCGTTCGACTACTGATGCTGGTGTTGCTCTTTTAAAACATATTTTTAATGCGTGGGAAAACTCTCAAAACGCAATTGGAGTCTTTTGCGACCTCTCCAAAGCTTTTGATTGCGTTCAACATGACACACTTTTACGCAAATTACGTTATTACGGCGTTCAAAACGGAGCTTTAAACGTCATAGAATCATATTTAAATCATAGATTGCAATGCGTAGACATCAACGGTGTCAAATCTTCAGGCCTACCAGTTCAATTAGGCGTGCCGCAGGGTTCTATTCTAGGTCCTTTCTTATTCTTAGTGTATATAAATGATTTACCATTCCATTTGAAAAATATATGTGATGTAGTATTATTTGCAGATGATACATCTCTCATTTTTAAAGTTGATAGGAATAGAGAGCAATTTGATGACGTGAACAATGCACTCTCCTTAGTTACGCACTGGTTTACAACAAATAATTTAGTTCTTAATGCTAAAAAAACCAAATGTGTTAAGTTCACCTTGCCTAACGTAAAACACTTAGGACCTAATATTATCCTAAATGATGAAGTTCTTGAAACTGTGAAGTCAACAGTGTTTCTGGGAATAACAGTTGATGCTAAGCTACAGTGGGGCTCACATATATCTAGCCTCGCGGGCAGGCTTAGTTCTGCTGCCTACGCCGTCAGAAAAGTAAGACAATTCACTGACGTAGACACAGCTCGACTAGTCTATTTTAGTTACTTTCATAGCGTTATGTCCTACGGTATTCTACTGTGGGGCAAAGCTGCAGATATTGAAAACATTTTCGTATTACAGAAACGAGCTGTTCGTGCAATATATAAGTTAGGTAGCAAGCATTCCTTAAGGGAACTTTTTAAAGAAATAGGTATCCTTACTGTGGCATCGCAATTCATCCTTGCTAACATATTATACATTAGGCAGAATATTCATCACTACACCAAGAAAAGTGATGTCCACAGTATCAACACTAGGAACAAGCATAAACTGTGCGTACCCATTCACAGGCTTCACAAGGTACATGGAACATTTATGGGGCTTGGTATTCGATTTTATAATAAACTTCCTCAGTCGTTTTTAGAATTGCCTTTTGATAAATTTAAAGTACAGGTCAAATCTATTCTGTCGAAGAAAGCTTATTATACAGTTAATGACTACATAAACGATAAGAATAGTTGGTCCTCATGTTAAACACTGGACAGCTTCAAAAGTTATCATTATAAGTTGATGTGATTTATATTATTTTATACGTGACATTTTTTTATTTTTATGTAGACTGACAATAACCATCATCGTTCTGTTTTTACGATGAGTTGTTCCTCAATTTTGTATATGGTTTACTAGCGACTGCGAATCTATTAGTATTAACTCGTTTGTCGTGTAGCTGCAAGTCGTCATGCTCCCTTAGACGGTATTGCTTGCGGTAGCGTCGGTGGTCGGGTTGCCTCCCTCCCTCAAAAATGTGCGAGGGGGGCGATGGCTGATCTTCGCGTTATGCTCGTGAACGGGTGCTGCTTGTGGTACCAGGTCGTCTTGCTGACTACATATTTGTACACCCGTAATATACCTAATGTATATGACTTTTGGTTTGAACGGTAGTCCTAGTTCACCGTTTTCATTGTTTATGTTGTTATTTATTAATTTTTTTCATAAAAACTGTTTGACATGTCGGTGGGTACGCCCTAAACTATATCTATCTTCACTGAATGGAGGCATTATATTTTTTATATTTTTCACTCATTTTTAATACATTTCTTTTGTAACTGCTTGAGTAATAGGTATGGGTAAGGTGTGTACTAGCCAACATGATTAACTATTTGAATTGATTTTATATACAAATTTATGTATACAATGTTGTATAGTGATATTTTAATATTTGTATACGGTTCATCAAACCATACAGACAGAATTGTGTTGCTGGGGAGTTTGTTCCACCACTTCTTCTTCCCAGCAAAAACACATAGGAAGTGGTGAAGGGCGGGCGTTTTGGGGGCTGTCTTTTGTAAATTGACGTTCGAAAAGTGCTGATTTTCAGCCTACTTTGAATAAATGACTTTTGATTTTGATTTTGATTTTTCCATTCTTCAACTAGGCGTTCGGTGCAAATAATAATGTTATACAAAAATTTATGTAATGTCATTATACAAATCTTCTTAATCATCTAATAAACACAATTTTAATTGATGATTAATCGCTAATTATTTTTTTTCCCTGGCATGGCCTAATTAAAATTCCCAAACCAATTCGAAAGCTACTGTCAAAACAAAAACGAGAATGCGTCAGTGTCATTTACATACTGACAAGTGACAAATGACTTAAGAGAATTGTGGACGTGAAAATGTCAAAATAATAACACGCTTTCGTGCTTTATTTTACTAATAGTTCACGTGCTTTTGAAATAGAATAATGTAATTTACCTAATTTATATCTCAAAAACGGTAATAATGACGAAACCTAAGGAATTGGAAGACCATGTGCCAGGTTTTGAAGCGCCAGATGAAGTGGACAGCCAAGATGAAACCCAGAATAATAAGAAGAAAAAGAAGAGTTCTGGTGGATTTCAGTCCATGGGGCTGAGTTTCCCTATAATAAAAGGTATAACAAAGCGAGGATATAAGCAACCGACGCCTATACAACGTAAGGTAAGGAAATAAAACACAGATTCGTAACCTAACCTCAAAAGTCTATAGTTCAGTCAATGCTCAATTATTTAACATGGATATTATATGCAAATCGACCAGACCAGAAGCTTTATTACCTTTTAAATTTGCTGCTTCACTATTATAATGTTGTAAAGCTGACTACAACCTATCAAAAAATACAAATCTAGAAGTAACTTTGTTTATTTTTTTCAGACAATTCCTCTAGCTTTAACTGGCAAAGATGTGGTGGCTATGGCGCGCACGGGCTCAGGAAAAACAGCATGTTTTGTCCTCCCAATACTGGAGAAACTGCTGGCTCCGAATAGCAAACCTTTGCCCGGAAAGAATTTCAGAGCTTTGATTCTATCACCTACTCGGGAATTGGCATTACAGGTACTTATAGTAAAATCATCATCATCCTCCGAGCCTTTCCCCAACTATGTTGGGGTCGGCTTCCAGTCTAACCGGATTCAGCTGAGTACCAGTGCTTTACAAGAAGCGACTGCCTATCTGACCTCCTCAACCCAGTTACCCGGGCAACCCGATACCCCTTGGTTAGACTGGTGTCAGACTTACTGGCTTCTGACTACCCGTAACGACTGCCAAGGATGTTCAATGAATACTTATAGTAAAATATGTTAATAATTACTCAATTCTTTATTTGCATAATAACATAGTATTTAGTGTTGCAATAAGTTCACTCAATGCACAAAGAAATGAAGGACTGTGTTTATAATTAAGGAAGAAACAAAGCTTTTACTAAGTCATACAAGTTTTGCTTCAATATAATAATCATGTGCTTGACTGTTTCAGACGCTAAGGTTTGTACGAGAATTGGGCAAGTTCACTGGCTTATCTTCTGCTGCAATACTCGGTGGAGAGTCAATAGACCAGCAGTTCAGTGTGATGTCAGGCACAGCACCAGATATTGTGGTGGCAACACCTGGACGTTTCCTACACATCTGTATAGAAATGAGCTTGAAACTTGACAATATAAGTAAGAAGACTTTCTTTTCCAATATCAATTATTGAGAAATATTTGAATTTTTAAGCTTGTAATGCATAAAACAATGCACAAATGTTAATATATAAGGTTTATAAGAACCATAATAATGTATTGTTTAACAAGAGGACTAATCTAATTGTTGTGTATTAATAATATTTTATTAAATATATACTAATATAGTATTGGTTCATTTAAAAGTTCATAATTTCTTTCCCTGCAGAAGTAATAGTATTTGACGAAGCTGACCGACTCTTCGAGCTTGGTTTTGGTGAACAGCTGCGAGAAATTGTCGCTCGGCTACCATCAACCCGTCAAACGCTGCTATTCTCAGCAACCCTGCCAAAAATGCTCGTGGAATTCGCGAGGGCGGGTCTCACAGACCCTACACTAGTGAGATTGGATGTTGACTGGAAATTGCCATCAACTTTGTGGCTTGGTTGGGTTGCAGTCAGAGCGGAGCTGAAGACCGCAGCCCTATTGATTTTGCTGGATAGAGTTTTGACTGTGAAAACCCCACAAGCTGTTGTATTTGCTGCTACTAAGCATCATGTGGAGTATTTGAATTTGGTAAGTAAATGACATTAAATAAGAAATAAGTGTGTTAAAAATATGTCCTTTTTATTATTCCCCAGAAAGAATTTCTTCTTTCTGTATCTCATTACATGGGGAATTCTAGGGATTCAGCAGATCTATGTTTATTATTTTTATTATTTAGAGTTCTGTCACTCTAGTTAAAACATATTGTTTACCTCATTACACAGATATTACAACAAGCAGGCATATCATCAACTTACGCATATTCCGGCCTAGACGCGTCCGCACGTAAGATCGCGCTCGGCCGGTTCACGAACAAGAAATGTTCAGTGCTTATAGTAACTGATGTCGCCGCTAGAGGATTGGATCTCCCGGCTTTGGACACCGTTATTAATTACAACTTCCCAGCTAAGCCGAAGCTTTTTGTGCATAGAGTTGGTATGTATTGCTAATATACTTTTTCACCACTAACACCACTAAAATTGCAAATCAAATATTCTCCAAAATTATTCAAATGATATCGCGCCACATGTTTTCTTTGATGTATTGAATCGAGACAAAAGTTGACATACATGATTTTATTTATTTATTTATTATGCATAATTGATGAAATACTCGTCAAACTTTTTGACGAGTATTTCATTAATTATGCGAGATGCTTCGCAAAAATAATTTTAACCATATGCGCGTACATGTACTCAGAAATTAGTTACGACCCCCCAAGTACCCTATCAAATATATTACAGACTAGCTTCTGCCAGCGGTTTCACCCGCATCCCGTGGGAACTACTTCCCGTACCGGGATAAAAAGTAGCCTATAGCCTTCCTCGATAAATGGGCTATCTAACACTGAAATAAATTTTCAAATCGGACCAGTAGTTCCTGAGATTAGCGCGTTCAAACAAACAAACAAACAAACAATCAAACAAACAAACTCTTTAGCTTTATAATATTAGTATAGATAAAGAATACGGGTAAATTACAAAATTTTTACCCCAAAATATTTACCTTACATTAATCTTCTAGGTCGCAGTGCCCGCGCCGGCCGTGCGGGTCGGGCGTTCTCCCTCATCACTCCGGAAGACGTAGCACATTTACTAGACCTGCAACTGTTCCTGGGAGCCGAGATGATATCCCCCGGACAAGTCAAGGAGAGAGGATTGGCCTGTCCTAGCGGTGTGTGGGGGGCAGTTCCCACATCCCTGCTGGAGCTAAGACATCAGGACGTCATGGCCTGGGAGAAGAATTATTCCGAGATTGTGAGTAGTTCTTTCTTTTCCATCCTCACTTATGGAGTAGACTTGTTAGATCTGCAATTGGTTCTGGAATCCGAGATTGCTAGGCATGTAAAGGAGAGAAGGTTCAGTATTTGGAGATTGTGAGTAGTTTCTCATTGCAATTTTTAGAGCCCTGAAAAAAAATACGTCGGTAATCATGATTTTAAATCATTGATGATGAAGATCAAGGTACAATTTTATTTATGGTGTGTTTTGACGATTTAATAATAAAATTATATTTGGAAACTTTTACCACCAAGTTCAAGTAGTCCGATAATAATAGACAGTATTTCAATAATCCATATAATCGCTTCTACCAATTTTATATAAATATTAAAACAACAAAACCAACATTTATTTATATTTAATAATCAAATCCTCAGGAAGACGCAGCCCGTGTGTGTGGTCGCGGCTGGCAGCAGTACATAAAATGGCGCGAGCCCGCGTCCGCCGAGGCGAACAAGCGCGCCAAGATAACCACCTTCCCTGTACTCACGCATCCCTTCCTAGTGGACGAGAACGATGACGCCGCTGTCGATATGATTGAGAAGATCAAGAATTATACGCCTAAAGGAGTAAGTGTTTACTTTTTAATGTCGATTTTCCCTTTTTCAATACCGCTGGGTAAAACTTTAAGCTATAATTACAACTTGGGGGAAAAACAAACTCGTACCTATGTTATGTGTGACAATAAACGGCATTATACCTACTTTGATATGCCATCATGCTCTCTTCATGTATAACTTTCGCAAATAATTATTTATCATAATTGTCAAAGGTTGGCGCAGCATGTTTTCTTGAAGAGTATATACCTACTCTTCGGTTATTGTTCGGACTATCTGCGGATATATCACCCGGGCCTTAGGCCCGGTTGTACGAAGCTCAGTTACGTCAAGGATAGGGTTAAATTCCAGTTACAGTAAAATTAACAGGGTTTAAATTCAAAAAGCGTTGTTGAAGTACCAGTTAGTTTTACGAACGTTAAAATTTCATAATAAAAACGTCATATTGACCGTTGTCAAAATTGATATCGGTCAAATTTTAACTTTAACTTTACTGTAATGTACGAACAACCGGGCCTTAGTTATTATACCTCAATAAAACTGAGAATGTAATTATTTGATTGGGCCACAAAGTTAAGAGTGGCGTAGGCTGCTTGATTTTAAGACGAATTGTTTTTTTTTTCAGACAATATTGGAGCTGTCAGCTAAGAATGATTCACCAATGTATTTAGCTATGAAGAAAAAGAAACAAGCGCACGGAAAAACTGTACAGAAAGTTCGGGACATTAAGAAACTCAAGGTATGGACACAAAAATCTATACTAATATTATAAAGCTGAAGAGTTTGTTTGTTTGTTTGTTTGAACGAGATCTCAGGAACTACTGGTCCGATTTGAAAATTTCTTTCAGTGTTAGATAGCCTATTTATCGAGAAAGGCTATAGGCTACTTTTTATCCCGGTACGGGAAGTAGTTCCCACGGGATGCGGGTGAAACCGCTGGCAGAAGCTAGTGTATTATAAGTACTCCATCATTAAAAAAAGAATTAGGGATTTTTTATTACAAAGCAAAGTCCTAGCCTAGATATTAATTTAATACAATCAATGTTGTCGTTAAATTAGGACTTGTAAATATCGGTACACCTTTTTCACACTGTCGGATAGCTGTCGATCGTACGCAGAAAAAATGACCCGGCACATCGCATACCTTTTTTATGGGAAAAATCACATAAGTAATCGTATAAAAGGCTTTCTTTATATTTTAAATACCTATATTTTTCAGGCTGAAGGTATACTAGAAGACACGAGCAACACGAAACTAAGCCGTCCTCCGAACCAACCGCCCAAGAAAAAGAAGAAAGAGGTCGTTCGCGATGAGAACTACATCTCACATTACGCTAGCGATCAACATACTGAAATGGGGTGAGTATGAGTTATTGAGCTTTTTATACAGATTATGGTTCATTTTGTAAGGGAATTCTAGTATTTTTAGTTGGAACAAGTATACTCAGGACACAATTATTATTAGGTATACATAATCCCTTTAAAAATATTGTCTTTATGAGCATAAGTCCCATGGGCAAGGAGCCCATCTCTTTAGTAAATACACGTTCTGTAGGTACCTATTATAGATACAAGTCCTCCCTTTACAACAATAACACTTATCGCTGCTTTGCATGAATACCCGCACAAACCAAAATACTGGTTTATAACACAGTCACTTGCAAAATAGTCCGTATTTTATGGTCAGTAAGACTCACATTCATTCCTTCCTTTCGATCAGTCCTTTCGATTTATATATTCTACTCTTCTAATGATTAAAAACATGTAAAATTTACGACAGTATATATTTTGTTTAATTTTCAAATAGCTACCCTGTTAAATGTGTTTTTGGATTGTGCGGTTATTCGTGCAGCGTTATGTAGTCTTGTCTCATAGGTAATGTATGTAAAAATTCAGCTATTAACGTTGTCCTTCTAAATCAGTCCAGCTGCTTCGGATTAATCCTGAAACAATAAAATAAAAAAAAATTAATTAAACCCCAGCCACAAAGCTTTTTTTGACTAAAGTTACTACTATAAGGATTTTACTTATATAAGGACCATTTCAGTTTCTGTGAATATTTTTTATTATTATTTATGATATTAACAAATACATGAATATATTTACAGTATGGCAGTAAACTTCGCGGTAGGCGCAGAAGCAGCTCAGCTGGAGCTGAACGCGGACAGCGGGGACGGGGCGCGGGCGCATAAAGCGATGCTGCGCTGGGACAGGAAGAGGAAGAAGATGGTGCATGTTGATCCGGTATGTATACACGTTGAAATACTGTATTTTGCACTTCTTTAGCAGTCCATACAGGTTGTCAGAAGGCAAGGTCCATGGAAAACAAAATGACTAGCGGAGGTCCATATGGGAAAAATCGCCTAAAAAAGTAGCTCGCCAAAATGCTGAGTGAAGGACGTTGAACGTTACTTTTTCGCCGTTTTTTATTAAACCAAAAATTGTTGACAGTTGTCTGAAAGAACCCGAGCGCCTCGTTCACTCGTATCTGATCGTTTTGGTCATGTCCACGTGTGTATGAATTTCAGATTACTGTCCCATCGGTATATGAGAGTGAAAAATAACCATCCTTTAATTTTTGCGCGAAAGACGAACAAACATCCATACATACAAACTTTCGCATTTACAATATAAATAAGATAACTGCCTCGTTGGTCTAGTGGTCGCAAGCGCGGCCGCTGTACCCGAGGTCTCAGGTTCGATTCCCGGGTCGGGCCGAAATCGCTTTGTGGGTTTTCTTAAACTTTCACAAAGCAGCCCGTAGTCTGGAAGTTGGTGATTGGTTCACCCGTGCATCGGAGAGCACGTAAATGTCGGTCCTGCGCCTGATCTCTCTCCGGTCGTGTCGGATTGCCGTCCCATCGGGTTATGAGAGTGAAGGAATAGGGAGTGCACCTGTGTCTGCGCAAATGCTCGTGCACTATAATATGTCCTGCGCAGCTGGCTGATCTCCTTAAATGAGAACAGCCGCCGTGGCCGAAATCGGCCGTGGACGCTATTATTAGCTACTAGCTTCTGCCAGCGGTTTCACCCGCATCCCGTGGGAACTACTTCCCGTACCGGGATAAAAAGTAGCCTATAGCCTTCCTCGATAAATGGGCTATCTAACACTGAAAGAAATTTTCAAATCGGACCAGTAGTTCCTGAGATTAGCGCGTTCAAACAAACAAACAAACAAACTCTTCAGCTTTATAATATTAGTATAGATTATTATAAATAGGATCTCAATCATCTCAATGCAAAGAGACTAACTAAAAACATGAATTTCAGGATGGCGGTCGTAAAATGATCCGCACAGAGAGCGGCGGTCGCGTGCCGGCGTCCTACCGCAGCGGCCGCTACGACGAGTGGCGGAAACGTAACGCGGCCGACGCGGGCTCTGATGATGAACAGCCTCAGGATAGCAACAGAAAGAAGTCTGGTGAGTTTATAACCCTTATGTACTCTTCCTATATCCTCCTTTATGTATACCCTATGTATACTACGTTGTATAAACTTCCTATAACTATACTCTTTATATTCCACCTGAGAGGCTATAGACGAGAGAAAGTGCTATGTGATAAATAATAACAATAAGAAATGGTTCAGTTCTTTTCG
The DNA here is from genome assembly GCA_963856015.1 of Helicoverpa assulta. NCBI lineage: Eukaryota > Metazoa > Arthropoda > Insecta > Lepidoptera > Noctuidae > Helicoverpa > Helicoverpa assulta. The sequence continues at coordinate 10,908,364 of CAWLCW010000023.1, forward strand.
GTGTACTTGTAAAAGATTAAACATTTTTATTTTCGTATTTGTAGTTCGTGTTTTTTTTTCAAATTCACCTTTGGAATACATACAGGTATAGGTTTTAAATACTGTCCACATGTAATGGCTTTAATATATTCCTTTGAACACAAACCAGATGAAACCAGCAACAAGTTTATTTATTACATAAGAAGGTTTATCGATATATTTTTTATTTTTTGTACAGCATCGGAGTTCCGTCCCCACTGGGTGAAGCACAACGAGCGCATAGCCAAGAAATCAGCCGAAGCCAAGTCTAAAGAGTTCAAGAACAAACAACAAATTGTCAAGGAAAGGATACGCAAGGAGAAGATTAAGCAGAAACTTAAGTTTAAGAATAACAAGAAGAAGAAGAGGAAATAAGCGTTAATAAACACTTTTAATTGATTCTCGACGTTTTATTAGAAATCATGCATCTTCACACTAATAACCAACTATATTTTCTTGATAAAAAAAATTGATCAACTTTTCGAGAGAATTCCATAGATTGCTAAATAGTTATAGGTATCGGCACGGATATTGAGCCCTGACCTTCACCTGCGCAGAAGCGATTTATTGGTTTATTGCCTTATGTGTACTGTGCGCAAAGCGATCCCCACTCTTCCGCCGAGAGCTCAATATCCGTGCCGATAACTATACTACGTAGATGCCCTTTGGTACTTATGTTTTACGTCTAATATATTAGTGTACATACAGAAATCGTATTTATATGCAAATGAACTGAAATACGTCATCATTGGCTTAGCTGCGAAACAGCAATTTCATATATATATCACAAAGATGTCTTATTGATGTATGATTATCTGATAACAAAGTATGGTGGATGTGCAAGGTTATTTTGAAAATGTAACCAACAAGCAAAAAAATAGTTTTATTTCTAGACTTTTTTATTTCTAGCCTGATAAAGATGCACGCACATTTCAAGGCGAATAAACCGAAGCCCAAGTGTGCCTGCGTTTTTTCAAAGCGCTTCGGCTGGCTGTTTTCTTCCGATATAATATTATATGCAAAGACTCCTTTATTTCGATTCGTTTGGTTTGGCATTTGGCTCGAATAAATACCTACCTTTAGTATAACTAACGGTGAAGTGTAAAGCGTAACCTGATTCTGTCTGTCCTTCAAAAAACTACCTCCGTCATGCTGTTGAATTCAAAACAAACTTTCAAAATTATTGCTCGGATATAATTTACGACGACCGGTTTTGTTTGGGTATCAACTATGTCGTAATCTGTTAGAAATTGTTAAGTTGAACACAAAAATGTATCTATAAAGCTTATTAATTTTAATACTTAATTTAATAGTGAAGGAAAATGTACCTACTATTTCCGAGGACTCAAGGACAGGCAGTTCCCTATTATAAGTTCTATCAAGTTCTGGTCGGGATAAGTCATTTATCATATTTTATACCTATATGAAAAATAATTATGATTTCATTAAATAAGATGAGCCAGTTTCCTTGCTAAAATTGGACCCTGGCGCTTAGCGGCCGACCTGCTAATCTAATTCTGCCTATTGACTAGGCAAGACTTTTTAATTGTCCTTTTTAATACCTAATAGTAATTAATTAGTAACTTATCACTTATAGGCTGTCACATGTTGTAACCATGATTGTGCGAAATAAATGCCAACAAAACTTCCTAATGTCTGCGCCTGCGCAGCTGCGTTACGAGACGTCATAGTTGGTCAAGTTCAAGGGTATTGTAGTAGGATATCATTAATTTGAATACAATAGTGTTTTGATTGCCATTCAAAGTTAATAAGTGGATAGGAAGGTATAATATAAATTAATTTGACGTGTTAAAGTGTTAATTACAGGTATTAATTATATATTAGTAGGTATTATGGTCTACTAGAATGTTCTAGTGATGCCATATCACCATATAGGGCATGAATCTCGGAATCTCGGAATATCGCAATATCGGAATCTCGGAGTGCAAGTTCCGATATTACAATTCCGATCCTGGGTGACCCAATATCGCAATATCGAAATCGGACAATGTTTTCTGTATTTTGAGTTTTAAAATATAAACACATCATATATTCTTAAAGGAGATCATTCAAGTCTCGAACATTTCGTACCCAAAACTGAAAGTGCCGGCCAGAGTAAAAAAATAGTAGATTCTTGTTACACAATGCCCTGAAGATTTTTTACAATTACAAGAATCGTCTACAATTAACCCCCAGGCTGCTATTAATTGGACTTTGAAAATATGAAAAAATCCAACAATGTTTGGAGCATTGCATTACATTCCCAAACTGGAGAAGGCAGGCGCTGCCTTCAAACGACTCCTGCTTACCCTGGGAAGTCATCAAATTACCCCCCCCCCCCCCCTCCCGCTGTGGGTTAGCAGTGTGAGGGAAAGTCAAAGTCTTACTGACTAAAACCCATCACGTGCTTCTTAAGCCCTTTATGTACCAGGGCCGCGGTAACTCGCGTGATCAATTCCGGGGCCCCGGCAAGCCTTGAAGCCTTGGCCCTAGTGTCATCAGCCTCACTGGGGCCCACTGGGGATTGCTGACGCCAGAGTAAAAATATCGTAGATTCTCGTCGAGGATAATGCCCTGATGATTTTATAAGGAACGTCTTCGGTTAACCCCCAGAATGCTATTTGAGTTTAAAGTGTGTGAACCGTGAATTTAAACCCAGCATGTTCCTTCTGACCATGTACCAGAGCCGCGGTAACTCTTTCGAGCAATCCCCCGGCAGGTGTTGGCCCTGGCGGGTTCCACTGGGGTTTGCTGAGTCTCTCTCTCTTTGGCCCACCAGGGCCAAAACCTGCCGAGGCTGCGGGATTGTTCGAAAGAGTTACCGCGGCCGTGGCAAATGTTCAGAAGGAACATGATGGGCTTCAATCAGTAAGAGGCTCCTCGGTGTAGCAGGAGAGGTATCGTAGACGTTCGGTCAGTAAAAAAATACTGTGGACGTTATTTCCCGTAACATTCCAGTATAGATTTTTTATTCACGGTTCTCACACTTTAAACTCAAATAGCAGTCTGGGGGTTAGCCGAAGACGTTCCTTATAATAGTAAAAAATCATCAGGGCATTATCCTCGACAAGAATCTACGATATTTTTACTCTGGCGTCAGCAACCCCCAGTGGGCCCCAGTGGGGCTGACACCAGGGCCAAGGCTTGCCGGGGCTGCGGGATTGTTCGCACGAGTTACCGCGGCCCTGGTACATAAAGGGCTTAAGAAGCATATGATGGGTTTTAGTCAGTAAGAGTTTAACTTTCGCACAGCAGTAGGAGGGGAGGGGGGTAATTTGATGACTTCCCAGGCTAGGCGCGAGTCGTTTGAAGGCAGCGCCTGCCTTCTCCAGTTTGGGGATGTAATGTAATGCTCCAAACATTGTTGGATTTTTTTGTATTTTCAAAGTCAAATAGCAGCCTGAGGGTTAACTGTAGACGACTGTTGTAATAGTAAAAAATCTTCAGGACATTATTCTCTACAAGAATCTATTATTTTTGAGCTCTGGCCGGCACTTTCATTTTTGGGTACAAAATGTTCGAGACTTGAATGATCTCCTTTAAGAATATTGAAATGTTTTTTATTGTATTCAATCTACCCGCATACCGATTTTGTGCAATTTATGGATAAAATGTGTAATTTCTAAATAAATAACGAAATTCCGATATTAATATCGGAATTCCGATATTGAGATCTAATATCGGAAATCAGTATCGGAATTGAAAACCTTCCGATATTACATGCCCTATCACCATATGATGCCATAAAGTCCATAAATCGTACATCATAAGTAAAATTAATTCAGTTTTGGAATTTGCTAGGATTCACAAAACAACTATATGCAGCAGTATCTATAGATAAAAATAAATAATATTAACCTTTTAAGCGCCTGGCTAAATAACAATTGCCGTGACCCTAGTGCGCAGCTAAAAATCGACTTACTACTTACTTATTATTTTTGTTTAAGTTTTTTCAATGCTTAGAGCTATGAAACATAATTTGAAGTACCTAATTGTTGTAAATAATAAATCTATTAAATAATAGTTTTAGCTGTACCACGCAGTTAATAGGACAAAAATATAACGAAAAAACGTGCATGTTCTTTGTCGTAGAAATACGACACGCGCGCTAGGGACACGGAAACATGTGTCGTAGGATATGCGACACAAGCGGTTAAAGAGTTAAATAGCGAGTAGAGTAGTAGTACAATTCTAATAAACCATAACTTTATACGTAGATAGGTACCTATTATTTATGTATTTTCTTAAAATAAAGAGCAAGACAGTTAATTGATAATGATCAAAAGCGACACTACCCGAGATAAATTAATGAATTTATCTCGGGTATTGACGCTTTTGACCTCGTGAGCAGCGTGCGTGAGATTTTCCTTATCCAAATGATATTTACATACCTACTCATTTAATTCCATAAAGACATGCAGAACTAAATACTTAAAAGTTTTGTTTGTTTTCATAGTAGGTACCTACATCATATAGGTATCGAAACACAAGTTTATAAAATTGATACATCGTTCAAAGTTCTCTACTATGCATGTACACTTTTACAGGCAATTAAGTTCTACCTAGATTTTTATGTCACTACCTATCGTCAGTACCTATCTTTATGATTTATTATAACTACTCAATTAGCTACCACTACGTAGTAAGTAACTATTATAGTAATCTGTGCTACCACTTCCTTCATAAAACTGCGCCAAGCTTAGGTACCTACTCGGTAAAACGAAGTGGGTTCCTATCCGATTAAGAAAATTAATTTGCTCTTATTATAACATGATATACAAAGTTGTGTAGCTAGATTTTTTTTCTCATTTCATTCGTGGTACCTACCAAATTTTTCTATACTTATGGCTTTTATGCTCAATAAACCAAAATTACGCATCAATCTTGCAATACCTAATTGTTGAAAGAAAATAAATGACGTTTGTTCTATTTTTAACCTTAATTTTTCTCCTGAGGGTTAAAAATAGTTTGTATTATTATAACAAGCAGTCGTAAGGAAATTAGTGTTGCCAACTGCATGTTTTCCGCTGTACAGGCTGTACTGATACCTAACCTACTCACATTTTGGCATATGATTTTGTTTACTAACGTGGGTTGAAGGATACAACGATTTCAAGGAAATTCATTTAAATGCAGGTTTATGTAATGAAAACAAACCTAACATAAAAAGCCGCAACATAATAATTATAAGTGAATCTTTTTATGAAGTTAGGTACCTAGATTAGTTGCGTGAACAGTTTTTATGAAATTAACTCTATTATGGAGCTATTCGATTGTCATTTCGTAGACATATTTTTTAATTACGTAGCGTGGAGAAAAAGAAAGGTGGTCTGTTTATAATTAGTCTATAATTTATCTACTCGCTCAAGGCAAAACCTATACACAAAAAAATAAATTATCACTGCATTTTGCATATTTATCTCGATGGCAACAAGAAATAATTAAGTAATTAAGGGACTGTTTTATTCCCACCGTTACAATGAATGTGATAATTATGAAAATAAGTGTTTTTATTTATGAGATTCAGCAGCCCTATCAATTATAATTGAAGAGATGAACTGACTGGCCTCAGAAAACTATTTGAACCAGAAAAAAATCCGAATTTTAGAACAGCCAGAAAGGAAATTAAATTCCAATAGATTTGGTTCCTATAAAAAAGGTTTTGTTATTACCACGAACAAAATGACTATAATTCTCTCAAGTATCCACGCAAAGTAATAGATCATAGTTCAATTATGTTCTCAATATAGACATTAGCCACCATCTAAGTTGGCCGATGCGTCAATGTTTATTCTCTATATTCGCAATAAAGTGGCAATGATCTTGAAAATCTTCCATAGACTTCAACAACAACAATCTTGGGGAAACCCGTTGTCTACGGTCGCGTTTTTTCTCTATGCACAGGTAACCTCGTAAGTATACGGCCAATTTGCGGTCGGCTTCACGTTATAAGTACAGATGAGATTTAGATAAGTGGGTCATGTGAGTTTTATGTACTTAGGTACTATATAAATAATGCCGGATCATTTTATTTCACTACTTTTGACGAGGACCTTTTGATTCAAGTTATTTTTTTTGTTCAAGGATGGTGCTCTATGTACCGTTTGGCTCATTCACATTATGACGAGTTTTTATTGAATTTTAACGATAAGGAACCCTTGTCAATGCCTTACATTAGATACTTTTGTAAAGTGAAAGAAATCAAATCAATCATGTCTCACATAAAAAGATGTAACAAATATTGCTGTAGATACGATTGCGATCGCTAGACTAAGCTAAACCTACTAAATACTTAAAAAATGTATTATCTAATACCTAAACCACATTTTTTAAAGAGTTCTCATTAATATAATTTGCGTGGCAACCATTTAATGTACCTGTGTATTGGTATGTTATCTCAAGCAGACAAGTTTTACTTGAACTATTCTAATGCTTCTGAAACTAGCCACAACTGGGGCAAGATCTAAAAAATCTTGGCATAAATTAAGCACAATTAGAACAAGTTTCCAGAAGACAAACATGTATTTGGACAGACATTATTAATTAGCCTTTTTAGTAGTAAGAAAAAGAGCACCAATGACGCAGTTAAGTCAAGTCAGTACGGTACAATACATTCATCATTTAACGTAAAAAAATAGACGACAACTTAATTTACGTCATAGATTGTTTGTTTAAACTATTAATTGGTTAGGGATAGCAAATACCTACAAGCATTTTATTAATAATAAAAATGATGTCAAATCCGGGTTGTGAGACGCAATTTAGACGCTACCGACAAAAAATAAGTAATAAACAGATTTTCACTGCACACTAAAGTTTATTGCAGTTAGGGCTGCCATCCGTCCGGGTTTCCCCGGATTTGTCCTCGTTTGGAGGCCGTCCGGGGGCCGTCCGGGCGGGGTTTCAAGAAGTGTCCGGGGAAAACCCGGACACTTTTCATGTAAGGAAGCACCCAGCAGTACTTGAATTTAAGTATATGTTAATGGTAAATGGATTACAAATTACGTATTATTTAAAAAAAAAAATCGTACTCGTTCGGAGAAAAAATGCGATTTAGGGCAAATGTCCGGGTTTTTTTAATGTTTGTCCGGGTTTGGCGAAATTCGAGATGGCAGCCCTAATTGCAGTGATGTTTACATCAATATGTGCATTTTGAAGACGCCGATCTAGGTGCTTACCTACATAATAAGTTGTTCATGTAGAAGTACCCAATTGCATTATAATGTCCACCTTAATCGAAAGTAACGTAGTCTTCCTATACCTACTATCCTGGCAACGAATGATCATCATAGAGTTGGTGACTATAGGCAGGAAGGACGAGAAATGAGATCTAACGAGACGCTCAAGACCGGACGCAATTGTGGAGAACTGTGGATCTCTGTCCCAACTAGGAGGCATAGGTAGGATGTCAATTTGCTGGTTTTAATTTTCAACAAATGGGAACATCACTTTTCATCAATAGAGGTGTTATGGTTCATCAATATACCTAGTGCAAACTCCAAACTGCCAGTGACAAAATTCCTCAGTAACACATTTACCTACTTGCGTCAGTCAAACTTTAACTTTATTTAACCAATGAGGCAGAACAACGTTATTCAAACAATAACCTTAATATGGTCATAATAATTCATTCATGGTTAATATTTACCCTGACCTGGTCAGTTGACTTTAAACTTTAGAGCCAATCACCAACTGGAGCCGCAATGAGCACAAATCTTTGTTCGTAGTCTACCAATTTACGCGCTGCCATGGCAACGTAATAAACAGTGATAACTCACTCATGCATTTTCGATCTCGTCATTAAGAATGCACGTGCAAAAATTATAAATTCAAGCATAAACACGACACGCCCATGTATAGTGCCATCGCTTCTTATGGTCGCTGCACACAGCGGGCGCGGCGCGACGGGACGGGACGGCGACGCGACGCTGAGTAGTTGTAATGTACTAGATGTTACGGACGACATCACACAGAGCCGTCCCGCTCGGCGCGACGCGACGTGACGATCTAGTACATTGCGTCACGTCGCCGTCCCGTCCCGCCGCGCCGCGCCCGCTGTGTGCAGAGACCTTTACATATTTGAGTTTACACAGTTGAGATTTTTTGGTCCGACTGACAGCAACCGTCAACTGCACTAAAACGGTCAGACTTTAACATAGGATTCGTAAAAGTTCGAATATGAGTAATAGAGTACAACAGGCGTATCCAGTTGTTTAACTTCTCTAAGCTTGAAGCGTACACAGCTCAATGAATTTACGTCAGAATGCCGTGAAGTTCCGCGTCAGTCACCTAGTGAACTGTACCTGTGACCCACTCAATTGTCTGCAGAGAATATTGACGTGACTCTCATTTACTGTTACTTATTACATTAGGTACAATAATAATTGCCCATTGTTCAGAAGATGTTCATGTTGGAAAATTGTAATGGACGTAAAGGGGAACCAGTTATAAGATATAGACAAGGGAATCAAAAGCTGGACGCTTTTCAAGAGAATCTCTGAAATCCAACATACCAATATTTACTTACATATCCATATCTATATCATCAGTTGGTAACATAATTTTCGGATCAAGTGTGAAGCTAAATTAAATGGTAATGAAATTTACGTTGTTTAGTTTATTTTCAAATGCTGGGCTACACGCTGTGATCAAGGTACTGTTACAGCCTTTTTATCGTCCCACTGCTGGGCTCAGGCCTCCTCTCACATGGAGAAGGATCAAGGTACCTACATAAAAGCATTAATCACTAAGGTTGCTCTAGGGACTAGAAACTTTAATATGGAATAATGGTTTTCTACTGAGAACTAAGCACTTCTCGCAACCTCGTCGAGATAACGTAGATATGGAACTATTCTTTTGAAGATAATAAGTTTTATCAGTAATTAAATCAATTATTTCTTGTTTAACAAGCTCAGATATAAATAAAATATAGTTGTTATCTTAGATATTAATAAACAGTTGTCTTAAAGACATAGTTAAAACTAGCAAATATACAAGTTTAACTGCTTTAATTAAGGGAAATACCAAGAAAAATAAACAAAATTAACGCGCAAAAATGTGGTCTAAGTACCAGTTTTACAGTGACGTTCTATACATAGAGTAGTAATTAATAGTAATCTTTGTTTACACCTAATTAATAATGTATTGGTAGGTATTTATAAATGCTTTGTTTTGACAGTCGAATAGCATTGAAATAATTTAATAGGTACTCGTATTTCTAATGACCTAATTGTAGGAACTCGTTTTTAGGTACGTTTTTCATAATTTATTGCTTCAAAGTTCATACAAGTACATATTTTACATCGAGTCTTAAGCATCTAGAAAATCATGTGATGAAATGATCTATACAATGTAAAAAGATTTGTATTATGTTTCTAGAATTTTCTTTATTACATAAAATGTTATTGAAAATCAATTATAAATTCGAAAGAAAATCTAGATTAAAACGTTAAATATCGTAAATTCCTGAGTAAATGTGATGATTAATGTCTCAATCATTTCTCTACGTAAGTACCTACTTACCTACGTACATAAAGAGCCTTATATGGGCGCTTTGCACATGGAGCAACTATTGGAGCAACTGGCAACTAGCTGTTTACATATATTTCAATTGAACCGCGCACACATAGCAACTCGAGTTTCGAGTTCCGGTAATCGTCAACAGTTTTCAGTTGCTGTAATCGATGACTAAGATAGTTCCTAGTTGCTGCAGCTAGCAACTGTTAAATATTATAGCGGTTTTTAAAGTTGCCGGTTTCCTTAATCGTCAATCGCAACGCGTCCGGCGATTTCACATCCTCCCTACCCTCTCCCTGTGCCCGATCATTCCAGTCAAGTGCCGCTCAATACGTCGCCGACTACACACGTCTTGAGTTGCTCACAGATTGCCATAAAATTGCGGCAAACGTAAACGTTATAGCAACTATCAACTTTTTACAAGAAACTTTTAAAATGTTGATAGTTTCCTCAACTTAAGTTGCTCCATGTGCAAAGCGCCTTATTAACCTTAAAATCAGTGTGTCAGTAAATAGGCCAATGTTACGATACAGTCATTGAAGACCATCTTGTAACCTTATAATATTGGTAATACCCTGGTAAAATCATGATGATTAACAAATATTACCGACCGCAAATGTCGTGACAATAGTCATCAACGATTTTTATAAGACATGCAAAACTTTTGATGGGCTTAAATATTAAACACAGATTTAGTGATCATCAACAATCAAGCACATACATCCATCTAATTGAATAAAACAGCATTAAGTACATAAATGTGATCACGATGATTAAAAAAATACAAGAGGATATTAGGCGATTATCACACTGCCCCGCATGATGCAGCGTAGTGCGTGGATGCGTTTTTTTCCGTTGTATGGAAATATCTCCGTTTGTATGAAAAACACGCATAGTCCAACACACTGAAAATGCATCCACGCGCGTTCATGCGGATCACGCACATACATGCGGAGAAACACGCACCCCCGCGCGTAGGTGCGGGGCGAGACGCAAGGTATGGCACACTGAATCCCGCAGTGACGCGCGTGATTTTGAATGGGCGTGACGTGTATGTTTGAAAATGGAACTCGATGAGAGCCGCCGTGCGTGAATTAACAAAACGCAACTACGCGCGTGAGTGCGCGAAAAACCCGCACGATGATGCAGATCTGCACTCCCGCAGGAACGCGCGTAGGTGCGTCGATACGCAAGATGCAGCGTGATGCGGGGCAGTGTGAAGATCACCTTAATGTCGGCGCAAGAGCTGTCCCCTTTTTATGAGTTGATGTTCCATTGCCTAATTATTATGGTAAACTTGGGCCTCCTAAAATTCCCCTTAAGGATGAATAGTGTTCAATGCTCGCATGTTTTCTTTACGAAAGATTTTTGCTTTATGATGGACTGTTTTTCTTCCTCGTCAACAATAACTTTGTAATACATTGTGCATATCTAGTTAAACTATTATATGATGTTTACAATCCACCCATATAATTACATCAGAATTCGCTGAAGTAATAATGCAATATCTACCTACCTATACCTAATTTTTCCGTACCTACATTTAAAAAATGTCTCATTTTGCGAACTCTTAACCTCTCCGATTACCCAGCAGATTAGATGCACTTGCAAATCCACGTGTTGTGCACAGTCACTACGACTGTGCACAAACTAGGGAAGTTTCTGAAACTATACAAATGTCCATAATCAATTGCAATGTACGGTAGAGTCTCTAGAATGTACGGTAAGTGCAACAGGTGTGCGGTAATTGCCGGATGCTTGCGGTAATGTATGCTATCTGAACAATGCTAGGAATGTCTTCAAGTCTGCTCTCAGGTGTTCAGAGGTTATTCCGATTAGTACTTCCTGCAGATTTAAATAATTGTGTAGTTATAGGATTTTGCCCCAAGCCCAAGCCCCAACCTTATTCTGAGATGTGTGGCGAGCAGGCTCGATTGTATATATGTGAATCGCTGCTGCAAGCTGTCCACTTCGGTGATAGATGTGCGGTGGTGATTCACATATCATATGTATTTAGGTTAGTACGTAGAATAGGAATACTAACATAGGATAAGGAACATTGTTACTAACACTTTTTGAGTCTTGTTGCTTGAAAAATAAAGATTTATTATTTTTTGTATGTCTCTACCAGACCTCGGGACTATAGAGTCCCGGATTTTTTGGGAGGCGAACGTGGGGCCGAAGCCAACACGCTTATTATTATTTGTTTGTTTATTTTTGTTACTATGATGGAAAAGGGGTCTCGCGTTTATCTTTCATGGAAACTTGTGGGGATTTGAGGTAAAAAATATTACCTTTGAATAAAATGATAGGGTCAGTTTACTTTTATGATAGATTACTCAATAGCCTTTACTGGCTTAACACATTTCGTAAATAACTTTATAAATATAAAGTTTAATCGTTTTGGGTCAAGTTACAAGGCACAGTATCAAGAAAATCAATATCCTTGCAACTTTCATAGAAATGCGTCATCACATTTATTTACAGCGGTTTAGATAGTCGTTCCGTACATTTTTGCTAATTGACGTGAAAAATCCAAAGAATTACCAAGGTTTACAAGTATCTTAATCTTATATTCCAATCAAAAATACACCAATATCGGATTTTCAAAGAATTACTTATTAATATTACTTACACTATAAACGACGCAATAAGCCAATAAGTACATTGGAAATTAGACCTTGAGTGGTCAACATAAATATGCAAATGGCTTGACGTCATATGGCGGTTGTGACTTTGTTCTTCGAATAGTGGATTTCCCTTATACTGCAATTGACGTAGGATTGTTTGTTTGCGTTTTAACGATAATTGTGTGAAGGAATCTTACTACAAGGTACTTAAACGATGCGTGAGTTAATACGAGTTAATACTCAATGAATGATGTAACTCACAGAATAGGGTATTACCTATTTCCGAAGAAAATTATGATGACTAGTTGTAACTTGTGGAAGATTTTATTTTGATGCTTCTTCAGCTTCTTTTGATATGTTGACATTTATTCAAGTCTTACCAGATAGGTGAATAATCGCGTTTGATATGAAGCGTCTGCCTATGTCTTCTTCATACAAGTTTAACTCATTTCTTTTAGTTTTGACCATAATTGTATTATAGCCAATTGTGATAAAATTTAGGGAAAATGAAATTGTGCGGTAACTATAGTCATTTTCGCTGTTATCTACAGGTAACAATAGTTACTAAATTCTACTAGCTAGAATATTAGAGCAAACTAGAGGAGGTTGATCTAATATTCTATAGATAGTCGTGGTGGCCTAGTGGGTAAAGAACCAACCTCTCGAGTATAAGGGTGTGGGTTCGATTTCAGGTCAGGCAAGTACCAATGCAACTTTTCTAAGTTTGTATGTACTTTCTAGGTAAATCTTAGACACCAATGGCTGATAAAAAGGCGAAGGAAAACATCTTGAGGAAACCTGGACTATAAAGTCTGAAATCACCAACCCGCATTGAGCAAGCGTGGTGATTAACGCTTAATCCCTCTCCGTGTGAGAGGAGGCCTGTGCCCAGCAGTGGGACGATAAAAAAAAAGGCTGTAACAAGAGGAGGTTGATGAGATGAGTAAAAAGAATACCTCTCCAGCGAGTACGATAAATTACAAGACAAGAGCTCAAAATGATACCAACTTGGGCCAAGACTAGTTTTCAAACAACGGCACGCTTTGAGCTGGTTAAAACGAAGTATGCACTTAGAAGTTCACAGTGCGCTGTGAGTTCACATCTGAAAAGCAAAATTATGAAGATTTATATTTTAACAAAGGCTGACTTTGTAACAAGTACTTTGATTAGATACATTTTTATTAAAGCTTTGTTTTTAAAAGTAATTCGATCGTCAGTTTGTCACTTACGTTGCACGTAACAAAAGTTGAAATCAGTTTAAGTATGTACTTGCGTACAAGTATAAATAGGTACACTTACGTGCCTATATTAAACTATTTCAAAAACAATTGAATAACCATCAAAAACTTTAGACACACGCTACAAACATGTTCGATAAAATCGTAAGACAGAATCCATGAAGCTCTGTTTACTTTATTTACCTGTTAATATAAGCTAAATATAAATAGATAAGTGATAAAACCTATTCTTAGTTTGTCGGTAAACAGCTCATAATGTTTTATCTTCATCACTTTATGTATTTGCGCAGTATGAGTATGTGGTAGGTAGTTGACATCATAATTAACGCATGGATAATATTTTAAGATTACCAGTTTTCCTAATAAACGCGAAAACTACTTTAGACTTACTTATTGTTTATTAGGTCACTCTGTCTTGTGACGATGAATTGTAACGATTGAAATCGTTATGGAACTGAGAATTCCATAAATAACTTATAATATGTAATACTGACTGAATGTATTGTACTTAAAATTATATCATCATCAACAGCCAGTTTTATTGTCCCAATGTAGGGCATAAGCCTCTTCTCATTCGGAGAAGGAATGAGTGTTAAGTGTTCTGAGTGCACACTGCAAACTTTTGGTCGGCCTTCCTCACAACATGATCTATTCCTCTACATCACATACCCATACCATGACAGCCGGTTTCCACACAACCTCTTCGGTTACCGGTGCCACTTTCAAACTTCCTTTACTGAACTTATTCCTCACTCTATCCATTCGCGTGACACCACACATTTGTTCAACAAATCTAAGACTTTCAAATTAAATTATTAATTAACACAGCCTTCGCAACCAGTTTAATTCTGTGACCTATAATAACCCTTTTCATGGTTTGTTTACAGTTTATGTTTATTCGTTGGTCTAGTGGTCGCAAGCGCGGCTGCTGTGCTCGAGGTCTCGGGTTCGATTCCCGGGTCGGGCCGAAATCGCTATGTGGGTTTTCTTAAACTTTCACAAAGCAGCCCGTAGTCTGGAAGTTGGTGATTGATTCACCCGTGCATCGGAGAGCACGTAAATGTCGGTCCTGCGCCTGATCTCTTTCCGGTCGTGTCGGATTGCCGTCCCATCGGGTTATGAGAGTGAAGGAATAGGGAGTGCACCTGTGTCTGCGCAAATGCTTGTGCACTATAATATGTCCTGCGCAGCTGGCAGATCTCCTTAAATGAGAACAGCCGCCGTGGCCGAAATCGGCCGTGGACGCCATTATGTTTGTTTACATTTATAATCCACGAGGTTTAATGAACTAGTAACAATTTACTTACCTCCATGATTAATTTTCCATATTGTTTTCCTTCTATGATTTAAGTTCCTATTATAAAAATAAGAAATAAACATCTCTGAGGCGAGGAAAAATAAATACTTAATTTAGGTAAGTTACTTAATCATGCATTTTCCTCATTAAAAAATTACTTAATATATTTACAGAATTCGACTTCTGTAGATTTATCACATACTTAAAATCAGATTAATGATAACATTGACATTTATTTGCAATTAAAATTAAGATGGCTGTTGCATTCACAGCCGTCATCTGAGATTTGGAATACCTATGTAACATTGTTAGTAAGTAATACTAGTTTTTAGGGTTCCGTAGTTATCGGCACGGATATTGAGCTCTCGGCGAAAGAGTGGGGATCGCTTTGCGCACTGTACACATAAGGCAATAAACCAATAAATCGCTTCTGCGCAGGTGAAGGTCAGGGCTCAATATCCCTGCCGATGATTATACCCAAAGGGTAAAACGGGACCCTATTGTTTTCGCTCCTCTGTCCGTCTGTCACCAGGCTGTATCTCATGAACCGTGAGAGTTAGAGAGTAGAAATTTTCACAGATGATGTATTTCTGTTGCCGTTATAACAACAATTACTGATAACTAGAATAAAATAAATATTTTGGGGGGCTCCCATACAACAAATATTGACGTACGTGATTTTTTTGCTCATTTTTGCTCAATAATTGTATGGAACCCTTCGTGCGCGAGTTCGACTCGCACTTGGCCGGTTTTTTTAGTTACAGTAAGTCATAGTGTATTTTACTCTTTACCTGGTTGCGGGAAGTTTCTTCCAGGAGGTGGCTTAAACCGCGGGGAACAGCTAGTAGACTATATATTACGAGTAAATCCTGGTATATGGAAGTGGGTAGTAGATCCCTTCTGTCAGAAGAATATAGCAGGATCATTTACGGCCACAAAGTTAACAAAATAGCCCAATTTTTTTTAATGTTTTTTTTGTTTTTTTCAAAAATGTCTCTGACGTCAACAGACGCAGCGACAAGAATATTTCACATTTAAAAAGTTAAGTAAAACACTAGTTTGTTTCTAGAATAATCATACCAACAGGAAAGGTCAACAGTCCGACTCTATCTACATGATATATTGCATTCTTTTTTTAAATCGACATTTTTATTTTAGAAATAATTCAAAAAACTACGCTTGACTCTTAATCTGTATTTTACCTATCAACTGACTGCTGGTAAATCGAAATTACTTAGTTTGGGCCATGCTCTTTTTTTTAAACGGTTTTTTTAAATATTGTTTATTAATTTGGGATTAGCAATTGTGCTAATCCCAAATATATTTAAAAAAAGAAAAATAAACAGGAATAAAAGAGGGAAACATATCAATGTTTCCCTCTTTTATTCCTGTCGGTTATAGTAAAATTCACTCTCCTCTCCTCTTATTCATGACTTCTTAGTCAAAGTCAAAGCTATTTATTCTGTATTCATAGGTTACAGACGTGTTAGTACATAAAATTAAGTACTTATAACTATTCATCTATTTTTCTTCTCCCCCTCTCCATCCACGCTAAATTCATATTTAACACACTCTTTTTAGCATAGCAA
The DNA here is from genome assembly GCA_963856015.1 of Helicoverpa assulta. Lineage (NCBI taxonomy): Eukaryota > Metazoa > Arthropoda > Insecta > Lepidoptera > Noctuidae > Helicoverpa > Helicoverpa assulta. The sequence goes on from CAWLCW010000023.1 coordinate 10,924,652, forward strand.
CTCATTAACAGTCATACATATCTAATTAAATAAACCATAACATCTATTAACTAAATAAAATGCAGACGATTCTTACAGGAAACATGATAAAGTTATCATTATGTAATTGTATATCTTTTATTTATTAACCAACTAGCTGTTGCCCGCAACTTCGTCTGCGTGGGCAATATAGAATAGTCAAAATACTACTTATCCTGTAGGTGCATTCTTTCACGTGACAGTATAATTAGGATTAGCACTTAGCAGTCGCATAGATTCATTGATCAAGGTTGTGTTGTGGATGTGACCATTTATCTAAACAAAAGAAGTAAAGTTTGTGACGTTGTGAATATCTCTCGATCTATGCTTTGAGTCTGACAAAGCTGTCATTTGTACATTTTCTGCAGCTGCTGCGACTAATCAGAAGCCAGAAAGTCTGTCAGTCTTACCATGGATATCGTCTTGTGTAGTTGACAGGATTGAAGATAGGTAGATAGGTAGTCGCTCCAAGCAAAATATTGGTACTCAAACAGATTCGGTGACTGGAAGCCAACACCAACTTAATTGGGGAATAGCTGGATGGATGATAAAATGAGTCATCATCATCAGCAGGCGCATAGGGTAGGATAGTTTCACTTACTCACTATGGTAAGGCTGACCCCACATTAGGCGTGCGCGATCCTCGGGCGTGTGAGTAGCGCGGACGTCGCGAGCGCGCTGCGTGAACGTCGCGTTTTGCTGCCCTGCGGCATGTGTGAAGAGTGCAAGCGACGCGCTCGCGGCGAGCACGCGCCGCTCGAGTTGCGTTCTTATCCCTTCGCCCGCTATCCCCGCCGCCCGCTAAACGCCTTAGCAGTTAAACGTCAAGGAGAGCGAGCGCGCTGCAAATGCCGCAGGGCAGCAAAACGCGACGCTCACGCAACGCGCTCGCGACGCACGCGCGGCGCCCGCGCTACTCACACGCCCGAGGATCGTGCACGCCTAATGTGGTGGCCTAAGCCGGGACTCCACCGAAATGTTAGCATTAGTTCACGAATAGGCAAAATGTACGTATCTGTGAGAGTCCACTTCATGTGTTCGTACTTGAAACCTGCAGTTTTGCCAAGATTTTCAAAATGTACGCTCGCAATTTGTCATTTCTTGGTGGAGCCAGCAAATCAAAAGAAACATAAGTGTTGTATACTGTGCGTCACTACCGCACACCGGGAAAATTTCGCTCTTGCGGAGGACGTTTATATACCATATTTTGTTTCACACGTAAACAGGACGACAGTAAGTATCCACCGAAACACTTTCAAAGATCTGATGAACGAACAAATCAGACCTGACTTGGTCACCTGGGGCCAATCAGAGCTCTATGAAGCGATAATACGCTTTGGCTCCTACTGTTATTGTGGTTTCTGAAAATTTAATCACCTCATTCAACGATGAATGTAATTCTGATGGTACTATTAAGAACACTTGCTTAGCGCAGAAGCTGACGTTGGCAGGTCAAGTCTTTTGACTTCTCGAATAGGATACCATTGGTTTTTGTGCAATGCACACCTGCAATGCATTCTGGATTAGGATAGGATATAGGTGGATAGGATTTGCAACAGAGAACAATTCTGTCTTTGTGATTAAATGACATCAAACGTAGTTTTATATAAAAGGTGTTTTTTTAGACTTGGCTCGGGTCTTACTGAGACTGTTCGTAATCGTGAACGAAAGTTGAAAGTAAGCATGTCTCTGGTATGCGGCGCGTAGTTTGTACGTTTTCAGACGCATAAAGCATTTTACGTGTGTATGGTATTAAATACCATCCCATTTCTTATCTGCACTTTGTATCTGGGCTTGTTTTTAAAGCTACAGAATCCTACATTACCTACCTCACGCTTAGCAGCGCTTGCGAGAGATAGGTCCTCATTTCTTCTAGGATTAAGTTTACATATTTTGCATCAGAAAAAATAATTAAGGTCTACTTAATACTACTCACTCAAATTAATTTGTTTTAAGGCCACCACATTAGTGGAAGATAAGCTAAACTATGTTTATGAAAAAATCCTGATCTGAACTCCATCTGTAACTTTAAATGATAATTAATTGTTCCACTAAAGTCATCATTTTTGACATAATGTTCAAAAAATAATTTAGATGGCACCGTTTTAAATTTGGCTGAGAACTATTAATTTTCCTTTCATCAAGGTAATAATTATAGTTGGATTTTGATGTGGTACGGCAAACTGACAAACACTATTGAAATGTCTATCTAGACACACGGCAGTGTGTCCGCCAAGTTCGAGCAAAAAAAGCGACACACCGGCCGTGGGTTATATTACACGAACCATTTCGGGCCAAATTCGACCCCCCCCGTAACTCAAAATCTATTTTATTTACGCATATCAAATTTCTAGTATCTGTTGAGACCCCCTCACTTATCTAAAATACAAAATTTCATTAAAATACCTATTGTAGGTCTTGAGATATTGACGTCAGAAAATCGCTATTTTTACTATACACTGATTCACTGATTCACTGATTCACTGATTCACTGACTCACTCATCAAAAACCTAGACCACTTCCAATGGTCGTATTGACTTGAAATTTGGCATGGAGGTAGGTCTTTATGTCAAGGTAAAGGAAAAAATCTGAAAATGGCCAAGTGTGAGTCGGTTTCAAAATAATGAAGGTGTTTTATACCAGGTGTAAATTTATACCCCTAAGGAACTAAAGCGACCTAAATTTATCTATATTTATATAATATATCTTCGAATGGTACAAAGGTTTGTATTTAGTCAAAGTAAAGTAAAAATCTGAAAACGGCCAAGTGTGTCACTTTCGAAAATAACGAATGTGTAACTTTGATCCACGAACATAATATATGATAACATGTCATGTCAGTCAGTTGGTAAATCTAGTCCATTTAATTAATCTAGTAAAAAAAAAAAGTCATGGTGGCCTACTGGGTAAAGGACCAACCTCTCAAGTACAAGGGCGCGGGTTCGATCCCAGGTCAGGCAAGTACTAATGCAACTTTTCTAAGTATATCTTAGACACCATTGGCTGTGTTTCGGATGGCACGTTAAACTGTAGGTCCCGGCTGTCATTGAACATCCTTGGCAGTCGTTACGGGTAGTTAGAAGCCAGTAAGTCTGACACCAGTCTAACCAAGGGGTATCGGGTTGCCCGGGTAACTGGGTTGAGGAGGTCAGATAGGCAGTCGCTTCTTGTAAAGCACTGGTACTCAGCTGAATCCGGTTAGACTGGAAGCCGACCCCAACACTGTTGGGAAAAAGGCTCGGAGGATGATTAGTTAATCTAGTTCATTTCTTTGTAAAAAACATAGTGCATATTAAAAAATCTAAAAGATAGTATAAATGAGACATTTCTTTAACTAACTTCATCATAAGAAAAAAATAAAATAAACAACCTTACAAAAATAAATGAAATCCCACCCAAAACAAAAATGTGAAAGACTGCCAAGTTCGATAATATGGGAATGCTTCGCCTATAAAAGAAGTGAGATCTGAATAAGTACCAAGTTCCATACACATACCTCAGTTAAAAATATTTACTTTTTAATGATGTTACTTGGCAAGTTTTAATAGAAAATTAAATACTTGATTCATTGCGTTTAGTAGGTTTATAACAAGGTGTATGAAAACTTGCCAAGTGACATCATTAAAAAGTAACTATTTTTAACTGAGGTATGTGTATGGAACTTGGTACTTATTCAGATCTCACTTCTTTTATAGGCGAAGCATTCCCATATTATCGAACTTGGCAGTCTTTCACATTTTTGTTTTGGGTGGGTCGAAAAATTACACTACGTGTTAAAATATGGTGAATTACGGAAAATACACAACTCCATCTGTTGAAATAATAATCCTCTATAAAGAATGTTTGGTAATTAATTGTCATTTACCACCTCGCTCTTTTGACAAATTTGATGTATTTTTACCACAGATGGAGCTACTTTAACCTTGGCTAAACAAAATTTTCATATTTTTTTTTCTTCCGAAGTTACTTATAAAGGTGTGATTTTCTGTGTAAAGATTAATAATAGGCCGAACAACTAATATAAGTACAACATTCAAATGTACAGTTTTGACAAACAGATTGCGTGTCGTAATATTTTACATCTTGAATTCTCAAAATTAATCATATCTTTTGATAGAGTGAATCGATTTCGATGAAACAAAAACTAAGTAATACCCCAAGTTACGTAGAATTTTTGTATATAAGCATTGTCTGCATTTAATTCGTAGATTTTACGTGAATCCCGAACATACAAACAGATAAACAGACAAACAGACAAAAATGACAAAAATGATGGAAATGGGTTCTGTTAGTTATCCTTTAACATGCTGGCTATTTTTTTTTTGTCAATTTCTTCAATGTACAAAAATTACTTTTCTACAGATTTATTATATGTATAGATTATTATATGTATAGATGTTGCAATCAGACACAACAAATGTTTGTATGGAAACCAATTAATTGCTCACATTAAAATATTAGTTGTTAACTACAATATTTACACCACAAACGATAAAAATGTTATAGTTAATTAAATAACTGGAACAATTTTAATTGTATTAAAAAGCAATTTGTGTGTTTCCATTTCATTTTGTTTAAGGTAAAATTTATGATAGGTAAAAATCGGTAAAATATCTATTTATCGTTCCGTTGAATCAATGATTAATTTATAAAGCTGTTAAACGTAATAGGTATAAGGTGCAATAGTTATACCTAGGTAATTGATAAACATCAATATACATTCACGTAGGTATATATAAAGTAATCTGTACTAATGTAATACAGAGGATTTTTTAAACTCTTTGTTCGTTTGTACCCTAAAGGCGCTGAAACTACTGTACCTATATGAAAATTTCTCTCACTGTTGAAAAGCTACTCTTTTATCCCGGGCAGTAGTTCCCACGGGACCCGGATAAAACCGTGGCAAAGCGACTAGTGAAGGATAAGTAAAAATGTTCTCCAAATAAACCTTTCCACTGCACCTAGTCATCATCAAAGAACTATAAAAACCTCTCAGAATTCAACATTCAACCATATCACAGTGGCAGAATTAAGTAAAATTAAAACTGTATATTTAACACTCAAAACATTACTTCAAAAACAAGATACTCTACATAAAGCAGAATTTTCTCGAAGCTAGCGACTCCGCAGTTCATCATTAGTGCAATACCAAACAAAACCAATGTTTATAAGTATTTATTAGAAAATAATTAATGTTAAATGTACTTTATGAGTTTTAAATAACTTTGTTCATTACCTTAGTTACTTTTTATTATGTGTGATTAGAAGTTCTCGGCATTTTCCACAGTTTGACGTAAGTCATAAGGCTTTGTTTTACTTGAGTTTAATTTGATGACACAGATTGTGGTTTGATTAAATAATTGTGTTTTCAATTGCTAATGTGTGTAGGTAGTTTGTTTATCTATATCATTTTATTCGTATGTTTTATTAAAATAGCTTGAATGGCATATTTAAAAATTATGTATTTCATTAATAAAAATATGCGTGTTAATATACTTGGTGCGGTTCGTGGGATGGCTGATCTTCGGAACACACATTAAGCTTGTTGATCCTGGCTGCTTTTGAACATCTTTGGCAGTCGTTACGGGTAGTCAGAACGAAAATCTGGCGACCAGTCTCGCCAAAGATTACCCAGAAAATCAGAATTAGCATTCGATACCTACACAGCTGCATACGGTTAGTCTGAAAGCCAACCCCAACATGGCATAGTTAGGAAAACACCAGGCGATGATGAGTAACTTTCCTAACAGAATTTTACCATGACATAGTACCTACTGAATGGAAATATCTATATTCTAAGCTGTTACAATATAAAGACACAACTGTGTAGAGGTCAACAAACTATCTATAAGTACTAATATTATAAAGCTGAAGAGTTTGTTTGTTTGTTTGAACGCACTAATCTCAGGAACTACTGGTCCGATTTGAAAAATTCTTTCAGTATTAGATAGCCCATTTATCGAGGAAGACTATAGGCTACTTTTTATCCCGGTGCGGGAAGTAGTTCCCACGGGATGCGGGTGAAACCGCTGGCAGAAGCTAGTGTAGTATAATGAGTACTGATTGCTAAATAAATAGAACTTTGTTTCAGATAGGCCTCATTCATGCCATGTTTTCATTAAACTTTTCCACCATTTATATCAATATGGTAAAGTCTTTGCAAATAAATATTAGTATACTTTGAGTATTTATTTAATGAATTAATTTAAGATAAGAGATATAATTTTAACGTAGTTGGAAGTGAAAAATACCGCGTAGTATTTAAGCAGGTTTACGGGGCTTTATTATGTTTCTATTTTTGACTTAAAAAAATAGCTACCTGCATAAAATTTACTGATTTAGAGCTAAAATAATAATTGCCTATTATCAAAAGTGTTTTTATAGTGTAAAACCTATTTTTCTTTGTTTAAATTTAAAACCTCATTTGTTTTTTTAATTGCTTTCATATACAGTCTTAAAATAAGAAGTATCAAGAACAGAACCAGTTACTTAAAACCTTTGATTGTGTACTCTTTCCATGTTAATCTCCTGCTTGACAATATTAGACATTTGTGTCACTGTTACAAGTTAAGTTTATCACTTGACTTACTGATCAATATTGACAAAATACCGGTCAAGTGCTGCCCAAAATTTCTGACTGATATATCATAGAAATATTTTCTTGTCAAAACAAAATTTAAAATTCTCATTTAAATGTTAATTTTACGAGAAAAATAATTATAATCAATTAATATTTCTATTAAAAATTACGACAAAAAATCTGACAGACATACGACAGACAGACAAAAGAGATTTAATAACAGTCCTCTTGTCACTTGTACCCTAATACTGTTACTAAAGGTCTCTGCACACAACGGGCGCGGCGCGGCGGGACGGGACGGCGACGCGACACAATGTACTAGATCGTCACGTCGCGTCGCGTCGAGCGGGACGGCTCTGTGTGGCGTCGTCCGTAATATCTAGTACATTACAACTGCTCAGTGTCGCGTCGCCGTCCCGTCCCGCCGCGCCGCGCCTGCTGTGTGCAGAGACCTTTAAGTTGACATCGCGAGCTAAGTAAATGTATGCTTTAGCTTAAACTAGAGTGGCACTTAACCCCAAAGCTCGTAAGATACAAACACAACTCATAAGTGTGACTTAAGTAAGCTCTTTTGGAAACAAGCAAATATTTTGACGAAAGAATAGGTTATCAAAGCCGTTATTGGACTAGCAAACGGTTTTTCCATAGTAAAAGTTGTTTTTAAGTTCTACGATTCTTGGAAACTAGAAATCACTAATGAATTTGAGATTAAATATTTATTTATTTTGTTAGAGCGTTAGTTAAAACACAAAAGCAGATCTAAGTTATTAGTAAAATTATGGGCAATTAAGTGTTTGTTTGAAAGACATAAACATAAGTAAGAAGCAAATAATCAAGGATTCCATGCAGATTACAATAATGACTGAATTAAAAAAACCAATAAGGTTTTTTCTCTAAACCTATTTAATCATAATTATAACATAACGTGATCTCAAGTAGGTAATACAGTTCGTAATCACCAGTAAATTCTTATGTAATCGTAAGAAAACAAATATATAGAAACGTAAGAAAGTACCTTCGCATCCACGTCAGTTGGCGTAGGTCAGTAATTTTAATATCTATACTTACTCTGACGACAGACGATTGGGTTTATAGGTTTTAAATGGACCAAATGGGCATTAAATATTAATTTATTTAACTTTCTTACGTAAATCTGGGGAAGGTCACGTTTTTACTCGTATTAATAATTAAATAGTTTGAAGAGCTCAAAGCTTCGTCGAAACCGCCTAAAGTAATAACATTTTTACGCGATCGGTCCGTGGATGGGTGTCAATCTTGTCATGTCCAGGCCTTCCGTGTTTCGGAAGGCACGATAAACGTGGGTCCCGGCTGTCATTTGAACCTCTTTGGCAGTCGTTACGGGTAGTCAGAAGCCAGTAAGTCTAACACCAGTCTTACGAAGAGATATTGGATTGCCCGGGTAATTGGGTTGACGAGGTCAGATATGCAGTTGCTCTAAAACACTGGTACTCAGTTGCATCTGGCTAGACTGGAAGCCGACCCCAGTACACAGGTGTAACAAGACTCGGGAGATGGTGCATTTAAGGTAATTAGTTTCCTTGATTACTAAGCTAAAGTTCGAGTAATATTTTCGAAATCTCAGTGATGACATAATATCTCTTTTCTCTACGTTAATGATTGTTAGCTAATAGAGAAAGGTTTTGGTATTCGTTATCACGTGTTAAACGTGATGCTTAATAACTTGTTTCGTTTTGAACAAGTTGTTTTTTGATACTTATATCCAAATGTAAAGGTATTGCTTGCATGTTTGCTAAATTCTTATAGTTTGTGTAAAATTGAATTGGTGTTCAATATTCTATGTTCCATATTATAATTTAACCATAAGTAGTGATCAGCATTTTTTGGTAACGCCTGTCTTGACTGATTAGGAAATCTAAAAACTATTAGAGTCGACTGTTAAATGTTTAGAACGTAAAGTGTGTTAATAAGAGTTATTAAGGAAAAGAGAGACGTATCGTGTACCTCCCATATAAATTACCTTCATTTTTAATTTATTTAGACAGACTATTTATTACTTTAATTCGAATATTATTTTGGCAGTATTTTTAATCCAGATTTGGCATTCAAATATTTATTTTCTGTTTCCAGAGTAGCCTACTTATGTGTTTGTGTATCTTTAGAAAGAAACCATGATATCTTCAAGACATACCTTTGTCTTGTGAAGATAAATAAAAACCGTTGTGATTAAAGTTTTTTTGTTGATCATTGGTCACGCATGAAATAAACAGCAGTAAATAAGAAATCACTTTGTTTTGATCATGTTTTGAAAAACATTACTTTACAGTAAGAAATCAAAATTTGCAAATCATGACGATATAAGAAAATAATAAAGTTTTTTTTTGTCTGTAGGTACCTACTTAATAACAGAAAAACATTGCTTATAAAAAATTCTTTACCTCTCAATCAATCTTGCACATTTTTTATTTTCCAAAAGTTTAAAGTGCGTATGAACATAGGCTCTTAATACAGTAACTATCAATACTATGATTAACTAGCTTCTGCCAGCGGTTTCACCTGCATCCCGTGGGAACTACTTCCCGTACCGGGATAAAAAGTAGCCTATAGCCATCCTCGATAAATGGGCTATCTAACACTGAAAGAAATTTTCAAATCGGACCAGTAGTTGCTGAGATTAGCGCGTTCAAACAAACAAACAAACAAACAAACTCTTCAGCTTTATAATATTAGTATAGATAACAATATCTACAAAACAACACAATAATAATAAGCTTCGTACAACAGCTTCACAAAAAAAAAAACTTGATCCAACGTCTATCCGTCTACTGACGTCTTATACATTGTTTTTGCAAATAAGCTACACTATTGACAAATTACAGTCTAACACAAGTTTTAGTCGCGAGGTTGTTAGGTCAGTTTTTGTTAATACCAATACGAAAAAAAAAGTACGAATTTGCGTCATTATAACGTCTCATTGAAGTTATTTTAGCTAAGTTATCTAGATAGGTACTTATTTGGCTAAATATTTTTGTTTTTTCATCAATCACAGACTGTTATTTTTACCTCAATGCGAAATGTCTAAGCCTATGCAATAAGAATAAAGAAAAACTTTTTACAAAAAAATTAAACCGACTTCCAAAAACACTAAAAAGCAAAAAAAAAAACAAATTTTAGTTGCATCGGCCTAGAAGTCGGTGTCTAATGGATGTTATTAAGTTAATTTTGCCACCGACTTCTAGGCCGATGCAACTAAAATTTGTTTTTTTTTTTGCTTTTTAGTGTTTTTGGAAATCGGTTTAATTTTTTTGTAAAAAGTTTTTTATTTACAGCTTTTCAGTGATACGAATAGTTGTCACTATCCATATAAGTGGAAAGTTTTCATCATTACAAAGAATATTAGCCCAAATACGAGGTATTTTACATATTCAGTTGTCGAGTTCCCTCGACCTTCTCTGGTCTCCATCATCAGGTCAGCTCCAAACCTTCACTGTTGCAAAGGTCTTGTCAATACAAATAATATAAGACCAAACACGAGGTAGTTTACATATTCAGTTGTCGAGTTCCCTCGACCTTCTCTGGTCTCCATCATCAGGTCAGCTCCAAACCTTCACTATTGCAAAGGTCTTGTCAATACAAATAATATAAGACCAAACACGAGGTAGTTTACATATTCAGTTGTCGAGTTCCCTCGACCCTCTGTGGTCTCCATCATCAGGTCAGCTCCAAACCTTCACTGTTGCAAAGGTCTTGTCAATACAAATAATATAAGACCAAACATGAGGTAGTTTACATATTCAGTTGTCGAGTTCCCTCGACCCTCTCTGGTCGCCATCATCAGGTCAGCTCCAAACCTTCACTGTTGCAAAGGTCTCGTCAATACAAATAATATAAGCTCAAACACGAGGTAGTTTACATGTGCAGTTGTCGAGTTCCCTTGACCCTCTCTGGTCTCCATCATCAGGTCAGCTCCAAACCTTCACTGTTGCAAAGGTATCGTCAATACAAATAATATAAGCACAAACACGAGGTAGTTAAGATGTGCCGTTTAGGAGTTCCCTCGATCCTCTTTCGTCTCCATCATCAGATCTGCCCTAAACCTCCATAGTATTGTAGTCTCATCAGATATACACATAAATATAAAGTTTTTACCCCATGCTCGCCTACAATTTTCAAGAGATGCCCTCGATTTCTCAGGGTTTCCACCATCAGATCCTGATCTGATGACGATGGGACCAAATGACAAGCATACCCTTTCAAATAAAAAAATAATTTTTGAAATCGGTCCAGGCGTCTTGGAGAAATCGAGTAACAAACATAAAAAAAAAAAAAAATACAGCCGAATTGAGAACCTCCTCCTTTTTTGAAGTCGGTTGAAAATAATAAAGATTTCTGGAATCAACGCAGATAAATTGAAATAATGTTACTCTCGGGAGCAATTGGTTTTAGTGAGACGAAAAATAATAAAATAATAATATTTCTGAAATTATGAATCTTGTCTTAATGAAATATTTTTATGCCAACGCCGTTTATGCGCTAAATTCTTGCATTTTACATTTCTTTTATACAGGGCCGTTTATTGCTCCACTTTTTGCCATCTAGGCACATATTGATACTTGATAGCTTGAAGTTGCTTAATTGTATCTTTTTAATTCACCAGCTTCATTTAATTTATTAAGAAACAGCCTAATAAATGTATATCCTCCTACAAACCAGTAAAATAATTTTAATGAAAAAAAAATGATGAAACATTACAGTTTTGTCGTTTCAAAAATCCTTAAAAAACTAATATAACGAATTAAAAATCAACTGTTAACACAAATAATGATAATTAAAACTTATCTGGTCACCATCCAATAATTTAGCCACCTCGAGGCCCGAGAACCAGTTTAACAAAATCTCAGAAACTGTGGTTGCTCTATAAAGAATTTGAGAAACCTGTATAATAATGTATTTGAATATTATTATTATTTCTCTTATTAAAGGACAACTGGAACTGGTTACAAACGGGTTTCCTTTCGTGGTATTTTACCAAGTGATCATGGCGTGATCAGATGAAGAATATGTTTTAGAGAACTTCGCAACGGAATTTCTCTTGTGGGCGATATTTTCCCACGATGTACAATCTACCAGTAGATCACATAGTATTTGGCAAAGGAATATACATAGTCTATGATGGTTCCAATTCCAACCGAACTTTTCAGTTGGTCCGATTCCGGCGGATCTTTGTAATGTGCGTACTACCATTCATCTTCATACTGATTTATGAGCCTAAACAACTATCAACCCACTAGAAGAGTCAAAATAAAAATGATTGGAAACTAATAATGAAAATGTAAAGCTGCAGTTATTGTTTGGTCTTTAAACGCATCCTTAGACATAAGATGACATAATATATTCTTAAAAAATAACAAGAATCATATACAAACTCTGTGGTTACTTTTATTCTTGATTGGCCTTGATAGTAGTTGCATTATAGAGGTAAGTAAGATTGAAAAAGCATGGTACACGTGTTTGCATGGTACACAGTCATAACTTTTTTCTTTCATAACAATGTTATAACTTATTGTGTAATGTAATGCTCTTGAACACATTTATATGATGTTACAATAATATTGTGTTTCTAAGTTGTTTTATAACTTGCATATATGATTGGTCTACCACGTGTTGCTTATTTGCTTTATCTTTTACTAAGCTTTTTTGCAGTAGCTATTTATAGTAAAGCTTTAGTTTAATCTTTATTGTATAAGGTACACACAAGTGATAAAACATCCTTATTTCTGACACGTTTCAATTATGCTCTTTCACGTGCTTTCTACTAAGCCTGTAGTATTTCTTATCTCAGATTCTTGGAAAAGACTACTAGGTACTAAATATGATGTAGGTACTCCAGATTCTGAGAAAACGATTTAGGTATTAGAATTGGTATATTCTGCTGTACTTAATCACATAAAATTAGGTCTTGATAAAGCAATTCTAGAATCAGTTCACTACTTCTTGTAATAATGAAATAGGGCTTCCAACGAAGAGGTTACAAGCATGTCCCCGTTTAACCTCTGTATATCATTCGTCCACAGATAAGAAGAAAAATATGTCACCGAGGGCTTTGATATTAATTATCAGTATTGTAATACAAAACATACTGGCCCTATCATTAGTGAATTGAAAATAGAACAAGATATCTGAATGTAAGAATTCTTTTGTTTTTTTCTTTTTGCCATTCATGTATGCCAGTCATTGAGGTAACTAATTAGCAACCTTTTCTATTCTCTCTTTATGAGCTATTTTCTTCAGTTTACTTTCGATCCATTTTCAGTAGAATTGAAATGTGGGTGGATTCATTTTTCATGTTTGACATTGTATGTTAAAAGAGTTGATTGCAACCAAAACCAATACTTTTTTACTTTTGGTCACAATTTTCTTGTCGATAACTAGACTTTTACTTATTTGGTGGTCATCATCATCATCTAGATACTTTTATATGATTTTGCACACCATTTCTTCCTGAGAGTGACTCTATTTATGTAATAGCAATATTTTAGTAATTATAAACATTTATGTTGCCCATGAAATTGCTACTAAACAGAAAACTAAGCTTCACACTATACCAAATATAAACTTTTCTATCAACGCAAGATTAACAGGCAGCTAAAAAAATAAAACCAATAAATTTCGAAAAAGGAACAAATGTTTATTCATTCATTTTAGCGGGTAAAGTCCCATGTCCACTGGGCCTGCTGGCGTCACTCAACCGGTCTGCAACTCACTCGACCTGAGAACAACAGAAAAGTAACTTTTAGACTTTCTATTTAAAGATATCTTGGTTTTTCCAATGGTAATTAAGGGTAATATGGGGTTTTTAGGTGATTATGGAGAATTCCATTGGAATAATTAATTAATTGATGGAGTACTTTGATGTTATGATAGTTGAAAGCAACTTGGTAACATGTGCTCTAATTTGGGTGATGTAGTGAATATGGTTCCTTATTTAAATGGGTCTAAATTAAAATGGAGTAAATTTTGAACTTGGAATAAAGTAATGTGACATTAATATTTCAATGATTTAGGTGTCTTGAGATTTAATATGATTATTTTAATTATTTATTTATTATTTTAATTAGTAGAAAAACTATACCGAGTTTTAATTACTTCAAGTTTTATGATGTTATGTGGGAATTATTTTATAGCTCTAACTGTTTTGATGTCTCTTTGTATTATGTTAAATGAGATCGTATCTTTCAAAAGTAAAATGTCTCAAATGAATAGTAAAAAACATAACCAAACTGTAGATTACATACTTATGTATATCCCGAATCAACAAGCTATTTTACAACCGGCTTTTTTTAAGACATCCAAATATTACCCTTTTAGAGTTCGTTATAATTTTAAAATGAAAACGCTTGATATTTTTACATTAACATACAGACTATTTATTTGTTGGCATAATATTTACATTTTGATTTCTGGTTTGGTCACAAATGTTAACTGGCACTACATTAATTTGAATGTAGTTAACTATATTTTATGCTACACCAAAACATTTAGTTGACAAAGCATTTCCAAATTAGAGCAATTACTACGGGAAGGCATGACAATAATTGAACTTGTCTAAATGTCCAATTATTTGAATTAATTCGACTAACTATCAATTGTTTTAACTTTAAATCTGGAACTAATGCTTTTTGACTAGACCGAATTAGTATTTTAGACCAAATCGAGTTCAATTAGATTTATTTGCTCGAGTGATCGAATTCAAAATGTTATCGTTTTAAATGGGTTTTGCGAACTGCATGAAAGTTTGACCAGTTTTCTTCAATCAGAAATGAGGTCTTATTTCTAATGAATACTAATACGTGAAAGATAGACGGTGATATAAGAACTGGGTGCCTTTATAACGGACAATATTTAGGGAGACTAAGAGATGGCAATGAATTCTAAAACTAAAAAAAACAAATATCACAAATACCAACCTGTTCAGAGAGTGGAACTGGCAAAAATATTTCACTATCACAACACACACGCACTGTCTCTTCACCTCTTCTCATTGAACTTGGGCTTGTAATCCATGGTCGAGGACACCATGGATGATGTGCTGCTACTCGAAGACTTGGATAAATCCGTCTTCTTCCTGAAGCTGATCCTGGTCTCCCCACGGATGAAGCGGTCAAGGGCTTGCCTCAACGACGAATGTTTCCTCTCGAAAGGGTTTGTGTACATTTTGATTGTAATTTTTAAAGTCAACACGTCTGTTCGCTGTGAGCGTTCAGTTTGTTGTGAGGTGGTGCACCTCCCACTCCTTTTATATAAAGATTGCGCGTGCGCTTAGGTCAGCCGGAGTTCAAACATTGGTCGGCTGTGGACGTCATAGCGGCTTTTTGTTTTGATGCCAAGTAATTGGACGTCGTCTTATGAAGAACGGGCGTGTCACACTCTGACGTCCTTTTTTTTTTCTTTGTAATTTTTATAAGTATATTGGAACGCTTTGATACTACGCATTTTATAGTTGTTGGTAATTATTATTCAAAATAAGAAAATTCACATCCTTTTTCTCAAGTAGGTTATGTTAATAATTTTATTATTTAACAAGCATATTTTCCCACAATAAATAGAAACGATTATGCCGGACATTTGGGAAACCCTCAAGTGTTGTTTACATTTTTTTAATAATAAATGTAAGATTTATTTCAACCTCAATTACATTTGGTTTTCTTGGGGTTTATGAATGTATTTTAAGACTTTTGCGGTTACGAGAGATAAAAGGGTATATTTTTAGAATTACTTACATAAAATATGAAGAGATAAAAATAATCTTAATAGGTCAGTGTTTTAGGAAATAGAAACGGTCAAATATCATGACCTTTCAACCAGAAATACTTTCTTAAAACTTGTTCAAAGTTCTCTATTCGCATTATTTTATGAAATTTTCCAAGAAGTCATTTATTAATCAATCAGCTTGGCAGTTAATTATTGACACTCATTAACTCATTGTTATATTTTAACACTCTGGACCTTTTTCATAGTATTTAACAATGGACTAATTAATTCTAAGTGTAGCCATTAATTTAGTTGCTACGACAATAATTGGAGTTGTAGTAGACAATTATCTTCGTATAGAGTTAGGTAATACCTTGGCTCTTGTAGTTCTGAATCTAAATGATAAAATCTCTTTTCAATTGAAAAAAAATATTTATGAAACAGATTACTGTAATTTAATTTACTATAAGCAGATTACTTGCTTGTCTAAGTTGATTACATTCTCTATTAAGGAAATATCATGAAAAGGAACCTAATTAAGAACTACTTACGTTCAATTCGATTTTGATTATTTTTCAAGCTCAGAGGTTTCTTCCAATGACCTATTTCACAGAAATGTTATTGATACATTAAATATTGTTCGATCGATTGAATCATCGGAAAATGCTAATAAGACTTGTGGGAATACAGAAAACCCGTTGAATATATCGACGGATCCTACGTATATAAGGTCAAGTGAAAAACCGAGGTTTACAGGAGAGCGTAATTTGTGTTCAAAACGCTCTAGAAATAATTCTATGACCAATAATAAATATTTTCTTTCTATAATATTTTAACAGTTTTAAGAGCTTTATACTGGTATTCACACATATTTTATTTTTTTACGTTTTCTTGGAAAAACTGATAGATGACCGTTTCTACGCCAATAATAAAATAGAAGCATGTCAGTCATGTCTATGATACCTTTTTATACGCTGGAAACAAAAATACAGTGTCTGATTAGAATATAAATAAAATGTTTTATGAAAATGTAGGATTATGTTACTATTTTCAGAAACGCATAAAACATTATTTCTGGAGTTCGCAATATCCACCAATAACTTTGATCTGCTATTATTCATGTTTTATAGTCTTGTTGGAGATAATATGAGTATGAGTACTTAAAACTAAATAACATACCACTAAATCTAAACTGTATCAAAACATAAATATTATTTCATCACACGAACAAGAATCGACCTGTCTCGTTCGAGGAACTCCCGTAAATGGCGATAAGTCTTACAAGACCGTGTTCGCACCGATTGGCGCGCATTTTAAAACACCGTACAAAAGGACACGTATAGATGTCCGCATCTACGGCACTTATTCGTTGTATTTATTATACTTGTTCTCTTATACAATTTATAAAACAAGGCAAATAAATAATATTTTAAAAAAAATCGTATGTCAGTATGTGCGCCCAGACAATCTTAAGCCAATTTTACAATAAAAAAAAAATGCCATTTTCGACATGTCTTTATATACGTAGGGACCGTCGATATTTATTGTGAATTTATGTAATGTATGCAATGATCGTGTTTGCAAACTATTCAAATACCTGACCATTAAATGGTGGATGTTTCATAGAAACTGTGGCGATAAAATGTTGAGGGTCCAGTTTCTGAAGTAGAAATATGCGATTAGTAGAAATTATTACAATCGATGATGTGGTTTTTCTTCGGAAACGGTATTCTGAAAATTCATTAGTTTAACATAAGCGCCATGTTTACTACCCATAAAGTAATAAATGAAAATATCTGGCCGGTTTTTCGCAATAAATTGTTTTAAGTGGTCAAGTTTTAGTAAGATTTGGTTCTGAGAGTACCTACTATAGTTAGCCTATTTTTCTATTACAGTTTTTCTAAGGTCGAATTTGAATTCAATCATGTATATTTTTTTTATATTTGAGCTCATCAGATATTGCAGTCTAATAATAAGAATTAAAATGAGCTCTTCAAATATATGGGTAACTAGGTTTTGCCCGCGACTTCGTTCGCGTGGAATAGTGGCATCTGGCAGATTTTTGGTTTGAACAATAGATGGCGCTGTATGTCCGGAATTAATTGTATTTTTTATTTTTATTTTTTGTAATAAAAACTTTCCTATGTCCTTCTCCTGGCTCTAAACTACCTCCCTGCCAGTTTTCAGCTAAATCGGTTCAGCCGTTCTTGACTTATAAGTGGAGTAACTAACACGACTTTCTTTTATATATATAGATATGGATTATCGTGTAAACCCATATGGGTAAAAAGACACATGTATCTGCATTGTAACAGGCCAGGTGGAATCTTATGTAACAATTTAAAAGAACTTAAAGCGTATCAGTATCTAATTTTAGAATAAGAAACCTGATATTTAAAGAAGAAAAAATATATATTAACAGTTCAAATCTAAATAAAAACGTTTGAAAAGTTCTAGAACACGAACACGAGTTTGAAAATTCAAATCAATGTTTGTAAGAATAGTTTTTGTCTAGGATCGATGGCGTGAACAAAAAATCAGCTGAAACAATGACGGTCGATAGGTTATCTCAAAATACATATGATTATAATAATAGCAATAGCAACATGTGTTTATCGCATGAAAATTGACTTTTGAAGACCTCACAAGTATATATGACACGAAGAAACAATGGGATGTCGTTTTTTATGTATCTACGCTAGTTGACTACGGTGCATTATCCATGCTAGTAAGCTCGAAAACATACGGCCAAACAAACGGCAGTTTTTATAAACAACAGCCTACTATGAATTTTTATGTTCAACTTGCCAGCGGTTTCACCCGCATCCCGTGAGAACTACTTCCCGTACCGGGATAAAAAGTAGCCTATAACCTTCCTCGATAAATGGGCTATCTAACACTGAAAGAAATTTTCAAATCGGACCAGTAGTTCCTGAGATTAGCGCGTTCAAACAAACAAACAAACAAACTCTTCAGCTTTATAATATTAGTATAGATTTTCATTTCAAGTAAACAGTTGTTTTAGGAAAAACGTTTGTGAACATGGGCATTTTATAGTTATTATGTTGTGACCTACTTTAACATAGCGAAATTTTCACAAAAACTAATTTGTCTTTGTAGAAGATTGTTAACCTACCTAGGAAAGGAGAGAAGGACTCCGTGTTTGCCTAAAACTAGCTTTCGACAGCGGTTTCAACCGAAGTCCACTGGAACTATTTCGAGTTTCCGGATCAATGTCAGCTTATAGCTTTCATCAATAAATGGACTATCTGATTTTTTTCCAATCAAACTAGTAGTTACTGATATTGGCGTTTTCAAATAAACTTACAAACTCTTCAGCTGTATAATATTAACATAGATGAGAAAAAAAAATCGTTTGAAAGAAGGCAATGTCTTTTCAAAGATGTCTTTTTAAACGGTAACAGTCCTATTACGCATTCCTCAATTGAAAAGCGGGTGTGTGGTGGGCGTGTGCCAATAAACAATAATTTGTGCTGCGCATGAGTGCCGTGACACTAATATCGCTTTATTCACGCAATTAGTTTGGCATTGACGGCCATTATCGTGAATAGAGATCATGATCTCTTCATGTTATCGATATTAGGAGTAGGTACATACCTATATCGATATTATGTTAAGTAGAGTACATTTTTGTATCTTTAGTCACATTATTACAAATATAGTAGTTCGGTATCATTATCATCATCAACTTTCGATGTCCCGTTGCAGGGCACAGACCTCTTTTCATACAAAGAAGAAATGAGCTTTTATCACCACAAACACTGACGCTGGATTGGTGATTTCATCCCATACAAGTTTACCCGTAACTCAGTCATAAGTGACCAAGATATACACACAAAGTACGACCAGGAATCGAACCTGCACAATTATAATCGAGAGGCTGGTGCTTTCATTACTAGGCCACCATGACTTTTTTCGTTATTCATCATCCTCATCCTCCGAGCCCTTTTCCCAACTACGTTGGGGTCGGCTTCCAGTCTAACCGGATGTAGCTGAGTACCAGTGCTTTACAAGGAGCGACTGCCCTATCGGACCCCCCTTTTTCGTTATAATTGAGACTGAAAAAGTTCCGTCAGTTTCAATAGTCTGTTACTTTAATTCATTCACACGGCACAAATGTTTTTCTTTAGGTGTCGTACATTTTTGTGTGTTAACATCCGTCATACTAAATATGGCACAAACCTGTCACCTAGGTAATAATAGAATTAGAATTAGACTGATTTTTGTTTCTATATAAGAATATAATTGTTTTCTGAAGTGTGAGTTAGCATTGTAGTGAGGTACTCCTGTGTACTGTTAAAACTATAGGTTAAAACCAAAATTCTCCTTTTTAGCCTTGTCGTAGTTGGGTAAAAATCTCCACCACGTGCGACGGGGCGTAGTTCGTGGTAACGTGACCATTCATATAATTAAAAATTCTCATATTTCTACATGTGACTTGGTAATTAATCTCCTTAAATGGTAATACAGTGTGTTCTGTTTCAATTATGTGTAAAATTATCCTTATATTTAAAAGCAAATGGCCTGAACCTTAGGCACAATTGGATGCTATTAAGATGCTTGCAAATTTTATTTTTCTTAGGAATCACTATTTAACCCTTATAAAGGAGATAATATTACTGCATCATCGTGATTCAGCAGAATGGTACAATCTCAAGTTTAAAAAGTGATTAAAATGTGACATGGATGCCCTATAGTAATTATTAGAAGTATTTGAAACAAGACGAGAGATGCAGCAAAGGGTATAGCTTAGGAAGGAGTAAAAAAACAGGACAATCACGATCAAATAATTGGCTAGTAATAAAAGCTCCGACAAAAAAATAAGAATTGCCCTTACTCAAAATACTAAAGCTACTGACTAAAATACTGACTTTCCGACTACTTTTCTCCGAATAAAAATTACGAAACGACCGGATGAGATACTAAAGTCTTCGAAAAATAAACATCACTGTTTGTTGCTATAATACTTTTCTACCTGCATAAATTACGTTTTACTGAAAACTAAGCTTTGTAATTTTTAATCTTTACTTGCCTACTATTAATTCATAAATTACCTTTCATATTTCATAGACTTGGTGCCATTTTAACTATAACATTATACTGAAAATATTATTCTCAGTGGTTAAACAATACTTTTAAAAAATATAAAAATGTACTGGCAATATAACTTTTACTTGCTTCATATATCATGAATTTTACTTACCACGGGTATGCTTCGATATCGTTACTTATTTCAGGTTCAGGAAAAAGTTAGAATTAAAGTAGTATTTGCGCTTTAATCTAAAACCAAGTAGATTTTGGTTTCCTAGAATATTTTTACCCGACTTCCCAAAAAGGAGGAGGTTTTCAATTCGGCCGGTATGTTTTTTTTTTCTATGTATGTACGTCGATTACTCCGAGGTTTATAAACCGATTTACGTGATTCTTTTTTGTTCGACGCGGAATAGCTGTCAGTTGGTCCCATAGTCATCAGGTCAGGATCTGATGATGGAAACCCTGAGAAATCGAGGGCAACCTTCGAAAGTTGTAGGCATTTGATCAACACCCAACTTTTATTTCGACGATTCTTCTTCACCGGTATTGATGAACCAGCTCCCTCCCCTTCCTCCTCCAATCCAGAACCGTACACGGGTACCTCATCCCTATTTCGTAACAATAGGTACTAAGTTTCCTTAATAGATAGTAAGTTAGTAGTTTCTTTAGTAGGTACCTACATTTATCTATACTAATATTATAAAGAGGAAAACTTCGAATCTTTCGAACTCGCACACGAAAACAGCCGAACGCGACCCGAACCCGATCGCGCGTGCCGAACTGTTGAGGTATTTTCATTATTATTGAGAGTTAAAAAATAAATTTAATAACCAACAATAGAAATTAAAACAGTTCATGCAAGTTGTAAAAATATGATTATTTTGTCAAAAGTTCTGTTGTCGGTAATAAGTTACCGACAACAGAAGTTTTGAATTTTGTCGGAAGTTCAGTATTCTAGTCGGAACTTTAGTTTTATTACTCGAAGATCGAATTTTTTTTAGGAGAAAAAGTTATTTGAACCTGCTCATATTTGTAGTTAAAATTGATATTTTTTGTCGTTTATGTTTTGGATTTTTTGTCGGTAATTCATTATAACGCTGTATTAACCAGCGAGAATAATAGTCGGCCACAGATCGCCGGAGATTAATTTGTTTTTCGGAACCATTATTATTATCCCAAATAATTTACTATACCTAGTTAAAATTCAATGGTTTACATTTGTTTTTAGTCACATGACCATACCAATTTTAATATTGATCCTTATTTTGAGGACAAAGTACTAAAACCATCTACATATAATAACTTCCAACACTAATTACGACCTCTTTACTTTTACACTACCTTTCAAAAAACTCCGGACAAACTTAAACACTAAATATAAAGCTAGAAGAACAGCTACAATGGCGGTCAAAAATACTGCTAGAAGTGTAAATACTAGTTTGAGTTCAAGGAACTCTGTCCATGTGATGTGGGCAGCTGGTGACAGTAAATGTTTAGCTCCGCCGTGACGGATGACGTATTCCGTCCACCATACGGCCCGGTCCAAAGGCTTTTGGGGCTGATCTTGAATGATGTTCCGGAGACGCACGATGTTCTTTCGGTAACTGTAAAAGTAAAAAATGCATACTTATGAGTTTACAAGAGTTATTTGTGAAGTGAAGTAATGGCTTCAATCTTGACAAGTCGGCTTTTTTGCCTATCTATTCGGTTGTCTATGAAAAATTGTTAAATAAAAATACCAGATAATA
Organism: Helicoverpa assulta; assembly: GCA_963856015.1. NCBI lineage: Eukaryota > Metazoa > Arthropoda > Insecta > Lepidoptera > Noctuidae > Helicoverpa > Helicoverpa assulta. Next base: position 10,946,784 of record CAWLCW010000023.1, read on the forward strand.
TCTTGGATCGAAATGCATCTAGTCACTATAAGTCATAATTACCTATTAGTTACCAGCTCTTTAGCGAGTTATGAACTATAAATTTTGTTTGATAATTCGTTGATATTTCTGCTTCCACGTGTATGCCTAAATCAGTCTTATCTATAATCCTATTGAAAAACAATTTCGGAAGTCAAATAAATAGTTTAGATAGTACTACGTAACAATCTAAAATTATCTTATCGCTATTGTAAAATACACACCTGTCATCTCCAATGGTTTTATTAATAGCATTCTTGAAGTTCTCTTCCGTTAGAGTTTCCATGTCGAGTCTGACTCCAATCTTGTGGGCTACATATCTCTCTACATTGTACCATTGATCAGCTATCATGGGCATTCCTATAAGTGGAACACCTGCAGCAATAGCCTCATCTGTCGACTGCAGTCCTCCTTGAGTTATGAACAATTTGACTTTGGGATGCTCTGCAAAAAAAAAAAAATGTATCACCGTGGTCTTTTCAAAATCATTGTTGATTTATTCTATACTAGCTTCTGCCAGCGGTTTCACCCGCATCCCGTGGGAACTACTTCCCGTACCGGGATGAAAAGTAGCCTTCCTCGATAAATGGGCTATCTAACACTGAAAGAAATTTTCAAATCGGACCAGTAGTTCCTGAGATTAGCGCGTTCAAACAAACAAACAAACTCTTCAGCTTTATAATATTAGTATAGATTTAGATTGACCGTCATTGAAGTTAATTCCCTGCAATGGAATGTTGTAATAAGAATATCTTACTGAGTAAATCTGATTGTGGCAACCACTTGGATATCCTAATGTTTGGTGTTCGACCAGGAAGCTCGTCCTTGCTCCACTTCCATAAAACATCGTAAGGCAGTTGAGACAGCACCCCTATCATCGCTTGTATTTTTTCTGGCGGTAGAAGTGCAGGATCCACATTCGTACCATAGCTTATGTATATCACGCCATGTTTAGATGAATCTAATAATGTTTTAAGGTCCTAAAAATAATTTTAGCTCATTTTATATGTAGCACAAGTTAACAAGATTTAAAAAGTTTATTGGTTAGATTAGTATCTACCTTAGGAAGATCCTTTTCTGGATTTTGATGAAGACCACCCATGAACACAACTGCTGGCGGTACAGGCCTTACGTCTCCAAATATGGGATTTACATTCAAAAACAGCATGTCAACATTTTTGAGCAATTCCGAAACTGGAGGGATGCCTGGTCCAAAATATTTTTCTACTATAGCATTTTCAAACGGCTGTGCATCTGCAATCAGCTTTTCCAGTCTGTACTGATCATATAATTCTGTCACCTTATCCCAAACTGAGAGGTTATTCAATTTTCGTCGCATTACATGCGGGTACAGGAAAGGATGCGTTGGTGCGCCAACTGTTTCATAATTCCCAAAATAGGCTCCAAGTGAACTCGCTTGAATAACTGGCGTCTTGTAAATATGAGCAAATGCCAGCAACATTGGCATAGCGGCTTCTGCAATCATCAAGTCAAAATGTTTATTCTTTGTGCCTTTTATTAAAGCCTGAACCTCTGGGTGTTGTAGTTGGGCCTCAAATGCTTTCTCAATAGCATATAACATTACACGCAGCGGTGCTACGATGTCGTCTATTTCTTCACCTCGAGACGCTTTCATTACTTCTGTTCTCCATATATTGTAAGATATATCATGGATGTCAATTTCTGTTAAGTTTGGGGGTGCACCTCCTTTTGGGAACGCAGGGTCTGCTGTGATGACGGTGACCTCATGACCTCTGGCTGCCAGTGCTTGCGTCAACGGCCAGAATACTACCTGATGACTGATGGACGGAGTGGGGATGTAAACTAGTATCTTTGCCGCTTCACCTTGACTTAGCAACAACACTAATATGTGAACCACGATAAAGTACGAGAAATCAGTCATTTTGAATGAGTGAATTGAGACTGATAACTGATAAAAGTTTGTTAGACTATATATACAATTTGATAGTGATAAATATAGCTTATTATAAAACACACAATTCATCGTGACTTGCGACGTTAGTATGATAAGTAAGCTGTCTATAGAATCAGCGTACTTTTTATACAAGATAGTTACTTAATACTTAATCTTCAAGGTGTAAAACACGCGGGGTCTCTTTTTTCGAGCATTCCTCGTAAGTAATGATAATTTTTGTGAACTTCCGTACACAGATTCGTGCCAAACAAATTGTGAAACAATCCATTAGGTCTTATGTACAAATATCTAAGAATTCCTCGCTTTTGCCGATGTCATTCAGGGAGAGGATAAAAAGTCAACGTGATATTCAGAAGATCATTTGATCAACTAAATGAGGTTATAAATGGACAAAACGTTTAATATCAATATCAGAACATTCGCAAAAACCACACCTCTATAGGTACAAAATTAGTTGCCTACCAATTCATCATCCTCCGAGCCTTTTCCCAATCATGTTGGGGTCGGCTTCCAGTCTAACCGGATTCAGCTGAGTACCAGTGCTTTACAAGAAGCGACTGCCTATCTGACCTCCTCAACTCAGTTACCCGGGCAACCCGATACCCCTTGGTTATTTGCCTACCAATTATTAAAAGTAAATACAACAATGAAGAATGTATCGTTGATCCATTTTACACTCTAAACAATCATATGTAAGGTTCAGTGTTGCTATAACAGGATTTCTTACTAATTTAAATCAATGAAAAAAGCTGCAATTTTAGTTTCTGAAATATCATCATGACTTGCCAATTTTAAGATAATTATCGATGAAAAAAGGAGACATAAACTTTAATAATAATTATTTGGGGAACGTCACACTTCAATAGATTTACGTCATAGACAGACTTGTCTTTTTGAGTGGCACAAACCAGTTTTTTAATCATCTGCCTAGCTTAAGTTTAATTTTGTTGGGGCCAGCTTTCATTCGAATTAAACATATTAGAATCAGGATCATTTAAAATTAATCTTTTATTATTTGTACTAATTGCGCAGCTGTTACCGATAGTTTAGTTTGCTGTTTTTTTTATCTTGAACAGGACAGAAAAAAGTGCAGGTGACAAGAAAGTTTACTATTCCATGCATAATGAGAACATCACATACATTACAACATCGACATACAAAATCAGAGAAAAATCTTTTGAATGAAGAACTAGGAATTTTCCTGCTTCACACATTAACGTCATTTCCTAAATTTCCACGATTCCTAGAGTTTCCGCTACAACTATTAACCACACCATCCTTCCTAGATTTTCACACTGATCTCATGTAAGCAAATAAAGTTACAACTTTAACTAAAGAAGTGTTAAACCCGTGCGTAGTGAGATAAGCAAATATTCCTTAAAATGATTCACGTATCCGTCTTCGCTTCAATGGCCCACTTAAGTTTGTATCATTATGTTAATTGGTTTGCGGTAATTAAGCGTGACGAACTGGGTTTACGTTTTTCATTGATTCATTTTACTATGACACCGTGAGCTGGCTGTTTTCTGATTAATACAAAATATCGCAGTTTTAGGATCCCCGCTTAACTGGGTCTTATGAAATTATGGGACCTTATTAAACGTTCCACTAGTTTTACGGTTCCAAACAGTCTTGAAGAAGAGCCGACAAGAAACTCCATGGACGCTCTTTTTAAGAAGTAACATGTTCACGAGGACTCGGTTACGATAGTAAGCTGATAAACACCGTTCAGAGTGTCAGATTCTTGCTGACTAAAACCCACCATGTTCCTTCTTAAGCGCTTTTATGTACCAGTACCAGGGCCGCGGTAACTGTTTCGAACAATCCCGCAGCCCCGGTAGGCTTTCTCTCTGGTGCAATGGTGGCCATCACTGATCCGAAAGGAAACATTGTCAATGCTAAGAATAAGTACTCAGAACGTGTCTTCCTTAGACAGAACATTACCAACTTTCCTTACTTTCTAAAATAAAGCCCCGTGGAACACATACTGAGACTTGCCTTTCAGTTTTATCAACATTATTATTTATATTTAGATGATTTTTGTAATATCATCTTCTATTTTTATTTTATTTTTCATCCAAAACGATGGGCGTTGTCCTATTGATAGCAACTATAATCTTGCACAGTGATTGCAATACATATGATACATACTTTGATTATACAATACTTGACGTAATCTGATAAGGAACTAAAAATACAAATTGATTGCGAGTGTAATTTTGCACACGTATTGCATAATGCTAAGGATAGTTTAATAATAAGGATTTTGTACTTTGATTTTGGTCATTCATGTTTATCAGTGCACTTACAAGACATGATGATGCATTGTCATGTTCAATCATCAATCGATGGTGCATTTAATGTCACGGCATTTCATAGCGAATCAATTAAAATTGCACATAAAGAATTAATGTCACTAAACTCCTCTATGGAATATAAGTGGGCGTTCCACAAGGAAATATACTAAGCCCAACACTGTTACGGCCTTGGTAAAATACAAAAGCAAAATGAGAAAGCAAATAAAAACTGGTAATACTTGGTTTTAATAATACGCTTAGTAATATTTGTGGTGATCAGTACATTCTCGATATTTGTGACGTCAATAGTAATAGGGTTTTTTACACGTTCAGGTGTAAAAACTTTGTCATTAATTCTTAAGTATTTATGTAATATTGTATTGAATGGTGCAGTAAATTGTTTATTAAGTAACTTATAACAAAGACTTATCAAAGGTTAATCAGTGTTTTTCTTAGATCCTGAAAATTTTATTGCGTATGTAAGTTTTTATCTACATATTACATCTTAATCGTTTTTTTTCTTAGAATAAGCATCATAGAGATGTATCGAAAACAGCCAAAAATAGAAAATAATCTTGTTTATTTTAAGGAGTAAACATTGAAAATAGCGATTAGGTAATTGGCGCGTGCGAGGCGAGCGCGAAGATTTTTGGGATCAAAAGGCAAGAAAACAGGAAAAATACTGATTTGAGCCTGCAATGACTGCGGCCCTCGTCCCACCAAGATCCGACGCCCTAGACGACCACTGCCCTGGTTCACACCCACCAAAACCGGCACTGGTAATCAGGTTGCCCAGGTTATTGAGTTGTGGAGGAAAGATGGGCAATATCTCGATGTCAATCCCAGGTACGCGGTTGCACCCGGTTAGACTGCAAGCCAACTCCAACATAGTGCGAAAATTGTAGGGCACATCATGTGTTTTTTACCTTTATGAAATTTATGGAGTGCAATAAAATATTGAGCATTGTATTTTGTGGTAGGTTTTTATTCGAATTCATACCGACGAATGCAACTAATCTTTTAGTTTTGCCTATCTATGCTAATATTATAAAGCTGAAGAGTTTGTTTGTTTGTTTGTTTGTTTGAACGCGCTAATCTCAGGAACTACTGGTCCGATTTGAAAATTTATTTCAATGTTAGATAGCCCATTTATCGAGGAAGGCTATAGGCTACTTTTTATCCCGGTACGGGAAGTAGTTCCCACGGGATGTGGGTGAAACCGCTGGCAGAAGCTAGTCAATATATACGTCAGTTCAGGATACATAAAATATAGTTTTTATATAACAACAATATCACGAGTTATTTGACCTTTTGCGATAACAGACTCCGAAATTGGGTGAAAAAACTTTATTTTATCTACTATATATGTTGTAACGCGTATTAAATAAGAATATTTTGATACAATGTGTGTGTTCGAGATAGCTTTGTTCCTACATAATATTGTGTGTATTTTTAGCGATAGCAAGCCAAAGTTCAAATGTAGATACTAATGTTAGGAAGATGATGCAAAGTTGCTGGTTCTTTTGTTTACTGAAGTAATTCCACCAGCTGTTGTTTTAACTGATAAGTGTTCTTTGATAGGTATACAAATACGACAATTACTGATTTTTCATCATCTGCCGAGCCTTTTTCGCCTATGTTGGAGTTGGCTTTCAATCTAACCGGATGCAGCCTGGTACCAGTGTTTTACAAGGAGCGACTGACTATCTGACTCGCCAACACCATTGACATAATTATATTCTAACGATAGACAAGAACATCCGTACAAATAATTTACCCGCTTATGTCGTTTGTTGACATCTTGTTGACATATTGTGACATGTCATCCCCATTGATGTTAATTGCAGAAGTGACATAATATTTTCGCTCGTATTTTGCCTACATTCTTCATTGATCTCAAAATTATGTAATATATCAAAAAGTTTATTTATATCTAAGTGAATTCAAAATCATGTAATATATTAAAACCAGGAACTTATTTTTAAGGATTTTTAATATTAATTATGATGTTTTTTTTTCTTAAAAATAATAAATCTTGAACTTGAAATGCACTTCCAGTGTGATGAATGTTTGTTATTGGATGAAATGAATGGATATCGATGTTTATGAGAGGTATGGCTTATATGTCAGAACAACATATGTAGAGTTTTTAAGAGTGCGGGGAAGCCCGCACCGGGATAAAATATAGCCTATGTTACTCGCAGATAATGTAGCTTTCTAATGGTGAAAGAATTATAAAAATGTCCCTGATGATGCGCAGATATTTCTTGTAGTGTTTTTACAGTAGCGAAATGCATACGACGTCATATTATTTTTTCTTGAAAGTAAGAACATACCATGACAAAGTGAAGTCTGTTATCATTGATATTTTACCTTCTACCAGCTTTATGGCACATCTGTTTCTGCACGATTTTCTTAATCTATAATTTTAAGATGGCGGAAAACAAATTAATGTATATTTGTAAAATTGAATTATAAATGAAAAGTATGATATACAAGAGTTGTAATAGCATGAACAGCGTGTAATTTGACTAACTTGACTCTCGAATAGTTAATGTGTAAGTTTATATATACCTTGATATGTATTTTCTATTTTACAATCATCCATCTGACGCAGGTGTCAAAATCGCTCTGATTTGCTATTTTGGGCTATGCAAAGTCTGCAGTGCATTTCAGCTTTTTATTCGGAACGTTCCATCTAGTGCGTAGTGCATATATATCTGTCACCGGAAAATAACAAGACTCGTAAGTTGATCAATTTTCTAGATAGTTGATCAACTCTCGGAAAATAAAATTATATAATTAATAAAATTCAATGCGTTAAATAGTACATTTCAACTGCCGTTTATTATTTTCCGAGAGTTGATCAACTACCTAGAAAATTGATCAACTTACGAGTCTTGTTATTTTCCGGTAACATAACGATGCTCAATACAATTACTGGGCAGTACAATACAAGTGTTCAGATTCACTGCAATTATATCTCATGATTATAATTAATTACTGACTGCTGAAAAATAAATAGATTAAAATAAATAAAGACCTAATGATTGTATCTATGTAAAATATGATTTATTACCTGATATAAATAATCCCTCAAAATTACGTTTGTGATACTGACTAATATGACTAATTTGTGTTAATCGTCGACATTCACATGTACGTCTGATAAAAAATAATGACTATTTTTTAGAATAGAATCATTTATTTGCCATAAACATGTGTATATGTTATGGACCATGTGATTAATTCGGGCATTATAAATAATGCCCGAGCATTATGAATAATGTCTAGCTTTATCGGGCCAAATGATTAATAACTATCTTAACTTCATTATTTATCACATTGCACGGGCATTATTATATTGCTACATGACAGTTGGGCAATTTGATAATAAAGCTATATTTTACGCGGTGATATTTTCATTTGACTTTTATTAAGAGAAGATGTTAATTATGACAAATAATAAGTCTAACCTCCCCACTCAGAGACATTTAATGATTACTTAAGTCACTCCTTAGAGAAGGAATGTCATACAAATCCTTCACTAAGGAATGGCTTAAGTAACCATTAAATGTCTCTGAGTGGGGAGGTAATTGCTTAAACTTTAGTTTATTTTGTTTTGTAATAATAAGTAATTTCTATAAAACAAAGATTTGTTGTAAAATTTTTGTTTTTATAATAATATTTTTTGTTATATTTTTAATATAACTTTCCTTAACTTTTAAATGCAAAAACTAGTAAATTTTTAAGGCAGAAGTCTTTCATAATTAATCCAAATCATGAGGCTGATTATTTAAGTGGTTTGATATTTCATCATCTCAGCCATAGGACGTCCACTGCTGAACATAGGCCTCCCCCTTAGATCTCCACAGATACCTGTTGGAGGCGACCTGCATCCAGCGTCGACGGCGACCTTTATAAGGTCGTCTGTCCACCTTGTTAGTGGACGTCCTATGCTGCGCTTGCTAGTCCGTGGTCCTCACTCCAGCACTTTACGACCCCATCGGCCATCTGCTCTGCGAGCAATATGGCCAGCCCATTGCAACTTCAACTTGCTAATACGGTGGGCTATATCGGTGACTTTGGTTCGTCTACGGATCTCCTCGTTTCGGATTCGATCACGTAGAGAAACTCCGAGCATAGCCCTCTCCATAGCTCGTTGAGCGACTTTGAGCTTTGAGATGAGGCCGATAGTGAGAGACCACGTTTTGGTGCCGTAAGTCATCACTGGTAACACACATTGGTTGAAGACTTTCGTCTTGAGGCACATACCTCATGTCGGACGAAAAGACATTGCGTAGTTTCCCGAACTCTGTCCAGCCGAGTTGGATTCGGCGGAGAGATTGCCTAATTGGACTACTTGTCCTAGCATAGCGTTTGATACTTAGTTTATTTTAAATTAAATGGCAATAACAATAAAAAAAATTGAAATTAAATATGTTTGTATTACTTTGCCCAAAAGGTCACGGGCAATATGTATAGTGCCCGGTCAATTTGATTATTTAAATAATTATTATCAAATTGCACTCTCATATTGGGCATTTTTCAAAATGACCGGGCATTATGTATACTGCCCAATTTATCACTTGGTCCATAACATATACATACATACACACGCAGGTGCATGTATGTAAGATGGTACAATTAAATATGATCTTAAAAACATGTTTGCCATTTGCCATGGCATGCAAATATTTACAAAATTAATTAATAAATAATAATAAAACAAAATTAATTATGAACTAAAAAATAAGTAAATGAAGGAACTAAAAAAATAAACAAATCCTACTTAAAATCTAATTATTATAATAATTTTTCATCGAGAAACTCTTTAATATTATAGTATGCTCTCTGTACTAAAAATAATTTGAGCCGACGTTTCAGAGCTTCGGTATTGAGTTCTCTCCAGCTCTTAGGCAATTTGTTGTAAATGATACAAAATATACTTCTGCGCATAAGTGCAGTTTTACACGGATGAAGACAGAGTTTGCTATTATCACGTCTATTTCGATGTGTTACATCCTCGAGACGCGGAAATAAATGAGGATTGCATTTGACGAACATGACAACTTCGAGAATGTATAGAGATGGCAATGTAAGGATCTTATACTGTTCGAAATACGGTTTACAGCTATCAGTTACCTTCAATTTGAACATCGACCTCAGGCATCTTTTTTGAGCTCATCTTTTTTTATATTTTTCTTCAATGAGTTTGGTGGTTAAAGGCTTTTTTTTAATTTTTGATAATTAAAATGAAATTGTAATTAGGTCAGACTTGAGATTTGCAACGTAAAATGAAACAACACGGAAAATGAACAGGGTTTTCTATCATGACATACAAGGTGTTGATTTGCATTTGTGCCATACTTCAGGAGGAGGACATAAAATACGTAAATAATCGATTGGAATTACAGTTGAGGGGAAATAGCTAATATGCACTGCTTTTTTTGTCATTGTAATGTCATAGTATTTCAGAAGTAATCCAATTTTATGAATGAAATTTATGAATAATCGTTGCGTATGCTTTGTGTTTGCGTTTGTGTGAGGGCGCAGCACGGTTTTAAGGCCAGTAACACACGCGCCAAGTTTAAATACGGCTAGATGACATCGACGGATTTCCGAAAAAAAATTAAAATCAAAAAATTTTGTACCAATTTTTTTGTTGATTTGTGTTGAGAATCATTAGTATACTTACGTCCTTGACTATGGCACGGATGCAAATCAACAGCTTGTATTATAGTATGTTGTCAAGATGACCAACAAAGCAATTCGATTAGTTATGTGTATTAGTCATTTTAAATCTAAATTATGTTGGAGATATTATTTTTATTCATTTCAAGTGTAAATTAGCTTTTTTTAAATATATTACTGTTATAAAAAAATGTGTGTGTCTTTTTTAAATTATTATTTTATATTATGCATGAGAATGATGTAATAAACTATTAAGCAATAACAGATCCTAGCTAATAATAAATTTATGTCTTCTCCTAAGAATAAACTTTAGACTTCTTTTTGTATATACTGTAGAATATAATTTGTATATTTTCTAGAGTTGCGTAAAACACACAAAACGAATTTGAATTATCCCGTTTGACTTTAGTAGTATCAAGTGATTTGATAAAAAACGAATATTATTTTATTTATTTATTTATTTAACAATTTTGTACACATAAAACACAAACAACATTAACAATAGGAAAAATTGTACAAGGGCACAGCTTATCTCTTAATGAAATTTCTTCCAGCAGGCCCGTTATGGGAGAGTAAAATGCCCGTTTTCACCAACGAATACCTAAATTTAGGGAGCATTTACGGAACACTTAATAAGAATTTCATTTTCACCAAAGCCTAGGTGTCAATTATAACCTTAAAATTTCACTTAAACCTGGGGGCCCGATTGATGCCTGCTTAAACAACTCCTATCATTATCATGACAGAATACAAACATATTTTGAACCGTTTCTGGCGATGGATAGTGAAATAATACGTAAACTTTTAGAAAGTTTAGAAGCTGTAGAGGTTGTGGATATGTAAAATAATAATCATTAGAAGACCACGTACCCATCTTACGTGAAAGAGCAGATGACTGAGAAATAAGTACGATGATCATGACTTTTTTATAAGATTATAGGTTATCACTTGCTATGAATGCACTTGCTAGGTCGTGATGTCGCTGAATTTTTCAAAAATAGGAAGTCCTGCATGTCCATAAATACACAGACCATAACAGATGCAAATCTGGTAATCACTGATGTAGTTTCGCGGTGGCCGGGAGAACTATAGGCCTATTCAGACCTAAGCGGTATTCGCTACCGTCTATGGCAGAGAAAACCCTGTGGGTATGCGGTAATATGACTGTTCAGACCTAAGCGGTATTCGCTACCACCTGCGACAGAGAAAACCCAGTGGGTATGCGATAATATTACTGTTGATGTTCGGGATGTATGCCGCTGCTGCCGCGCGGTATGTACAGTCAGCACCAAAAGTCGATGAACAGAATCAACATGACAAAACACCTGTTCACAATAAAATGCCATAAGTTATAGTCGCAACTAGGAAACAAAATAGCCTGTACACCAGAAATTTACAAAAGTCGTTAAACACGAGTATTTCAAAAGTATCTGTGCACTAGTATTCCTAAAGTCGCTGTACACCATAAATCCAAATGTCGCTGAACATCATTGTATCAAAAGTTACTAAACAACAGTAAATACAAAATTAGGTTAACAAAGTATATTTTTAATGTTGCCGTGTGTTAATATACTTTTGACGCTTATGTTGTTCAGCTACTTTTGGGACAGTGCTTGCTTGACCTTAATAATGTATGTTAACACGTTAGTATCTATTTCAATACTTATTTACAAAGCAATTATATTTTATTGTCAGTAATCTTACTAATCTATAATATGAAATAACATAAACATAACTGTCATGATCTACGAAGCGATTATAGTGATGGTACTTACTTGTAATTTACTTTGCGCGAATCTTACAAAACCTACCTTCATTTAATTTATTATTTCTATTCACATGACTTGTGATAATTTTAGTCTAGCGTATGATTGTCATAGTCTGAACTAATTGAAATGTTGTGTAAGTGCATAGTTGTTTATTTATATTATTGAGATACATCAATCGATACATATCACAATAATACCGTATAATGTGCATATTACGCAGCATAAACGTCACAGAAGTCTCCTATCTCGATTAGTTCTCCAGCCTCTCCAGGGCCACCAGAGCACATCCAACCCCAAAACACACCAAAGTCACTTGCGCGGTTATCGATTATATTACGTTCTGCATATCGAGTATTATTTATGCGCCAGACCATTTTCAGTAGAATGAAATGTTTTTTCACCCGAAAGCCAAGAAGTTATTTCTAAAAGAGTTATGTTAATGAAAAGAGTTATGTTTATATTATTTCATATTATAGATTAGTATGATTACTGACAATAAAAAACACTGTAAAGCAAAAAAAAACTATTTTTAGGTGCATCGGCCTGGAAGACAATGTCTAATGGATGTAACTAAGTTTATTTCGCCACCGACTTCTAGGCCGATGCACCTAAGAATAGTTTTTTTTTTTGCTTTACAGTGTTTTTGGGAGTCAGTTTTATTTTTTTGTAAAAAGTTTTTTATTTTTAGCTTTTCAGTGACAAGCATAGTTGTCACTATCCGCATAAGTGGAAAGTTCTCATCAATACAGACAATACAAGCGTTTACATATTCAGTTTTATAGTTCCCTCGACCTTCTCTGGTCTCCATCACCAGGTCAGCTCTAAATCTTCACCATTGCATAGTGTTATCAGACATAAGCTTTAGTGTCAAGTTTTTACCCTGCGTATTCCTACAATTTTCCAAAGCCGCAAATTTGCCCTCGATTTCTCAGCGTTTCCATCATCAGATCCTGACCGTGTGATTATGGGACCACCTGGGAGGTAAACACTATCAAACAAAAAAAAAATTGCTAATCGGTCCTGGCGTCTCCGAGCAATCGGTGAACACATAAAAAATAAAAAAAAAGATCCCAACGAATTGAGAACCTCCTCCTTTTTGGGAAGTCGGTTAAAAATATAATTGCTTTGTAAATAAGTATTGAAATAGATACTAACGTGTTAACATACATTATTAAAGTCAAGCAAGCACTGTCAGGCCCGCCGTAAGCGGGCGTGCAAGGCGTGCACCGCACGCGGGCGGCACGTCCTAGGGGGCGGCAAATCGAGCGACTTATCACGTAATATTTAAAAAATACAATATCTTTTTACCAATGATTTGATTTCAATATTTCCGAACACAGCAATAGCGCTAAGAATATTACTTACACTGCCGGTTTCAGTTACATCTGTTGAAAGATTTAATTTTGAGATCAACCATTAGCGTAGCGTGGGGCGGCAGGGTAGGGGGCGGCAAAATTAAACCATAATTACGTAATAAAAATATTTTTATTAAAAATAGATGAGTAGATTAGAAAAAGCCGCCCTCGCTTTGGTCGTCTCCTATCAATTTTGACAGTTTTACCCTTTGCATCCGCAAAAAAATTCGCGCTCGCTGCGCTCGCGACTCCATGTCAGATATCACAATTTGTCTTTGTTTAATTGTTGAGGCATTCAATTCCGAAAAATCATTTTTCGCGCACGTCCCGTACCTATAGCTTTTTGTTCACTTTGGCTTCATGAAAACTCCAAGAAAAAATCGCGCTCGCTTCGCTCGCGGCTTTATATACATTTGCACTTCATTTCTGTGCATATCTTACTTTTTGAGTTTGCTTTGTTAATTTACAGTGGTTTTTATTTGTTTTCTGTCCTTAGACTGAAAAATTTTCGCGCTCGCTTCGCTCGCGCTTCCTTACATATGGTGTATGTCTTATGCGTTGACTTTTTCAACGGGAAACCTAACAAAAACCATAAATTTTACTGAATTTAAACATTGTTATAGATATTTAAGTTCGTTAGTTTAAGTTACCCATAATCTGTTCTAAGCACTTTGATATACATACATTTGTTGGTACCTACCTATTAATCATAATCTTTCAATACATAGGGGCCACTTGGCTTGCTTATGGGCTAACCCAGGATTTCTTAGGTTACTCTAAGTCTTAGAGCATTTCAAGTATCCAAAAGTAGGTGGGTTTTCTGCAATCAGAGCGGTGCATGTACTTATTTTTTTTTCTGTTGGACAAGTAAAATGGATATAAATCGGCGGGGGGGTCCGGACCCCCTCGACCCTCCCCCCCCTATATATTTTTTGACAAAACCCAGTAAAATATGTAGTCGTAGGGCGGCATAATCAGTTTGGCACGCGGGCGAACAAACAGCTAGCGGCGGGCCTGAGCACTGTCCCAAAAGTAGCTGAACAACATAAGCGTCAAAAGTATATTAACACACGGCAACATTAAAAATATACTTTGTTAACCTAATTTTGTATTTACTGTTGTTTAGTGACTTTTGATACAATGATGTTCAGCGACATTTGGATTTATGGTGTACAGCGACTTTAGGAATACTAGTGCACAGATACTTTTGAAATACTCGTGTTTAACGACTTTTGTAAATTTCTGGTGTACAGGCTATTTTGTTTCCTAGTTGCGACTATAACTTATGGCATTTTATTGTGAACAGGTGTTTTGTCATGTTGATTCTGTTCATCGACTTTTGGTGCTGACTGTACTTCTACCCACAGCGGCAGTGAATATCGCTCAGGTCGCTCTAGCCGCGGTATAGTTATCGGCACGGATATTGAGCCCTGACCTTCACCTGCGCAAAAGCCATTTATTGGTTTATTGCCTTATGTGTACAGTGCGCAACGCAATCCCCACTCTTCCGCCGAGAGCTCAATATCCGTGCCGGTAACTATACTTGATACTAAATACCTGAGCGAAACCCGCGCGGTATCTACCTCTACCCACAGCGGCAGCGAATATCGCTCAGGTTTGAATAGGCCTTAAATGAATGAATAGATACCAATGATTCGAAAATGGTGAATATGGAGGAGCCTTTCTCCTAGGTGATAGGGGATACCCTCTGGAGGTAAGAAGTAGGCTAACATTGAACATAATAAATTATGTGAATTAAAACAAAGATAGTAAACAAATATTTTAATATTAGTCCTCATATGATGTACCAAACATTATCATCATCCTCCTGCACCAATTCAATTTGGGGTGGGCTGGGCGCAGCATGTTTTTACACGTCTTTCCAATTTCTCGCACCATCTGAAACTAAATATAAATATAATAAATCTATAATTTTAACCCCATACTTTAATCCATCAACTCATGGAGAACAAAAATACAATGAAGCCCACAGTAAAACAAGGAACACAGTTGAACGGCAATATCTTAATACACTATATTATTATACACAGATATTATTCACATTTACCTGTACACGCTTCCTATCGCATTAAAACTATTTGTGACTGGATCCAAGCTTTGTTTTTGGCTTAGTTCGTGGTCCCATCCGTTTTTTGTTTAATATTGTGTCTCTATGAGACGTCAGCAATTTCACTAGCTTGTCTTTTTCTTCTGTAAGAAAGGTTTATTCTCGTTTTCTCTTCTCTGCCAAAATAAACTTATCTATTCAACAATAATAAACCCAAAATTAACCTCACTCTATGTACACATACACATCAGTCAATTTGACAAACGCGCGAATGACATAGGTAAAAATTCACCTATAGAAAACCTCTTTACTGTTTTATTGCATAAAACATAGCGTAATGTAGTTTAAGTTAAATTAAAATAACATCACAAGAAAAAAAACTCACAGGCTTTAGTAATATATACTCGATAGACGTTTGTTTCTTAAGAAGTACAGAAAAATCATTTTATCGATAAAATATCGACTTTGCGTTATCGTTTGTAGAACTAGTAATCTGTCACTTACTTAAGGGATCCATGTATAAGTGTGGTGAAAATGAATTTAGGTAGGTGTCAAATTGGGAGGGGTCCTTATTAAAAGTAGCATTTTGATAGGGAAACGGTGAGAGGTTGTTGGTGAAAACGGGCAGAATAGAAGAGATAGGCGCAGATAGACAGTGTAAAAAGAAAGAAGATATAACCAATATATAATCAGTAACATAAACTACTTAAATACATATATATATATATATATATATACAATAAATACTATATGCATCTATGACAGAGAGGAAAGATAGTGTTCTTTCAACTTGCGTTTAAACACAGCAACAGTCTGGCAGCTCCTCAGCTCAGGCGGCAACTTATTCCACAGCCGTACAGCGTGCACGGTGAAAGAATAGGAGTAAAAGTCAGTGGAGTGGGAAGGGATTTTAAGAAGGGATTTGAGATGTGTCCTGCAGGACGCATCAAGTGACCGGAGAAAGGAGAAACGTTCCCGCAGGTAGGATGGAGATTTAGGATTGAAGAGGATATTAAAAAGAAGACACAAAATGCGAGTGTTCCTGCGAAGACGGATTGGGAGCCACTTGAGTTCCTTGCGAAAATGTGAGACATGATCATACTTTTTAAGATTGAAAACAAAACGTATACAAAGATTTTGCAAGCGCTCAAGTTTATTTAACAGCTCCTCTGTGGCATCCAGATAACAGGCATCGGCGTAATCTATGATGGGTTGGATGAGAGTCTGAGCAAGAGATATTTTGGTTTTCAAGGGCAAAAAGTATTGAAGGCATTTCAGCGCATGAAAAGTGCAGTAAACTTTACGACTAACTTCATTGACTTGAGCTGTCCACGATAAGTTCATATCAAGTGTAATACCCAGGTTTTTTGCTGTATTAGCGTAGCCAATCTGAACCCCATTCAAACTTAGAGGTGGTAGTGATGCAACATCTAGCCTGCTACGCATGTATCTGCTGCCAATGATCATAGCCTGAGACTTCCTGGGATTAATTTGCAGCCCAAAGGACTGCGCCCAATCACCAATCGCATCCAGGTCATGATTCATGGCAGTAACAGCAGCTACTGCATCTGCACAAGGAAAATATCTGTAGAGCTGCAAGTCGTCTGCATAGAGATGGAAGTGGGAAGAAATGACCTTTGTGAAAGAGTCAATCAAAATAGAAAACAGGAGAGGAGAGAGAACGGCACCTTGAGGTACACCCGCAGTGAGATTGCACCAGCCAGAGGTTAAGTTATCGAGGCGAACACTTTGTGAACGGCCTTTTAAGTAAGAATCAAACCAACTTAGGGTGGAAGGGGAAATATTTATAGATTTAAGAATACCAAGTAGAGTATCGAAGTCAACAGAGTTAAAGGCACTGCTAAAATCAAGAAGGATGAGTAAGGTGAGAGATTTGTTCTCCATGGCGAGGCGAATGTCATCAGTGACCTTCAACAATGCCGTTGTTGTTCTGTGACCAGGCCGAAAGCCAGATTGAAACGGACTCAGCAGATCCATTCTGTCTATATACGCAGTCAGTTGACGGTGAACTAGATGTTCAAGAACTTTAGAAAGGAATGGGAGTATAGAGATGGGTCTAAAATCTGTCAAAGTTATAGGATTTGAAATTTTGGGCAAAGGAAGAACAATAGCCGCTTTCCATAGATCAGGAAAGAAGCCGGAGGACAGTGAAAAATTAAAAATGTGAGTCAAAACAGGAAGGACAGAGGAAAGAATGAGGGAAATCATTCTTGAGCATATGTCGTCGTTGCCAACTGCATTAGACGAAATCGAAAGAATAGACTTTTTCACATCATCTAAAGTCACAGCACACCATTCGAAAGGAGGGCAATCAGGCAACGGCACACTAGCCAGCCTGCTCAGAGTAATGGCCCTGACGTGCGCACCCAAACGAACAGGAGGAGAGGAAAAGTGATTGTTAAGAGCACACACGTCAGTGTCACCACTGGGAGCAGCCGCAGTTTTACCGATACCGATAGTTTTTAAAAATTTCCAAACCTCAGAAGAATTACGGTTATCAAGAGAATTGTGGAAGTAGCGTCTCTTAGCATCTCTGCACATTCGACTGCAGCGGTTACGTAAAGTTTTGTACGCTATGAGGTTGCGCTCAGACGGACTACGCTTCAGCCTCCTCTTCGCCCTATCACGACTGGCCATCAATTCCTTGATAGCAGGCGTGAGCCAAGGAGCCGGAATATACCTTACTTTAACTCGACGAATAGGAGCGTGGCTGTCGAACAAATTTAGCAATTTAGCGTTGAAGCAGTTAACCATATCGTTGATGCTGTCGTTCTCAAAAATACAGGACCAGTCAATGAGATCTGCATCACGCTTCAACGCCTCCAAGTCAATGCCCTTGTAATTCCGAAGGAAAAGGTACTGTGGTTTTCTCTTAGGAGGACGAATCCTGTAAGACAGAAAGATTAAATCGTGGTATGAAAAACAAGCAGTAAGCTGTCCGTGAAAAGAAACATTGCTGATCTTAGATACAATCATAAGATCTAACAAGGAAGGAGTACAATTGGAAAAGTGGTGAGTAGCAGAAAGAGGTAAAATACTAAGATTGAAAGAAGAAAGGAGAGATTTAAGTTTATACGCTCGACTGTCATCCTTAAGCAAACAAGTGTTAAAGTCACCCATGATAACTACATGCTCGTACAAGGGACAATTATCATATAACAGAGAGTCTAACATGTCAAAGTAATTTACATTAAGATTAGGGCTATATAATACTCCAAGAAGTATCTTGGTGTGATTGAGGAGAATTTCAAGAAATAGATGCTCTGCTGATTCCGAGTACAATGAAGGCGAAGCACTGACGATCTTAAACGAGACATCGGCCCGCAAGTACATGGCAACGCCCCCACCTCCCTTTCCAGTTCTGTCATTCCGAACCAGAACAAAACCAGGGGGGCATAGTGAGTAGACAGAAGTGAAGGTTTTAAAAAAGACTCAGAAATCAATAAAGCATCGAGGTGCGCACTGTCAATAGATGCCAGAAGGTCGGAGTAGTGACCAGGAACACTTTGAGCATTTATGTGGGCTATGTTGAAATTGTTGGGATAAGGAGCTAGAAGTGAGGAGATCTGATCACCCAATGTCAGAGGGGCAGACGAGTCGCTATCCACACTGACAAAACTGTCTGTTTATTTATTCTTGCAACATATTTTTTGACTACACCTAGTATGATCTAGGCAACCTGATACTCCTTCGTCTTCCGTATTTCGGATGTTGTGACCATCTGTCACCCATCCACGGGGCTACCGTGCCAAGAGTTACGTAACCTTATGATCAATCATTAATTTTGACTTAGCCACGAGCTCTACGACTTGAAGTTTAGTAAATAACAAAATGAGATGTTTACACTATCTAGATTTCGTTTCAAAGAATCACTTAAAACGGTGAAACGGCTTCCAGAACTCGTTTAATAAATGGTAGGTCGTCATCAAAAAACTGCATCAAAAATCAAAACAAATGTGAATCATCTGTTTAAGCGGTTGAGGTTTAATTATATTTTGTCCTGCTACGTAATATAGTTTGTTTATTTTGATTTAAAATATTACGTACTATATGGTTTTTGTAGTCAGCTGTATCCAGTTAGACTGGAAGCCGACTACAACATAATTGGGAAAAAGGCTCGGGAGATGATGGTTTTTATCTGGCTATTTGTATTTTTTTATGATGAGTAAGATATGGGTTGGTTTCGCTGAATAAATAAATGTTACTGTTACAGCCTTTTTATCGTCCCACTGCTGGGCACAGGCCTCCTCTCACACGGAGAAGGATTGAGCGTTAATCACCACGCTTGCTCAATGCGGGTTGGTGATTTCAGACTATATAGTCCAGGTTTCCTCAAGATGTTTTCCTTCACCTGTTTATCAGCCATTGGTGTCTAAGATTTACCCAGAAAGTACATACAAACTTAGAAAAGTTGCATTGGTACTTGCCTGACCTGGAATCGAACCCACACCCTCATACTCGAGAGGTTGGTTCTTTACCCACTAGGCCAAAAAATAAATAAATAGTGATAGACAAAACATAAGTTGTAATTAATATTAAGTTCAGTTAAGCATATGAAGTTACATATCATCGGGTTTAAGTCGCTAATGTCTGACGAACTCTACCACTTCATCTACATAAGAATTGATTGTCTATTTGATTTTCAACTGATGTCTTTAAAAAAAAAGGTATTTCTAAATAAGAGTATTGCTGAATAAGGAAAAATACCTACCTATTTGTTAATCACATTCCGGTCTTGTTACTGTAGTGATTGTCTGCATTATTTTAAATTATATTGACAAACAATAATTATGTTTAGGGTTGTAAATAATAACAAGGCACCATCTCAATGGGTACGTGACTAAATGCATGAATCACAGTCATTATAAAATAATAACAAATAATATTTATTTATTTTTGATTGAATACTCAGACTCTTATCTTTTGTTTATATTTATTGAGGGCCCAAAGGGATAATTTACACTAAGATGTAGGCGGTTATTTATCGTTTACTTAGCAATTCTTTTTCAAGTCGGCTTATACAATACATGCCTTAGGTCGTTTTCCTCTCATCGTAGTTTTCCAGAGTTATTTTACAAAAAAACTTATTTAATGCTTTCCGTCTTGAGAGCTCAAACTCTGTGAGTAGTCTCCAAGGCATATTATGGTATATAAGTTCTTATAAGCCTTTCGACTGCCTCGATGGTCTAGTTGTCGCGAGGTCTCGGGTTCGATTTCCGGGACAGGCCGAAATAGCATTGTGGGTTTTCGAAACTTACACAAAGCAGCCTGGAGTCTGGAAGTTGGTGATTGATACACCCGTGCATCGGAGTGCTCTCCCGTCGTGTCGGATTGCCGTCCCGTCGGGCTATGAGAGTGAAGGAATAGTGAGTGCACCTGTGTCTGCGCAAATTAAATGCTTGTGCACTATAATATGTCCTGCGCAGTTGCCTGATCTCCATAAATGAGAACAACCGCCGTAACCGATAATCGGCTAGGAAAAGAAAAAACGACAACATAAACAAAATCCTAATGCCAGTATGAGCATAAGTTACAATTTATCGAACACTGCACAGTGTAGATCACCCTTAAACAAATATAGGTACCTACTTGTATAATATTTGTGTATTGTTGAACTATTTTAAGTATAAACTTTAATGTAGGTGTGTTTACATATGATTTCATTCATAATAAGGAAACTGGAGTATGCTCGAGTAAGTATCGTAACTTCTTAATGCCCGATAGGATATGCCTTTGTCTTCTTCTAATACGCGAAGATGTGATAATATGAATATTGTAAATATATTTTCTTAACAACAGTTTTGGTCGGTATTTCTATGTTATGTGAGGTCATTTCTTAATAGGAGGAAGGGACATTTCTGAAAATTTTGTTTATAAAACTACACTGCAAAAAAAAACTGCCTCCCTGATTTTCAGATTTCAATCTTTGTATGTGCCTTAGTTTTATTTGAATCAAAAATCAAACGAAGGACCTTTACCAAAAAATGTCCCAAGCAATTGCTAGGCTACCGACAGAAGTGAGCGTTTCTTAGAGGTATATCCCGTCAAACCGACTGGCAATGTTAAATTACTTAAAAGTGTTCCTCAATCTAGATTCAGCCGTAGGTTAAATGGTGACTGCAATTATTCTATTCAGTTAATTCACTGGTCAATTGCCGTCCAATTGGCATTTATTAATTCGCATTCCATATTGTCATTGTCATTTTTAGGGTTCGGCAAAGGTTTTTCTGGTCTATTTTTATCATCATCATCATCATCAAATTCTTACACTTATCCGTTTATTGGATGGTGCAGTATATCTTCTTCTTCCATGCTCCTCCGTCTCGAGTCATCGCATTGCTGTCTTTTTATCCAGCCATATCATCTTTCACACATTCTATAGGTAGTTTCTTTAATCTTCCCCTTCTTCATGCCCATATTAACGTTTATGCTCAAGACCATCCTCAGCATAATTTTCATTCCTCAATTAGGTATTCAGATGAAATGTCATTACCACACCTGATTGGCGGAGCGGCTGCAGGATTATTAGAAGTGATTGCGGTCCTAGAAATCTGAAAAAAGGATGCTTACTAAATGAAATGCAAATTTCTGATATTTCTTCTGCCTTTGCTGTGAATTTGTAATACATAAATATCATTACTCCATCTGAAATCGAACGTAACGTTCAGTGCCTTGAGAAAGCACGTGGTTATCTTTGTCATAAAATGGCAATAAACATTTAAACAAATCTTAAAACTTATTAATGAACCGAGCTGCGTGTTTATTAACTAACTGAGAACCAAATATCGAGGTCACATTGAGTAAAACATTCTTATCAATAAGTCTGTCTGGTCTAATGATAACCTGTTCCATCCAGTCGGGGTATGATCGAGTGACAATCGACAGTCTTACCAATCATCTATGCACATATTAAAAATGTGTCTGTAGTATTAGTTACAACCGCTTACACGATTAAAAAAAATGATTGGAAATGTGTCTCGGATAATCTCTAAAACGTCTGTACAGATTTTAAATGGCGATTCACTGGTTATATGATATAAGGAGTCAACTACCCTGTCTGATATTTTATTTTTGGAATAGTAAAAATAAATAAAAAGAATAAAAATTGTGAAAAAACTTGCTTGTCAAAGGCGGAGAACGCCACGGGACGAACCTGATAAACGATATCAATTGAAAGCCAATATACTTCATTGAAAAGATTTATTGAACTCAATTTCACAATAAAGACTGTATGAACTAAATGAAATATGAATGAGTTATATTGTGTGCTTCATTCTGAACGATAAGTGAAAATAATGAACGCAAGATAAACGTGAATAAATTGAACGCATTTGTACAGATTTTTCCTTATAAAGTTTGTTTTTCGTGTGCAGAGTAAATATGTGAAATATTAGATACGCCTTTAGGTAAACAAATGGTACATTTCACCCTCTATTAAAACTGTTTGAATCTGTTTGGTAGTCATTTGTTTATTTGGACCAGTTGCTTCACATTTTGTACCATTGTGAATGAACTCTTTTAGAAAAATCCATGGATATTGGTCTAAATTGTTTTAAGGTTTCAAGCATTTTGCTTGAACAAAGCACTCCTAACTCTTTTATTGTCTGTATTCCCACTTGTTGCAAGATAAATAGCTGAAAACTGAAACGGGTAGCTTCTAACATTAGGAACGCGAAGGACTTCAATAAATATACATTTGTTTCATAAAGAGCTAAAATATATCTTCATTTCTGTCTGAAGATTTGTCGTCTATCTTCAAATATATATTATAAACGTTGGTAAAATCTTTCTTAATGTACTTGAACTAATAAGAGCTGAGTATTAGGAATTAATGACTGTCTTTTAGTCTTTGCTAAATGGACGGGAAAGGTGATTGACCTCAACAACGTCTAGCATTGAATTCTGAATTGCATCCATATAAATCATTGTTATTTCAGCAAAAAGCCATTCATTGCAGTAAATAGGGCTCCTGAAATCATTACTATTAAAACTGTGTTATATCTAGCAGTTTTCGGATATCACAGCCAGAGTAATTGTGTCTTCGTCTATGCTAATTATTAATCTGAAGAGCTTTTTTGTGAGGTTGAAAGCGTTGGTTTAAAAAACCACTACACCGATTCGAAAAATCTTTCTTTCGAAATATGTGGATGAACGAAGTTGTTAACACAGAACGCGGGCAGACTACCTTAAAAATCTCTAAATAAGACGAGCTAAATTGTTTACACAGGACGCCGGCAAACTCCCTTTAAAAAGCCAACTCTAAATAGTTCTATTAATTGTCCTTTAAGGTTTTGTTACAACAGAAAAGAATACTGTTCCAATTCAACATTAATTGTAATCCTATCTCTACCTACTTTGACCTTCATCAGTAGTTATCATCATCATATGATCAATCTTGGAGAACGACATACCTTCTTTCCCCCATATGAAGCATAAATTCATACTATACACACAAAAACACGCAATTCTTGACATTGGCCTTACAATGTGTGCCTCGACACGTAAGGTCATTTTTTATGTCGTGTTCGACTGCCAATTTTGGTCTTAACACAGACATTTCTCGACTGTTAAATACTTCGATAAGCGTATTGAATAAGTAAAGAGTTATGATAAAGTGTGAGATGGGATAAGTAATTCGTTTTGTCTTAAATTCGACCTTTTATTTTTGGATTTAGTCCTTTTCTACGCCGCGTATGTAAAGACCAAATTTTCATATTCTGGAAATAGTTATGATTTGTAAAGTAAATAGCATTATGGTAGTCATTTATCTTGATGTTCACATATTTTTAGTACATCTAAGTCTTCACGTTAGACTATGTAAATTGCACTAAAACAGTTATAAGTTATCTATTAATTTATGTAAGTTGGCAAGATACCCCAAGAAAACCTAATTTGAACAAATATATAATTGCATGCAATATAGTTATTGGCGGTCAGTGAACTCCAAACAACTTTCTAGAGGTCACTTTACTTGTTTAGTTTAAAAGAAATCATTCTAGGTAATATTGTATTCTGAGGAATAATTAGTACCTACATTTTGCAAATGAAATGTTACATTCATGATTGTTCAATGTGATTTATGGGCTCTCCGTGAATATAATGTTAAGAGGGCTGAAAATGACTATCGACTCTTAAGAACATTTAAGTGAGTCCTTTCGACGTATATTATGCGTTTACTTTATCATGTGAGATTCTTGTATTTTTGAACTGTATTTTTATATGTTTTCCATACATACGTATTTGTTTTTTATTGTTTCAGGTCATTAAATCACAATTCAATGGTATGTTTCTTTTTTCACAATTGGTTTGAGTTTAGAATAGAATAAGATAGTATTTTACCATGATCTTAAACCAATTCAAAGAGGTACAAGTAATAAAGCTTAGTGTAAATTACTTAGATAAAAATAATTAAATGTGAAGCGGATTTCAGAGAAGGGTCGAGGCGAAACGAGATTTAAAAAATATAAAATATCTTGAACTTTGATAAACTTATCATTCATTTTAAAAACCTTTGAACTCGAATATTTATTTCTGTACTCTAATATACTCCCTTGATCTAATTTTCTAATCAGTTTTGAAATAGACAAATGTAATGTAACTGTGTGGACTTATCAATATCATTCATTGTACAAATGATACATAGTTGACCTCAATATTCATATCGTATGTAATAATTATTATACTATTCATAATAAATAATCTATTGAGAGACAATAGGCTTTCCTAGACATCTTTATAACTACACAACTATAATTAAGTATTATATATTTTTGAAAAAAAAAAATATGATTAATCTTAGAAACTGCCGGGATTAATTCTAATTAATACTAATTATATTACAATAACGTGTTTAATCTGATTTGTATTCAATTCCTAGTTCACCTAGTAATTATAATGTCACAGAATGTCAAGTTTATTAATGTAAGTCACGTCTAAGTAACATGCCCATATTATGAAACATGGCCATATAGACATGATTTAAGACGATTGCATGTTTGTGACAGGTAGGTAATGATAACCGACGACTTTTGCTTGCAAGGAAATAAAGAGTTAAGTGTGTTTACCTTTTAATTTGGTCGAAATAATAAACACTGTTACAAAAAATTGATAGTTAGGTAAATAGCTGGGGCCCGATTCTCCTAATTTTACTTAAGCGACATACGATTCACATTCGACTGCGATCCAATCACGACTCGATTACGATTGAAGCGTATGTGGCATTCCGCTATTTTTTCTTTGAAATAAAAGTTTTTATCCTTTTCTGTCATGCAATAATTAATCATTTTGTCTGCAAATGACTTACGATTACAATATGATTGTAGAGCAAACTACCGTATAGACCAAAATCACCAAAATAGCAGACCAATCGCAAACCAATCGAATGTCGTTGGAATACGATTGGTTTTATATTAGGAGCAGAATACCCGATATGGTTAAAACTGCTATTGCGATCATATTGCGATTCGATTTCTGTTCAATTTTGACATTATTAACTTAGGAGAATCGGGCCTCTGGCAAGTTATCAGAACAGCTTCCAATTTACGATTAAGGCATCTGATGGAGCAGTTTCATACACTACACTCTTCATTTTGACAGTTGAATTATGAACAGCTTAGATATACATCGCCAAATACCATTGCTTGGTTGACTTTATTTGGCTTTATTTTTGATTTAATAGGCTTTTTTTCCTTTGAACAACTTTTCAGTCAATAGGGGACTGAATTAACCTCAAACAATCCACAGTATACTGTCTTATTATTACATGTTCTATTTCTTTATTCTAAACCGATATAAAACAAGGTGGTCTAGTCAAGGGTATCATAACACATAAGTATTATCGCACAGATTATAAAGTGCGGTCAAGGCGTTGTCCATAGACTATAACTAGTTAAGGGCTTCGTTATTTATTACCTTTGTCAAGTTACTAAGTGTACCATCTGGTGTTCTATTTATATCTTGGGTCAAGAGCAGAATTTTATATCTATACTAATATTATAAAGCTGAAGAGTTTGTTTGTTTGTTTGTTTGAACGCGCTAATCTCAGGAACTACTGGTCCGATTTGAAAATTTATTTCAGTGTTAGATAGCCCATTTATCGAGGAAGGCTATAGGTTACTTTTTATCTCGGTACGGGAAGTAGTTCCCACGGGATGCGGGTGAAACCGCTGGCAGAAGCTAGTATAAAATATACATGAGGTATATGAAGGATAGTTGTTGCTAAGGTCTGTCTTCAAATGCTAAAAAGGGTTTTTAACGGTAGACTTTAGTATCTCACTTTTAGTAGTTTCAGTAGTTTTTAGTAGTCTTTATTTTCAGAAGTTCTGGGCTAGATTACAAGATAAGGTAGGTAATTGAATCTCTCGAAACTTGAAAGGTTTAAAAAAATATTTTTGGTTAAGTAGCGTCTTTATTTAGGGTTCCGTACCCAAAGGGTAAAACAGCACCCTATTGTTTTTGCTCCTCTGTCCTTCCGTCCGTCCGTCTGTCACCAGGTTGTATCTCATGAACCGTGATAGTTAGAGAGCTGAAATTTTCACAGATGAAGTATTTTTGTTGCCGCTATAACAACAGATACTGAAAACTAGAAAACGTGATTTTTTTTGGCCGTTTTATAAATAATGGTACGGAACCCTTTGTGCGCGAGTCCGACTCGCACTTGGCCAGTTTTTTTAATAAGTGGAAAGGTAGTTTCAAATTAACTATGAATGTTCAATGTTCCCATAAAATGTGATGTAATCTATTCTTAATTAATTTTCACGTTTTAAATAGTAAGTAAATACTGGATCACGTTTTTAGATATAAACAGTTGCCGCAGCTGAAACGAGCCATATTAATTACAAACAACAAGAGTTATAACACGGAGATAAGGATAATAATAATGTTATGTGCATTCGAAGTATTTTTATAACGCTTGTGAAACATTATAATTAGTAGCCTAGGAAGAGCTCGTACAGAGATTACACAACCAAATGGAGCAATTTTATTTTTCAGATAAAATTGTAAAATCCTCGTTACAGTAAGGAGGCTTTTAGTTGCTTTTTGAGTAAATGTTTCGCGCACTCGAATTCACACTAAATAACACTGATTGAAAGTATCTAAAGAGACATATCATCATCATCATCATCTCAGCCATAGGACGTCCACTGCTGAACATAGGCCTCCCCCTTAGATCTCCACAGATACCTGTTGGAGGCGACCTGCATCCAGCGTCTTCCGGCGACCTTTATAAGGTCGTCTGTCATAAGAGACATATACTATTATAAAATTACTTGCCAAAATGTACCATTTTTTCATAGCGTATACTCAATTTGTTTTAATTCTGTAGAATTACAATAAATATAATAATAATATATAGCCGTGGTGGCCTAGTGGGTAAAGAACCAACCTCTCGAGTATAAGGGTGTGGGTTCGATTCCAGGTCAGGCAAGTACCAATGCAACTTTTCTAAGTTTGTATGTACTTTCTAGATAAATCTTAGACACCAATGGCTGATAAAAAGGTGAAGGAAAACATCTTGAGGAAACCTGGACTATAAAGTCTGAAATCACCAACCCGCATTGAGCAAGCGTGGTGATTAACGCTTAATCCTTCTCCGTGTGAGAGGAGGCCTGTGCCCAGCAGTGGGACGATAAAAAAGGCTGTAACAGACAACAAACAGACAACAATAAATACGTGTATATTAATTCTCTCAAACAAAGTCACATAATTCTGCACAACAAACCACCTTGAACGAAAACGCCCACAGTTCAGCTCAAATATAGTAATTCATTGTGTTTCGAGGAACAAAACAGATATGTTTCCGTAAAGTGCACGCTTAAAAACACGTGTTTTCTAATAGATGTTTAATAGAACATGCTTGTACACGTGTTTCTGTATGTCATTAAATAGAATTTATCTATGACGTCATTAGGGTAACACGTCAATTAGTAGCCCAACATTGGACTGGGAAAAGGTCGGAAGAAATCTAGTTTTTACTGGTTTTAAATGTAAGGTTATGTAATTTATTTGTGTTATCCTTAGCGTCTATCTATTAAGAATAAAATCTAAATGATGTACAACATAATCTTAGATTCGGCGAAAGAACATAACAAGAGGCCGAAGATCTTAAAAAGATTAAAAATGTCTAGAATATTATTTACCGGTCAATTTAACAAACGTTGTTTCTTCTCTGAATGAAGAGACGCAAGATATAGTTACTGATTATCAAGATAAATATATATGTCATTATTTTTAGTAAATTATGATCTAAACTACAATAATAACTCAAATGTATGGTACTTTGTTTGCCTTTTCAGTTAAAAAACCCAAACTCAGTCATCCATCTTAACTTTCAAAAAGAAATATGTAGTGCTAATAGATAATTACTAGAAATTAACGACTGAACTTTCTTTTTTCTGTTAATTAAGAATTTATCTCAGTCAAGATTAAAGTTTGTAGGGTATCGCGTCATCAATCATTTGCTAACAAATTGATTGATTACTCCCGATGACGTCAATATACCACGTCTGGCTAATTATTATTATATTTAATTATTACAGTCGTTTTCAGCTTTTTATTAGCTTAGATATTAAGTATGTTTTTTTCTAGAGTAGGAGTAAATTAAATTTAAATTACTAATAAATTATGTTGGTCGATTTCGGCCACGGCGGCTGTTCTCACTTAAGGAGATCAGCCAGCTGCGCAGGACATATTATACTACACAAGCATTTGCGCAGACACAGGTGCACTCCCTATTCCTTCACTCTCATAACCCGATGGGGAGGCAATCCGACACGACCGGAAAGAGATAAGGCGCAGGACCGACATTTACGATCGACGGCTCTCCGATGCACGGGTGAATCAATCACCAACTTTTAGACTACGGGCTGCCTTGTGAAAGTTTAAGAAAACCCACAAAGCGATTTCGACCCGACCCGGGAATCGAACCCGAGACCTCGAGCATAGCAGCCGCGCTTGCGACCACTAGACCAACGAGGCAGTACCATACACCAACAGGCAGGGAAAAGCTATAAGAAATATGTATAATTTAACAAAAAAAAGTAATTATAAAAATAAACTTGGTATTCACGGTCATTGATGCATATTATAATTTGGTACTTTAGTTGATTAGGTAAAAAAATTAGGATAAGTAGGTCCAAAGGCGAGGGTGTGTGCGACAAATCTATACTAATATTATAAAGCTGAAGAGTTTGTTTGTTTGTTTGTTTGATTGTTTGTTTGTTTGTTTGAACGCGCTAATCTCAGGAACTACTGGTCCGATTTGAAAATTTCTTTCAGTGTTAGATAGCCCATTTATCGAGGAAGGCTATAGGCTACTTTTTATCCCGGTACGGAAAGTAGTTCCCACGGGATGCGGGTGAAACCGCTGGCAGAAGCTAGTGTAAACATATTCAATTATTTGTTATTGATAGACGATTATTAATGTTGTATCTTAATATTTTAAATGTTTATTTTCCCGTTTACATTGTATTCATTATAATTTCTGGATCAATATTAAAATTTGTGTGTTTTATATAATTACGTTAACAATAGAAATATTTTCATTGTGTAGAAACACGATCTCAATCTGGTGGAATCTGCCTTAATTTAACTTATTTTAAGAAAACACAATTGGTTTTTTTCTTCTTTCCAAAACAACGTAATTTCACAAAAATATATTTTTTACTACAAAATAATATAAAATTGATCGGAAAATGTACTTTCTACCTTTTAACATTACACTTATTACGAAACTAAACAAATACTGGGAACTGTAACTCCCCTTTTTTATATTTGCATTTATCCTCCTTCTCGAGTACCTACAATAAGTTGCATCACACTTATCTGCGTAAATAATACAATATTCACCAATTAATAATGAACCTTATGTTTACAGTACAAAGATAGAAATATTATCAGTCCTTACCACGAAGAATAAAATGACTAGCGGAGATGTCATAACGCAAAATCTCTTAAGAAAGTAACGCGCTAAATGCGGGTATTCGGGGATTAGGAACGTTACTGTCTCCGCCCTCACGCGCTTTCTATAGAACCTGCCTACTATTTTTTAAATCAAATCAGCAATCAATTAAGATTGGTTTTGATCTGATAAAGACCCCGAATGCCTTGGTAGTTCAAGTAACTCTTTTCACGCCCACTTGACCTACAAGAAGGCGCCTGACCTACCTTTATGGCATCTCCGCTACCGTTCTTTCCTCCGTGGTGTAAGTAATACATATAATATTCACCTATTAATAATGAACCTTATGTTTACGGTACAAAGATAGAATTGTTATCAGTCTTTACGTATTTTATTATTATTAAAAGAGCTTAAGTGACAATGTTCCTGTATGTTCATACGTCTGATGTTTAGTGAGATTGAAATAATGCCACATTGTTGACCATAGGAATGGTTTATCTAGAACAAATTTAGACCAGTGTATCAGCATTGCCTAAGTTGAAGATATTGTATAAGTGATTCCATAGTAATTAATACACGGGTATTCAAAGGAACTTCATCATCAAAAATCTAAAATTTATGTCAGCGTCGTACGTAATGAATAGACGTAACAACAAAATCATTAAATCAGTAACAACTCAGTTAGTTGGTCCGATTTCCATTTTCTATAAAAAGGCCTAAACTTGATAATTTATGAAAAACATATTTATTTTTCTGCAGGTTGCAGACAGAATGCCAGGAACTTATTTCAATATCATGAAATTTTGATTGCGATAACATCAGGATGTCAATTCTTATGTTATCGCTGTTCAATTATATTTTTACTAAGTTCATAGGTAACGATCAAAAGTATGCATGAATACATAAATACTTATGAAAACAGCTTCTTTTTAAGTAGTTAATCCCCTATTTGTTTACAATATTTAGATGAAATCTTTAATCATGCACCCGGGGCAAGTAAAACTGATAAGTTGTAATGATTCATTTACAGCATATAATCTGAACGTAATGAGATAAAACTTACATACCGTTATATGCCTAACACTTCAGAGGGAATAACTGAATTTATCCTCAGAAAATGTTGTAAAATCCCGAAGATAAAGGTTCTTACCCTCCATTATTTAAAACTAATATATAAGGAACATCATAACTCATAACACTAGTTTACATGACTTTTGTTCATGAAATGGAATACATACGGTTACATTACTTTGGGTATCTACATCTCGGAAAAAATATTGAAAAAAATCCAGCACGTCAGGTTTTTGAAATATTTATTAAGAAGATTTTTACAAAAACACATCTAAATAAACGATAGACAGTTAAAAATGGGTAATTTTTGCTCTTTTTTTATAAATATTTTCATCTGTATCTCTCACAACAGTCCAACAATAGTCCCCTAGCATGTTTTCGTCCCAAAAACCTTGATAATTTTGCTCAAATAATTTTAAATCTTGGTGAAATCGCTCACCGTGTTCATCACTCACACTACCAAGATTTTCTGGAAAAAAATCTAAGTGGGAATGCAAAAAATGAATTTTTAGTGACATATTTACACCCATACGCTCATAATTATGCAATAAATTTTCAACGATCTCTTTGTAATTATCACTTTTTTTATTGCCTAAAAAATTTTTAACGACACTTTTGAAAGAGTTCCAGGCTGCTTTTTCTACATCGGTTAAAAGGCTCTCGAATTTTGAATCGTCCAATATTCTCCTGATTTGAGGACCCACAAATATTCCTTCCTTTAATTTAGCCGCAGAAAGATTCGTAAATACAGAGCAGAGATATTGAAATGCAGGCTTGGACTTATCCAAAGCTTTGGTAAAATTTTTCATCATTGGTTTACCAAATTTCAGTGATCTATTTTTACCTGAATACCAGGAGCTGAGGAACAATCTGCAATTAGTGCAAATCACTTGAGGAACCCAATTTTTATCTTGATTTGACACCGGAAATCCAAAATATTGTAAATAGGCTTCTTGCAATGTTTTTGTGAAAGGGAAACCACGATTTAACTGAACAATTTTCCCAAAAACATAACAAAATCGATCTGGATGTAGTTTACACACTCTAGATGACATTTTTATATAAAAATGAGACTTTTGATTCACACAGTTGTTTACAAAACAGAACGATAAACGCATTTAAACAATTGCGGGTATATAAAAAAAAAGTCATCGATATCTCCGAATTGTGACGTGCTACGAAAAATAAAAAAATATTTTTTTAGTAACCGTCCATAGCCTACTTAAACAATATAGGTTTCATTTCATGAACAAAAAAAAAATTTTTTTTTGTAAACTAGTGTAATTATTGTATTCATATTCCGGATTGCAGTGAGAAAGTTACTTGAATTTCGAGTCCTGAAATTTGGAAATTGTTTTTTCGAAATGAAGTTAATCCTGTTCGTAATGTTGATTGTTAAGTTAACAGTAGAGGCTAAAGGTGAGTTTCTTAGTAAATAATTAAGTTGATGGTTTTTTGAAAGTTTTGCTGAAAGAAAAGTATTGTTCTTGTGAAAATCTTTTTTGCTTTTGTTTTTAAGAGAGTGATTTTTATTGTTTTGTTTATTTGGAGATTTCAGTTGTCTTAATAGTGTAAGAAAGGTTTTAACCTACATGTGTATCTTATGAAAAGACTTTTCTATTATTTTGACTTTTTATTTTTATTTTAGTTTTGTGCTTAATCTTGTGTACGTCATTGTGTCTATTGTTTGACCAAAATAATTTTGGTTCCAAATAGCATGTTTGTACCTACCACTCGAGTTCATAAATGTCATGAAAATATATTTGAGTGAATAAAAATGAAGTAATAAACTGTGCAGTAGTAAATTAGGCTTTCTCTATATTTTTTCATATTTGGTGTTTTTAGTTACATAAGTGACTTTTATTGGTACTGTCACTGTTTGTTTACTGTTTTATTGGCCAATTAAAGGTTTGAGAGTGTGTGAATATAAGATTTGAAGAATTAATTACTATGAAAAAAAAATGTCATTAACAGTTGCAATAGTATAAAACATTAAACTAATGTTTGATTGATTAATTATTACCACGTTTTACCACGTATCGTTAAACTTAATTAATTATAGAAAATACGTAAACTTGTTGAAGTGCCATTCAACACCTAACAAGTTCTGTAATGCTAATAATGGTTAATGATTGACTATCAATGGCAAATCAATTGAAACATGATGCCACAAATATAAAATTACAATGTATACGGGCTTTTATGTTATTGCCTATATTTCGGTAGGCTCTCCACAGTTTCTTATGAAAAAACTAAGTAAAATTGTTACACGAACTTTAGAGATTTCATGATTACTCCTATGTTCCTTAACTGCAGGTTTCTATAAGTGATCCATTGTTTTAAGATTAGAGATTGAATTTTAACATTAGCTCTATACAACTTATGACAAACACTCTTAGGGATTGCAAAACAACCGAAATTGATTATAGAAATTCACCATAGGAAACGTTTGTTTAACTTTTTTAATATTACCTATAGAGTTAACTGTATTACAGAGTAAGCTACATGATGATGATGGTGATGTCCTCCTAGCCGATTATCGGTTACGGCGGCTGTAGTCATGTAAGGAGATTAGCCAACTGCGCAACACATATTATAGTGCATAAGCATTTGCGCAGACATAGGTGCACTCACTATTCCTTCACTCTCATAGCCTGATGGGACGGCAATCCGACACGACCGGAGAGAGATCAGGCGCAGGACCGACATTTCATTTCATTTTGTAAGCTTCATAAAAACCACATAAGAAGCTACATAATAACTCTGCCTTATATCTCTTTCAGATGGCAACTGTGGTGTTATCCCCATCACCGAATGGGGCGGTTCCCCCCTCCTCCGAGAAGAAACCCTGGCAAACCCAGTGGACATTGTGGTGATCCAGCACACAGTCGTACCTGAATGTGTCAGTGATGAAGACTGTGAGAAGGCAGCCAATGGCATCAGGAGTTACCATATTAATACGCGTGGGTTCACTGATATTGGACAATCGTGAGTAGTTCTTTGTGGTTTTCATACACCGCAATAATGGCGTCCTAAGCGATTTTCGGCTACGCCCAATGGCGCCTTGAAATAATAACCCTAAACTGAAGAAACCTCCACTCAACATACAAAATCTTCGCTTGATAAAGCTTTATAAAAAAATATCATTGTTTTCTGTTCCGAGTTTCGAACTTCTAAATATCCATGAACTGACCACAAACACAGCAATCCCAATTTCCCAAATCAATCATGAAAAGCTGTTACGTCATTTATTACAATACTAATCACAAGAACGGGGTCAAGAACCTTTATCAGCACTTTGCAAGAGTCGTTTACACCGCTTAGATTACAAAGTACTAAAATAAGAGCTCCCGCACATTGCAAACTGTTTGGCGGCCGATAGTTTGATCGGGCTCATATGTCAGTATGGAGATGAATGGAGTGCGGCCAGTATCAGACCAACTAAAAAGATTGATCCACAATTACCTTTAAACAAATTATTACGGGCGATCCCAAAATTCTATCTACCTAACTGTGGTTTTACTTACCAGAGACTTAATTTTGATGGCATAGTAAGTACTTCTATGAGGATAATGCCAAAATTCTATTTTTACTAAGAAAAACTCCTATAATATTGGAAACCGTTAGCCAACCATCCGGCCGGCCATCGGCCGACAGTTTAGTCTACAGTGTGCGAAGACTCTCAGTCCAGTTCTATTCCGTGATTTCCCTGAAGGATTACTGTTCTTTGTTTGATAGTTTTGCTCAATCCCTCAGGTTCCTAATTGGTGGTAACGGGAGGGTGTATGAAGGAGCTGGGTGGCATCATGTTGGTGCACATACTTTGGGGTACAACAGAAGAGCTGTCGGTATATCGTTCATTGGAGATTTTAGAAGTGAGTTTCTTTTGTTTTTTAAAATAGAAGTAAAGAGTTGTTGTTTACTTTGTACTGTCTTCATAAATAGTATTTCGTTTGCGTTTTGTTTAACGGTTGTAGCTTAATGGTCTCTGCACACAGCGGGCGCGGCGCGGCGGGACGGGACGGCGACGCGACGCAATGTACTAGATCGTCGCGTCGCGTCGCGCCGAGCGGGACGGCTCTGTGTGATGTCGTCCGTAATATCTAGTACATTACAACTGCTCAGCGTCGCGTCGCCGTCCCGTCCCGTCGCGCCGCGCTCGCTGTGTGCAGCGACCATTACAAATACTCTTTTACACAGATTAATATTAGGTATTGGACTTTGTTTTCGCAGGAACTGCACAGCTAACGATATAAAATGCGGTCCTTTATCTACATAAGTACTTTGTTTTCAAGTACAAATCCTAAAACTCCATAGAAAATATTGTTCTGCCAAAAATTATAACAACATCCTTTTCTTTTACAGCAAAAATACCATCACCGCTCGCCCTAAAAGCCCTTCGAAGCCTGCTAGCCTGTGGGGTCCAGAACAAATACTTGGCTGAAGACTACTACCTAGTAGGCCATAGACAGCTATCCCAAACCGACAGTCCTGGAGAGATGCTGCAAAAGCACGTGGAAATGTGGCCTCATTGGTTGGACCATGCAAAAGAAGTCTTGAACTGAGGAGTATTAAGGTTTAATACCAAGACTCCAAAGCGGATATATGATTTCTTAATTACGATACGAGAGGAGCGAATAACTAAATTCAATTGGTTATTTAAAAACTTCTCTTATCCACTTTAATTTTACGAAATCGGGTCCTAATATAGAGGAAAGATTCGTTTTACTATCGGACAGTTGCTGTAGACAGATACATATTTCATAAGATTTAAGTGAAAAAACTACCAACCGCAAGTAAAACGCATAGTTCCTTTTTATAGAAAATTAAGCTCAGCTTTCGTACTTAACTATTTGACCTTTGGTCAGACTGCATTTTTTATGTGTCTTTCTATAACTGTAGATACATACAAAAATTTGTTTACTAGTGTATTGGAAGTTTCCACTTCTATGACGGTATATTTTGCTAGTAAAATTGTGCACTTGTCTGCGGTCTGAAGGTCAAATATACCACTTTTGATGTGCTCATTAAAGGTTAAAAGTCCAAAGATCTAAAATTGATTGGAGTTTGTAGCGAAATTCAAGTGTTTTTTCTTTTTGCTGTATTTGTTATTTACATATGTGTTTTTTCGCCATACTATTATTAGATACGTTTGCGGTTTAGGTAGTTATTTATTTTAATTATATTTAACACAAAAATAGAAATCGGAAGAGGTTGGTGCTCTATAATTTATCTATAGTTTTTGCACTCCACTCTGTTAATAATTTAGTAAGTTAGAACGTACCAAGTAACCTTGTGGAAGTTCTATCCGTTTCGTGATCCGAAAGGTATAAATAATTACTATTATCTTATTACTAATTTTATAAGCTGAAATCTGTTTTGAGTTTTGAGGAATTACTAGGTTGATTTAAAAAAATATTTCTGTGTAAAATAATCCATTCATCGAGGGAAGCTATAAGTTACGTTTTACCAATTAATGCTTTGTCTATATCTATGCATAAGTATTATTATAGTTATCGGCACGGATATTGAGCTCTCGGCGGAAGAGTGGGGATCGCTTTGCGCACTGTACACATGAGGCAATAAACCAATAAATCGCTTCTGCGCAAGTGAAAGTCAGGGCTCAATATCCGTGCCGATAACTATACATTGCACAGATGACGTCACTAGTTAAATTATTACATATAACTATTCAATGTAAAGCACTTCAGAGTAATTTAGATTATGAAGTTTGTACATAAAGTATTAGTTATTTTTGTATTGCGAGATCTATTAATCTTTGCTAATTAAGTTAGTTTTGAATTATTGTTTTAGTAAAGCTGTTAAGTTTGTAATTTGTTTAAGTTATTTCAGAAGCTAGTAGAAGTATTAAGATTAAGCTGGGATAATTTATACTTAAATAAATACATCTTTTTCGAAAGAATCAGTTTTTATTTTCACCTTTCTTAGATGATTTTTAAACTTTAATGGATATATTGGAGAGAATGGCAAAATATATTGTAAACAATAGAACTTTCTTCCAAGGAACTGGACTATTCATTTCAGAATTTTTAGATAAAAATGAACGAAAGTATAGGGCACACATGCGAGAAGAACTAATAACGGCTAGAAGAAACGGATCGCACGCAGTCATCAGAAATAACAAACTATACATAAACGGAAAATTATTTAAAATGGATAACAATGTAAACGACTACGCACAAAAAACACAAGAAAATGAAGTAACATACAACAACATGACGCAACCCTGCACTATAAACGAGGCTTATGAAACAGAAAACCAGACATTTCGTAAACAACGAACAATCTTTTAAACTACTGTTCCAAAATATCCAAAGTCTAAACAACAAACAAGACATACTTGAAGCATTTATAGATGAACATCCATCATACAAAGCTATATGCCTTTCAGAAACATGGCTAACTCAAGAAAGACTAGACCTCATACAATTTAGTGGATATAAATTTGCATCATCCTTTTGTCGCAGTACAAGAACCGGGGGCGGCGTATGCATACTACTACAAGACTACATTGAAAGCATACAGAGGAACGATATCATCGATATGTCTACAGAATATGTAATAGAAATGTGCGCCGCAGAATTACCTAAAGAAAACTTATTAATTATAATTATGTACTGGAATAGGAGAGAGGAGGAAGTTTTTTATGAAAAACTAAAACAACTACTTAAACATATAAATAAAAAATACTACAAATTAAACGTAATAATAGGAGGCGATTTTAATATAAATGTACTACAGGATAATTTAAAAACTAACCAATTTATAAATCTAATGCAAGAAAATAACTTTACTCAACACGTAAAAAGCGCTACGCGTATTACACCAAATACCGCAACATGTTTAGATCTAATATTCACTAACTTTAACTACAAAGACATGCACATAACTATAGACGATCTAGGCTTCTCTGACCACCACAGCACAGTCCTACATTTAAAAATACCAAAACAACCCAGTATAAATAATTGGTATATAAAGAAAAGGTTATATAATAATACAAACATATTAAAATTTAAAGAGGAATTACAAAAACTAAATTGGAACGAAATACTTAAAACTGATAATAATATTAACACAAATTATAAAATATTTAATGACAAACTTACCTTAATCCTAAATAAGTGTATCCCATTACTAAAAATTAAACTTAAAACTAAATATAAGAAATACTGGCTCACTGCTGGTATAAAAAAAATCTAGTATTAATAAAAGACTGTTAAAAATATTAATAACAAAAACAAAAGATCCTACATTGATAAATTATTACAAAAAATATGAAAAAATACTGAAAAAAACGGTAACTACAGCTAAAAAACTACACTACAAAAATAAAATGACAAAATCGAATAATAAAGTAAAAACAATGTGGGGAATCATAAATGAACGCTCAAACAAAAAACGTAAAAGTGAGAAACATAACATATCACTACAAGTCGAGAATAAGTTAACGGCGAAACCGCAAGAAGTAGCCAACATTTTTAACAATTTCTTTGCCTCCATTGGTGGGAAAGCTACCACATCTACCGGCAGTAAACCTAAAGGGCTACCGACAGCCTTAACTACACAAAATACACTATATCTGAACCCAGTTGATCCTTATGAAGTAAATATAATTATCAAAAACTTAAAGAACAAGAACAGCCACGGAATTGACGAACTTCCACCCAGTCTGATAAAACAGTGCGCTGATGAACTAACCTTGCCATTTTATATACTCCTAAATCAATCCTTTGAAGAAGGTGTCTTTCCTGACTTACTCAAAAAGGCCCTCATTAAACCCATTTTCAAGAAAAACGATAAAACTGACCCGAATAATTACCGTCCAATTGCACTACTACCAACAGCATCAAAAATATTTGAAAAAGTCATGTGTAACCGCGTTTATGCCTTTTGCGAAAAATATAGTGTATTCAACGACAGCCAAAATGGATTTCGCAAGAACCGATCCACTGTTTTGGCTGTCTACAAGTATATCCAAGAAGCACTTAAAATTATTGACAACAAAAAATACGCTATTGGACTACTATTAGACATGACCAAAGCATATGATAAAGTACAATTTGATATATTATTAAATAAACTCTACAGCATAGGTATCCGTGGAAAAAGTTATGACTGGTTTACATCATATTTAAAAAACAGAGAACAAGTCGTTGAAATCGAACACTACAATACACAAACACAACACATTGAACTAATTAGATCACAAAACATACCTGTTAACGCCTCCATACCGCAGGGAAGTGTTATAGGTTGCCTACTGTTCTTAATCTACATCAATGATCTCCCTAACTACATAAACGAAACAAGCGTATTATTTGCCGACGACGTCTCTATTTTAACATCATGCAACAATAACCAAAATTTAAACCAAACCCTAACATCTATACTTGACACTACAACATATTGGATGAGCGAACACAACCTTGAAATTAACTTTAATAAAACAAAAATAATTGCTTTCCACCCGCGACAAAAAACCCCCATAAATATTAAATTTGAATACAAAGGATCGAAACTAGAAATAGTCAATAAATTTACCCTTTTAGGCCTAGACATAGATACACACATAGACTGGAAACCACACATACAGAAATTAAAAACTAAGCTATCTAAATTTACATATGCCCTCAGAGAAATAAAGAAAACAACAGACCTCAAAACAGCTATAGTAACATACTATGCGTACGCATTCGCTTGGCTTAAATATGGAATAATATTGTGGGGTAACAGTACAGACGCACCTTCACTATTTACAATACAGAAGAAACTTATAAGAATATTAACTAACATTGAAGACACCGACTCATGTAAACCACACTTCAAAGAACTAAACATCTTAACACTACCCTGCCTCTATATATTTGAAATTTGCAAATTTGTAAGGAAGTACCCACAATTCTACAGTAAAAGAGAAGACACTCAAACAAAACACAAACTTAGACATGGAAATAGACTCAATCTTCCGACCTCACGATTAAAGATGCACTCCTCTAGTGCGTTTGTTACGTCCATTAAAATCTACAATAAATTACCAGAATACATAAAAAACACAGAATCAAATAATATATTTACCAATAAACTAAAACGATTTCTCTTAGATAAAAGCTACTACACAATTGACGAATATTTCAAAGATAAATACCAACTAGGGTAACTGGGGATAACTGGAATAAACAAGCAGTACTTAATATATGAAATTATTTACCTTACTTACCGTGCAATACCTTTAATTAGATTCTTACTATTTTGTAATAAATAAAAAATAAAAAAAAAAACTACAGCTAATTTATAAATAAATATATAAAATAATTAATAACGATTAATACATAATATATAATATTTATAATATAAATTAATAATATATAAATAAACGAATATAAATTTAATTAATAATAAATAAGTAAATAAATCTACATAGAAATAATACCTACTCCAATATCTAAATACAATATTTTCTACATCTATTTCAATATTATTATGTTTAAAAAGCGCTCTTCATCCTCTCCTCTAAAAACTAACTTTGCTGTGCCCGACAGGGTCCATAATTGTTACTTTTAATTTTACCCACCAGCCTGTACACATTATGGTCTGCAATAAAGTTATTGAGTATTGAGTATTTGATTTTATTCTTTTGCATTGAGGGTTTTTAATAGTTTAAAGATTTGTTAAGTAACGATGCCCCTTCGAAGATGGTTATTTGCGACCTCACAACCTCTCAACTTGTACAAAACACAATTCTACTACGCATACTACGGCTCAAATCAGAAGGGCAGAGTTATTTGTCAAGAACTGTAAAGGTGTGCTGTTCACAATTATTCCTTCTGGTCTATTCTCTACAGCAATGCTAAAAAAATATCTAAAAGCTATGTACATACGTGTACACAGATTGCTAACAGTGGATTCTCGTCATTACGTGACTGAAAAACGCGATACCAGTGTTTATTGTCGATTTCTAGCATATTACTTTATAACATTCAAAATAGCTATCGATCGCAACTATATTGCAACAAATGACGTAAATCAGACATATAATAAGATAAAACGATGACGCATATTGAGATAGGCCTTTGTGTAGATGGCAATAAGATGCGTCGTTTGAATACCATTGAAGAAAAACAACGTTGTTTGTACTTGCAGTTAAATGACAATAAGAATATGAACGTCATATGAGTGTAATGTAAAAACAAAATTATGAAAGGGTGTAAGGTCAGCCATTCTCATAGGTTCTGACGTATGTGATGTGATGTGCAATTATTGTATAATAGCATAACCATATAAAGCTGACGTTTGTTTGTTTGCTGTTGCAATGGTGTTTTCTTTTTGTGGGAAATCATCAAATGACCCCTCCCGCTGTGAGTGACTAAAACTCACCATGTTCGCCCTAAGCTCTGTATGTACCAGAGCCGCGGTAACTCTTTCGAACAATCCCGCAGCCTCTGCAGGCTTTAGCTGGGGGTGGCCCCACTGGGGTTTGCTGACTCTACACGGGCCTGTGGTATATATACACAATTATTAATTTTCCGAAGTAACTCCACAATAAACACACATAATATGTTTCGGAATAAACATTGATTGGTTTGTAATTACATTCCCTACAAGTTTATATTGCAAATAAAACGTGAAAGTTTAATCAAATCAGATTCGAATCCATTTCTCCGAAAAACAGAGAATATGAGAGTATCGGAACGAAATTAAAAGGAATAAATGCTAGTTAGTTGAAGTCGTGGTGGCCTAGTGGGCAAAGAACCATCCTCTCGAGTATGAGGGCGCGGGTTCGAATCCAGGTCTGGCAAGTACCAATGCAACTTTTCTAAGTTTGTATGTACTTTCTAAGTATATCTTAGACACCAATGGCTGATAAAAAGGTGAAGGAAAACATCTTGAGGAAACCTGGACTATATAGTCTGAAATCACCAACCCGCATTGAGCAAGCGTGGTGATTAATGCTCAATCCTTCTCCGTATGAGAGGAGGCCTGTGCCCAGCAGTGGGACGATAAAAAAGGCTGTAACTGTAATCGTGACCTCGAGAACAATTTAACGTATGATGTTTCGCAATTCCGCGAAAAGTATCCCAATAACACGATACATTCAAGGAGAGTTGTTGCTCAGGATTACTTTTGGAGCAAACTGAAATATCAGGAATATACTTAATTGAGAAAGTAATGAGAGTTCCAGGTAATGAAATGGTTTTTCGTTTTCAAAATGTTTATTGCAATACTTAAATCGTTTCAGAGATTTCTTTTTGTACTTTGTTTTAAACTAAAAGCATAGCAGCAATTCTACAATTTTACCTGGTCGTCAAAAGAAACTGAAATTCTTTTGAACAAATAAATTTAATTGTGTTTTAAATATAATTATTGAGTGCACATTTCTATATGCTAGTGAATACATTGTATGCGATTTCCAAGTCACGGCCAAAGTTAAGTTTATTTTATCGTATGTGGACATATAGTTCGAAAAACAGTCATTATTTCTTTTTGTAGGAGGTAATTAGTGTCAGTAACTTATTATTCTATTAAGAATAATTATTAGGCGTAATATACATACATGCGTAGAAAACAATAATATTATTATGTTACATGGGCGTTGAGAACTGTACCAATTATTTATGTATTTACGTAAAATATTTTTTATTAGTCTACAAAAAACTATAGGAGGAATGATATTTTTATATAAGTTGACATAAATGTAATAAGTGAAGGAGAAGACTTTTTTAAGTAATAGTATGGTAAAAGTGCTTTTTGAAAGAGGTTTTTCATTAGGAAAATTCAGCCAGGCTCTTTTTTGTCCGGTTATACTAGGTAATGATAAAAAAAAAACGGATTGTAGTCCTATCTACTTAACAAGATCGGTACATTACTAGATATTTAATGGAATCATCTAAATAATTAAGTGACTCCTAGACACCGTTGTGCCGATGGCTATTTAGAGAAATGACGACACATACAAACTATGGCTATTTCTCTAAGATTCCACATTATTAGCGGTTTTCGATCACGTTATTGCCTAGTGAAAATTTCACCCAGAGGTCAAGATAAAATTGCTGCTTTAAATCGATTTTAAGTAAGTTCTGATGCTTATTTTTAAACTGTAGTGTAACTTAAAAAAATTAGTAAATTATATACAATTGTGCATTTTAACAACAAACCATCCGATTTGAGAACCTCGTCCTTTTCGAGAAGTCGGTTAAAAATATAAGTTATCGTCCATATTTCCCTTTTAAAAACTAATATTACTTTTATTTATTTTCCGAAATATGTTTCTATATTAAAAATTACACTAAATATTTTCAAACCTACATTTATTTAATAAAATCACCGTATAATTCTTTCACATAAAACTTAATGTGCTCAATAAAGGCAAGTTAATAACCAACTGCTCTGATTATTATCTAGTAATCACCAGGTTATAGGTGAGCTAATCTGATCACGTGTTATAAAGCATGCTGTCTGTTAACACGTGCGTGTGCGCATATTAAAAATTATGAACGCTAATTTCAGTTCAAATATAATGAGATTTCCCTATTTTTCATCACCAATCACCAAACTCATTAACTTTGAGAAAATATTTGTTTTTTTCTTTTTTATTAACGAAAAAGACGCAAATATACCTTGTGATTAATTCTCTTGATTTCTTTGCTTATTTTAGAATCTTAACGTGAACATTTAATATACCTACTAAATGTCATATTCATTTTATTATTTTATTTCGATTATTGATTATGATACCTCAAAATAAGTATAAATAGATTTAGATATTATTGACGCAAGTAGAATTAAAAAATATTAAATGATGACCTTATGACACCATCCCAATAAATCTTAACTACTATTATGAAAGAAAATGTGTGTTTATTTGTTGCATTTTCTTAATAAAATAGTTGATGTAATTGAGGTGATATTTATTATGGACGTTTTGAAAGAGCTT
Source organism: Helicoverpa assulta (assembly GCA_963856015.1). NCBI lineage: Eukaryota > Metazoa > Arthropoda > Insecta > Lepidoptera > Noctuidae > Helicoverpa > Helicoverpa assulta. Next base: position 10,990,867 of record CAWLCW010000023.1, read on the forward strand.
CTAAACAATTTATAAAAAAAAAATGGCTTTGGAGTTTTGGAATGGAAATTTAACGGAACTAAGGTATCAATAGATTTTGAAAAATGAGGGCAAAATAATGATTTATTAAGAATGTAGTAGAAGTAAGAAAATATAGGTTACATACATAATAAGTATACATTGCACTTTGTATGTATACTTATTACGTATACATTTTCTAACTAATACTAATCAATAAGAACATTTTTATTCATAAGCTGATGTTGGACAACCACTCTTGCGACCATTTTATTTATTGAGGCTTATTTCATCGACTAGATTTTTTTAATACTGAGTGCTGATTCCGAGTTTTGTAAGTTTACGCGCTCGATACGTAATTATAACTTGGCTGAAGTAAAGAGTCGTATGCTACATGACATAATTAGAATATAGCACGTTCATTATTTTTTCCGGATAATGACGTTTACTATTTCGCAAGTGAGCGCGTTTATAATACAACCAAGTGCCGATGACAGCCTTTATCTATACTAATATTATAAAGCTGAAGAGTTTGTTTGTTTGTTTGTTTGAACGCGCTAATCTCAGGAACTACTGGTCCGATTTGAAAATTTATTTCAGTGTTAGATAGCCCATTTATCGAGGAAGGCTTTAGGCTACTTTTTATCCCGGTACGGGAAGTAGTTCCTACGGGATGCGGGTGAAACCGCTGGCAGAAGCTAGTTACATATACAGTTCTAAAATTATTGCTACGTAATTCAGTTGTATGAAAATTTACGCATCGAGAAAGTTGACTTTGCTGAAGAAACTTGCAAAACTCGCACTAGGCACTCAGGAAAACAATACACTTTTATTTTGCGAGTTAGAGACAAAAGAAATACTACTATTTAATAAAATACACGTATACTGCATTCTTGCCTGCAATAAATTCACACTGCGACCACTGGGATTTCGATAGCACATTATAGAACTTCTGCACGTTACCTACATGCCTTTGACATATCCCGGGGGGAATTAACTCTTTTCCTAGCGTCTAGTGAAACTGTCCATTCGATTACTCTTTAGAGAAATGGTCTGGCTATTGGTATAGGTTGTCAATTGAATCTAGATTTAGTTCATACTAGCCTTTTTCCCGCGGTTTCACCCGCGTCCCGTGGGAGCTACTGCCCGTACCGGGATAAAATATAGCCTATGTTACTCGTAGATAATATAGCTTTCTAATGGTGTAAGAATATTTAATCGGTCCAGTAGTTTTTGAGTTTATCCATTACAACCAAACAAACAAAGTTTTCCTCTTTATAATATTAGTATAGACTAGCTGGTCCATGTGGATCTAATCGCGTCTTGAAGGAATAGCTTCCTCGCACCCGGTTAAACAAGTAGCCTACGTTCTTGCTCAGGCTTTAGACTACCTATCAGTGTACATGTGTGTATTTTATTTTTAGTTTTGTTTATAGTATTTTATTTTTAGTTTTGTTTATAGTATTTTATTTTTAGTATTGTTTATAGTATTTTATTTTTAGTATTGTTTATAGTATTTTATTTTTAGTATTGTTTATAGTATTTTATTTTTAGTATTGTTTATAGTATTTTATTTTTAGCAAAGTAGTTTAAGTTTGTAAATATAGTGAACATGTTCTTATTTAAATAAACATTATTTACTGGAATTTATCAATGTACATAGTTTCATTGAAATCAGTTCTGTCGTTTTGGCGTGTTCGCAGGAAAGACAGAGACGTACTAATGTATTTTTTATTCGACTAGAGTTCGACTTGATAAATAAAATCTTTACAATCCCACGAACCATAATGGAACACTAGGATATGAAAACAAGTTATGTTTGTTGATATTACATGTTTTAAACGAATCATCGTTTAAAAACATTATTTCAAGTTATTTGTACGAGTAACTTTCCGGAGAATGTAAAGGCGTCCTTAACATGTCCATTGGTTTACTTTTCAAGTCCTCGTTACACTGCTGGCCAGTAATACTGACGCACGTGAAATAACTGGGCACGTCAGTCTGCATCCTGGTGTAACCGGTATACCAGTTAGTTTGGCGGTCCTCATTAATGGTTAGCTTTCTGAAATATCTATAAATTGGTTATTAATTAGATAGAATATTGCGTGACATACAAAATATGTTTCAGAAAGGTCGTAAAATACCAAAGCAGGGACTATTTAGGTATACCTATGTAGGTATGTACAGTGGTGTTTGGGTACCTACTGGTCTTACATTATAATCGTATGATACAATTTCTTGCCTTACTGATTGTATTTCTGTACAACGGAGGAGCATCTCTTCAAAAGGGACTATTTCTGTACAGCCTTATTTTTTTCGTGAATACTAAGGATACTTTTAGATATCATAGCTTGAGTTATCGTGATCTAAAAGTGAGTATCTATTTCCTTTTCAAAGAATATTTCTGGTCATACAAATGGTGTTATTTTTAGCTTATTTAAAAGATTTGTTCCAAAATAAATATTTCTTTATCACAAAGACCTATTTTCTATAGAAGAAGCGCTCAGCAAAAGCTAAGTATTTCCCTTTGGTATAGGTATATATCTTACAGGTTTTTTTCTATGTGAACTTCAAGAAGATTATGATATTTTTAAAGACACAGTAAACGTACTCTGTACCTATACATACAACCTAACCTTACCGCCTTGAAAACCTTACAACCTGCTTCCTAGGCCCCAGTACTATGTTTCGAAGACAGAAGAATATTCTAGTAACAATACAATCATAACTCAATATGTGTTTAAGTTAATAATTTATTATCGTATTCAAAAGACATGATAAGCAATAAATAATAGACACAACAACAAATAAACAAACAACTTAATGTGTACCACACCGTTCTATGAATGTTAAGAAACAATTTCTAAACTAGCTATTACCTCGGACAAAGGATCAGCATGGCCATCCAACGAGGTAATGCTGCCAGCCTCTTGGGTACGCTCCCAGTTGACAGCGATGGGGATGAATTTTTTGACGCGTTTTAGATAAAGTGTTTTTTTATTGTTTTATTAGGTTAGTTTTTTTTTTTGTGTTGTAAATATCTATGTAAATAACTATGTATATAAGCTTTAACTTCTAAACTATATGGATATTATTTTTTGATATTTCGGTCGCAAAAAATGGCGGATCAAAAGACCGGTTTAATACGATCCTAGATCATAATGTATATTGGTTGTTAATTTATATCTTGTGCACATAAATCAAAAAGCTTTTGAGAATAAAAACTATGCAGGTTTACAACAGGATAAGCTTATATTTTTTTTAAGTATTGACGTCATTGCGATTAGTCTAGTAGGTATACAGTAAAGGTATGTTCATTTTTTATTATTTTCAAGTAGGTTAAAAGTACATATTATTATAACTACATAAGAACTTCACATGAAAAAGTATTGAGTAAACTACCGGGTGACAAAGATGAGGTTTTTTTTGTTTCACGCTCTTAATTATTTTTAAGATTTTTTTAATGAAAATATAGATAGGTACAATATTGGTTGGTGATTAAATCAAAATAATATTTACGTGAAATATTCAAGTTTGTTATAATAAAATTATAACAGGTCACTCAGTTTTAGTTTAGATGTCGTTTTTCCTACAATTGTGCAGTTAACTTCAGACGGTAGCAAGCGTTTTCTCGTGAGCTTAAATACAGGTTTCAGTCATTGTACGAACTTTAAAAAAAGTTAAGTTAAGTTAAGTCGAAACTACTCGTAGTAGTAGTAGTTTCGGATTTGAAAATCAAAAACGAGTTTAACCTCTTCATGATTGAAGTGCAGATAAAGAATGACCGTAATGTTACGTTGCTCTTCATAAATTTTAATAAAACAATCTTGAACTTGTATTTTTTACTCATCTGATATAACTAACAGATATCGGTTACATTGACGTCATACGTTAAGCTTTTGGGAGGAAGGAACTGGTTTGACTCACTCAAGAATGCGTTTGTAATGAAAAAACGAACATGTAGGTATGTACTTGGTAATAAGTTTTGAGTGTAGTTGCGTTTTATTATTTATGTCAGAGCGCAGATATACGCGAGACACTATTGATTTTCTATTGTTTTAAAATTAGCGACATGCAAGAGGTATGAGAGTACTGGGCGAACGAAAAGTTGTGCATTTTTGATAATTAAATTTTATATTTAAATAGGAAAATAATTAATTGTTCTCTATTGTCCTATTTACATATTGTCCTACCTACTGAATTATCAACCGCAATTCAGAGAAAAGAGAGAATTATTCATTCTCGGGTTTGGAATAATATTTTTTTTAATTCCGTATAATTTGTTTAAGCAAAATAAAATGTGTCACTATGACATATAAGTTATTAACAAAAAAAATATTAAAGTTTCTTTAGTAGCATTTTAATTCAAAAATCGCTAAGTATTTGAATGTTATCTCAGTCATATATTAGAAGTTAAAGCAATATTTATTTAAATACAAAAAAAAAACTTGAAACAATGACATTCTAAATCAACCGGATTAATTAATATTCAATATATTATGCAGTTTATGAAATAATTCTAATTAAAGATTCGAGATTTTCCGCCTTGTAAATCGGTTTGCCTTGAACTCAATCGATTCAGTTATATCATAAATCCGACAGTAATTTGTGCTTATCTGTGAAACTTTCACATAAAGAACGCTAACCGATCTGGATGAAATGTCGTAGGGAGATAGATTGATCCTTCACAATTTTTTATTTAGTTGCATAAGAATTTAAAAACACTGGGACCCAGCTGGACCGACGCCAACATAGTTGGGAAAAGGCTCGGGAATAATGCGTAAGAATTTCCAGTACCTGTTACAAGCTATTAACTACCTTCGAAAGAAAGAAAATTTGTGGTTATCCATTGTGTTAGATACCATTGAGTTGGCTATACCGTTCGAGACTGCATGTCAAAAGTTTATGATCAAATGTCACCAATATACAAGGTGTGTCGTATCTTAAGACATTAAATTAAATACGTTAATATACTGGTTAATATACCTATGTAGATTAGCACAAATAAAAAAATAAAATACGTAAAAATAAAAAATAATTTAAAATGGGCGAGAATTAGAACACCATATAAGCCAAACACCATATAACCACCATATACCGGAAATTCTTCCTTGAAAACTGACAGCTGTCAACTGGTCAAAACATTCGATACTCCTAACTTTATCTTTGCTTTTGATGTTTTAAATTATGAAAACGAAAAATGACTCTTGTGGCTAAACAAACTAAAAGATTAGATTAGGTTATTATTTTTACAATTCGCCATAGAATATCATAAAGTATATCTGATAGGATTTAATGTGATTAGGTACGACACACCCGATATTACCTGTCATATGAGTCATATGTGCCAATTGTACAACTAGGTATATTGTGTCTGCATCGTGGCGAGTGAAGTGGTTAAGCATGGAGGTTAAATAACCTCTAAAGAATTTTATAGCCATAATTCACTCATATTTTTGTTTTTTTTTTGGGTTATCGCAATTCAAAACAGGAAAATGGTACTTTTTGTGAAACAGGTATTTTGAATTATGACACGCTTATCTTAGTATTGTAAGTATATAAACGTACGAAGAAACCGTAAAGGTGAACGGATACATTATTTTGCCACAACTTAAATACAGCAGAAATTGGCAGTAAGTAAGTAATCTATTAAAAATGTAAATCTTAATAAAATGTACATAGTTACAAAAAATATTTTTTACTACCTATACCGATTCTAAAAAAGTTGTTCAACTAAAATCATATGTATTTGTATATGTAGCTATAGGTAGATTCCGAGGGCAAAATAAAATCTGTAGACAAACAGACAGTTCAACGAAATTCAATAGAAACTTTCACCCATTGTCTACTGGTTACCTATCGCTAACTTGCCACTTACGGCGCAAAAGGTCCAAATTAAGCCCAAAACATAAAATAACATAAAATTATAGCTAGGCACATAATTAACTATGTTTATTCTAGACTTTTGTAGTTATACCGCGTGCGCGCGCACTATAATAATATTGAGGGTCGACTTTCAATATTTACCTTACCTATAGTAAAATGTTCTCGGTAATAGGTAAATTACAAGAAAAATACCTGTGTGAAAAAGATTTTAATCAGAACTGGGACTGTGTAGGTAAAAACTGGGGTATGTAAAATATATCTATGGAATCATTAATTTTAAGGCAAAATCAACGTTAGAATGTTTAAATATTACTTCGAGTTAGTAACATTGTTTTAGGGTAGTAAACTATTAAGCGTTTTATGGAATCGTAAAAATATGCCTAGAGTTATTTCGAGAGTACCTATTATTTAAATACATAACATGTTTCAGGAATATGAAAAGACTGGTTCTTCTTTTAAAAAATCTTTTATCTTCTGACGGCTAAATAGCTTTAACTTCTGCTAGAAACGAACAGATGGATTTTTGGACCTTAAGGGTCAATTCCCACTGAAAGAGCAGCGGCCGGCAGCGGCCGTAAGAGCACGGACAATGAAAGAACGCGGCGCGGCGCGGCGCCGCGCGTCCCGCCGCGCTCGCGCTCAATCACTTGCATTTACAGCCGCTGCCGGCCGCTGTCGGCCGCTGCTCTTTCAGTGGGGATTGACCCTAAAAGTGTCCGCAGAAAAAGTCAAGGTCAGAAACTAGTTTCTCTTTGCTATTTTTTTCACTAAACTACACTTTTATGAGGTGTGTGTAACTCACCTTTTTTTGTTTTTACAACCAACTATTTTAAAACAAAAGTGAAAGCTTGCCATTTTAGTACTAAAATGCACTGTTAAAGAAATTGTCTAAAATCTTGGGTCATTTCACTCGCTTTATTAGACCTAGGCGACTTTATAGCTAATTCAGTCTATGCAGGTCCAAATTGATCGTAATCTCGCAAAAAGAATAAAAGTCTAGATTTTCTTCATTTTCGCTATTTTTAGGACGAAAACAAAATGTTTTGCGGTTTTGTTAAGCTTTAGTTGGTTTGCGTGTTTATTTTGTTTACCACCAATTTGTTGTCTCATTTAAAATACGTCTAAGTAGTCTGTTAAGCCACTTTGTCTGAAACGCCCGCTATAGGCGATTTCTAAGGAATAAAGATACGAATGTCACGGACATTTCATGTAACCATTTATTTAACTACTAGCTTCTGCCAGCGGTTTCACCCGCATCCCGTGGGAACTACTTCCCGTACCGATAAAAAGTAGCCTATAGCCTTCCTCAATAAATGGGCTATCTAACACTGAAAGAAATTTTCAAATCGGACCAGTAGTTCCTGAGATTAGCGTGTTCAAACAAACAAACAAACAAACTCTTCAGCTTAATAATATTAGTATAGAAAAGTACCTAACCAGTCTTTTAAACAAAAATAATTATCATCTTTGGGCAAGAAGGTAAGAGAGGGTGAATTGGCCATCAAAGAAGGGATGATGACGAGCTTGGAAAACAAATGCGAACCAGTCTTTCTCACCTTTCGACATCCGAACTTTGAATTAAAAAATGAACTCCGAAAAAGCGGCAATTTTTAGAAACACCAAAAGATTTTATTTTCGGTGTTTCGGCACGGTACCCTACCTAGAATTGATACCTACCTGAAAGACAATAAACCTAGGCTTTGTATTGGTTTTATATGCTTTTACAAAGCGATGACTGTCATAACAAGGTATTGCACATTGCGAGCCGAGCCCGTCTGGCACAATGGAAACAGTTGTGGCCACTAGACCAGGTTTTATTTCCATAGGATTTAATCAATTGTATTCATATTTTAATTAGTAATATTTTTTTTTTTTTTTTTTTTTTTTAATTTATTATTCCATTCCACAATTCAGTTTCCATAACTAATAAGCGCCAAACTGCTGCAGCAGTTTGCAGGCGTTTCGCTCATTAACATAATTACTTACATGTAGAATGTCTAAGAATACTAAATAAATAACCATTTACATACACACTCCCTTATGTATTACTATGTTTTATCTATTATAGTATATAACTTAATATTTATATTTATACACTATTTATTCCCTTTCCAGTAACCAAGCATATTTTTAATTTTTCTTTTTAATGTTAATTTACATTTTATTTTTTTATCTTCCCTCAGTTCTTCATACTTATTACATAATCTAGGCACTAAATATTTTCTAGTTCTTTCCCCGTAATAATTATTCACTTTTGACTGTTCCAACTTACCCCTCTTGCTCGACCTTACACTGTATTTATATTTTTTTTTAGTTTTATATTCCTCCATATAATATGTTTCTAGTGCTATTAAATATTTAACTTTTTCATCCACTGGTATAATATTACATTCTTTAAATATTTTGTCATAGTCATCTTTACATTTTTGTTTTGTTTTTTTATCCACTATAATTTTTAGGAATCTTAATTGTATCTTTTTAATTTCTTCTACATATGTTTTAAATGTTAACCCATAACAACTTAATCCATAACTAAATAATGACTCAGCTAGTGCATAATAGACCATTAGTAAAGTTCGTTTATCTACAATTCTCTTGAGGTTATGGAATTTACAAAGAAGTATTCTTAATCTATTACATATTGAAGTTACCTGTGGTTTCCAATTAAATTTTCCATCTATTAATAATCCCAAGTATTTGAAAGTACTTACAAGTTCCACTCTTTCACACTGACACACACTGTTTTTGTGTAGGCATGCATATGAGTGCCCTACTATGTTTATGTCATTAGTTTGTCTTACGATTCCACTGTAGGGTGAATGTATATGCATACACTTAGTTTTATTAGCGTTAAGTATTATTCCGTTATCGTGAGCCCATTTATTTATTTTATTAAAATCATTTTGCATTTGCGCTTCCATCTCTTTTATGTTTTTACCGGCTACTAACATACATGTATCATCTGCATACATAAACACCCTACAGTGGTCCACTACATTAACCATGCTGTTTACATGCATTATGTAACCCACCGGTCCATATACGGATCCGGTGGGCACACCCAATGTGACAGTCGCCTCTGCCCCCCTGGTACCATCTACCAGTGTACAGAGCGTCCTGTTTTTTAAATAGCTAGAGAAGAACTTGTTAGTAGGCCCACTAATACCACACTCGTCCATAGCTTGTAATAACTGATCGTGGTCCAGCGTATCAAATGCCTTCTTAAAGTCAATAAAAAGTGCTAGTATTTGATTCCTATTGTTAAGATTCTCATTTACGTAATCTGTAAATAATGTCAGTATAGTATTAGTGCTCCTACCTTTCCTGAATCCGTGCTGACAATCAGTTAATATTTGATTACTTTCTAAAAAATCACTTATTTGTTTCACTACTTCTTTTTCTACAATTTTATTAACAACTGATAAAATAGCTATAGGCCTGTAATTAGTGTAGTCTAGATGACTTCCTTGCTTATAAATAGGTCTAATCAGGGCTTTTTTTAGATTATCGGGGTATATTCCTTTTTTTACACACATATTTATGAACCTGGCCAGTATTTTACTAAAATCATCACTTAAAATTTTTAAATCCTGTACCCTAATCTGGTCCATACCAGGAGCCTTATCATTATTTAAGCTTTTTATAATTTTACTCACATGCTCAGGAGTTACTCTTTTAAATCTGAATGATACAATATTTTTATTTACATATGTGCTTCTATCTAAGAATTTAATGCTGCAAGTATGCTTTATTTTTAAAATTTCTTGTGTAAAAGTATATGCAAATTTTGTACATATATTATAGATGTTATCAGTCCTTCCTAAGTATTTCTTAATTATGCTATCAATGGTTACTTTTTGTTTACCTATCCATAAGTTAATGTTATCCCATATTTTTTTAACATCACCTTTACATTTGTTTAATTGTTGCCTTCTATACCTATTTTTCGCAGCATTTACTAATTTATTAACTTTATTTCGTAATTTCGTATATTCTAACCTCTTATTCATATTTGACGGTTCAGCCTTCCAGATCCTAAATAGTTCATTTTTTTTTGTAATTAAATTAATTAACGTGTTACTTACCCACGGTTGTGTTATTCTTTTATTATTTTGTTTGATCATAACCATACTTTCAGAGTAAATGCTGCGGAAAACCAGACACAGTTTACTATACAACAATATTGGGCATATTATCTGCATATAGTCCGTCCAGTCAACACCGACAAGTTTTTCTTTCACTAATTTATTATTCAACACAGCCCGACCAACACTATTATTGTTTAACTTCTTTACGCACGATTCACACTCAATCCTAACGCCTGTCATATGATGATCTGATAAGCCGCATGCAAATGTGTGCGTGGAGCTGCACTTGGCCGCGCCACTGACTCGCACCCACACATGGTCAATACACGATGTCTGTAGCTGTCCTTCAACTATCGCTTCCCTCGTTATCGTTGTAGTTGGCAACGCAATCTGTAGGCCGTGGCTACACAGAGTATTTTTATAGTTACTTATTAATGCATTCTGCTTATTTCCTAATAAGTCTATATTCATGTCTCCGATGATGATAACGTTTTCTTGAGTGGGTATATTCTCTAAAATGCTTTCCAAATGTTCAATAAACTGCACTTTGTTTTTGTTTGGAGGTCTATATATACCAATAATGTGTAGTGAATAACTATTGTGTAGGTCTATTTTTCCGTGCACAACTTCTACTTCTGTGCTGTACGACTTTTCTTCCGTAAAGTTTAAATTTTCTTTTATATACATCAATATTCCCCCTCCTCTCCTGTTATTTCTCGTGTATTCAAGTGTATTATATCCATTAATTTTAAATAATGCTAGTTCTTCAATTTTTATATTTATTTCCGTTAGTATTATTATGTCTATGTTAAATTTATTTGCATTCATCAACACTATTAATTGATTGAATTGTTTTTTTAGGGACCTTATATTAATATGTATTATATCTATCACTCTGCTATTTTTGTTCAACATATAGGTACTCCATTCTTTTATACATTTATATTGATGAAATTCATAATCTTGTTCATTTATTTGTAACTGTAGAGGATCGAATCTTTATTTATCGAGAAATCTCTTAGTGTATCCCAGGTCTTACTTATGGAATGTTATTGAGAATCATTCTTGGTGGCCGTCTCAAGTAACTTACGTATATCATTTTCACATCGTATGTTGTGTATTTTTTTCTGACTGTCATTAGCTTTCACCAAAATTCGTGAGTTCTGTACCCATATATATTTATATGTTGCTTTTAGTTCTTTTTTAGCTGACCAAAATAATTGACGTAGGTACTTTGACAAGTCTTCGTTTATATAAATATAATTTGTATTATTGTTTCCATACACGACATTGTTCGTAATGCGTTGTTTACGTAGTTTTAGCCATTGATCTTTCGCTGTTTTGGTACGTAATTTAATGACCACTGGCTGAGATCGCGGCTTGTTATCCAAAACTTTTTCTACGCCTACCCTCTTAACCTCTTCAATCTCGTCTGGGTTCAAATCTAACTTTTTGGCCATTGTAACTATAACCGACTTTAAATCCTCTTTTTCTCGTTTCTTCAATCCTACAAGCTCAATATTTTTTTCTTTCCCTTTTTGTTCCAATGCAATCACTCTTTCTTCCAATGCTTTATTACACTTTTCTAAGTAAATATTCTGGTTTTCTAAGTTCTTAATTTTTTTTTCTGCTTGCTGTCTAAATTCAAACATCTCTTGATATTTTTCGGAGTAAAACGCTACCGTGTTCTTGATTTCTTCTATATCTTTCTCCATTTTATGTATAATATCCAATTTATTATTCATTTCTTCTAGCATTCTTTCCACAGTTTTATTTTCCTCTGCATCGCGATACACGTCCTCCTGATCATGCTCAGTTGGTTTGGATGTATTATCACTCGTTGCACATTTTTAAACTCCGCCGTTGACGGTCCCAAGCCCGTATGTGAAAGGAGGAGGGTTGGCTGAGAGCCGACCAAACCAGCTGTAAAAGGTCAACGCCGAGTCTCGGGCGGCGGTTAACTAACCCGTATGATCTTCCCAGGAGGTGATAGGAAATGATCCCTCCAACCCGCTACTCCGTGGACTTGTCTACAGAATCGGGGACATTGACTTAACTGCCCGTGTCAAGAGGTTGAAAGCCTCAATAAAAATTCACCCCAATCCTACGGTGGGCACCGCGCCAATAGGATGAATGGCTGAGGGTCTCAGTCTTTAGCGCCAACCTTGGTGAACCTGGCGAACACCATTGTATATAGCCTTCTCACAGGAATGGCGTCACCCTGTGAGCGACAACCATTTCGTCCAAACTCGTGGGAACAATATGAGTAAACCTGAAAATAAAACACAAAAAACAACAACACAACAAATCTTTCATAAAGGATTATTTGAAACGAGACCAAGATCTTTTTCATTCAGCGGTTGCAATAGCAGTAATAATATGACAGAAGCACCTGTCTGTAAGGAAAACCATCAGAGTACACTGCAGGATAGACCAGACAACCAAGCTAAGAAAGCCGATCAAACATGCTCTCCACTAAAAGAGAATGCACAGAATAGCAACCAATGGCAACTAGACCGTTTACCTCCTGCAAAGAGAAAGAGACAGGAAAGTCCTACCGGGCAACAGTCAGCGAATAAAGGAATCAATCCTTTGGTTCCTACACAAAACAGATTTGATATTCTTAGTGATGAAAATAACGAAACTGAAAACAACAAAAAATAATATGTCCCAAAACCAGAGCCGATCTTTATCACAGGAGTAATCGACATAATCCCGCTGAGAGACATCCTAAATAAGGCAGTAAACCCAGATAAATATCAAATGACTACACTTAGATCAGGGCATATCATCAAGCTTATCCCAAGCGACATCGAGACTTATAAAATAATAAGAGATTACCTTATTGAGAAAGAAATACACCACTACACATATAAATTAAAAAGTGAGAGAGCGTACCGAGTGGTTATCCGAGGCTTACATGCATCCGAAGATATATCACTTATTAAAGCAGAACTCCAGGACAATGGGCACGAAGTGAGACAAGTCGTGAACGTGCAACACCGCACAACAAAACAAAAACTCCCACTTTACTTTGTGGATATAGAACAGCGGCCTAACAACAAAGATATATTCAATATAAGACACATCGGTCAGGTTAAAGTTACAATTGAGGCACCATACAAGAAAAGAGAAGTTATACAATGTAAGAGATGCCAAAGATTTGGGCACAGCAAAAATCAATGTTTTCGTCCCTTCAGATGTGTCAAGTGCGGAAATGACCACCCAACAGCTACTTGCACAAAACTTCCTGAAACAGACGCTGTATGCGCAAATTGCCAAGGTAGTCACCCAGCTAGTTACAGAGGATGCAACAAATATAAAGAATATAAAGAGAGAATATTAAAAATTAAAGTAAAACCAGACTCCAACAAAGCAACTTTCGTTCACACCCACCAGCCAAAAGCTACCCCAGAAGAACCCCAACCCTCAGCTCAACCGAGAAGCTATTCCGACGCACTAAGACATAGAAAAGAATCCAAAAACCTGACCGACCAATCATTGTACACATTACAAGAAAAACAAATAAATGACAACTTGACGGACAATGGACCAAACATTACTAAAATGTTAGACATAATGTTCAATCGATTCCAAGAAATCATGAAAACCATGATGGACAGCATGATGGACCGGATGGTCCAACTAATCACAGGACTGGTCTCACAGAGGGCATAAACCTCCGTATACTCACATGGAATGCCAACGGGATAACTACTAGACGACAAGAACTTGAGCTTTTCATGGAAATGGAGAAAATTGACATAGCTTTGATTTCCGAAACAAGACTAACTCCGAGGTCATACATCACATTTAAAAACTACACAACCTATAGAACTGACCACCCTTCTGGAAATTCACACGGTGGGACTGCGGTTATAGTGAGAAAAAATATCAAGCATTATGCCTTAAACCCATACAAAACAGATAAAATTCAAGCAACTATGATCAAATTAAATTACAAAAATTCAGATACAACTATTGCTGCAGTTTACTGCCCACCAAGACACTCTATCAGTGCGGAAGAATTTAAAACATTTTTTGCGGAGCTAGGACCGACATTTATAAGTGGAGGAGATTGGAACTCCAAGCATACCTACTGGGGCTCCCGATTAATCAACCCGAAGGGTAGACAACTATACAAAGCCACAGTAGATATGAACCTTGATTGCATATCTCACGGTGAGCCTACATACTGGCCAAAGGATTTAAACAAAATACCTGATCTATTGGACTTTTATATAATAAAGAATATCAGCAGGAACTACACTAAAATAGAGAAATGTGAGGACCTATCGTCAGACCACTCCCCGGTTATTCTTAATCAAACAAAAGTTGCCATTCCCTCTGAGCCATCGACACGAATATACAATCAAAACACTGATTGGGACAAATACAAGGACATCATCTCTCAAAACCTAGAACTAAACATTAAATTGAAAACAACAGAGGATATTGAAAACAGTATTGAAAAATTCAACTACATAATTCATATGGCAGCCATCAAAACAACCCCTACAAAAAATACAAATCGCCCTCATAGAGAATATCCAAAGAAAGTAGTAATGAAAGCACTAGCGAGGAGAAAATTAAGGAAAGAGTGGCATAGGACTAGATATCCTTCGGATAAAACCAAATTAAATAGAGCCTCAGAGGAATTGAAGAAAATGATTAGCGACTATGAAAATCTCAGCTTTCAAAACTACTTAACTCGCCTGACTCCTAACAAAGACACTAATTATTCACTGTGGCGCGCGACTAAAAACCTCAAACGACCTGTAAACCACATCCCGCCAATCAAAAAAAGAGATAACACCTGGGCCAGATCAAATTATGAAAAAGCGACAGCTTTTGCTGTTCACCTCAAAGATGTCTTCACCCCTCTTGAGACTAGGAATGAAGAAAAGGATAAAGAAATTAGGGATTTCCTTCAATCACCCAACCAATTATGCCTACCACTAAGAGCAGCAACCCCTAAAGAAATTTCTAGAGAAATTATATCACTACCCACTGGAAAAGCGCCAGGGTATGATCAAATTGATTCGACCCTAATAAAGAACCTCCCGAAGAAGGGCATAATGTTTCTGGTGATGCTCTTTAATTCATGCCTAAGACTGAGCCATTTCCCATCCCAGTGGAAGATAGCACAGGTGGTAATGGTGCCTAAACCGGGCAAACCAGTAGAGGAAACCTTATCATACAGACCTATTAGTCTCCTCCCTCTCTTGGGTAAACTTTTTGAGCAAATAATACTCAACAGAATGTACGCCCACTTAGAAGAAATTCTCCCAGAACACCAATTTGGCTTTAGACAGAAACATGGTACTATAGAACAGGTGCACAGAATATCAAACACCATAAGCCAAACTATTGAAAACAAGCAGTTTTGTTCAGCAGTTTTCCTGGACATAAGTCAGGCCTTTGACAGGGTTTGGCACATGGGTCTTCTTTACAAAATAAAAAATCAGCTACCACACTCATTCTACTCCATTTTGGCAAGCTACTTAAATAAAAGGTGCTTTGAGGTAAAAGTTCAAAATGAAACATCAGAGCTATATGACATTAGCTCAGGAGTCCCACAGGGCAGTATTTTAGGCCCAGTTCTATACCTCATATTTACTGCTGATATACCAATAAAAGAAGATACTATGATAGCCACGTATGCAGATGATACTGCTATATTATCGGTGAACACCGAGGCTGCATCCGCATCAGCAACGCTACAAAGGCATCTCATAGAAATTGAAGAATGGCTAGGGTTATGGAGAATAAAGGCAAACAACAGTAAATCGGTCCATGTCACCTTCATTCTTAGAAAAGGCGATTGCCCACCAGTTACCCTTAACGGAGAGCAAATACCGCACTCTGACAACGTCAAGTATCTCGGTATGCACTTAGATAGGAGACTGACATGGAAAAGTCACATCTGGACTAAGCGGAAGCAACTGGATACAAAATTCCGAAGCTTGTATTGGTTGGTAGGCAAAAAATCCCAACTGTCTAATGAAAGCAAAATGCTAATCTACAAAGCAATCCTCAAGCCAGTATGGACGTACGGCATCGAACTATGGGGCACAGCATCCAGCAGCAATATTGATATCTTGGAAAGATTCCAAACCAAGAGCATTAGGTGCATGTATAACATACCTAAATGCATCAGCAATAAATATATTTTACGAGATCTAAATCTTAATACGGTGAAACAAGAAATCTCCATCAGAAGTTCCAAGTATCAGACCAAGTTATCGAAACATGTAAATGCCTCAGCTACTAAACTAACAGGCACTGGCAGCGTTCAGCACTCAAGACTGAGGAGAAACAGTGTTCCCTCCCTCAAAAACCGTTTTCCAACATTATAAAGAGTGAAGTCAATGGACCCCTCTTTAAATTAAAGACACACTCAGGCTGAGGTCAAAGAAAATAACAGCTAAATGTGGAAAAACAGATTGCTGTGCTAAGCAGGATTGAGAAAAAAAAAAAAAAAAAAAAAACTCGTTGCACATTCATCACAGCAATCCTTTTGTTGGAACTGCTTTGAATTTTTTGCACACTTCTTGTGGAATACTCCCTTGCATTCTCCTTTACATTTGATTATTTCATCTTTAGTGAGGGACAAATATAGTTTGCACTGTTTACATTGCACCATTTTTACAATAAGGGGTACGATCGTCACGGTTAACTTTCACTTCAGTATTTAGCACTAACACGTCCGTGCGTTGACGAACTTTTGTACTGGAAAATGGTTCCGCCTATCCTAAAAAATAAGTTTTTTTTTGTTATTAATTAGCTTATTTATAGGTACTTTTACTAATTTTCGGTGCGATCCTGTATTGTATTATCAAACACTTATATTGCTTACAGACTGTGACTTTTATTTTTGTGAAAACTAGGACTAACTAACTCGTAGGCAAACATTTTTTTACAGGATCAGTGCGCTTTTCTAGAGAAAAGTGCGTTCAAGTAAGCGAACTAGCCAGCTTATCATATGATATTTGTTTAAGTTTTTATTTACTAACAGACTTGAATATAACATATTTAGGTTAGTTTTAAGGTTTTTAAGGTATTTATCTATGGGCCATTGATGCCTGAAAATGAAGTTTTAAATAAGTTAAAAAAAAAAACACATATTTACGCTGAATGCAAACGCAGATTTCCTGGCCACACTGGCTCTAGCTGTAAAGGTATTAAATGCCTCGGCGATCCTGTGATAGCCACGATAGTCCGTTTCACCTCGTATTTTTCTTTGAACTCATTTAATACCGGCAAAACGATTTTAGTTGGAGAGTAGTACGTCGATTTTATAAAATTCAGACAACAACTCGCATTTCACTTCGCATTTCACTTCGCTATTCACTCTCACTTCGCATTCGATTCAAAACGTTCTAAAAGTCATCTCATACTTTATCTGTCAAAATCTCGAGTTTAATTTAGTTCAACTCGCAAACACGCTCGCAAGAGTAGCGCTAGTGTAGTTACTCACGGCGGATTCAGATGCGAAGTCTAGAGTGAAGTCTTATAGAATCACACTGCAGGTACGTAAGGAGTTTTTGATAGCCTAATTGAAAAAGAAAATTATTATTCAGCAACAACTTTAAATCATCAACATCTGCCTAGCTTTTTTCCAATTATATTGGGGTCAGCTTTCAGTTCACCGGGTGCAGCGGTGAACCAGTGTTTTACATGGAGCAACTGCATATCAGCCCGCTACAACGAAGCAACCTGGGCAACCCGGTACCTCTTGGTAGGACTGGTTGTCAGACTTACCGTTACGATCTGACTACCCGTAACGACCGCCAAGGATGTTCAATGACAGCCGGGACCTACAGTTTAGCGTGCCATTCGAAACACAGTCATTGGGGTCCAAGATATACTTAGGCAGAATTATAAAACAATCAGATATGCGCGAATTCGGCTTTTCACAAAATTACACACCTTTATTGTCACAAGTTACCACATACTTTACTCTCAAACGTTTAATTGTGTCTCACCCACACATACAAAAGTAAAGAGGAAATGTTCTCTCAGTTTTCGACGTATTACCCACACAGGTGCGTTTGACAGTAGGTACATTTGCATGCAGCCGAGGTCTGTGCAAATTAACAGTACCGTGAACACTGTATTTCATTAGTGGTAGAATTTTCTAGCAAATTGTGCATTTTGAACAATTTTTAAAGCTAGGGTGAGGTGTAATTCGTTTTGTGTGTGCTGTGGTTTTTCGGTGAACTTTTTGTAGCTTCATGGACTTGAAATGTTCACAACTGAATTACACACAACTGTCATTAGTGATACTGTGATTGCCAACATTTTTATTATTAATAAAATAAAATAAAAATGCCTTTTATTTCATTACTTAATTCTAATTACAGTTCTCTATTTATCTACTTTATTTCTAATGTATAATATATATGTAATTTGTTTTAGAGGTTTTCTATTCAGGTATTGTTTTAAACTTTCTATGCTTATTTTATTTATAACTATGTAACCTAAATAATTTTGAATCGTCCTAATTAAGTAAGAACCCCATTTCGGGTAAAGGCCTCCTCCAAAGATTGCCATTTGTCCCTGTTAAGTGCTAGTTGGCCCCAATTTGGGCCAGCAGTTTTTCTGATCTCGTCTTCCCAACGTGAAAGCGGTCTTCCTCTGCTCCGTTTTCCTAACGGGCCTTTCCAGAAGGTTGCTTTGGCAGTCCATCTTTCATCTGTGAGTCGCGCTACGTGGCCTGCCCATTTCCATTTAAGCTTTTGCGCATAGCTCAGGGCGTTTGTAGCTTTTGTTAGCTATTATTATATACCTTCCTAAAAAGAAACCTAAAAACTGTTGATTTTTGTATAAGTGCCCATTTTTACACGCTTTTTATTAGCTTCACCTGTAGGTTTGTAACCGACTTCTTTGGGCGCGATTTTGACCCACTTTAAACGGCCAGATTTCGTTCAAACTTTGTAGATTTATTGAGGACCGATGACAATACACTAATTTGATAAAATTATTCCATTTTTAACCAACTTCCCAAAAAGGAGGAGGTTACACATACACATCGATTACTCCGAGGTTTGTAGACCAATTTACGTGATTCTTTTTTTGTTCGACTCGGAATAGCTGCCAGTTGGTCCCATAGTCATCAGGTCAGGATCTGATGATGGAAACCCTGAGAAATTGAGGGCAACCTTCAAAAGTTGTAGGCATACATAGGGCAAAAACTTGACACTCAGATGTACGCCTAAAAGCAGCATTCAACTGTGAAGATTTTGAGCTGTCCTGATGATGGAGACCAGAGAGGGTCGAGGGAACTCGACAACTGAATATGTAAACTACCTCGTGTTTGGGCTTAAATTATTTGTATTGACAAGACCTTTGCAACAGTGAAGGTTTGGAGCTGACCTGATGATGGAGACCAGAGAAAGTCGAGGGAACTCGACAACTGAATATGTAAAATACCTCGTTTGGACTTATATTCTTTGTATTGATGAGAACTTCCCACTTGTATGGATAGTGACAACTATTCGTATCACTGAAAAGCTTTAAATAAATAACCTTTTTACAAAAAAATTAAACCGACTTCCCAAAACACTAAAAAGCAAAAAAAAAACTAATTTTAGGTGCATCGGCCTAGAAGTCGGTGGCAAAATTAACTTAGTAACATCCATTAGACACCGACTTCTAGGCTTTTCAATTTGCAAAATATGATTTTTGTTAATTTATATAATTTTCATCTATAGTCGATAAGGTAAGAAAATTAATTAAAATTTTCTAGAATTTTTCTCTACAGTCGATAAGGCAGGACTCGATGTTAATTTTTATTTCCAATAATTATCTTTAGCCGTTTTCTCTAATATTGACAAATTTTTGTATACTAAAGAGAATTTTAATTCTACAAAACAAATAATAGTTTTAAAACAAACTAAAAAGTAGAAAATAAATAATAGTTTAAAAAAACTAAAAAACACGCTTTTTATTCACACTATTATTAATTTATATTCATTGAAATTTTTAACACTGTTTTCTTAATTTAAATTCATTAAAATTTATTTTCTATTTTTTAGTTAGCTTTTCTATAAAAAGCGTGTTTTTTAGTTTTTTAAAACTATTATTTTTTTAACTTAATTTTGCCCATTAAAGTTATTTTGTAATGTAACAAGTTATAAAAGAGAAATTGTATCTAGTACTTTTACGGGAAAAACTTAGTTGAGTACAGTACAATACAGTACAGCATCCATTGTGTCCAGATTCCAGAAAGGTCAATGACATTCAGAACAGAGTACTTATCGAAAAACGTTTATGTGTTTTATTTCTGAAGTCGTGGGGTTCACGAAAAAAATCTCTACTGTATAAATTGATATAAACTTTTTCAACTGTATTATTACAGTGTGGAAAATAGATATACATATTACAAGTATTTATGTTTTGATACCACATAGCTTTACTAACACGAATGTAGTTAGTAACTCTGTTTTTTAGGGTTCCGTAGCCAAAATGGCAAAAACGGAACCCTTATAGTTTCGTCATGTCCGTCTGTCCGTCTGTCCGTCTGTCCGTCTGTCACAGCCGATTTACTCGGAAACTATAAGTACTACAGTGATGAAATTTGATGGGAATATGTGTTGTATGAACCGCTACAAAAATATGACACTAAATAGTAAAAAAAAGAATTGGGGGTGGGGCCCCCCATACATGTAACTGAGGGATGAAATTTTTTTTTTCGATGTACATACCCGTGTGGGGTATCAATGGAAAGGTCTTTTAAAATGATATAAAGTTTTCTAAAAAACATTTTTCTTAAAGTGAACGGTTTTTGAGATATCAGCTCTCAAAGTCGTAAAAAGTATGTCCCCCCCCCTCTATTTTTATAACTACGGGGTATAAAATTCTAAAAAAAATAGAGGTGATGCATGCTAATTAACTCTTTCAACGATTTTTGGTTTGATCAAAGTATCTCTTATAGTTTTTGAGATAGGTTGATTTAACTGTAATTTACGGAACCCTTCGTGCACGAGTCCGACTCGCACTTGGCCGGTTTTTAACTCTCAAATCAACAGTTTACTAGTTTTGGTACACAGACAGTTTATAGTTTGAGAAATAATATAAATTTTCTATCCGCGTGCGGAAAATTATTCCCTCGCTGGGAACGGGTAGTCTACCTAAATGTGACAATATCCATTCATAATTTGTCTGTCACAAAGCCATTTCTCGCTCACAGAAGGGATAACATGACAATATCTTGATGGATACCGTTATTAATACAATATGATATAGTCATGAATCCCTTGTCATAATCAATGGAACCACACCTGATGCTTTATTAATTCGTGCTATTAAAGGCCTATCTGTAAAGCCGGCTGAAACGGACCGTGCGGTAAAAATTCGATGAATGAATGATGAGAGCAAATCCCGGAGCTGCCACGGATTAAATAGTAGGTGGAGTGTTTATTTATTTTAAAGGAAAAATCTAGTTGTGTTATTAAAGTTAAAAATACTGGTTTACTTTTTAACTTAAAGTAATGTTTTCGGTCGTGTTGAGTTCCTACGTAGCTTAAACTTACGTGTACTTATTAAATAACATAGAATTAATGGTGAACATTTAAATAAATAGGAAACGTTTGCGGTCGATATTTTATCATAAATAATATACGCTCTCGACAACTTGAAAGTTTGTCTTCGTACAAAGATAAACGAGGTTATATTCTACCGAGCATCGCATACGACTTTATGAGACTCGGTAGAATTTATAAGCAAATTCTACCTATCCTTCCCCAACTAGGTTAGAGTTAACTTCTGAATATCTAAAATATTGGCTGTGTATGTAGCATGGATTATTGCCGGATAGGTAATAATAATATATTCGGTATAGTTTTGATACTGTTGTGGATAACGATGACGATACCAATCATAATGATTATTTTGTTTTGCCTTTGAGGCTTGTAAACAGTTTTATCGTAACCGGCCCTTATCCCGTCTTAATGTTGAGTCCGATGTAGCTTAAGGTTTTATGACAAAACAATGATTACTTTTTCCAAAAGAATGTCAATATATGTCAACTAGTGATCACCTTCTTTATATTTGTAAATACATATAGCTTTTTCACTTGTTTTTTTTTTAATTAAAGCTAATGTTTAAAATACACAAATGGTGACAAATTGAAAAAATATATTTAAACCGGAATGTTTTTTTGCCTCATAAAAATATAATGACCACTCAATTTACTTGATATTCCATGTTATTGACGGATTATAGACAGATTTTAGATTGGGAACTCACATGATTGCTATGGAGCTTTCATTTTAAAAACACTGGGCTTATGCCCGTTTTCACCAACAATCTCTTACCGTTTCCCTATCTAAATGCCACTTACAATAAGGGCCGCTCCCAATTTGACACCTACCTAAATTCATTTTCACCACACTTGTACAAGGAACCCTTAAGTAAGTGACAGATTACTAGTTCTGCAAACGATAATGCAACGTCGATATTTTATCGATAAAATGATTTTTCAGTATTTCTTAGGAAATAAACGTCAATCGAGTATATATTACTAAAGCCTGTGAATAAATTATCTTGTGATGTTATATTAATTTAACAGTAAAGAGGTTGTCTATAGGTGAATTTTTACCTATGTCCTTTGCGCGTTTGTCAAATTGACTGATGTGTATGTGTACATTGAGTGAGGTTAATTTTGGGTTTATTATAGTTGAAAAGATAAGTTTATTTTGGCAGAGAAGAGAAAACGAGGACAAACCTTTCTTACAGAATAAAAAGACGCTAGTAAAGCTAGTAAAATTGCTGAAGTCTCATAGAGACACAATATTAAATTTAATAACGGATGGGACCACGAACGAAGCCAAAAACAAAGCTTGGATCCAGTCACAATAGTTTTAATGCGACAGGAACCGTTTACAGGTAATTGTGAATAATATTTGTGTGGAATAATATAGTGTTGACGGATTCCACGAGTTGATGGATTTAAGTATGGAGTTAAAATGGAAGAAATTAAAATTATAGATTTATTATATTTATTTTGTTTCAGGTGGTGCGAGAAATTGGAAAGACGTGTAAAAACATGCTGCGCCGACCCCAAATTCAGTTGGGGCAGGAGGATGATGAAAATGTTTGGTACATCATATGAGGACTAATATTAAAATATTTGTTTACTATCTTTGTTTTAATTTACATAATTTATTATGTTCAATGTTAGCCTACTTCTTACCTTCAGACCACCATCACCCAGGAGATAGGCTCCTCCATATTCACCAAATTCGAATCATTGGTATCTACTGCTGTTTTGGTATATAGTTGAGTCATGTCCCGTCCACCGCGAAACTACATCAGTGATTACCAGATTTGCATCTGTTATGGTCTGTGTATTTATGACTACCTCGTTGGTCTAGCGGTCGCAAGCGCGGCTGCTGTACTCGAGGTCTCGTGTTCGATTCCTGGGTCGGGCCGAAATCGCTTTATGGGTTTTCTTGAACTTTCACAAAGCAGCCCGTAGTCTGAAAGTTGGTGATTGATTCACCCGTGCATCGGAGAGCACGTAAATGTCGGTCCTGCGCCTGATCTCTTTCCGGTCGTGTCGGATTGCCGTCCCATCGGGTTATGAGAGTGAAGGAATAGGGAGTGCACCTGTGTCTGCGCAAATGCTCGTGCACTATAATATGTCCTGCGCAGCTGGCTGTTCTTCTTAAATGAGAACAGCCGCCGTAGCCGAAATCAGCCTTGGACGCCATTATTTATGGATATGTAGGACTTCCTATTTTTGAATAATTCGACCTAGCAAGTGTATTGATAGCAAGTGATAACCTATAATATCTTATAAAAAAGTCATGATCGTCGTATTTCTCAGTCATCTGCTCTTTCACGTTAGATACGTGGTCTTCTAATGATTATTATTTAACATATCCACGACCTCTACAGCTTCTAAACTTTCTAAAAAAAATCATTTTATTTCACTATCCATCGGTAGAAACGATTCGAAATAAGTTTGTATTCTGTAATGATAATGATAGGGGTTGTTTAAGCAGGCATCAATCGGGCTCCCAAGTTTAAGTGAAATTTGAAGGTTATAAGAGACACCTAAGCTTTGGTGAAAATGAAATTCTTATTAGGTGTTCCGTAAACGCTCCCTAAATGTAGGTATTTGTTGGTGAAAACGGGCATTAGATTCTTTTATAAAGAAATCGATATATTTTGTGCTGTCAATATTTTTTTAGGACCATTTTATGTAAACTTATTTTCTTGTCATTGGTTTGGTTTTCCAATTTATTTGTGACTAGCCGTTTTCCCGCGGTTTCACCCGCGTCCCGTGGGAGCTACTGCCCGCACCGGGATAAAATATAGCCTATGTTACTCGCAGATAATATAGCTTTCTAATGGTGAAAGAATATTTAAAATCGGTCCAGTAGTTTTTGAGTTTATCCATTACAACCAAACTAACAAACAAAGATTTCCTCTTTATAATATTAGTATAGATTTTATCATTGTGAAATTAGAAAGGATTATAATAAATCTTGTCAGTCTATTATTTTTATTTTCATAGATATTTACAACACAAAAAAAACTATCCTAGTAAAACAATAAAAATAAAAAAACACTATATCTAAAAAGCGTCAAAAAATTCATCCCCATCGCTGTCAACTGGGGGCGTACCCAAGAGGCTGGCAGCATTACCTCGTTGGATGGCCATGCTGATCCATTGTCCGAGGTAGGTAATAGCCAGCCTTTTGGTCGAGAAGAACGAGAAGCGTCAACCAGGCGCCTAAACAGATCTTGTCAGTCTTGAAAGGCATATCCTAAAAATCATTTCAGATGAGTCTATAATATGTTGTACGAAAGGTCAAGTACTAGTGAAAATATTTTGCACATACATGTACTTATAATAAAATCAAAAACTACAAAACAAAGATTGTGATCTAACAAAACACCACGAAAACACTAAATAAGATTAGGCTGATCTGATTTATCAGTATAACAAAAACCATTTAATGACCCGTGTTTGAAAAATTGAGTACTTTTGGAGATTCTCAATGTAAAAGTTTTAATTAAAACAGGACAATGCCTTTGCAAGGACTTTTGCTATTTGGACTTTAATATTTTATCCTTGAAACATGAGTTACAAAAATGCAAGGAGTTAATTATCGCAAGCTGCCAAACTCTTTGAAAACACATGATCTTATTTATATAGAAGAGGACAAATATAAATATTTAGATAAGATTAACGAATTTATATAATTATATTATTTTTAATTAATAATGAGCGATGGTTCCTTTGGTTATGTAGTTATTTACATATTAGGAACGTATTTGTATTGTAGTAGTTTATTATTTTTAAACGAAATAACAAAAGATTGATCATTGGGGAGTCAAAACATTTATGGAATATGACTTTTTTGTGAATGATTAATAACCACAATATATTCTTAAAACATCTACATGAATGATGTTACATAAGAAATTAAAAAAAAAAAACTATACGTATCTGAAACGTTTGAATTAAAATAAATATAACCTTGCTTTAGCGGTCAAGTTTAAACTAAAGATAGACACCTACTATAAAATATAACATCCATGACTATAGCAAATAAACCAACATATATATGTTAGTTAACAACTACAATAAAACGAAAGAGCTAAAAATAAAAAATAAAAAATCAGAAAATGCATTACTTTCGCTTCAAAGTTAAATTCGCAAAAACTTGATCACAAAAACTGACGTTAATAATAATTTGAAAAGTTAAATCTAGTTGCTATCAAGATAAATGGCAATACAATTTTAGTCTGAAGTACTGTTAACATATGAAAATTGAAAAAATCTATCTAAGTACCTAGTACGTTTAAAGAAAGAGCTACCAAGGATTTCATAGAAAAAACAGGGCCGTTTTACAAATGCAGAAATCGTCAAATGGGTTATGTATATGTCACCGTAAGATTACAAACATCGTTAGATTACAATCTATCTCGAGAGATTGTAAACTGTCGAATTATTGTGAACCGCAACATCTGATTGCAATTTAACGCATTATTTTTCGCTATATTATAATCTATCGATGAGAAATTGTCAAATTGTCAACTGTCCGAAAGCTCTCCCTGATTGGTCAGTCTTTTTGTAAGATCGATCAATCACGACCAGCCTTTTGTAGCTCTATGGTAAATTCGTTCGGATTAACAATATAATTTTTTTCTGATTTATTTTGTTGACCAGGCTCAATATCCGACATGGCTAATATTATTTAATGAGAACACGTAAGTTTCCACGCATAATATATACAAATATTAAAACACGAGAAATTAATGTAATTTAGGTTATGTTCGGAAACTAACACTAATTTGTTGGTTTATCGTTCAAACTGCTTTTCTTTGGTTAATCACAGATAAATTTTACATCCTCAACACTTTTATATAACTAATTCTAAAGATATAAGTTATTTTCAACAGGAAATCAATTTATAATCACGAAAACACAGTTGTTTACACAATCGACAACAAACGAAATAAACAAACAAAATGGCGAATGCCGGAGCGGCGCATTGACATATAACTGAGCGGCGGGGGCACATTACGTTCTATCAATCAGCGCGCAAGATGCATTCCGTTCTACGCCAGTTGACAATTTGACCGCTTTACATTGATAGATTATAATATAGCGAAAAATAGTACGTTAAATTGCAATCAGATGTTACGGTTCACAATAATTCGACAGTTTACAATCTCTCGAGATAGATTGTAATCTAACGATGTTTGTAATCTTACGGTGACATATATAAAAGGGAGAATTTCCACCTCTATTCATCCTCCGAGCCTTTTTCCCAACTATGTTGGGGTCGGCTTCCAGTCTAACCGGATTCAGCTAAGTACCAGTACTTTACAAGAAGCGACTGCCTATCTGACCTCCTCAACCCAGTTACCTGGGCAACCCGATACCCCTTGGTTAGACTGGTGTTAGACTTACAGGCTTCTGACTGCCCGTAACGACTGCCAAGGATGTTCAATGACAGCCGGGACCTACAGTTTAACGTGCCATCCGAAACACAGTCAATGGTGTCTAAGATATACTTAGACACCAAGGATTTCATAGAAAAAACAAAGCCGTTTTACAAATGCAGAAATAGTCAAATCTATACTAATATTAGAGGTATAAAGCTAAAGAGTTTGTTTGTTTGTTTGAACGCGCTAATCTCAGGAACTACTGGTCCGATTTGAAAATTTCTTTCAGTGTTAGATAGCCCATTTATCGAGGAAGGCTATAGGCTACTTTTTATCCCGGTACGGGAAGTAGTTCCCACGGGATGCGGGTGAAACCGCTGGCAGAAGCTAGTATGATATATCAGCTTCCACTACAAGTTTCACTCAGATATAAAGTAGCCTATAGCTTTCTTCGATAAATCGACTGTCTAACACAAAAAAAATCAAATCGAAATAAGCAACGTGCTAGTGCGAATTCCTGAGATTAGCACGTTGCAAAAACAAACTCTTTAGCTTTATAATGTGGTCAATAATATTAAATATGGATTTTGTTTATATTAATAACTAAATTATAATTAAATAAGCTGTCAGAAAACGTGATGAGTGCAACCGCACTGAATATTACCCTATATTTGCCTCTGAAACCAGTCACAAAGCAATAAATTGGAATATCTTTAAACGCCTATTTAAATATTTTGATCAAGACAAGGATAACATATATCTCGATAGAATTTAAGCATGGTATAACACGTGAGCAAGCATAGGATGTTAAAAAATATAGGTATTATTATGTTATTATATAATATTGCGTGTGAAACTATAAAATTGCAAATCCTTTAGTTTAAAAGGATGTGGTTGGCAGATCGATTATTTGTTTTTTTGTTTAATCTTTTTTGTAACGGTTTCATAATCCTAAAATTTGGCAAGTTTTCAGATCTCATTCAGAATTTGAGTTTACTAAGTTTCGTCTGCATCCTGATATAAAAAAGGTTCAGCATACAGATAAAAAGTCTATCTTATCTTCAGGTTAGCACCTATACAGGGTGTGTCGTTCACAATCACATTAAATCCTATCGCATATACTTTATGATATTCTATGGCGAATTGTAAAAAAAATAACCTGATCCATTCAGTGGTTCAACCACAGGAGTCATTTTTTGTTTTTATAATTTACAACATCATGTAAAAAGCAGAGATAAAGTTAGAAGTATCGAATTTTTTGATCAGTTGACAGCTGTCAGTTTTCAAGGGAGAATTTCAGTTGTTTGTAATGACTGACTTTTATATGGTGTTCCAATTTTCGCACATTTTTATTCTATTTATTTTGTTTGAAAAAATCATTTATTATATTTACGTTTTTTTTTCTTTGTGTTAATCGACATATATTAACCAGTATATTAACGCATATCATTTAATATGATTGTGAACGATACACCCGGTATACTACTATAGCAATCGGTGAAGTCGTTTTCGTTAGAAAGCGTAGCAAAAAAGCAAACCGCCATCCTATCAGACTGTTTGTAAGGAAAAAAATCTTATTGAAAAATAATAAAATAACTCAAAACCCCCGACTTAACCCAATTATATAGGAATATCCGTCGGGAGCTGCCATTAAACCAGCTAAAGGATTCTAGTGCCGTGAATACAATTATTGAAGAATTGTAGATGTTTAACGATGACATAAAATACACTCAATTAATTGTTGAAATTTCATATAGAAAAGGCAGCCCCCGACGGTTATTCCTATATAATTGGGTTAAGTCGGGGGTTTTGAGTTATTTTATTATTTTTCAATAAGATTTTTACCGTCGGGGGTTTTTTCAAAATTTTTAATTTTGCTTAATTTTATTTCAGACTTTTTAGAGAACATATACGAATTATAGTCTATATAATATGTTATTGCAATATTATTTTGCACCGATATTGTAGCGCCCTCTAGTGAGTTACAGGCGTAATTTTTATTATTTGGGAACATGCATTAAGCACGTACACATTGCTGATGAAAACAGAATTGTAATCGGACGTTTTGATTATATTGTAACATTGTTTGGCACTAATATTGTGGCGCCCCCTAGTGATTAATAGCCATGACACCTATCTAAGAACATGAACTCATCGAACACAAAATCGTTATTGAAAACCGCATCAAAATCGGATCATTAGTTTAGAAGGTAGGTGGGAACATTACTTTGCTCTTTTGCACTAATATTGTGGCGCCCCCTAGTGAGTTACAGCCATGACACCTATCTAAGAACATGAACTCATTGAACACAAAAACGTTATTGAAAACCGCATCAAAATCGGATCATTAGCTTAGAAGGTAGGTGGGAACATTCCTTTGCTGTTTGGACTAATATTGTGGCGCCCCCTAGTGAGTTATAGCCATGACACCTATCTAAGAACATGAACTTATCAAACACAAACCCTTTATTGAAAACCGCATCAAAATCAGATCATTAGTTTAGAAGATATGTGGGAACATTACTTTGCACAAACGCACACACAAACACACAAACACACAAACACACAAACACACAAACACACAAACGCACAAACGCACATCTCTCACCCTAAACGCATATACCTGCTCCGTTCCGTCGTGGGTAAAAAGGGGACTGATGACTGCTTGCTGATCTCCTGAATAGCCGCAGTAGTTGATATTGGCCCTGGACCCAATTATAAACTAAACCTTAAACACGACAGCAAAAATAATTAAACCTATATAGATATCGATGTGACTTTCCCACTATTATTTTGGTAGGCTTACTTTATTTTGTACTCCTTTGTGGCTTGTTAGGTGACATTTGCCAAGCCTGTGCCATCCTCACGCCACTATATTCTGAGAATTCCCAAGAAAGGTTGACTTTAGGCTGTTAGCTGTAAATCCTCACTGGTCGTCACTTGTTTTCAAGGTGGATTCGTGGTTTCAGTCTTACACAACAACTTACATAATTATGTGTCATGGAAATTGGTTCTAAGAAAATTATGTTAGTAAAATTATTTCCTGTTTTCTTGTAATCAGGAAAATGTCTTATCATCGAAAGTGTGAGTCACATCTTCGTCCGGATGTTTTGATAATAAGGAAATTAATAGACACCTACACTAATTAGGTCAATGGTATCATCATCATCACAGTCAAATCTAAAAGACAATAACATCCTCTATTGTTTATATTAATGATGATTGACGAATACGATTAGGAAAACCGATTTTTTTAGGTATCCATTTCATTGATACAGTAGAACAGAGGTAGCCACATCCTATTTACTTTAAAATTGATATTTAATGATCAACGTCTGATTGGGGTAAAGTAATATTTACCTACTACAATGACTACAACTATGATGAAGTGTAATTCATAGTTGCAACACCTGGATGTTGCTATAGGTAGCGTCAGTAAGTGGTCTCCTGCGTCCTGTGGGAACTACTTCATGCACCATTCTTTCTTTCTTCATATGTAACAGTAAAAAATTTTTTTAAATCAGCTTCGATATTTGTTACATGCAGACATTTTGTAAGTCATATTAAGATATTAAGATTCGACTTGACACCATCTTAAGTGTATAACAGAGCGATAGTGCATATAGCGACATCTATGAATTTGAAAGCATATCTATATTCACATATTGATTCAAGATCACAAATTCTTTATTGTGCTTTCAATTTTGAATATTAACTGTCAAAGTAATTTAAATAGCTACTTTCAATACACAATTTTGGCTTTACTTACAAGTTATTTTTGGTTTAAATATTTTTCGTACTTTCATAAAAGGTTTGTGGTTTTACACTCTAGGTATACCTCGGCATTTCGTTTGTGGTACCACGAATAGTATTGGAATTAAAATGTATAAAATTAAACCGATTGAGATATACGAAAATAGCTTCCTGTGGATAGCGGTCAACCCAATTAATACTTTACTGACCTTTATAGGTGTGACCACAGAAATTTTGAATGGAATCTCCAACAACTATAAATAGGGATATGAATAAAAATATCTGAGTATTATTCTTTCCAGAATATATGTGTCACCGTAAGATTACAAACATCGTTAGATTACAATCTATCTCGAGAGATTGTAATCTGTCGAATTATTGTGAACCGTAACATCTGATTGCAATTTAACGCATGATTTTTCGCTATATTATAATCTATCGATGAGAAATTGTCAAATTGTCAACTGTCCGAAAGCTCTCTCTGATTGGTCAGTCTTTTTGTAAGATCGACCAATCACGACCAGCCGTTCTGTTCCCATGGAGTTCCCGTAGAGTTAGGAATGAAATAGAGGTGTCAGTTAAATAAAATAAATGCTCTTCAAAAATTCTTCAAGTATTTATTATTTAGTACGAGTATGTAATTAATATTCCTGACATATTATGGAGGGAACAAATTGTAACGAAATATTTATTCTTCAAACACAAATTGAAATTGGAAAATTATAAGAAACTTTTATAAAAAAAAAAACAAAACAATTAGGTAGTTTGTCTTCAAACACAAACAAATATTTAAAAAAAAGCCTCTTATATAAAAAAGGGTACTTAATTTTGTCCTCAAACAATTTAAATTGGACAATTATAAAAAAAAACTTTAAAATAATAAACAATCATTTTATCCTGCAATTCAAATGAAAATGAAAAATATAATTTTACTATTTTACTATTTTCATTATGCCCACTGTAATATTTTTGTAGCTCTATGGTAAATTCGTTCGGATTAACAATATAATTTTTTTCTGATTTATTTTGTTGACCAGGCTCAATATCCGACATGGCTAATATTATTTAATGAGAACACGTAAGTTTCCACGCATAATATATACAAATATTAAAACACGAGAAATTAATGTAATTTAGGTTATGTTCGGAAACTAACACTAATTTGTTGGTTTATCGTTCAAACTGCTTTTCTTTGGTTAATCACAGATAAATTTTACATCCTCAACACTTTTATATAACTAATTCTAAAGATATAAGTTATTTTCAACAGGAAATCAATTTATAATCACGAAAACACAGTTGTTTACACAATCGACAACAAACGAAATAGACAAACAAAATGGCGAATGCCGGAGCGGCGGGGGCACATTACGTTCTACCAATCAGCGCGCAAGATGCATTCCGTTCTACACCAGTTGACAATTTGACCGCTTTACATTGATAGATTATAATATAGCGAAAAATAATACGTTAAATTGCAATCAGATGTTTCGGTTCACAATAATTCGACAGTTTACAATCTCTCGAGATAGATTGTAATCTAACGATGTTTGTAATCTTACGGTGACATATGTATATTTTTAAATTCAGGAACACATTTTTTTAAACTTTTTTTTTGGCATAAAACTTGCACGTCCCATGTTGGTTTATTTATATTTCTTTACCACAGGATAACCTTAAAAATATTTTGATAAACGACAAAATCAGTGACTCATTCATGATTCATATTCAATGAGTAAAAAAACCAAATGCTTTTCTTGGATTTTCAAAAATTATCAGAAAATACGCTTGTTTTTTGTTTTTCCCCGTAATTTAACAAAAACACGGAAGCATATGGTCTAGCTACCTTTATTTGGTCTACCCATACTAAAATCAGGAAAATACGTAAAGAATTTGGTTTATACTAAATCTGGGAGGTCATATTCGCACTTTAGGTCACTTTGCATTTCTGATGTTGTCGTGTTTTTTGACTCCTTGAGCAGGGTTCGTTCAGATTTTACCGACAAGCTTTGATTTTCCAAAGGAAAACTTAACAATATATTGAACCATTCAACTGTAATGATAATAGAACCATTATCGATTTGACCAATGGACGGCAATATCACGACTGGTTATGGTACAGTTATAGTGAAATGGTGCAATTCACCCATAGTAAACCAAAGAACAAAACACTACTGCTCACGGGTGGAGCCTAAAATGAAACTATTTTTAGGGTTCCGTAGCCAAAATGGCAAAAACGGAACCCTTATAGTTTCGTCATGTCCGTCTGTCCGTCTGTCCGTCTGTCCGTCTGTCACAGCCGATTTACTCGGAAACTATAAGTACTACAGTGATGAAATTTGATGGGAATATGTGTTGTATGAACCGCTACAAAAATATGACACTAAATAGTAAAAAAAAGAATTGGGGGTGGGGCCCCCCATACATGTAACTGAGGGATGAAATTTTTTTTTTCGATGTACATACCCGTGTGGGGTATCAATGGAAAGGTCTTTTAAAATGATATAAAGTTTTCTAAAAAACATTTTTCTTAAAGTGAACGGTTTTTGAGATATCAGCTCTCAAAGTCGTAAAAAGTATGTCCCCCCCCCTCTATTTTTATAACTACGGGGTATAAAATTCTAAAAAAATAGAGGTGATGCATGCTAATTAACTCTTTCAACGATTTTTGGTTTGATCAAAGTATCTCTTATAGTTTTTGAGATAGGTTGATTTAACTGTAATTTACGGAACCCTTCGTGCACGAGTCCGACTCGCACTTGGCCGGTTTTTATTTACTAAAAGGTATTAGGATAGAGAAATACAAACTGAACATTATAAGACAAAAGGGAGTATAGTAGCCGGCATATAACTTGGCAAGGATTTGGGACCTTTAGTAAGTGTGAGCTCGTACATACTGCCCTAAATTATACAAAAAAGTGGCGCCCGTTATTGCTTGTGCATTATTCTATGGTTATTGACATCATTTATTGGCGATTATGTATGCTTGAAAAAAATAGGACCTATTTTCATCTCACGATTCTTGCCAAGTTACGTGACGGAAACTATACCTACGTGATGTGACCAGGTAAAAAAATAGGACACATTGAAGCAACCTTGCAAGCACACAAAAATATTGACTCAACAACTATTTACCGAAGTAATCTAACCTGACACGTTAATAGCTATTCTAAATTATTTATTTTTTTACTCACAAGATAAGAATGGCTCGGAATTTATCCTTGACCTACACCTTAATGGCTGTATCTAAAAGAATTATTTTCTTTGGTATTAGAAGGGATACCAATTGATCCCTCTTTTGTCATTAGTTCTTGCAAAATAATCCTTGTATCGGCGCGGCGCTGTTTTCCGGGAATTTGGTTTTATTTATAACCTGCTTAATTTTGTACATTTCGGAAGGTTTGTATCTATCCCTTCTTTATTTTTGTAGACATTTAACTAAAGCTAAATATATTGATTGATATATTTATATTTTGATATATATTGATTGATAACACAAATTCATGATCACAAAAAAATAATTAGTGTTGGAAATGTAACATTTTACAATAACCACATTTTATTTTTAAACTGAACTTTTAAATAAAAAAAAGCTTACCTATCAAATAGAGTAGCTACAGATATACTTACCACTTAGTCTTTTCCCAAAAACAATCATATTGCAGACGACATGATCAAAGAGTATTTTACTAATTAGTATTTCCTAGTCCAGAACTTTTTTATATATTTTCACTTAAAAATGGCGTAATTTGGCCGCAGCAAGACTGAAACCCAAACCTAGTTAGGAAAAAAGCGAGCACATAAAACTGAACCAAAACTCGTGCTCACAAATTTTTCGTCTAGTTTGCAAGTTTTTTAAATTACTTTCTGTATAATCTATGTTCATTTTTTTCTCAAAATCTGAGCTTTGACTGAATTTAAACCTAGTTTTATTAAAATGAAAAACTACGTTATTCTACATTTCACATTTTATTCTAATCGGGTCTTTCAGTCAATATTTGTCTTCCTTTTCATATTTCAAAGTTATTTGAGGCTTTGTAAATAACGAGTGATACTCAAAGATTGTAGGACCCCATAACTTTGGGGTTTACTTTCAGCTAAAGTTCCCTAAGCTCATATCACTATTTCATAAAATAATAAAAATGTCATCTACGTAACGTAGGGCATACAACAATATCCTCTATAGTTGGATAACATGATCTGTAGCTATCTATATAATCTCCACTGACGATAAATGCGGTTCTCCATAGTAACGAAATAGCATTTGATACGAAATCTTCCGAAAACGTGTCAAAAATATAACTTAAATTAGGTCTTATATAATAAAATGTATTCGAATAAAAATAGTTTTTTTAGGAACTTGTTTCGAATAAAAATTATAAGAAATACCAGAAATATAGCAATAAAGTTCGCTAAAAGATATTTATTTAGTAAAATGCGATAATATCAGATTAGGAACCTTAAGAACACTGCCTAACCTTTGAACGTTCAGAGATGAGCAAAACACGTGTACTAAGATTATAATTATGTTACCATGGTCCCAGTATATAATAATACGTATCCCGTTTTTATTCCTACATAACAGTATAATGTGGCAGCCGAAATGACAAAGTTTATCTACATAATTTAAAACATAAGAGTACCTTTAAATTAGACGGCGTTACAATAAAACCTTACAATAAAACTGCAATCTACATATGTGGCAAAAGAGGCGAAATAACTGTACTACATTATCTTGCATTGCTTGCTATAACCAAATATCGTTTAACTTTTTTTCACTCTTCCATATTTAAGAATACATATATATAGCTCCATTTCCATTCATAAGTTTTACGCTTAATAGACTAAGAATACGCTTAATAGATAGGTATGCTAAGTATATAACATTCTCCCTAACGCAGAATATCTACCAGTGTTTAAAAACAATAACGACCGCTCTTTTGACTCTTACACATCCAGTTAAACAGAATTACTTTGGTGAGACAGATTGTCAGATTTTCTGACTTCTAACTACCTATATGTAACGGTGGTCAAAGTCTACAAATGACAGCTGAAACTGGTTTTACTTATGATGATAACTGGTCACCCATCCACGAATCGACAGCGGCAAGACCAACTTTACCTTGTGTCATTCACCACGTGATGTTACCTAGCAACACGCTTCTTCATTGTTCATTCATTCTCAGCCAATTTTATTCAATCAATTCAATTTTGTATGGCCATTAAGGCGAGGAATTGGTCAACAATAATTCCATAACCGGCACGCGCATCTAAGGCGCCAAAAGGGGTCGGAGCGTCTGAGCGGGGCGAGGATAACAATACGCGCGCTAGCTTATAACTAAAAGTCGTAAGCGACAAAATGGTTTTGTAATTTTATTATTTAGAAATGATAATTTGATAAAAATTCCTTCTACAATTTTAAAGAGTATGTATATACTCAACTACTAAAAAAGTTAAGAGGCTTAAATCGGTCCCGTTTGCCCATAATATGTGAATCTCTTTTTAAAAAGAGGTATGTTTGATATATTTTCTCTGTTATAAAAGTTACCTAATCATGTTTTGACGTCTAACAAAATAAGGTTTATATCATGAACTTTCAGGTAACCAAGTTGTATTTTGATCCGTTTTGTATTTACTGAGAAAAATTGAGATCCTTGGCGCCAAAAATTCCAATTCGTCCTCTTAATATACGTCATAAGACATGAGTAATTAAAATTAATTATTCTTTATCACTTAAGCTGTGGTTCGTTGTACCTTTCAGTAACAAGGATGTGACCATGACCATGAATTTGTACGTCTGCGAACGATTTAAATTATTATTTTGCTAGTAAATGTAACTGGTTTTGTTTAAGTACTTACGTGCGTGTTTTTTAGGGTTCCGTACCTTTCGTTTTTTTCAATCAAATCACCCCTCCCGCTGTGGGTGCAGCGTGGGAGAGTCAGTCTCTTACTGACTGAAACTCACCATGTTCTTTCTTAAGAAGTGTATGTACCGGGGTCGCGGTAACTCTTTTGAACAATCCCATAGCCGCGGCAGGCCCTGGCCCACTGGCGTTTGCTGATTCTCTTTGAGGAGCGCGGAGGACGATGAGCTACTCGAATACTAGGACTTCGCTGTCCGTCTATCCGTTTGTCACCAGGCTGTATCTTTTATCTCTCAAACCGACACAAAAAAAATACCGAAAGCTAGAATAAAGTAACATTTTGGGGACCATACAACACACGTGACTCAGGCCATTTTATAAATAATGGTTCGGGACCCTTCGTGCGCGAGTCCGACTCGCAGTTGCCCGGATTTTTTTCTTCATACAAATATTTTTTTTCCAACTTTTTAAAATTCCTTATCTGGTTTAATTAATTGCGATACGTAGGTATTACATACAATTCTTATGAAATTGGTGTTTCTGTTGCATGACAGGTTTTTGAAAATATTTTTAATGACGTCATTTGTGTCTTTTACAGTGTCACGGATCTTGTCAATGGCCAGTGAATTATTGGTTTCGTTGATAAAAGCTTTTTAGGCCTATGTAGTCCCACTTCTGGGCAAATGTCTCGTTTCGTTTCGTTTTAAAACCTTTAGAAAATGGTCTCACCTTAAAATATGTTAATTACGAGCCTCATATTGCCTATTTATTTTTTTTGCATTCTTCTCAATTATAACTGGTTGCCTTCCTCAATATTTTTTGTTCTGTTTATTATTAACGGTCAATTTTTTGTAGCTAAGTCTTTATCACTAAGCCAGTTAGAGCAACGTAGTTGAAGGATCATCGAATTAACGGTTAGAAATTACTAGCTTGTACCAATGTATTACTATTGAGTTTTAGTCCAGATAAAGTGTTTTTTCAGTGTCATAAAATAAATCAGTGTGTTATCATATTCCAATTTCCATCGGAATATGCAAATAAGTGCGTAGCGAGTGCACCTGTGGCGGCGCATAATGATATTATGTTTGTGCTGCAAAATAATATCCAACGCAGCTGAATGATCTCCAAACAACGACCAAAACACAGTCTGGAGGACATTGTCTCCCTAAAAATCCAAAGCAAACTTACCTCTCGTAATCTCACAATTTTCAAGAGTACTACAAAACTTTTAAAACACTACGACATTTTCATTGCAATAATTTGTAGATGCGAACTTTGTAGTAAAACTGTGACTGTGAGGCATTGCAGTGCAAGAAAGTTTGTCTTTAGTTAGATGGAAGGAAAGTTGGATTGGGAATAGACTAAAATGGCTGAGCGCAAAGAGTAATCGCGGGGATGTCGTCCTGAATTTGTACGTTCGTTTCTTTACTTGTGTTGGTACTCTTTCTATGAAAATGTTTTGTCTTTAATTAATGTGTACAGTAATATCACACAGCTGGAGCATTTGTTTGCTTTTTATATTTCATAAACTTTAATAATATGGATATACAAGTGGTTATGTCTTTTTCCAGTTTTCTATCCATCGGTATCTCAAATGTTGTCGAAATCCGTTAATCCGTGAAATCTGGTAGACTATCTCCAGCATGAAAGTGTTGGTATTTTACTCAGTAGCCATTACCGCTAATACCCGGTTCCAATAAACGAGAAACAATTGTGTTACGGTCAGTAATTCTTAACAATAAGCCTCACAGCCGGGCTTATAAGGCTGGACAGACCACAGATCTAACAAAAGTTTATTTTCCTAAATAAATGGTAGGTCTGTGGCCAGCCTTAACAGCAGTAAGCAACACATTTCTCTATCGTAACATAATGAAGTAAGCCTGTCCGTAACGTCACGCGTTAGGTAACACCTTTGCAACGGTTGCTTATATACGTTACCTTGACCAGCCTTGACATTTTAGCGTATTAACATAATATATAGGTACTTAACATGAAGTTTGATTCGAGAGATTTAAAAATGATTTCGAAAAAACAACATATATTATATTTTAAATCTTCTTATTAAGTGAGCTGCAAGTTTTAGTACCTAACGAATGCTGTCTATGATATCAGAGACTTTGCAAAATGAACTGAAGACTTTTGACTGGGATTTGTAACAACGACTGCTATTGAGCAGCATTCGGGGACGCCAGTTACGGGGGTTTAACACCGTCATCTTCCAGACTCTGGGATGCTTTGTGAAAGTTTCTAAAATGTACTAAGCGATTTCGGCCTGATCCAGGAATCGAACTAAGTCATCGTGCATGACAGTCGCGCTTGCTACCACTGCAACCGTAATAGGTAAGTGCTAAAATGCTTCTGGCTGGTTTATCATTGTTTTCATTTTGTGTAATATTATTTCCTCAACCTTCTAATTTTGATCACAAGGTATCGCATTTACCTACTTTTAGAAAATTCTACGAATGTTCGTAATATGTATGTAAGTAGGTACTTTGATATATTTTCAGTAATTTGGGCTTTTGTTCCAAGGTTACTCAAGGATGTTAGTGTATATACCGAGAAGTTTATAATATCTTTGATAGTCTCAAATGTCTCTTAACTTTTCCTGCGAATTTGGTCTTAGCTACAATATTATCATTTACTTAAACCATTCTTTGAATTGCAAGTAATTCCTTAGAACGACAGATGGGGTTATTCAGTTTGACAAAATTATGATTTATATCCGTGTTTTTATAACAAGTTAATAACAATAATATTTTGATGAACCTACTGCGCAGATTTGAATACATATATTATGCGTACGGCGTTTGAGCAGGAAGCGAACAGTAAAATCATAATAATCTTTTTTATGACAGAGCCTACTCACACGGCGAATAGGAAATCTAATCGTCCCACGGTTGTCGTAAAAGATATAAAAGGATTATTTTTATTAGGACCCATAGCCTTTATGGGGTTGTTAGACATGCTGAGATTTCTAAGCACGTGCCTTGATTACTTCGGCTTTTTGCAATGATAACAAAAATAGGAAAAAGTTGTAATGTCCATTCTTACACAAGTTACATTTATGAGGAATCCATGGTCAAAATCAACGTTACTAAAAATATGTAGTAATAGAGAGTGTTATAATCTATGTTTTCAACTGAACGGGTCATACAAAGAGCGTTGATTGATTTTAGTTTTTACGCGGTTTTGGGAAGGAAATACCCCAGAAGACCCTTTCCGCAGTAGTTGTTGGTACTTGGCGTTTATGCAAACGTAGTGTAGGACGTCCTGCTGCACAGTGAACCGAAGATTTTAAGAAGATGGCGAGCAGTGGATGGATGCAGGCGGCCCAAAGCCTAGATTTTTGCTCATTGGGCAATTTTAACGTTCAGCAGCGGAAGGCAATAGGCTAATATGATGACATTGTACATACAAGTTCGTTGTGCTATATTTTGGTAAAGTAAATAAACGTTGGGAGTCTCATGCCCGTTTTCACCAACAACCTCTTACCGTTTCCCTATCTAAATGCTACTTTTAATAAGGACCCCTCCCAATTTGACACCTACCTAAATTCATTTTCACCACACTTATACATGGATCCCTTAAGTAAGTGACAGATTACTAGTTCTACAAACGATAATGCAAAGTCGATATTTTATCGATAAAATGATTTTTCTGTACTTCTTAAGAAACAAACGTCTATCGAGTATATATTACTAAAGCCTGTGAGTTTTTTTTCTTGTGATGTTATTTTAATTTAACTTAAACTACATTACGCTATGTTTTATGCAATAAAACAGTAAAGAGGTTTTCTATAGGTGAATTTTTACCTATGTCATTCGCACGTTTGTCAAATTGACTGATGTGTATGTGTACATAGAGTGAGGTTAATTTTGGGTTTATTATTGTTGAATAGATAAGTTTATTTTGGCAGAGAAGAGAAAACGAGGATAAACCTTTCTTACAGAAGAAAAAGACAAGCTAGTGAAATTGCTGACGTCTCATAGAGACACAATATTAAACAAAAAAACGGATGGGACCACGAACGAAGCCAAAAACAAAGCTTGGATCCAGTCACAAATAGTTTTAATGCGATAGGAACCGTTTACAGGTAAATGTGAATAAATCTGTGTATAATAATATAGTGTATTAAGATTTTGCCGTTCAACTGTGTTCCTTGTTTTACTGTGGGCTTCATTGTATTTTTGTTCTCCATGAGTTGATGGATTTAAGTATGGGGTTAAAATTATAGATTTATTATGTTTATTTAGTTTCAGGTGGTGCGAGAAATTGGAAAGACGTGTAAAAACATGCTGCGCCCAGCCCACCCCAAATTGAATTGGTGCAGGAGGATGATGATAATGTTTGGTACATCATATGAGGACTAATATTAAAATATTTGTTTACTATCTTTGTTTTAATTTACATAATTTATTATGTTCAATGTTAGCCTACTTCTTACCTCCAGAGGGTATCCCCTATCACCTAGGAGATAGGCTCCTCCAAATTCACCATTTTCGAATCATTGGTATCTACTGCAGTTTTGGTATTTAAGGCCTATTCAAACCTGAGCGATATTCGCTGCCGCTGTGGGTAGAGGTAGATACCGCGCGGGTTTCGCTCAGGTATTTAGTATCAAGTATAGTTACCGGCACGGATATTGAGCTCTCGGCGGAAGAGTGGGGATCGCTTTGCGCACTGTACACATAAGGCAATAACCCAATAAATGGCTTCTGCGCAGGTGAAGGTCAGGGCTCAATATCCGTGCCGATAACTATACCGCGGCTAGAGCGACCTGAGCGATATTTACTGCCGCTGTGGGTAGAAGTACATACTGCGCGGCAGCAGCGGCATACATCCCGAACATCAACAGTAATATTATCGCATACCCACTAGGTTTTCTCAGTCGCAGGTGGTAGCGAATACCGCTTAGGTCTGAACAGTCATATTACCGCATACCCACAGGGTTTTCTCTGCCGTAAACGGTAGCGAATACCGCTTAGGTCTGAATAGGCCTATAGTTGTCCCGGCCACCGCGAAACTACATCAGTGATTACCAGATTTGCATCTGTTATGGTCTGTGTATTTATGGACATGCAGGACTTCCTATTTTTGAATAATTCTGCGACATCACGACCTAGCAAGTGCATTCATAGCAAGTGATAACCTATAATCTTATAAAAAAGTCATGATCATCGTACTTATTTCTCAGTCATCTGCTCTTTCACGTAAGATGGGTACGTGGTCTTCTAATGATTATTATTTTACATATCCACAACCTCCACAGCTTCCAAACTTTCTAAAAGTTTACGTTTCATTTCACTATCCATCGCCAGAAACGGTTCAAAATATGTTTGTAGTCGGTCATGATAATGATAGGAGTTGTTTAAGCAGGCATCAATCGGGCCCCCAGGTTTAAGTGAAATTTTAAGGTTATAATTGACACCTAGGCTTTGGTGAAAATGAAATTCTTATTAAGTGTTCCGTAAATGCTCCCTAAATTTAGATATTCGTTGGTGAAAACGGGCATCAATGCCTTGTCTTTGTACATTGTAAAATATAAACAAAACATAATACAATGTAGTATTATCGGTTATTGTACGTCTGAGTTTGTTTATATTTTGAGGATAAGGTTAAGATCAATGTTCCCCCAAAACACGTATTACTTAATGGATTATCGTTTACAAATTCATTGTGAATGCTTTGAGACAAATAAACATTTTTTTTTGTATTTTCAAAATATTATTGTGGGCAATTAAGAAATTCATATTGTATTTTTATTAGAGTTCGTTGTCCGGTAGATGTTATTATTTGTTATTTTGGGACGCATTTTCTGGCATTGCAAAGCGAATTTTCATAATTTTAACTAAGGTTTATTTATTCTGTATAAAATAGAGCGAATATCTATATTTAAAAGCTTAAAAAAAACCTGATTTTTAACTCTCTTCTCATCATCCTCCGAGCCTTTTTCCCAATCCTGTTGGGGTCGGCTTCCAGTCTAACCGGATTCAGCTGAGTACCAGTGCTTTACAAGAAGCGACTGCCTATCTGACCTCCTCAACCCAGTTCCCCGGGCAACCCGATACCCCTTGGTTAGACTGGTGTCAGACTTACTGGCTTCTGACTACCCGTAACGACTGTCAAGGATGTTCAATGACAGCCGGGACCTACAGTTTAACGTGCCATCCGAAACACAGTCAATGGTGTCTAAGATATACTTAGAAAGTACATACAAACTTAGAAAAGTTGCATTGGTACTTGCCTGACCTGGGATCGAACCCGCGCCCTCATACTTGAGAGGTTGGTCCTTTACCCACTAGACCACCACGACTTCTTTTTTTTAACTCTTTTTTAACTCTCTTCTGTTGGTGTAATAAAAATGTAATGTGAAGTTACAAAATGATTTACATTAGTTTTTATTAAAAAGCAAATTTATATTCGCCTTATTTCAAAACGAAATACGTACCACTACGACTAGAGATTAAAACCAGGCCAATTACTCAAGGCTGCTACAAATATTTAGGATTTTAAATTTAGCGTTTTAAACATAGATTTCCTAGATTTTTTTTTCAGGCTTTATTTACAGTCATTTAGGAAAGTCGCTCCTTATTTAAGACATAGACAGTATATAAAGTCGTGAAGGACAATGACCTTTCAGCATCACGTAGTAGGTATCTACTTTTCAGTTTTGGAATGTCATAAAATTATGTAAGTAAATCTATACTAATATTATAAAGAAGAAAAACTTTGTTTGCTTGTTTGGTTGTAATGGATAAACTCAAAAACTACTAGACCGATTTTAAATATTCTTTCACCATTAGAAAGCTATATTATCTGCGAGTAACATAGGCAATATTTTATCCCGGTGCGGGCAGTAGCTCCCACGGGACGCGGGTGAAACCGCGGGAAAACGGCTAGTTTAATATATGTAGAAGAATTCCAAAGTGATTTAATCAACATAACTACATATTATATTTATTTATGGATCCAATAAAATGCTAGCCAAAAAGTAACTACCTAGTTGCTATTTTTAGCTTATTGCAAAATTCATTTATGTACAATGTACACATACCCACCTGCTCCGAAAATTCCGCAATTTTGACCTCCAACTTCACAAGCAGTTCAGATAAAAAAACAGGAACTAAATGTCTATATTAATACATATATTTACGTATATGACCCATACACTGCAGACTAAAAAGTCGGGCAACAGTTTGCCCGATGGTTGGAAAAAATACTTTCTTAAGAAAGTCGTGAATTTAATAAAAGTTTTAGTCGGTCTGATACTTGTCAAATACCTGATCGTTATGAGCGAACTACCATATATTCATGTCCTTACTAATTTATGAGCCCGCACAAACTGTCGGCCGACTAAAAGTTTGCAGTTTGCAGGTACTCTATAGGTATGTAGGTATGTATAGATTGAAATCTGGTGATGTTTTGAGCTAAGTTCTTGGAACATTTTACCGGAACTACACGACATGTAAAGGTCAGAAAATACTACGGAAATATACTTACTTACATATTATTGTTGTGATAGTATCAAGGTGAGGACTAAATGTTCTGTGGTTAAGCTTTAGAGAAACTAGCCGTGTTCTTCTGTTTTACTTATATTTCGTGCTAGTTTCGTGCATTGGTGTAAATTGCACTATGCATGAAATGTAGGTAGGGTAAATAAGAACTAAAATTAAGTAAATTATAATATGAGATTTATT
The DNA here is from genome assembly GCA_963856015.1 of Helicoverpa assulta. Classification (NCBI taxonomy): domain Eukaryota; kingdom Metazoa; phylum Arthropoda; class Insecta; order Lepidoptera; family Noctuidae; genus Helicoverpa; species Helicoverpa assulta. Next base: position 11,035,063 of record CAWLCW010000023.1, read on the forward strand.
CAAATATTTTGTGCTTCTCTAATTTAGTAACAAATATTTTTTGATGTTTAATCAGTAATGTGTATGCATTAAGGTAAAAGAATAATAAAAAGACACAATATTTAAAAGTACACATAAACATTTATTAAAATACATTTATAAATAATAACCATTAAAATTAAGATTCAGTGTTAATTAAAGATAATTATCATTAAAGCTTTAAATGGCGTTAGTACTTATAAAAAGAAAATATTTGGATAAACAGGTTTACGAAGTAATTAAAGGTTTGGTAGATAATTACAATAGGTATGGAGAAAAAAACTTAATAAAATACGTGTGGCACTCGGGGACTGCCGCGATAAAGCTATCGCATAGCGTACAATACGTCTAATCGCACGACACACAGCGCCGTGTCGAAGACTGCCGAACTGACACGACGTTAGACGATGCACGGCCTACAAGCCACACCTCCGTGCCCGTCGGAGTGGGGAGCGTGAGGTTTTTTCGTTACGGAATTTCTGGATTTGGTCCCCGCGCTGAACGCCTGCGATAGAAGCTATGCAATAGCTTAAAACCTTATAAAAACTGTACAGACACGTATTATACTATAGGTAAAATATTGAAATTACAAAAACTGATATTACAATACTATCACCATTTTTGGTCAATCTTTATATTCAAGATTAAAAAAACAACAGATATAAAAAAAAAATAAGTCTAACTACATAGGTACTGTATTGTAGCTAAAACAAAGACTTTCTTAAAACGTAAAAACCAAATAATTAATGTTCTGTTTCATCTCACAGAACAATAATAAGTCATGTAGCAAATTGATGATTTTAATTAATATTAATGACAGCGAAAGCCAACGAACTGTATGACTCCATACAATAGTAAAATTGACCTTTACTTATAAAAAATGTTAGACAAGTTTATTCGTATCACTTGTAAATAACTTTTTGTTTACTATATAAAATGATAAAAATACAATAAGTTGTACATTATTGTAATTTTTTAACTTTTACTTATAGTTAACTTAAAGTAAGTTATTTATGCATTTGCTTCATTACGATACACTACTTTTTAAAAACTTATTTTTTTCAGTGATTTTTTATAGAGAGATATATTGTTTAATAAATATAATAAAATGTTTGATTGAAGTAAATCTTAGCACTGGTTAAGTTCGTTCTGCACATAAGAGGAATTTACATTATTTAAATAACACTCCACCGTGCCGTCCTCAGGCACGGTGGAGTGATGACTTGCGCAAGACGGCTGGCAGGAGCTGGATGCAAGAAGCCGAAAATCGATCTCAGTGGCGTGCACTTGGAGAGGCCTATGTCCAGCAGTGGACTGCGATAGGCTGATGATGATGATGATGGTGACTGGTTAAGTTACTTAATGTGGCGCAACAAACATACAAATATATATATTTGCATGTATAATCATTATAATAATAGTTGCTATAGAAAATAACAGGAAGCAATTAAATCATTTGTTTAAACAAACGGATGACTATTTATAGTGTTAAAAATCTATTAATATTTACACATCTTAAGCTATTTACAGACTAAATAAAAATATATTTTTCAAGTTGACATAAAACTTAATACTAATTCTTGGCTTTAAAATAATGCTTTATTTACAAGACCTAACTTATTTAGCAAGCTTAGCTATATTAATATTTGTTATCTAAGGTGATATAATCTTACCCATATAAATAGCTACTATTTACAGAAAATCATTATTTACAGCGAATCCCATTTTTTTATCTCATATTAATTACCTACTCGAAACAGTTTAAGTGTTTGACAAATACCTACGTAAAAATGTATGTTTCATTTATTCTGGCTTTTACCACAGTATGTATATGTTTTTTATAGAATATGGTTTTATATTTCACGAGGGAATTATTTCCCTTAAATGGACGGGGACAAGATTTATGTTTCTAAACTTTCTTGCCACCAATTTTCAGCCAAATCACACTACACACACACACACACGTTACACACACGTTACACGTTAAACGACTACTATGACATATTTATATGTATAACCACGTATTTAAATATTTTACTACTACATAACCGAATCGATTTTTGTGTTATACACAATTGCAATAAAGCATTTACGATTGACTGACAAGCATTAAAATGTCCGAAATTGACCTCAATTGTGTCATGTTTACTGACATACAGACCAATATATTTGCTAAAGAACAATTGAAAGTGCATTTATAACATCAGGGTTTAAACGAACTATTCAGCTTACAATATTAGTACCTATAGATATTACCGCTCCGAAATATTTGAATTATACCTTTGGAAGTATAATGTACAAACTAAATTTTACCTACATAATTATATGTAAAACTTCATACAGTGATTTAAGCGTCAAACATAACCAAGTAAAAAAAAAATTGTATTTTAGTTATTATAGCTAAGAGAGATAAAAACCAGTCTACACAAAAATGTCTTTTCTAATGTCATGTGCAATATTTTATCTAGAAATTAAGAAACTTTTCGCAATTTCAACCGACGGTATTCATGCAATTTCTTCACCAGACATTCTTTTGTAAACATTAGACATACGTGATATTAAAAAAGATCTACGTTTTATACGAGAACAAAAGAGTACGAACTTGCGCAGATTTAATTTCACAATACATTAATTTCGTAGTTGTCATTTGGATCATTCAACTCGGGAATCGTTGCGGCTCATAATTAAAAGTTTCACATTTTTAATCAGCAACGCAATATAAATCAAATATTACTACGACACATAAATAATATGATTTATGCAATAATTTATTAATATATTCATGTTTAAACTTAATTTAGTGATATATTTATGCGATATTTCGTCTTATTCAAATGACTTGTTTTTCACTAGGAAGTACTCGTAGATTGTTTCTTTGTCCCCATTTTTGTATTAATCAGGATTATCTTTTTGGAAATATGTTTATCATATCGTTTTTACAGTCCAAACGCCTTCACGTACCTGTAAAAATTGAAACAAAATATAAGTGCATACAAAACTTGACAAGAACTATTAATTAAACACATTCTTGTGGGTCAATATTTGCCAAACTATACATGCTATCTTCCCTGTGTAGGGTAACCCCAATATTCGATCCGTCAGTATATATTGAAGATGCCCCAAAAAATGACTCCAGAAACTCGATCAACCCTCATCATTCGCTGTCAATTAATTTTGAAGGGTTATGACACCTCACCCAGCTTCTTATAATCGTAAGAAAAAGACATACATAGTGATAGAACTGTCACATTTAAGTACAGTTTAAACGTATTGCGCCATCTAATATATTTTTTACGACCACGTGAAAAATCACGTGTTACCATAAAAAAATAACATTCGTATAAAGCGCTAATCTACTACGAACTAGCCAATTAAGTATTTTTTTATGATCCTACACATAAATCTTATTGATGATTTAAGAATTAGCGAAAAAAATGAAGGACTAGGCGTCGGATTCCAAATAAGTTGGCAAACGGAACTGTTTTACAAATACTTCCCACATCCCAATAACTAATAATTATTTGTTTATTACTTATTTCCAATTACTTTATTATATTATGATAACATCTAGCTTAAGAAGTAGGAAGTAGGTACATACGTTTTTGTTTGTGCGGAATTGAAAATGCCATGGTCTGATTCATTAAGCTGGCAATTTATTAGCACAAGGTTAAGTGTTTTGTAATGGACTCCAACAGTATTTGATTAGGGTTTAGTATCGTTTGACAAAGTTTGAATGTACAATTAATGCACGTGGGAGGTAGACATCTGTCAGACATTACAATCTACGATGATTTTGTGGCTGCGTATTAAGGTGGACGCATATTTGTTCCCCCCGAACGAATTGCACTCAGAAAGGCAAATCAAAATACTTCATTATGATAGCTAACCTTCAGTTCTTTAAAAAATGAGGTAGAATATAAATAAAGGTAATAATAATAGAGTTCTCGATATCCCAATCGAAAGGATTGACCGCGCTGACGAAATGAGTTCTATTTACTTTACATCTCTTAACTCGATATGATGTTATCCAAATTCATATATTTTTCTGGGTGGGTAAAATTTTATTAGATATCTTTTGAACAATCCTAAAATTCGTTTCATTCCACGCTTTTGGCTCCAATAAATAATATGTGTGTCCGCCTTTATTGTGACCAACACCAATTGGTCTTATAAAGTTGTAATTTATCTTCATAAAATGAGACGCACATGTGCTATGAATTGCTATAAAAAATTACCACTCGTCTATATTTTTTTGTAGTTGCTCGATTACAAGACAAAAAATTGGCGTCTAAGAGGTCATTTTTTATAATTTTTATACATAGACTTTACATAGTTTTTTTACGATAGCAAAAACTAAGTAAATAGTCCACTTCTGTATGAATATAATGAAATGTAGGTTCAATAAATTATAATCAGCCGAGATATATTTTTGGTCACGTTTGAGCTAAAACGTGACCAAAAACATTCACGTGTGTAACGTTTCTTTTCCGCTTAATTAACTAAGAAAGATGCTATTTAGATTATAAACGGTTCTTGAATTTTTGTCAAACATTTATCAATAAATTAGTTCTGAAAATTGATAGTTAAAATATATGAATTTACTAAATTGATTTCTTTTGTAGAAAGTTTATTTCGAACTAATATGCATTTTACCAGTATATTTTATGAATTGTGCATGCCCAAGAAAGGACAATGCTATTCTTTGTATGGAAGTTGGGCTCAAGAGTTGTCCACGGTAACTGCATAGTGTATTATGTTCCATAGGCTTATAATAGGTCCCAGACCGAAATATTTAGAAATCTATCCCAGGAGTCCTGAGAAAATCTGGTTTGACTCTTATTAAATATTACGAAAAATATGCTTACTAACTCTTAACTATTTCACTTTTATTATCTTAATTGAAATGCATTATAATATTAATCGACAAATACGAGGTATTGAACGAGAATTTTTTTACCGACTTCAAAAAATGGAGGAGTTTCTCAGTTACTTTGTATTATTTTTACGTTTGTACGTGCATAACTCCGTCGTTTACCAACCGATTTAAACAATCATTTTATTGTTTGAAAGAATTTACTTTCCAAATGGTTCCTTTGTTATTCGGTCCAGGGTCTGGTGATAGAAACCTTAAAACAATAGGGAACTCTCGGAAATTGTAAGCACATATCGAATAAAAACTTGTCATTCGGGTATATGTCTCCGACACCACAAAACAGTGGAGGTTAAAACCTGACCTGACGATGGAGACGACAGTGAGACGAGGGAACTCCTCAACGGTATCTATTTACAACCTCGTGTTTGAGCTTATTTTATTCGTCTTGATAAGATTTTTCCATTGCCATTACGGATATTAATTGCATGGCGCTACACGAACTTAGGACTGATTGTGGTAGATAGAGACTGAAAAGCAAGAGAAACAACAATTTCCTTTAAACGTCTATTCCCGTTTTTTATCCTATTAACAGTGAAACCACTAACTATCTGAATGTTATTTCAAGAAAAGAGGTTGTTAGGTTTGTGGCTGCTTAAAATGGCTGGCTAACATTAGAACCGGTTTTTCTCGGGATCTCTGGGACCGATTTCAAAAATATTTGGATTCCGTCTTAAGAGTGAAGTAAAGAACCTATTTTAACCATTCCCACTACTGGGCAAATGGCTTGGGCTTTATAAAGTGACTGTTCAAGTTGAACATTAGAACTGGTTTTTCTCGGGACCTCTGGGACCGATTTCCAAAATATTTGGATTTCGTGATAACAGTGAAGTAAAGAACCTATTCTAACCATTCCCACTACTGGGCAAATGGCTTGGGCTTTATAAAGTGACTGTTCAAGATTAACATTAGAACCGATTTTTCTCGGGACCTCTTGGGCCGATTTCCAAAATATTTGGATTTTGTGATAACAGTGAAGTAAAGAACCTATTCTAACCATTCCCACTACTCGGCAAATGGCTTGGGCTTTATAAAGTGACTGTTCAAGATTAACATTAGAACCGGTTTTTCTCGGGACCTCTGCTACCGATTTCCAAAATATTTGGATTTCGTGTTAACAGTGAAGTAAAGAACCTATTCTAACCATTCCCACTACAGGGCAAATAGCTTGGGCTTTATAAAGTGACTGTTCAAGTTTAACATTAGAACCAGTTTTTCTCGGGACCTCTGGGACCGATTTCCAAAATATTTGGATTTCGTGTTAACAGTGCAGTAAAGAACCTATTTCGACCACTTTCACTACTGGGCAAATGGCTCAGCCTTTGTTAAGTGACTATCTATGAAGAACATTTGAACCGGTTTTTTTCGGGACCTCTGGGACCGATTTCAAAAATATTTGGATTTCATGTTCAGAGTGCACTATGGAACCAGCTGGAACTACTCCCACTGCTGGGCAAACTTTGAGCCCAGACCCTGGCATTGTCCTTTCTGATGTATTTAGGAATACTTATACATACTTAGATTATGACAGACAGGCATTATAAACAAAGCAATATTAATAGACCTTATTAAGAAATGTAAATATTTATTTTTTTCAGTCTATTCGTATCAATTGAGATGCAGTTTTTTAGATGCAAAGCTGGTCCAGTTTTAAGTGAAGTTTCCCTCTAACTTAACCCTCCCCAAATTCTAGAAGCATCGTGAACTAGACACAGAAATCAACAAACCGTAACCGCAACTCAATAACCTGCATAATAAACATTAACACGAAGAAATATCGTACAAATGTATGGAAAGTGCTATTTCAACACGCGATGCGCGCGCTTCGAGACCGGTTCGTTCACGCGCGGTGCAACGCAATCCGATGTGTGTCGGCATTTTATTGTAGACGTTAATGCTTGTTATTTGTAATTGTTTGTTTTTATGCGACTGTTAGAAGTTGGAGAAGGAATAATGTAGGCATTTGAACATCTTTAGCAGTGGTTACGAGTAGTCAGAAGTCGCCAAGTCTGACTTCGAGTAGCCGGGTAACTGGACCGTGGAGGTGATCGCCTCATGTAATACACTGGTCTTCATGGCCATAATACAAGCTGTTGATTTGCATCCGTGCCATAGTCAAGGACGTAATTATACTAATGATTCTCAACCCAAATCAACAAAAAAATTCGTACAAAATTTTTTGATTTTAATTTTTTTTCGGAAATCCGTCAATGTCATCTAGCCGTATTTAAACTTGGCGCGTGTGTTACTGGCCTTAAAACCGTGCTGCGCCCTCATACAAACGCAAACACAAAGCATACGCAACGATTATTCATAAATTTCATTCATAAAATTGGATTACTTCTGAAATACTATGACATTACAATGACAAAAAAAGCAGTGCATATTAGCTATTTCCCGTCAACTGTAATTCCAATCGATTATTTACGTATTTTATGTCCTCCTCCTGAAGTATGGCACAAATGCAAATCAACACCTTGTATATCTTGTTAGACTAAAATCTGATATACTATACCTAAAATAATGCAAATGAAAAAGTAACTCTATATAGAAGAACATGAGGCGTCGAAGTACTCTTAAGATTTCCCTGCGATATTTTTTCTTCTTTAGCTATATTTACTAAAACACTATAACTAATAATAAACTCCAACTAATTAGGAATGCATATAAATACTTCTCAAGAACTTTCAAAGTAGTTGGTAACTCCTACATGTCAATTATAATGGAAAGTTAAAAGCTATTTTTGAATAACTTGGTAATTTAAACTTCACTAACTTATATTGCACTCAATTAAATAGTATTACTACACCTACATACTAATTCTATTAGTTCTTGGACGTTTTATGCATTTCAGCTTATTAAAATTTTAACTGCTATTTTAAAAGTTATTTTCTTATTTATTTCGGATCGATTTCTTTAAATATTTTAGTGAGTTCAAAGCCTAGACGCATATGTTATTAGAATATTTTAATTTGAAGAAGAATTTTATAAGCCAAAAGATTTAACTTTTAAAAAAATATTAAAGACATTTTTACCTTTTATATTCCAAAAAGAAGATCTTGATCTACTAGGATTTCCAACAAGGTTAATACTTTCTTTGTAATCCAATTGGGTCAAAGTATAATGATAAATGACACCCTTAAGATTAGACTGATCTTGATTGACTGATAAGTCCCAAAATAATTATTTACTAGCTATCCCAATGGTCCTTTTGGAAATCAATAAGGGAGGCCTATTTTCAGCAATAGATGTCATGTGGTTGAAATTATGATGATGAAATTCTATTTATGATTAAACCTATAATTAATATATTTTTCTTATAAAAAAATCCTCTTCATAAAGTTTTAGTAGCTTCTTCTCAACGTGCACCCATTATATAACTCTGAAATCGTTACACAAATATAACTTTTGAAACTGCTAAACCGATAATGATGTAAGAAGATACTGTCGTAAATATGTCGTTTGTACCGCCTCTGCAATGCCGGTCAAAGTCAATGGACTCCGACTATCGAACTATGACGTTCATTGTGATATGTGGTCAACAAAGTCTTGCCAATCTCCGTTTATGAGTAGCGTATGGCAATCTTTGCTTGGGTTGATCATGTTTGTGTAGTGGCTGAACTTAAATAAATTTTGGTCTGAAAATGTGCGGTTCTGTAAAACTAGGTACCTACATTTATGCTAAAGTTTATCGAAATTATCGGTCGAAAATCATGGGTCAACTTATGAGATGGTTAAAATTGAATAAAAAATATCTCTAATTTAAAGCAGTCAAAAATACAACACTCGTTTTATTGCCGTATAAAACATACAATATTTGACGACTTGTAAAGTTCAACAAACTTTCAAACATTCGATTCGAAATTCAACACTTTCAACTCGCCAATTCCGAAGCTCACAGTTATAAAATGACGTAAGAGCCCTTCCTACCTACAACTAAAACTAACTACAGCTAAAATTCACCGACAACATAAACATCGTCAGTTTTCTTAAAACCACCGTTTAACATGACTTTACAGATCAAATTTCGAGATAATCATCATTCTCATCCTTTTTAGCACCTGGGCACAAGCCTCCTCTCACACAGAGAAGTTGAGCGATAATCACCGTGCCACACCTGCTCAATGCGGGTTGGCGATTTTAGACTTCACATCCAGGTTTCCTCGAAATGCTTTCCTATTCTTACCATTTATCAGCCAATGATGTCCAAGATTATACTTCGAAAGTACGTACAAACCTTTGAAAAGTTGCATTGGTACTTGCTTGAATCGAAGCTATCCATTCATACTTGAGAGGTTGGTGCTTTTCCCACTAGGCCACCACGACTTGTTTGAAGTAAACGGGTGTTTTAAGAAAACTGACGTTTAATATTTCGGTGTCAATAATCGTTAAGTTACCTATATCGGCACGTGTAAAATAGTCGCAAGGTCACATACGACTGGTTACTTGCGAAAGTCGAGTCTTCGTTTATAAAAATTAAATTGCCCAAGTTTAAACAACGTGTGAATGGTGTAATGGATAGGTAAATGTTCGGCTGTGACATAGAAACGGGCCGTAGCAACGCGTTGTGGAAATTGAGATACCGAGTTTGTGGTATTGTCATTGAATATATTAAATTGATCGTCTTCTATGAACTTAATTTAAAATGAATCGTCAAATAGAATTAATAAACGCACTATTGTTTGGTAATGTACAAAATATTTTTTCAATGTCACTCATCATCATCATCATCATCTCAGCCATAGGACGTCCACTGCTGAACATAGGCCTCCCCCTTAGATCTCCACAGATACCTGTTGGAGGCGACCTGCATCCATGTCAATCTAGACACACGGCAGTGTGTCCGCCAAGTTCGAGCAAAAAAAAAACGACACACCGGCCGTGGGTTATATTACACGAACCATTTCGGGCCAAATTCGACTCCCCTGTAACTCAAAATCTATTTATTTACGCATATCAAATTTCTGGTATCTGTTGAGACCCCCTCACTTATCTAAAATACAAAATTTCATGAATATACCTATTGTAGGTCTTGAGATATTGACGTCAGAAAATCGCTATTTTTACTATACACTCACTGACTGACTGATTCACTGACTCACTCATCAAAAACCTAGACCACTTCCAATGGTCGTATTGACTTGAAATTTGGCATGGAGGTAGGTCTTTATGTCAAGGTAAAGGGAAAAATCTGAAAATGGCCAAGTGTGAGTCGGTTTCAAAATAATGAAGGTGTAAAATACTCAGTGTAAATTTATACCCCTAAGGAACTAAAACGAACTAAGTTTATCTATATTTATATAATGTATCTTCGAATGGTACAAAGGTTTGTATTTAGTCAAAGTAAAGTAAAAATCTGAAAACGGCCAAGTGTGAATCACTTTCGAAAATAACGAATGTGTAACTTTGATCCACGAACATAATATATGTTAACATGTCATGTCAGTCAGTTGGTAAATCTAGTCCATTTAGTTAATCTAGTTCATTTCTTTGTAAGAAACATAGTGCATATTAAAAAATCTAAAAGATAGTATAAATGAGACATTTCTTTAACTAACTTCATCATAAGAAAAAAATAAAATAAACAACCTTACAAAAATAAATGAAATTCCACCCAAAACAAAATTGTGAAAGACTGCCAAGTTCGATAATATGGGAATGCTTCGCCTATAAAAGAAGTGAGATCTGAATAAGTACCAAGTTCTTACAAGTAACTTGGTACTTATTCAGATCTCACTTCTTTTATAGGCGAAGCATTCCCATATTATCGAACTTGGCAGTCTTTCACATTTTTGTTTTGGGTGGGATGTCACTCACTGCCAACTTTTGTCTGGATAGGAGAAAATGTAGCGTTATTTTTCTCAAATGAGTAAACCACATAAGTAGTTTACAGAATGTACAGGTGTACTGCACATTAGTAGCAGTATCCTGCGGTTTCATTAGCGTTTCGTGGAAATTACATCCCATACTGGGAAAAATATAGCCTAAATTGCACCTGAGGATAGTGTAGTGTGTTCCCCAGAGCGAAACTATTTTTGAAATCCGTTCATTAGCCTTGAGGCCTCAAGGGTACGCGCTCATTTTTTTTTAAGTTTATATTTTTATATTTAAGTATAACATAATTCAGAAGTACTTATAAATTATATGGCCTATGGCGTATTTTCATCTAAATAAATATAGTTCAGAAAATAATTTCACTCTATTGTTTTAAAGTCTGATCAAACATTAATTAAAAAGTCTTAATAAATATTAACTTTGTAAGTTTCATAGCCCAAGAATTATGAAATTAGTTTAACAATGAACAGAATTAATTAAACATGAAGATAATTCATTATTTCAAATTCACACCATTTTAATTAATTCCTTAATGTTTGTTGTTTTATTTCTGAGTAAAAAAAGTTTAGTGCAGTATCTCGAAGTTCAACAAAGCTCATTTACTTTGTCATTACATTTACAAGTAGATAATTTTTCAAACGTACACACATACTGGTCAACAAAATAAATTGCCTATAATCTCTTTCAAAATCTTTTTAGAATTACCTACAATAAAAACAGTCGAGCCATTTTATTTAAAAGTTTTAAGGTCAATAACAAGTTAAAACCATAAATTTAGTTTAAATTTAAGTTAAAACCATGGCATATACACATTGACTTTTGTATACATAGAATTACATACCTATTCACGTAGAATACATTTTACCATTATACATTCAACCGACTTCAAAAAAAGCTACCAGTTAAGCTAGTTTAAATCTACCCATTCCGTACCCTTGATATTCAGCTAATAGAAAACTAATTCATAAACAATTCATTGAGATTCTTGAAGGATGCTATAATTGAGGAATTACCTAGTTCATATTCAGAGGTTTCCAGACCTTAGATAATAGTTCATTTACTTCCTAATTAGATGTTGTTATATCGAACTTAATTTGACGAGGCGTTTGCATCCTGCAATACCTACCTATTTGCTATGCTTATGTTGCTCACTTGACTGTGATTGGTAATATTCAATGCTTCTGGGAATTCGGATTAAAATTATATTGCATGAAGGTTCCTCGTAGGTTCATTAGTACATTAAATCATGGTTATTTTGTATATATTTTGTATATAGTATTTTATTTTTAGTTTTGTATAAAGATAAGTAGTTTAAGTTTGTATATATGTATAGTGATTAGTTGTATTTATTTTAGTTTAATTTAGGTGTTTTATTATTAATTTTAGAAAAATTATTAATTAACTTAATAAAATAATTTAATGTTATTTTGGAATTTACTTAAAGTGAGTATAGTTTTTTATAATTCTACGAAATCACCTCTAAACAAATGAGCTTTTCCTAAGATGATAATGTGTACCGCTGTAATGGGAATTCCTTTCTTACTTCTTGGTGCCTTGGTGTAGCTCTAATCATGTTTATTAACATGAGGGTTATAGTTATTAAAGTTAATATGCTTTTAAGTATGTACATCTTATTATTTTTGTGCATCGTGTGTCTAACAACAGGATGGATTCAAGTCACGAATCATATAATAAGCATCTAACTAGTTGCTAAACGTAGAAATATACCTTATTAACATTTTTGCTTATCAATTAACTGGTGTATAAATAAACTACCCATTTTTCACACGTCCCGAAGGAACCCATAGAAGGTTGAAATGATTGTCTATGAAACTCATTAATAATGTAGATTTCTATTGATAAAAGAATTTTAAAGATCGGTTCAGTAAATCCAAAGATAACACATTCAATGTCACAAACCCAAAAACATGACCTAAGTACATCTTTATAATACTAGCTTTCGCCCGCGGTTTCACCCGCGTCCCGTAGCCGAATGGTGACAAAAACTATCCTAAAACCTTCTCCCGGGTCTGAGTTACCTCCCCTCTAATTTTCAGCCAAATCGGTCAAGCCGTTTTCATGTTATGCCGTAACAACGGAAAGCGGGTTTCATTTTTATATATGTATATAGATAGATAGATTAATTTAGAACACAAACATTATTTTTTAGAAGCGGTCGTAGTTTCCTTTAAACATACTACTAGAATGTGTAAAGGCAAGAAATATTTAGGTTACTAGCATGTATCTGCCAACGGCCTAAGAAATTACTTTTGCAATAGCTATTTGCCAACGCGTAGGTACCTACCACAGACTACCAGACGTACCGTAGAGATTTACCTAAGAAGGTTATACTGATATAAATTTTGCGATTCAGTAACGGCTGAGACGATCTGACTCAAATATAGGAATCTTTAACCCCAAGAGAGGGAATAGGATACACGAAAATAATTATAGATAGCCTATATTTCTTGAACCGCAATATTATTGGTTGAATATACAACGATTTTGTTCTAAAACTAGTTGGTGTCAGAGGCGTGGCCCACGCTTCTTGCATTTATGAATAAACTCAGGGACAATGGTAGCTCTCTAATGGTGAAAGAATTTTGGCATTGATTTCATAGTTCTAGAAGTTACCATGTTTCATACAAATTCATTTTTTTTGTACTGTAGGTAATACTTATGGCTAAAGTAAATTATGATATAGAAGATGTACTTACTAAACTGTCAAGTAGTGAAAGCGAACAGCTGACTAGCGAACTGCAACGAACCAACACGATTACAAATCACAAACACAGAACGTTTCAACGCAAACTAAACCCGAACATTTTCCGACTTTCCGAACTCGACGAACTCGAACAAGACGACGTGTTACTGTTCTTTCTCGAGAGTACATTTTTTCGTGGAGTTTTTTCTCGAAATATTCTGTCGAGAACTTGTCTGATAGTCGAATGTTTTCTGTCGAACGGATTTGGGTACATGATCGAGTCGTGCGCTCACTGCGGCTTGTGTCGATGTTGTAGGTGCTTTCGGCTACCGGTGGAGGGAGGTTTTGCAACTAAGGTCAAGTTCAAAGACACCCTTACACCTTGTTATCTTGACTAAGTGTTATGAAAGTTTTATTGACGGAGATTGTTATGAAATGGTTGCGCTGACGGCTCGATGTCTTCATTCATGTGGCGATGAGTCTTGGTAATGGCCTTACCTTGCAGTGGCTTGTATTTGCATATCGGCGACTTAGAATGAAAATCGTGGAACCGTATTTTTGCTATAATATATTTTATTTTATTTCTAGGAAGATAACGTTTATGAGATTATTACTCTGAGGCCGATATCGATATACCACTTCGTGTGTTTAGCGATATTATTGCGTAAATCGAATTTCCGTGAAAAAGTCGTGGTGGCCTAGTGGGCAAAGAACCAACCTCTCGAGTATGAGGGCGCGGGTTCGATTCCAGGTCAGGCAAGTACCAATGCAACTTTTCTAAGTTTGTATGTACTTTCTAAGTATATCTTAGACACCAATGACTGTGTTTCGGATGGCACGTTAAACTGTAGGTCCCGGCTGTCATTGAACATCCTTGGCAGTCGTTACGGGTAGTCAGAAGCCAGTAAGTCTGACACCAGTCTAACCAAGGGGTATCGGGTTGCCCGGGTAACTGGGTTGAGGAGGTCAGATAGGCAGTCGCTTCTTGTAAAGCACTGGTACTCAGCTGAATCCGGTTAGACTGGAAGCCGACCCCAACATAGTTGGGAAAAGGCTCGGAGGATGATGAATTTCCGTGAAAATTATATTGGACTGCGATTAGAGATTCGACCTAAATACGTAGCAGATTATGAATTATCGATAATTCACTTCAACTGAAATGTAATTTGATGCTATATTTGCTTTTTCCGAGAAAACTTATATGCCTGAATTATTTGTTAGTGTTTTAATGTTAAGATGGAACTTGGTATACCTATTGCGCTATGACCAATACTTATTTTTAACATCAATATCTATTCTTCCATTGATATAGCTTGTATTTTAATGGACGAAGAAATCTGTGGCCGTTAATTTATTCGTAATGGTATTAGCTTCTATAGGTACGATTGTTACATCGTTTTAACACAGGCGGATTTTTGTTGATCGACAAAAACTGTCGTCCGATGTTAAACGTCATCTTTTGCACTGCTAGTTGTCAATTGTTTGAAGCTAGTGATGTCGCTCGGAAAACCACGTGGATAATCCGGTGTTATGAAAACAATGTAAGGGAACTTTAAATAAAGACAGAAATCTTAATACAGTAAGGAGGCGACATTCAATTCTTGTCTTCAATTTAACCACATCAGAGGAATATGAACTTCTGCGAAGTTGTTACCTGTCGCGAATATTATAATAATTGGAACGATAAACTCTTGAAAGAGTCAGGGAACTATTAGAGGTCAAAGCATGGACGTATATAAGGGGGGGCTCCAGGGGGTCCGGACCCCCCCCATTGGTCTTGTCCTAAAAAAATAATTATATACCTATTGCATAGCGCCGATTGTAGAAAACGATAGTTATTGCTGTGGGTAGAGCGTATCATCTGTCGTGCGAGTATCGCGATTCGCGATGCGTTCACTCGCGTATTCAGAAACTATATGCCCTCGTCTTTGCATTTGTCAAAAAACAAAAATTCAAGTACGTTTGAGCTACATTTTACGTAATATTGGTTCTGAGTAGGGCTGCCATCCGTCCGGGTTTCCCCGGATTTGTCCTCGTTTGGAGGCCGTCCGGGGGCCGTCCGGGCGGGGTTTCAAGAAGTGCATGGTATGCGAATAATCCGAGCGCCGCGCCGCGGGCTCAGAGGCGCCGCAGTGCGCCCACGCCAACGCCATACAAGCCTAGGGCCAGCAGATTTCAGAGGACGATCACTCGATTTGAGAGGATAAGAAGTCAAACAGATGTTTCAATAACAATCGCTAAATCCAGCAACCAAGCCATTCCTAGCCTGCCTCGCGTTCATCAACTACGAGTTGAAAACATAATTTACATGAGATTGCTTGCCTTGTATGGAAGTTTAACCTTGTAAAATTACAAATAGACAAGCATTTGCTGCAGAAGTCGAAGTGTCCCAAAACTCAAAAATTTTCGCGCTCGCTTCGCTCGCGGCTTCTTTTCTTCACACTCTTTCTTTTACGTTTATCTACTTTAATATCCCAATAATCAAATTATTTTGCGCTCGCTTCGCTTGCAGCTTCTTCACTTTGCGGATTTTTTTATTATACACTAGCTTCTGCCAGCGGTTTCACCCGCATCCCGTGGAAACTACTTCCCGTACTGGGATAAAAAGTAGCCTATAGCCTTTCTCGATAAATGGGCTATCTAACACTGAAAGAAATTTTCAAATCGGACCAGTAGTTCCTGAGATTAGCGCGTTCAAACAAACAAACTCTTCAGCTTTATAATATTAGTATAGATGTTTAGGTGCCATAGTGACCCAAAACTCAAAAATTTTCGCGCTCGCTACGCTCGCGGCAACTTCACTTTATAGTTGTTTGTATTTTTCAACATTTTTTGTCTAACTTATCAAAAAGGTAGCGCCGTTTTAAAGTCCTATTACTAACAAGAAGGGAACTCCTAGTTTCCATATGAGCTTTCTTATTTATAACCTTCGAAATACGTTATATATTTTTATATATAATTAAGTCACAATCTTTCAATACTAGGTACTACATGAGCTAGAGACGGCCCTGACTTTTCATGTAAGGAAGCACCTCATTGAATTTAAGTAAGTATACAGGAATGAATTTTAAGCAGTGCGCAAAAAAAAACTGGTGGTCCAGAATCGTTAACAGAACATATCTGCATCATCAGTAAAATTTTTTTTTTCATTCTTTTGTCCGCCCTAAAATCAGCAAAATATGGATACCAACTATTACTTACGCGCGCCGAGCGGGGCTCCGTCAGTAAACCGGTTTCGCGTTGCCGCCGTGCATACTATGACGATTGTGACCGTACTATCGGTTACAAAATAAACATCTTTCGATATCAATAACTTTTCTTTTTTGTACTAAAACACTACAAAATAAAAATATACGTATCTATAAAACTTATTTAACTATGAGTTGACAAAGTTTGCGCACTGGATAAAATTCATTCCTGTATGGTAGATAATATTAAAAATTAGGTCTTGTTTTGTTTAAAAAAAATTGAACTCGTCCGGGGAAAAAGTGCGATTTACGCCAAATGTCCGGGTTTGGCGAAATTCGAAATGGCAGCCCTAGTTCTGAGTCTTAAAAAATAATTAAAAATTTCGCGCTCGCTTCGCTCGCGTATTCAAAAACTATGTGCCCTCGTTTTTGCATTTGTCAACGAACAAAAAGTTAAGTACGTTTAAGCTACGTTTTACGTCCGTACGAGTCGGAAAAAAAAATTTCGCGCTCGCTTCGCTCGCGCATTTATACCTACATAGGCATGTTAATGTCTTTCTTTACAGTTAGTTACTAACAAAAGAATAGAGTACTTGCGTTTTATAAACGCTAAACATTGCGTTTGTAAGTGAAAGATTTAGTCGCAGCTAAAACTGTTTTTTTTTTTTACCTAGTGGACCCCCCCCTTTTCAAAGCTATAAATACGTCCGTGGGTCAAAGTGATAATTATTGAAAGTTTCTTAGACTTCGGACTTTAGGTTCTTTATAAAAATTACTACTGTAATGAGGATCTTTTAAATAAAAACCTTTACTGATACAACATAAGGCAAATTTAAATAGTGAGAACAGTACATAATTATTCAGTATTATGTCAAAATGGGTAACACAGTTGCCTATAAGTACCGTTTTTAAGTGGAATAATAAAACGATTTCGCACTCACTATGTCCTAATTAGAGCATTGCTGTTTCGAAAGTGATGCATTATAACTACTTTAAATTTAGTACATTAATATTTTTTACACTATCAAAAAAATTATATTAGTTTTTTTTTATAATAAAAATCTAAATAAATACTCCATGTATCCACAAGTAAATAAACCACATTATACCATAATTATATAACCACGTGAATATTTGGTGTAGAAATGTAGACAGCATCTACAATTTTGCATATTGCGCTCACCGCGTCTGCGGCTTGACTTTGAAACCGCAATAACATTTAAATAGAGTATTTGTATACTGAGAAGTCTGTGGTTACAAAGTCCAACGGTGTTGCAGTTTCGAAATCTAACAAGTACCTACTAATTCAATCTACTCTGTGGTACTAAGGCTGATTTTACGGTCTCGCTGAAAAGTTTATCTAAGAGGCCACAGACCAACGATGAAATGGTGAGAGCAAGTAAAGCTACTAATGTCAATAGAATTTTGATACTGAGAAATTGCCTCAACCAATAGAATTTAAAAGTTGACATCTTCTCCTTACTAGCTGCAGGTATCCTAGCAATCCTTAGCGTTAGGCTGGCAAGTCTGGCATATATTTCTAAACAGGTGTAAACGGAAACATGAATGAATAATTATAAGTTTATTCATTAAAACATGACGTTTTTTAAATTTAAAAATAAATTCGTTGTAAACCTTGTGTCTATTTTTATCCGACTTCAGGAAAGAGGAAGTTATATAAATATTATCCTAAAGACTATTGAGTTGCTCTAGAATTTATCAAGTTCCTGTATATTATTATTTAAATAAGTAATTTGTAAAACTGGAAGAAACAAAATCTAAAATGTTAAACTAATTCGAGGATACCTAAAATCGTGGCATTTTGATGCGGTTTCACCCGCGTCCGATGGGAACCGAGATAATATACAGCAAAACGCATATCGATGCAAACGCACGTTTGTATCGATACAGACGCGCCGGTGCCGCGCGTTTGTATCGATACAAACGACAACAAACTGCTCTGCAGGATGCAACGCCGGCGACGCACGTTCCCAAAACGCGCGTCGACGGCGCGTTTAAAAAACGTGGTGTGCATAGGCCTTTACGCTCCGATAGTATGAGTAAAGTTTACACTCAAAATACCAATTAATAGACTTTCAATTGGGAGGAAGGACCGGACAGTAACCTTATCTATTAAAACATGATAGTAAAGTATACATATATTGTACAACATACATTTTTTAAGAACTACCACTATTTATTTAGAAAGTTATTAACATCATCATCATCAGCCTATCGCAGTCCACTGCTGGACATAGGCCTCTCCAAGTGCACGCATGCAGTTATTAACATATTTACAATGAATATTAAAAATTCTACAAGATCGGACAAAGGATCAACATCGATGGCGATCCAGCGAGGTATTGCTGCCAGCTTCTTGGGTACGCTCCCAGTCGACAGCGATGGGAATGAATTTTTTTGACGCTTTTTAGTTTGTGTTTGTGTTTTTAAAGTGTTTTTTTTTGTTTTACTATCCTAGTAGTTTTATATATTCATTGTACATACATATTTTGTCGTATGACGACGTACCTAGGTATATTATTTGATGGTCTTTTGAAGGGATTAAGACTACCCGCACACTGTAGAGGAAACAGTCGGCCGACGGTTGACTGGATGGTCACCCTGTATGGTTCCTGTATGGTGGGCAACTTTTTTAAAAGAAAATCTTGATTCCAATCAAAGTTCGCAGTCAGTCTGATGAGTCATTTTTCGTTTTTATAATTTTCAACATCATGTGTAAAGGAGAGATAAAGTTAGGAGCATCGAATGTTTTGATCAGTTGACAGCTGTCAGTTTTCAAGGGAGAATTTCAGTTGTTTGTAATGACTGACTTTTATATGGTGTTCTAATTTTCGCACATTTTTATTCTATTTACTTTGTTTGAAAAATTCATTTTTTTATTTTTACGTATTTTACTTTTTTCTTTGTGTTAATCGACATATATTAACCAGTATATTAACGCATTTCATTTAATATGATTGTGAACGACACATCCGATATATGATAGATATTTCTGTCGTAGAAGGAAACCTTATTCTCAATTTTTTGTTATATATAAATACTTTTTACTGGAGGAAGTTTTTTAAGTTTCCTCTAAACAATATATTTTGATTATAAGAATCTGAGTTTTTTACAAGTGTTTGCTTTTAATGTTATATTAATAGCTATCAGCCATTAGAATATAAATTGATTGATTTGAAGATAAACTACGCAGTAAAGTAATTATGGATAAAAATAAACACTAGAACAGTTTGGTTTTTAATTATCTACTTATTTAAATAATATTGCACATGTTATTTACGTGGCTCGAGGCAATTTTAATTCCAAGAAAAACCAATGAAACAGGTAAATTGTTAATTGTACATACAAATATTTTACAACAGTGAAAATATTTTAGCTTTATTGAAATTCTATCAGCACTCAATTATCAATAAATTCATTTTAAAAGTATTTCAAAATTCCTCAAAACTCAAAAACGTTTATTCAAATTAGGCTCTTATATCAGCACTTTTTAAACGACTAAACCAAAAGTCCGCCCCAAAACGCCCTTCACCACTTTCTATGTGTTTTTGAAAGTGAGGCAACAAACTCCCCAGCAAAAACTTATATGGCAAACCTTTTAAAGAAAATAAATATAATCTAAGATGCAATCAGATCCCAGTACAAAGAGATGTCAGCAACCCCAGCGGGGCCCAGCAGGGCCAAGGCCTGCCGGGGCTGCGGGTTGTTCGAAAGAGGTACCGCGGCCCTAGCACATAAGAAGGCCTACGACGGAACACGACGGCTTTTAGTCAGTAAGAGTCTGACACTCCCTCACCGCTGCTAACCCACAGCGGGAGGGGTCATTTGATGATTTTTTAAGTCGTTAAAAAAAAAAAAAAAAAAAAGTACAATGTGACACAGTATAAAAACTACATCAATGTTTTTAATACCAAAAATAACCAAAAACTTACTCCATTTACACCAGTTTTGCATTCACAAAACTATTGCATCTTTACAATAAAGCAGCTGTAAGCAATTTTCTGCAGCGCTTCGTCGCCGGACTAAGCGCTGACTAAGTAATTAAGTTATTAGCGTGGGGTGTTAACGAGAAAACTTTTGCTCCGTGTCGGTCCTTAAAGATTTATAGTTTGAAGACTGACTTGGAGTTGCCAAATGGAGGCTTTGGGTAATTGGGTATACCACTTCTTAGTATAAGCAAGGTGCAGCAAATGGGTTGTAAGAAAAAATAACAATAACAGGTTTGTTTTCTCGTCTTGGAAAATGTATATCTAGGTAAAAGTAATATGTGTGGTAGGTCGCAAAAGGGATCAACCATAAGCTGCTAATTTTGTAGTTTTAATTACAATTTCTTGGGCTCGAGTGTGTTTCGAATTTAAGCGCCTACTCAAATTATGCGGCAACATTTTATTTAACACAATTCACTGCAGTTACTATAAATCAACATTGAAAACTCTCCATTTAACTTGCCAGTTGAAAGTATTACGTTCCTAAAATTATAAGCATTGCAACATTCATTCATAACAAGCTTTGCTCACACCAAAAAGTCGCATTGACAAGACAAACGGCTAACCGTTTTCCCTACAAAAAAAAAGGGAAACTGGACGACTTTCATTGACAGACAGATGTAATATTATTTCTACACTAATATTACAAAGACGAAAAATTTGATTGTTTGTTTGACATCATTAGGCTCTGAAACTACTTGACCGATCTTTCATTGTTGGGTTTCAATGTAGTTTACATTATCTATATTTTATCTGAGTATGAGCAATAGTTCGCGGGTGAAACCACGGGAAAAGGGCTAGTATATATTTATAAAAATCAATACGGCTGGACCGATTACGCTGAAAATTAGAGGGGAGTTAGTTAGCTTAGACCCGGGAGGAAGACATAGGATAGTTTTTGTCACCATGCGGCTACGCGAAGCAGTTATTACGGGACGCAGGTGAAACCGCGGAAAAAGGCTTGTTTACCTATTACAAAAATAGAACCACCATGTCAGTGATACATTAACGGTTATAAAAACTGAGGGTTCTTGAGAAGACAGATAGCAAGCTTCGCCCTTTCAAGGGAAGAAAAAAATTCATCAACGTCGTAAATCCCTTAGGAAATATGATATTGTGGTTGGAGCTTATAACAGCCTTGTCTATGAGGTTTATCTTTGAGGTAAAATATTTTATAATGCATTAATATTTTCACGCAGGCACTGAGTGGGAGGGACACCATTCTTCAATACTTTTTGTATGGGATTTTCTTTTACAGACGCGAGGCATGAAAAACTTACCTACGCATTGTCTATGCTAGTTTCTAAGCTCACAGGTATTTTACCAAATAAAAAAAAAACATAGGAAAAGGCGTAGGTATTTTCATCCAAAGACTAATTATTTAAAACTTACTTTTTACAAAAAATATGTATCTGACGATTTTGGATGCGTACGCAAGGTGAGACAAGAATTTACCTTTTATAAAATCTGAGCTATTTTGAAACAAAACATCTGTGCCTTATATGAATGACTAGCTTCTGCCAGCGGTTTCGTCCGCATCCCGTGGGAAGCTCGGCACGGACCCGGATAAAAAGTAGCCTATAGCCTTCCTCGATAAATGGGCTATCTAACACTGAAAGAATTGTTCAAATCGGACCAGTTCCTGAGATTAGCGTGTTCAAACAAACAAACAAACAAACTCTTCAGCTTTATAATATTAGTATAGATTAGATAATAATCGCTATTAAAGTAAAATTACAAAGTTCACCGCTTTCGTTAGTAAATCGTGTATTTTAAATTATTCACTTTCGACCAATCAAATGCACTGAAGCACTTTACAATAGGGTATTACATGCATTTTTGAAATATATCTTAAATAAATTCTTTAGTCTTAATATATCTCTAAAAAATTAAAAATATTTTTTTTTCTCACGTTATGTACGAATATAAATTAATTGTTTTATCATAATTTCAAATTTCGCGCGTATTTCGCGAAAACGCGGCACACAACGGACGCCATGATTGTTTTTTGGTCATGATGTCATTACGTTAGTAAACAAACTACAGCTGTCAGTAATACATATTTTGATATGTATTGAAAATTTTAATAATGAGTAATTATGCTCCGTATCGTTGGTGTGTTGTTTCTGAATGTGAGAACACTAGTGTAAAAACACCAGACAAATTATGGATTCAAGTACCAGTGGATATAAATACTGACACTGATATATGACACTTTTGTTTACTACCGTAATGACGTCATTAGCATGGCGGCGACATTTCATAGTGTTCAAAGACAGATAAAAAAACCTAAAAACTTTAAACTGCAATAAAAAATATATTTATGTACCTTACGAAGTGAAACTAACATTTCCCGATTGCTTTTCCTCTAAACAATCATTGTAATACACTTTTAATTTTTTTCTCATCTAGACTAAAATACCCTATTGGTTAGACATTGCTATAATGCCCACGTACTTAGTCTGAAAAGTTTTAATTTCAGCCATTGTCTGCAGCGATGCGTTACCAAAACCTTTAGGTGCTTTTAGTGGGTGCATTTGGACAAAAAAAAAACAAAGGAATAGAGCAAAAACAAGAGTATTCTTTTGAAGCATTTAAGCATTCTTTCCTTACTCAATTCTTTAATGTAAACTGTCTCTAAAATAATAAGATACGTGAGAATAAAATCACTTGTTGGTTTTATTGGCATCCTAATAATGCCTAATATTTTTTACTCGAAGAAAGAAACAGAAAGGCTGTCGCCTCATGTATAACACTGTGAGTGAGTATCAGTGTATCTGCATCGGTTAGACTGGAAGTCGACCCCAAGGATATCAGCAAATGCAGCTGAGTATCAGTGTTTTACATGAAGTGACATATATTTAGTTAAGATTAGGCTAGGTAGATGGTGATCTCTTTTTCACAAGCAAGTTATATAAAAATGCTGGTGAAATTAAAAATATATTTGCATTTAAGTTAAAAAGATGAGCATCTATACATCTGCTGTTTAAAAAGTTAAATAAAAAGCTTCCAGACATAAATAAAATACCTTAAGGGAAAGTTATTTGAGTCGCGATTCGGGAATGCATGCAATCATGGACCGTGATTGTTTTTCTCATACTATACGATTTTTCTTTGTTATTTTAAATTCTTACTGAGTAGGATTTAAGTGCGAATGTGAGTTTGTTTGTTACGCTTTCGTAGTAAAACGGTGAAATCGATTGTGACAGTGGACACAAGTAAGACTTTGAGTACGTTTAAAGGCATTTTGTCCGGGTGTGGGAGAACGTGGGTGAGAACAGTTTCTCCAAGATGCTGCTAGTCTTTCATTCAGTGACCGTTTTACGCAAGGAAGGTACAAGACACAAAGCGAAGCAAACTTTTGCGAGTTTGAGTATGAGCGTCAAAGTTTTGTTAGGGGCAGAAATTCCTCGTTGTGATTTATTATGCGTGCTTCTAACTCGAACACTTGGATGAGTATAAAGTATTTACAATTTATTTTATTATTGTTATTATTGTTACAAATATTTTTTATTAAACAAACAAAAATATGAACTATATGTATTAGCAATGTTAGATTTACCTACTAATACTAAAATTATGCACTAAACTAAAAAAAAATCATTTGAACATGTTTTTCTTGTTGCCTAAAATACTTGGTAAAAATATTCACGTAACCCAAATCAAAGGGCTGACGTGGACCTTCGTATTTTCCAAGCTTTCAATGAAAAGAGTTTTACTGAATGATGTTTCCTTAACCTTAAAAGATAAAATTCTGACTTTAGTCCAAAAGATTTTTGCAAGTAGTTTATTTTATTATGAAAAGAAATAGTCTTGTCCGTATTTCGGCAAAAGGGTTGGTAGGTAACAAGGAAATTAACTGAGCTGTTTACTTGACTACTATAATAGGGTCATGTTCTTTCAAGATTCTTTACGTAATCTGCCGAGAAATGCTTTACTTCATACTTTCCTACCTACTACATAAGTTAGTGTTGTGTATTATACAGGAATGAATTTTAAGCAGTGCAAAAAAAAAAAAACTCCAGATGGTCCAGAATCATTAACAGAACATATCTGCATCATCAGTAAAATTATTTTTTTTTTCATTTTTTATCCGCCCTAAAATCAGCAAAATATTGATACTTACTAAATATTCTTACGCGCTTGGAGCAGCGCTCGCGTCAGTAAACCGGTTTTGCGTTGCCGCCGTGCCTACTATGACGACTGTGACCATACTATCGGTTACAAAATAAACATCTTTCACTGTCAATAACTATTATTTTTTGTACTAAAACATAACAAATAAAAATATACGTATCTATAAAACTTATTTAACTATAAGTTGACAAAGTTTGCGTACTGGATAAAATTAATTCCTGTATATGGTGGCTATTTATGTTAGTCAAAAAAATTATAATACGAGGACAAATTATATGTTCAATGTAAAATAAAGTCCTGTTCAACACATATACCGTCATCAATATAATTAATTGCTACGACAATACTAAATTCGATACAGTACAAAAAAAAAACATCTAGCGTACCGCATAAACCATAGTATATCTACCAACGCCATTCTTACTCCTTCTTGAACAAAAAAGGACCCAACGTGGTCAACCGTAATGACATCTGAGCATATCTTCCTCAACTGTCATAAGGCAACACCCGAACAAAAGTTAACATAATCCCTCATCCCCCATATCTATACTAATATTATAAAGCTGAAGAGTTTGTTTGTTTGTTTGTTTGTTTGAATGCGCTAATCTCAGGAACTACTGGTCCGATTTGAAAAATTCTTTCAGTGTTAGATAGCCCATTTATTGAGGAAGGCTATAGGCTACTTTTTATCCCGGTACGGGAAGTAGTTCCCACGGGATGCGGGTGAATCCCTCATAAAATATTCTCTCGAAAGAAATTTAACAGTCACAATGAAAGAAGCACCTCTCAGATATCCTGCCGTCTGTCAAGATCAGGAGAATAAAATGTATCACCAGGTTAATGTTTAAAGGAAAAAGTGCTTCAAATCCTAGATATCAGCGGTCGTAATTTATTGAACGTTATTCAGAACGATAGGACGCGGTTCTACCTTTCAAATCTATATATATAAAAAAAGTCGTGTTAGTTACTCCACTTATAACTCAAGAACGGCTGAACCGATTTAGCTGAAAATTGGCAGGGAGGTAGTTTAGAGCCAGGAGAAGGACATAGGATTTTTGTCACCATCCGGCTAAGGGATGCAGTTATCTCGGGACGCGGGTGAAACCGCGGGCGAGAAGCTAGTATTATATAAATACTAGATGTTTCCTGCAATACCGTTCGCTTTCTAAAAGACTTTATGGGAAAATAAATAAACGAATGACCTTCACCGCTTTGAGGATTTTTAAAATACTAGTGTTCTCCATCCGGTTCTTCTCTATTCTCGAGAGGACTACTTCTTGCACCGAGATAAATAGTAAAATACTTGCTATTCTGATTTATAAGCTACATTAATACTTAGATATATTCTTTATTATGCACACCAATTAAAAATCAACAAGAACAAATAAAAATTTTGAAGTCGGTGACACAATGGGCGGTCTTGTCGCTAAAAGCGATCTCTTACAGACAACCTTTGGATGGATTGTGACAAAAAGGAAATAACCATATCGCAGGTAGTTTCGGCGCACTATGTATATTTATAATATTATACCTATGTATATATAATATACTTACCAAGTTTCATGAGAATTCATTCAGCACGAACTTTAACACAAAGTCGAGCACTCAAAAAATCCGTAATCAATTTTATTTCGCCGTAAAACTTGACATGGTCTTACCATAAAAAATAAAACAAACAGAAAAACTAATATTTGTATTTATATAATAAAAGTTAAGAGTGAAGAATATCTGAGAATGCAAGTTATCTGACGTCTAGATGCACTCATAATAAACTTTGTCCAGTTTCGCCCATATAGACGGCGAGACGGATGCATTTTTGAGTTATTATGTCTTTATGAAAGTGAAGTTTTATGGTCATATTACAACATCTATCTTAGATATTTTTATTAGTATTCATTTAAAAAATATAAACAAGTTCTTATTTTATTATATGGAAGAAACATTGAATAAAATTTGTAGACTGTTTGAATCTCATAAAGTAATACTCTGGGTCTGCTGCCCCGTCTTAAAAACTGATTTAACGAAAAGAATTAAGTATTTACCTATACGTTATACAATATATAATATTTTTATCATACATTATTGCATCCTTTTACCTAAAAGAGTTGGTTCCCCTCGAGACGTGGGTAAAAATAACGGAAAACACGTGTTTTGTTGGTCAAATGTTTCTTCTAGCAAACAGTTCAACTTTTGTACGAACAAATGTGCGTGAACAATTTTGATGGGATCTCGCCATAAGGTCGTTACAAAAGTTGAATGAGATCATAGAGTAGGTACATCATAAAGTACAAAGTTACGATTTTTCATCTTGTCATGTTATTACCCAGTTATGAAACGTTTCGTTTTAGGCACAAGTGCTAAGAAAAGGCGGCTCGATTCGAAAGTTCACTTATTTTCTTCAACGGTGATCTTCGGAAGTATTATACAAATTAAAAAAAAAAACCTTAGATATCTACCTGATAAAAATAATGTCATCATTATTCTTGAATATTTTAAAGAAACTCAAGCCTCAATACCAGCCTCAATACCAATTTAACTTCTTCCCTAATTTTGTATGTACTTCTAAGTATAATATTGGACACCAATGACTGTATTTCGGATGGCACGTTAAACTGTAGGTCCCAGCTGGCATTGAACATCCTTGGCAGTCGTTACAGGTAGTCAGAAGCCAGTAAGTCTGAAACCAGTCCAACCAAGGGGTACTTGTCTGACCTGGAATCGGACCTGCGCCCTCAAGTTTCAGCAGTTGGTTCTTTGTCCACTAGGCCACCACGACGACTGCATGTGGCCAGCAGTGGGACGATAAAAAGGCTGTTACAACGATTCTAAAGGAATCATTAAAAGAATCATGCGATATCGCACGCAGAAACTAGTTCACTAATAATTCTACAATTTGTGGACTAATGAACTGTAAACGAAAACTTTTGTGTTTTTAAAGAAAAAATAATCATTTCATTTTGAAAAGTAGAATTATTAACGAAACGCGATTAACTTTCAGATGACTTTAAAATATTCTATATTTAGTTACTTTAAAATAATTCAGCTGAATCAGTGATAACTCCTGTCTGCTAGTTTGTGACTTGAGCCAATCCTTAACAATATTATAAATGTGTTTGTCTGTCTGTATGTACACGGGTTTCACGCAAACTCTAACTTTAAACTACACGGATCTAAACCCTGAGGAAAAATTATAGGCATTTTTTTATCTAGGTGCGGAAAAACTTCCCCTCAAGTGTGTGAAACCGCGTGAATATGAATAGCTAGTTACGTATAAAACTACGATTGCTGGTTAAGTGAGCACCTCGTAAGGCAAAGGGCCATAAAAATGTAATATAACCTTCGCGCTTTTATGATCTTAAAGATTATTTGCTAGATATGGCAAACGATAGAATTTCCTTTAAAAATATCAGGAACTTTCTTGTATGAAAATTAAGTATTTTTACGAAGTTTATTCAAAAACTTCCAACGAGTCTAAAGAAACTGAAATAATATTATTACAACTTTCAATATAATTTCTTGTCTTTGTGTATTTAAGTTAACTGTCTAAAGTATTTTTTGGTGTAGGTATATTTTATTCATGAAGGAATATTTTCAAGCAGTTGCCGTATGAATTGTTTTGAGATTTTCAGTTAGGGTAAAATAAGATTCCTAACTGCTTACTTTCAATTGTCTTTATTGTGGTTCAGGCATAGATCGCTTAGTCAGTATATGTATACGCAATTTATTTCGAACTGAAAAGGCCTAAAACCGTAATAGGTACTTATTTTTATGTAACTTTATTTTCTTGTAAGTAATAGAGAGGATACAGTCGCACCTACACCTGCAAATGACAGTAACGTGTGTGGTGTCAATTTTGATATTTTGGGACGATATTTTACCCTTCGGTTGAAGACTTGGGGAGAATTCACGATTGAAATTATTGGTATAGAAAGTGGGCCATTCCGTTTAATTTGTATTACATAAAGAAACAGATGATTGAACCATTAAAATTAGACTAAACTGAATGTGGTAGATACGTTAAGGATCTTTTTAATTTCTATCCTGAACATTTGAAGACTGAAATAAAAGGGTGAACTTGAACCCTGATACAAACTGTTGAATCTTTAACCCTTATTTTATTGACTTCAATACCTAAGTATTTAAGTTTTTTTTACAGCCGACCACGCTATTCTCTGTGAGCGTTGTGCACACCTGAAACTAACCTATTTACACAGGAATAACAATTGTAAACTTATATATACGTAAGCAATTGTAAATAAGTTGTTGGTGTGCCTTGTAAATAAATAAATAAATAAACCTTTTAATAGAGATACATCTTACTGGAAAATACAACAAGTAAATTCAATGACAACCTCTCGAAAATTGAACCTCTAGACCCCTAACTAAATAACGATGGGTCCTCATTTACTCCGGGTAAATGCTAATGAAAGCCCAAAACGTATTTTGCAATTCGAAACCGGCTTAATGTGGAAACATGCTCAGTTAGGCAGACGGTGCATCCGTCGCAATGCGCGATGCATTGCGACCACAGATTGCGTAATGTCGATGTTACTAAGTTAAATACACCCTAAGAAATATTGGAGTCACTGTTTTAGAGTGCGTTTCTCATCAGCTTACGAGTTGAATGCTATCACTTCCCTGAATGAAGTAGGTTTATAGTCAAAATAATTCAAGCTATACTATTTTGCACTACCTGGTTTCCGCGCGTGTTACGTTCTAAAGTGAATAACATCGCACCAAGATAAGAATTGTCTATATTTATGTGGTACACTGCAGCATAAGGCGGGTATAGGTATTGTACTAAAAAACTTTAATCATAAATCCACACGTCGCTACAGAACATTTTCCAAATGTACGTACATTCGTCAAGGCGGAACCGGCGCGGCGGACAGTATGACAGACCGACAAAGCTATTTCCACATTATAATATTATTAAAGAATTTTCCTTCCTATTAGACTTCATATTTAAGCATAAAATATTCAAACTTAACACGTGAAAAAATATCCGTTTTTGGTATCTCCGCTGTATTTCGCGAAATTGTGGTAACGCAGAAAAGGGTTAGGAGAGTGCGCGTACGCGTTTCGCAGTTTCACGAATTTACAAATAACCCGCAATTTATTTTAGTTTTGTTCTTTTGACGAATGGATTTTGGAGCTCTGAATCTATGTATATTTTATTTTTTTGGTATCGATGAATTCCTCCGATCCCAAATAAAATAGAATGAGAGCAGGAGAAATATGAAGTCACAATTTTTGTACCGTGGCTGTTACACAATTTCAGAATAAATATAGCCTAACTATAATGACTCTAATTAACTCATCTCTAACTAACCACATTTTTATCACACCCACTTTTCATTTAGCAACGTTATTCTAAGTTATCACTAATCTGACTAACCGCACGGTCACGGGTTTGATACCCGCCCGTGATAAAGTAGATTTAGAAGTATTTTTTTTCTTATTACTTAATAGATGATGGAATAAAAAATACACTATAGATAACCTTTGATGTTCCACTTTATGATTGAAGACATAATATTTGTAATATGGAAACTTTGACCCAGAAAAGGGTAAGGTTCGAATATTTATTGGCTTAGCAACAAATCGGCATATTTTATAAACAAGATAAGAAAATAACTACCTATATGTTTGATATGATTTTGTTGCTACGTCAATTTTGTGATTGGCAGAAGATCATTTCAATTTAGAACCTCCATTTTTAGAAGTCAGTTAAAACTGTGGCTAAAACAGATTTTTGTAGATTTAATTAAGGGATATTTACAATACATATAAAAAACTATTCTAGTAAAACAAAAAATAACCACTATAACTAAAACGCGTCAAAAAATTCATCCCCAGTGCTGTCAACTGGGAGCGTACCCAGAGGCTGGCAGCATTACCTCGTAGGACGGCCATGCTGATCCTTTGTCCGAGGTAATAGCCAGCCTTTTGGTCGCGAGAAGCGTCAACCAGCCGCCTAGACAGATCTTTAAATTTAAGGGTTAAGCTTTCTATTATTACTATATATTTTTAGAATCTTGTGAATACAAAATTATCTTCGATTTTTTGTCATCCGATCGTGGTGGTTTCACCGTTCAAAAATCGTTTATCACTATAAAAACGTCGCTACGATAGATTTTGGCTACGGTAGCTGTTCTTGATAGAGATCAGATAGCCGGCTGTGAAGGACATGTAGTGCATAAGCGTATGCAAAGACACGGGTGCACTCTCTATTAGCGCCTTACTTGGTCTGATGGCACGATAATCCATCAGGACCGAAGATTGTGATTGCAAGAAGGACCGAAAAGCGGTCATGAGAAAATTAAAGAAAAGGGATTATTCAATAGAGAATCAATGAATGTTTATTTATTTATTAGAAGAAAACTAAGTCTAGATTATACTAAGCCTCACAAAATCGTTGCAATGGTTTGATATATAATATTACTTATGTATTTTAAATAAAGTAAAAATACTCAAAGGTACAACATGAAACGCAGAAAGACCAAATATATAATGTCGCAAATTGTAACGTAGTTTTACATTTTAATATAACATTAGAAGTGAATTTAAATTATCTACTAATTAAACGTTTTTAGAAGAACCAGTTAAGAGACATATATCTATTTTTGTCGTAAGTAGATAGAATCAAGTGTAATTTGGGTCGACTAGATAAGTTTGTTTTAACTTAAAAAGATAATGGCGTAAAAATAGATTTTTGGAAATTAGAACTGTGTCAGTTAAAACAGTTAAAAATAATATTCAATTACTTATTAATATAATTATTGACACAAAAGCTTTTTATAAAGAAACTTGTACACGAGCCATTGATCTTAATTGTCACACACTTTGCTGTCAGTCGGTATATTGTAGGTACTTCAAATAAAAGATGACTGACCTGATTTCAATATTTGGTGTTAGAATAAGCTGGGATAAGCCTAGACTACCAAAGACGTAGTTTTAGACTAGTTTGATCCAATTTAAGGCGGTCAAGACAATATTTTCTGTAGCAAGAAATATTCGGACATTCATAATTATTATTTTAGCAAGATCCAGTTTGGAATTAAATCACTGGCTGTGGTCAGCTTCATTAACATTTCGTCTATGAATGTTAATCAGGGCCCCACAAAAAATCCTCATAAAATACAGGCTTGCTTGTCATACAAGTTTTAGTTTACAACTAGCGTACCTTTTATCTCATACAACATGTTTGCCAGTATTACATCCATATCAATCGCTTATCAGCCACTCGGGTTGACTGACATACCCCTTTATTGTTGATCAAAACTCGCGTGAACAAAGTCGTTTGTAATTTTTATGTTTATAATTGTTCAAAAATGTATCCTAACCCGTTTGAAAGAAGACATTCAATCGTTTGGCTGGTGTTCGAAAGGATTTTTTTGAAGGATCTTCGTTGTTGGAGGAAGAGAAAAATCGGTTGATGGAGGATTTTTATACCTATTGTAAATAGCAGGTAAATACATTTTGACTATTAAGTACTTAGTGTATATCACCTAGTATATTACTTAGTATTTTTTGTGTGGGCTTGGATAACGTCATTAAGTTTCATGGTGGCGTCATTTGGCATATTTGTGGAAATAGGTGGGTTTTGCTCACGAAGAAGTGATAAGTTTGTAATAAATGTTGCACTAGTTGTAACTAAGGTTACCTATTTAAATTAATAAGGGTAAAATGAAAATGTTTGGATTAAAACATGCCCAATGTAGGAACATCTTTACCTACTTATATAAAAAATCATGCAAAATCGAATATGTCTCTCTGTCGCGTTGTCAAACTAGAACTACTGAACCGATTTAAATTAAATTTGGGTGTATAGGTAATTTACATCCTGTGAAAGGACATTACTGTTTCAATGCGTATCCTCTAGAAGTTTGTGAAAGCATTAGTTCTTTTAAAAGTACTGCGTGTCACATTTTACTCAGTCAGTGGGTTTTAGAGGTCAGATAGGCATTTGATTCATTTAGGTGAAGTGTGGTATTAGCTTTATCTGGCTAGCTTGATAACTAAGCACTAAAGTGCAGATTGGATGATATACCTCTTTTACTTTATGTATATTTTGTTTATTTGTTATAAGGATTTTTGTATGTATTTGTATATGAGTCTATGTTCGTTACTCATTCACGAGAATATATTCTAACTAGCTTCTGCCAGCGGTTTCACCCGCATCCCGTGGGAACCTCTGCACGAACCCGGATAAAAAGGAGTCTATAGCCCTCCTCGATAAATGGGCTATCTAACACTGAAATAATTTTTCAAATCGGACCAGTTGTTTCTGAGATTAGCGCGTTCAAACAAACAAACAAACAAACTCTTCAGCTTTGTAATATTAGTATAGATAAAATTTGCCAGTAACAACTCCTACCTATATTAGAATAGCATTAAGTTACTTTTAATTCATCTATTAACGCAAATGCTTTTAAGAATATTTCGTACATTATTCAGTACCTAATTTAATTAAAAATAAACACAATAAATCATTATTTTGTTCTAGTTAAATTGTAACAATATTCTCGCAAACAAATCCCAGTTTTATGTTGATTAATCAGTCAGACAATTTCAGAGGTATTAACCCGACCTCTCATAAAATCTAGAATCCCTTAGAGCTATGTAATTGGTCATTGTTACCATTAAAAAGCAAAGCCCTAATTTTGTGAGATCTAAAGGGTAGGTAGCTACATTACTATTATTTTAATGCCGACAAAGATGATAAAACAAGCCAAAAAAGGCGAAAAGTATGTAAAGTAGAAATTATGTAACTTATGTACAGATTCATTTTCATTTCCGAAACTGGGTGAAAAGAAACCTATGACCTTTCTCTGGCTGTGCATTATCTGTGTACTTAATTCCATTTAATTCAGTTCAGTGCCTTGTTGTGAAAGTGCGACAGGCAGTAACTTTCGTATCACTACATAGTATAAAACAAAGTCGCTTTTTCTGTCCCTATGTCCCTTTTTCTGTCCCTATGTCCCTTTGTACGGTTAAATCTTCAAAACTACGCAACGGATTTTGATGCGGTTTTTTTCAATAGATAGAGTGATTAAAGAGGAAGGTTTATATGTATAATAACATACATTAAATAGTGGGGAAATAATGTTACCCCGTGCGAAGCCGGAGCGGGTCGCTAGTTTACAATATTTTGTAAGAATAATAGGAAATATGTAACAGGTATATTATATTGCATCATTATACATATCAGTAAAAATATTACCAAACCAGTTTTAATCATGTGATCATAAACGGAAAAATCTGTGTAGAAACTGATTTTTTTTGCTCATTTTATGTATTGATTTAAGACTAAAACCGTTTTTTTAAGAATTTCATAAAACAACCCATTTAAGTGGAGTTCCAGTTATATTAAAGTGGCTAGCTCTTTACCGTGGGTTCACCCGCGTCCCGTGTAACCCCGGGAATAGCTTTCCGATTGTAAAATCAGTTCAGTAGTTTCAGAGCCATTGGGGTAGAAAGAAAACAATCATTTTTCCTCTTTAATTAAATTATAAGAATAAGAAGTATAAATACCTAATAGCAGTTTTTCTGCAACTTTTTACAACACATTGCATTAATACACGTTTTTGTTTTGATTTCAGGTGGAAATAATTTATCTCAATTATAAGTGGATTTAAGTAGTAGGTATAAGATACCACACTGAAGAGATCAAGACTTTAGTTACGTAGATTATACAGAGCTTGGATAAGAATTCACAGAATACGAAAGAAGAAATGTTCATTGTTATTCAAAACTACATACAGTAGGTACCTATTCATCATCAGTTGTTTAAACCGAACCTATTACAATTGAAAAACTACGTGCAGTTCTTTTTGACTGTTCAGGCTGACAGCATCCAGGAATTCATGTAGCTATAGGTACCTACATACTAACTTGTGAGATGGACTGAAATATCTTTGTGAAACTTTTACCTAAAACTGTATTGATAGACTAGAAGTGATTATGAAAAGTAAGAAGTTTTTAGTATATGCATTTGTTTCCTTTTTATAATTAAAATAATATATAGGTACGCATGTGTAAGCTATGTATATTTTTAATAATTGAACACAAAATTATCATATCCATGACAATCAAAGACTTATTTTAAATAGGTAATATTTAGGGTGCAATAATAAATGGTTGTTACTATCATTATACAATTATTATTGTATAAAGTACAAAACAAATGTTATGATGTAATTTCTACAATGTACTTATACTATCTATATCTATACTAATATTATAAAGCGGAAGAGTTTGTTTGTTTGTTTGTTTGTTTGTTTGAACGCGATAATCTCCGAAACTACTGGTTCGAATTGAATAATTCTTTTTGTGTTGGATAGTCCAGTTATCGAGGAAGGCTATAGGCTATATAACATCACGCTACGACCAATAGGAGCAAAGATATAGTGGTAAATGTGTAAAAAACGGGAGAAATTATTTCATCTTTGAAGCCTTCCGTTGCGTGCGCCGTGAAAACGGTTCAAGATACACAAAAAATATGTATTAAAGAATAATAGCTCTTTTAATTATCTAAAAAACAGTCCGCGACAGTGTATGTCTATCTTTTAAGATTAACTCACAAAAACCGTTTTTATTACATCTATGTATATAAAAGAAAGTCGTGTTAGTTACTCCACTTATAACTCAAGAACAGCTGAACCGATTTAGCTGAAAATTGGCAGGGAGGTAGTTTAGAGCCAGGAGAAGGACAAAGGATAGTTTTTTTTACAAAAAATAAAAATAAAAAATACAATTTATTCCGGACATACAGCGCCATCTATTGTTCAAACCAAAAATCTGCCGGATGCCACTATCCCACGCGAACGAAGTCGCGGGCATAAGCTAGTATAAGTATAAACTTATAAAATACCAGCAGTTTAGATAGTAATTATTATCCAAGACGAGTACAATAAACTCCTTATGTAACACGGTTTTTTTATCCGACTCCAGCTATCGCCAGTGGGTTCACCCGCTTCTTGAGGGGACTTCTTCCCGTATCTGGATAAAAAGTAACTCATATGTTCTTCTGGTGTATGAGCTTTATCACTACCAAGTTTTATTAAAATGCGCCTGCAGGGAGAAACATACACGCGCTTATAGTTATCGGCACGGATATTGAGCCCTGACCTTCACCTGCACAGAAGCGATTTATTGCCTTATGTCTACAGTGCGCAAAGCGATCCCCACTCTTCCGCCGAGAGCTCAATATCCGTGCCGATAACTATACTAACTTTTGCTTTTAAATGTCAGTTTGAATAAATTGTTAGTATAAAATAGCTGTAGAACATCTTAAGACAAATGTGCAAATAATATCAAAAATATAATTGGTTGGCTTGCTGACAAAATATTTCAATTAGATGATGTAGATTTTTTAAATTGTTTTATTGTATCCTATTGGCGACGTCTAAACATTTACGGTGTGTTGCACTATTTAACTATAACTATGACCGAACCATTTGTTTTTGTCAAATAGCAAATTTTTTTGGTCGTCGTTATGGTTAAGTTGTAAAATTCTAGGTGAAACGATATGGTGAAACTTAAGGGTCCGTTCAGATAGACCGGGTCGGAGAGCAGAGCAAATTTCTTAGCACGTTGAAAATTTGCTCTGCTCTCCGACCCGGTCTATCTGAACGGAACCTAAGATACAGTTTACCAACATATCACTGTCCTTCAGAAACATTTATTTTGTCGACCCTAACTTTTGAACCTGAAAAAATATAAACAAGATTGATCAATAGTACAGTCCTATTCCAAAAACCCAATAATTATAACAACTAATTAAAACAATAATACAAATAAACTAGTTTGTTTTGTTCTCAATAGATAAGGTATCCGCTGACCCTCTGACCGGATAGTGCATGATAACTAGCACGAGTTCATGTCTCACTGCTGCAGTAGTGTTGCAGTAGTGGCTTTGTTTGTTATTCTGATTAAATGGTCATAATAAGGATTGTACGAACACTTATTTATTTTTAAATATACCTACTGATATTCACGTGAAACTTCTTTTTTATTCTTATTAGTTTAACCTTGTCTCTCATTAGTTGTATCGCATAAAATAAACTACATATGCTAACTCCTCGAGACGCAGAAGAAATGAAATGAAAATCTTTATTCGCAGAGACATGAATGAGAAGCCACGTTGTTCCACGTGGTTGGGTCATATCGCTAGGCTAACCCTAGATTTCGCCGAAGCAGAGCGGAGAAGATCTAAACAATCCTTCCTTAAAGTATCCTTGAGCGAAGGGATACTATTAGTTTCACCTGGTTTTAAATGACTCCAAAAATGGATTACGTTTTCACGTTTTTAAACTTCGAGTCGCCGAAAAGATTCGAATGGAAGTAACTATTTGAAACACAGCTTATTACACAGATTGCTTTTAAAAGTCGAAATTAAAATGTAAACCGACATGAAATAAATTTTGGTGGGTATTTTCTATCAATACCTATCTAACCCCTTCGGTTTTTTATTAGCAAATTATTGTTAGAGTGCGTATACACTCGGCTTTCCAGTCGTGTGGTTGTACATTTTTAGTTTTTGTGCGCAATAAACCCTTTACGATTCACGAGTTACCGCGCGGAAAATCGAGCGGGAAGTTCGATAGTGTAAAAGCGTTATAGGGCTATCAATATCGTCAAATAAAATTACGATGCCGCTTGACAGCGAAGATAAAAAACCACACCAAAAAATCTTTGTATTGTGATTGTTTAGGCTTCTTTCTACAAGCTCGCAATTCTTTTGGTTTTCCTGCCTCAAACTGTCTGGATTTTGACCTTGACCTTTTCTCTCGTAAAGTAAGACTAATCCGGCGAGTTCTACATGAATGGTCACACTTTATTCGCCTAAGCTGTATGAAATATTGCTGTACTTAGGCATTCCTAATGCACCCACACCATTACCGACTTAGTCTATGGCAAAGCACCTACTGGTATAAGATATTTAAAAATTAAAATTAACATGTTGATTTATTGTGCCTTAAACTATCTGGATTGCGCCCTTGACCTTGGACCTTTTTGTCTCGTAAAGCAGGACTAATACAGCGAGTTCTACATGAATGATACGCCTAAGCTGTAATATACCGGCTACGGGGTTGTTCGAAAGAGTTACCGCAGCCCTGGTTCGTAAAAGACCTAAGAAGGAACATGATGGGTTTTAGTCAGTAACAGCCTTACTACAAAACATCTGTTGAACACTTGTCTAAAAAAGTGTGGCTGCAAAACGGACCTTATCTCAACGCCAAAATCTGTATTTTTTTAGACAAGTGTTCAACAGATGTTTAAATGTTTTTGTGGTACGACGACAAGAGTCTGACACTGCCCCACGCTGCTAACCCACAAAAAAAGCTGTAATATATCCTTTGCTGCTTTAGGTTCTTAGGCTTTCCCAGCGCTCCGTCACTAGTACCAGTTAATCTGAGGTAAAGTACCTACCTAACAGTTAATTACATATAATTCCTAAAATTAATATGTTTGTTTAACAGAGCGACGATAACTTGGTTAAGATAAGTGCAATGTTTGTGAAGGAATCCCCGTTTCCGAATAAATAAGCAGAACTTGACATGCGAGTGAAGTGTTAGGGTTCAGTAGTAATAATTTAATGGGCATGGAACCATTCACAATAACACTTACTGATAAGACTTTGCCGATGCTAGAAAATCATAGTGTGGGTAAAAAAGGCGATAACAAATATTGAATTATTTTTACTGACAAAAAGTATGTAGTGTCGACTAGTAATCGAAATTAAGGTTGACAAGGAAAGCCAAGAAACCTAATTTCTGGAAATATAGCAAAAATGTTAGGTTAAGAATTAATAGTGATATAAAAAGCTTATTGGTTAGCTTCGGGTCAAATTCCGATTTCAAAAGGTCTCAAAGAGATCGTATAGAGATTTGGTCTGTCACGGCCTTTGGCAGCTTTTTCAACTTATTTTTGTAAGTTTTACGTGGAAATAAAAATATAAAAGGAAGCTTTTAGACAGAATTGAAAATGTTAGTTTTGGTCTAGATATATTTGAATTATTCATCACATTCATTCATGGGATTTAGTATTGTAGCTTGTTTTTCAAGGAAACAAAAGCGCAACAAAAGTCACATATTTACTTTTTACCTCCGTTTATTTTTGCTAATTGTTATTTCAAGTAGCATACTAATATAACTAGATGTTTTAACGCGGTTTCACCTGCGTCCCGTGGGAACAACTCCCTGCACCCTGATAAAATATTGCCTGTTTCTCCGAAACAGTGTAGCTTTCCAATGAAATGATTTTTCCAATCGGTTAAGTAGTTTCGGAGCCTTTAGGACAAACAAAAAATGATTCCTCTGTAATACATGAGTAAAGATTACCGCACAAGTTACAATCCATTAAACATAAGTACCTAATAAACTTTACTACTCCTACATCAGTAAAAAAACAGTTTGACATCAACATTTAAAGTAATAAAACCTACAGAACCATGTAATAAAAAAACTATTGTTGCGCATGATTCATTTAACAACCAATCAACATGTCAAGTATTGTTGTCTCTTTCTTACCTTGTGAAGACAGAAAGAGTCAGCATGAGGATTGTTGTTACTTGCACAAGGTTCATTGGTTAGGTCTTCCAGTATTTTTAAGTTAGTGTTTATTTAAACGTTAAAGAGTAAAGTTGCATTAACTGAACAAACATGAAGATATTCTGTGGCGTTTTTGCTTTATTTCTCATTTTTGAAACAGCAGTGGGAGGTAAGTTTTTTTTTAATAGAAATGGGGATTAAATATTTTTTATAAAAAAAATGAAATGATTATAATATTGAAAAACAAAGTTAAGACAGTTCTCCGAAAAATTATTTTGTACGCTTATGAATAAATACTTCAAAGGATTAATCCCGTTAAAATATGGGGTCAATAAACTTAAGCATGTGACCCGGCGACCAGGTACAAATAGAACATTAGTGCTATATTTCTTTTGTTATATTGTTTTAAAAATGATGCATTTAAAACTTCAACTCGTAAAGGTGGTAGTACTTTACGAACCTGTACTATTCAAACCATGATCAATTTTAGTTTTATCACAATCAATTTAGCTATTTTAACATTGAAGCGGAAACACAAACAAACTCACACATAACATTAGTTAATAATAAAAATTTCAGGAAAAAGTTCTTGCCCACCTTTTTCTTTCTTAAATAAAGTACCTACCTTACTTTAAAAACTTTTTTACAAAAAAAATTAAACCGACTTCCAAAAACACTAAAAAGCAAAAAAAAAAACAAATTTTAGGTGCATCGGCCTAGAAGTCGGTGGCAAAAT
The DNA here is from genome assembly GCA_963856015.1 of Helicoverpa assulta. Taxonomy (NCBI): domain Eukaryota; kingdom Metazoa; phylum Arthropoda; class Insecta; order Lepidoptera; family Noctuidae; genus Helicoverpa; species Helicoverpa assulta. Next base: position 11,075,176 of record CAWLCW010000023.1, read on the forward strand.
TAACTTAATAACATCCATTAGGCACCGACTTCTAGGCCGATAAAAAAGTTTTTTATTTACAGCTTTTCAGTGATACGAATAATTTTAACTATCCATATAAGTGGAAAGTTCTCATCAATACAAAGAATATAAGCCCAAATACGAGGTATTCTACATATTCAGTTGTCGAGTTCCCTCGACCTTCTCTGGTCTCCATCATCAGATCAGCTCCAAACCTTCACTGTTGCAAAGGTCTTGTCAATACAAATAATATAAGCCTCCATCATCAGATCTGCCCTAAACCTCCATAGTATTGTAGTCTCATCAGATATACACATAAATATAAAGTTTTTACCCCATGCTCGCCTACAATTTTCAAGAGATGCCCTCGATTTCTCAGGGTTTCCACCATCAGATCCTGATCTGATGACGATGGGACCAAATGACAAGCATACCCTTTCAAATGAAAAAAGAATTTTTGAAATCGGTCCAGGCGTCTTTGAGAAATCGAGTAACAAACATAAAAAAAAAACAAAAAAATACAGCCGAATTGAGAACCTCCTCCTTTTTTTGAAGTCGGTTGAAAATAAGGCCAATTTCGATTCGTCCCTATTTATCTATACTAATATTATAAAGCTAAAGAGTTTGTTTGTTTGTTTGAACGCGCTAATCTCAGGAACTACTGGTCCGATTTGAAAAATTCTTTCAGTGTTAGATAGCCCATTTATCGAGGAAGGCTATAGGCTACTTTTTATCCGGGTCCGTGCCGAGGTTCCCACGGGATGCGGGTGAAACCGCTGGCAGAAGCTAGTGTCTAAATAAAGTTCGTCGAGTCCCCACTTGTTGACAAAGTTATGCACTTGACCGTCAAGATATTTTAGCAGCCCTTATCAATGTTTATTTCGAAAACATTCGTATCGGTTTAAAGTTTTAGCTAAAAAATAAATAAATGTAAAAAACAATGAATGGACCAATTCTCTGTAACACAAAATTTTAAGACATCAAATGACCACTCCCGTTGTGGGTTAGCAGCGTGAGGGAGTGTCAGACTTTTACCGAGTAAAACCCATCATGTTCCTTTTTAAGCCCTTTATGTACAATGACCGCGGTAACTTTTTCGAGCAATCCCGCAGCCCCAGTGAATAGAAACAGCTTCAATAATCTTCGTTACAATCTGTTTCCAGATTGTGGCGTAGTCTCCAAAGCAGGATGGGATGGCTTGACTCCCATCCATGTGGAATACCTCGCAAGGCCAGTGGACCTGGTCATCATCCAACACACGGTGACTTCCACTTGTACCACCAACGCTAGATGTGCTGAAATCGTGAGAGCGATACAGACGAACCATATGGATAACTTGGGTTATTGGGACATAGCTTCCTCGTAAGTTTTGAAGGCATTTACTACAGCTTAACTTTACCGACGACAAAAACGCAAAAACGTGCGTTTTTAACACGCTTTTATTAGCTTCACTTGTCAGTAACTATGTATGTAAGAAAATCTAGGGATCTAAATTTGACCCTCTGCTTACTTTCAATTTTGAATCTGAAAATGCGACGATTTATATTAAGATCGTTTATATAAATTCAGATTGCTAGTTCAAAAATTGATGAACTTTTTTAGCTAGATGATGATTATTTAGAATCAGTTATTTCGCGAGGTTTTAGCCGTGTCCTGAGGAAATACTTACCCTTTAAAAAGTATACATCTGTAAAGTTCCACCAAAAACCGTCCAGTAATTTTGGTTGAAAGAATGCAAACACACGTTCAAACTTGACTGAATATAAAGATGATAATTTGTCTAGCCCTTCAGGAAAAGCCTCACATTCACAAAGTATCAGGAAGAAAACAAAACTGTGTAGGCTACTACGTAGCTAACAAGTAAAGTCCTCTTTTTCGACGTCGCTTTAATAATTTAACTAGTTTACCTCAAGCGTCAGGTAACGGTTAGCTAATGGAGGAAATTGCTTCGAAACACGAGACCGGAGGTCGACAAAATTCTGAGCTACCCGTACAACTTACTATAGGTATACATTTTAGCTTAATGAAAGCATTTTGGAATTTGTGACCCTCAAAAATAAAGCAAGCCAATTTTTTATAAGATATTAGCTGTTCCCCGATGTTTTAACCGCATTTCGATTAGACTACATCTCGCAACCATTTAAAACGAAGGCCTCCTTTGTCAGGCTTTATTCTCTCTGTGTATCCAACCGCATTTAAGTTTGTTTAGTAATTTTGGGGTAAAGACGCTACGTACAGACAAATCACAGAGTTTCTAGAGACTTCTAGATGAACAACTTTACCCATAACTTTCCCATTCAAATCCTTAACTGAGATACATCATCAGTATTCACAGAAGATAAACGATCTAGAGTAGGTATGTCTGACCATTTATCGAAATAGGCTGTACCTACGCTCCTTTTTTTCCACGCGTATTTATTTCACGCTAGTGTTTACTATAACGTTATTTCCTCTTTTCAGGTTTATTGTAGGTGGTAATGGCAAAATATATGAAGGGACCGGTTGGCTGCATGTCGGCGCCCATACCTATGGATACAACAGGAGATCTATTGGCATCAGTTTCATTGGAAATTATAACAGTAAGTCTTATTATCCACTATCATTTCATCGGCATTTTGTCGTCCCACTGCTGGGCACAGTCCTCATCTCACACGGAGTAGAGGCATCCCTTGCATAAAGGTTTTAATAGCAGTAAGTGGTCATAAAGCTAACTATAGAAATGATGACTTGTATAAAAATGTGTTTTACATATTTTTTTATATTATAAGCCACTTTTACCTATAAACGGTGAACAAAGCAGGCATTTCCCACATTCGCGAGTTATAAATGAACACAATAAATTTGAATGCACTGTAACATGTTCTCTTGACGTGAAAATTTTAATTGCACTCGACTTGGAAGAGGACTGAAACTTCGGTAATTACTTGAAAATGGTTTTGTTTGTTTAAGGGCTGATTTTTCAATCATCAGTTAACCTCTATCTGAGGAATAAATATGGCGGTTTGACATATTTTCCATACAAAAGCTGTCAAAACGTTAAAAATATTCCTCAGATAAAAGTTATCTGGCGGTTGAAAAATCAGCCCTAAATAAACTATAGGTAATACCTATAGTTTATTTATTATTATTATTTTAAAATTCGGGAAATACTGTAGAAGAATTAAGAGTATCTGAGGTCTAGAAAAGCTCTATTCCTCCACAAATAAATGACACAAATGTTCAACACCGTTCACGCCAATTTACTTAGCATTTCTGAAGTAAGCCATTTGACGCCTCTCGCACAATAGTAGTGTTTTGTCAATATTTTTTTTTTGACCATTTGAAAGTCAATAGTAGCCACTTTAGGACAAGCAAAGCTTCTCGACTATATCTGTACGAACAAATGTGCAAGGAGTTAAGTACCTAACTTCAGAAATGCAAAGTTAATTGGCGCAAAATGTACCTGACCAACTGATTTTTGAAATTACAGATGACACGCCAACAAAAGCATCACTGGACGCTGTGAAGGCGTTACTCCGCTGCGGCGTCCAAAATGGCCACCTGAGTGAAAACTATCATATCGTCGGCCACCGACAACTGATTGCCACTGAGAGCCCTGGCAGAAAACTGTACAACGAGATCAGAAGATGGCCTCACTTCCTCGATGATGTCAGCTCTATAAAGAACTAATTTGTTTTGCGTGGATCCATCAACTCTGTATAAGGGTGCATCTACACGGTGCAAGTAGCTTGCGCATGTTGAGGCACATGCGCAGGTTACATGCATTTTAAAAATGTGCGGGTCCAGCGACTCGCGCATGTACCAAAGCAAAATATCCACCTGTGTCTGTTGTCACTTGCGCATGTTAACTTGCTCCAGCTACATGCACCGTGTAGATGCAACCTTAAAATCCTACTTATATTATAAATGTGAAAGTTTGTGAGAATGTATGGATGTATGTTTGTTATTCAATCACGCAAAAACGGCTGGACCGATTTGATTGAAATTTGGTATGTAGACAGGTGATACCCTGGAATAACACATAGGCTACTTTTTATCAACACACCACGCGGGCGAAGCCGCTGGCGTAAGCTAGTGCCACATAAAGTTACGTTTTGGAAGTAAGCTGCCGACCGCACGTGCGGTAGATGTATTTTACTTTGTACGTATGTATTTACATGAAATCGACGATTGCATGCAGTCCCTGCACTTGCGGTCGGCAGTCGGTCGTCGATCGCTTTAAAAAAATACCTTAAGTTTAACAGAAATGATGTTAAAATATCAATGTAAATTAGTTATTTTTTTTATACAAGAGTAGAGGAACACGCTTTTAAAGTGTATTCTCAGAAAATAGCTGCCAAAAATACCAAAATGCATTTTTAACTTATTATGACGTGTTTTTTTTATATCGTGCCTCCTTTTTATGACCTATCAAACAATGAAGGATTAAAGTCTATATTAAAAGAAAAATGTCTGAAAAATAATGTAGGTAGCCGTGAAAAATACGCGAAAGGTCAAAAGGTTATCTTTGAGAGTTTTCCTAGAACTTCGTTGTGATTTCAGCTTTTAAATTAAAAAGTTACGTTAAGATTGGCACTTGTTTTAGGCAAATTTTAAGTCTTTGTCTAGTCGAAACGAGTTTTGTACTCTTTGAGGTTTTACAAAGCTCTTACATTTTTAAATTACACAGATAAATGATTCCAGAGGTTTTCAATTTAAAGTGGTAGGTATTTTTTAACTATTTTTTTTACTGCGTTAATGTAAAAACATTTTTTTTAAATTTAACAAATAACTATAGAAATAAAAAATAAAATGAAAAGCCCTTACTTTGCACAAAAAATTAAATTCTTTAGTAAAGTGACAATATTTATTAAAAGTCTCAACAAATTATTTGGGTAATTTGTATAAAAAAATAACTTATACTCTTTATATTTTTGCCAGCTAGTCTTCGTTTTCTTGCAGTTGTAATCTCACTTCGTATTGGGATCGGTACCATATCCACCAGCCCAAAGCATGCCTCGTTGCCGCTGAAACTATCCAACAGTAGTAGCATACCTGAAAAACAATACATATCTACAAACACGAATTAAGAAGCTCCTCCCTTTTGTAAAGTCGGTTTATCATCATCATCGTCTTTGCTGTCTTTCCACTATTGTGATAAAAAGTGCCTTGCAGCTTATAAACATTATATCTTTATCCTAACACAATGATGACCATCATCTGAATAGTTTTTTCTCAGTGGTCAGCTTCCAGTCTCACCAAATGTAGCTGAGTACCAGATATGGAGTGACTACATATCTGACCACCTCAATCCTTTGCAAGCTGGTACCCCTTGGTGAGACTGGTTGTCAGAATATCTGCCAAAGATCAGAGAACAAAATCAATCACCCAGTTTAAGGATCTCCACGATTCGACTCCTCGGCTCCGACGCATCACCCAGTCACGGTAATCTAAGCACTAAAAACAATACAGTAGTACTTACTATTCTTTAAAGACCTTAATTCAACGCCGTTTTAGCATCTATGAAAGATGATTAAAACTGTATCCATGTCAGGTTACTTAGGACCTATGGCATCACGTTCCAGAGCTATTGCTGAGTTGAATATAAGAATATAAGTGACCAAACCGGCTATCATGGTATGGACATATGATGCGAAGAAATGAAGATGTTGTGAAGAAGATGATGAGCACGAATGTGGAAAGGGGATGATCAAGGAAACGATGGATGGTTAGTGTGAAAGTCGACATGGCTAGAAGCAATACGGCGACAGAAGAGTATGGAAGAAGAAAATATGCTGCGCCAACCCCAAATAAAATTGGGATAAGGGCAGGAGGATGATGATTAATGTAGGTGTGACTGGACTTTTGTGCCCTTTAGGGGCCAAAAAAATTCATTCTAAAAATATCATTCAAAATTTCAAACAGCCTAAAATATTACAAAGCTACTTATACTTCCTGGTTTCTGTAACCACGTACAGTGATTTCACTTACAAGCGTCATGCAAGCAAGCACAAAGGTGGAGGCTAGGGGCCAAGGGGTCACGTGACTCTCTTGTGTCATGAGACCGGCTAGAGTGCGGCCTGATAACCAAGCGGCTAGGACAGCGAGAGGAGACATCAGCATTATACCGAGACTGTCCACCATTAGCTGGAACAAAAGAATATCGTGGTTTCAATCTTAAGGAGTGTGAATGTGGATCGAAATATTTTAGTGATTGTAATCAAATAAATTATTACTTTTAGAAGAATATGGGTCAGAAGTTGCAAATAATATGGTAAAACAACCCTAATGACGGTTTTCTAAAATATCGTCCACGAGGTGGCAGCACCGAGTCGTCAGGTCCAGGTACCTGTCAAAGCGCTTATCTTTACTACGAACCGTGAACGATTTTAGTAATTTTTTATTTTATAATTAAAACAGTCCATTATTGTTTGTTGTTAATTGTATTAAAATGCCACCGATAAAAAACTAAATCATATTGTGTAAACAAATTCTAGAGGTAGTAAATTACGTTATCTACCTTTCAACTTGTATGTACTTTCTAAGTATATCTTGGACACCAATGGCTGATAAAAAGGTGAAGGAAAACATCTTGAGGAAACCTGGACTATAAAGTCTGAAATCACCAACCCGCATTGAGCAAGCGTGGTGATTAATGCTCTATCCTTCTCCGTGTGAGAGGAGGCCTGTGCCCAGCAGTGGGACGATAAAAAAAGGCTGTAACAGTAACAGTACCTTTCAATGAGCTTTTCCTTAGTACCAGTAAGTTTTGCACCCCTCTTTCTGAGCTCAATTTTTAGTTCGGAAACCTTTTTCTGACATTAGTCCATAATAAAATCTATAACACTTCCAATATAACAGAATTTCAATAAACAATAAGTTCGGCACCTACAATTCTATACTATTTGACAGCTGTTTGGACCAGACGCATACGTGGCGCCACGGTGGCAGAAAAAGAAGAGAAAACCCTCATTGATCTTATTTATCCATCCACAAAAACATGTAACGACAGCAATAAAGATTTACTAGAATGGATGGGGGGGGGGGGGGCAGTATGACGGTGTTTGTTTTGATTTACGAGTAAATACTGAGACATACTTTTTAGAACAAAGAAATTAGGTTAATGGTCCACTTTATGACCAATGAAAAAAACTAGGAAAAATAAAATTAGTGGTAAAATATTTTGTATTGAAATAATTAGGAGTAGGAACATGGTTAACGATATGTATAAACAAACAACATTGCGTGGCTGATGGAAATAAAGATGGCTTACTTTAGGCGCATAAGTTATTATAAGTAACTAACTGTACTACCTGTTAGCTTACAGTTGTAAATTTGAAAGTAACGTGATTATGAAAGACTCAGATTGTAATTTACTGTATTAAATAGTAATTGGTATTTCAAGGTTTTATTTTTGAAATTCTTGACTAAGTTAATAACGTAATATAGAGGTAATACTAACCTGTTTAGCATTTTGGCTCAACACCCACATGACCAGTGCCCTTGGCACGCCGTACCTATGCACGCGCCGTGTCACATACCTCGTCCCACACAATTCGCACCTGGATTTCCCCGACTCGGTCAACCATCGCTCCAAACATTTCACATGGACCCTACCAACGGTGCCTCGACACGAACACGCAGATATCAAACGGCCAAGTTCGGGCGACAACGCCTCCCCACTGTGACAAATTCGGCACATAGAGTCTAAAGAGTGATTACTGTTCCTCTCTTCAACTTCATTCGTGTCTATTACAGCAGTAACGTTTTCTGAACTACATAATTCGTATTCTGTATCCCAATCTATTGCTGCTGTGGCTGCTGTTCTTCGACAGTTGTCCACGGCTTTATTCTGTTGTTCTATGATTGCCATCCGGCGTTTGGGACTTCTAACTTTGATGCGGTGTTGACGCGGGTGCTTTTCTCTTCTCAATGGTGTCCTCTCTCTACTCAGTTGCCTCTCTTCTCTTTTCTTCTGTGTTTCGACTGCTATAGATGTTTTTGATCGGTCAGGGTTTTCTTGTATATCTTCAGCGCTTTTTATTGCGTTCTCAAGAGCGATGTTACTTGTACTGGCAGTGACATCTTTGTCAACAGTTGTGCATGATCGCTTTTTGATAGTTGCTACTGATGATGTACTTTCAACTTCAGCAACTATTTCTAAGGTTGAGTTTCTCGAGCTGTTGGCATACACTTTAGACTTTGGTTTACTGGATTTTGTTGCGCCTACGTTGGCGGCCACTTTCAATTCGGGGTCGGGGTCGGAGTGGCTGGAAAGGGAAAAAGTATTGAAATAAAATGTTGGATTGAGAAACCTCGCACCATTTCTACTCGTAAAAAATATAAGAAAACAGAGTGAGTTTTTATATAAACCTTCCAACCGAGTTACTTTTACATTTATAAAATTAGTGAGGAAGTAAGGATTTCCTTGTATAAAACACTTCATAACAATATAAAAAGCTCTTTTCCCACATTTTTACAAGTAATCCAATAACAATGAGTGACTCTACTCCATTTTGAAGTAAAAATAGTCATAAATATTTTTATAGTAAAAGGATACACTGGTAAGGCTATAAAGGGATCAGGCTCTACACAAAAGATTTCATTATGAAATTCAAAGAAGGTTACATTCTTTGAATTGTACTTTTAGCGGTTTGCTCTTGTTCCGCATAACTATAAAAAAGAATACCTTCCAAAGTTACACTTTTGGGTTAATGACTTTTTCTCAGGACGAAACATGTTGATGTGATGTGGAAGAAATGTACCTGGATTGCAATCCATTTTGCAATTTATTTTCTCTATTTGCGATCTCATTTTGTACAGAGAACCTCCGACGCCTCGTGTTGGGCATTTCACTGGTAATTTAATAAATTTTTTGAGTTTTTGTAATTTCAAAATTTTTTTTGTTACAATTTTTGACACATCATTTTTGATAACTGTCAGTTTGGTTGACATTGAGGTTTATTTTTTTATATTTTATGGTTTTGATTCTTTTTGATTATTGATGTGACGCTTTGAAGTTCTATGAAGTTTTAACTCACTTAGAATGAGACTTTCTTTACGAAATAATTAAAACCTGCAATTACCTAATTTTTAGTGCCTTCTCTGCGAAGTTGCATGCATGCATGCATGATCTATGTATAGCTTTGATTCACACAACCAAGTTAATGCGTTGTCCACTAAAATTGCAAGTACAGTAAACAAACAATGTATTCTGTTTATTTTGCTATCACAACAACACGTTGATAAGTTAATCAGTTAAACACTGAACAATTCAGACAGACTAACTTTGATTGGACTGTCAAAACAGTCATACCTAATTATATTACTATTGTAGCTTGTAGCTAAACACACCATTATTATTATCAAATCAATTATATCCACACTAATTATTGAATACTGAGTGATTAGTCTGAAATTAACTCAATATGTCGTGTCAAGATGACATACCTATAAAACTATTTAAGGCTAAGAACTCACGGAGCGATTTTGAACCGTGCCCGCCGCGGTGGCGGAACTGCGGTTTTATTTCCAAACTCACGAGACCGTTTATTTGCGCGGTTACACAGCCGTCGCGGTTGAGACTATCGCCCGCAAACGTGGCGGGCGATGATCGCAAGACGCAAGACGGGCAGCCTCTGCGCCACTGCGATCGCCAATCGACCGCGGAGCGCGCGGGCGCAACCCGCCGAGGCTGCGGGTGACCGCGGCCCGCGCGATTCTACTAGTTGCCCGCCGGTGCAGCGGGACCCGCAAACAAACGCGCAGACTGCGGGCGTAAAACGCGTCGTGAAATGTGCTTTATTTTTTTACATGTATATCTGCATTCTACAGAAGCTACGGGCCCGCAGCCGCGGCTGTCGCGGGTGGAAATCGCTTCGTGAGTTCTTAGCCTTAAACTACAAGCAAGGTAAGGCATCACAAGGAAATTAAATTCTGTAGGTGAATAAAAAGTACCTACTCTTTCTGCTTCCTGAGTGCCACCTATCTTTCTCCCCGTCCCAATTGATTGAGCCATTTTATCATCCAAATATAAAGAGACTCATTGTTAAGGATAATGGTCTCTGCACACAGCGGGCGCGGCGCGACGGGACGGGACGGCGACGCGACGCTGAGCAGTTGTAATGTACTAGATATTACGGACGACATCACACAGAGCCGTCCCGCTCGGCGCGACGCGACGCGACGATCTAGTACATTGTGTCACGTCGCCGTCCCGTCCCGCCGCGCCGCGCCTGCTGTGTGCAGATACCTTAAGGATTGTGATTTAGGTGGTAGTCTAGTGGCTGAACTAATTAGGATAGGTATAACGTGAAGGACTACTCAAAATATGGAAACCTTTTTTAATTAACGTCTAATTTGATTTTATACGTGATTTTGCTTGCACTTATATAATAATGTTTTAAGATGCCAACATAATTCTGGTGTTCAATGGCCCAAACAAAAAGTTCTGAAAAAGACTAAACTAGTTTCTAAAATAGAGTTAAATTGTATTTTTCAAATTGTCAAACAAAAGAGAACTATTTCAATCAATCAATTGCTTTACGTGAGTTTCTATTTTAATGTTACAATGAAATTCTTTGTGAGAATTTTAAATTCTCCACAAAAGAATTAAAATCTAAGAGGTGAAGCTTAATTAATTCTTGACTGTTTTACTTTTCGACCATGAAAAGTATGGCATGACCTTTTTTTTGAAAAATTTCAGGGTAACGGCCAAAATGATGGTGGCCTCAGGGATTTCTGGTCGCTTTTTCAAATTCTGCGAACAAGACCTTAATATCAAAGAACATTTTAAAGGTTTGTGTAGGTAGTTATGATTTCCTTCCTTATAGCCTGACGTTCCGTAAAAGACAGTTGGTAAGTGGAAAATTCCGCTTAGGTAGGTACTCTACTTTACACTACTAAATACTGGGAAGGAGAATTCTTCCCGTCTCCCGTGACTGGAAAAGTTGGCTTGTGTTCGTCACGCTCCGTGTGACAAAAGTATTGACCACGGAGGAGAAAAGACTAGGTATTGACCGTTACGATAATATTTAATAGATTAGAAAAAGTCTAAACTTCTACAACACTCATCGTTTCATAACTTTAACCTAGAATCGAACCCGAGCACGTCCTTGAAAGAGGCTAGGCTCTTTAACCACTAAGGCATCACATCTTGCTGATCAATCCAGTGTCATTATGGTGACTTCATCATCATATTAGCCACCCATTCAATGTGAGCTTCCCCCAACGAGCGCTAACCATACAGATCAAGGTTGGTGACTATTCTAAATTAACCCTCACCTAAACCAAGTCATTTTGATATCAAAATTCAATTTTTATATTGCATTTTTTCAAAGCTTCAAAACATAAAATCTTATAACCATCTTCACAAAACAGGAGCAGACCTCGACAGACTGTTCGCCAGAAAGCTAGGATAAAATGCAAGACTAATTTCAGTAATGCAAGTCTGGCATAACAAGTGCTCTGGGATCTGTTTCGCGAAGAACATCGTTTCTCTTCTCATTATTATCTCAGTTTTTATATTTCATATTTTCTTGAATTTTTATAAAAAAATATATTGCTTGATATACATCACACCGTTATTTTGGATAATACCAAGCAAAGATGGATAGCATCTACAATTCAAACTACATTTTTTTGATGGTGAATCATCAAATGACGCCTCCAGATGTGGGTGTAGCGTGAGGGAGTGTCAGACTCTTACTGACTAAAACCCAACATGTTCCTTCTTAAGCCTTTTATGTACTAGGGCCGCGGTGACTCTTTCGAACAATCTCGCAGCCCCGGCATTCAAACCACATCTGTTGTGTAAAGTAAAATATAAAGACGGCGAGACGATTCCTATCAGTCATCCCAGCTTTTACATTATAATAGCTTAGGAACGGTACTGAAATCCAGCAAGGCTAGGAAAAAATATTTTAGCATAGTTAGAGCATTAGACTTCCAGTAGTCGCTTGAAAACCACAGAAGAGTTAATATAAATTGAAAGTAAGTATTTATAAGAATAAATACGAATGAACAAATAAAGTATAGCGTGGGCTTTTGAAATACTTCAACATACCTACAGAATACAAAGCAATTATCACGGCTTAATGAGTCGGATGATAAATGCATGTGATATTAATGAATTCACATTTTATAGACAGGCTGTGAGTAAATAAATAAACAAATTCGATGTTTAAAATTTACTATCGGATGCTGTCACTTAGTGTGTTAATGATTGAGAGTTTTTCGGAATGGTTTAATGAACAGTATAGAGTAAAAACAAGGAGGAAAATAAAATACAGTAGAAATCGACGGTTCCTACGTACATAAGGTCAAGTGAAAAACCGAGGTTTACAGGAGAGCGTAATTTGTGTTCAAAACGCTCTAGAAATAATTCTATGACCAATAATCAATATTTTCTTTCTATAATATTTTAACAGTTTTAAGAGCTTTATACTGGTATTCACACATATTTTATTTTTTTACGTTTTCTTGGTAAATCTGATAGATGACCGTTTCTACGCCGATAATAAAATAGAAGTATGTCAGTCATGTCTATGATACCTTTTTATACGCTGGAAACAAAAAAACAGTGTCTGATATAGAATTTAAATAAAATGTTTTATGAAAATGTAGGATTATGTTACTATTTTCAGAAACGCATAAAACATTATTTCTAGAGTTCGCAATATCCACCAATAACTTTGATCTGCTATTATTCATGTTTTATAGTATTGTTGGAGATAATATGAGTATGAGTACTTAAAACTAAATAACATACCACTAAATCTAAACTGTATCAAAACATAAATATTATTTCATCACACGAACAAGAATCGACCTGTCTCGTTCGAGGAACTCCCGTAAATGGCGATAAGTCTTACAAGACCGTGTTCGCACCGATTGGCGCGCATTTTAAAACACCGTACAAAAGGACACGTATAGATGTCCGCATCTACGGCACTTATTCGTTGTATTTATTATACTTGTTCTCTTATACAATTTATAAAACAAGGCAAATAAATAATATTAAAAAAAAAATCGTGTCAGTATGTGCGCCCAGACAATCTTAAGCCAATTATACAATAAAAAATGCCATTTTCGACATGTCTTTATATACGTAGGGACCGTCGAAATAAGTAGTTAAAAAATATGGCGCCGAACGTGGGACTATCACAACAGCAAAACGAGACGATAAAGTAATTCTTGGACTGACGTGAACTGTATTCAAAAGTCCCTTAAAATAAAGATTTTAAAAAATAGTAATTCTTTTAAAGCTGAACATATGAGTTGTACTATTTACTACATGCTGCGCCGACCCCAAATACAATTTATTTATTTTCCTCTCTTACAACTATCCTTACAGATTAAATCTAATTCGATAGTGAAATTGGGATAAGGGCAGGAGGATGATGATGATGACATGAGTTGTACTATTTAACTCTATAGATAAACGAATCATTTTCAGTTCAAATTGCCGATTTGACGGGCGGCAAGTATACGGCTGGTTATGGTTTGGTTATCGCATCGTTTTAGTTTAGTTAAATGGTGCAACTAGGTTTTAGTATTATGACAATAAAACTATAGTTGAATCTATAAGCTTGCATATTGAGTTCACATAAGTAATATACGTAATGACATCTGGTTCAGTCAATGCTAGTTGGCAGTTGTGCTACGTCACTGTTTCGATTTCCGCCTGCAGAAATTAGTTGGTTCGATTCTAGGCAGTGTGACTGATTAACTATTTTCGGTCTACCTACAGGATGTACTTGACACAGAATTTACTAACTGGTAAACTAGTAGTAAAATTAAAATATTTAGGTCAGAACACGAATTAATCACTTATATTTTCTCTACAAATAATCTAACACTTGAAAGAAACATGACAAACTAACAAGCATTCAAAATAAATAACACACATATTGTTTTTATATGCAACGAAGCACTCGGTTGAATATTTGGCAGCCAACAGGGGACCAATACACTTTTTTAAATATTGAGTTTGTGACAACTAGTACTTGTGACAACGAGGACACCCTTCCCCTACACAACTTCGTACAAACTGGCAGAGTAAACTGGTAAACAAAACTAACTACAGCTTAGCTACAATAGCTACTTAGCTTAGCTACAGCTTAGCTACTATAATTTTTAACACTGAGGATAAAATAAAAAAGCTGGTTAGCTACACACATTCAAAAAAAGTTATCGTGTAGCGTAAAATTATTTAACAACGAAAATACGAAACCAACAAAATTATGTTATTTTAGAAGTACCTACAACGTGTACATGTATGTATATGCATGCTTTTATTAGAAGAAAGAAAGAGCGGGAAAACAATAAATCAATCGATACTTGAAAATTGTTAAAACACTCGAATTTTCTTGCATCCGAACTCACATCTGTTAAACACTCAAATTATTAACATATTTACTTAATATTGTAAAGAAACTGAAACATTAAGTACAATCATCATTTATCACAAGTATGAAAAATAAAATTAAGTGAACAATCATGGAACTCTTAATAAAAATGAGCAATTAACATTATGTTGAACCCGACCATAATAGCTTTACGCCATACTTTTCTCTTATTCTTAATTAAAGAACGGACAATGATCCATTACAGACGTTAATGAAGTACCAAATTCCATAGAACTTCAAAACTGAATTACAGCGATATTTAATTAGAAATTATCTAATGATTTTGCTTTTTCATTAAACGCCAAACCGACTGAAAATGTAATTGAATCACTCACAAATTACTGAAATTCATCAACCGTGAAGTTTGTTGTCTCCAATTGGTGCGCGCTTTATACGCTAATTAGTGGCTATACAAAACGTAGACTTAACACCTTTTTTTCGATTTTCAAAGAACCATGAAATGTGCAGGAATAGAACGTATTAGAAAAACAATGAACTTTTCGATGACATTAATAAGAAGTTGGAATTTCAAATATTGGAAAAAGAACTAATAATTACGCATCAAAATACCAATGTGAGCAAATATTTCTAATCAGCCATTATCTTGTTTGTATTTTCAAAATATGAATAGCAAGGGTTTGCCAGGAAAAGGTTCTCGGCGGTCAGTCTGTGCGTTGAGCGTCGAAGGAACGGTTGTCCCGCGAGCGCCTTCCCCAGACGACTTACGCTAACTTTGGAACGTTTCGAAATTCGAATACAGTGTTCTATTTACAAAATAATGAATGGTTTGTGTTATAAGTGAAATATGTATGTTTGACTGAGAAAAAAAATTGTTGATTTACTGGATCGAAAGTTTGGTTGGAAAACAAAGTTTGGAATTTTTTGGATTTAAAGTAAGTATGAAAATTAAGAATATATATATTTTTTTGACATGATAATGATAAGTCTGTTTTAAAATATCCAATAACATATTTACGGGTTTATTGGATACTGCTTTTTTGAAAATTAATGTTACTTAATATCTATTAATGTTGGACATGAATCACAAATAAACTAATTATTTTCGTCATGATGATCTTCAAATAATATTACTTACTTTAAAATATTAAGTTTGTCTAAAGTATAACTAAAAAAGTTTTTGCAAAAGAAGGATTTATTAAAGTGAAGTAAAATAAATTGTTTTTGGCAATATCGCAATTAGGTACCACACCAAAAAGTAATTATTTTTCTAAAACGCATTTAGTCCTACTTGGAAGATATTTGTATGAGTTCAATACTTTATTTGCATCCTGCAATTTTTTTTTTTTTGTAATACTTCAAAATATTTTTTCCACTATACAAACGTGAGCAGTCGTTAAAAGATAATTTAATCTATAGAAAAAAAGGAACGATAATCGTTACATATTTTGCGAATTTTATGTAAAGACAAAAAATATGAAATGTATTGTATATGCCTAGGTACCTATGTGAGTCAAAATTTGATTCATAGAATATCAATTCATCAAACTGTTTAAAAATTAAATCTTCTCTAAAATTTATTTACTTAATAACTCACCTGAAATATTATAATTTTACAAGAATTAGTTAAAATAACTGAAGATAACTTTTCAAATTATTCTGATATAACTTAAAACTTTTGTTAATCTACAAGAGCTTTTTAGAAATTGCAAACCTTTCGAATAATTTCATCTTTTATAAAGGGATGGTAAATAAATCGATTTTAATTTACATCAAACAATTTGATCGTGAGTACTTTGACTTTACTTATAATATGAATAGGTATTACTGTTACAGCCTTTTTATCGTCCCACTGCTGGGCACAGGCCTCCTCTCACACGGAGAAGGATTGAGCATTAATCACCACGCTTGCTCAATGCGGGTTGGTGATTTATGAGTAGGTATTAATAAAGGTCAATTCACAGTGAGGTAAAAATACAGTAACAGACCTTCATGCCAAAGGTACTAGCTTCCGCCAGCGGTTTAGCCCGAATCCCATGGGAAATGCATCAGGATCACGGACTAAAAGCTTAAATGACAATGGGTCATCAAACACTAAAAAAGAAAACAGATCATATCATCAGATTCGGAGATTCGCAAATAAATTCTTTATCTAAGTACGGATTAGTGTGAAAGATGTGCTGTCGCCTAGTGGGGCCAATCAAGGTCAAAGCCAGCCGGGGCTGAGGGAGTGTTCGAAAGAGTTACAGCGGCCCGGGTACATTAAGAAAAAACATGTTGGGTAGTAGTCTGACACTCCCTCACACTGCACCCACAGCGGGAGGGATCATTTGATGATTCCCACAAAGATAAATATATGCTTTACGTAAATATTAACTTAGTGCAACTGCAATAAGCACTTATAACCGAGAAAGACAACATCAATACAACAAAAAATATAAAACTAAAAATTAATTATACAAAAACAAGTCAAGAACTGTCGACTATAAAATACAGAAGCTGCCATGTTTTCTTACTAATACGTAAACACGTCAAAACATATACAACCTTCGCGCCAAATTTTGACAAGAAACTCATTTTGACAGCTGCTTACCGAATACTCGTACATTTTCCGTAGCTGGTTTGCAATGAAGACTTTTTGGAATTTCTTGTTCTAGAATGTTTTATGTTCGGTAAAATCTAGTGTTTAAAGTTGGAAGCTATCCGTTCTAGTTAGGTGAGAAATATATTGAACATTTTAGTTTCTGGGCGAAAGGTTTAAGGAATTTCGTTGGTTGGGAATTTAATTGGTGGTTCGTTCTTGAGCTTTCCTTTGTTTCGTACAAGGATATTTTTTATACAACTGCTGCTATATCGCTTAATTAAATATTGTGGAAAAACCTTTAATTAAATAATGTGAAAAGAAGTGGTTAAAAAATAATTTTCTGTGATTTTTATTTTTTTTCGTAACTCTTGTAACGTAATAACTTTATATTCCGAAAAAACGCTTTTCGAAAATGTGTTCATCACCCACACATACATAAGTCTATTAGTGTTTTCGAAAATTCAGACTGCGTATCGCATCAAAACAAAACAAAAAAGTGAACTGCATTTATTTGCCGATTTCTTTTGTTTTGCTTATAAAACTTATTTGCTAGTCACGTACTGTAAATCCACAAAACTAAATCGAAACAATTCTTCTATACTCATCATTTCGAGACAAAACGTGTAAATTCCGAAGAAAAGTGTTTTACGTGAAAAAATATATTAAAAAAAATATTGTTTTCATTCTAACTCAAGTTCATACAATGAAAATAATGAGTGGGTGTTGAACGAAAAATTACAGCACATCGAAATATTATTTTCAAAACGTGATGCTTATAAGGAAAGTGTGGCACCCTTATTTTATGTGGGCTGCTATATAGATTTGAAGTGCTTTGTATTCTGGTGTTCGTAAATATTAAAATATGATATTCTATCGTAACATGATTTTATTTTTATATCTTACACAAAAAGGAAGGGTTTGAAGTTATAAAAATGTATATTTTTATCTTTGTGTTAACTTTTTTCTGGCACCTTAGAACAGATTAGATTAGTCACACAGATGAATTCATTTAAATGCTTTCATAAATATTTAACACAAAATATGACCAATCAATTATGAGATTACTAAAACGCTGATAAAAAGACATTTATTATTTTTGAATTTTTGCATAAAGGACATTTATAATTTTTGCATTTTCAGTTATTTTTCTTCATTATGTTTTTTGATTAGTTTGAATTTTCTATGACTCTTCATTGCTATGTTAATCACAACCCTATCTTTTAACGAATATGAATAGAATAATTTCGGTCATTGAACTTTAGTACGACACCTGACGTTAGGTGTGATTGTTTGAATAAATTAACAGGGTTCAATGAGAGTTCGTATGGTAAAATTTGGCGGTATGTAAATGATGACATGTCTAAATATATTGAGCATTTATAAAGCCCCAAGTTCACCGACAACTTAATCGTCAGTTTTCTTATAAGCCCCAAGTTAATAGACAATATAAAAATCTGTTAACTTAAGAAAAGTCTTTACTCTGCATTTTCACGTTATTTTTTTTAAGTAAACAATTGTTTTTAGAAACCGGACGTTTATGTTGGCAGTTAAAATGGGCCCCAATACTGATAATAAACCCGTAGAATAGATACTTCTGTTGCATGATAAACAATTTTGATTAAATCACAAAAAAGATGTCAGGACTCGGTAATTATCCGCTTGTAGTGCTAATGAAGTAATCAACAGTCCGGTTTAATTTCAATCAAAATATGAATGACAATTATGTATGTACAAATGAGGTCGCATACGCCACGAATTAACAGAATTTAAAGCGTTGTTTACCAATATATGTTTTAACTTTACAATTATTAATTAAATGCCTCTGTAGATTATTAAATTCTTTCATCATTTACATATCTACATATTTCATTAAAAGCATTCTTCATTTAAGTTATGAATAAAACAGCACCATCAATGTAGTATGCATCTTAAAATTGCCAACTCGATCTTGGCTGTGACGTCACAATTGTGTAGATTCCAGGAGAACCACAGGACATAGGTAGGAACCACGTAAAACGGAATGCAATCAGCGTCAATGTCAGAGACCCCCCGTATCTATGAGATTTATTAGAGTACCTATGCTGTCGATATGAAATTCTGTCACGGCATAAGGAAAGGTGAGCGGAGATGCCATAGGTAATGTAGGTAGGTCAGGCGCCTTCTTCTAGGTTAAATTCGTACGGTGGGGATGACCAATATATTCAGTTACGAGTGATCTAATGAGGCGTTTGGGTTCTTCCAGACATCTGTCAACGGTTTTTTTATTACATAAAAAGATTGGATCCCAAGAAATCGTATAAGGGCGAAAACAGTAACGTTCGTCTTCCGCACACCTACATTTTGGCGTGCTATTTTCTTAGGCGATTTTCCGTCATGGCATCTCTGCTAGTCATTTGTTCTCCATGGGTTCTATAGACTGAAGGCACTACCGTATACAAATCGAGTTTGAAACTTAGGCATCGACTTGACTTGCCTACAAAATCAATAAGACTACTCGAAAGAAAGATACGTATCGGTTTATCGTAATGCTATTGTGAGTTGAAGTAATACTTCTCGTTTTTATGAAGGCAGTGTTATTAAGAAAAGTAAGACGGATGTTTGACACGTGCTTAAAGAAAAGTCGCGTACGTCGCGTATGTTTAACACGTGTTAAATGTATGCTGAACTTTTTTGTAATGACACCAAGGAGTTTTACATGTAGACATATGTATTTGTTTCAAGTCTATGCCAACACAGCTGATGTGACCGAAGTAATTTCTCTGTATGTAAATATTTTTTCTGATTCGTACTAAGATTTGAAGACGTAAACTTTCTTAAACATGGCATTAAAAGATTATACGTACCTCCAGACTAAACAGTCGACCACCAGTAGACCCGATGTCTGGCGAAATCTTTTTTTACTTATAAGTAAATTTTAAGTCTAATTAATGTTTTCAGTCGGCCTGATACCGGCTACTGATTTATAAGTATAAACAAACTATCGGCCGATTAAAACTTTGCTGTGTCTTTCAGCTTATATTTATCTCAAGAAGTACTCAAGCCATTCCAATATTATTTGAATCCTGAAATGTCGTTTGTCTTCTGTTTTAAAGGAATATTTTAGTCACGTTTGAAAATCTTAGCTTTTATACATAGTATTACTACTATAGCTTTTTGTACGTTTTATGGTACTTTAATGGCTGACTTTTAGCTTACTTTTATTGCTAGCCAGTATTGGAATATAGAGGTTTCTTATCTTTTACGGGTTCAGTACCTACTTAAGGTGTTAGTTTTAATACTATGTTTTAGTATTATAAGGATATTTAGACTTAATGCTGGGTTATGAAACTATTTGTTTACATGGGTTATTAGAATGTGTTTTAAACGTTTTATGTACTTGTGTTCTCTATTTATTGAAGTATATTTAACTTAAGTAATGTTTATGCCAATGATATTATTTTTCACTGTTTTTTTTAGTGATTTTATGAGGCAAAGTTAAATGTAATTACCTAATGGCAGCTAACATTATAGGAATGCTTTTGTATCCTTTTTTTGTTTAACGGATTATTTGAAAGGCTACCTATTGGCTACGCGTAACTCCTTCAAGAATGAAAATTGATAGTTTTTAAAGAAAACAGACTTTTTCAATAGAGTCAATTTCGAAGTCGTTTACTGAGATAATAATAGCTTTCTTATCAAAAACTTTTTAATAGGTTAAGTTAAAATCAGACTTTTTCTAGATAAGTACCTACACTTAATAGCTAGATAAACACATATGAATGTAATATAAACATAGCTATGATGGATCATTCACTGTTCGTGCTGTTAGGCTGTGGAATACCCTTCCGCATTCTATATAGTTATCGGCACGGATATTGAGCCCTGACCTTCACCTGCGCAGAAGCGATTTATTGGTTTATTGTCTTATGTGTACAGTGCGCAAAGCGATCCCCACTCTTCCGCCGAGAGCCCAATATCCGTGCCGATAACTATACGCGAGAGCTCATCATAGGATATGTTTGAGAGACGAGTCAAGGAACATTATTTATCAACATGACCTGTGTATATATTATATTGTATATATTTTATGTAATTATAAAAGGTATATATTTAATTTATTAAGATACTATACATATATATTATTTTTATTAGTATAAAGTTGCACATTTGCCCTACCCCATCAAATCACTCTTTCACCCTAAGGTTGGCTGGAAGAGAACCCAACACTGGGTTGAGCTCGCCATTGTACATTATCTCTCTGTTTGCTGTGTGTCAAATGTATTTCATATGTGTGCAATAAAGAATAATCAAATCAAATCAAATCTCTTTATTTTCAGGCTGCATAGGCGCATAGATATATACCTTAAAGACTAATTACATAATTATATTACCTATACAAACATTGTTAGTATATAAAAAACTTAAATTAACATTGTTAGTATATAATAATAATAGCTAGGTTTTTATGTAAAAAAGGCGTTGCTCTGTTAGGCAAACGTTTTCTAACAATATTCCTCCGTGCGTTTGAGAGCTCGTTAAAACTGTCAACTAGAGCTGTCAATAATGTCTTTGACAATCGTTAGTCAGCAATTTTGTTAGTAACAGAAAAAAATCTGCTTACGTTTTTTTTTTGAAGTATAAATGAAAATATAAGTATCCGTTTGTATTAAAAACATTCCTTTTTACCCTACCTACTTCCCAAGAAGGAGGAGGTTCTCAATTAAATGGAATATTTTTTTATTTTTTTTTTGTTTAAATAGTACGTAATCAAAAAATTTTAATGTCTTATTGTAATCTCGTGTGCTAACTTCCTGAATTGACTTTCCAAAAAGAAGAAGTTAAATTATTTCCATTGCAAACTCCTAAAACTATACCATGCCCCAGATACCAACTAATTTATCTAAATATTTTGATCCAAAAAATAAGTAAATGCATTGACGAGTATTTTTTGTAAAACTCGTTAAAGAGTAATAGGCGCGATGTCCGGCTACTCTGACAAACGAAATTAATTTAGCAATTAATTGAATGAAATCCGACAACTCCGACACTTTACCCGCGTAATCCATTTGAAAACCGAACTCTCTACTTGTTGTTAATTCGTCAGTCACAAAAACAATTGATGGGCGTTTTATTTCTCATTATAGCGACTGTCAATTGTTTATTTATATGTATGAGCTATGTTATGTTTAGTAAAGAAACACTTTTAACAAGTTTTTTCTTTGAAAAACCACTGCGAGATGGTTACGACTACATACAAGGATCGTGACTTTGAACCACTCCTTGCGATATACACAGAAGTAGATACCCTTATATCCAATTAACCCAGTAGTACAAAAATAACACAGCTGGCCGAATATAATCCTATTAAAAGCACATAGATATACCTAATGTAATAAAACTGCTTCATAAAATGTCTAAAGATAGGCCGGTAGCCAACGAAACTAACGAATATTAACCACAATCGCTGCGAGGCTAAACCCAATTTTGTTTGCAGAAAACTTTGAGTATATGGGTATGAAAAGGGACTTTCATTCCTGTAGAAGCTTTAATCACATAAAAGTTTTCTACAAATAATGAGAACATTTTCTACAAAATTGGGGAACATTTTGAGCTAAAGTTAGGTCTAATTATGGGGAACAAACCTTACAAGTTTGGATGGTGAGTCAGCATTTTTGAGTCCTAAAGTATAAAGTGGTTTCTGGTATGGGGAAATTATGATCAAGGTTATTTTGAAAGTCTGCCGGGGCTGCGGGCTTGTTCGAAAGAGTTACCGCGGCCCTGGTACATAAAGGCCTACGACGGAACTCGACGGTTTTTAGTCAGTACTAGCGACCCTCTCCGGCTTCGCACGAGTTAACAGTATTTCGGCACTATTTAATGTATGTTATTCATACTATTTATACTAATATTATAAAGAGGAAAACTTTGTTTGTTTGTTTGTTTGGTTGTAATGGATAAACTCAAAAACTACTGGACCGATTTTAAATATTCTTTCACCATTAGAAAGCTATATTATCTGCGAGTAACATAGGCTATATTTTATCCCGGTGCGGGCAGTAGCTCCCACGGGACGCGAGTGAAACCGCGGGAAAACGGCTAGTTATACATAAGGTAAACGTACCAATAGTCGTCGGATTTCGGAAATCACTGACTTTGAAGCGCTACTGTGTGTTAAATATTCAATAGAAAATGAAAATTTTTGCATGACGTGATAGAGAATTTATTCGTTATTCTAAGTAACTAATGTTTTTTTAATTATTTTGATGGGTTTATGTACTTATTAAGGCAAAAGTAAAAAAAGGGCGATTTGTACCAATAGTCGTCTGATTTGTACGGATACTCGTCAAATATTCCCAGTACTCGTCAACTTTTAATGCTAATGTAAACTCTATGCTCTTGAACATAAAGTTCAAGTTATGTACATTTTTTTTGTGATTGAATTTGTTAAGTATACTTGAGACATTAGGTAGATAGATAGAAAATCAAATCCCTATTTAGATTAGCAGGTCATAATCTGTTAGAAGAGCAGGTATTCAATAAAACAGATACATTGTTGCATTTTAATTTATATTCTTAACTATTAAACGCTTGGAATCACAAAATCAGGCTATTAAATATCTATATGTTATATTTCTTAATCATAATGACCATGCAGTCATGTGCATATGTAGCACGAGTAAAATTATTACTATTAAAATATTTAAATTGTAAAATAAAATAATCAGTTTTCACTAAAAATAAAAGCCACATTCATTTATCATCATCTCAGCCATATAACGTCCACTGTTGAACATAGGCCTCCCCCTTGGATCTCCACAGATACCTGTTGGTGGCGACTTGCATCCAGCGTCTTCCGGCGACCTTTATAAGGTCGTCTTGTTGGTGGACCTTGTTGGTGGACGTCCTACGCTGCGTGCGCTTACTAGTCCGTGGTCACCACTCCAGCACTTTTCGACCCCATCGGCCGATGGGGATGGGGATCTGCTCTGCGAGCAATATGGCCTGCCCGTTGCCGCTTCAACTTGCTAATCCGGTGGGCTATATCGGTGACTATAGTTCGTCTACGGATCTCCTCATTTCGGATTCGATCACGTAGAGAAACCCCGAGCATTGCCCTCTCCATAGCTCGTTGAGCAACTTTGAGCTTTGAGATGAGGCCGATAGTGAGAGACCACGTTTCGGTGCCGGTAAGTCATCACTGGTAACACACATTGAGTGAAGACTTTCGTCTTGAGGCACTGAGGTATGTCGGACGAAAACACATTGCGTAGTTTCCCGAACGCTGCCCAGACGAGTTGGATTCGGCGGTTGACCTCTTTTTCGAAGTTGGATCTACCTAATTGGACTACTTGTCCTAGGTAGATATATGAGTCAACAACTTCGAGTACCGAGCTTCCAACAGAGACCGAGGTGGGCTCAAAATGGACATTTGACATAATTTTTGTCTTGTCCATGTTCATTTTCAGGCCCACCCGTTGTGAAACGCGGTAGAGGCCATCGAGCATCATACTGAGTTCCTCCATCGACTTTGCCATGACTACGATGTCATCGGCAAACCGAAGGTGAGTGATGTATTCGCCGTTGATGTTGATGCCAAGTCCTTCCCATTCCAGGAGCTTGAAGGCGTCGAGCCTTGGTTTTGCTGTATGGTCTCTTTAACATGATTTGTATTAAAGAGACGCATCGTGTCGCAAGGACTTAGATAATCGTCTATTGAGCTGCCTATATGACTTTGCGTCGTGGGAAGACTGCAACTGTAGCAAGCGTCGTTCAGCCATGAGTTTTAAGGTTTGGTCTGTCAGTTTTAGAGGTCTATCTTTACGGCACGGTCTAAAAAACTTGGATAGTTTCCACTAGCCCATCGTTGATCTCGTCCACTGATGCTAGGTTCTCAAGGCAAGCAAAGCGATTAGAGAGCTTGAGTTGAAAGTTTTCTGGGTTTTGAATATGAGACCGAGTAGGTCGGAGCGTAGACTTCATCAGACTGGACCTTTCAAGTTTAACATTAATATTCTGCGAGGCTCTTACGATTCGATGATCGCTACCGGTTTTTATCCGATTGATCACAGAGACGTCGCTGAATACCCGTTTCTTGTCGGTCATGAAGAAGTCTATCTCGTTTCTCGTGAAACCATCGGGACTTAACCAGGTCCATTTCCTGTTAGGTGGCTTCTGGAAGAAAGAGTTCATCATGAAGAGTCCCTACTTTCTCTACCTCTAGAAAGTCGGCCAGCCTCTGTCCCGCAGGGTTCCGTTGCCCATACCCAAATTGCCCCACTCTCAACTCATCACCGCTTTTCTTTCCCAACTTAGCATTAAAGTCCCCTATAACAACAGTGAAGTGGGTTTTGGAACTATGTATGGCTCTACTTACGTCCTCATACATAGTCTCCACCTCATCATCGGAGTGTGACGAGGTCGGTGCGTACACCTGAATGACCTTCAGCGAATATCTTTCGGATATTCTGAGTATTAGGTATACCACCCTGTCGATGGTTGTTATGTTGCTCACGACTCACGAGGGACTTGTGAATGAGAAACCCGACACCACCTCGGGACTGTTGGTCGCCCTCCCGGTAGTAGAGCAAGTTACCAGACTTCAGGGTTACGGTGTCCTCTCCCTCTCTACGGACTTCGCGTAACCCTATAATGTCCCAATGTAACTTGCTCAACTCCTCTTCCAGCTCGCAGATCCTTTCGTCAGTCCTCAATGTGCGTATGTTGTGTGTTAGCAGGGCCAGTCGTCGTGGGGGTGGGCAGCCGGATCTCTTCCGGGGATTCTTAGCACCCCCTGCTCCGCCGTTACCTTGACCGCTACCCGCGCCAGAGATAGCGGAGCTGCCGGGGACTGGGGGCCTGGTTTCTGTGCCTATCATAATCATAATTAGCCGTTAATCGCCACGCCTGGCAGGCGGGTTGGCGATCGCAATGAGGGTGTGCAGTACACGGAGGGCGCTGCTGCTCGACCTCCGGTTTGTCCCTTAGTCGGCTCTTACGACACCCACAGGATGATTTGGGGGAACGCAATTCTAAGCCGGCGTT
This sequence comes from Helicoverpa assulta, assembly GCA_963856015.1. Classification (NCBI taxonomy): domain Eukaryota; kingdom Metazoa; phylum Arthropoda; class Insecta; order Lepidoptera; family Noctuidae; genus Helicoverpa; species Helicoverpa assulta. The sequence goes on from CAWLCW010000023.1 coordinate 11,101,126, forward strand.
CCACGGCGGTTTAGAATTTCATTATTCTATTCTAAACAGCTTCTATGACTTTTAAAAGGCCCTCTTGTTTGTAGTTTCTTACAGTCGTGATCTACTATTAAAATAACGATCATGCAATCACTAGGTACATAAAATTTTAAATTAAAAAAAATCTTACTTAAGATTACTCTTTACCCATAAATATCGAATACGACAAGCAAAGAAGTGAAAGCGCTGGAAGCTATGTCATCTTTTTTTTTTTAACGCCGTCAAAAATCATCAAATGACCCCTCCCGCTGTGGGTTAGCAGCGGTGAGGGAGCGTCAGACTCTTACTGACTAAAAACCGTCGTGTTCCGTTGTAGGCCTTTTATGTACCAGGGCCGCGGTATCTCTTTTGAACTGGTTGCTGACATCTCTTTGAGGAGCGCGTGGAACAACGCGCGCCTTCGACACGGGTCTGTCATCTAAGCAGACAGAGGGACGATGAGCCACCCGAACTCACCGCCCACAGACCCACGCCTACGGTGGCCGGGAGTCATCTTGCGACACCCGGCGCCCGTGGTGTCTACCTGGTCCAGCGCAGCTGCCGGGATGAGAGGTGCGAACTCTCTGGCGTTCCGCATCCTCCTTCTCGAGCATGACCGTTTCGCAGAAGGAGGCATCCCATCCCTCTCGCCCCGGACCATGGCCTGAACCAGGGCCGAACGCAAGAGGTCGCCACCGCCTAAAGCCTCGACGAGGACCCGGCGGAAGCTATGTCATCTTAGTTTTAAAACTGATTTTAATATTTTTTTGCGTCAAAACAGTTAGCTAGTTGAATGATATAATTTTTATACAGGCGCTATTAAGGCACGTTAGAGAGACGCAGTAAATACGCGTGACGACATGCAGTTATTTCGAACAAAAAGCATAGTGAAAGAACAGTCAAGTCAAACACAGTTTTATCAACAAATGTAGTCTAAACCTTAAATATGTTTGTTCTAGAGAGTTAACAATTTTGTAAAAGTCCCGATATTAGCTATTTATTTGCATTTTGTACTGTAAAACACAAAATATCCTCATTATGACGAGTTTAGGTGCAACTTTTGAGCATGTCCCAGTAGTCGTCATAATAATTCTAAAATTGACGAGTTTTGGGTCAAATGGGAGTTTTAAAGTGCCAATAGATGTCACATTAAAAAAATATATCTTCTATGTTAAAAGTATTCCAAATTGCATATTACATCGTTAGCGAATAAACTTAACTATCCAATTAAACAAAGAAACATACCACAGACCCCACTGGAGTTATGTAAATCAAAACACAAAACCACGTGCTGAGCTTCACTTTTGACAGCTGAACTTCACCAAATAACGATTTTCTTAGGGCACACACGTTTCGACTAACATATCTCCGATGCTATGACTGTTAAAACCCCGTATTGTCATTTCAATTGTGCAATATGTTATCAACAATATGTTGACATGTAAACCGGCCCATTTTAAGTTCAGTAGAAAAAATAAATAATAGTTTTTAGATTAATTGACGACTATTGGGGCATGACGACTTCACCCGCGTTTACCTTATAAACCTTCCTCTTTAATCTCTTCCTATTTAAAAAAACCGCATGAATATCTGTTACGTAGTTTTGAAGATTTAAGCGTACAAAGGGACATAGGGACAGAAGAACCGACTTTGTTTTATACTATGTAGTGATAGTGAAGAGTCTGACACTCCCTCACCGCTACTAACCCACAGCGGGAGGGGTCATTTGATGATTTTTGACGTCGTTAAAAAAAAAGGTTATTTTGGAAGTTAGTACGGTCGGTTTATGAGGAACTTGACTTCCTCGACTGGAGACTTTTTATCGAAGCAATTGTTAACTTTTATAAGTAGGGAAACCCCTCATCTAAAAACAACGGTATTCAGATTGGTTCTGCCGTTTAGCAGTTACGGTACCACAGACTGATAGATACATAGCGGTCAAACTTATGACACCTCTCTTTTTGCATCGTAGGTTAAAATGGTATATGTTTTTACATAGTTATGTATTTAAAATTGTGGGGTGTTGATCCCCCAATCGCCTTCTTCTTTTCAGCCTTCTGATTTAATTGGGGTCACCTTTCACTATTAACAAATGAAGCTAGAATTGAGTGGACATTTTGGTTCGCCTGTCTGACTTCTGTAACCCAGTTCTGGACAATGCGACATGCTTTAAGACTTTCTGTCAGACTTACTTTACTAATCTGTAACCTGAAACATTGTATAAGGGTTTTCATTACCCAGTTTGCAACTGAATATAAAAATTCTTACATTATATATTTTTATTTCAGTTAGCTATATACCTACTCATCTTTCATCATCATTATCATCATCATCAGCCTATCGCAGCCCACTGCTGGACATAGGCCTCTCCAAGTGCACGCCACTGAGATCGATTTTCGGCATGTAAATAGGTATTTAACTAAATCTCACACATGGTAGTACCTGAATCTTGAGATTAATATTTTCTACGCCCGTATAAAAACTAAGTACCATATTTAAATATAATGTTTTGCTGGAGTGTTTACTATACCATTTAAACCATTTATTTGCTACACATACACCTTACATTTACAGGACAACAAACAGAAGGAGAAAATGATGTGTAGCAGGAGACTCTGCTCAGTATACGCTGCGCATGCAAGCACAGCACTGATTTTCAGCTGGCTGAAAATCAGTGCTGTGCTTGCATCTTCAGCTTCTTCATCTTGCATCATCGACACCCATTCAGTATTTCTGCACAAAACAATAACAAACATAGGTATGGTATAGGCACATTTAAAACAATTATAATATTATTAGTGTAATATTAAAATGGTCCAAAGCCTAAAGGAAAATAAAATAATAAGAGCCTATAAATGCTAACTTTCCTGAAACTGCGCGCGACGTTTATTGACGCCATCTGGTTATAATGGCTTCAGGTTTCAGCTGAGGTAATGGTCCGCTACCTTATTTGCAAGTATTCCTTTATTAGTTATTTTATAATATGTGCCTTCAGGGACAATATTGGTATGAAAATTATTTAAATACACATATGAAATAACATTTGATTATGATATCAAACACATAGTATACATTACTAGCTTCTGCCAGCGGTTTCACCCGCATCCCGTGGGAACTACTTCCTGAACCGTAACCGTAGCCTATAGCCTTCCTCGATAAATGGGCTATCTAACACTGAAAGAAATTTTCAAATCGGACCAGTAGTTCCTGAGATTAGCGCGTTCAAACAAACAAACAAACTCTTCAGCTTTATAATATTAGTATAGATTATAGTTTTACAATAGGTTTGTTTAAATAAAATATTGCACATAAATGTTAGTGACAGGCTGTTACCTATTTATTTTATACGATGCAATGATTTGTGTGAGTGAGAATCTTTTATAGAAATGTCTGAAATAAAGCTGAACACATATTTTTCATTCTTATTTCAGTAACAAAAATATGACAATAGACTCTACACTGAAAAAGTTTATCTATATCTCGTTCATTTTACTTTTCAAACAAAACAAATACTATGTCTCCAATACATTAGAACGAAATCGTAAAGCTCAGCTGAAAATCAGCTCATACAAAGGTCAGCTAAAAATAAACAAACAAACACAAAAAAAGTGTCGAAGAGTGATTTAAAGTCCAAATAATATCGCTGCTAGATTGATTCACGTGAAAACGAAAGGCAACTTCATTTACAACGTTAACACCTGACCCTTTTAACAGTTTAATTGGAATCAGAATTTACGAGCTCACGTAACTTTGATGTTCATATTTCACTGAGTTCATGGAATTGCTCGACTTTTTATTGAGGACTAGCTTCCACCCGCGGTTTTACCCCCGTTTCTTACGAACTACCGCTCGTACCGGATAAAGTACAAGGTGTTGATTTGCATTTGTGCCATATTTCAAGAGAAGGACATAAAATACGTAAATAATCGATTGGAATTACAGTAGACGGGAAATAGCTAATATGCACTGCTTTTTTGTCATTGAAATGTCGTAGTATTTCAGAAGTAATCCAATTTTATGAATGAAATGTATGAAGGATCGTTGCGTATTCTTTGTTTTTGCGTTTGTGTGAGGGCGCAGCATGGTTTTAAGGCCAGTAACACGCGCCAAGTTTAAATACGGCTAGATGACATTGAAGGAAATTCGAAAAAAAAAAAATTACGTACCAATTTTTTTGTTGATTTGGGTCGAGAATCATTAGCATAATTACGTCCTTGAATATGGCACGGATGCAAATCAACAGCTTGTAGGTATAGCCTTTGTTAATTAGGAAGAGTAGCTTGTTGCTTTCCAACAGTGGTAGAATTTTGCGAATCCGTTAAACAATTTCGAAGCCTTTTGGACACAAACAATGAAACAACAGAAAATCCTATTATTGTAATAGAATAGATTTTCTTTAGAGTCGCTTTTTGTGCGTTTAGAGTGATAGAACAAACCGCACACTGCAAACTTGTCGTGGTGGCCTAGTGGGTAAAGAACCAACCTCTCGAGTATGAGGGTGTGGGTTCGATTCCAGGTCAGGCAAGTACCAATGCAACTTTTCTAAGTTTGTATGTACTTTCTAGGTAAATCTTAGACACCAATGGCTGATAAAAAGGTGAATGAAAACATCTTGAGGAAACCTGGACAATAAAGTCGGAAATCACCAACCCGCATTGAGCAAGCGTGGTGATTAACGCTTAATCCTTCTCCGTGTGAGAGGAGGCCTGTGCCCAGCAGTGGGACGATAAAAAAGCTGTAACAGTAACTGCAAACTTTTAGTCCGCCGAGAGTTTGATATAGAATGGCAGTAGACACATAACAGCGATCAGGTATTTAGCCGGTATCTGACCGACTGAAAACTTTGATTAGAATCAATATTTTATTTAATAAAAACATTACCAGCTGTTTGATCAGCAGTGTGTGAGTACTCTTAGTGTCGCTTTCCGCACGTTCAATATTATGTAGGAAATGCTACGTATGCGGTTCTTGACTGAGAGTGTTAAATTCCTTTGTACTACAGATGCTACATGTAGGATTGTAGGTCTGCGTCAGGACCGCCGTCACAAATCACCGATCCTCTCGAAATACATATAGAGAGTTGCTACCTAATTGCTACCAGCTACCATTAGTTGCTACCAATTGCTACCCTCGTGGTTTTGAAGATATTCAGCATCCAAAGGTGACAGCCATTCTGATATCAGGATGGCTGTCACTTTTCCCAGTGTGAAGAAACAGCGCAAAAGTATTGAGTTTTTTTTTCACCCAGAGTTGCTACCTAATTGCTACCCTCCAGAATTAAATTTTAGACCACATCGATTCTGTGAATAAAAAGATATAAAAAAATGAGTTTTTGCGCCTTGCAAAAATTAATTAGCAATTAGGTAGCAACTCTCTATATGTATTTCGAGAGGATCGGTGATTTGTGACGGCGGTCCTGACGCAGATGATTGTAGGTACTCTTTTGTTTTCTTCAGCTTTTAGGGGTCATTCATCTTCTTGTTCTCGTGGCCTTCCACTAAGGGTAAACCGTCAGCTCAGTCGATTAATTCATTGCCCATTCTCGGATGTTACCCAGTATCGTGAAACAAGTCTTTTTTTACCTTTTACTAGCTTCTGCCAGCGGTTTCACCCGCATCCCGTGGGAACTACTTCCCGTACCGGGATAAAAAGTAGCCTATAGCCTTCCTCGATAAATGGGCTATCTAACACTGAAAGAAATTTTCAAATCGGACCAGTAGTTCCTGAGATTAGTGCGTTCAAACAAACAAACAAACAAACTCTTCAGCTCTATAATATTAGTATAGATTTTGTCTATCATTATTAATAGCTGTACTTAGTACCTACACGGGGGTTTATTAAGTTAACAATCCCTAATTATAGCATAGTTACGTACCAAAGATTTCCCGCCGTAGCCTAACTTGAAGCTTTCCATAAAGAAACAAGGTTATCCGAAATCGAATTGTATCTAATAGATTCTTAATAGATTTGTACACTATAATGTCGGGACATAATAATGTCGGGACACCTTTTCACACACGGTTGGTTAGCCCCATGGTAAGTTATTAATTAACTTGTGTTATGGGTGCTAACACAACTGATAAACTACATATAGCTACACATATACATATTTATAAATACATATTGTAACACCCAGACCACGACCAACAAGCATTGCTCATCACAAACATGTCGACCGAACCGGGAATCGAACCCGGGACCTCAGATTCGGCAGTCCGGCTTGGTGACCATTGCGCCATAGAGGTCGTCTAAACAAGGAACCTAATCATTTTATCGTGAAAGTGAAACAAACAAACTTTCGCATTAATATTATTAGGTAGGTTGATGGTTAGGTAGCCCTTTCTCGAAAACCTCCTATACCTATGCTCAAATTTCATAAATAACTAGCCGTTCCCCGCGGTTTTACCCGCGTCCCGATGTATTTTTTGCTACCCTGGTACATGGTGAGCAATTTCGACTCGAAATTTCGTTATTGGTATACTTATACTCCGGTGAATTATGCTGTCCTAGTACTTTACTTTTGTGGTTCTGCGGCATTCCGTAAGTTGGTTTTTGTCTAATCACTCCCGTCCCGGAGAAACTTTTTCCGCAGCCGTATGTGACAAAACCTATGTCCTTCTCCTGGCTCTAAACTACCTCCCTGTCAATTTTCAGCTAAATCGGTTCAGCCGTTCTTGAGTTATAAGTGGAGTAACTAACACGACTTTCTTTTATATATATAGATAGATATACCTCTATAGAATAGATAAGATGTAAACAAAGAATTCTACATTATTTATAACTACACAAGCAAATAAAACAAAGGATAATAATGCTTGTTAGTTCCTTTACAGTGACACATTGCATCTTGGAACTCTCGCACTAACATTACAACTCCTTCATAAAGGCGATGTTACATGACACTCAACACAATATAATGAAAATAATGAGTTCTTTGCTTTCAAGCAATAGAGGTCTTCGTGGAAGCTGAACTTTAGCTGTCGCAAAACAATATTAATATAGCTTTGGTATTAGAGATAAAGTTTTATTGTTTTGTCTCTTGGAATAGTGCTGTTTTTATATCTCATAAGTCATCGTTACTTTGAGGTTTGATTGGTCTTTACTTTGCAATAATATGAGCGTTGAAAAAAGTCATTTTTGTGAAATAATCCAATATTAAGGTTCATTTTCAATGCTAGCTGCCGATTGCTCTTACAACAATCCGTTTTTATATTGCTTTCACTTTTACAGTTCATCATTACTTGCCTTGAATAAAAGTTTTCGAAATTGTTCTACTTTTTGGAAGCAGCGATGCGAACTAAATAGAATAAATGCACGATTTTTTGAGAGATTTCAATATATCATTTTTATTAAATACTAAACCAAAAATCAATCATGAATGAAAAATTCGAATCAAAATACGTGTACCTAGCACGTTTATCAGACAGCCTACTCAATAGCGTTATGCCTCGTGGATTTGATAAGCTATTTTTATTTTCTTCGCTTGAGCCTTTATTAACATAAACATAAACGGTTTAAAAATGTCTCCATAAACAACCTATAAATATCTTCAATAAAAGGTTTTACTGAATATCTGTTACCTAATTTTAGAAAAATTGCAGATCAACGATTCTAAAAGACGTTGGCGTAATCTTGATTATATAATTTCACAAAATAGGGCTCATTTTTACCAACAAGTTTAACATCTGATTGAGTAAAAATTCGTTTAAAGTTGGCGTACACATCAAAATATTATAATAGTATATAATAGGCTAGTTTTAATCCGGTTGCGAGAAGTATACAATTCCCTCAGGACGTGGGTGAAACTACAGAAAATAGCTATTTGTTTGATAAGTCAGACACTATTACAAAAACAGAGTTTAAATAAATTCCCTTTTATTTAATTAGTTAACAAAACTTAGTCCCTTTTCAGGATTTGTCACTCGCTTTTTTACAGAGGTACAGACTCCATAAAATATGAAAAGTTTTAATTCGTGTGTGTAAAACTGTAATGTAATTTTCTCAGTAGAAACACTCGAACTCGAAACCGTATCTAAGTTCAAAACAAAGTCCATTAATTTAATAAAGGAAAATAATTATCACGCTTGTCTCGTATGTTTATCTAATAGTACGACACACGATACGTTTTACATATTAATAATATTTTCCTTTCATACGTTGGAATAAACTAAACATTACACAAGATACTCTATTACTTTATATTCTACGCTGCCTAAAGAAATAATTAATCGTGAAATGTAAGACAAACATTTCATTCCGTATCACGTTATTCCGTGTTCGAATAATTTCGTATAATTATGAGAAACTGAGAACAAATTATATTTCGTAGTTATTATGCGTGATTACGTGCTGTTTGTGGTGAAATGAAATCGTTTAAATGCCAATTTTGTGTAGTACAATACATATACTTAATTATTTACACAAGCATTTATTTACTTGGAACTTGGGGCATTGTTGTACTTTCTATATTAAGAGTGGGGGTTTGGACCTTACCCCGCCGGGCTGGTCCAGTTGTTATTGGCGGGTCGCCAGAACCTCGTTTGTCAAATGCAGGGTGTACCACGGGCAAGTGAGGTTGGCTTGAGTTCCTAGTTTGTTATTGGAACCTTCTTACACCACACTTCTTTGGAATGTCTTTTGAGCTGTAATCAAAAATATTTTTGTTCATAAAGAGAATATCATCTCCCGAGCCTTTTCCGAACTAAGTTGGGGCCGGCTGAAAGTATATCCGGATGCAGCTGAGCACCAGTGTTTTACAAGAAGCGACGCCTTATCTGACCTCCGCAACCCAGATACCTGGGCAACCCAATACCTAACTTTTATTTACTGAAAGTATTGTCTAATAACGAGTACCTATGTCAAAAACATAAACATCTCTACACATTCTACTACCTATTTGTCTGTACAGATAAAAAGCTATTTATCTATACTAATATTATAAAGCTGAAGAGTTTGTTTGTTTTTTTGTTTGAACGCGCCAATCTCAGGAACTACTAGTCCGATTTAAAAATTTCTTTCAGTGTTAGATAGCCCATTTATCGAGGAAGGCTATAGGCTACTTTTTATCCCGGTACGGGAAGTAGTTCCCACGGGATGCGGGTGAAACCGCTGGCAGAAGCTAGTTAACGATAAAATTCATGTTATCATTAACGATCCATTCATCCCAAGATCTCAAATAATCCCAAATGATTCTAAAAATGCCTTTTAAATTATTTATAGTTGAAAAGAAGCATTAGTGTAATTCTGGGATTAAACCTTTCAATTGTTGAGTTTCGAAAGGTTTTTATCTCGTAAGAGATCTAAATCTCTTAAGATTAACTGGTAGACCATTTACTACATTTTGATGCTTAATGCATATTCCTACTAATCCTACTAATATTATAAATGCGAAAGTAACTCTGTCTTCTGTCTGTCACGCTTTCACGTCTAAACCACTGAACTGATTTTAATAAAATTTGGTACAGAGATAGAGTTGACCTTGAGAAAGAACATAGGATAGTTTTTATCCCAGACTAATATTATAAATGCGAAAGTAACTCTGTCTGTCTGTCTGTCACGCTTTCACGTCTAAACCACTGAACTGATTTTAATAAAATTTGGTACAGAGATAGAGTTGACCTTGAGAAAGAACATAGGATAGTTTTTGTCCCGGACTTTTGAAGAATTCTCTTGAAAACGCGATATAACCGAACTCTACGCTGGCGAAGTCGCGGGCGGAGGCTAGTATTGCTATAAATAGAAATCCTTAGACTTTATTATAACTGATCTTTGGACTTTATTCAAATGATGCAGCAGTATGTAAGCTTGTAAGCTTTTCAATGATTAATCTTCGCTATACCAATTTGTTTTCAACAACTTATGCATTGTTGAACTTATGAATTATTTAGTAGACGAGTTAGTCGAGGGTTAATCTCTAGTGAGGATAGATTAATCCTTTCTTATGATTAGAACTGTGAGTGACTTCACTCTATCTTCCTATCGGTCTGTCGCACTTTCAAGCCAAATCTACAGAATTGGTTTAAATAAAATTCGGTACACATATCTGTTAACACAACTTGAGAAAAAATATAAGCATTTTTTTCCGGATCAAAGACCACAGATTCCTTAAGACGCTGCAGACAGGTACCGCGGGCAAGAACTCCCATACATTTTCATAATGAAAATTTCGTTCCATATCCGAATCTTTGAAATCCTAAATTGAACATTAAGTATGTCTACTTATATTATCGTCTTATCATGTTTTAAATCTACAATAGCGGACATTGAATTTTGCTTTGGAACAGCAGCAAAACTGTTTCCTCAAAACTACAAAGTTCTCATACATTTTCAACACTTGAAAGAACTCGCCTGCAGATCTTCTTCAACTAAACTCCGAATCACAGAAGGCGTTTCCTGGCAACTACGGTACTATTATAACACAGCTTTGGGATAGCAGACTACAATACACGGATCTTTCCGATCTTCATCTTCAACTAAAATCCAGAACTCAGAAGGCGTTTCCTGCCAACTACAGCTATTATAAAGAGGCACTTTAGAATAGCAGACTACAATACACGGACTATGCCAAAGTTTAATTTGGACATTACAGCCACTACGGTTGGCCGTTTGGCTATATAAGCGTACACTGAAACTACGAATAATGGGGATTATGTTTGGAACATTGGAGGCCTTTATATTGCAGAATTTTGTGGTCATATTTATACACAAATAGGACTTAATGGCGAGGTATTAAGTAGGTGCTGTGAAGGTAAGATACCTTTTTCTTTACTCAAAGTTTTGAGCGAATTGTACGGCCGACCGCGGTCACGGGAGGACGCGGGTACACACCGATTAAGTTCCGTTTGTGTATAAATATATGCACAAGTCTTGAAAGTTTAAAAACTCTATGTATCTTGAAGCCTAGGTTAGCCTTGCGGTTTAGAAGATTTTCCACAAATCCTGCAGTCTCAACAGGTTTACCTGATTATTTTTTGGCCCTCAAAGCTTTAACGTTTGCCATCAAAGTTTTTAAAGACACTATCAAAGTAAACAAAGAAATAGTCCATCAGGTGAGAAGTGTACGTTACCCCATCCATTAACGTGTGTAGAAACTAGGGCATCAGATGCTTTGTCGTAGATTGCTGAAATGTCTCTCCTAGTTGTAACAACAAAGACACAAATGACGGTAGCAATCAGTGTGGGTATGTGCACTTGTGTAAGAACTTTATTGTGAATAAAATATGTACACGAAGAGAGAGAGAGAACTTTGCATATGTATGTAGTAAGTACTGAAAACATGTAGTGTTACATTGAAAGATTTTTTTTTAAACGAATACTTACCGCGTTCAACCACAAAATACTTTAATCCTTTCTTTCCTTATGGTAGTTACCAATCCTACTTATATTATCCTACTTATATTATAAATGTGAAAGTTTGTGAGAATGTATGGATGTATGTTTGTTATTCAATCACGCAAAAACGGCTGGACCGATTTGGTTGAAATTTGGTATGTAGATAGGTGATACCCTGGATTAACACATAGGCTACTTTTTATCAACACACCATGCGGGCGAAGCCGCTGGCGGAAGCTAGTATTCTATATAGCTTTTGTTTTGAATACTAGAGATAATAATTTGACATTCTTGTATCAGTCTACTGTCAAAATTCTATCTCTATTAAGCAACTCAAAACATATATAGAATATTGGGAACAGCTATTAGTAGTTAATTTCATAGATTCCTATGTAAATGTAGAATTAAATACATGTGTATTACACACAGGAAGATAACCCTTGACCATCCCTCCAAACGACAAAAGGACACGATTACTTAAGGACCTAATTTCACTAAACAGCTGTCCAGGAAGACCCAACGGACCAAAATGTAGGCCATGCAGCTTAGCCTAGATAGTTTGATAGTGACCTATTATTATAGTGCTGCTGTGAAATTATCTTCACAAAGGCTAAATACTACTCCCGTTTAGTTTAGCAAGGAAAATAACAATATGAGAGCATTTTATTAAAAGGTAAGAGTGTTGCGTAGCTTACCTTCAAAGTGATAGTTTAGAAATATTTTTCACTTCAATTTTAACGAATAAAAATAAATCAAATGGTTTATTTTTTAAATTATAATAAAATTTGAGGGCTCTTAAGAAAATCTACGTTAGTGGCACGGTACCGATAAGTTGGTCCAGAAAAACGTGTCAGTGTGGCAATGTAATTAAATATGCATGTACATTGTACATATGTAATTACATGATCATTATCATTTATCATTGAGCAGAACTTAATTATTTTATGTAGCAACGTAAATGAGTCTGATTTAACGGAGATTTCCCTAATCTGTAGTTCATACACCAAGCCTTTGACAAAGTCTCATAATTAAGTATTCCAATGTTGTATATTGCACTAGCTTCTGCCAGCGGTTTCACCCGCATCCCGTGGGAACTACTTTCCGTACCGGGATAAAAAGTAGCCTATAGCCTTCCTCGATAAATGGGCTATCTAACACTGAAAGAAATTTTCAAATCGAACCAGTAGTTCCTGAGATTAGCGCGTTCAAACAAACAAACAAACTCTTCAGCTTTATAATATTAGTATAGATATTCAGTAGATTGTATACGTAGTAACTGTTATATGGCTTGCCGCGGTTACACTCGCATCCTGACGGAATTTTCGATATACGTAAATATTTACTCTATAAGTCGGGTTTTATTGCAAACAATCAGTTGATTTCGCATTTATATTAATAAGATTAACTACTTTGAATGGTATAGTTATTACTTATAGTCTAAGATCCGACCTTACATCGACCTTCACCGTCTTGATAATAGAATAAAATATACTTTATGACAAATTTCATATATTAGAAAACATGTTCTACCGGAACCGATTGCGATACACGGCGCCGTTCTCGAAGTTGTTCGGAAATATGTATACCTCGGGCAGACATTGCAGTTAGGTAGAAACAACTTTGAGGACGAGGTGAATAGGAGAATTCAGTTGGGTTGGGCTGCATTTGGGAAGCTACGTCGAGTCCTAACATCGTCGATCCCACAGTGCCTAAAGACAAAAGTCTTCAATCAGTGCGTCCTACCTGTCATGACTTACGGAGCCGAAACGTGGACACTGACGGTACGGCTGGTCCACAAGTTTAAAGTCGCTCAGCGGGCTATGGAAAGAGCTATGCTCGGCGTTTCTCTGAGGGATCGCATCAGAAATGAGGTAATCCGTCAGAGAACCAAGGTCATCGACATAGCCTACCGAATCAGCAAGCTGAAGTGGCAGTGGGCTGGCCATATTAGCCGAAGAACCGATAACCGTTGGGGTAAACGAGTTCTAGAGTGGAGACCACGCCTCGGCAAACGTAGTGTAGGACGTCCTCAGGCACGGTGGAGTGATGACTTGCGCAAGACGGCTGGCAGGAGCTGGATGCGAGAAGCCGAAAATAGATCTCAGTGGCGTGCACTTGGAGAGGCCTATGTCCAGCAGTGGACTGCGATAGGCTGATGATGATGAGAAAATATATTAAAAATAGGTTAAAAAAATCCTGGACAGACTATTTTTAAAAAATTTTCAACTAAATTTTGTGACGTTAAGATTATAAGATAAATTTTATTCTCACTTACGGCCGCGGGCTGTACACTACCTGAACGTGCCCCAAAGGGTGATAGCCATTAGGCTAATCCGGGGGTACCGCACGATCTCCCGCGAAGCAGCTGGCCTACTTGCTGGACTGCCATCGTGGGATCTGGAGGCGAGGGTCTTCTTGCGCCTGTACGACTGGCGCGAGGAGGCTCAGCGCCGGGGGGAAACCCCGTTGCCGCGGCAAGTTGTCGCGCAGCGGGCGGAGCTCCGGCGCGATCTCATGGTGGCCTGGAGGGAGCGACTGTCGCAACCCAGTGCAGGGCACGCCACCATCGTGGCGGTAAGTCCCCTCTTTGAGGAGTGGCTCGGGAGGAGTCACGGCACCCTCACGTACCACATGACGCAGGTCCTCACCGGACACGGTTGTTTCGGGAGATACCTGCACCGCATCGGTCGTGAGGAGGCGCCCGGGTGTCACCATTGTGCGGACAGCCCCGAGGACACGGTGGACCACACAGTCCAGGTGTGCCCCGCATGGGAGGGGCACCGCCGGGTCCTCGTCGAGGCTTTGGGCGGCGGCGACCTCTCGCGTCCGGCCCTGGTTCAGGCCATGGTCCGGGGCGAAAGGGGAATGGGATGCCGTCGCCTCCTTCTGCGAAGCGGTCATGCTCGAGAAGGAGGAGGCGGAACGCCAGAGAGTTCGCACCTCTCATCCCGGCCGCCGCGCTGGACCAGGTAGACACCATGGGCGCCGGGTGTCGCGAGATGACTCCCGGCCACCGTAGGCGTGGGTCTGTGGGCGGTGAGTTCGGGTGGCTCATCGTCCCTCTGTCTACTTAGACGACAGACCCGTGTCGACGGCGCGCGTTGTTCCACGCGCTCCTCAAAGAGATGTCAGCAACCCCAGCGGGGCCCAGCAGGGCCAAGGCTTGCCGGGGCTGCGGGTTGTTCGAAAGAGATACCGCGGCCCGGGTACATAAAAGGCCTATGACGGAACACGACGGTTTTTAGTCAGTAAGAGTCTGACACTCCCTCACCGCTGCTAACCCACAGCGGGAGGGGTCATTTGATGATTTTTAACGTCGGAAAAAAAAAAGGTATAAAGCTTTATAGAATGTGCAGCCATTGGGTTGTCTATTATTTACCTGGACAAACTGCTCGGTTGTCAGGTATAAACAGGTATGTTCATAGTAGTTACCTTCACTTGAAATGATAATAGAAAATTTTTTATACCAATAGAAGCGCTGTTTTATTACGAACACGTTGATATAGTGTTGTCTGTGAAAAATTTGAAATGAAATATTTTTAAAAAATTATTTTAAAATAGTCTGTCCAGGATTTTTTTAGACAACCTATTTTTAATATATTTTCTAATATATGAAATTTGTCATAAAGTATATTTTATTCTATTATCAAGACGGTGAAGGTCGATGTAGGGTCGGATCTTCCACTATTATTATATGTAGGTATTCAGTATAAGTTTACAGTTGAATATTAAATTAATCATGTGTTTAAATTATATTACGAAATTGGAGCAATGAATTTGACTCAGCCTCCAATCATCTTTGTTCAACACGATTTACCTAAGTTCGTTTCAAACCACCTGTTTGACTCTATAAAATATCGTGTTACCTACGTGCGGAAAGTAGAATATTTTCTTCTAAGAAAAAGGTGTTATTATATTGGCCGTCTAATTTATCACTGTAGGTTTTATTCAGGTTTCCAGTACTAAATCTTCTCTCGTAATTACTTTCAAAATTTCTCATCGAGTTCAGGTTTTCAGTACTAAATGTTATCCCAATTACTTAGAAATTATCACTCCATTCCACTCCAAAAAGTATTTTTTATTAAAACAATATACAATACATTACAAACAATATTGTTTTAAATGGAAAACATTATTGTTTTGTAAATTTTCCTTTCTGTTTAATACAATAAAGTTGAAATAATACTGAATGGTCTATGAGCACTTCTAAGTCAAGGAATTGATTCAGTCAACAAACCAAAACTTTACACAAAATCACCATAGAGCAAATTATTATAAACTATAGTAAACTGATAACTTATTGTAAAAAAACGATACTTGATTTTATTACCGCTAAGTTTCGGTTGTGCCACATCACTATTTAAGAATTGCAATAAACGGAAAACACTCGTAATGTCAGTTTAGTCTACGAGATTAAAAAACAGACTATTTAATAAACAAAATCTTTTATTGCTATTCTATCCAACTTTACTAAGGTCAAGCACATAATTTCTTTAATTTATGATTTCCTACAAAAACTGTGCTAAAGCAAGTTTCTCTAAGGAATTAATTTTATCTTGAGTCAACAAAGCAATAACTAGTGTAAGTTAAAAAGTTTGGATTGTCTTTGATTAGACTTTATTGTAATTACTATTGAATAAGTGATCTTATCTGTGTGTGTACTAACAAGGTTAATATTATGGCAAGCTAAAATGTACTCTGTTTTCTTACTAATTAAGTCCTATTTGCAATGCGTATGTAATTCATGAGAACTTTTTTAGACTGAATGTTGAAAATACTCCTAACCTTCATTTTAATTACATATTATGGGATTGGAGAGATTTGACATAACTTTCCTTTACACAAAAATAAATAATACAAATAGAAAAGTGGAGGCAGTTATCGATTTAAAAAGTAAATAAATGCAATAGAAATACCGATGTTACAAAACCAATGATAATTCAATACCAAGACGATGATTGTCTTGTAGGTTGTAAAAATAAATATAAATACCCTTTCAAACTCTTTACTTTTAATTAATCACTAGATGGGACTTCAAAGAATTTTTTGTTCCATTAAGTCGCGATAAAATGTTTATGAAACCTACTAAGAGTGATGGTTCTTATGGAAAATTCCAGCAGAAAATTCAATGGTTCGAAACGGTTGACATTTCAAATTTACATTTTGTAAATATTTTATTAATTGCTTTCAACATTTCAAATCATTCGTGATGATTTTAAATGATGTTATTATTTATTTGAATTTCAAATTCCGAATGGGCAGACTTATGGCCAAGAATATTTTTTTAAGAAGTTAATTTAGGTAAAGAAAGAAAGAAAGAAAGAAATAATCAATTGGTATTTATTTATCCGATTATATGTATTCAAGTCTATGAGTGACATAAGATTAGGTTAGGTTGACTAAAAATATACATTGTTCTAGACGAAAATGCTTATTATTCTAGACTATGCCGACTATCCTAACTCGTTCACGATTCCAAATTACTTTCAATCATGCGCAAATCAAATTCGCAATTTTATGAAAATCGTAATTTTAGCAAAAAACTAACATTAGCTTCTACCAAATGATTGCAAAGACCTAGGTATAGTCATGTTCACAAATAACCATAAAATGGCATTTTTATGACAACATCAAGTTGCGTGTTTCACGGTACTATTTTTCGTAAACTAATACTACTGGCATATATAAGAAGGGCTTATCTACATATTGAATGTAAAAGATTCAAGACCTTTTTGCCAACTGCGTAGAATACAAAACATTGTGACATATACATGGAATAAAAAAAGATGACCGGAGATGCTATAAAGCAGGTAGGTCAGGCGCCTTCTTCTAGGTCAAATTCGTACGGCGCGCATGACCAAAACGATCAGTCAAGAGTGAACTAATGAGGCGTTTGGATTATTTGTGACATCTCAAAGATCACAACGTCAAAGATTTTTGGTATCATAAAAAATGGGCGGGTCCAAAGAAGGCTCATAATGGCGAAAACAGTAACATTTCTCGTGCCCCTGCACACCCGCATTTTGGCGCGGTATTTTCTTAGGCAATTTTCCGTCATGGCAGCTCCGCTAGTCATTTTGTTCTCCATGGTCATTTACGTGAGTTGTAAAAAAAAGGATTTATGGCGTGACGGTCAAGGAAACTTCTTTGTCCTAATCCCGGCTATTAAAAGGTTAGCTGCAATTCCGGCCCAAATTAATTCTGATAAGAACAAACAGGTGTAAATTGTAGACGATTAATTTATTCATTAACTTTATCTTTAGGAAAGGAATGTTTCAAAAATAGAATAATTGCTCTTCCTTTTCTAGGAATTGGTACTTTGTGAGCATCTAAATAAGGTTGTTTTTCATTTGTATAGATGTTTGTTTATTTCTTTTGAAGCCTGATGTTGTCCTTGAATTTTACTTCGAGTAGTTTACGACCTACAACGTAATTTTCGGTTTGTTGACCATGCAACATAGTGTTACTATTTTTTTATTAATTAATTAGTGCAATATTTCCTACTAAATCTATACTAATATTATAAAGCTAAAGAGTTTGTTTGTTTGTTTGAACGCGCTTATCTCAAGAACTACTGGTCCGATTTGAAAAATTCCTTCAGTGTTAGATAGCCCATTTATCGAGGAAGGCAATAGGCTACTTTTTAGGGTTCGTGCAGAGGTTCCCACGGGATGCGGATGAAACCGCTGGCAGAAGCTAGTAATTATTATAAATGTTTAAGTAATTTTGTGTGATTGTCTGTAGCGCTGTCACCCCAATACCTCCGAATATATATTTTTTAAAAGGTACAAATTCAAATAAAAACGGTTTTTATAGAGGTTATTAGGATGTTAATTAAATTAAGACTAGGTTAAAATATCGAGAAACCTAATCAAGACCTAAATACGATAACTTTTTATTCGAGAAATAACCTTGCTTCAGGTAAATACGTGGGTTATTGTTTTCCTGGAATGTCTTTCCTACCTACACTTAGATCTTCCTACTTACATGGAGATAAAAACAGCAGAAAGTATACCTACCTTACCTCCCCACTCAGAGACATTTAATGATTACTTAAGTCACTCCTTAGTGACGGAATGTCATACAAATCCTTCACTAAGGAATGGCTTAAGTAACCATTAAATGTCTCTGAGTGGGGAGGTTACACCAAGACTAAATACAAATCTTTAATTACTCCAGCTTTCTAAGAAAACTCAACTTAGATTAATGAAACGGTTTAAGATAGGAAAACTTTTTCGATTTCTCTAGAAAGATAAAGATTTATAATTTGGTATCTTTGGACTTCGAACCATTTTAGGTTTAACTAAAATTAATTGCTTGGTCTACCTTCGAGTGGTTATAGCGTCTGATATAAGTTTTGAAGACTTGTTAAGGAGAAAATGTTTATTATCTTAGTTAGTCAAAAGTCGTGGTGGCCTAGTGGGCAAAGAACCAGCCTCTCGAGTATGAGGGCGCGGGTTCGATTCCAGGTCAGGCAAGTACCAATGCAACTTTTCTAAGTTTGTATGTACTTTCTAAGTATATCTTAGACACCAATGACTGTGTTTCGGATGGCACGTTAAACTGTAGGTCCCGGCTGTCATTGAACATCCTTGGCAGTCGTTACGGGTAGTCAGAAGCCAGTAAGTCAGACACCAGTCTAACCAAGGGGTATTGGGTCGCCCGGGTAACTGGGTTAAGGAGGTCAGGCAGGGCAGTCGCTTCTTGTAAAGCACTGGTACTCAGCTACATCCGGTTAGACTGGAAGCCGACCCCAACATAATTGGGAAAAAGGCTCGGAGGATGAGTCAAAAACATGTATCTATTTATTTATTTAATGTTTTTTACACTACATTGTACAGCGGTAAACTTAACTCCTTAGACGTTCTCTGCCAGTCTACCTTGGGGTGGTGAAGGGAAAGCATTGGTGCCAAGAAAATTTAAATAAACATTATTATACATATTTATAAGGGAAATAACACAGTATTACGGGATGAAATGTGTAAGGAGATGGCTAAGTTACAGCCGTACAGGTCGATCGGTCATGAGGTTAAGCAACGCTTAGCGCGGTCGGTCCGTGGATTAATGGCTATCTCTCTTTTCATGACGAAATTCTCAGTGTTTCGGAAGGGTGGCTCACGGGTGTTCTTTAGACATAACAGATCAAGGTAGAAATGACTCCGTGGCATTTATTTAAAAATAATGTACTTTTCCTTCTATTCGTAATAAAAAACATATCTATCTATTAATACAGTTAGGTGTAGGTGTAGACAAAAATAAAAAGGCACGTGTAACATTAACACAAAATAAATATAAGAAGGTATGTGAGGCACTAATAAATTAAAATTCCCTCGATATATTCCTAGAAGTTATTGAAGCTCATTTTCATATTGTTTTGTTTACCTAACATATTCAATTAAGTGTTTCACAATATTCAGCGTAGGTTCTAGAAACATCCACATAATAAATTCATGAGCCTTAATCCCTAACCTTTTCGTGAATTGGAATCATAGGTTTAGGCTTTATTTACTTGGTCAGTATGATAATGTTACGTAGAACATTATAGGGTGTAACTTTTATTTTTGTAATATTTGCATTTGAATGTTCTTTATAAATTAACTCTTTCCACCTTATACGTGGTCCTAAAAAATTGAGGTAAAAAAATCTTTAAAAACAAGCTTTTATTTAAATGCGCTAAAAAGAAAAAAATAAACTTTTACTGTAACTTTACTGTCAACTTATAACGACATTTCAAATTTAACATATTTGACACAATTTATATGTTTTAAAAGCTTGTCGCGATTTTACTAAGAAAGTAAATACGAGTACTTAAATCTCGCGACAAGCTTTTAAAACGTATAAATTGTGTCAAATATGTTAAATTTGAAATGTCGATTTTAAAATTTCAGCTCAATCGGTTGAGGGCAAGTGCCTTAAAATTGAGTTGTAAAATTCCACCCGAACACACATAGTTACATACATACATACATACATACATTGCAAGTTAAATAAAAGCTTGTAAAAAGTACCGGCTTTAATACTATGTACAAATACAAACCATCGCGATCGCCTCAAACAAATTTAATGCTCTAAACTTAGTACTAAACCTGATAATTTTTAAGACCATTTTTTAAAATACGGTGGGTAAAGTTTTATTTTTGATTCATAAAAAAAAATATTGGTTGGTTTGGGTGTACTTAGACTAGAATTAATAGATAGAATCGAATAATTAATCACCTGTACTTAAGCACTACATTATAGTAGGTATAATAATACGCTTGCTTAGCTCAACCAAGCCTAGCTTCAGCGTAAGCTTTCAGTAATGGCTGGTTTACACGGGTATAGTAAGTAACTAAGTGCTTAGTACTTGTCAAAACGCTAACCACCAATTTGACGAGTGAAAAGCTACCGTAAATACGTTGAACCTAACAGAAGGTATTAGTGAACAGAAATCCGAAATGGAACAACGTCGTCGATTTTGCGCAGTCTGGTGTGTCTAAATATTAATTCAAAATTGCGTAAGATTAACAGCACTCAATAGGGACCGTGAGAATCGCTGTTACTCTTTATGGATGCCCTCGAAATACATATAGAAAGTTGCTACCTAATTGCTACCAGCTGCCATTAGTTGCTACCAATTGCTACTCTCGTGGTTTTGAAATTAACCGGGATCTAGAGATAACATCCATCCCCAGGCCGAATTACGCACACAAGTATGGCTGACCTGATTCTACGAGATCTATGTCTCGTTTAATAAATTAGTAAAGGATCGCTTTTTATTCACTTGCAATATGCACTACTACGAAAATTATCTTACAGTCTTATGCCCGTTTTCACCAACAATCTCTTAACGTTTCCCTAACTAAGTGTCACTTAGAATAAGGGCTCCCCCAATAATAAAGGTTATAAGTGACACTTAAACTTTGGTGCAAACGAAATTCGTATTAAGTGTTCCCTAAATGCTCTTAGGGGATCCCTACATTCAGGTATTTGTTGGTGAAAATGGGCATTACACCTTGGAACGTGGTTTTAGTGACAAGAAACCACTTAGCTACTAGGCCCATCTACACCAACCACGAAAGAAGTAACTTTGACATTTTATACCCCGAAGGTCACAGTTAGGTATATATTTAGCCTCATCTTGCCTGAGATAAAAGCCAATTAACTAAGGCAAACATTTCAGGGCTCAAGTCCGTTCCTGTGATATTTTGAGGCCTAGTGAGTGAATATTTTTATTCCCAGGGCAAGTGACGTCATGTGAGTTTAGAAGTTTATTTTCGTAGATTTATTACATAAATAGCTTGTTATGGGTAAAAATGAAGGCTATGTCTTTCTTGACCTTATCAGGTTTCCTTATTTTTTTATCTTTATTCTATGCTTACTAGTAATGTAGAAGTTACTTGTAAGGGTCCGTTCAGACAGACCGGCTCGGAGAGCAGAGCAAATTCTTAACACGTTGAAAATTGAGTACTTAGTATTTGAAGTAAGGTTTATTTTTGCATGCGCATTGCTTTTGTCATTGAGAATGCTCGAATGCGCTCGGTGTGAAATAGTAAGAGGAGCCGACCGGCTCCGATCGTGTATTTTTTCTTGACGTTTGGCTCCGTTTGCATGCTCTTTAATGCTCGCGCAGCCGATCGGCTCCGGTCGGTGTGAAAAGAAAAATGCGCGCCGATGCTCTCCGACCCGGTCTATCTGAACGGACCCTTATGATCAAAGGCATAAAAGCCAAGCAAAAGATATCAATTATATCTAATATTAAGCACAGTTCTACGTAACTTTACTTAGAATTTGTATGCGAATTTAATAATAATTTAGTAACTTATTAAATAAAATTTACTAAACTACTGGTGGTGGATGCAGATGCATTTTTTGTGATTAGATAAACGATAGAGACAAATAAATAAATATTTTATTTAAAACGAACACAGACTATAAACTACCCATAAACTAAAAGTACTATGTAATCAAAACACTAAATATATGCACGTATAATTATGTTTTGTCCAAATTACAGACGACTAGCGTTCGACCGCTCATTATGAGCGCAACCTACGTTTGCCGGCTTAGCCACAAAATATCGGATTTCAATTTGGCTTGCACAGTATTACATTTTCTAAATAAACTAAGGGTGAGTTGCACCACTATAACAATATTCAAACCATAAGCAGTCGCCTACTTGCCACCCATTGGTCAAATTAGCGATTTGACAACTGAAACCGGCCAAGTGCGAGTCGGACTCGTGCACGAAGGGTTCCGTAAATTACAGTTAAATCAACCTATCTCAAAAACTATAAGAGATACTTTGATCAAACCAAAAATCGTTGAAAGAGTTAATTAGCATGCATCACCTCTATTTTTTTTAGAATTTTATACCCCGTAGTTATAAAAATAGAGGGGGGGGACATACTTTTTACGACTTTGAGAGCTGATATCTCAAAAACCGTTCACTTTAAGAAAAATGTTTTTTAGAAAACTTTATATCATTTTAAAAGACCTTTCCATTGATACCCCACACGGGTATGTACATCGAAAAAAAAAATTTCATCCCTCAGTTACATGTATGGGGGGCCCCACCCCCAATTCTTTTTTTTACTATTTAGTGTCATATTTTTGTAGCGGTTCATACAACACATATTCCCATCAAATTTCATCACTGTAGTACTTATAGTTTCCGAGTAAATCGGCTGTGACAGACGGACAGACGGACAGACGGACAGACGGACAGACGGACATGACGAAACTATAAGGGTTCCGTTTTTGCCATTTTGGCTACGGAACCCTAAAAATGGTGCAAGTTACCATGAGAGTGTAAATTTTTCAAATAAGTGAAGGTTTTCTAAGTATTTTGTTTACCTGACAAATAATCTTTTTGGAAATCAGTAACGTAAACAAATAAACAAACTTTACGTTTTAGTTTATAATTTGGAATGATAATGCATACTTGACCGCTGCAGTCATATTTAACCTTGCATATCGATCGATCTGCAAAAGCATACTATTAGGCCCTTTGAAAATGCCATCGATAATTATAGGGTAGACCTATTTATTATTAATATTGTGATCAATATTGAACTGTGTCTTGTTTTTTAAGTCGAACGTCGGATAATGTGACCTAGATAAAGGTAGGTACTGCAGAATAGTGACTGTTAGCATTTTGAGAATATTCTTCCTCTTTAAAATCTAAATAATAATTTTGATTTGTTTTTTATATTGTACATAGATAACCTTAAGTTTATGTTCAATTGTTTCAGGTATTGGCTTCAAAGTAAGGTGAAATGGTGTTTCAAAAAGATTTGACATAAATCTGTGTAAAATGTGAACATTGTGTTTTGTTTTTAATGTGAATCGTGTTTATAACAATGGAGTGTTTAATTATAGTGCAGAATGGACATTATGTATAATATAAGTTTGGAAAGACAAAAGTTCTACGCTACACACGACTTTAATAGTCAAATTCCTGAATCAAGGGACGTGGAAGTAAGTTTTAATTTTTTAACATCTTCCATTTTTAGCTAAGTTATTATAACCATATTCCACAACACTGTGGTGCAAGATTTTTTTTATTAATAATATTTAAAAAATAAATACCTACACAACATCTTTACTCAAATTGAAAAAAAATATTTTTGAGTATTTCATATTTAAATCATAGTTGAGAAACCAGCATGATTACAAACATTTTGTTATATAAGTACCTAGACAACAGATGTTTTTTTTTTCACAATTTCTAATCTCTCTTTCGAATGAGATATTATTTTCCCCGCAGGGAGCTGCATGAAGATAGTCAAAATAAATGAAATATATTTTAAAGAGAATAAAATTTAATCGGCTCACGAAACCTAAATCTTTTCTTATAAGCCGTCTAGTCGACTTGGATTACAATCAATAAAAATACAATTTAAACCGAGTTTTTAAGAAGTCTTTGTGGGTAAACTAATACCTAATTAAAGTAAAATAAATAAATAATAATAATAGGCTTTCATAGGTTTTTCTCCCCACTGGGGGGAGGCATGAGGGGCCTGCTGTGAGGCGGGCAATCGCTGGTGGGGGACTGGATGCCATAGATTCCCAGACCCCCTCCACTCAGGCGAGTTCGGAGTGCCGCTGGGCCTTTTTAGTGGGTATACCGGGAACGTCGTTACCGGGGAGTCCCACATACCCCTCTCCCGTCCCCCGACGGGAAGGGCACGCGTAGTAGCATTTTTTACCCAGCGACAACAAAAAAAAAAAGGTTTTTTTTGTAAAGAAAAGCACGTTGTGTATTATTATTCCCCGTGATGATAAAGTTCCCCTGCGAGAACCACTTTCCGCGACCTTGCAAAAAGCAGCCTAGACGTGGCTCTAGCCTATACTTAATATGTGTATTGGATGTGATGTGACTTGTGAAGTAAATTTTTAAGCACCTTGTTGACACTGCTCGTGACCCAAGGGCTGGCTTTTATTTCGCGCAACGATTAAGCATTGCCATTCAACGTGGCAATGCAGCCAGCCTTTTGGGTACACTGCCGGGTGACAGCGATGAGGATCAATTTTTCGACGCCCTTTAAAGAGTGATAGCAGTGATAGATTCATAGTCCAAGTAGGTATAATTATTATTTCAAAGTAGGTACCAGTCATATTTCTTCAGGAACACCAACGTAATAGAAAGGTATCTATTATCGAAGGGAACAACCGATCAGCAGTAAAGTTTCTAAAACAGCAAATTTTGAGACTTAAACTATTCAACTTCATTGTAGCCGAACACTGAAACATTTCCAACTTCACAGATTAAATTTTGCCAACGTTTCTAAGAAAGCCACTACAAGCTTGTACCGTTTGTAGCCTATTGTAGTGGTAGTAAATCGATAAACTAAGTCTATTATCGTCAGGTAGAGTATTTATGAATCTTTTGTTTCCTTGACATAACAATATGGCACAGTTAATAATAGTTGATTGTGGAAAATTATATTTTGATTTAAACAAAGGAGAGCTTACTGGCGCCCAAAGTGGGACATTTTATACTTAAGGAATTTAAATTATATATTTGGTGGTGACAAAGTAAGTAAGTAGGTGAATGTTACATTGGGTACCTAATTTATCCGTCAGTCGTGTTTATAGCGAAAATTATGTAAGTCATTAAATTTCTTCCTTAATATTCATGCATAATGTCGGGACACCTTTTTCAGATACGGTCGTTTAGCCCCATGCTAAGTTATTAATTAACTTGTGTTGTGGGTGCAAAAACAACTGATAAACTAAAAAATATATACATATTTCTAAATACCCAGAACTTGGCCAACAAGCATGCTCATCACACAAATGTCGACCGAGCCGGAAATCGAACCCGGGACCTCAGGTTCGGCAGTCCGGCATGGTGACCATTGCGCCATCGAGGTCGTCAAATATTAGATATTAGGTAAATATTATTAGATCAAAACTTCCGATATGAGTTTGTGAAACTACAGCTATGTTTACGTAATCTACAATATTGGAAACGTATACCTTAACTTAGGAAAACATTTTTCGCGATCACGCACGTTATTTATGTCTATCGAAAATATAGGTAAGGGGGTTAAGTCAATTTTCTCGGCAAAGTATTTACCAATACTTTATAATAAGATAGAAGCCTCATTTTCTTATTTTTTAACTAGGTATTTTTATAGATTTTAACATGTAGCTATATCTTATTTTCGACCATAAAATTTTTGTATTATGGCAGTTTTTTTAACAGTTTTTACGTAGGTATATTTTTTTAGGGTGAAACCGATGAGGAAAATATATAAATTGTGCATAATTTTGGGTCGGATTCCCTGACCGAGGTCATTTTCATTCCAAACGCCATAATCGTGAAACCATTAGCCTAATTAGCTGACATTCAAATAAGCTCATAAATTACTTTTAGGGTTCCGTACCTCAAAAGGAAAAAACGGAACCCTTATAGGATCACTTTGTTGTCCGTCTGTCTGTCTGTCTGTCAAGACCCTTTATCTCAAGAACGCGTAGACGTATCAAGCTGAAATTCACATGAAATACTCAAGTCTATTGCCTCTTTAAGCTGTAAAAATATCAAACTTCTAACCTAAGCCAATCAAAAGATACAGCCGATTATGTCGATATTTTCAACAAATTTTCGACACTCGCAAAGGAATCAAAACCTACAGGATACTTCCCGTAAACTCAGAATCTTGAAACTTGGCATGAAGCATTGTCATATAATGCAAATATAGGAAAAATTGCGAAAATCACATTTTTTTAGTTATATAATATAATAAAAATATTTTAATAAAATGAAACTTACTACCTTATTTCTCACGAACGAATAAAGATATCAAATTGAAATTTATACCAAATACCTAGGTCTATTGTCCCTTTGAGCAGTGAAAAAATCTAACTTCTAAGTTAACGCGATCAAAAGATACAGCAGTTTATACCGACACCTTAACGAATTTCCGTCACACGCTAGGGAATCAAAACCTACAAGGTACTTCCCGTGAACTCAGAATCTTGAGATTCGGCACGAAGCAACGTTATATAGTAGTAGAAAATTGCGAAAATGACAAATTTGAAGTTCCATAAAATATTAAAATATTATTTTTGCTTACATGACATAAAATATTTTTTTAATAATTATAAACTTACTACCTACGCTTTTTCACATAAACGCGTAGAGATGTTAAACTTGAAATTCATATCAAACACTTCTTAAATCTAATTGCCTCTAAACTATGAAAAATTCTAAATCATTCAAAGGTCATTGGGCACCTTAGTATGGAAACCATACCCACGGCGGACACGAACGAAATATAGCACAGTACCTATAATGATATAAGGCTCTGATTTACTATGGCATTAGTCGCATCAATGTGAACCATGGGAATCTAGATAAAATCAGGTTTAAACATCAAATATTTTCCTCATTTCAATGGGGAATTTAATCGACCAAGTTTGACGGATTTGAGAAATCATTTCTTTGTAGTGAAAGAGTATACTCGCCGTTTATTTCCATTGTCATTAGGTCAGGATCTGATGATGGAAATCCTGAGAAATTGAGGGCAACTATCAGAAATTGTAGGCATGCATAGGGTTAAAACTTGATTCTCAGATGTATGTCTGATGATACTATCAAACAGTGAAGATTTAGAGCTTACCTGATAATGGAGACGTGAGAAAGTCGAGAGAACTCCTCAACGGTATGTTTTAGTTTCGTCGTGTTTGGGCTTATATTATTCGTATTGACGAGAACTTTTCACAAAAGTTAAAAATAAAGACTTTTTACAAAAAAAAAATAAACTTCTAAAAACAACAAGTAAACTGTTTATATGCATCGGTCTAGATCTTCAGACACCGACTTCTAGAACGATGCACCTAATATCTTCTTCCTTTCTTTCTTGTTTTTGTTTTCTTGTCGCTTTTTTATACGTTTGAAGTTGGATTTGTTTGTAAAATACTTTTTAAATTCATTTTGATAAAGACTATTATGACCATTACGACCCACCATTACAAGTTACGACGTGTTACGTGGGAATGTGGGTATTGAGATATATAAACTAAATGAGAACTATTTACAAAATAAAATAAAGCCGACTTTAAAAACAAAGAAAGGGACAGAATTACACTTTTGTCAAGGCTCTAGAAACGTAAAGCCAGCAGCCCCGAATCCTACTCTCTAGCAGTCGCTGTTACAATTCGACAGTTACAAGTTACAAGTCGTCAGGCGGTTTCGAAAAAAACCTGATACTGGGGCTCGTTAGGTGATTAATCCCTCAAAAATAAAAGATCCCATTCATGCAATGGCTGCTTTAACACAAGGTAGTAGTGAATTCTCATCACCTAAAATAAAATAAGCTCCAACACAAGGTTACTGCTATAAATTGTAAAGGAGTTCCCATAACTATATCTGATCTTTGCTATCGATCCCGCAATGGCAGTCAAACCTATCTATGTAGAAAGTCTTCGCCAATACGAATAAAATAAGCCCAAACACGTGGTAGTTGCAACATACCGTTCAGGAGTTCCCTCGACTCTCTGTGGTCTCCATAATGAAATCAGCTCCAAACCGTCACTGTTTACCAGTATCCTCAAAAATACACTCACATGTCTGGTTTTGACTTGATGCGTGTCTACAATATTCAAGAGTTGCCCTCGATTTATCAGGGTTTCCAGATCCTCATCAGATCCTGGTCATCCGAATTGGCATCTTCCTTCTTTATGAAAAGTCTTTAACAATAAAAACTAGCATTGCAACCTGTACAATCCTCTGAAACTGCTTGTCTTTTATATTTTTTAAACGATCCTGGACATTCGTCTCCATGGAATTTTAATAAAATATTTATATTCAAAGGAACGTCATACTATTCTTCACAATTTTAAACTACTTTGATTCATGTCCGCCACTTTTAGCAAAGCGGGTCAGATATGCCCAATGACCTTCAAGGCATAATTAGTTATTTTTAATCAGATTTCTGAATGATGACTATAAAATGTTGTAAATAAATAACTTTAATAAAAGAACTTTTATAAGGTACTGGCCTACTATTTTAGTTATATTATAAAATAAAAAATATTAACTATTTTGACTCTCACGAAATTACCATAACTATGATTGTTCTAAACTGAACGGTTTGCGCGAGAGTCACTTTTTATCTATACAGGATTTGTACGGAACCCTCGGTGCGCGAGCCCGACTCGCACTTGGCCGGTTTTTTTTTATTTGCACGCCTGTTATTCATTGAGGAAGATATGACATAAAAATTTTATTACACTTCCCCTAATTATAATTTTATAATAATGATTATATTAGCCAATATTAGCCTACGGATAATAACATAGGTAAAATGATAATGAAATTTTTATTTTTCCTTTTTTTTATTTTTGTAAATATGTAGTCTAGGTAGAATATGTAGGTTTTTTACTAGAATAGTTTTTAATTTTAATTGTAAAAATAAAATTGTAGCTTGTTAGATTTCTGATTACAAGAATCAAAGATCCACAAATAAAACGAAAAGTTTCAATCCACCATGCTGAAGACCAAACTGAGTATTATGTTTCACTGTAGGAGATTCTTCTTTTGTTTTTTTTTTCACTTGATATTTCTGACTTTAGCTACACTAAAACAAACTGATGTGTTTTAGGATCTATATTTTATTAAATTCCTATAAAAGTTTTTGCGATCAGTTCATTGTTCCCAGATCCTATTACTTTATTTATAATATTACCTAAACTTGGTTTGAGGGAGCACTATTTGCATCAGCATAACAGCTTAAGGCAGAACGTAATTAATCTCCCCTAAGACTACAACACCTACAACATCGATTTTCAGCACTAGTCTTAGGTACCCGAAAATCTAGTAGATAATATTATAAAGGCGATCAGATTTTGACCGCTACATACTAAATATCGATATAAAGCCACAGCTGGTTGAAATAAAGTGAAAGCTGACCACAGTTTTATCGGGAAAAGGCTTAGAAGCGATATAGAACAAAGTTCATTCGTTACACGTGTATGTAAAAGGACTAGGCCATTGATATTTTAGTCCAGGTGAAAAAATGTGGGTTTATTAATAGCTAAGAGACAAAGGTCGGACACAGATGATTGACTATGGCCGGAGATCACGAACCCCTTCACTCCTGACTCGGAAAATATTTGGAGCAATTGTTTTAATTGTCATTTGTTTACTTGTGTAACTTACTGTGCTACTTGTTCAGAAACTGCCAACAGCGGTTTCACCCGCATCCCTTGGAAACTACTCCGCACACAGGGATAAAAGAACCTACAGTATTTCTAGATAAATGGGCTATCTGAAAAGGGGGAAAAATCGAATGAGTCCAGGTGTTCCTCAGATAAGCACCATTTAGCAAAAACAATATAAGATTCAGCTTTATAACAGTGTAGACATAAATTTGGATCAAGCTGGGCTGCATTCCTGGTGGATACGATTTGTAGACAAATATGTAAACGAGAACTTTGTTCGCATTGATTTGAAAGTTCCAATATTGCAAAACTGCAATGGATCGGCAGAAATAAAGCCTTGAATAGCAAAAAGAAAAACTTTTTACAGTCATACGTTTTGCATACGGCAGTGCCAACATTAAAAGTTGTGAAACAAACTACAAAGTTGGCATTCCGAACGATGTTGAACCGTTTAACTGAGCTAAACATAAAGTATTAACGACTTTTATTGGATTGCAAGACTTTTTATGGGCTATTTACAGAACTTTACTTTTTTTACTTTTAAAGAGCAATCTAGTCATTATTTTGCTTAAAAAGTGCTCTATAAAGAATTGAATGAACTCAGTTACCTACATTTTTAGTTTAAAAATGCAACAGATAGAAGGTATTTTGATTTAATAAAAGTATATATATACAATACAATTCATTCATCATTTCGGTCACTGGCGTCATATTGCACAGGTTTATTATTAAATAAAAGCCGTACATAAAACTTCAATATTGAAAGCCAAGATAAATACCTAAGTTTTACGAAAATATTTAAAAAAGTTACTTAATTCAATAAATATAGACTAGGTACTTAATTCAATAAATTAATAGTTTCGCTAGAAGCTTTCGTAAGAAGTCACTTTTAGTGTAAACTTCTGCTAAGTCTTGCAGTAATTGGCGATAGTAACTTAATTTAAACTCTAAGGCAATAAAGATAGAACTGGTAGGTATCTCAATAACGGATTAATAAAATAATTCCGAAACTTTACGTTCAAACTTCAGTGCTTATATTTAGAATTGTTGTTTGAATTGCTCTTGTTTAAGATCCCACGCGAATATGCTACCATTCAGATAGGCTGTGGTATTTTATGTAAATGGAGGTTTTAGTTTAGGTTCAAGTTTACCTTTAATTTTATAAGATAAGCTCTGAAATAATACTTCAAGTTTAGATAACTCAAGTATTTTCATATATCTTTAGAAAATTACTTTGAAGTCGAGTACAATGCAATGTGCAACTAAAGCAAATCTGAATCTCGAAAACATGTATTTTGCATTTGAATCCTATTTACATTTGAATTGCCTATGAATTGCCTAATTACATTTGAATCCTACGAATAGAATAGAGATGCATTAAACGATAAGATCAGAGATAGAAGGACTCGTTATAGAGAATCGTAGAATTTGCCAGAAGTTGTTACAGACAAACGTGCTCAATTACATATTAAAGTTTATTCCAGTGCACTAAATGTAAGGTAGATTGTAATTGTTGGTATCACCGATCAACTCATTTAATTTCTTTTACTTTGCATTTCACATTATATAAGATTTTTTTATGAGCATATACATTTATATGGGTTGCGTCATAGTATATCGTAAGTAGTTTCGCGTTAGGTAAAGACGTCTAGGAACAAATAACACAAAATCATCAAGATTATGAATGTAAGGAGAATCTTAGGTAGTTAAACTGCAATTCTTTGCGACTATGAGAAAGTAGGTAACTAGTGGGTAACTAGTAGGTAACTAGTAGGTAACTAGTAGGTAAATAGTAGGTAACTAGTATGTAAGTAGGTAATATAAAATAATTTCGATTTGCTTTTTCATTCTGAGCCAGTCAACACTGCATCAATTTTAAAAATCTCCGCAAAACGTTTCTACCGGATTGCACCTTCATTTCGTTTGAAGAAAAGCTTCGTTTCATCAATTCAGTTCAACGAATTTCATTTAACGTTTCATGCAAATATTGACGGATTTGCTTTTGTTCATTCCAATTTAGTGTTCGATTCCAATTTTGAGGTTTTACCTCGAAGAACACTCTCCTCAAGGGTATTTCGTTTGTTTTGTTTTTTGAATGGAAATAATAATCATTGGGGAATCACTGAAATTCATTGAGGAATCACAATTTTATTTTGGGTATATTCTTCCTGGATGTGGGTACTGGGCATAGGATTTTATCAAATACCTAGTTCTGTTTTGACTTTACATATAATAGTGATAAAGTGGATGTTTTAGTTGGAACAATAAATGTTCCAAGAAGTTAGGTAATTTAGTCATATACATTATAGTACGGGTGTACAAATATGTAGTCAGCAGGAAGACCTGGTACCACAAGCAGTACCCGTTCACGAGCATAACGCGAGGATCAGCCATCGCTCCCCTCGCACATTTTTGAGGGAGGGAGGCAACCCGACCACCAACCACCGCAAGCAATACCGTCTAAGGGAGCATGACGACTTGCAGCTACACAACAAGAAAACAGTTAATACTAATAGATTCGCAGTCGCTAGTAAACCATTTACAAAATTGCTAAACAACTCATCGTAAAAACAGTACGGTGATGGTAATTTTCAGTATATGTAGGTAGGTACATAAAAATGTCACGTATAATTACTAACAAAATATGGCAAAATAGTTTGAAATAAAGAATTTGAAAAAAATAATATAAATCACATCAACTAACAATTATAACTTTTGAAGCTGTCTAGTGTTTAACATGAGGACCAACTATTCTTATCGTTGAGTTATTCATTAACTGTATAATAAGCTTTCTTCGACAGAATAAATTTGACCTGCACTTTAAATTTATCAAATGGCAATTCTAAAAACGACTGAGGAAGTTTATTATAAAATCCAAGCCCCATAAATGTTCCATGTACCTTGTGAAGCATGTGAATGGGTACGCACAGTTTATGCTTGTTCCTAGTGTTGACACTGTGGACATCACTTTTCTTGGTGTAGAGATGAATATTTATACAAATTTATACTGTGAATACTAAAGGCTTATCTTGTCAATGCTATAACCGAAAATCTTGGAACATTGTTGTCAGGAACAAATCAAATCTTATACACTAAAAGCTTGACTGTCTTTTATTAATTTATTTATCAGAGTACACACTATATATACAAACTTAATCTACTTATCTTTATACAAATCTAAAAATAAAATACTATATACAAAATATATGTTAACATAAAACATATATAAAAGAACATCGATCAGGCGTCGAAGTATTCCTCCGCATCACTGTCCTCCGGAAACGTGCCCAAAGCTTGACTTACTTTTTCGGGCCGGAGACTTATATCTTAGGAGTATTGTTTATGATCTGATAGACGATAATAATATATATCGTGCCGCTCAAGGTTTTAGTATTTAAAGGATATATTTTTTCATGTTTCATGAAAATCTTTGAAGAGTGTTTTCAGTAATGAGAAAGTTTTTAAAAAAAGTTGCTTAATGGCAAACCACAAAAATAAAATTATGGCATAAAAAAACTTTATAATTTATATTTTCCCAAACATAAGTTGCCTTTCAAAGAAAAAAAATGTTATGAGTTCGGCAGCTGACCCTAACCAATGAATTTTGATGAGTTGCCAATAACAGTTCGAATGAATGTACAGCGAAATAAAAATATTATCTTTAAGCAATGAATGTGTCAGCTCTGAAAATATTTCATACATTTTGTCGAAATAAAGTAACGCTCTCTCAGGTATTTTGCAAAGGTATTTAATAAAATTGTTTCAATAATCTCTCTGTGTTAATATCATAAAATAGTGAGGAAGATTTTTTTGTTGTATTTAAAAAATTGATTTTATTAATTTGGAGATTCAAAGCCAAAAACATTTTGTAATAACACATGTTAAAATAGAACCTTAAGGGAGTTACTAGAAGTTCTCTGCAATCTGTTTCTCTTTACACAAAATTATTTCTCCCCAAGGATTTTAGGTGACTGGCTAAATTTATAAGTGACTTATGTCGAATAACATGTCTAGGCTGAATGTCATCAAAAGCTCTTGATTCCATTTCACAAACATTTAATCATATCATATCAAAAATGTGACAGCTCTTGGAAGAATAACTATTTCATTCGAATAACTTAGGTATTATAAGATATGATTGATGATTAGTGACATTGACATAAACATAGGATGGCGACAAAGTAATGGCAGTGAAAAAAGAAACAGAAAACTCCACATTGCGATAACCAGGATTAACAAGGCAATGGGATAGAATGGGCTTATCGAATCGACAGAGCAAACAGATCCAAAACGCGTAACACTCAAAGTCGATTAAAAACCCAATTCCGTCCACATAGCTTGAAATGTCACCAGCTCACGAATAAAATGTCGTCAAAAATGAAATACACGGTGACATTCCTTTGATATGAACTCTGACAATTGATATTACGAGTACTTATGTAGGTGCATTTCTATTACGTATGTGTTACACGAAGCCTGCCCGTATAAGCTATTTACTTCATTATATTTGTAGGTGTCAATTTGTTGTTATATGTCAGAACTAGCCGTTTTCCCGCGGTTTCACCCGCGTCCCGTGAGAGCTACTGCCCGCACCGGGATAAAATATAGCCTATGTTACTCGCAAATAATATAGCTTTCTAATGGTGAAAGAATATTTAAAATCGGTCCAGTAGTTTTTGAGTTTATCCATTACAACCAAACAAACAAACAAACAAAGTTTTTCTCATTATAATATTAGTATAGATAATTAAACACTTTTTGAAAATCATCAACATTTGCGTCTTTTCTGTCCCACTAGGCACAGGTTTTTCATATAGAAGAATGAGCGTTTAAAGCCGCGCTGTCTCAGAGTCGATTGGCGGTTTCAAACTTTTGAATTCAGCTGTTTTCCTTTACCTTTAATCAGTCTTTGTTAGTCATTAGTCCGTACCTCACCTGCGATCGAACTCGCACACTCTTGTTTGACCACTACACCAAAAAGACTTTAACTTAACGTCATGATAAAATATTCGAAATAAAAAAAAGCTTTCTCAACTCTTTACAAGCCTTTAGTAGCCAAGTATTGAAGTGACAACAACAAATATTTACATTTACATTTCAGCAAAAAAAACCCCAACAAACCTCATGTAGATTGGCATACCTTAATGCGCAAAAACGACCCTCATATTTACGTCCCTATATGGAAAACCCTCCCTGGTTTCACATCCTTCTCAACTTTTTGTTGACTTGTCATTAAATTGGAGATCCTA
The DNA here is from genome assembly GCA_963856015.1 of Helicoverpa assulta. NCBI lineage: Eukaryota > Metazoa > Arthropoda > Insecta > Lepidoptera > Noctuidae > Helicoverpa > Helicoverpa assulta. Next base: position 11,136,363 of record CAWLCW010000023.1, read on the forward strand.
TTTACTTCACATTTGGAAACATGTGAAACCCGGTTGTTTTCATCCCATAATTTCTCCTGAAATGTTTGAAGTTTCAAAAACATACTTAGGGTCCTTTCAGACGGACCGGCTCGGAGAGAAGAGCAAATTTTAACACGTTGAAAATCGAGTACTTAGTATTTGTAGTAAGGTTTATTTTTGGATGTGCACTGCTTTTGTCATTAAGAATGCTCGAAGGCGCTCGGTGTGAAATAATTAATAAGAGGAGCCGACCGGCTCCGATCGCGTACTTTTTCTTGACGTTTGGCTCCGATTGCATGCTCTTTAATGCTAGCGCAGCCGATCGGCTCCGGTCTGTGTGAAAAGAAAAATGCGCGCCGATGCTCTCCGAGCCGGTCTGTTTGAGCGGACCCTTAATCAGTTTCTCTTCCATTATCTCTTTTCTTAAAGTAATAAATCTTATTAAAGCTACTAATGGGCTTTTAAAAGCTTAGGTCCACTTTATTATATTTAAAATCTTAAATACCTAAAGATTAATCCGAATGTAGCAAAACATGTCACTCTTGTGACTCATCTCGATGAAGTCTGTGCAATGGCCTCCAGTTACTTGGAACTTCAAAATTACTTAAATCCTAAAGGATTAGAAGTTTGATTCAGTTAAGAAAACTGATTATTAATTGTTGGATTTCATACTTAAAAAGAAAAGTTTGATTAAAGAAATAGAGTTAGACTAATTTGTTGCTGTGTTTTATTACAACAAGGACAAAGAAAATGTTTCTTTTGGGAAACCGTTTCTGATTCTCTTTTGTTACAATACAAAGCAAACTGATATTATCTAACTGTTATTATAAAATCAACTTCTGCTTCATGCGATTTTATCCGCCTCCAGTATCCGGACAAATGTATTTGCAATACATCACTTTATCTTATAATTTTGTGAATCAGTTCAGCAGATACAAAGACTCCCAACAACTTACTAATGACTAATCCTCTTTTCATCTACAGGTGGTGTATACATGGAACATGGACTTCAACCGCAGTATCCTCGGCGCGGCCACCATGCTGGTACCCAAAGCCACCGCGTCACCATCGTCCAGCACCATGCCCACTTGGGCCCACAACTCCTGGGTCTGTCTCTTCACGGCCATGCTGGCGGTCGCTATTGGAGGAAATGTTATTGTTATTTGGATTGTTACTGGTAAGGAATCTTCATCAGTCATCATCCATAGGTTTAAAGGTGAAGCCAATGTGTCAATTTATTCCCATTTTGTTGAGAAATTCCATGTTTGCGCTTCGTTCGAACTTCGCTTCCATCGATTGAAAGAGTACCTACTTTACAACGGCTTTCACATGATATAAGTTTGATCACTTGAGCAATGTTGAAAATTGGGTTCAGTGTGCCTACAAAAGTGTACATACTCCTTTGGAAGCGAGCTACCGATTGCAACTGTCGACCGCATGGGCAGCGACTGCATGAACTTTGTCGATAGCTGAGAGCGACTGCACGTGCTGCTACCGCGGCGATCGATAGCCACTTCATACAATACAGTCGATAAGAATTTCAAAGATTTACCGTCATACCACAAAAACATTTTAAACGTCTGTTGAACACTTGACTACAAAATGTCATATTATGACGTTGAAATAAGGTCAGTTTTGCAGCCACACCTTTTTTAGACAATTGTGTGTTCAACAGACGTTTAAGTTTTTGTACAGTTATCGGCACGGATATTGAGCCCTGACCTTCACCTGCGCAGAAGCGATTTATTGGTTTATTGCCTTATGTGTACAGTGCGCAAAGCGATCCCCACTCTTCCGCCGAGAGCTCAATATCCGTGCCGATAACTATAGTAAAGCTGTTATTCTTTAATATAAAAAAAAGCCTTGAACTGTTTCTTTTGACCAATTCTGTGTATGAAACAAAATTATCTGGCCATATAACGAGCTATGTTTAAAGCCTAAGAACAAAAGCAAAATGAAATTAAAAAAACAATAATCTAAAACACAGACAGAACGAAAGGTTAACAGCTGGACTAGCACCAACAGTTCTATATATATTTAAAGTCAAATAACGGGCAATAGAAAATAATATTCACGAGGCACGAAATATTGTGTGTGAACGCTGAAAACATATTTTCGAACTAAATATCGTTACAGTGCAGCAGAAAACTCGCAACGCTCGGGTGGAAATATTCAATGTATATAAATTGGGACGGCATACACACAATTTTGAACATGCATATTTTATTTGACGAACGTGGTAACTGCTAGCATAAAGGCCTCTTTAATAAATGCTAAAGTGGTTTCAAGAACTTGGAAATCCTTTACAGAAACATTTTAGGTTCAAGCTTAACAATAGTTGTGTTTTTAATAGCTCTGAAGCTATTCAAATCCACATCCACATCTATAACAACCAGTATTCATAATGAAAACAACAATATCAAGGTCTTACAACAGGTGAAAATATTTCCGTGTAATCTACGCCATATTTTTGCGTCTCAAGTAACTTACCTTAATACGATACCAAACTTTTTCGTTGTCAATAGTTAAAATTCAGCGAAGCATTATCCCTTCAAATCTTATAACTTAAGTATATTTACTTAAGACTAGCTATTATGCTTTTAAATCGAACTTTTTGTAGGTATTTATTGTAAGAAATTGTATTAAAATTTTGAAAGCAATATAAAAATATAGAAGGTAAGTACTTTAAAAGCACGGTAAAATATCTTTTTCCTTTGAAAAATTAAATCCAGTTAATCATATTATTGTACTTACAGAGTAGCTAAAGTGGATTTTGTGAAATGTAATAAAAGTTCATTTTGAAATATGATGGAAATTCGTTTCGAAACGGGAACTGCTTCGTAATACCAATAAGTGGTTATTTATTAGTAAGAGATACGAAGAGAAACATAAAAGGATTATTTATGTATTTTTTATAATTAGTGATGGTTTGTGTAGAGGGGCTGAAAACAGGTTGGGCAAAAGAATATACCTTGTTCACGGTTAGTCAAACATTTTGTTTGAAAGTTGATCATTCATAGATTTGAAGTTTAATTTGGTAAATACTAATTGGAGACACGAGAAGAAATCTTGAAATAAGTTGATTACTGAACTAGCAGAGATCGTTAGTAAAATTGCTCTCAACCACGCAAAGGTAATTGAATTTGACTCTTATGCTAATTAAAAAGCAAATTAGTTCAATGACCTTATCCAGAGAAATTATAAAATGATCCCAGACTAACAAATAAGGCTATAACATTTTTGCTATTCAAAAAGAGCCACAATTTATAGGTCTTTCTATTTTAGTAGGTCTTATTTATGAGTCTGATATCATTTTTAGAATGAGAGATAAACATTTGAAATCCAAAAATTTGCATTTTTATGACCACGATAATGCTTTGGAGAGGGTAACACCCCAGGCTACTTTAATACTTCTTGAATTTGGACAGGTTTAATAATTTGATCTCAGTTGGATTTAGAAAATTATTCATTTTTTTTCTCGTACGCTTGTTTTTTTTTTAGAATAATAGAAGTTTGCATGCAATTTTACACAAGGTTTACTCCAAGGATCTATAATGGGACCGTTTTGTTATTGACGTCACTCCATTTGGATCGAAACTTATTACATAATTAAACGTAAACAAAGTCGTTCGCTATTATACCTACTTTTGTTAAAGTATTCCTTTGTTATGTCAGATATTTGACTGGAATCTTCCCTTCCCCTTGTTCAATCAGGCACCGAGTAATTATGGGATGAATAGATGCGAGATTCAATCGAACATGCATCGTGAATACTGCGCATTTCTATATCAGCTCCTGACAGATAATTATCGAAGCTCAATAGGATAAATCGGAAGCATGGCTTTGATTTGAAAATAGGTATTCTGGTCACTGAAGAACTGGAAACAATCACTTGAATGAGTCATAGTCTGTACAGCTTAGAAAACACAAAGTCCATTAGTTTTATTACTATAAGCACTATCGTTTAATACAGTATGAGAAAAAACATAGTAGCAGGGCAAATTATTATTATTGTAGGTGCTACTTTTTATTACTTCACTTTTATTTAATATTCACCTGAGTATATTATCAACTTTAAAATCATCAATTTAATATCCCTTGTCAACAGCACATCGGCGTATGAGAACGGTCACCAACTACTTTCTTGTGAACCTCTCCTTTGCTGACCTGATGATGGCATCCCTGAACTGTCTCTTCAACTTTATCTACATGTTACACAGGTTAGTATTAAACTATCTTCATCATCTTCATCATCAAAGGGATGAAATAAAAAAATCAAATTCTTCTTTAATCCTAATTCGACATAAACAAAAAAAATGTATCTTCTAATAATTCTCACATTTTGCCAAGATTAACATTATATACTCTCAATCCATATTGACTGATGATAGACATAGATATAATTAGGTAAGTACTTCCTTCTTACATTTCGCTTAGTTTATGATTCATGTTACAAAAGAGAACCAATTACCATAGAATATGGCACCAATCTGTACTCTGAACTAGAAATCGGTAATCGTATGTGGAAAAATTCCAAACGAACAGTACTCTGTTATTTGAGAAATAAAAGAAAATATCAAGTATCACTAGAGTTTACGTAATAACGTCCTTTGTAGGGACGTAAATATGTCTGCTCCATGGAATAAGGAAAGATGAGCGGAGATGCCATAATGAAGGTAGGTCAGGACTTCTTCTAGGTAAAATTCGGGTGGGCATGACCAAAACCACCAGTTATGAGTGATCTAACGATTCGAGGCGTTCGGATTCTTTGAGACATCAGGCAATGATTTTTGGTATTACAAAAAAATATCGGGTCCAAAGAAGGAGTGTAAGGGCGAAAACAGTACAGTTCCTCATCCCTCGCTCACACACATTTTGGCGCGCTTCTTTCTTAGGCGATTTTCCGTAATGGCACCTCCGCTAGTTACTTTCTTCTCTATGGTCTCCTCTTTATTATAGCGCCTCTTTGTAACGGTATTCAGGCTATTATTGTTAAATGGTTTTTACATCTTTTCGTATTCCTTCGTACTTCAATCGATCAAATGATCAAAAGGTAGACTAATAAAAATGGTGTACACTTCAATTGGGATGATACAAGGGTGATTAATTAATATCCGTAATTTATAAGGTGACGTCAGATTATGTTAGTAGAAATAGATCAGAGAATGTGCCTAGAAATAATATATATACGTGGAAATATGAGATATATACGTGGGATATTATAAAAAAATATGAATGAAGTATGCTAAAACGGTCTACCATACTAAATCAATAAACAAAGGAATAATTAAAACCACAGTGGGCTATAATGACAAAGCAGTATTAGAAGCCATTAGGTCATTATAGACAGACGTTACACCCACAGTGCATTGCCTAATTACAATGAACGTCTAGATTGAACATCTATTGTTTCACACAACAATATCTATAGATAAATCCTACTAATTAGCTGAGGACGGACGGAAAAATAAAGCTTCCTAGAAACTGAGGAACAGAAAATATTGTCTCTCGTACTTTCAATAATTGGTACAGAGTGACAAAGAGAAAATTGATGGTGTAGAAGATTGTCGTAATTGCCGAGTCGGAATTGCTACAGATTTTTATTAATTGGTGTCGTAAAAGAGTGTTAAGTGAGGAAGAGGTAACTTAATTAATTCAGCTTGTTTGTATGTCTTGATTATTATTTTATTTAAAAAATAATAATTTAAAAATACCTTGAGTACCATTATAATAATATCGTTATTTAATGTGGCAGACACTAAAACTAAACTTAACGTAAGAAACGAGACAGATAAAACATAATTAGTTGATACTTACAAACTAAGTAATAACCCTATTAACTAGTTTCACGAGACGTAACTAAAAACTTAATTAACCATTTCATTCCCAACTACCGTAAAGTTTAACCAACCAAAAATAGGCGTTACTATTGGATTCTAATTGAAATACATAAAAGTCGTTCAAAGATTTAGTGGGCCGCAAAATGCTGTTCTTCCCAGTTTATCTTTATAGGCCATTCTAACTTCACCTAGTTTTATTAGTCTTACAATTTCAGATGCTTAGATCTTATTTTCTCTTGTAGAATTCATTGAGGTGCTAGGCGTTTAGGCATTAAAGTTAATAATGTTGTGTACTACAGATGTTACTCTGCCGCTTGGAGGATTATTAATTTACGGTACGTTTCATTTCAACTATTATACTATATTTTATTTCAACAATGTAAGGACTTGCTCAATAATAAATAGCGCTGTATAAATGTATATTCTTCTCTGGATTACCCAAAATAAACGCAAAAGAAATTATAGGCAAAGTGCTAGTTGCCTGTGAGACATTCTTGTTGAAATTCTAGCATCACTTAAGTCTTAACCTCTTCCATTCGATTTAAATCGTATCTTGCAGACAGATAAAGCTGAAGTTCTTCAAAAAAATCATCAAAATCGAAATTATAAAATCACTTGCAGACGAGCATTTCAATTTGGATAAATTAAATGTCTAATGCATTCCAATTTCACATTGGACAGGACTGAGTATGAGTACATGTGAGGAAAAGTGCTCGTAGATAAAAAATAAGGCTAGACCGAAAAAAAGATGGATGGTTTAGGGGAAAAAATACTAGCTTAGGAAATAGGCCTTAGGTGAAAGTGACGGATGATGCAAAGGAAAGTGCTTTGATTCCAAATAAAGTAGGTTAAAAGTTTTTCAAGATATGATATAGGTGTTATCATGTTATTGAATATTAATCTTATCTTCAAAATACGAATGTGATTTTTTTGGACGAATAGTGACATAAATAAATAGGTATTCCGTATAGTGAAGTCCTGTTAGAGCTTTTTCTATGTTGAAGAGCTTCCAAAAAATTATAAGTATGTCATGATTATTATCATGAAACTCAAACCAAAAAACGAAATCGAAATAATATTTAAGCAGTAAAATGCTAAAAATCTCTTTTAGATAAAAATTGGAAGTTTTGAGTAAAATATCTTTTAAAATCTTACTTCCATTAGGAAACAATTTCGCAGAGAAACTTTTTAGCGTAATTAGTTGAAAGAATAAACTTTCTGCAACCTTGGTTACATAAGTAAATTGGTAAATTTTTCAAAAAGAAGGTGTTATCAAATGTTAAGTAGTAGTAGTCGTATAAGTTTCTTTAATGAACAGCCACCATACCTTGACAAACGAGTATACAAGAAAGTAATCACACAAGAGCTTTATTTTCGTACACCTGCAAACAAAACTATAATTATAACCTCAAAAACAGACCTAATTATGCACCTATTTAACTTTTCACGCTCAATTTCAAGTGACGTACAAAATGACCCCCTTCATTTGTATGTCACTTGAAAATGACGCCCTTTGTTTTGTATGTCACTTGAAATTGAGCGTGCGTACAAAAATTATATTAAACTATTCTCCGTGGAGTAAGTACCTCTTGGAGTAATTGAAGTAATTAGACCTTAATTACTCGATCTTCACACAGATGTTTAGTGTCTGCCTCTGCGAATAATGGACACTACTTACTGTGATGAAAGGTATTTATTAAAATATTTGTGAAATAAACTGCTAAGAGCGATGTTTTTGTGATATTTGACGGCAGTTTCAATAATCTATTTATCGATTAATTTGCTTAACAACGATAAAAATTTGACATTACCTGTATACTAAATATTAGACTATTTATTTTAAATACCTATTTACACATACTTTTTCAATATTATAAATCTACAAAAAAAAAGGAAAAATTAAAACTATGTATCAAAAAATTCATCTGCATCGCTGTTTGGGGTTAATGTAAAACTTCTATCATCAGTAGACAAATTAACCGGTACATCGATAGATTATTGAAATACGCATTTCAAGAATTGTGGCTAAGTAACTGGTAGATCGATCAAGATTAGGTTATGCTTCGTCAGACAATATTGATTTCATTGACTTATATGCAACTACTTGGAAACTGTAACAACACTCAAAGCCGAACCTACAACTGTATCGTAGGAATATCAAGTTTGTGATAAGTAATATCTATTGTGGAACTTAGACTTAACTGTTCTGGAAATACTAAGTGGGTTCTATGGCTTGAGTTGCATTTTTAGGATTTTTTGTCCCGCTTTTGGATACATTTTTAGTTTCTTATACAATTAAGAGAGATACTTGTCTCTTTTCTCTTTGTCAAAACATTAGTAAGTTGACAGAAAAAAACAGTTTCTTAATAACTTTCCTACTTTTCTTCTTAACCATTTGGAGAAAGTACGTTTCTTTCCTGTAAAAAGATTTACAGTATTTAGTGTTATACATGTCTCAAAATTAGTCTTTACTAAAAGTAACTTTAGAATTATATTTCGGCGCCATTTCTAGGTCACTAAAGATCAAACGTGATATATACCAAGAACTTCAGAAGTTATCGACTTATCGTTCATGAAGGTCGATTTTAGATAAAGACATTTCATAATTATACCTAGATATTCATAGAAAGCAAGTGGAAACTTTGTTTATTATGAAATAAGGTTCCGAACTCGAAATTCTTCTTGTATAGAATACTTACATTCTATCTATTCTATCCACACAAGGCAATGTAGAACTTTAGTGTTAAAAAAACAAATTCAAACTAGATAAAGTCTTACGGCCAGTTTCTTCATCAAAAGCAAAAGTCAAAGTAATGTCTAAAGTAAAAGTAACGGTCAAATTCGTTTTTTCAAGGCTAAAGTGACAGCAAAACTAATAGAACAAAATGAATTTGACCGTTACTTTTACTTTAGACATTACTTTGACTTTCACTTTGGCTTTTACTTTTGATGAAGAAACTGGCTGTAAACATTTTAATTTCAACTTTAGAACATAGGTACTTTACCTTGAATAATAGGTATGTTATTTACTAAAATTAATTATTGTAGCTGAAACTCAAACAAACCACATTTTGCTTACTCCAAAGTCTGAATATTAACAATGATTCATGAACTTTAATAATGTATAGTATGAAATTATTGTATTCGTGTTTCACAATATGGTCCATAGTTTTGTCTATGGTATCATTATAGTATGGCCTTAACTAACTTTGTCTTTGATAGTGACTCTTTTGACCTTAACTTTTGAGGTCACTGAAGGCAGTTTGTAAACGTTTTTGAATGAAATAGTTTTAATTAATGCAATCAGGTGGTGTTGTCAACAACTGTTTTGATATAAATGAAATTGAAACATAATCTTCTTAATCTTAGGAACGCTATTTGAACTTGAAACAGATTGACTTGACTTTTAGACTGCCCATTTATCGTAGAAGGCTTATTTGTTATCCGCAGCGGGGTAATTCCCTCAGAATGTGGATTAAGCTAGTTCTTCATAATCTGTTCACATGATGAATAATGCTAGATTTAATGTTGATACCGATAAATAAAAATGTACTAGCTATTCGTGCTATCACATAATTCTGAAGCCGTAATGTGATTTTCATGTCGCTCCTATTAATGCTTCTAGTTCCATTTACCAGTTGATTGAAGCTCGCAGGTGTGCGGTAGCCGGATATCTGCGGATTAGGGGAACAGTTTGTTTACGCTTGTAATGGTACCTACTTCTGTTAGGTTATGTGGTACTTTTGTTTGCACTACAGTTTTTTGGGGTACTTTTTATCCTATGATTAATTCCTAGATATTATAAGTAGGTATCCTACAAATATAATTTAAAGCAAAAAGTATATTTTATATTTGTCTATTACGCTTTTGCTGGTGGCCCGTTGACCAGAACGAAATGCAAATGAGTATTGTTAGTAATTTTGGACTTAAAACGTATTTTGGTTAATTTTACGAAGCAAAGTGACCTTCATTAAGGGACTTTATATTGGCACTAGCTTCTGCCAGCGGTTTCACCCGCATCCCGTGGGAACCTCGGCACGGACCCGGATAAAAAGTAGCCTATAGCCTTCCTCGATAAATGGACTATCTAACACTGAAATATTTTTTCCAGACCAGTAGTTCCTGAGATTAGCGCGTTCAAACAAACAAACAAACAATCAAACAAACAAACTCTTTAGCTTTATAATATTAGTGTAGATATGTTTGATTCAAGGTCACAATAAACAATTCTGACTATCTGAATGTTTTTTGTTAGAACTTTTTGGGTCTCGGCAGTGTTGGATATACCTACCATGTATGAAGAAAAGATAATGGTTATGAAGTGCATGAGGTGTAAGAAGTAGGTATCCGTGCATCGGAGAGCACTTTGATGTCGGTCCTGCGCCTGATCTCTCTCCGGTCGTGTCGGGTTGCCGTCCCTTCGGGCTATGAGAGTAAAGGAATAGTGAGTGCACTTGTGTCTGCGCATTATAATATGCGCAGCAGGCTGATCTCCTTATATGAGAACAGCTGCCGTGGTCGAAATCGACCGTGGACGCCATTATTTTATTATTAGGTACCCATGAGGATGACTCTAAGAGAGAAAGTTAGTGAGCTTTGATACATACTCATATTGTTTTGTTTATTCAAAGTATCTTATCAGAGCCACTCTTTATACCAGCCATCTTAGTAAATAAGATAGAAGGATCAGCTACTAATGAATAAGATATTAATTAGCATTACTTGTATTAGGTTATGTTGGGGTTAGCATGGTTTTATTGTGACCAAAAGCCCTTAACATTAAAAAAAAACAAAAAAACTTGTAAATACGTAAATGACACTAAATGCCACTTACAAGTGTCATAAAATGATTGGCAGTTATAACAAGGGTTCTTTATGTATGACAATATCAATGTGTCTAGACCGTTATTGATCTACCGTCCTTTATGTGTGTCAAGAGAAAATAGGTGCTATTGTAAAGTTACTATGAATAGGTGTCTATGAAAAACAAGTGTAGTTAAACTAAAACTTTTTGGGGAGGGTTTTTTTATGAATGAAACCTAGACAACGTATTAAATGTCTTGACCTTCATAATAATGACCTAATAACTTATTAGGTCCCTGAATACAGCTGCTTAATAATAATTATAGGTCAAAGCTGCTTACGCTACTATCGAGTAACATTATTTTAATGTTATCTATATTATATATATGTATAAGTAAAACTTTTAAAACTGTGATTAAAATAATTATAAAATGTACCAAATAAAAAGTGCAACTGAATTTCAATTTTAAAATGTACACCAATATTAATTGCACTTGGAGAATATCATAAACAACTCACTTTGTGTTTGGAGAATATCATAAAAAACTCATTTTATTGTTTCAGCGACTGGGTGTTTGGCGTCCGGTATTGTCAACTGAGCAACTTTATAGCGAACGTGACGGTAGCCGCGAGCGTGTTCACGCTCACTGGGATATCTTTCGACAGGTAATATTTATTTGGAAGCTTTAAAGATGTTTTTGTTTGTGATAGCAGATATTGTTGTGCTATTTAACTTCGGCATTGAGCTAAAATTGTAGTTGTATTTATTTCAGTTAATTTTTATAGAATTCAATTGAGAAAATATTATTTTCTGTAACCGTAACGATGTTTCCTAAACTGTTTGTTCATAAATAAATAATACTACTTATTTAAAAAATATTCTGGATATAAATTGAGTATTATTAATTTTTAAATTCATTATATCCGGAAGCTATAAAACCCTCATAACCGCTGTGTAAATATTCCTCATAATTGAATTACCTTTTTCATATAGCTTTTAAACTATCTGCATTTGTTATTCAAAACTTCGTTACTATTATTAAGAATCTTACACAAAGCTTACACTAAATACGTTTTACATTAACTACTTCGTAGAAAGCTGCATCGCACTAAAATCTCTAACAGAATCAAAAAACGAAAATTGAAAAGAGTCACGATTTTAATCGAATCAACCAGTAAGGGGTAGATATTGATACTATAGGTAAGCTTGAATTAAAAATAGCTTTAAAAAAGACTTAACAGGGGAGAATATTAACAGAATTTGCATCAATTTAATTCCATTATAGGCAGGGACAGTTAAAAAAAATTGCTTAAGGCTACTCTGTTAATTTTATAAGTAAGAAGTTTGATGAAAAATAAACAACTGTATCATAAAAAAAGCAACAACAAACTGGAGACTCGACTTAGAAATTGAGCACAGTACATTTACTCCCAAATTACATACTTGCATCACATTTTATTCCATGAAATGTGAAGGACATTTAGAATCGCGTTTCCCGTACACTCGTATTGGTAAATAAATTGTCCACTTAACATGGGCCGCTGCTAGCTATATTTCATTCGACTAATAGGGTCAAACGGGTCGCTTACAGTGGTCACAGGTTTAACTTGAATCCTAAATTATTTGATGTAAAAACGGCTACGCTTAGAATTTATTTCGTGGCTTCTCAACAGATGGGGCGTCCCAAAAACGTTCATAAGAAGTGACAAAATTGAATTATGAATGAAATAGAAGTCCCAGAATTTGAAATAGGTACGCTTCTTATTTATTTTTAGGTCTTAAGGTGACATCTTAGTTAAATAAAATCTAAAATAAATTGTAAAACGATTTTTACTTTAATGGTAGCTTTAGTGATAGTGTCATCGATATACAAAATCAATATTTTTTATGTTCTATAAATAGGAGTAGTATCATAGTGGAAAAATGTTAGTAAACAAAATTAGGATTAACCTATTATGAGTTCATTTGTAGCTTTGATTTGATTGATTACAAGATTACCGATTGATTACCAGACATTTCGGATTAGTCTTTTTCCGAGACTGAAATGCTGAAAGGTTTTTTTCCCTTCCTATGTTACGTTTCTTGTCATTCGCACACATTTCACAAGTTGCTGACGATGTGTTCCACGACGATGGCAGACTTTTGCTGAATCGGAACAATTCGGTTTGTACCCTCATACGTTTGCTCTCGGAAATGGCAGTTACACCATTTGGGTTACATTTTGGATATTCGTTGTGTCAAACGTATTGACGTGTTTGCATTCAAGAATTAGGGTCTAAAGTTTGAAATAAATCGGGACAAAAAAGTACTATATGCTCCTAGTAAAACACCTTAAGCTTGCAGAATTAATTGTCTAAATGATTTTATCTTTCATGTTTCATCTATATATATAAAAATGAGACCCGTTTTCCGTTGTCACGACATAACATGAAAACGGCTTGACCGATTTGGCTGTAAATTAGAGGGAAGGTAACTTAGACCCGGGAGAAGGATATATAAAACTGAGGTTTTCTTGTTTTTATATCACTAACAATCTGTTTTTTTTGTTTCGTTAAGGAACCTAATCTAAAGATATCTTCTATATTCTGTTATATCTAGTACCTGTGTGTCTAGTATTCCTGTATTCAGTTATATGTCGGTGTCTAAAAATAAATATTACGATAGTGTGTGCCTGCTTACCTTGTCAGAATATGATAAATATACGAGGATTGTATCTCTTTGTTGCTACCGTTATGCAAAAAGTCTTTGAGAATACTAAACTTCATAGAAATGTTTTGTATTATCCGGGGGATTCATATGATATTGTCATAATATATGTCATACGATATGTCTTGATATATCAAGCTACGATAACCGCGGTCAGTAGGCAACGAAAGTCCATTAACATAATTAAAACTACAAAGTTCTTAGACACTAATATCTCAATGGATGTCCTTGGCGGATAAAAGTCTTTGTGTTCAGCGACTTTTGTTATTCTCTAACGTCCAGACTTTTGTTAGTCGTGACAGATACGTGTACTTCAATTATCAGGTATTTTGTAATTTTCATTGTGTTAATAGATTTTTCTTGTTGACTGCTCTTTAGTAGAAGTTTTCTCAACAAACTGAAGCCCATCCGCGTCCATGCTTCGGTAAACACGTAGAGCCGTGTGTGTCAAGGCTAATGTCTTCCTGGCCGTGACAGATTGTCATACTGTCTGAGTATGAGAGTCCACCTGTGCCTGCAGTTGTGTATACTCAAGTTTAGTATCCTCCACTTAGAGAATTATTGTTACTTGGCTTTTTTAAGTTTAAAAGAGTAGGTCTATATAAAATCTTGCGACAATTTAACTAATAACCTTTTTTCTTTAATAGGCTTTAATTCTCAAAACAAAATTCATTCAATACCACTTTTATAATTTTGTTTGTTTACTCCAATTTATAATACATTTCGAAACCAAATATTTTTCTTTCTAATTTAAGGCTGTTTTGTTAATCTGATACTTAGACTTTATTTATCTCTTTTGAATTTTGAAGTTTGATATTCTCTAATATAATCTGAAACTTGATTTTATAAGTCTCTTTGAATTTGAACAATGAAGGTGCCTAAATCAGGTTTATTGTTAGAAGATATCTGAATAAGCTAGATTAAATTGAGTTATTTTGTCCCATTCTTACGTAATAGAGAGTATTCTATTTCTTTTGTAAGAAAACAAGTTTTGAAAAATAGTGCTTTTTGAAAAATAAAAGTGCATTATTGTAATTATTGAGTCCTCTAACTTTTATTCCATGTTTTTTTTAATATTCTGGGTTACTATAAGGCATTAGCAAATTTGAACAATTTTACATTCACAGCTTAAAATAAGTTGTAAGTTTTGTTGCAACAGTTCAACTTCTCAATTTCATCAAATTATTTCATACGTTCACAGACCTTTTTTGACATATTTATCTGGAGCTAGGTACTAACTTATTTTTATCAATGTATAAATCTAGCGTTACAACAAAAGTTGACCAAGTATGTCAGCTGTTCTTTATTAAAGAAATTTTGCGCAGAAAGTACTTGCGTATTCTGCCTAACAGTACCAGTATCTATATCTATATATATAAAAGAAAGTCGTGTTAGTTACTCCACTTATAACTCAAGAACGGCTGAACCGATTTAGCTGAAAATTGGCAGGGAGGTAGTTTAGAGCCAGGAGAAGGACATAGGTTTTTGTCACCATCCGGCTACGGGAAGCAGTTATCTCGGGACGCGGGTGAAACCGCGGGCGGAAAGCTAGTGATCAATAAAAATTCTCCTTTAATAAAACAAAATACGCGTATTTACTTACTGCTTTATTCACCTTTTTCTTACAGCATTATAAAAGGGGATTACTTAAAAGGGATTATTAAATGCAATAGTTTTTTTTCAGATTCGAATTTTAATTTCAGACTACGAGCAAATCTAGGTCTTGATATTTTACTTAATGCATCATCATTATTTTTATCGTCCCACTGCTGGGCGCAGGCTTCCTTTCACACAGAAGCATTGAGCGTTAATCACCACGTTTTCAAATCAAATGAAAATACCTATATTTTCAGAATACACTGACCCATAGATATATACTTTAAAGGCTATAACATATATATAATTTTATACACAATTTTTACTATTACATTATTCCACAATAAGTTTTACTCAGTTACAATATATATTTTTACTTTGTTCAGGTACCAAGCCATCGTCAGACCAATGAGGCCGAGGATGTCGAAGACCTGTTCCCTGGTGATGATCGCCTGTATCTGGATCAGCGGTATGCTGCTAGCAATACCCTGCTTATTGTACTCAACCACGAAGGAATATAGGTGAGATTTTTTTACATTTATGTAGCTTTTTTAAGTCTGCTCAAAATGCTCAGGGGTTTGGGCCTCAATATTGAAGTTAATTTATGTCCATTACCCAAAGTATATGTAGATCAGCTTATTGGTCACGGAAAGCATCAAGTCATTGATAGTACTTACCTAAACATTTTGACTCTACAACTTAAATCTTCACATTTTTTTCAAGAATTGTTATTAATTGTATGTGGTATAAATGGAACCTTATGTGAACTTTTTTAGTTTAACATAATTAAACTAAAAAAAAAAACGACAAAAAGTCATCCACACTACTTTTTGCCTTGTTCGCGTCCAAAAAACTGTGTACCTACACAAACATTACCGCATCGAAAACATTATGACAAGCCATCGCACCTTCGGTGCAAAAACGTCACTTATGCAATTTTTGTCAAAACATAACTGATTATGAGAAAATATTCCAAATACACCTCTTTACTTGGTGCGTTATTGTCATTTGTGTAGTACGCAAACTGTCCTCGTGAGGGCATTAGTGTCGTTACGGTTTTGGCGCGAATCTGGATGGCACTGGGAGAAACAACGTTTCATTGGTCAGTTGCGCGCGGCCACCCGCATGAGTAGTTGTCTTCTGGAGCTACAACGTCACTAAGGTAATTGTGACAATTATTTTTTATGTTTCTGGAGCAATAGCGACACTTGTGTAGGAGGTAGTGAAGTAATGACGTTGTTTCCCCAAGATTTGTATTTCATGGTGTAAAGTTTAACGTTAAATTAACACTTGTGACGATATTGATTCAGTATAGTAGGATAGAAAATCGATCTCAGTGGCGTGCACTTGGAGAGGCCTATGTCCAGCAGTGGACTGCGATAGGCTGTTGATGATGATGATAGTCGGATTGTTGTTTTTGATTATTATTTTATGATAATAATAATTATTCCAACATGATTAATAGATAGGTAACATGAATAAGACATCTTTTCTCTACTTATACCGAATTTTTAAAAAGTTGTTTAGTTTATGTGAGATGTTTAGATTTTGAAATTACATTCCTGCATTAAATTGGATTTTGTTTTATTGTTTTTTAAGTGAAATGTTTGTTTCGTTTGACATTGTATTATAAATTAGTACCTATTTGTATTATTAATGTGGTGGTTTGGCGCCCTAAAAGGAAAGCCGTCACTGCTTTTAAGCAATCTAATAAGTAATTATTTCACGGGAATTAAAATTCTTAATTATGATTAAATCAGTCAATAATTTGTTTCGTTATCATGTTGTTTTATTGAGCACCTATTTATTATCATTATTTTGTATTTTCTTTTTTTTCAGAATGAACCAACGCAGTAAACACCTAGTGCTACTTGCACTTTCCGATGGCAACAAAAACTCGATTGAAGTTCAAAATTTAGCCAACTCTACAAAGTTGCCATACTCAAAACCAGAAAATGCATTGTCTCTTAGAAATTCTGAGTGTCCAGTATCATCATCCAACCTAGAAGACCCAACAACAACTACTCCAGAGCAGAATACTACTTTCGAGAACCCTGGTAACTCTCCATCTATTTTATTTGCGACTAATAAATCGTATGAGCAAGAGGGTATCGACTTTCAAACAGGCGATTTCTCCGGCACTGACTCAGGAGATGAATACAGGCCTAACCCTCGTTCAAGATCGTCTTCATCCAGTAGCTCTAGTAGCAGTTCTACCACTAGCTCCAGTAGCAGTAGCTCCAGTAGTAGTTCCAGTGATTCTCCTGCAGAAAACAATAATTCTAATAATGAGAGCCTAGTTCACGAGTATAACCAACCACCGGAACCGATAACTAAACCCAGGGGCAAAAAGCGTACGCGTAA
This sequence comes from Helicoverpa assulta, assembly GCA_963856015.1. Taxonomy (NCBI): domain Eukaryota; kingdom Metazoa; phylum Arthropoda; class Insecta; order Lepidoptera; family Noctuidae; genus Helicoverpa; species Helicoverpa assulta. Next base: position 11,153,673 of record CAWLCW010000023.1, read on the forward strand.
TCCAACAAACTGGAAAAAGAATGTTGCCAAGCAATTGAAAAACTCTGGACAAACTTATATCTCAGTAAAAACCAAAAAAATAAATCAAAGTAAAACAATAGGACCTACATGTACAACTAAATGTCGGTTGTCCTGTGCTGCTAAATTTACTGAACAAAAAAGGACGGAAATCTTTGAGTCTTACTGGAAGTTGGAGAGTTTAGAGAGGCAACGGAGTTTTTTAAACGCCTGTACAAGACCACTAAAATGTGCTTACCGCCGCATAAAGACTGACAAAACGTACGATAGAAAAGCAAACACTGCATATTACTTGCTAAATGAGAATAAAGAAATCCGCGTCTGTAAAACTTTTCTCATTAACACTTTGGGTATCACACAACGAATTATTAGGACTGTTATCGACGGCAAAGCTCAGAATGATGGTTTTATTCCACCTGATCAGCGAGGAAAACACGGAAAACAATGTACCTTGGAACCTGAAGTTATACAAGCAGTAAAGGATCATATCGAATCAATTCCAAGGGTTCCAAGTCACTATCTCAGGGCTAGTACTAGCAGACAATTCATTGATGGGGGTTTGACAGTGGCAGAATTACATAGAAATTATTCAGAAATTCAAAAACAACAGAACAAGCCTATTGTGAACTACGACGCTTACTCACGAATTTTCAACAAAGATTTTAACATTGGATTTTTTAAACCTAAAAAAGATCGGTGCGATGAGTGTGAAGCATACGAAAATGCCTCAGAAGAAGAAAAAAATAAATTACGTGATAATTTCAAACTACATCAAGAAGAAAAAAGCTTAAGTAGACTTGAGAAAGAAAGGGATATGAAAAGATGTCATGAACCTGAAAACAACACAATTGTTTTCACCTATGACTTACAAGCGGTGTTACCATGCCCTGTTGGCAAATCAAGCTCTTTTTACTACAAATCAAGACTGAATTGTTATAATTTAACTATATCTAATGCAAACAAGCAAGAAACCACCTGTTATTTTTGGCATGAAGGGTTGGCCAATAGAGGAGCCATCGAAATAGGGTCCTGTGTGTATAAATACTTAGAGCAGATTGCATTCGAAAAACCAGGCTGCGATGTCATTATTTACTCTGACAATTGCTGTGGTCAGCAAAAAAATAGATTTGTTTTTGCTATGTACTACTATGCAGTGACTCGCTTAAATATTAACTCCATTCAACACAACTTTTTAATTCGAGGCCACACGCAGAACGAAGGTGATGCAGCTCACGCTGTAATAGAAAAATCTGTGACTAGAGCCAAAAATGCTGGCTGTATTTATGTACCCGATCAATACATTTCCCTAATCCGTGGGGCCAAAAAAACTGGCAAACCGTTTGTAGTAAACGAAATGAACTTTAACGATTTCTTCGATTTGAAAGCACTTGAAGAGAACATAAACTTTAATATGGCAAAAAATGTCAATGATTGTGTTATCAAGACCGGTGACATCAAAAGTATTAAATTTATCAAAAATTCTGAAAATTACTATTATCGAAACACATACAAAACGGATAATTGGGAGGAAGCAGAAGCTATTCTTCAACCCAAAAAATTACGCGGCAATAGAGGCAATCGAAAAATAGACGAAATTACATTGAAGCAAGCTTACAACAGCAAAATACCAATTTCAGAACGTAAAAAACGTGATTTATTGCAATTATTGGAGGCTAATCTTGTGCCAAGATACTATGAAAGTTTTTATAATGATTTAATTTAATTTTTGTATTTTACCTTAAGGTTTATCAAGCCTGTGATTCTAAGTTAAAAGTAAACAGTTATTTTTTTGTAGGTCTAGGATAAGTGCAGTAATTGGTATGTGATACCTACTGTTGATTTATTAATTAATAAGATTTAAATAAGGATACAATGACTGTGATTCATAGATTAATCAATAGTTAAGTTCTATGGATAATTGCAATTGCGACGATGTTGAAAAATCGTCTGGGGATGATTGTTCAAGTTTAGGCAGTAAGAAGATAACCTGTCATTAAAAAGTCTGATTAGTATAATAGTTACTATTTAGAATTTAAAAAAAAAATTGTACTCTTTTTTGCTATTTGTTGAATAAATAATTTTAGAAATGCATTATGACGTGTTTTATTTGCTTTGACATAATTGACCGATAAATTATTTTCTAGACCCATAACGTCACTTCTGCGAGGGTTGTAATTTTTAAACATTTATATCTTCATAATAGTAAACAGTGAAGTGTTTGCTTTTATGTTAAATTAAAGTTTAATAGTTTATTTTCAATATTAACATCATCAGCCTATCGCAGTCCACTGCTGGACATAGGCCTCTCCAAAAATAGAGGTATTTAGCCTACTGCTATCACGCTGGCCAGACGGGTTGATAGAGGGTTTTTTTCCGAGTTTTCCTTCTCTCGCACTGGTGTTCGGTGCATCTTCTACTCCATTAGTCGACTTCTACGACACCCACTGGAAGAAGGGGTAGCGACATATGTATTCTTAAGCCGTCGCTACACGGCAAATATTAACAACTTACTTTTTTAGTCGAGTAATACTATACAATTTAATAGGATATTCAATTTTCAAACGCTTCTCCTGAAAAAGAACGTCAGATACATAAGTGACGTTATAGCACCGTAGGTGCGATATTATTATATCATGACTAGCTTCCGCCAGCGGCTTCGCCCGCGTGGTGTGTTGATAAAAAGTAGCCTATGTGTTAATCCAAGGTATCACCTATCTACATACCAAATTTCGATCAAATTGGTCCAGCCGTTTTTGCGTGATTGAATAACAAACATACATCCATACATTCTCACAAACTTTCACATTTATAATATAAGTAGGATATTGGCGTGAAACACTGTCATAATATTCGTTTAATAAACCATACCAGATTTATGGCCACTGGCCAGGGATAGGCCGAAACCCAAACCCTGTGCGGTGTAGCATGGACGCACTAATGAGTTTTGTATCCAAGCTTTTGCACAGTTCGTATATACCACATAGTGATTAAGGCATAAGCCAGGATGAGGCATAAATATATGTATAGGTATTTCTTTTCAATAAAAAAAACAACGAAATTTTTTCAATGCAAATAAAAAAGCATAATGATTAAGACCACCAACTATATGATTCAGTTTAATGAGAAATAATTAAGTTAAATTCTTTTTATCTCTCATTTTTAACATATAAAAGCGAATAAAAATAATAAAACTCGATTGTTTCGTCACAACATTATTAAATTCGAATATTTTTTACAACACTGATACAATAAACTTTCGAAGTAATTGGAATAGGTAACTGAATTTTAGTGACAAGTAAACAAATCAAAACATATCAGCTTAATACTAGCACAAATTGACAACACATCGTGCCAAAATTAAATAATAAAAAAAAGTAGTGTCAAAGTGACATTTTAATATTAGCGAAAGTCTAGTCACGTATATAAGAGCCTACGTGATAAGGCTGGAGTATCAAATAATAATATTTTCAACTTTGAAGAAACTTTCAAGGTATTTTCTAGAATAATCATCCTCCTGACCTTATCCCAATTCCATTTGTGGTCGGCGCAACGTGTTTTCTTCTTCCATACTCTTCTATCTGCCGTCATCTCACAAGTAACATTCTTTCTTACCATATCGACTTTCACAGAATTCATTCATCGTTTCTTTGGTTGTCCCCTTCCACTATATCCATCTACATACCATGGCAGCAGTTTTCCATGCAGCTTTTCTGTTACCGGTGCCACTTTCAAACTTCCTCTTATGTAGGTACTCTTTCCTTATTCCATTCAGTCGCGTATTTTCTAGAATATACAAGCAAATATTCCTATGTTCGTCGTAGTATTACAAGTGCCGTTTGTGTGGTAAAATGGCTAATATAAAAGTAACACATATGACAATAAAATGCAGCATTTAAAAAGATGGTATGTGCTGCAGATAATGCTGAGAAAATGTATTTCTATGTTTTCTAGTACCTATTATACTTTCAAGTACCTACCAATATTACTAGCAATAATAGGGATACTTATTAATAGAGAATTGGAATATGAATAGTGTATAGGAATTGTTTACATTTCCTGAAAAATTGTTTCTACGTACCAGTACCAGATTCACTTACGACGGATTAAGTACAATGAACTACTGCCGGGGCTGCGGAATTGTTCGAAAGAGTTACCGCGGCCCTGGTACAGAAAAGGCCTACGACGGAACACGACGGTTTTTAGTCAGTAAGAGTCTGACACTCCCTCGTCACTGCTGACCCAGCGGGAGGGGTCATTTGATGATTTTTGACGAAACAAAAAAGTACCATAAACTATATGTCAATTTGTTTACTAGAGGTCGTAATTTACCATGACTTGTATATATGGGGCTAATTGTAGGTAAATCAACACAAATATAGGTTATTGAAACACACAGAAACACACAGTTATTGAATACCTTTTTTTTGACGTGACATCATCAAATGACCCGCTGTGGCTGCAGCGTGAGGGAGTGTCAGACTTTTACTGACTAAAACCCATTATGTTCTTTCTTAAGCCCTCTATGTACCAGGGCCGTGGTAACTCTTTCGAACAATCCCATAGCCCCGGCAAAAGTTATTGATTACCTGCCAAGTAGATCAACGACAAAGAGCCGGATGCGCTTCAAACACTTCAGGGATGATCTATTTTTGGGTGGCTTTAAAAATTTCACGAAGACTAATGACTAACTTCTGACCTAACTTATCCGAAGCGGATTACACTAAGAGCATTTTTAATAACAGTATGTTATGTTGCTGGTAAATCTTGATTACCAACAGTATTAGTGAAAGTATGGATTTGGGGAATAATAGAATTAATTTCACACATTTCCGAGACATTGTACGCATTTATATATTTCTGAGCCACTTTTACAATAGCGGAATATCCGTAACCCCAAATACAAATACGCAGTTTGTTTTAAAATTTAAATATAAATGTTATTTATACTTGTTTTATTTGTTTGCATTTATTAATTGCAACGTTATTCTGTACGCAATTCCATATAGAAGCAAATTGGTCCACTTTTGTTTTTCCAATCAACACTTCGATTGTCTGTTATTTTTTTAATTGTCTACTGTTAATAAAAATACCATTACTACCTACATGGTGTTTTAGGATATGTCGGTTGAAACCTTATTGTTAAAAATCGTGAATATTATAAAATAAATAAAGGCAAACAAATACCTAACTGGTGTATGTTAAAAATGTTTGATATCGCGATGTTTTTTGTAATAGTATGTAAATAATAGCACACAAACCATAATTAACTTGTATGTTACTGAGAATACCAAAAATATCTGCCAAGGTCCTTGGATACATAACTTAAGGAAGGAAATGTAAAGAATAATTTTCCCTGTTTTACCACAGGTAAGAAGCAAAATAATCCAAATTAAAAATGAATAATAATAACCCCGTTTAGGCTCACTTAGTTTTATTTGAACAAATATGTACTTAACCTACATACAACTGAAACTCTCTAAGGTAATCATACAATTTAAAGTTAGCAAGTTGGTACAAACATAAAGCAATTATAAAGACAGATATACAAGTTAAAATATCTTATTTTCAATCGTTTTATTTATAAGAATATGTCAACTATATTTACAAACTTAAAGTACTTTAATAAAAATAAAATACTATATACAACACTAAAAATAAAATGCTATATAAAAAACATAAAACCATATATACAAGTTGTTTTTTTATTGTTTACAGAGTGAAGTTAAAAGACATAGCAATACAACTAAAATAGATCTGGAAAGCTCAGGCATTTAAGTGGACCCTTTATCATACTCACCAAATCGTAATTTATAAAGGTTTTAACTAAAAACTGATTGTGGATTTCTAACACTTACCTACGTGAATATCAGACATTCCCAACGTTTCGGATAGTTTACAGCATCCATGGTCACGGGCAAACTAAGGTGTTAGTCGTTTTGATATTATAGTATTAAATAATCTATACTAATATTATAAAGCTAAAGAGTTTGTTTGTTTGTTTGTTTGAACGCGCTAATTTCAGAAACTACTGGTCCGATTTGAAAAATTCTTTCAGTGTTAGATAGCCCATTTATCGAGGAAGGCTATAGGCTACTTTTTATCCGGGTCCGGGCCGAGGTTCCCACGGGATGCGGGTGAAACCGCTGGCAGAAGCTAGTATTAATATAACCGTGATAAAATCCGTAAAAGTAGTTTTATTTAAAAACTGATTGGCTATACAATATACCATAGACGTACCTTCACAAGACCCGCCTATTAAAAATTCCAAAAATGCCTTTGTCACCCCTAGCTGTGCAGTGCGGTGTGGTGTGCAAAATTTTAATTAAAACGTCTGGTTTCCATGTGTGCAGGTCGAAAGGTATCCTCAAAACTGCATGCTTGCTCTCGTGGCCCGACGGACTGCCAGACGTCTCGTACATGGATTTTGTGTGAGTATTCATATTTCGAATTGTAGATACCTATAGGGATACCGAATGTTTTGTGGAGTTGACAGCGGTCAATTTTCAAAGGATTAAAGCATTTTTTGTACTGCCTGCAGAATTGTCAATTGCACAAATCATTCGGTCCCCTCTATACATTGTTTTTTTATATAATAGATGTTTCTGTTGTTGTTTATTTTACTTTTGGAACACTGATTCTGATTTCAAGTATGAATTGTAGGAGGTGTGATTTTCAATCGACCTATTTTATTTTAGCCCACTTTGGGATATACATACTTGTCATTTAAGTCATTTTAAAAACCGTTGATAATTTCGAAATCAATTATTATATTAAGAGTTCAGTCACATTTCCTTTAAAAACGTCGTTTAAAGAACTCAACAAAACTTAGACCATAAAGAGTTTGAACTACAGTTTGAAGCTGCATTTGAACAGTTGCGTTTGAACAAACACATGTTCACAGGGACTTAATTTCATAACTTACCTACCATTTAAAACTTTACCAAAGCAAGTTGTAAACGAAGTTTTTAATAAGCAGACAAACATGTTCCACGTGTACTCCAATCTCAAGTTCCACTAGTTTCTAGATCTTCGAGAATTAAATTAGAACCCAGTTTATAATAGGGGAAAGTTATTTCAATGGTTTAACTTACCTAACTCTGTTGGTTAATAATGAAATCTTGTAATGGAATTTTAACTTACTACTCTTCCCTTGGTTAATGTACAGGTTAGAAAAATATCGTTTCAGTAAAAATTCTCAATGTATTTGATTCTGAAGAAATATAAATCAAGTTTATAAGAGACCACATTTAATAGCTTACATCGTTTTCTTGATTCAGCAATGTAAAGTTTTTGGGGAATTGCTTGATAAACAAAAACATGTGCTGAAGTAATTTATATTATTTTTATAAAACTTTCCCGAAAGAAAAAGGTTAGGGTTTTGAAATTCGCTGAAGCGCCGATATTTGACATTCAGCTTCTTCACTATTTGTATACTTTTTTACAGGCACATTTTATTATTTGTATTTTTAACTACACAGGCCTCCTCTCACACAGAGAAGGATTGAGCATTAATCACCACGGTTGCTCAATGCGGGTTGGTGATTTCAGACTATAGATATAGTCCATGTAATTTTAAATACATATTTTTAATGCTTAAACCAATAGTAAATTACTAGTGAATTCCATGTAAACAAATTAGTTAGAAGATTTTCTCCAGGTTTTCTCAAATAGAGCTGAGTTTTGCTCAAGTTGATCGTAGTCACTTGGGCGGTAATAACTTCATTAGTTCAACTGAAATGCAGACAAGATTCTCTTGAGTTCTATTAGTTTTGAATGATCTCCTAATAAGTTTAGTATTATGTAAAATGATAATGCTTTTTGATGGCAATTATTGACTTGATTCAGTACTTATTCCCAAATTATCGATAGGTACGTGTAACTACGCAACAGATACTATTAATTAGCCGTTATAATCCACGTCCAGAGGGCACTATTTCCCTCATCTCACAGATAAAAAGTAACTTAGCTAAGTCTTCTCTCACTCTAGACTTTCTATCTTTCAGATAAATCTGTTCAGCAGTATTGGTAGAAGACAGAAATACATAATATAGACGGATAGACAGACCCACTTCCCTTCCATTTTTTTCGCATTTTTAATATAAGAAAGGATAATGCGAAGCTCATGTTTTTAATTCTGCCTGAAATAGTTTATATTTCCTCGAATTATCGATAGCTCACATATCCTTCCTAGAGAAGGGATATTCGGTTTGTTATACAAATAGGTACTTCAACGATGGTTGTGTGTATCGCTCATCAACCTTTATAGCAATGACCCATTCAATTTACCGGGATTACAAAACGAGACGTAAGGTTGTTTTCCAAGAACTGACTTTTCCTTTCTGGGAAATCAGACTCAATTTTCTGCTAAAAACTCTTGAATAAATTTATTTTAATCTTACGATATAATAATTTCAAAGAAAGAAATAATACTTTTTCAATTATCTTGTCACCTCTTGACAAGGTTATTTAACGCAATTTCCGTATCCAGTGTCGTCAAGTTAAGGAACGTGTAAACTTCGTCTGTGCTCTATAACTTTCTCTCCAATAATTGAATTTTCAAAACACACATACGTAGTCTGGCATTTATAATTATCACAGACCAAAATAAGTTGTAGAGTATTTCAACACACAGAACCAAAGAAATAAACAAAATAAGTCCAATTCAAGACACGTTTTCAATTAGCTAGAAATAGGTACCCTCATTTATGTTTTAGTCTTGAAAAAAAACTGAGTAATGATGAAGGAAAACATCTTGAAGAAACCTGGACTTCAAAGCCTGCCATCCCCAATCCACCTTAAGCAAACATGCAGATTAATGTTCATTCCTTCTAAATAAGAATAGGGTATGTGATAATAAAAAGGCTGGTTACCCAATTCTAATAATGGCGTCCACGGCCGATTTCGGCCACGGCGGCTGTTCTCATTTAAGGAGATCAGTTAGCTGCGCAGGACATATTATAGTGCACGAGCATTTGCGCAGACACAGGTGCACTCCCTATTCCTCCACTCTCATAACCCGATGGGACGGCAATCCGACACGACCGGAAAGAGATCAGGCGCAGGACCGACATTTACGTGCTCTCCGATGCACGGGTGAATCAATCACCAACATCCAGACTACGGACTGCTTTGTGAAAGTTTAAGAAAACCTACAAAGCGATTTCGGCCCGACCCGGGAATCGAACCCGAAACCTCGAGCACAGCAGCCGCGCTTGCGACCACTAGACCAACGATTCTACAAACGTTATAAATCTGAAAGTGTTCATGAATGAATAGATGTTCGTTCCTCTTCTACGCAATAACTACTAGACAGATTCTAACAAAACTTGGTAGTAATAAAGCTTTCATATCAGAATAAAATATATAGGGTACGTTAAGATATAATAGCGGATTAAACTGACAGAATCTAGTCCGAAACATTACATTCAATTATTCAAAGGCGATTTGAATCAATCCTCCAATACATTTCGCTCAATCTATTAAATCCCTGCTAAGCAATACCTATTGTAATACAATTTACATTTCAATGAGCAAGTAACACTATTTGGTTTAGCCATTTGTGGCTGGCTAATACGTGTTAGATAAGTAACAGCTCTTGTTTCTTGCCATTTCTCATTGTACTGGCAAATAAAGAGATGGCCGAAATGGGTATTCATTTGTTTTGTATTATTATGGTGAAAAGTGTTTGTGTACCTATTAAATCCCTACTAATATTATAAATGCGAAAGTAACTTTGTCTGTCTGTCTGTCTATTACGCTTTCACGTCTAAACCACTGAACTGATTTTAATAGGTACAGAGATAGAGTTGACCTTGAGAAAGAACATAGGATAGTTTTTATCCCGGACTTTTGAAGAATTCTCTTGGAAACGCGATACAACCGAACTCTATGCGGGCGAAGCCGCGGGCGGAAGCTAGTAAATACTATAAATGAGACCGAAGAAAATATATAAAAGTAATACTTGTGGGATGTCATGTAATTTTGAATTCAATCTTGGGAATTTTGTGAGGTCAAGTATACTTGGAGATTGCTTAGTTACAACCAATTCAGAAAAAAAGTCGAAGGCAAATAAAATATATATATATATATTTTTTTTTTTGTGGTTAAATCTGCAATCAGTCATCATTAACTATAATCAGATGAGGTGTCTGGATGTTGTTATGTGTTTTCGTGAATTCATTGGGGTGGTATGTCAATCGATTTTGGTATTTCTCAGCTGCGTTTCTTATTTCTTCCTTGACTGTATTCATTTGTAGGTGTTCGTGAATTTCATTGTTTCTGATAAACCAATGGGCGTTTGTAATTGTTCTTAGGATGATGTTTTGAAATCTTTGTATTATGGAGATGTTCGAATTACTTGCTGTACCCCATAGCTGTATGCCATATAGCCAGATGGGCTTGAGGACAGATTTATATATCAGCAGCTTATTATCAGTAGACAATTTACTGTTCCTTCCAAGTAGCCAGTATAGCAATCGATATCGGATGTTTATTTCTTCTCTTTTAGTTTTCAAATGTTTTTCCCACGTTAGACGACGGTCTAGGTGCATGCCAAGATACTTCACACTGTCACTGTGTGGTAGGGTGGTGTTGCCAAGCTGCACAGGCGGGCAATCTCCTTTCCTTAAAGCAAAAGTTACCTGCACAGATTTGGAAGGACTAGCTTTGACTTTCCATTTCTGGAGCCATTTATTAATTTCATACAGTCCCTGCTGAAGGACCTCAGACGCCGCACTAGGATCCCTATCACAGGCGAGAATGGCAGTGTCGTCAGCGTACGTTGCCATGGTTAAGCCAGGTATTGCTGGCAGATCTGCTGTATACAGAATGTATAAAATGGGACCCAGTATGGATCCCTGAGGCACTCCAGCTCTCATCTCCCCAAAAGCAGAAGTGGATCCAGCCTCTTTCACTTGGAACATTCTTTCGGAGAGATAAGATACCATTAGTAGGTGGTAGCTGTGTGGAATACAGATTCTAATTTTGTATAGGAGGCCAGGGTGCCAAACTTTGTCAAATGCTTGTTGAATGTCCAAAAATGCTGATGAGCAGTATTCTTTTCGTTCTAGGGCATTTCTTATTGTTTCATAGACTCTGTGAATTTGTTCTATTGTTGAATGTTGTTGGCGAAAACCAAATTGATGGTCAGGTATTATCTTGTTTTCTCTAAGAATCGGTTCGATTCTACGCAGCAGAACTTTTTCAAACAGTTTGGACAAAATTGGTAGTAGGCTGATAGGTCGATATGACGTTACTTCATGTGCAGGTTTTCCTATTTTATGGATCATCATTATCTGCGAAATCTTCCATAGCTTAGGATAGTACTGGACTCGCAGTATTGCGTTAATTAGGACTGTTATGAATACAAGAGCCTTTTTAGGTAATTCCTTTAAGACCTCTTTGGTAATCAGGTCAAAGCCAGGAGCTTTTTTATCTTTCAGTCCATTTATGGTTCTTGCAACTTCTCGTACAGACACTGGCTTTGGGGGTAACGACATCTGATAAGGCTGGTTGAGGCATGCGCGAACATTTTCTTCAGATTCAGAATCACTGGTCTCATTAGGAGTAAACACATTCGACAGGTGAAGAGCAAAAAGGTTGGCCTTTTCCTGAGAAGTTCTTGTCCAGGTAGTGGTTTGGGTGTGATTTGTCCTAAGTGGTGTTTTGGCGACCTGTGGGCGATTGTATGATTTTGTGAATTTCCACAATGAATAATTTGTAAATGTAATGTAAATAAAATAATTAAAAAAATATGTTTAGTCATATGAATATTGTTTAGCTTGAGTAAATATAATTTTTAGTAAAGTAAATAACAATAATTTATTTTAGAGTGACAAATCGTACCGTATTTATTACGTACTGAGTGGATTTTCTATCGACTAAGGACACACTGCACAGTAATGTTTTATTCTTTCAATATATTGCAGTCAGCAAGTTGCCGTCTCAAACTGTGCACAGCTATAAGTTTAAAATATATCGCCATATATCAGACACTTATGAATTCTGTGAATAAAATATTTAACACTGGCTGTTTCCCGTGGTTTCACCCACGTCACATATGAACTACTGCCCATACCCGAACAAAATGTGTCATTTCATGACAAAAGGTACCTTATGGACTTTGGCGCTTAAGTCGTTTGGAGATACAAATTCTACAATCTTGCTTAGACTAAAAAAACATAATGTCGTAAGTGCCAACACCCATAAGGTACCTTTTACCGCGAACTGACACAAATATAGCCTATGTCACGTGGGGATGATGTAGCTTCCCAACTGTGACAAAAATAATGTAAAACTATTCAGTAGTGTCGGAGCTTTCGTGAAGTCGTGGTGGCTTAGTGGGTAAAGAACCACCTCTCGAGTATGAGGGCGTGGGTTCGATTCCAGGTTAGGCAAGTACCAATGCAACTTTTCTAAGTTTGTATGTCCTTTCTAAGTATATCTTAGATACCAATGACTGTGTTTCGGATGGCACGTTAAACTGTAGGTCCCGGCTGTCATTGAACATCCTTGACAGTCGTTACGGATAGTCAGAAGCCAGTGGTAAGTCTGACACCAGTCTAACCAAGGGGTATCGGGTTGCCCGGGTAACTGGGTTGAGGAGGTCAGATAGGCAGTCGCTTCTTGTAAAGCACTGGATCTCAGCTAAATCCGGTTAGACTGGAAGCCGATCCAACATAGTTTGGAAAAGGCTCGGGGGATGATGAGTGTCGGAGCCTTTAGGGTCCGTTCAGATAGACCGGGTCGGAGAGCAGAGTAAATTTTTGGCACGTTGAAAATTGAGTACTTAGTATTTGAAGTAAGGTTTATTTTTGCATGCGCACTGCTTTTGTCATTGACAAAAGGACAAAAGCTGTTGCTCTGCTCTCCGACCCGGTCTATCTGAACGGACCCTTAGCGTACAAAGAACCAACATAAAATTTCCTCTTTATAAAATCAGTTAACGTGAAAATAGGAGATAGAATTTCGATAAACAAAGGGACTGACAGATAATATTAGTCCCCTTTATATCGTCTAGACATACGATACCGAACCCTTTGGCAGATAACAATGAGCGTCCGATTTCTGAAGCTACTCTAAGAGACGAAGAGCTCTTATCATGCGCGGTTTTACTAAGGACGGTGTTACACTGCTCGAATATATTAGGGGTTCCTTTTTCCTCCGAGCCTTTTTCCCAACTATGTTGGGGTCGGCTTCCAGTCTAACTGGATGTAGCTGAGTACCAGTGCTTTACGAGGAGCGACTGCCCTATCTGACCTCCTCAACCCAGTTACCTGGGCATTCCCAATACTCCTTGGTTCGATTGGTGTCAGACTTACTGGCTTCTGACTACCCGTAACGACTGCCAGGGATGTTCAATGACAGCCGGGACCTACAGTTTTACGTGCCATCCGAAACACAGTCATTGGTGTCTAAGATATCCTTAGAAAGTACATACAAACTCAGAAAAGTTGCATTGGTACTTGCCTGACCTGGGATCGAACCTCATACTTGAGAGGTTGGTTCTTTGCCCACTAGGCCACCACGACCACCTCATCATTGAAACTTCAAATACACTGGAAAATATGAGTTTTTTTTCAATGTCTGCAAGAAATATTTTGTGCGCAATTCTGAAGGCTAAAGGGGTTTTTAATATCGCGCAGACTTCATTACGTACACAAATACCTCACATTATGAGGAGTTTTCACCAAAATTGTTTACCCTCATTATTTTGTTTGCGAAAAAAATGGCTAAGCATCTTTATATGAGTCTACACTTAAGTATGGACATGTGTTTAAAGGAGAATGACCACGACAATATGGACCACGGTACAGAGTTGCGTCAATTCAAAAGTTCTTTTACATGGTTTATAAATTAACCAAATAACCATCTACAATTGCCATTTTGGAATCGAAACCCGCATTTCCAAGTTTTTTTAGAAAACGTAACTTAACCTCAAAAAAGAAGTTAGCGATAGTGATTGAAAACTAGAAATAAGCAAACAGTTACAATGAATATTACAATTACTGTGGAGAGTAAGACTCGATTAACACAAAAAAACTGTAATATTTAAATCGCAATGAACAAACTTAGCATGCACCACGCGCAATTGACATTGTACTTTTTGACAATGACAAATGACAATTCAATTTGAGACACCAACACCAATGGCCGGCAGTAGGTAATTCATTTTATGAAAACCATTTCATAACTTATTAAGTTTACAAAATAGACCCCTATACAAAATTGACATTCTAATTGCAGAATGACTTCAAAAATAAAGAAAATAATTGTAATATATTTTTTATCTTGATGCATGAGAAAAACCAGAACCGTTGATGGTCATGATCATTTTTCCTGTTTTCGAGAGAGAAATAGCCAGAAGAAATATTTGTTACGACCCCTTTACTATAAAAATACTTTCAATTGTTATGTGGGGCAATCACATGCGTTTTGTAATCCAAAAATAAGAAACACTACTTATTTAATAAATGTGTATTAGAAAAATTTAATACGTGTAACACCACCCTAAGGTTAAGGGATAATGGTAATGATTTGTGTAGTTATTCGTGAGAGAAGATAATGTATTATGATACGAATAGTGATATCCTATTGTATGTTTTGGACAAGAATGGAACGGATTTGATAGCATAATTTGATTGGATTATGATTTAGAACAATTTGTGTTTTTGTTCTGAAAATAAATTGCGTGACTGATTTCAACCAAAATAGACATTATAGATTATTTTATGTATAAAACAATTTTTTTATTGTCAAAATCAAAATCAAAAGTCATTTATTCAAAGTAGGCTGAAAATCAGCACTTTTCGTACGTCAAATTTACAAAAGACAGCCCCCAAAACACCCGCCCTTCACCACTTCCTATGTGTTTTTGCTGGGAAGAAGAAGTGGTGGAACAAACTTCCCAGCAACACAATTTCTGTCTGTATGGTTTGAAGAACCGTATTGTTCTTAGAGAAGGCTTACAGACTAATAATATTATCGTATTTTAACTTAAACTACTTAGTCAGATTGCTAATTACAAGCCTTCACAGATGAAATGTTACCATTTTTAAATTAGGCCCATAAAACAATGATTAATTTATTTATTTATTTATTTATTTATTTATACAGCATGGAGGACTTACAGCAAGATAAAACACATTGTAATTTTGAATGGTAATCGGATAGCCAATAACAAGTCCTCACGTTTAACACTAGAGATAAAAATAACCATGAACTACAAATTTGAAAAAATAAGAATACTAAATTACTAAGGAACAGTACTTACTACTTAGTAATATAATAAAAGCGCATAAAAAGCTATGTGATTACTCCACATCGTTGTTTCTGAAAAACTCAAGACTCAGGCGCCGCCTGGCCGTGACTATACTAGTATTAAACAAATCAATATCATGCTGTTTACTTAACTTATTTAAGTTTCTGCTTGCACGCACAATACAAGAATTTTTCCTATAGTTTGTTGATGCAAATGGCACAGAAATGGGTGGATTATATCGGGTTCTGGATGGGATATTAAAACTAAATTTCGATAAAAGTTCAGGGCAATTAATGTCATTTTTGAATATTTTTAATAGAAGTATGCAGTCAGAGATCTCACGACGAATTGACAGAGGTAGTAAATGATACTTTTTACAAAGATCAAGGTAATTTTCGGAATTATATGGAACTTTCTGATGGAAACATAAAAATTTTAAGAACCTTTTTTGGATATTTTCAATTCTATCAATATATTTTTGGTAACAAGGATTCCAAATTTCTGACGCATACTCTAACTGGCTTCGAACAAAAGTACAATATAATATTTTTAAGGTTTTTGCATTTTTAAAAGATTTAGAGACCCTCATTATAAATCCCAGAGATTTAGTCGCTTTAGAGACAATAGTATCCACATGTGTTTCAAACAAGAGTTTACAGTCATGGTGTACACCTAGATCACGAATGGAGCTTACTCTGGGCAAAGGCTGACCACCCAAAGTGTAACTCGTTACGATTACTGAACGTTTACGTGAGTATGTCACCACCGAACATTTGGCAGGATTAAGGTCTAACCTACTTCTCCGACAATATTCCTCCAGTCTCCTCAGATCAGCCTGAAGTTTAAACATATCCTCGATTGATGAAATAGCTGAGTAAATTTTCATGTCATCAGCGAAACACAAAAGTTTCGATGACATCAGACATGAATCGATATCGTTAACATATGCAACAAATAACAACGGACCAAGCAAGGAGCCTTGAGGACATCCGCTAGGGATAGGAACCCAACTCGAAATATAGTTATTTAGTACCACAGCTTGTGACCTATTATCCAAGTACGAGGAGAACCATCTAAGTAGGTCACCGTGAACACCCATATTATTTAATTTCGATAGCAAAATTCTGTGATCAATTCTGTCAAAGGCCTTACTATAGTCTGTATAGACTACATCCACTTGGCCACCCTTGTCCATTACCTCCGTAATGTAGTCGTTCAGTAACACAAGGTTTGTGATAGTGGATTTACCTTTTAAGAAACCATGTTGTAATGGACTCATTGAGTTACTAAGAGCAGCATACACTTGAGTGTAGACAACCCGTTCTAAAACTTTGGCTAAAAGACATAATTTGGATATTGGCCTATAATTGGTAATTGTTGTTTTGGCTCCTTTTTTATGAATAGGCGTTATAAAAGCCGACTTCCACAGTTTAGGAACTACGCAAGAAGATAATGATTTTTTGAACAGAAGAGATACAGGATAAGCAAGAGAAGAAGCACATCGTGTTAATAAATTAGGCGATATATTATCCGGACCTGCTCCTTTAGACGTATCTAGTTGAACAAGTAAATTTTCTACTTTATCTGTGTTTACTGTCACGTTAGAAATTTCAGACGATACAGATCCAATAGGAAGAACAAAAGAATCAATGTTAGGATTGTCGTTACTGGGATTTAGAAAATTTGACAGAAAATATTTAGAAAAGGCCTCACATATTGACTCACCAGACGACAGTATTTGATTTTCGTAAGTCAAAGTACTAGGAACCGCATTGGAATTATGACGCTTTTTAACATAAGTCCAAAAATATTTCGGATTTAATTTAATGGAATCCTCTGTTATTTTTAAATACGAGGCATAACACTCCGATTCCAGTAATTTAACCCTTCCACGCAAAAGTTTGAATGTTAATTCATCTGATTTATTGTTATAAAGTTTAAACTTTTTTAAATATTTATATTTTTCTCTAATACATTTAATAAGCGATGAACTGTACCAAACTGGATACGACTTGTTTCGAGATGTCTTTTGCGGGATATACTTAGTTTGCAGGTCAGATAATAAATTATTGAAAAAATCAACAGACTCGTCTATTGTTCGATTTGAGAAATCACGTTCCCAATCCGTCAACCGAATACTATCGTTGATTGCATCATAATCACCTTTATCATAACGGTAACGAATCCGCGGAGCGCACTCCAACAAGGTGACCTCCAAAAAATCTGCATTGACGAGCAACGCCGGATGGTAGGCATCGATGGGCACTAGTGGGTTCGAACATTCAGAGACAGAAACTAAGTTATTAGAGAGTACTAAATCTAGGATTTTTCCGTGCCCATTAAGAACTCCGTTATATTGTTGCAAGTTTAATGCACATAATTCATCAGTGAGCGAATATTCATCATGAGAATTTATGTTAGATGGAACCAGGAACATACTGCCAGATGGTAGCCAGTTTATTCCGCTCATATTAAAGTCTCCCAAAACGAGGAATGTGTCAGTGTTATTATTATTCATGACAGAACGATTTAGATTTAGTAGAAAATTGGATAGTTGCGATGAAAAAGACATACCAAGATTTTGTTTGCACATATAAATAACACAAAGGTGCATGTTAATATACGAACGCGTGTTTACGTTTTTTAGTCGTACAGTCAACCACAGATCCTCCGCTGTAGATTCGAAAAGTGGTTGATGAATAGCTGATAGATCTCTTCGAGTAGCAATTAAAACTCCGCCACCGCGGGTTTGTCCGGTAGAAACATAGTCACGATCACGTCTCCATACTATATAACGATTATCAAACAGCTCAGAGGTCGATATTCCATCCAGTAACCACGTCTCTGTGAGAACAATAACATCAAATGAATTACATGCCATTTGCCTATAGTAATGTTTGTGAATACACATTTTTGTGAAATCACTCATGATTTGAATTGCTTTACTTAATACCATTTCTAACCTAGCAAACTCTTTAAGAGAGAAAAACTTAATAATCATCTATTTACATCAAAATAATTTGGCGGCTGCCCTTTGAGTTCTAATTTCTTTCTAAACGACCACCAAAAGAACTCATTTAGGTCAGAAAATTAATTATTTAGGAGATCCGCCCACTAACAAGAAGTCGAGAGATTGCTCGAAGCATATTATTCCGATTGACGCGATTAGTATTCCGTGCACGAAATCCCTAGAGTGGTTACTGGTAATCTGAGCACAGTTCCCTATAATACTTACTTTTGTTTCAAGCCAACTAATGAGAGATGGAAGTCTTGTTATTCTGGATAACTCTTATTACTCTTACTAATTTCGATTCCTTTTATTCTGTTAGTACACGGGGATAGATATGTAATCCCAAGAATGGAACTTATGAAAATATACCAGTGGAATACTTGAATACAAAGTCTTCATTATTGGTTACTAGCTCCCGCCCGCGTAGAGTTCGGTTATATCGCGTTTCCAAGAGAATTCTTCAAAAGTCCGGGATAAAAACTATCCTATGTTCTTTCTCTCGGTTAACTCTATCTCTGTACCACATTTTATTAAAATCAGTTCAGTGGTTTAGATGTGAAAGCGTAACAGACAGACCGAGATACTTTCGAATTTATTTTAGGGTAGTGTTATCATAAAGGTCAATAAATTAATCGATAGGGAAAGTGGGATCATTACCAATTAGGGTCCGTTCAGACAGACCGAATTCTTAACACGTTGAAAATTGAGTACTTAGTATTTGAAGTAAGGTTTATTTTTGCGCACTGCTTTTGTCATTGAGAATGCTCGAAGGCTCTCGGTGTGAAATAACAAGAGGAGCCGACCGGCTCCGATCGTGTATTTTTTCTTGACGTTTGGCTCCGTTTGCATGCTCTTTAATGCTTGCGCAGCCGATCGGCTCCGGTCTGTGTGAAAAGAAAAATGCGCGCCGATGCTCTCCGAGCCGGTCTATCTGAACGGACCCTTAGTGTCTGTAGGTACAAATCAAAAATGGCTATGGATGAGAGATAAAGACGGAAGCAATGAGATGCAAATAAAGAAACACTAATGTTGTTCTAATTAGTCTAGCTTCTACAAAATATAATAAGACCAAATTAACAATTAAGACCCACTTTTTCAATAAAATAGCTAAGTATTAACGGACGTACAAAAGCCCCTAAAAAGCTAAATTTAGCGTCGCTAAATAACATTATAAAAGACGGAAAAGCGGATAAAAATATTCTCCAATTTATTTGGAGGAGCAGAGCGCCAGTAATATTTTCCGCCGTATAAAATTGAATTTCGTGAATCGCCCCAGACGAGTTTCATAGCAGAAACTATTTTAGCGTCACGTTCACAGCTATAGTCTTGGTTTATTTTCAAACTGGGTACATTCTTGATACTATACTTGTACCTATGTACTAAGAAAAGGGCAACTTTTAAGTGTGAAAAGTCAACGTAAATAGATAGATTTACTTTATTAGGCACACCATTTTTTTTCATTTTTTGATCTTAGAACGAAGTGAAGTACCTAGGTGACATAATGGGTGGTCTTGTCGCTATGAGCGATCTCTTCTAGACAACCTTACCTTTTTATTAACGACGTCAAAAATCATCAAATGACCCCTCCCGCCGTGGGTTAGCAGCGGTGAGGGAGTGTCAGACTCTTACTGACTAAAAACCGTGGTGTTCCGTTGTAGGCCTTTTATGTACCAGGGCCGAGGTAACTCTTTTGAACAACCCGCAGCCTTACCGTAACCGTGAATATCAATATCATTAGATGTTCAGTTTTTTTTAAATAGACAGTGTATTTGTGGTTGTTATTATTTTGAACATAATTATTATGTAGGTAAATCGTTTTATATTTTATTATTTATATGTTTCTGGACTTTTTATTTCCGAATGTCACAATTTACACCGAATCTAGTTCTGTTATTAACCTTAGCTTAGTAACGAAAGGGTAACAAATAGATATACACCGTCTTACCATAAAAACTTTTAAACGTCAGTTTAAGACTTGTCTAAAAAATGTCAAATTATGACGTTGACATATGGTTCATTTTGCAGCCAAATTTTTTTTAGACAAGTGTAAAACAGGTGGTTAAGTTTTTGTAGTAACGCCAACATTGTTTCTATATGTTTGACTTTAGTCTACAGAGATACCTAGTTTCTTATTTGTTAGGACAATATTGTTAAATTAATGTTTGGTCCCGAACAAGACAAATAGTTTCGTTTCTTAGTTTATTTTTAATTGTCTCTCTACTATTTATTTTTGAAAACTGTATTTCATTTTTCAATTTGTTCAAACTACCTACATATACGAACCTTAGACTTGAAATGTTATTTGATTTCATTAAAATTGGTATCTTGCCAGAATTGTATGTAAGTATTTTATACTACTGATGATATTGTAATTTTATTCATGTTCATACATACTAACCAAAAATTGTATTTTCACCCCTATCTTGCAGAGTGCAGGAATAATTTTAGAAATACTAGCTTCCGCCAGCGGTTTCATCCGCGTCCCGTAGGTACTACTCCGTACACCCAGATAAAAATGTATCCTTCAACATATGGGCTATACAAGGTGTTGATTTGTATTTGTGCAGTATTCAAGGACGTAATTATGCTAATGATTCTCAACCCAAATCAACAAAAAAATTGGTACGTAATATATTTTTTTCGAAAATCCGTCAATTTCATCTAGCCGTATTTAAACTCGGCGCATGTGTTACTGGTCTTAAAACCGTGCTACGCCCTCACACAAACGCAAACACAAAGCATACGGAACGATCATTCATAAATTTCATTCATAAAATTGGGTTACATATAAAATACTGCGACATCACAATGACAAAAAAACGCAGCGCATTTTAACTATTTCCCGTCTACTGTAATTCCAACTGATTATTTACGTATTTTATGTCAACCTCCTGAAATATTGCACAATTGCAAATCAACACCTTGTATACTAAAAATAACTTTTAAATAGGACCTATTGAATATTTTTGAATTTGAATATTTGTAAAGTAGTCCCTGGGATTAGCACGTTCAAACAAACAGACTCCAGCTTTGTAATAGTACTATTTACTTTACATATTGTATGAACTGAAAGCTGTGTTTGCTTGTGGCAAATTTTAATTAAACATAATATTTTACTTGTGGCATAATTTTTCAGTAATACTAGTTTCGTAGTTGTTCTACATTATTATAGTCACACCAAAATGTTCAGCCTTGAGCAGGATTGGGTTAGTTTGTTTAGGTTTGAAAACTAATTCGTAGAAAATCAAGGACAAGTGGTAAAACTACCACAAAAACCTTGAATTCACATTTCATGAAAACCTCTCTTTTTGATCGACTTTTATGTCAGTAATTTTTTTTATAGTTTTTCAGTTTAACCTGTATATTCGCGATTATTGTAGGTACGTTTGGCTGAACAGATTTAGATGGGGTTTTCAGCATAGTATTTGTATGACAAATAAGACCGAAAGTCGGTTTTTTTATGAAGTCGGTTGTTAAACACATTTGTTCTGTATGCAGATGGAATCGCTGATCATCATTGCTCACCAATTTTGCGATCAGTTCAGCATAATTATAGGTCTGTCACATTAAAGTCTAAAATATCTCAATGTAATGTTTTTTTTTCCATATCAGGTACCAGGTGTTATTCTTCGTGGTGACATACGCGATACCAATGCTGGGCATGACGTTTTTCTACTCAGCGATGGGTAAGGTGCTATGGGGGTCTGGCTCTATCGGCGAGCTGACGCAGCGACAAGTCGACTCGATACGGTCGAAAAGGAAGGTATGTATAAAGATAGTATTGATAAAAACATGTGCTTAGTCTTTTAAAACCGAAAAATTCACCTGCCGGGTCGACTACCAGTGTCACTGGATGCAGCTGTACTTCTGTTGTACCTACATGAAACGACTGCCTATCTGACTACCTTAATTCAACCGGGGCCACTTGATACCCCTTGGCAAGATTATTAGAATTTCTGGCTTCCGTCTACTAAATATGTTCAAATGACACCTGAGACCTCTCAGTATTGTCGGGAGGAATGTCAGCCTTCTACAAAATATTACCTATCCCCACATTCTTTGCCACTTTGTATTCTAAGGCGATTATCACACTGCCCCGCATGATGCAGCGTAGTGCGTGGATGCGTTTTTTTCCGTTGTATGGAAATATCTCCGTTTGTATGGAAAACACGCATAGTCCAACACACTGAAAATGCATCCACGCGCGTTCATGCGGATCACGCACATACATGCGGAGAAACACGCACCCCCGCGCGTAGGTGCGGGGCGAGACGCAAGGTATGGCACACTAAATCCCGCAGTGACGCGCGTGATTTTGAATGGGCGTGACGTGTATGTTTGAAAATGGAACTCGATGAGAGCCGCCGTGCGTGAATTAACAAAACGCAACTACGCGCGTGAGTGCGCGAAAAACCCGCACGATGATGCAGATTTGCACTCCCGCAGGAACGCGCGTAGGTGCGCCGACACGAAAGATGCAGCGTGATGCGGGGCAGTGTGAAGATCACCTAAAGATATGGTAACTTTTGAATAACCACGTAGCCCTTCCAGGCATGATTATCAGCTTAAGATTTCTAGCTTCTTAGTAACACATGATACGCATATTTTAACATTAATATCCGCTTCATGTACGTAACATCGTCGAAGTCGTGGTGGCCTAGTGGGTAAAGAACCAACCTCTCGAGTAGGAGGGTGTGAGTTCGATTCCAGTTCAGGCAAGTACCAATGCAACTTTTCTAAGTTTGTATGTACTTTCTAAGTATATCTTGGACACCAATGGCTGATAAAAAGGTGAAGGAAAACATCTTGAGGAAACCTGGACTATATAGTCTGAAATCACCAACCCGCATTGAGCAAGCGTGGTGATTAATGCTCAATCCTTCTCCGTGTGAGAGGAGGCCTGTGCCCAGCAGTGGGACGATAAAAAGGCTGTAACAGTAACAGTACGTAACATTGCCGAAATATTATCTTAGTATCACAGGGGGTTCCAAATCTTCTTAGAATTCCAATTTTATACTTGTAACTAAAATGTAAAAAAAAATCATTTTGAACCAAGCTTTCATTAAAATGTCCTGAAATAAATTGACTAAAGCAAAACTTTAAAGTTATTATATAACGTAAAACGTTGTCGATACAAAATGCTTAAAATTGCTTTCTTCGAAGTAGTTTGCTATTAAATATCTGCTGTTATGTAATTGAAATCTACTTACCTAAGTGTAATCTGCTGTATTTTTTGATGACTACAAAGCAACTCATTCAGGTCCCAAAAAGCGATTCAAAGTCGAGTTGCAAGATTTGCACCAACCCGAAACATAGCAAGTTCGTTCCATATAAAACAAATACCTATCGTCAATGTTCTTCGTCCAAACTCGATACTCCACGTAACAACGATGCAGTGTTGTTGCCAAAACAATGTTTTATTCAATTTAGTTTCGCTCACGTTGTGTTTGTTCACGTTCGGACTGCTAACGTGGAGACAATGAGGTTCTGCTGGCAATGTGCCAGTGTGACAGTCGGAAAATCGCTGGGTTTACTGTTGGGACTTTTTTTGAAACTTTCTGAATGAACGGTGTACCTTTTAGAGTTGTGCCAGTTTCTAATGATTGTCTGGTTGTTGTGTAAGTCTTACATGAAAATCGAAATGTTTTTAGTTAGGGCTAGCCGTTTTCGTGGAAACTACTGCCCGTAACGAGATAAAATATAGCCTATGTCATGTGTAAGTATGTCTACAAAGGAAGAGATAAGCTTTCCAACAGTGATAGCAACCAATTTTTATTATTACGAGAATGTTCTCCAACCTGTTTGAACTCGAAGACCTCGACCAATTACCCTATGTCCCTACGTTGCTCTCAATTTCCATACAAAACAGCTGCACCCATTCAGCCACGTACTGGCAGCCACAAATGTTCAGTTTTCACTGAGCGATAAAACTACACAGTACCGTTTATTACACAGTTAAGAACTATTTATGGTACTACAATATACAGTTCAACTGTTGATCGCATAAACTGAATATAAGTGGCGCCCGTAACCATGAAAATAGATAGATAGATAGAATATTCTTTATTGTACACCAAAACAAACATAGACAAGGACATTACAAACAAATATGTGTGAGTACAACAGGCGCTACAGACAACCTTTGGATGGAGTCGATTTTAAATAGATAGATAGAAAATTGTATAGTCGTACAATTTAAACATCGTGAAAAGTTCGTGGCTAAATCAAAGCCGCGCGGATCGATCAATCATAAGGATGAGCAACGTTTGGCGTGGTTTGTCCGTAGATGGGCGATAGTCTTTTCATGATGAGTTCTTCCAATTTTTTGAAGGTACGATAAATTGGTGGCTTACGGATAGTCAAAAGCCAGAAAGTCTGACAACCAATCTTACCAACGGGTATAGAGTTGCCAGGGTGCAAGAGTTAAGGAACCACCAATTGTCTACTCGACGGCCGTGCGTCATTTTAGGGTTCCAGCAGAATACCAGCGTCAGGTATTCTACCTGACACATGCTGAGCTGGACTCCCATTAGCAAACGTAAGACACTGCAGCACGCCGTTAATCTCTGTTTGTATTTCATGTTTCTCTTTCTACCCACTTCTTGTTTTGTTTTATTTTTCTTATTGTGTATCTTTGTGGTGTCTTTTTGTTTGTCGAATAAATGTTTTATCTATCTAGGTATCTATCTATCTAAGGAAGTCAGATAGGCATTCGTTTGGACTTTAAGCCAACCCCAACGTAGTTGGGAA
Source organism: Helicoverpa assulta (assembly GCA_963856015.1). Classification (NCBI taxonomy): domain Eukaryota; kingdom Metazoa; phylum Arthropoda; class Insecta; order Lepidoptera; family Noctuidae; genus Helicoverpa; species Helicoverpa assulta. Next base: position 11,178,710 of record CAWLCW010000023.1, read on the forward strand.
ATTGCTAGACAGATGAGACAAATGATGAGTGGAACCCAAAACTTTGAACCTTTTATACTCATACACATTTGAACGTCGTTAATTTTGTTCGCAGGTTGTGAAAATGTTCATTCTGGTGATAGTTATCTTCGGTATCTGCTGGCTGCCTTACCACTCGTACTTCATATATACACACTTCAATCCGTCAATATTATACATGAAGTATGTGCAGCATATGTACCTCGGCTTCTATTGGTTAGCCATGGCGAATGCTATGGTCAACCCCATCATTTACTACTGGATGAATGCCAAGTAAGTTTCAATATTTAACTATTTCTCATTATTAAGATCTAAGGCTCAAACCATACAGACAAAAACCTGGTTGCTGGGGAGTTTATTCTACCACTTCTTCTTCCCAGCATTAACACATAGGAAGTGGTGAAGGGCGGGCGTTTTGGGGGCTGTCTTTTGTAAACATAACCATTAAAAGTGCTGATTTTCAGCCAACTTTGAATAAATAACTTATTATCTAGATTTATTAAGGGTTAAAAAAGCATGAAAGTTCGCACATTTTTTATTGCTTCATAATCTTAACATGATCAGAGGGCCTGAAAACGAGGGTGATGAATATTATTTGTACAGGCGTAATCCTGCCTTTATTTTAGCGATTTGTATCAAAAGCAAATTCATTTGGTTGTAAATCAATTCTTAAGCTAGACAATAGACCGCAATAGGGTTTGAATAAGCGATATAAATAAGCACTACCCATGCTAAATATAATGAATTGTCTATATAAATTGTGAATATATTGAAAGGTTTAAAGGTTTTTGTTTACAACAAACCTTTCAATATATATTCATATAAATAATTGGTAAATGTTAATTACATATGGGTTACGATACCAATACTTCATTGTTAGGATCCATTGAAAGGATATTTTGGTCCCCAAAATGGGATCATAATCGGTCCCTCAGAACTATCTATTAACCATTCGAAAACCGTATATTAATTCTTGAAATGATAGGTTTATGTAGTTTCTATTGAAAATTGACTAGTGATGTGAAAACCGATTGTTTTGTATCGATAAAATAACCGAATGAATAGTGTGGGTTCCGAATGTGTGAATGTGAATGGTTTTCAGAAAATTAATCATAAAGATATAAATTTTAGGTAAGTAAACACAGGATTTTGTTATTTAGTGTTCAGTATAATTCTGTGTAGCAATTTTCTAGTTTAGCATTAGGTAATTTACTCTACAAGTAACTGTTGTCCATAATGATTTTGCCCAATAATTAGATAATAATTAGATTAATATTAAAAAAATACAGAAGCCTATTCTTTATAATATGTAATATGACGCAGAACTGTAGCATATTATTAGTATCATACTATATTACAGAACAGTTTTTAGGAATCATTCTTATTATTACTTTGAAGTAACCCATCCCAAAAACTCACTAGACTTCCTGTCCTTATACACCTAAAACGAAATAAACCAAGTTACTAAATATAGGTGCATTTTTAATAACCTGTTTACCGCCAACGTGCACAAGAAAGTCATTAAGGCAGTGGCTGGAAGATTATGTTATAAATTATGGCTCAAGCACGTGCGAGAGACGCTAACGGCCTGATGTAGTAGATCAAAATCTACATAATTAAATGGTAGAATAAACTTAACTAAATTAGCATTTTTTTATTCAAAAGATTTTTGGTTTTTCTAGTAGGTATCTGAGGGGACACGACTAATTAGGAAAACTGTTCGTTTTCAGTTTACTAAATGAGTCGGTATTTTTTTTGTGTTTAGAACTCTAAACCTTTGATCATAGGTACAAATACTAATTAGATTCAATATTTTTTTAGCCTTTTCATACCGACGGGCAAAGTGTGCATTTAAAATTACTTATATTTAACTATGTAAATATTTAACTAACTATGCAAATTCATGTTACTGAACCAATACTCGTAAAAGAACATCCTTTATTTGTCGCTTTACTTTGAATATAAAAGTAAACAAAAATCTACAAAATGCACTCAAGAATAAAAAAAACTGAAGTAACGCACAGGTAAGAATTTTTAAGATAACTTTAAACGATATGCAAATTTCAGTATACTCATAAAAGAAAATAACATTTTTATGAAAAATATTTAAAAAACGCATCCAATTTTCAAAAAGCAATTTGCAGGTTGGTACTTATCTCAAAAGGACGTGAGTTGTTACCGACGTTACCTCATTTTGTTCTCTGTTGACAATCAATTGGTTGCCAACTTCATTGGAACAAAGACGCGTTGGACCGAGATATTGTACGACTATTGTCCGAACGAGAGCTCTATCGTGTATCGGAATACACTGGAAAGCATTTCAAGCGAACTTATATTGATGTCTAGCGGGCTTAATCTTTGTATCGAATCTTTGAGACGTATACGTATTTTGTGTAGTGTATATTTTTTTGGAATTCACCAACATAAAAAAAGATGATACCTCTAGTACCTTTTCCGGATCTTAAAGATTATATTTTGTAAAAAATACGTATTGAAAGAGCACTGTAAAACAATCTTTAGATGATTGATAGTGATGATTGATGATGATAGTTGTTGGTAAACCTTTAATAAATAAATAGGTGATTTCAAAATTCCAAAATGCACTCAAGTATGTAATAAATAAAATAAGAAAGTACACAGGGTACATTTTCGGAGCATTGTGTATAAACTCCATTGGTCTGTGAAATACACTTGCAGGCATTGCAAGCAAACCCGTATTGCTGGCCTGCGGGTCTAAACTTTGCATCGAATCTTCAAGATGTACCTATATATAGCTTTGTTGACACTTTGACGTAAGAGTCATTTTGTAATTGAGGAAATAACTATTTAACCATGACAGTCTATGAGGTGTGTTAAGGTTATGGAAAAACATTGATTTATTTGATGTGAATTTATCTAGGAAAGCGATGATAAAATTTATATCCTTTTTTCAAAACATTGTGCCTTTTTCTTTTTGTAAGAAAAAAGACACTTCGAAATTAGCACCACAATTTATTTGTATATCTATGTTACAGCCAAAGTAATAAGTCCGCATATTATACATATTATCTAGCTATTATTTATAATATCTACTCAATTTGGATAAAGTGATAATTGACACAGAATTAATCACATTAACTAGCAATTTTATATAATATCTCCATAGACTTAGATAATGTAATAAAACAAGTAGGTAAAGATTATTATTTCATGTTAACTAACTAAAGTGCCTGGTAGCTGACCTTAACATAATTCGAAAAAGGCTAGTTAGCACAGTGCACCCCATAATAGTAGCGAAAAGTCCCCTCTTTGAAGTGTGGCTCGGGCCACTGCCCTGTCCGGTCAGTGTGCCCTGCCCAGGAAGGGCACCGCCGTGTCCTCGTCGAGGCAGTCGGCAGCGGCGACCTCTCGCACCCGGCCCTGGTTCAAGCCAAGGTCCGGGGCGAGAGGTACTGGGATGCCATCGTCTCCTTCTGTGTGGTCGAGAGACGACTCCCAGCCACCGTAGACGTGAGCCTGTGCGATGAGTTCGGGTGCATTATCGGCCTTCCGTCTCCTGGGAGACACGGACCCGTCTCGGCGGTGCGCGTTGTTCAACGCGTGGGTTTAAGCCACTAACAGTCTGACCTCACGCTGCACGCTCACGCTCACGCTCTCTGAGTCCCTCACGCTGCTCTCCCACAGTGGGAGGAATCATTTGATGATTTATCATAAAAAGAGTCGATAATAACTTGAGCCGTTTCTAAGAATTAGTAAGTAGTCAGACGATTATACCATATTTATTACTTTGGCTAACTTTGACCAGCTATTATGAATTAGATCCAGATAAAGTGATTAATCTATCACACTGTCTAGTCAATTTGGGTATTATATACAATGACCAGTCATTATGTATAATATATATTTAATCACTTTGGCTGTAACATCTATATAAATAAAAATGAATTGTTGTTCGTTAGTCTGATTAAAACTCGAGAACAGCTGGGCCGATTGAGCTGATTTTGGTTTTCAAATGTTTTTCGTAGTCCAGGGTAGGTCTAAGCGGTGAGCAAATAAGGAAAAGGCGGTACGAAGTTCGCCGGGTCAGCTAGTTTTTAATAATTATAATTGCCTGAATCGAAGGATTATGGTTAACTAGTCTTGCCTACTCAGCCTATAAATAGAGTTTTAACAGGGTATGTTTTTCTCAATCCGGCCGGGCACGGCGGTCACTAAAACCTAATAAAACAAATATAAAGTCTCTAAAACCAAGTTTTTCTGGGCCCATTTTTTTTGTATAAGTGTATAGTTATTATGTAGGTCGTGGTGGTGGCCTAGTGGGCAAAGAACCAACCTCTCGAGTATGAGGGCGCGGGTTCGATTCCAGGTCAGGCAAGTACCAATGCAACTTTTCTAAGTTTGTATGTACTTTCTAAGTAAATCTTAGACATCAATAACTGTGTTTCGGATGGCACGTTAAACTGTAGGTCCCGGCTGTTATTGAACATCCTTGGCAGTCGTTACGGGTAGTCAGAAGCCAGTAAGTCTGACACCAGTCTAACCAAGGGAGTATCGGGTTGCCCGGGTAACTGCGTTGAGGAGGTCAGATAGGCCGTCGCTCCTTGTAAAGCACTGGTACTCAGCTGAATCCGGTTAGACTGGAAGCCGACCCCAACATAGTTGGGAAAAGGCTCGGAGGATGATAATGATGTATAAGTATTTATTACTAGCTTCTGCCAGCGGTTTCACCCGCATCCCGTGGGAACTACTTCCCGTACCGGGATAAAAAGTAGCCTATAACCTTCCTCGATAAATGGGCTATCTAAAACTGAAAGAAATTTTCAAATCGGACCAGTAGTTCCTGAGATTAGCGCGTTCAAACAAACAAACAAACAAACTCTTCAGCTTTATAATATTAGTATAGATGTAGCTATGTACGTGGCAGTAAAATATTAACCTGCGTTTGTCAGATACTGGCCCTCAGGGCAATGTTCACTGTCATACTTTTTAGTTACATGCAGTCTTTGTATGTACATAAGTAAATTGTGAACAATAGTCAACAAGGGAACAATTGCTTTGTGACGAAATTCGCTGTTTTATTGGACAAATTTTCGAAAAATATATACAATGGGGTTTTATTTACTTGTCCTACTTTTCAACATAGATTTTTATTACACACACTAGCTTCTGCCAGCGGTTTCACCCGCATCCCGTGGGAACTACTTCCCGTAACGGGATAAAAAGTAGCCTATAGCCTTCCTCGATAAATGGGCTATCTAACACATTACGAAACATAAGAAATTTTCAAATCGGACCAGTAGTTCCTGAGATTAGCGCGTTCAAACAAACAAACAAACAAACAAACTCTTCAGCTTTATAATATTAGTATAGATTCACCATAGATTTTACTATTTAAATTCTAGAAAATTTTTATGTAGATAACTGCAAATTAGTTGGCTGAATAACCCTGATAAACCAATCTTAAAACTTTAACATTTGCATGTCTTTTAGTTATGTCCGAATACGGAACTAATTAAAATCTTGTAACATGTTCCGAGTAACTGAATTCATGTGCAAATAAGTAAATACTTTGATATTGATGCATAGTTGAATGGTTTCAAAAAGTAGTACGGAGATGAACTACGGTATGACTGGTAGTACTCACATTACAAAGTTCAGGTATCGAGTCGGTATCAGACCGAGAAAAAAGTTTGATTGCATTCATGATTAGTTCCAAAACAAACTGTCAGCCAACCATTGGGCCAACTATTGGCTGATAGTTCTACTACAATGCGTGGGCTCGTAAAGTATTTTTTGATTGGCTAATAGATTAAGATACAATTTCTCAAAGTTATTTCATATACTTTACAATTGAAAATGTTTTATGTAAAAATCCAACTTTTATAGCTATTATGTAAATTCAATTTAATTTCTTTGTTCAGCAAAACCTAATTGAATGAATTAGATTCGTTTACTGCCCAATTTTCTGCTTTACCAGACACTAATAGTTATTTAAAAGATAGTTCAAGAAAAAAAAAAGATCTTTTTCTTAATCTGTTTTTATTTTACTTATCATCGTAACGTACGAGCTCCGCGTACCTATAAATCTTTGTATAAGAAAACAGCAATTCTTTATTTACGCGAAATCTTTATATTCATAAAAGATAAGACTATAGTCGCAGCCAAAAACAGACAACCAACAAAATAATGACAAATGTATTGACATTGGCCGACATTGGAATCAAACCGTATGCCTAACCTTTACCATGCCAATACTATATTCACAATAGTTTAATAGCATCCTAGGTATTAATTATACAGATTCTTACTCAAAGATAGTGGAGAGTTACCTTCCATATACCTACTACACTTAAGGCTGTTACCTCCTATTATAAACTTTTCTATTCACTGTTGACGGGAGGCACAGACAAATTAAGGCCGGTCATATTTCATGAAGAACTTAATAGGCGATAGAACAGACAAGTTCTCATATGGAGACTATAGGCCAGAAAGTGTATAAGAGAGCCGCTGGACGAGGTTGTCGAATGATCTGAAAAAAGTTACTGGTAGGCGCGACCTACATTCAACTGATTTTTAGAAAACAGTGGGGAGGCTTATTAAGCAGCTTTAGACGATCTGCGGTTGAAATTATGATGTTACAAAGTATTCTATTTTTCTTTTTATGCATGTTATTTAATTTTGCTTTTGTCCCCAGGTTCAGGACGTACTTCAGGACAGCGATCCTGTGCCGCTGGCGAGACATCCTGCGCAGACGCAAACGGCCTCTCCCCGAATCCCCGCCGGACTGTGTGTCGCAGTCCGGCAGTCGATCCCGATCAGGTTTTTACTCGTTAACGTAATTATTAAAGTGATCTTTGGTATCATTCATTTTTAGTCAGCAGTCATTTGTGTTTTGGAAATATTTTTCGAAAAATGTATGTGGTAGTCGATAGGCTGTGTATGTCTTTTAGTGTAATTTGGAAATAGTTCTGTTTACGTACCTACTAGTGTAGTTTAGTAGCATAATATTTATAATACATTTTGATAAGAATATTACCGTCATTCAGTAGTCGAATAGAAAGCAATTCACTTTTGTGTGTAGATACCTAAAAGTAATAAATATGTTAAGTACATATTACGTAATGCTGAAAACCTCACTGCACGCCAAAATAATCACTTAGATAACTTCAAAAGCATTAATTCACTTATACAAAATACGCCCGAAATTCCTTTTGAAGAGCAAAAAAATATAAAAAAACTAATTCACTTTACCTGAACTAGTGAAAATGTGAAAGTAGAGGGAAAAATTCAGGGATTTCAAACCACATGACATTAATGGCATTAGAACTCGAGCTCACTGCCAATTTTAGTCGACTGATAGACTGTTTGGACTTGTAACTCAGTATGAAGATGAATGGTAGTACGCACATTACAAAGATCAGCCGTCTTACCACAAAAACTTTTAAACGTCAGTTTAAGACTTGTCTAAAAAATGTCAGATTATGACGTTGAAATAAGGTACATTATGCAGCCACACTTTTTTAGACAAGTGTTTGACACTTGTTTAAGTTTTTGTAGTAAGGCTAGCCGCTGATTGCAACTTTTCGTCACCGTGACTTTTTGTCACTGTCACCTGCTGTCACCCACGATGCGCTCACTGAATCTGTTCTTGGGTGACAAATCGCGTTCATTTTTGTATGCCGGCTGAGTGACAAAAAGTCACCAGTGAGCGGACTCTCATTGTAATATAGTCCCCAGGCCGGCGAACAAATTTTTTTTTGATACATATACATTTAAGACTTTGTGAGTGCCTTCCTTACGATGAGTCCGACAAACTTTTCGAATGCGCAAATTTTGGTGCCGCTGCGTTTTTTAATGCTTGACTCCTGAAATTGTCGATATGACGTCACTATGGCTCTTCGTACATACACGTTTCATCTTTTGAGATTCGTTTAATAAAGTTAACTAGAGAATGGTGGTCAACTTGTCCGATAAAGATCGTGCTGCGTTTGGAGTGTCCACCATCCTGAATATGTCGATATGACGTCACTATGACTCTTCGTACATACCTGTTTCATTTTTTGAGATTCGTTTAATAAAGTTAACTAGAAAATGGTGGTCAACTTGTCCGATAAAGATCGTGCTGCGTTTGGAGTGTCCACCATCCTGAACATGTCGGTATGACGTCACTACGACTCTTCGTACATACCTATTTCATTTTTTGAGATTTGTTTAATAAAGTTAACTAGAAAATTGTGGTAAGCTTGTCCGACAAAGATCATGCTGCATATGGAGTGTCCACCGTCCGGAAAATATAGATATATTTTAAGATTTGGTATAAAGTACTGGCAATTGGTGTGAAGTATGTTAATAGTAAATGTTGCATTTAGAAAGTCGTTTCGAATGATATATGTATCATTACTACAGGAGGGATTTATTAACTTGAAAACACCTATCGATAAAATAATCTTATATAAGCTCTAGCTTCTGAAATACTAACAATTCGCCGAAGTTTTTTTAATATGAAATGTTGCATTTAAAAACGTCTTTTGAATGATGTATAACTCATTACTAGAGATGGGATTTATTTAATTGAAAACATCTATCAATAATTATAATTTTAAATAAGCTCTAGCTTCTAAACTACTAACAATCTGTCGGAAGTATGTTAACACGAAATGTTTCATTTGGAAAGGTTTTTCAAATAATATATAATTTGTTACTAAAGAAGTAATGGATTAGCTTGACAGAACCTACCGATAATATATTCTTAGAAAAGCTCTAGCTTTTAAAGTACTAACAATTTGTCGGAGTTATGCTAATACAACCTTGCGCTTAAAAAGATCTTTTGATTGAAATATGGCTCATAACTTCAAGTGAGATGTTATTCCTTAACACAATGTAAAGTATCAATAATATGCCTTAGGTCAGTTATGTCTTCCAAAATACTAAGAATCGGTAAGTGGTATGTTAAGACGGAATATAGCGCTTAAAAAGATCTTTCGATTGACATATGGTTCATACCTAGAGGTGGGACATTATTCCCTAACATAGTAAAACCTATCGATAATACGCCTTATTTGGGTTATATCTTCTAAAATACTAAGAATTGATAAGTGGTATGTTGAGACAAAATGTTGCACTTAAAAAGACCTTTTGATTGATATATAGTCCATTAATAGATGTGGGATATTATTCCTTAACATAATATAAACTATCAACAACTATCAAAAAGTAGCCTGACTAAGACGTATGTCTTAGTCAGGCTACTTTTTCTAAAATAGTAATTAAAATTGGTAAGTAGTATGCCAATTCAATATACTTAAATAATGCACGTGAATATGTAAGTCAGAAATTGACAAAAAGAATAAACTTCTTCCAATCGTAATATTTTTTCTCATTTTCTTGTCGAACTGACTATTTGACTCACTACATTTGTCGGACAAGTCGATATTTGCAATAAGAATAGTATTATCTATCATTGTTGTATTTGTCCGACATGTATGTATGGGGAGACACAGTGACGTCATATCGACATGTTTCGGATGGTGGACACTCCAAACGCAGCATGATCTTTATCGGACAAGTTGACCACAATTTTCTAGTTAACTTTATTAAACGAATCTCAAAAAATGAAACGTGTATGTACGAAGAGTCGTAGTGACGTCATACCGACATTTTCAGGATGGTGGACACTCCAAACGCAGCACGACCTTTATCGGACAAGTTGACCACCATTCTCTAGTTAACTTTATTAAACGAATCTCAAAAAATGAAACGTGTATGTACGAAGAGCCATAGTGACGTCATATCGACAATTTCAGGAGTCAAGCATTAAAAAACGCAGCGGCACCAAAATTTGCGCATTCGAAAAGTTTGTCGGACTCATCGTAAGGAAGGCACTCACAAAGTCTTAAATGTATATGTATCAAAAAAAAATTTGTTCGCCGGCCTGGGGACTAATATACAGGGCGAGTGACAGTCACGTCACTCCGGCATTGCCTGCTGCTGCAACTATTTGTCACCGTATTGTCACGTCACCATAATGAGCGCAGTCACGGTTACGAAAAGTTGCAATCAGCGGCTAGCCTAAGACCACAGGTATTTAGCCGGTATCTAACCGACAGAAAGTTTGATTCAAATCAAAATTTTCTTTTAAAAAGTTTGGCCGACCAATGGGTCAACTGTCGGCCGACTGTTTAGTTTGCTGTTTGCAGTTACTCTTATTAAGCGAGTATATTAATTTATTGCACTCGAACAGGCGAACCCAAGATCTAAAATACAACTCGATATTTTTAACCATGTTAGTTTCAAATACGTGGACGATAGCTATCATGTGTTAAATGATATTACTGTGTAGTGGAATAAAAATAGTTGAAGTAGTAATTATATTATGAAGGAAAAGGATAGCCTATGTGGGCTGCAGAGTAATTTTCTCTGATTTTAATAACGTTTCGGAACTAAGAGTACTCGGTAAGGATTATTGACTTATGGGTATAGGGTAAACTGATCTGCTGGGGATGTATTTATTTTTTATAGTATAACTAACTGTTTCCTACAGCTTCGCCGCGTCCCGTAGGCACTACTTTACGCAAATAGTAGTCTATGTAGCTCGTACAAAACATTTTTCAACATAATAACAAAATTGGTTAGATAGTTTGGTGTAAAAGAGCGACATTCAGTCAGAATTATACAAGCATTTATATAGAGATAACACTATATAAGAGTCGGGTTTAGATAATTTTTAATATAAGAGGACCTTAATACCGTCAAAGGAATCTCCAATTCATATATTTCTATGTGACTCTCTAACCTCGTTATCACTCATGACATTCGTGAGAACATATCTACTAAAAGTGACATATTTACCAGAGCGGGTATATAAGTCTATATGTTATGTAATGTGTTGGGTTTTGGCCTTAGATACGCACTCGAGATTGCTAATGAATGATTGCTAATACACTCCTGGCTTACCTTTATGAATTAAATGCACTGGTATTATCACACTCGAAAGTGTCGACGCGTATGAACCAAATTGGTCAAAAGCAGTCACGCCTGACTGGTTGTACGCAAATTCCGACATTCAATCGAATATTGGATACTCTTCCAAGGTATTTTTTCATAACCCCCGTAATTATGAAAATGTAGATGAGTATGTATTTATTGCACGGAAAATTGTAACGTAACAAGCCATTAAATTTCGTCAGAATTTAAAAATTTAAAGAGCTTATGTCGAGTGTCGTTCATATAGGTAATTGAACTCATTTGTTGGTTCAATGGTTCATAATGCTCACGTTTTTATATAATCTATACTAATATTATAAAGCTAAAGAGTTTGTTTGTTTGATTGTTTGTTTGTTTGTTTGAACGCGCTAATCTCAGGAACTACTGGTCCGATTTGAAAAATTCTTTCAGTGTTAGATAGCCCATTTATCGAGGAAGGCTATAGGCTACTTTTTATCCTATGTCCTTTCTCAAGCTCCAAACTATGTCTGTACCAAATTTCACACAAATCGGTTCAGTAGTTTAAGCGTGAAGAAACGACAGACAGACAGACAGACAGACAGACAGACAGAGTTACTTTCGCATTTATAATATTAGTTAGGATTAGGATAACAATATGAATGTGTAATAAAAAAGTTCAAGACTTAAAAGAATAAAATCACTCATTTTCAACATATTAAAATGATTTTTTGGTTATGTTTTATTTAATACTAGCCGTTTTCCCGCGGTTTCACCCGCGTCCCGTGGGAGCTACTGCCCGCACCGGGATAAAATATATCCTATGTTACTCGCAGATAATATAGCTTTCTAATGGTGAAAGAATATTTAAAATCGGTCCAGTAGTTTTTGAGTTTATCCATTACAACCAAAGAAACAAACAAACAAACAAAGTTTTCCTCTTTACAATATTAGTAGGTATAGATATGTTGACATAAAAAATGAAACAAAATAAATATATGCGAAATAGGTTAGCGTGTCACCACATATTACATAGGTTGATTACGACCTTTACGTTCAAGATTTAAGATAATTTATTATAGCTATATATAAATGAAGGTCTCATATTCTATAGCAGACAAGAGACTGATAAATATGATGAGGGTCGGAAACCCTTACCCATATAATATACTAGCTTCTGCCAGCGGTTTCACCTGCATCCCGTGGGAACTACTTCCCGTACCGGGATAAAAAGTAGTCTATAGCCTTCCTCGATGAATGGGCTATCTAACACTGAAAGAAATTTTCAAATCGGACCAGTAGTTCCTGAGATTAGCGCGTTCAAACAAACAAACAAACTCTTCAGCTTTATAATATTAGTATAGATTTAATAAGTATATACCTCTAAATATGTTTAAGATTAACTTCGTAATGAAATTGCTCACCCACTTTTTATGCAAGTCTGTGTAAACTTGCACGATACAAAATTATGCTCCAGATGTTTACGACATGAAAGTTCTTTAATAAAGAAGGTTAGGGCATTACGTTTATAAATACATTGGCTAGTTGTTTTAAAATATATTATGATATATAGGATCAAGCTTATCTTATAAAGCGGCTTTCAACAGTTAAATACTACCTAAAATATATAATTTATTAAAAATATTATATTAACGGTATACTTCTCGAAGCTAAACTTAGATGATTGACCCCTAAACTAGCTTTTATTAAATTAAATTAATATTTTCCTTTGAATGAGTTTTGGTTTTAAGATCTTTTGTCTTCAAGAAATGCAGGTGCAGATTTATTTAAATGTAAATATTCATCTAAAGATTTTAGCTTTGACTAAAGAACGTAGTAAAATCATTCGTGTAGAAGATAAAAGATAGCTGAATTCTTTTTTTTCTTGGGTACCTAATTACATTAGACAAAGGGGTAAACGCTGTTTTGATATTAACTATGTATGTTGGTAAAATCCTTTAAAACATTTTACTATCAGCTTAATTTTTTATATGGTTGACAAATTAATATAGAAATGTAGATACTTCTTTATACTGGTGGAAAACTGGGTGAAATTGTGACATGGTCCAAAAATTCCTTCAAAATATTATTTCAAATGTATGAACGTTACATCTACTGAATTTACGAAACATAATAGAAAGTCCCAGTCCCTAAGGCTAAATCCGTGTTGATACAAGAAAAAAGGTTTTCATAAATATCTATACATATACATATATATAGGTAATAAAATGATAGGAAAGTCAAAACTGTACATTGAATATTTTTTTAAAGAATACTTGGGGGGTGATTTATAATCGATTCTGAACCCAAATATGTAGTTTTTAGAATTTTTGTCTGTATGTCTGTTTATCTGTTTGTCTGTATGTTTGTCCCGGATAAACTCAAAAAGTACTGCATGGATTTAAACCAAATTTTGCATGACCATTATCTGAGGGCCGGTTCAACACATAGGCTATATATTATCACGCTATCACCTACGGGGGTTGAGCAATGAATGATTAAATAAACGAAATTGGAAATTCTATATTGCTCACGCAGACGAAGTCGCGGGCAACAGCTAGTTCTTAATAATATTATAAATGTGAAAATAATTCTGTATGTCTGTTGCGCTTTCACGCCAAACCTACTGAAACGATTTAGGTAAAGCTTTACAGATATCTAAAGCTTGAGAAAGGAAATAAGCTGCTTTTAATAATATGTCCTCGAAGTAGTTCTCAAGGGACGTGGGTGAAATCTCTGACGGAAGCTAATGTGAGATATTTTTATCCTAACATCAAAAGTTAGACTCCACAAAAATAGGTCCAGAATTTCATATTGATCTTTTTCGTGAGAGTCGGTGTGAATTTTTAGACGTCTATTGAAGAGTTTGATAACTGTTCTGATTCTGCCAACAACTTTGGAACACTTTTCATTCAATACGAGATAAAAATAGGCAACACTGTAGAGAGATATAGGTATTTTAGTTCACTCCAGAAGTAGTATGTTTCAATACAATGGCTGAAATTTAGACAGGTTTTATTTGAAAATATTTCATTTCTATGTTGGTTAGAGATCACGTCTCAGCTGAACAATGGATAAAATTAAGGTTTACCTTCGTACTTATCTCAGTTTACAACCAAAACCGCGGGTGACAGCTAGTAGTGATTCCACCCTATTTTTAAAACATTACTTCGTCAATAATCCCCTTGAAGTATACGTCTCTACAGGTATCGAGGAACTCAGAAATTCAAGAGGAAGTGCAGTAAGCGAATGGCAGCGCTCGTCGTATCGGACCTACAACGCCCCCCAATCGCAGAGACCGCATTTGCTTGCTAGCTGCCCTAAGTGCCCTCATGGGATCTTTTATGATGGTAAGCTTCATTATCATCATCATCATCAGCCTTTTTATCATCCCACTATAACTGGGCTCAGGCCTTCTTTCTCACGAAGAAGGATTACGCGGTAATAACCACGCTTACCATATGTGGTTTGGTGATTTCAATGTTTATAGGACAGGTTTCCTCGAGATGTTTTCCTTCATTATTTTGGAATTTTTCATTAGATTGGAATACTGTTCCAGTGCCAAATATTGTTGCTGTACCAGCTAAAAATAGTACATGCAACCGTAAATCTTTTTTCATTTTCAGTACAGAGCCTGTGCGGTCAGATTAAATTACCGTACAATTGTAACACACCGCCAAAATTGTTGGCGTACAAAAGAATTTTACACTACTAACGGCCAGTTTCTTCATCAAAAGTTAAAGTTAAAGTAATGTCTAAAGTAAAAGTAACCGTCAAATTCGTTTTTTCAAGGCTAAACTGACAGCAAAATTCATAGAAAAATTGAATTTAACCGTTACTTTTACTTTAGACATTACTTTAGCCATAACTTTAACTTTAACTTTTGATGAAGAAACTGGCCATATGTGTGCGCGCACAAAGGTTGCAAATTCGTGGATTTTTATGTATGCACGCATTTTTTACCGATTTCCCACAAAGAAGATAAATCTCAATTCGTCCTCACTCTTTTATTTTGTGACTGTTTGCCAGAGCCAGTAGATCAACAGAAACATTTCTGTGTGTTGCTGCCCACCAGTGACATCTTGCCTTATTGTATTGGGTGACGTAGACCTTATTGAAATAATTAGGTAATTATTCTTTCAGAATGTAAATGAAACCGTAGTAAAAGCTAACTAACGCATCTCATAACTAAAAAAAAAAAAACTAATTGTGGACGCCTATTGGACGTCTTTAGGTCACGTTTAATATTGCAGCTTGGTTTCAAAAGTTTCAAAACCGACACATTCCCAGCTGAGACACATACATAATTATTATGTGTACAGAATTCGTGTAATTACTGTGTTTGTTTTGGGTCTAGCTAAATAATGTTGTTATTAGTATGTTAACTAGGCACATACTTATATGCGATATATGTATATCAAATGTGCGGTACATTCTGCGATGTTTTTGGCAATAAATGGAACAAAAAAACATATAAAATATTGCTGAAGTACCTTAAGAAGATCGTGTCCATAATTAGTGTAAACGGTAGGTATGCAGTCGTAATGAGTAAGTAAAAATAATAAATAAGTATATTAACGACATCATTAACCTGAAGAGTTTGTAAGAACGAGATAATCTTAGGTACTTATAATTGTTGCTACTTTTCAAAGCATGAAATCCGATTAAGTATTGAGTATTGATATACCACAGGAATCAACCAGTCACTAGTTATATTCACGTAAATGGAAATCTGAACAAAGACATATTTCAATGGCAGTAAGTACGTAAGTTTTCTAGCTTTGAAAATCGCAGGTAGTATGAATAAATTGAACAGACCTGCCATCAACAGTGGAACCTCTATTTCTTTAAGTTTAATTTCCTACGTTCAAGCAATTCAATCTAACTCCGGAAATTTTTCATTTCAAGTAGTTTTACGACATCTTATTCATAATTTTTTTGTTCACTAAATAAAATAAGTTGTTAGAAGCTCCAGGCATTGAATAAAACAAATGTTAATTTTAAATTACGAGCATATACAATGAAGTCATAAAAACCTGTGCTATAATCGGCCTCAAGTTACACTTATGCAAAAGGATTGTCAAAAACTGGCTTCTAACACTAACTTATGACGAAACATAAATAATTATATCAAAGTAATAAAACCAGAAAGTAAATTCGCCCGTACAAGCTCCATTTCCACCACACTCACACACACATACACGCACACTCACCAACACACCCCCATGCTCATTCACACATAACACATACACACACACACATGCACTTATGCACTCACATACACGCACACACACACACACACGCACACCCATACACTTTTATTATTTTTTTCTTAATTTACTTATGTTTAATGTTCGTCAAAACCTGACTGTCGCAGCTCGGACCCTCAAGACACAGGCTGTAGCCTAGTTTGAGGGTCATTGCCAAACAATTATTGTAACTTTTTTGATGAATAAATAATTTTGAATTTTGGAATATATTATTTGTTGTTAATCTTGATTCCATAAGTTTGGACACAAATTGAGGGCTTGTGTTTTCACGTTATCCCAAAAAATAGCACGCTTCAGATAAGCGCAAAATATCGATTATGCAATTAGTAACTTTCTAATATTACGAATAAATATATATATGTATGTATTGATACATATATTATTATAGTATGTATCAATACATACAAACTTTAATACCTATTATTTTTAAAAGAGTAACCATGGAGTTTCTTGCCCGTTCTTCTCCATAGGAAGCTACTTTTGGAATGGGCAACTAGAATCAACTTTATTTATATTTTTTGACGTTCTCAAGTGCTTGTGAAGGCCAAAATTAAATAAATGATTTGACTCTGACTTTGACTTTATTATAAAAGTTTGTACGAAGACGCTTAACTTAGGAAATCTTAAACCGATTTGAAAAAAAAAACTGAGGAAGGTCATGGTATACTTTTTATCTGGGAAGTCCTCAAGTCGTAAACAGCCAGTAACTTATAAGCTTGGTAAACAATCTAAACAAAACAGCAAAAACAATCTAACTAAATACCTAAATTTTACAATTTAATTTGTAAGATAATATAAAGCAAATATTCTCTAGTATTAGTTCTTAACTTTGTAACTATCTTTATGATTGGCTCCACCTCTCATACAGAATAGAAATATAAAATTTCTATCGGAACTATATAAAACAATGATGGTGGTGAACTCGACAAAATTGCGACGGTAATAAAATTGTTCAGGGAGAAAATTCTCGAACTTTGTAGTCGAACTGAAATGTACCTAATGAAAATAGTTTTCATTGTCTTTTTAACAATGAGACTTTGAAAGTATTTTTAACAACTCATAGAACTTATTTCTGTGGTATTAAATTGTAAAATAATATCATTAGGTTCTTACAAATAATACATACAGTGACAGCCTTTTTATCGTCCCACTGCTGGGCTGCGGCCTCCTCTCACACGGAGAAGGATTGAGCATTAGTCACCACGCTTGCTCAATGCAGGTTGGTGATTTCAGATTTAATAGTCCAGGTTTCCTCATGATGTTTTCCTTCACCTTTTTATCAACCATTGGGGTCTAAGGGCTCATTGGAGTCTATACTAAGAAAGTACATACACACTTAGAAAAGTTGTATTGGTACTTGCCTGATCTGGAATCGAACCCGCGCACTCATACTTGAGAGGTTGGTACTTTACCCTCTATGCCACCACGTCTTTTTAAATCAAATAATACATATTTTTTATTTGTAACTCATCCAAAATGTATTTCCCAGACCGGGATAAAAGTAGCCTATATCCAAAATTAGGTTTTCTGTAAAACAACCATTAACATCGGTTCAGTAGTTTTTGTATGAAAGATCGATAGACAGACACGAGCTATTTTCAATATTAAAATAAGGATCATTAAGTCTAGAATGTCAAGATTCCAATCACCATCAACTTATCGCGGTCGCCCCGATATTATATTTTCTGACACTCGCCTAATTGCCTCTTCCGATAGTCCTTTGTTTGAAAATAAAAATATATTTTCTCTCTCGCAAATCTTAGTAAAACTCTCAAGCATTTTGTAAAGTTATGCCAACTTTGTGAGGGTTTTTTTTTGTTGTTAACTTAGTTAAGCGTAATCTTTAAGGCCTCTTAAGTTCATATTGTGGGATATTTTTAACTTATCCATTAATCATTTTCAGAGTCTTGCCCGTTTTCACCAACGAATACCTAAATTTAGGGAGCATTTACGGAACACTTAATAAGAATTTCATTTTCACCAAAGCCTAGGTGTCAATTATAACCTTAAAATTTCACTTAAACCTGGGGGCCCGATTGATGCCTGCTTAAACAACTCCTATCATTATCATGACAGAATACAAACATATTTTGAACCGTTTCTGGCGATGGATAGTGAAATAATACGTAAACTTTTAGAAAGTTTAGAAGCTGTGGAGGTTGTGGATATGTAAAATAATAATCATTAGAAGACCACGTAACTATCTTACGTGAAAGAGCAGATGACTGAGAAATAAGTACGATGATCATGACTTTTTTATAAGATTATAGATTATCACTTGCTATGAATGCACTTGCTAGGTCGTGATGTCGCTGAATTTTTCAAAAATAGGAAGTCCTGCATGTCCATAAATACACAGACCATAACAGATGCAAATCTGGTAATCACTGATGTAGTTTCGCGGTGGCTGGGAGAACTATAGGCCTATTCAGACCTAAGCGGTATTCGCTACCGTCTACGGCAGAGAAAACCCTGTGGGTATGCGGTAATATGACTGTTCAGACCTAAGCGGTATTCGCTACCACCTGCGACAGAGAAAACCCAGTGGGTATGCGATAATATTACTGTTGATGTTCGGGATGTATGCCGCTGCTGCCGCGCGGTATGTACTTCTACCCACAGCGGCATTGAATATCGCTCAGGTCGCTCTATATATAGGTATAGTATCGGCACGGATATTGAGCCCTGACCTTCACCTGCGCAGAAGCCATTTATTGGTTTATTGCCTTATGTGTACAGTGCGCAAAGCGATCCCCACTCTTCCGCCGAGAGCTCAATATCCGTGCCGGTAACTATACTTGATACTAAATACCTGAGCGAAACCCGCGCGGTATCTACCTCTACCCACAGCGGCAGCGAATATCGCTCAGGTTTGAATAGGCCTTAAATGAATGAATAGATACCAATGATTCGAAAATGGTGAATATGGAGGAGCCTATCTCCTAGGTGATAGGGGATACCCTCTGGAGGTAAGAAGTAGGCTAACATTGAACATAACAAATTATGTGAATTAAAACAAAGATAGTAAACAAATATTTTAATATTAGTCCTCATATGATGTACCAAACATTATCATCATCCTCCTGCACCAATTCAATTTGGGGTGGGCTGGGCGCAGCATGTTTTTACACGTCTTTCCAATTTCTCGCACCACCTGAAACTAAATAAATATAATAAATCTATAATTTTAACCCCATACTTAAATCCATCAACTCATGGAGAACAAAAATACAATGAAGCCCACAGTAAAACAAGGAACACAGTTGAACGGCAATATCTTAATACACTATATTATTATACACAGATTTATTCACATTTACCTGTAAACGCTTCCTATCGCATTAAAACTATTTGTGACTGGATCCAAGCTTTGTTTTTGGCTTAGTTCGTGGTCCCATCCGTTTTTTGTTTAATATTGTGTCTCTATGAGATGTCAGCAATTTCACTAGCTTGTCTTTTTCTTCTGTAAGAAAGGTTTATCCTCGTTTTCTCTTCTCTGCCAAAATAAACTTATCTATTCAACAATAATAAACCCAAAATTAACCTCACTCTATGTACACATACACATCAGTCAATTTGACAAACGCGCGAATGACATAGGTAAAAATTCACCTATAGAAAACCTCTTTACTGTTTTATTGCATAAAACATAGCGTAATGTAGTTTAAGTTAAATTAAAATAACATCACAAGAAAAAAAACTCACAGGCTTTAGTAATATATACTCGATAGACGTTTGTTTCTTAAGAAGTACAGAAAAATCATTTTATCGATAAAATATCGACTTTGCATTATCGTTTGTAGAACTAGTAATCTGTCACTTACTTAAGGGATCCATGTATAAGTGTGGTGAAAATGAATTTAGGTAGGTGTCAAATTGGGAGGGGTCCTTATTAAAAGTAACATTTTGATAGGGAAACGGTAAGAGGTTGTTGGTGAAAACGGGCATAAACTCTTATGACACCGAATAGTTACGTGTCCGTAATAAAAATTGTCCAGTGTGCCCAGAATCTTTCAATGTCAAAGAGATTACATACGGATTTACGAATATGGATGGTCTAGTTCAATACTCTTTTTTCTAAAGAGCTTATCTTCGCCCCTCTCAAATTGTTTCAGATGACCCTAAATCTTTAGATTAAAGAAATCGCTGTGACATTATAATATTTCAATGAGAATAATTGAAAGGCGTTTCGAGTGTCACATTCAATTGTTTAGTCAGTATATCAATTATTTTTACTTTGCCCAAATATTTTTCGAATAACAATAACAAAAGTTTTTTTTTTATTTACTTTTTGATCAGCAAGGCAAACTACATAATTTTACAATGGTCTAATATTTCATCTTTATTTTAAAAAATCTTAAGGTTTATAATGTTAGTGCTGCCTCGAAATACTGACACGCTATTTAACTTTAAATCTTACTTAAAAAGTATTTTTGTGTCAGTACCTACTTAACATTAGTAATGCTAGAATTATTTTGAGTAGCACTTAAAATTGAGTGGCATTTCAGTACTTAGCCGCTAGTCATTTAAGTATTAAAAAAAAAAAAAATCATTCCTTATTAGAAAAGATATAAATCTAGAATGTGTAGGTACTACATTTTATGCAACAGCTTGGGTCTACTGATATTTTATATTTAATGTGATATTTTCTAATTAATTTAGTAACGAATCCCTAGATGTGAGTTCTACGATTTCATTAACATTGGTTGAGTAGTTTTGGAACTAAACAGCTAAACCAGTTAGTGAACTAAACTAACTTAGTAAAACTAATATGCAGTATTGAATTGAATTAAGGTCACTGTTTGTTTTGTTTGTGGCTTTCTAAATATCATTATAGCACTGATAACAACATTTATATTTAAATTAACTGGAAGATCTACTCTACTACTAGAAATCTATGAAAACTGGTTCAAACATAGAATTTCGGCCAAAATTATGATAATCCAAATGAACGATAATAATTTTGAAGCTGATTTTCTAACCAAATTTTCGGATAAAGAAAATATTTTCCGATAATATTGGCTATAAGAAAGGCGAATAATAATTTATCAGTCTGCCAATTAGATAATTACTACCTATACGGCTAATTAACGGATTACACAAATATATAAACCACATTAGGAAGCTTGGTGTATAAATTGAGGCTTGTGCAAATGTGCACTGTGCAGTCTTTTGTTTAAAAGGTTCATGATGTGATGTCCTCCTAGCCGATTATCGGCTACGGCGACTGTTCTCATGTAAGGAGATCAGCCAACTGCGCAGGACATATTATTATAGTGCACAAGCATTTGGGTAGACACAGGTGCACTCACTATTCCTTCACCCTCATAGCCCCATGGGACGGCAATCCGACATGACCAGAGAGATCAGGCGCAGGACCGACATTTACGTGCTCTCCGATGCACGAGTGTATCAATCACCAACAGGCTCCGGGTTGCTTTGTGAAAGTCTTCTAAAACCCACAAAGCGATTTCGGCCCGACTCGGGAATCTAACTGGAGACCTTGTGCTCAGTAGAAGCACTTGCGACAACTAGTCCAACGAGGCAGTTAAAAAAAGGTTAATTATATTGAAACGATGGTGTTTATGACTTTGTGTAAAAGAGAGGGTGAATCCGCAAAAACTGCCAGTTATATGGACAAAGGTCTCAAAAGTTAGAAAAGGTCTTTCAACTTTCAGAACTTTAATCAACTTGTTACATTAACTATTTAATTTCATTTAACAAAATACTTCTATAAGTTATTTTTCTTTTTTATGTTTATACAATTTATTTTTCAATTAAAACTTTCATTCTTGTAATATTTATATGTAATATTGCTTTATTCAGTTACTTTTAATATACCGATAACTGAAAAAAATGGTTATGGGCTGGTTTAAAAAATTTCATAAATATTTGAAATACTTTAAAAAATAAAAGTAAAAAATTCAATACTTAAATACATATATATTGTATTTCTTTTTATGTATTAAAATTAAATTTTATTTCTTTGATAAATTTATTTCAAATATGTAAATAACTTTGATGTTTTTCATAACATAGTTCATTTTGAAGTTTTTTATTCAGATTTTCAATAGGTACAAAAAACAATAGCAATGTTAATATGTATTGTTTGATTACTGCACCTTTTCAGATCCACCTCTGTATACCTAAAAATAAGCCAACCAAACTTTTTCGTAAATCCATTGAAATTGAAACAAACGCACAAACAAAACCGACTTTCTATTGTTTCAGTGCGGTTTAATGAAGGACTTTTGATTGAAAAAAGTTTTTTTTTCAATCTATCCCTATCTATAGGCAGCATACAAATTATAATGTACTTTATAAGCTTTTGTAAAAAAGATTAAGGTTTTAATCCAAAGCCCTCATCTATACTAATATTATAAAGAGGAAAACTGTTTGTTTGTTTGTTTGGTGGTAATGGATAATCTAAAAAAAACTACTGGACCGATTTTAAATATTCTTTCACCATTAGAAAGCTATATTATCTGCGAGTAACATAGGCTATATTTTATCCCGGTGCGGGCAGTAGCTCCCTCGGGACGCGGGTGAAACCGCGGGAAAACGGCTAGTTTTTTTACTATATAAAAATAAGTCGCGTTTTCCTTCCTGACGCTATAACTCCAGAACGCACCAACCGATTTCTACGGTTTTGCATTCGTTGGAAAGGTCTCGGGCTCCGTGAGGTTTATAGCAAAAAAAATCTGTAAAAATTTCAACAGCACAACGTGGTGGCGAAACGGAGTTCGCCAGGTTTGCTAGTTACAATTAAAAAGGTGTTTTTAGTTCAATCTGTATTAAAATATTCTTACGACGCTACGGTGCTACGAATAAAATTGCTACGCGTACTACGCGCTACGAAAGTTGTAGTAGTCGGTTATAATTATTTTGGTAATGAAATCAGTTTGTATTATGCGATTCAACTAAGTTTAATCTCATTAATATGTAAGTATGCAAGGCCGCGTAAAACCAAAAGTTGCAATAAATTATTGCAGTTTGCCTACAATGTAAAGCGTTGCCATTGAATATACATTGTGAAAGTGTGAAGTTAACTTCATGCAGTATATAACGTTCATACAATTTTAGATTTCATTTAGTAAACTATATTTTATCACACTTGAATAAAACACCTTTTAACAGGTATTTCGCTTTTGACTTTTCACAAGATTTTTATTTCAGCTTGTCATCACTGTTTGTCAGAACGCGATTTTGTGTTTTTACATGATAAAGGTATCCAACAAAAACATTTCGTATACGTATCGCATTCGAAGTATCAATCAATGTGTTATTTTAAAATACAATGGAGTTGGTTTACTTCAAACTACTGGGTACAGTTACCATCAAAATTGAACAAATCAGAATTTTTAAAACTGTTTAACACTTTGTCGTCGATAATTTATCAGAGTATTCATCTACTTTTTTTTGAAGTTTAGGATGTTAAGTAAAGGACAATGCTCAAAAAAAACCCAAGCCCGGCGCAAACGAAAAGTAACTCAAATTATAGGTAATAATAAGTAATGAAATACTGCATAGGAGGCATCATCGAAATCAATGGCTATATGTGTGGAATTGCTGTTCGAATTTTAACATCTGCGGTACATTACTACTCGAGATTTTAAAGGTAACATTGATAATCCTACTAATATTATAAACGCGAAAGTTTGTATGTATGGATGTATGGATGTTTGTTACTCTTTCACGCAAAAACTACTGAATGGATTTTAATGAAACTTTACAATAATATATTTAATATTTAATTACTTATTTTTACCTATATTTTGAGTTACATTTCTTTTGCGCCGGGCCTGGGTTTTTTTCTCATACTTCATGAGCATTGTCCTTTTGGCCTTTATATTGTTAAGAAATGTTGACCCTTTCGTTGGTAGGGTCTTGTTGAAATTTTGATTTGTTCATCTACTTTTGACGCTGACCGTACAATGCATATATACGCAGTGAATAATATACATTCTCTTTGTTTCAGCCTACATTCACGGAAGGAAAGTGTAAATATTTGTCGGTAACAATGACTTTTGAAGTGACTTGTGTCATCGACTGTACTTTAGTGTATATTGTAAATATTTTTTAATTAATGTGCCGTGTATTATAAATGTATTGAAAATGCCACGAGGTATGTGAATTCATGACTATATCTACATACATAAGTACGTGTGTAGCAAAACTCACAGCTGATTTAGCGTGATCTTATATTTATGAATGATTTGAAAACAGAGTAAAATTATGATTTTATTTTTATTTGATTTGGCCATTTAATACCAAATAAATATTGAAATATTATTTGCTAGATATACAATCATAAAACATTCTAGTCTTCGATCTGTTTCAATATGAAATGCTTAACACTGATTTTTGAAGGGAAAAAAAACACAAATATTAATAAAAATAATGATCCAATGCCGTTAATATGAAGTTCTGGAAATGCTGTTAAATAGACATTATTTTAGAATCTCTTATATTCACCAAGATATTTCAAGCATAAGTTTCTTATCGAATAAACTTAAGTACGCAGTCAGCAAGAAAATTATAAGAAATTTTGCTGAATTAACAAAATAAATTCATCCTCTATGGATAATATTCCTGTTATCTTAAGGTTCAAGATACTAGTCTCAAGTTACTTTTATGATGAATTTTGTAAGCTCAAATGATATAACTAAAATTTGGGAGTGTTTAAAGCTATACTTTTCATTTCATGCTCCATTATAGGGACGTGAAAATCAATATCCCACCCAAAACAAAAATGTGAAAGGCTGCCAAGTTCGATAATATGGAAATCCTTCACCTATAAAAGAAGTGAGATCTGAATAAGTACCAAGTTCCATACACATACCTCAGTTAAAAACAGTTACTTTTTAATGATGTTACTACTACTCCCTGTATACACTATAGAAACGTACCCAAGGACAATCCCCGGTTCTGTGCTAAACTATGTATTTGTATTATTATTTGTGATTATAAAGATCATTCGTTCTTGGTGTTGTTTATAAATTAAAAAAAAATTTTAAAATATTTTCACAATTATGTTTTTTATTTCAATGTGCATTGTCGTTAAAAAAATATCAACTAATTAGATAGTGATACAATTTATGATATTTTTAGATTAGAAATTATTATTAAGAAAAATATGAGCTCAGTATTGAAATTTTTCAATGTTCAATTATTATAATGATAATATTTATTTATTGATAAAATCTATGAATATAATTATATTATATTTATATAAAAATTATAACGGAATAATGGATGTTGATATTATCGTAAATATATAATATTTATGAGATTTTATAATTGCCCTCAGGTTTTTGGTGGCCAAGCCGTTATGGACAATATTAAAGCAATGGCTCAAATTAATTATTTAACTTGAATAAACCTTGTTACTTTAAGAAAAGGTTTTCAATTGTAATGAAAAAAATGTATTTTAATATTATAGAATGCAAAATTGCTCTTGAATTACATATAGTTTTTGTTCAATCTAATCGTTGACAAAAAACAGTTTTCTGTACCTACCTTTATTTTTTACGCCTAATATAAGTAATTGTCCATTGGTCGTTAATATTGCAGTTTGATAATACCTACTGTATATCGGATAATTATGGCCTACTAATTAATGAGGGTGTTCATTGTATTTGAGTATATGTAATAATAATATTGGCAACAATAGAATAATTGTTTAGTTCTTATTTTGTAATAAAAACATAAAGAAAATTAAAAGGTTTTTAAAATCAATATATAGTTTGAATTTTATTGTTTTTTACTCTTTGGCACAAGTGTAACGAGTGTTCAATTAGAAATATTCTATCGATGCCAATATTACGAAAAATATTTTTGTAAATAAATTAAGAAACTCTAAATGTAAGTATTGTTCGCTTTAATGTCAGATAATGGTATTTTTCGACCAATTAAAATCCGAATTCCTTATATGTTGTTATTTATTTTCACAATACCCTCAATTTGGTCAAGTGCGGTTGGCCACTATTACTGCTGGCCCGTTAAAAGGTGATTACGGTCAGAAAATCAACACACATTTCCTTTGAAGAGGGTTGACAGAGAGTAAGTATTTTAAGCTTATTTTTACCCACGACGGAACGGAGCAGGTATATGCGTTTAGGGTGAGAGATGTGCGTTTGTGCGTTTGTGTGTTTGTGTGTTTGTGTGTTTGTGTGTTTGTGTGTGCGTTTGTGCAAAGTAATGTTCCCACATATCTTCTAAACTAATGATCTGATTTTGATGCGGTTTTCAATAAAGGGTTTGTGTTCGATGAGTTCATGTTCTTAGATAGGTGTCATGGCTGTAACTCACTAGGGGGCGCCACAGTATTAGTCCAAACAGCAAAGTAATGTTCCCACCTACCTTCTAAGCTAATGATCCGATTTTGATGCTGTTTTCAATAACGTTTTTGTGTTCAATGAGTTCATGTTCTTAGATAGGTGTCATGGCTGTAACTCACTAGGGGGCGCCACAATATTAGTGCAAAAGAGCAAAGTAATGTTCCCACCTACCTTCTAAACTAATGATCCGATTTTGATGCGGTTTTCAATAACGGTTTTGTGTTCGATGAGTTCATGTTCTTAGATAGGTGTCATGGCTATTAATCACTAGGGGGCGCCACAATATTAGTGCCAAACAATGTTACAATATAATCAAAACGTCCGATTACAATTCTGTTTTCATCAGCAATGTGTACGTGCTTAATGCATGTTCCCAAATAATAAAAATTACGCCTGTAACTCACTAGAGGGTGCTACAATATCGGTGCAAAATAATATTGCAATAACATATTATATAGACTATAATTCGTATATGTTCTCTAAAAAGTCTGAAATAAAATTAAGCAAAATTAAAAATTTTGAAAAAACCCCCGACGGTAAAAATCTTATTGAAAAATAATAAAATAACTCAAAACCCCCGACTTAACCCAATTATATAGGAATAACCGTCGGGGGCTGCCTATTCTATATGAAATTTCAACAATTAATTGAGTGTATTTTATGTCATCGTTAAACATCTACAATTCTTCAATAATTGTATTCACGACACTAGAATCCTTTAGCTGGTTTAATGGCAGCTCCCGACGGATATTCCTATATAATTGGGTTAAGTCGGGGGTTTTGAGTTATTTTATTATTTTTCAATAAGATTTTTACCGTCGGGGGTTTTTTCAAAATTTTTAATTTTGCTTAATTTTACGTCATTTTAGTGACAGATAAATATAATCAATCTTACTTCCGTTGGCTCTATAACCCTTTATGGGTATTGGCCTGCTCTTCAATCTCCTTCCGGTTGTCACAGAACTTGGCTATCCTTCTTCAGTAGGTAAACTTTCCCATTTTCCATTACTGACTCGGTTTTTCTTAGGCTTTTTTTTTGTTGCGGTGCGTTCACTTCGTCATCATTTTTGTTGCCATTCTGTCAAGGTAACCTGCCAATTTTATTTTTTTAGGTATATTATTTTAAATAGGCCTACTTATATCTAAACATCAAGTAAGTGGTGCGGTTCCAAAGAGTGGGTCTTGAATAAGAACCGACAAGAAACTCCGTCCTTTTTCAAAATGAACGAAAAATATTGGCAGGTTTTTGATTACAAAATTGCACTTTTTTTAATTGCAAATTAAGATTTTTTATTTTTCTCGGCACTGGACACGCTTTATTTTCTACTTTACAGAAAAGTATATTTACAAGCTTATTTTTCACGAAAGATAAAAATAAATCAGTTCAGCAAAAACAGTAGGTATCATTTCATAAATATTTTTGATAACAAAAGCGTTTGGAGTTTAATAATGCAATTGTTGATGTCAAAAATTGTTTTCGAAAAAACATCAAAAGTCCCGAGAAAACTTCTGAGGATATTGTCACGTCTTATCGCAGTACAATGAATCTCTTTCTCTAAGATCTATTGTAGGAAGTAAATCTTTATTAATTTTCTTTTCAGTATAAGAGCGTCTGAAATCCAATAGGATAAAACAGAATGAAAGTAATGGTTCCGCGTGGAGAGATTTCTGTCTTCTAGAATTATTAAGGAGTTACTTTAATTGTTTATTTTGAATATAATATAAAATAGCTTACTTATTATAGGCATTTTTACCCACGACGGAACGGAGCAGGTATATGCGTTTAGGGTGAGAGATGTGCGTTTGTGTGTTTGTGTGTTTGTGTGTGCGTTTGTGCAAAGTAATGTTCCCACATATCTTCTAAACTAATGATCTGATTTTGATGCGGTTTACAATAAAGGGTTTGTGTTCGATGAGTTCATGTTCTTAGATAGGTGTCATGGCTGTAACTCACTAGGGGGCGCCACAATATTAGTCCAAACAGCAAAGTAATGTTCCCACCTACCTTCTAAGCTAATGATCCAATTTTGATGCGGTTTTCAATAACGTTTTTGTGTTCAATGAGTTCATGTTCTTAGATAGGTGTCATGGCTGTAACTCACTAGGGGGCGCCACAATATTAGTGCAAAAGAGCAAAGTAATGTTCCCACCTACCTTCTAAACTAATGATCCGATTTTGATGCGGTTTTCAATAACGGTTTTGTGTTCGATGAGTTCATGTTCTTAGATAGGTGTCATAGCTATTAATCACTAGGGGGCGCCACAATATTAGTGCCAAACAATGTTACAATATAATCAAAACGTCCGATTACAATTCTGTTTTCATCAGCAATGTGTATGTGCTTAATGCATGTTCCCAAATAATAAAAATTACGCTTGTAACTCACTAGACGGCGCTACAATATCGGTGCAAAATAATATTGCAATAACATATTATATAGACTATAATTCATATATGTTCTCTAAAAAGTCTGAAATAAAATTAAGCAAAATTAAAAATTTTGAAAAAACCCCCGACGGTAAAAATCTTATTGAAAAATAATAAAATAACTCAAAACCCCCGACTTAACCCAATTATATAGGAATAACCGTCGGGGGCTGCCTTTTCTATATGAAATTTCAACAATTAATTGAGTGTATTTTATGTCATCGTTAAACATCTACAATTCTTCAATAATTGTATTCACGACACTAGAATCCTTTAGCTGGTTTAATGGCAGCTCCCGACGGATATTCCTATATAATTGGGTTAAGTCGGGGGTTTTGAGTTATTTTATTATTTTTCAATAAGATTTTTACCGTCGGGGGTTTTTTCAAAATTTTTAATTTTGCTTAATTTTTTAACTCCAATTTTTTTATGGAAGTCATCAAATGACCTCTCCGGCTTTGGGAGTAGAGGAGTAGAAGACTGTTACTGACCAAAACCCACCATGTTCCGTCTTAAGCCCTAAATTATTTACCAGAGCCGCGGCAACTCTTTCGAACAATCCCGTAGCCCTTTTCAACGCCAACCTGCGTAAGTTACTTTTTTAGCGGCACGATATCAATGTCGATTTTATTTGATATCATAGCAACGCAGTACTAGAGGTAGGTTCATTAAAAATTCAGCTCAATTTCAAGAATTCTAAAAACCAGACACAACCTAAAATAATGGTCGATAATGTACGATCCATTTTATTATATGTTTAAAACAGAATTTTGATCAGTTCTTGGAATTATTCGAATTCTGAGTCCAGCATAAATTATACCTACTTAATTTCAACCAGAGATCAATCTAATCTGTATTAATACTATGAAGCTGAAATTCATTGATTTTAGCTTGAAAGAGCGAATCGCAGAAACTACCAGATCGATTTGATTTGATTTTGAAAAATTCTTAAAATTTGACATTCAATAAACATTGATTAAGGCATTGAACTGGGTGGGCTGCGGCATTTTTCGAAAGAGTTACCTCGGCCCTGGTACATAAAAGGCCTACGACGGAACACGACGGTTTTTAGTCAGTAAGAGTCCGACACTCCCTCACAACTGCTAACCCACAGCGAGAGGGGTCATTTGATCATTTTTGACGTTGTTAAAAAAAGGCATTGAAATGGGTATACTAAGAAATAACAAACATTAAGGTACTATTGTTAACTTAGAATAGTTGTAAGTTATTCTAAAATGTATATTGGGAACATACTAAGGTATATTAGTGTAATAGTAGGCGTAAAGTAAGTTGTCGAATGATTTCATTATTTTGATAAAATGACTTAAGTATACCTTGCATAAGTTTTGGCCGTTTAAAATAGGGGTTTTGACTTTAGAAACCTTAAGTCAATCATTCTTTCTTTCTCTAGGAAATTCCCTACAATGTACATAATTGATCCAGTAAGTAGAAATACCATTATCTGAAAATAGTACACGTATCCTTATATATAAGGTAAGTAGATGTAGTTCCCTCGGGACCACGGGGTTCTTAAATAACTATTTTGCAGAAGAAAAAAATATCTATAAGTATAAATAAAAATGAATTGTTGTTCGTTAGTCTGATTAAAACTCGAGAACGGCTGGGCCGATTGAGCTGATTTTTAACCCCCGACGCAAAAACGACGGGGTGTTATAAGTTTGACGTGTGTGTGTGTGTGTGTGTGTGTGTGTGTGTGTGTGTGGGTGTATGTGGCATCGTAGCTCCCAAACGGATGATCCGATTGTAATGCGGTTTTTTTTGTTTGAAAGGAATGTCATTCGGGAGTGTTCTTAGCTATGTTTGGTGGAAATCGGTTCAGGTCTTCAAGGTCATCAGCTCGTTTGTAAGGTGTGATAGGAATGTTACACGTTTAGTTTACTTGCAAGCATATGTGGGATCTGAAATTTGAAACACTAATGTCTTCTGGAACCACTGAGCTGGTCTGCTGTAAGGGCACGAAGATAGGAGACGTAACCCTGAACTGCCTTTTAGTAAACCCATCGAGTTTGGGCTCGTTGAATTTGTCTTGACGAGTTCTCTTCATGTTTCTAATTGACGAGAACCTGATGCTGGAAATGGGATAGATAGATAGATAGATATATTCTTTATTATGCACACCAATTAAAAAAAACAACAAGAACAAACAAAAATTTTGAAGTCGGTGACACAATGGGCGGTCTTATCGCTAAAAGCGATCTCTTACAGACAACCTTTGGATGGATTGTAAAAAAGGAAATAACCATATCGCAGGTAGTTTTGGTGCACTATGTATATATAATATTAATACATAAAACAATAACAAATAAAATATAATAAATATATATGTATGTATATATATATATATTTATATATATAATAGATAAACATAACAGAAATATGTATACATATATGATATATTTTAAAGTCGCCAATTAAACTTGACAATAAGTCTGCAACAGTATGGTATTATACCCAACTACAAATTAGAAAGGTAGTGTTTTTTTACCAGGTTCTTGAAAACTGCTAAAGATTGAGCCTGCCTTATTGTTACGGGCAACGCATTCCACAACCGCACAGCTTGAACGGTAAAGGATTTATCAAAGAAGTTAGTGGAATGCATTGCCATCTCTAGTCTCAAATTCTCAGATGACCTTAGATATTTTGTATGTGTGTCATTAAGGAACTTAAAACGTTCTTTGAGATAGGACGGGTTTTTTGGATTGAACAAAATGTTGTACAGTAAAGACAGGGTATGAGTATTCCGGCGAAGACGTATAGGAAGCCACTTGAGTTTTGAACGGAATTCAGAAATATGATCATATTTGCGCAAGCCAAATATAAATCTAATACAAACATTTTGAAGTCGCTCAAGTTTATCAAGCTGTGCCTCAGTGAGATCAAGATAACTGACATCAGCATAATCAAGGATTGGAAGCAGGAGGGATTGTGCAAGCGCAGTTTTGGTGGCAGTCGGGAGAAAGTTTCGCAATCTCCTCAACGACCTGACAGATGCAAACACTTTCCGGCTAATTTCTTGTAGTTGGGGACCCCACGATAAATTTTTGTCAATGAGAATCCCTAGATTTTTAACCTTGTCCCTAATTGAAATGGCAGTGCCACCAAAAGAAATATGAGGAAGTTGCGGCCAGTCAATCCTTTGAACGAATCTAGAGCTACCAACTACAATGGCCTGAGTTTTTGCTGGATTGACCTTGAGGCCGTAAGTTTCACTCCACTCGCAAATTGTAGTCAAGTCGGTGTTAATATTAGCGATTGCATCTGCCAAGTCCGAAAATGCAGCTTGGCAATAAATTTGCAAATCATCAGCATAAAGGTGGTAGGAAGAAATGAGATTTTTGGAAATAGAATTAATAAATATCGCGAAGAGTAAAGGAGATAAAACGCCACCCTGTGGCACGCCAACAGAAGTATAGCACCATGAAGAGTATGCGTCTTCTATGCATATACGTTGACGGCGGCCAAACAGGTAACTACGAAACCAGTCAATCGCCGTTGGAGATACGTTCAGAGAGCTAAGTATGCCAAGCAGGACGTCGAAGTCGACGGTATTAAACGCATTACTAAAATCTAGCAAGCAAAGGACCGTCAGATTCCCGTTGTCCATGCCACGGCGTATATCCTCAGTAATATTCACTAACGCTGTAGTGGTGCTGTGACCAGGTCGGAAACCGGACTGGAAAGGATTCAGCAGGTTATTCCTACATAGAAAAGCATTCAGCTGATCATGGACAAGCCGTTCTAGGACTTTGGAAAGGAATGGCAGGATGGAGATGGGACGATATTCTGAAAACGAAGCAGGATTAGATGTTTTGGGTAAGGGGATGATTTTGGCTTCTTTCCAAATGGATGGAAAGATACCACAGGATATGGAATAGTTAAGGATATGGCACAGGACTGGTAAAATTTCATCAAGGATTGGAAGTATCATTTTCCGACTGACACAATCATCACCTACAGCATTAGAGGTAATGGATACTATACTCTTCTTAACATCACAATCAGAGAATTGACTAAAGACAAATGCAGGATAATCCGGAGTTGGTTGTTTTGAAAGATAATCTAAGGTGCGAGCCTTAGCTGTCCCACTATATGAAGACGACGATGAAAAGTGTTGATTTAAAAGATCAATATTTAACTGTGTCGAAACTGGATCTTGGCGTGATTTCCCAACTCCCATGGATTTTAGAAATTTCCAGACTTTTGCTGTTCGCATCGATTGCGAACCTCTATATACTTATCACGAGTAGTCGTACTAGGACGACATTTGTACTTGGTTTTTGCCACAGCCTTCTTATGCATGACAGCCTTGATGGTATCCGATAGCCACGGAGCCGGAAGATGCTTCAGCTTAATTGCACGAATCGGAGCGTGGACGTCATAAAGCCGTACCAGTGTATCAGTAAGCAATGAAACTTTGTCATCGACCGACTCCGTAGCAGCCAGCGGTGCCCAATCAATACTGCCAGCATCTCTGCAAAGGTCATCTGTATTCATGCCACCAAAATTACGCTGCAGAAGGATCCTGGGTTTAGGTTTAGGAGGGCGAATTTTGTATGAAAGGAATATTAAGTCGTGGTAGGAAAACATATCAGCTGCACATTGACCATGCTTGCTGACATGTTCCTTAGACGACACAATAGCAAGGTCCAGTAATGAAGGGTTACAGTTGGGGAAGTGGTGAGTGGCACTTAATGGCAGGATTGACAGATTGGATGATTCAATCGTTGAACATAAGGAAGACGAACGGGAGTCGTTTTTCAACAAACACGTATTAAAATCTCCCATAATAATGGTATGACTGTAAGAAGGCGTTAGGTTTTCGAGGAGATGTTCAAGGCTGGAAAAGTAATTTACACGTAAGGAAGGACAATAGAAGACACCAAGCAGAATTTTGGCATGATTCAGGTTGACTTCTAAAAAGAGATGCTCACCGGCACCCAGCGGTGGTGGTTGTGCTGACATACTAATAATAGAAAAAGGAATATGCGGACGAAGGTAAATGGCAACACCACCCCCACCGCCAACCGAGCGATCATTTCTTATTAGCTGAAAACCTGGTAAAGAATAGAAAGTAGAAGGAAGACACGGTTTTAACCAGGATTCTGAAACAAGGATAGCATGAACATTCTTACAGTCTAAGTTAGCTAGCATGTCAGAGTAATGTGCCGGAATACTTTGGGCATTTATATGGACTACATTAAAATTCTTCGGAACATCAGAAAACTGAGCTTCAAGAGTATCAGCAAGTGTGGGAATACTGTTGAAACTATCACTGCTACGAGCAGATAAAAAAGTTTCGGCGTCGCTGTCATCGTTAGAGTCTAGCATTGACGATACTAAATATATATGTAAATATAAAACTACAATATAATGCAATATATAAATACAAACAAACAAAAAATAAATAAAATGTAACATTAGTCCACCCGCCGGTTGTGTGTTTACAACATTGCAACTTGTTAAAACCAATAAAATTCAAAAACACACAAAAAAAAAAAAAACAAAATAAAAGAGCACTAAAAAAAATATTACAATACTAAAATAATATCCAAGTAGCCAGAGAGAAAAAAAAGAAAAAAATAATTCATTATGAAATTAAAAGTAAGCAAATGTAAAAGAATGATATGAAGTCAACCGTTTCCGAACGAACGAACAATGACAGGACATAACATAAAATGACAGGACAGCAGTTTGACATAAGTACAAAAATAGTGAGTTTAGAAAATAAATGAAAGAAGTTAGATGAAAAATTAATTTAGGACAGTAATTTGAGGGTACATACAACTTAGTTAATCTAGAGCTACTTGGATGCCGTTACCTAGAAGATAAATCACTTTTTCTTGGCGACGAGGCGTTTACCTTTCTTCGGTACTGGCGTTGACAGCGACGGTGGAGATGAAGGAATCGTCGCAATGGAACACGACTTCTCCTTGACCTGCTCGAGCCGAACGATGTCATCTAGTGTCCCAACTCGATGCCTGGAGCCGTCCGAACCAACAACATAGATGTGTCCTTGCTTGGTCCAGCAGTTGTTGACACCAAACTTGTCACGCGCCGACATAAATAGTTGATGACGAGATCTTGTAAGGAACTCCGAAACCGTAATGCCCGTGCCCTTAAGCTTCATCTTAGCAAACCAAATGCTGTCTCTCACACTCACATCTCGTAGTTTGCAAAGAATGGGCCTGGGTTTACTTGCACCGGTCGGTCTACCCATCCTGTGGCATCTGCGCACGTCACTGACGGTGAAGTCTGCCAGCTCCAGATGAGAACGCACAACCTCCGCTACGACCTGTGCTGTGTCCTCCTTGGCCTGCTCAGCAACACCATGCAAGAGGACCATCTTTCGACGACCACGCATCTCCACATTGTCCAGCTCCTGTGCCAACGCCTTCATCTGCTGTTGTAAACAGCTCAATGCATCGAGAACAAACTTCTTGAATGCATTGTAGTCAGCAGCAAGCGAGTCTGTTCCGCCTGAAGTACCTGGGTTCCTCTGCAACTGTGCCTCAAAGTTTGACATTCTGTCTTGGAATAGTGTCATCATTTCCGAAAGTGATCCCTTCAGTGCTTCCATGATGATTGTGCAATTTTAAATTATGGTTTTAGTGTGTGATTTTTATTGGAAAATACACAATACCGGTGGGTGATATTTTAGACTATAAAGTAAATCATTTAAACTTAATTATATCAATTGATTAAATTATTTATAAATATTTAAAACAGAGCAATAATTTTGTGACCTCTTGTCAAAACTACCCACACCCTTCTTGCGGATGAAACCCTGGAATGCCGGAATGAAACGGATAAACCGATTTATATTTTTGCTGAAAATCTAGAATGACCAAAGGTTAATCTTTATTGTTTCTCAATCTGTGCAATTCTCCCAGAGCCAGTTTGTCATGAGGATTATTAAACAGCTTCCTTTGGCTGAGATCGCCTATAGCGACCCCATCTTAAAATAAAATAAATTAAATGAAGGAAAAATTAAGCTCCTTCAAAAAGCATGAAATAAAATTAAATTATAAATTTAAAAAAACCCCCGACCCAAAAAAAGTACGCAATTATTATGACAAAAGGTTAAAAACGCTAAACCCTATAAAAAGCAAAAAATAACTTTTAACACTTCGTAAGTACCAACTAAAGCATGTCAGACTAAACTAAATTTTGACGTGTCGGGGGACCGCGTTTTACCTTCAAAAATACTTACATAAATCAAATGATAGGTACCTACCTAATTACAACATTTGTATATAAAAAAAACACGAATCTTAATTAGATAATTAGAGCGGTCCCCCGACACGTCAAAATTTAGTTTAGTCTGACATGCTTTAGTTGGTACTTACGAAGTGTTAAAAGTTATTTTTTGCTTTTTATAGGGTTTAGCGTTTTTAACCTTTTGTCATAATAATTGCGTACTTTTTTTGGGTCGGGGGTTTTTTTAAATTTATAATTTAATTTTGGTTTCAAAATGTTTGTAGAGGTCCAGGGAAGGTTTGAACGATACGAAGTTCGCGGAATCAGCTAGTTATGAATAAAAAAATATTTAAAAAAATATATATTTATTTTATGAAAACATGGACACATTGCACTGTTAACATTTCGTAAATTGAACATAATGAATATTTCTTACTAAGGCACAGTTATAAAATCAACGTCCTTTTAAACGCAGCCAGTTCGAAATCTGCAAAACCTCGATTCTTAGATATCCATTATTCAATAATAAACTTGACAAAATGAAATGTTGTATGAAAATGATACCTATTGTCCAAGTTTTCTGACCGACAGCAACTTCAGGAAAATCAAGAAGTATTTTTCAATATCGGACTGCATTGCCATTCTGTTTGAAGAAGAAAGATCGGAATCTTTTCAGCTGGAAACTCTCTGAAATACGATTTCAATATATTTTACGCTCAACGTAGTTTCTCGTTTCAATTTGAAACTCATCTAGTAGTCATGTTCAGGGTTTAAAAGATGCATTTTTTGTTTTACTTACAATGTTTTAATACGACAATAACACATTTTTAGTTGAAGAGAAAATGTTTTAAATTTTTCTTTAGTTATATAAAGAATAGGATAGTTACTCGTTAAGTTTATTTTTATATTTTTCTGTGTTCTCACTATATATCCAATCCAAGTAGCATTTCCTAGAGACCATGCAGTTTCTATACATAAAAAAAATATCGAAGTATCATTATAGAACAAGCTATTTTTTACACACGAGTAAACTGTAGGTGAAGCATATTCAAAATCGAAAATTGCAAATATCCAAATTGACAAACGAAACATCTTTATTTTATGCTATTATTAATTACTATTATTATTTTATACTATTATAATATTAGTATAGATTTAAATAATGCTTGCACACACAAAGATACCATCCATTGCACTATACATATTGAAATAGATACTGAAACAATATCAGAGCTTCTCTATTATTATTAATACTGAGTGAAAAGTGGTACGTAATATACTAAGTAGACTAAGAGCATGAAGCAATTTTATATTACCAAACTGGCTTCGTTAGTTCGAAGAGCAACGCTTTGGAAGGTTTCCATTACATACATAATGCTTTTTATCTTTTCTATTCCAGTTCATTATGAGAGGAAAATATGAGAATATTTTAGATGCATTTTTATGCACTGCTACGAAAGGTTTTTAGTTTTATAGTAAGTAGAGGGAGTCAAAAGCTTTGTTGACCACGATTACTTATTCTCTAATGCATTCTTGTTTTATAAGTGTTTTTTTTTTCTGAACGAGATTCTACAGAATTTTACAGTACTTAGTTACAAAATTTTCTAAAAACAAGCAAAGGAAAGCAATTTTAATGGTTTGAGTAACTAGAGAGATGTATTAATAAATCTGTCATTCTACATAGATCTATCATCAACGAAACTATTAAATCATACAGTAATTTAGGCCCGTTCAGCTGTAGCCGGTCAAAATGAATGAAGTAAATAGGTAAAAAAACTTAAAAAAAATGTACTACAAGACCTATATAATTTGCAAGTTTTTATTTAATAATTCTCGTATTTGTTTTGAAAGTATTTCTTACAATACTATGTCGAACATTAACTTCCCCAAAGGTATCGTAAAACATTAAAGTACGCAGTTAACCTCCCCACTCGCCAATAATGTCGGTTTTCATTTGTTCAACAACAAAAAACAATTCATGAAGAACTCGTGGCCAGTTAAAAGAGGTCTTAGCCGTGGAGAACAAAATAACGACCGGAGAGAACATAAAGGAACACCTACTTACAATCTGCCCTTATACGCCGTCTTTGGATCCCGCCAATTTTGAGCAAAACTAAAAATCATGTTTCGAAAAACCCGAACGCCTCATGAGTTCATTCATAAGTAATCGTTTTGGTCACGCCTATCATACGTATGTATTTGACCTACAAGAAGGCGCCTGACCTACCTGACGTATGGCATCTCTGCTCATCTTTCCTTCCTCCTTGGTATCAACATTGTGAAACTGCCATAAAGCAACAGATGTGAAAATTTTTAAATTGAGCCGTGAAATTAGGTTCGGATATAAAAGTTTGAGGTATACGCCAATTGGTACAAGACTTTTGTAGACTTTTAATGTGCAAAAGTAGTTTCAACAGGTTCCAGTTACCACACACATCTAAAATGAACTTTTCAGGACTATTGAGATT
Organism: Helicoverpa assulta; assembly: GCA_963856015.1. NCBI lineage: Eukaryota > Metazoa > Arthropoda > Insecta > Lepidoptera > Noctuidae > Helicoverpa > Helicoverpa assulta. The sequence continues at coordinate 11,217,372 of CAWLCW010000023.1, forward strand.
GGTTACTTCCAAAAGAAGCCTTTTTAAATCAAGGCTAAAGTCTGCTTTGACAGTTTTACTATGTACTATATGCCTTATCCATTCTAAGGTCATGTAAACATCTGTAAGTAAGCATATGAAATCAACACGTCGTCAAAAATCTATACCTACTAATATTATAAAGAGCAAAACTTTGTTTGTTTGGTTGTAATGGATAAACTCAAAAAGTACTGGGCCGATTTAAAATATTCTTTCACCGTTAGAAAGCTATATTATCTGCGAGTAACATAGGCTATATTTTATCCCGGTGCGGGCAGTAGCTCCCACGGGACGCGGGTGAAACCCCGGGAAAACGGCTAGTAATTAATAAAGAAGTCAAGTTATATCAAATCTTCAGCTTAGACATTTAGGTTTAAAGAATCTTTATTCTCAATGATAACATACATGTCACTTACTTGAGAACATAACAACATGAGTAGGTAAGGTTAGGTTCGACAACATCTGGACAAAACACGACAGTAAACAAGTCCCATCCAACACATTCATTTTTCTGATATTTCATTTACAAGTAAATATTTGCAAAGCTGATAGGTCCCGGCTGTCATTGAACATCCTTGGCAGTCGTTACGGGTAGTCAGAAGCCAGTAAGTCTGACACCAGTCTAACCAAGGGGTATCGGGTTGCCCGGGTAACTGGGTTGAGGAGGTCAGATAGGCAGTCGCTTCTTGTAAAGCACTGGTACTCAGCTGAATCCGGTTAGACTGGAAGCCGACCCCAAGATAGTTGGGAAAAAGGCTCGGAGGATGATGATTTGCAAAGCTGAGTTTTGAATGCGTTGAATGAGTGCAGGTTTCTTATGTGTGAAGGTATTTTATTATAAAGCTGTGCTCCTTTAAATGTGAGCATTTTTTTGCCATTATTTTTTGTTCTTATTCTTGGTAAAACCAATAGACTTGCTCGCCGGGTACTTCGTTGAGTGAACTTGTTTAATGTTGTGTAAGAGTAATATTTGAATGTATGGTTTTGTTAAGAACTTTTCTGATAAAAATTTGCATATGTTGTAATTATATAATTGTATCAAATTCATTATTTTTGTGTCTTTGTATATGTTTAACCGATTTCCCAAAAATGAGGATGTTCTTAATTCGTCGGGATCCTTTTTTTTTATTTATGTTCACCGATTACTCGAAGACGCCTGGACCGATTTTCAAAATTCTTTTTTTGTTTGATAGGGTATACCTCCCAGGTGGTTCCATAATCACCAGGTTAGGATCTGATGATGGAAACCCTGAGAAATCGAGAGCAACTTTCGAAAATTGTAGGCATGCATGATTTAAAAACTTGACAATGCGATGAATGATGATGGAGACGAGAGAAGGTCGAGGGAACTCGACAACTGAATATGTAAACTACCTCGTGTTTGGGTTTATATTATTTGTATTGAAGAGAACTTTGCAACAGTGAAGGTTTGGAGCTGTCCTGATGATGGAGACCAGAGAAGGTCGAGGGAACTCGACAACTGAATATGTAAACTACCTCGTGTTTGGGCTTATATTATTTGTATTGATGAGAACTTTCCATTAATGAAGAAAGTGACAACTATACTTGTCACTGAAAAGCCAAAAATAAAAAACTTTTTACAAAAAAATAAAACCGAATCCACTAAACCACTAAAATCCACTAGACACCGAATTCTAGGCCGATGCACCTAATAGTTTTATTTTGCTTTTCAGTGTTTTTTTGGGAGTCGGTTTTATTTTTTTGTAAATAGCTTTTTATTGTATTTAAAATTGACATGAATTAAAAACGTGTACAAAATAAATTCACACAATACCTTGAAGCCTTAACGGAAATTCATTTTCTTTTCATATCAGAAGTAGGTACACGATTTTTCAATCGCATGTCATTGACCTCGCGTATCTCGGGAAACGCGTATAACTTTTCCTAAACATTCTTTACTCAGTCTGCGTATTTTTCATCAAGCTTTTTTACGATCCAGAAAAAGTCAGACTACATCGGAATGGTATAATTTGAGAATCACGTAAACTATTAAGATTATATGCTGATTATATGTATTTGCATGTTTCTGAAATATTGTCTGCACAGTGTGTGAAATACACGGAGGACAAAATAACTAGGTATTAGATAAAACACGTGTCAAAAGGAAAAATTGATCTTTAAATCCATTTTATTTAATTAATCTATTGTATAGTTCTAGGTTTTCCCTGCCTATAATTATGTCAATTCTCAGTAATTCAGTAGTAAAAACTATGTAATTAGAGATAAAATAAAGAATGGGAAGTGGCAGCCTAAAGTAACCCTTTTTTTAATTAAAAGTAATTCTACCATTAATAAGAAATCAAAACCATTATTAACCCATTAAGAAACCATCTACCAATATATCTCCATATACAGTTTATTTAAAAATAATGTCAAAGAAGAAATTAAATAGCAATAATTTAACAATAAAATATTGGCGCCCAGATGGGACTTGCTTCCTTAAACTTAAGCCGTGTTTTCGATCGGAAATATTTCCCTGAAGTAATAAATAAGCCAACAGTTGACATCTCAAGCTATGCAGATCACGTTCAAGGTAATATTTCCAATTTTTCCGTTATCGATTCTACCATCGTTATTTACGAGGTTAATATCGAACTAACTTATTGAACCACAATCGTATAAGAGTAGCCACACACTAGAAACTTTTACTCGGCCGACAGTTTGTTTGAGCTCATAAATCAGTCATCATCTCCCGTGCCGTTTTCCTTACTAAGTTGCGGTCAGCTTCCAGTCTAACCGGATGTAGCTGAGTACCAGTTTACAAGGAGCGACGGCCTAACTGACCGCCTCAACCCAGCTACCACTTGGTTAGACTGGTGTCAGACTTACTGGCTTCTGACTACCCGTAAATCGCACGCACATAAGAACGATCAGGTATTTGGCCGCTATCAGACTGACTAAAAACTTACCGACTGTTTAGTCTACAGTAAGTGGGTACTCTAAAAGAGTATTTTGATCACGTAAAGGAGTATTTTCAATGATTTTTGACGAAAATTGGGGATGTTTTTGTGGCCTACTGACCTTTGGTTTTTGGTGCTCTTACAAAATTATCATTTAACAAAAGTCTTAGTTGTATTTCATTATTGTGATCAGAATTTTTAATAGGTGTTTCGGCTATGGTCGCTTTCATCCGTGATGATGCTGTAAGAAGTCACTATTTTACTATAATAGTACCTATACAGACCCGCTTTTCTGTTGGCTAGGAATGTCCTTGTAATATTTGCGTACTATTTAAATTATAAACCTGAAGAGTTCGTTTTGTTGGTTGAAGGTGCTACCAAATGGTTCCAATTTGAAGATTATTTCACTTTTATAGAACCCATTTATCGAGGAAAACGGAATCTACGTAAAAATATTTACAAATATAATTATAATGCATTTAATTTTATTAGCACACACTTGGTAAGATCATCTCTTCTAAATCGAATACTATTCATATAAAAATGTGATTGAACTAATAGATAGATGTTTACTTACCTTTCAATAATTTAAACTAAAAGGGGCAATTTATTTGAAAACAGTTTATTTAGTCCATGTAAAATATTTTCAGTATTTGCTGTTGAATACTCATCGGGGTTTCAATGATATCCAATCGCTCGCATATTTTAATAAACGATATGGATAGCTTTGGAATTGAAAATGAATTGCTGAATAACTATTTCTAACATTTGATTGACTGTTAACACTAATTAAAAATTCTTTTGAAGCTAAAAGGACCGATAAAGCTAGTTTAATATCCAACATTCGACATGTTATTCGCAATCAAGCAATGTTTGTAAATACATAAATACGCGGTGGACTTAAGATTAGCAGATTAGCAGGTGGAGTCTTAAGACTAGCAGTCAGTAGACATAAGTTTGTGAGGCCAAGGCGACGATAATTATAATTAAGTCTCATCCTCCGAGCCTTTTCCCAATTATGTTGGGGTCGGCTTCCAGTCTAACCGGATTCAGCTGAGTACCAGTGCTTTACAAGAAGCGACTGCCTATCTGACCTCCTCAACACAGTTACCCGGGCAACCCGATACCCCTTGGTTAGACTGGTGTCAGACTTACTGGCTTCTGACTACCCGTAACGACTGCCAAGGATGTTCAATGACAGCCGGGACCTACAGTTTAACGTGCCATCCGAAACACAGTCATTGATGTCTAAGATAATTATAATTAAGTATTAAAAATTTAAATAAAAGCGCGGACTTGGAGTTCCGCGCTATGGTCTGGGGAAAGGTTTTATAAAAAAAATATATGTAATCTATACTAATATTATAAAGCTGTAGAGTTTGTTTGTTTGTTTGTTTGAACGCGCTAATCTCAGGAACTACTGGTCCGATTTGAAAATTTCTTTCAGTGTTAGATAGCCCATTTATCGAGGCAGGCTATAGGCTACTTTTAATCCCGGTACGGGAAGTAGTTCTCACGGGATGCGGGTGAAACCGCTGGCAGAAGCTAGTCTATACTAATTAAAGAGGAAAACTTTGTTTGTTTGTTTGGTTGTAATGTATAAACTCAAAAACTACTGGACCGATTTTAAATATTCTTTCACCATTAGAAAGCTATATTATCTGCGAGTAAAATAGGCTATATTTTATCCCGGTGCGGGCAGTAGCTCCCACGGGCCGCGGGTGAAACCGCGGGAAAACGACTAGTACAAAACAATTTGAGCGAAAATTGCACCGTGAAATATAAAACCTATATTTTATTCTTTACAACAGAATCTCTCAAAATATTTCCATAGAAAAAATATAATATTAAGCACCATAAAACAAATTGGTCATTGGTATTTTGGATCTTAATAAAATAATATGCCTTAGTTAGAATATCGGTTACCTACAACTAACGTAAAAATATATTCTACAATGTTTTTTTTATATCTAATATTCCTTTATAAAGAAAATATACAGTTGCCAGCAATTATTAGCGACACTGAATATTATTATAGCAACAGTTATATAAAAGTATTTGTTGTCTTTCAAAAACTACAGTGAATATAAGCTGCCTGCCAATGTCCTTCAATTATGTATATTGAAACATATTGAAGCATCGGGTGCAAGGAAATAAAATATGTATGGTTTCCTTGGGCAGAGGCCAGGATATGTTACTGCGAAGCTGTCGTAAAATCTAACGTGCCTTTGTTTTCTTAGTTCGTAAACACGCGGCTTTACTATATAGGATGTTACAAAAACCTTGTTAAGCGGAATAATGGCGTCCACGGCCGATTTCGGCCATGTTTTTGTTTAAGGAGATCAGCCAGCTGCGCAGGATATATTATAGTGCACGAGTATTTGCGCAGACACAGGTGTACTCCCTATTCCTTTACTCTCACAATCCGATGGGACGGCAATCCGACACGACCGGAAAGAAATCAGGCGCAGGACCGACATTTACGTGATCTCCGATGCATGGGTATTCACCCAATCACCAACTTCCAGACTACGGGCTGCTTTGTGAAAGTTTTTAAGAAAACCTGCAAAGCGATTTCGGCCCGACCCGGGAATCGAACCCGAGACCTCGAGCACAGCAGCCGCGCTTGCGACCACTGGACCAACGAGGCAGTCAAAAATAGTCAATATAAATATCCAAGCAGAATAGCCCCTTAAGAAGTCCCTTATTAAGTTCTTCTATGTCGCTAATTATAAGACAATAGAAAATCAACTGTCTCACTAATATCTGCGGTCCGACATACAAAGGACTATTTAGATCCCTTTTTTAATACTGCGAAACCCATAGGTGGTTCAACGGGTTTCAGCATTATACACCAACCTTTGAAAATAAGAAAGTCACATGATTTTTCTTTGATCCCTACTAATATTATACATGCGAAAGTAACTCTGTCTGTCTTTCTGTCTGTCTGTTCCGCTTCACGTCTAAACCACTGAACTGATTTTAATAAAATTTGGTACAGAGATAGAGTTGACCTTGAGAAAGAACATAGGATAGTTTTTATCCCGGACTCTTGAAGAGTTCTCCTGAAAACGCGATATAACCGAACTCCACGCGGGCGAAGCCGTAGGCGGAAGCTAGTATGCCATAATAATAAAATGTACAAACTTCAACATTCACTTCTAAATGTTTGCGGGCATTTTTGTAACAACATGTATTTTTATGTTCTTTCCCTCTTTCATTGTAATTGGAATGCTCCTTAATAATATGGGCCAAGGATTCGTGGTTCATCAGAGTAAGATGCAAATGGCGTTATCAAGTTAACATCTAAATGTGCTGTGGAGAAAATGTTGTGGTGGCTAGATTTGCTGTCGTACGGTTCTGCAGTTTTGTAAATATCATGGAAAAAAGAATGACAAGTCCTCCGAGGTACAGATAGACAAATTTTACTGATGTAAAATTTTTGATTGAGCATAGTGACAAAATAGCAACTTATGTCTAGAGGTACAAGTAAATTCTTTTAATTAAGTTGTCTAGATAGTGTTTGGTTGATACCAATGACATTTTGTGTTGTTTTTGCAATTAATTTTTAGACAATTCTTTTAGGAATAAAAATATTCAAGAAGCCTTAAAACATAAGATATTTTAACTTCTTTCACATATAAAATAAAGTAGTAATATCCACCATAATTTCCGCAAATATAAACAAACGTCAGCAAAGTGAAAAAATCTCATAAAACTTAAATTTCTTTTGCAAATTTAGTTTGGCCCCAGGGTATTTGGCAGTACCAAAGCAAAAATGTTCTCGAATGTTGAAAAGAGCTCTTCAAAGAGGGTAGTAAGCAAAAACACGCAGAAAAATGAAGGTATCTTGTTCTTTATGGGCACTCTTTAAAACGCTAGAAGGAAAACCTCTTTAAAATGGTGAAACATAATTCGTTGTGAGAACATTGACACTTTGAAAGGAATTCTAAGAAAGTCAACGGATCTCTGTGGTGAGTTTCTACTAAAATTGTTTGCAAACAGAAATTGGTGTATGTATGTGTCAAGGTGAGTTCACTACGAGCATTGTGTTCAGACACAGTGGTTGTAACTTCACGGAAATTTCAGAAATATTCATCCAAAGTTATAAGACTAACTTATTAGTTGTTTAAGGAATGAATGTTCTTAGTATTTAGCTGCTCACCTGTTGAACTTACCCTTTCTTGAACTTCTTGAACTTTTTCAGCCAGCAGGCTCTGAAAACAACCATCAGAATTATTAAACTAATATGGACAGGATTGTCTCAAAAAAATAAACAAACTCATTGAATTGGTTGAAAATAAACTCAGTCTAAATAATTTTTGATATTGCTTAATTAGAAGATTATAAGATACTTTATAACTAGGTAGTTAGGTACTATCTATCTACTTAATCAAATTTTATATAGCTTAGCAAAGTAGTTGAAATAGCCGTTCAATCAAACTTCAAGTTTTCTTACTTATTTTTTTACTTAGTAAATATCGTAGTCTTTGTTTATGACGCGGTTTTAAAAACAAACAAACCATAAAACCTTTTTGTTATTTTATTAGCACGGAACCTTTCCTTCGAAGCACCTCGTAAAGCCTCAATCGTGGTTACCCAGAATATTACCTGCCATTTGAATTCTTCACAGACACTGCAACAAACTTATTTGTTTACACAAAAATTTAATTTTAATGTTGTCTCTCAGGAATTTGTTACGTTATCGTCATGGAGGACAAAGTTATCGTGATGTACAAATATGTAATGCAGTGTTACTGTAATAGAAATAACTAGAACCGCAGAAATAGTCACTATCTAAAAGTGAAATAATTTTTCAAATCGGTACCACACTTTTTGAGATTAGAGTGTTTAATTAAAAACTAAAAAAACTTTACGCAGTACCTAAAATTAATCAAAGTAAAAAACCACGAAAAATTGTTTTTCTAAATGAAATAATGTCCTGTTACTATCTAAATATCAAACATTTTAAAATGCATCAAACTCACCAAAGATCTTATTTTATTAGACTTTATATTATTTACAAAAATTGCCCGCAAAGCAAGAAATTCTTTCGCTAATTACAAACTACCTCAAGGCATAAAATGAGTTAGGCATAAATTAATTTAGCTTACAGTTTATAAACTGTAAGCTAAATTAATTAGTTCGCCACGGCAAAGAAAATCAGGTACTTTGATAGTAAGATAGAATAAAGTATTAAAGCAGACTTATGTAATTCAGGTACATAATATTTTTAATTACAAACTGCTTTAAATATAATATTTTTAATTATAAAATTGTACATAGAACTTAGAATACTTTTTATTCATAAATTATTAGTGGATTAAACTAAAGAAAAAAGCTACTTGTAACTAAAATAAAAATGTTTTGTTATTTCGGAAACTGTCTAACCAAATGTTAGACTATACGAGGATTCCAAAATAATTAAAATAAAAAAAATTAAAATACTCGTTTCTCGTAACAAATGTTGCCATTTTACATAAATCAATTTGGTTATAAGTTCATATAAATGTAAGTATATCTATGTTATATTCATATGCGACTATTCATTTTATTCTGATTTATTACCTGGTTAAAAAAAATCAAAATTCTAGCCATGTCTGATAAATCGGTTTAACATTAAAAGTATCGTTGAATTGGATTTAGGTATATACATACATAATATGTACATTGTCATGTAGATTGAAGTTGATACCAGACTCATATTTGTGAAAAGCCAAAGTTATACAATAAATATTTTTATTACCATAGAACTAATAAATAATTTAAGGAGTGAATAAAATCAGAAGGATATCAAAGGATTGTATAAAATTATAATAATATTTGAGAATCCTCTGGTTATTACAAAAAATAACGACTTCAAAAATAATAACATACACTGAAGGTAGGTACACTTTACAAGATGTCTGATGGGTGCATACTCGTATTTCAAGGTGACTCTAAAATGTTTTATATCTATACATTTTCATGAAATTCAGTCTGCACAACGTCAACGTGATATTTATGATGATGGCAAAGATCTTTAGGTAGCTATAAAAGTTACATATTGAGAGACGCAATATCTAGGCAGAATCAGTAACAAATGTACTATCGGGGACACTCCAGCCTGACCACCACTAGGGTCCTTTTTAGGGCTCCGTACCCGAAGGGTAAAACGGGACCCTATTGTTTTCGCTCCTCTGTCCAGAGTCTCCGTCCATCCGTTCGTCCGTCCGTCCGTCACCAGGCTGTATCTCAAGAACCGTGATAGTTAGAGAGCTGAAATTTTCACAAATTATGTATTTTTGTTGCCGCTATAACAACAAATACTGAAAACTAGAATTGAATAAATATTTATTTTGGGGGGCTCCCATACAACAAACGTGATTTTTTTGTCCGTTTTATAGATAATCGTACGGAATCCTTCGTGCGCGAGTCCGACTCGCACTTGGCCGGTTTTTTACTTATTCATTAGAAAGAAAATCAATTTCTTGCTTTGACCTAATGACTTTAATAAACGATATTCTGATCTCCTAGAAGGTTAAATCTATTAAGGATTTTCTTTGAGTAGCGTCCTGTGATTGTGTGTCAAATGCAAAAATTCAGCAGTGGTCAGCTGGAAAAGTCGGCGATAGTACGCAAACTTTAACTATATAAATGTACTTAGACTCTGTGCATCAGAGAATACGTAAATCGGTATTGCGCCTGATCTTTCTCCGGTCGTGTCGGATTGCCGTCCCATCGGGCTATGAGAGTAAAGGAATAGTGAGTGCACCTGTGTCTGCGCAAATGCTTGTGCACTATAGTTAGTCCTGCGCAGTTGGCTGATCTAATCATATGAAAATATCGAAAACTACGTAGTAAGTCTAGTATGTGTATATGTTTTGTATTTAAGTATTTCGGTTTGTTCATCTGTCTCACTTTGATTCCAAAATAACTAAATTTAAATGTTTGGCAACCATATTGTTTAGGAACTGAGAAAATTATTCACTTGTTTTTTTCGGCTACGTGAGGCAAATCCTTGGGTATGTGAGTGAAACCACGGGCAACGGCTAGTAGGTATTTGTGTATAATCTAGAAACTTTTAGGTCCTCTAGGGTCCTCTTTGCTTACAACGTAGCTAAATATGAAACGAAAATGTTTTCAGATATAAACGAAATTCAAGTATAATGTGGACCAGTGGCAATATTTTAGTTTTAACTTACTGTGTTATATTATACGGCTAGAATTGTTTGATTATAAGTTATACTGAAAGCAAGTCTAAACTGTTGAGGGAAGTACTATTATTATCGGGTCATTCGTCATCTCGACACACTTAACTCATCACGAATGTGTCCACTTGGTGAAACTCAAAATTTTAACATTTATCATATCGTCAACTCGACACGTTAAGATTTTGATACGTGTCCAGTTAGTGAAACTTAAATTATACACTTTTATGTTTTCACCAACTCGACACGTTTTAGAATTTAACCCGATTTCAATTTCCTTATTATCTCTCACTACGGAAAGAGGTGTAAAATTATCTTCATCATCTAAAATTGTCGAAAAATATTCTTATCATGTCATCAGAAGGGAAGTGTGATAATCAAAATGTATGTAAATCAAATTATTTATGCTCTAATAAATTTTGCCCCTGAAGATTCCAGGCTTTGTGATTTGAGGAAAGTTTTCAATAAAGAGTAACGAACATAACTTTCGTATGTGTATTTTGATTAGCAATCTTTTCGAAGTTAAATTGTTAAAGTTAAATCTCATTATTAATGGAACAAGTCAATCATCAAAGAATGTTATTATAATACTAAGTGTTTCACGTGGATTCATTTGTTACATGAAGACACAACTTTCCTTCTTTTTTTCATTGGGCACTAATCAAATGGTGTGGTCTTGGTGGCCTAGTGGGCAAAGAACCAACGTCTCGAGTACGAGGGCGCGGGTTCGATCCCAGGTCAGGCAAGTACCAATGCAACTTTTCTAAGTTTGTATGTACTTTCTAAATCTTTCCACGAGGGTATGAAGGGCGCAGTAGTTTTTAATGGCGGTACATCTGAGCCGTTTGACGTATGTAGAGGTGTCAGACAAGGCTGCGTCTTAGCCCCTACCCTGTTTGGAATTTATTTCTCGCTGATATTACGTGCAGCTTTCGGCGACAACCAACAGGGTATCCATCTGCACACGAGGACAGACGGAAAGCTGTTTAATATCTCTCTCCTGAAATCTAAGAAAAACCGTAAGGATCTTTTCGTTGATAGTCTTCTCTTCGCTGATGACGCGGCCTTCGTGGCTAATTCCGCACAAGAGCTCCAGTCCATGGTGGATAAATTCTCGCACGCCTGCTCTTTGTTTGCCATGTCTATAAATCCCAAAAAAACAGTTGTGCTAGCACAAGGTGCTTCTACTACTCCGGCGATTTCACTCGATGGCACGCCGTTAAAAGTAGTAGACAAGTTCTGTTATTTAGGGTCGACTGTGTCGACCAATCTCTCGCTTAATGGCGAGATCGACATCCGCATCGGCAAGGCGGCAACCATGTTCGGGAAGCTAGGTACAAGGGTATGGTACAATAAGCACCTTACTACTAAGACCAAGATGGTTGTCTTTCAGGCTTCCATCTTAAGCATACTCTTGTACGGAGCTGAAACCTGGACATCGTATGCAAAACAAGAACGTCGTCTTAACTGCTTTTACATGCGTTGCTTACGAAAGATCTTGGGTATAACATGGCAAGACAGGATCACAAACGAGAGGGTTCTAGAAATTGCACAGCTGCCTAGTCTGACGGCACTCCTCAAACAGAGACGTCTGCGTTGGCTAGGGCATGTGCATAGGATGGAACCCTCTCGATTACCACGACGTGTTCTTCTTGGTGCAGTAGCGAATGCAAAAAGAGATGTTGGGAGGCCGTTGCTTCGTTTCAAAGACTGCATCAAGCGAGACATGGCAGCATTTAAAATCGACCACCGTGACTGGGAGAAGCTCGTGGAAAAACGTCCTGAATGGCGCAAACGTGTCGCAGAGGGTCGTAAATTTTGCGATGAAGCCTGGTTCGGAGTGCCTGCTGACAAGAGACAGAAAAGACATGAACATAGTTCGACACTAATGTCCAGTTACTTCTCTTGTCAAGCCTGTGGTAAGAAATGTCGCTCTCGTATCGGTCTGTTCAGTCACGAAAGGCGTTGTATCACAGACACCACCACATAAATCGTCTGCAATAGACGAAAAGGCCGTTGATTGATGTACTTTCTAAGTATATCTTAGACACCAATGACTGTGTTTCGGATAGCACGTTAAAGTGTAGGTCCCGGCTGTCATTGAACATCCTTGGCAGTCGTTACGGGTAGTCAGAAGCCAGTAAGTCTGACACCAGTCTAACGAAGGGGTATCGGGTTGCCCGGGTAACTGGGTTGAGGAGGTCAGATAGGCAGTCGCTTCTTGTAAAGCACTGGTACTCAGCTGAATCCGGTTAGACTGGAAGCCGACCCCAACATGCTTGGGAAAAGGCTCGGAGGGTGATGACTAATCAAATGACCTTTCCCGCTGTGGGTGCAGCGTGAAGGAGTGTCAGACTTTTACTGATTGAAACCCAACATGTGCCTTCTTAAACCCTTTCAGTACTAGGGCCGCGGTAACTCTTTGTAACAATCCCGCAGCCTCGGAGGAACAACTTTCCTCACCTCTAGGTATTTATTTTCTCACTGCAAATGTGATTTCTTCGAGTCCACAGTGACAGTAAAAGATGTAAGCGACAAAATGGTTTTGTAATTTTATTATTTAGAAATGATAATTTGATAAATATTCCTTCTACAATTTTAAAGACTACGAAAAAAGTTAAGAGGCTTAAATCGGTCCCGTTTGCCCATAATATGTGAATCTTTTTTTAAAAAGAGGTATGTTTTAGAGGTGTAGAGGTGTATATTTTTCTCTGTTAAAAAAGTTACCTAATCATGTTTTGAAAACTAACAAAATAAGGTTTTTATCATGAACTTTCAGGTAACCAAGTTGTATTTTGATCCGTTTTGTATTTACTGAGAAAAATTGAGATCATTGGTGCCAAAATTTCCAATGCGTCCTCTTAAATACTTGTTCAAGGCCGGATTGGCTATTTCAGAGTTTTGAAGTATTTCGTTACTTAAGTCAGTCATATTGATATTCAAGATAAATAAGCATTGAGTTCATAATAATACAATTTAATTTAAAAACATAGAGTAAAGTAATACAATACTAAAATTTAAAAAAGTCCTCGCCAGTTATCTTCTACGTTTCTTGCCATCAATGACGTACAAATGTTATTTATCGTAACAACCAACTCATTTTAAATTCAACATTAATTAACAGGACTCTAGTAGAACAATCAAGAACCTTTTTACTTTTGACCTGAACCAACAATCATATATTAATAATAATAGCAGTTGGCCTTTTTGAATATAAGTAGGTTAAAGTGCTTCTTTCTCAAATTGAATTCGAGACTGGGTATACAAAATTGTTATTACTTCTCAAATAAATCTCATTACTTACAAAACCTATTTCGATTAAACAAATATGTATAAAGCAATCGTAATATTGAAATACCTACTAATAAAAGTAAAATAAATCTTTGTTGTCTAGCTTCGACTAGTCTGGAACATTTTGGTACAGATTCGAAAATTATGCAAAATACAGTGCTGTGTGAAATTGATTGAAACACACTGCACTCAAAAATAAACAAAGTTATAATATATAAAGTGTATTGTCACAACGAAATAATTTGTTTGGTATGAAACACGTTGGTGCTATCTACATATACAATATGTTTATACAGTAGGTAATTGGACAGACTTTAATAAAATAAAATATTATTTGTACGTACATACATGTGTTTATAATCTGCCTAACGACTCAGGGAAGGCGTAATAAATTAGTGATGTATTTTTCAGTAGTTTAACAACAAAAAGATATTTTATTCCAACCTGAACTAAATTGTATAACTTTATTTATTTCACATTACCCAGGACTTTTATTTAAACTATTTATTGGATGTGTTGTTAAACTTTTGAGTAAATAAATTCTATTTATTTTTACCCACGACGGAACGGAGCAGGTATATGCGTTTAGGGTGAGAGATGTGCGTTTGTGTGTTTGTGTGTGCGTTTGTGCAAAGTAATGTTCCCACATATCTTCTAAACTAATGATCTGATTTTGATGCGGTTTTCAATAAAGGGTTTGTGTTCGATGAGTTCATGTTCTTAGATAGGTGTCATGGCTGTAACTCACTAGGGGGCGCCACAATATTAGTCCAAACAGCAAAGTAATGTTCCCACCTACCTTCTAAGCTAATGATCCGATTTTGATGCGGTTTTCAATAACGTTTTTGTGTTCAATGAGTTCATGTTCTTAGATAGGTGTCATGGCTGTAACTCACTAGGGGGCGCCACAATATTAGTGCAAAAGAGCAAAGTAATGTTCCCACCTACCTTCTAAACTAATGATCCGATTTTGATGCGGTTTTCAATAACGGTTTTGTGTTCGATGAGTTCATGTTCTTAGATAGGTGTCATAGCTATTAATCACTAGGGGGCGCCACAATATTAGTGCCAAACAATGTTACAATATAATCAAAACGTCCGATTACAATTCTGTTTTCATCAGCAATGTGTACGTGCTTAATGCATGTTCCCAAATAATAAAAATTACGCCTGTAACTCACTAGAGGGCGCTACAATATCGGTGCAAAATAATATTGCAATAACATATTATATAGACTATAATTCGTATATGTTCTCTAAAAAGTCTGAAATAAAATTAAGCAAAATTAAAAATTTTGAAAAAACCCCCGACGGTAAAAATCTTATTGAAAAATAATAAAATAACTCAAAACCCCCGACTTAACCCAATTATATAGGAATATCCTTATAATTGGGTTAAGTCAGGGGTTTTTTACCGTCGGGGGTTTTTTCAAAATTTTTATTTTTTATAAAATTGAGTCACCAGAGCGCTTGATAAAAGAATAAAACACGTAATTTTTATTAATATTTAGTTTGTTCTCGTCGTGTAACGGCCAATACTGAAACGCGCCTTTCTGAGAGCTAACAATTTTTCATATTTCTCTTTTAACTTACCCCTCAATCAAAGTAAGTTGGAGCATCTGTCAAAATATAACATCGAAATACACTCTTACTATGACAGAGAAAATCTAAGAAATTAATCAGATAGAATATTTATTAACAATTCATTTCGTAAGTAATTTATATATATTTCAAATTGAAAACTGATTTTGATGTATTGCAAAGTGACGGCATTCAGTATTGAAATAAGTTTACCGCGAAGTTTTTAATGAAATACAGAAATGAACTCACGTTATTGTCTGTGTCGTGGTAGCCTAGTGGGCAAAAAACCAACCTCTTGAGTATGGGGGCGCGGGTTCAATTCCAGGTCAGGCAAGTACAAATGCAACTTTTCTAAGTTTGTATGTACTTTCTAAGTATATCTTAGACACCAATGACTGTGTTTCGGATGGCACGTTAAACTGTAGGTCCCGGCTGTCATTGAACATCCTTGGCAGTCGTTACGGGTAGTCAGAAGCCAGTAAGTCTGACACCAGTCTAACCAAGGGGTATTGGGTTGCCCAGGTGACTGGGTCGAGGGGGTCAGATAGGGTAGTCGCTTGTAAAGTACTGGTACTCAGCTACACCCGGTTAGACTGGAAGCCGACCCCAACATAGTTTGGGAAAAGGCTCGGAGGACGATGATATTGTCTGTGTCAATAACAGCTACCTACTTGTGTTTAAAAGTATTTAATTACACAGTGTTAGATACTACTTTAATAAAACGTGCCAAGATGTAGACTGTGGTAAGGTGAATACCAAAACCTGTATATCAACGACTGGTTGTAACACCCACGCTGTTGTTACTCATTTCATTAAAACTTTTTGCACCTATGCAGTGATGATATTAAAATAACAATTTTATCGCAATTAATTCACTTGCGTATATCACATTAAATACTACGATATAGATTAGTGTAGGAATACAGAGAATTGTTAATAGGAACGTGGTAGGAACTTGGTGCTAAAAAGTTGAACAATAGAGACCTAACTGGATTGAAGTTCTGATGCTGGCGTCAAGCTTGAATAGAACAAACGAGTGTGGTCAGACGGTCAGACTTTCGCTGAAATGTCAGTAGAAACTACTGGAAACTGACAAATAAATGTCCTAGTGAACTAGTGGCTGGAATTTAAGCCAAAATTGGCGTTATGTACAGTCTACATTTACAACTTGATTTTGGTTTCAGACTTGCATGTATCATAAAACTGTCGGTAAACTTACTTTAAAAAAAGACTGAGTTGAGTTAACTCACGTGAAATATTGGAGTACATAAGAAAAAAGTTACTCAACCGAAAGGATTAGAAATTTTATATATATTTTTCGTAATACCAAAATATTTAGAGCATTTTTCAAACAAAATAGAAATGTCATGAACACAGTAAGAAAGGATATTAACTTGTTGATACTTACCAAAAAACACTTTGGAGATTTTAGTTTATAAACAACAAAAATATAATCACTAAGCCAAATAAAAGGAAATAGAAAAATATCTCCACAATTGTTAAGAAGAAAAATTACGCAATTTTATAAATGGAAATATAAAAAATGGTGCCTCCACAAATGTTTTATTTTCATTCAAAGTTTAGTAAATGTAAAACATTAATATCTGAAAACCAAGACTTGGATCCCTTAAGACTGCGGTTAACCTAACCAAGTTAGATTGACAGGGGACATTCTTGTCGAAACTAAGTTTTTATTTAAGAACACTAGAAGATTAGCCTCAAAACCTAGAAAGTTTTCATTCTATAACACAGTTACTTAGTTTAATTGGGGTTCCATAAATTTTTTAACATTGTAACTGTAACGTTGTTGTGCTGATACCTTTCATCGACCCTAACATTATGCATTCATATTGTTCAGAAATGAGATTAAGTTGCACTAAACATTTCCAGTCACAAAAAATTAACCTTAGGTATAACTTAGTATAATGTAGCTTTCTTAAGTAAGTACTTAAAAAGTAAAAACTTAAAACAATCAGTATCACAAAGAAAGATAGAAACATGCTAACGGTCTCTGCACACAGCGGGCGCGGCGCGGCGGGACGAGACGGCGACGCGACGCTGAGCAGTTGTAATGTACTAGATATTACGGACGACACCACACAGAGCGTCGCGTCGCGTCGCGTCGAGCGGGACGGGTCGGGCTGTGTGCAGAGACCTTAATAAATGTTGGTTTCTTTATTTCATTATATATTTTTTAAACATAGACAAATTACCCTTCATTAGAAGTGAGGAACTTTTTATGTATCTCATAGTTTCATGACAAGCCTTTGTATGTAGATCTGAGTTACAAAAGTGAAGCACCGTTTTTTAGCCATATAGGTACATATGCCAACATAATCAGAGGTCATCCACATAAGAGAATGCTCTTCATTGTCCTTCTACAACCATGTCAAGTAGGTATAATAAAGCCTCTTCTGTCACACCTCTTTCATATTACAACACAGCCTTCATAATGCTCTTTGTAATTTCATCCCCTCTATCAATTTCAAGGTAAGTTCAAATTACGAGGCAAAATGTACCTAAGTACTTAAAACGGAGAATTTATTTTTGCATAAATCTTACCTTAATCTGTTTAAAAACTTGTCTTAAAGTGTTGTTTAATTAAGTGTCTCCGATATCGCAGATTTAGGTTTGATAAAAAAAAAACTTTTAAAGGAAAGAGACTGTCATTTGTTTTTGATTGTCATTTAGATTTTTTCCTTAGTCACGTACTAATTTTCGATAAGATTTGTATCTTTGGATGGAAACTTATTATCAAAGCCGGTGTTAAGGCATTTAAAAGGTATAGGTTTAATGTGATACATAACTATGCATGAATATACCTCTCCGTTTGGAACTAAGGCCGGCTATGCACATGTGACTCCTTTGGTGTCAATCATTTACCATCAAGCTATCAGTCTACTCGTGTGCTCCTGACATGAAAAAGTTAATATCCTTTATTTTGAGCAGAAATAAAGAATGTTACTCGTGAAGTGAGGGTACGTAGATATTCCAAAGTATGGAAGGAGAAAACATGTTGCGCCGGTCCCAAATAAAATTGGGATAAGGGCAGGAGAATAATGATTTGAGTCAGGATGGTGATCCAGGCGACTATCAAACGTGTTTTTTCCTGAGTCATTAATGGAAAAGTATGTACAAAGTTATTTTATAGAACATACTAGCTTTTGCCCGCGACTTCGTTCGCGTGGAATAGTGACTTCCGGCAGATTTTTGGAACCATAAGCATTTGATTAACGCCATCTATCTACGGAGCATAGGAACAGCTCGACATTTGACCAATAGATGGCACTGTATGTCCGTAATATTTTTTTTTTATTTTTTGTAATAAAAACTATCCTATGTCCTTTCTCAAGTTTCAAACTATGTCTGTACCAAATTTCACACAAATCGGTTCAGTAGTTTAGGCGTGAAGAAAAGACAGACAGAAAGACAGACAGACAGACAGAGTTACTTTCACATTTATAATATTAGTTTGGATTTACTGCAGCAGTAAATTTTTATGAACAATTCTATTGGATCGTAACGATGCCAATAGCAAGTGAATCTAATGATGCCTATAACGCTTAAGAGCCTTTTATCTTATTTTCGCATTTTTTCGAATTTTGCTTCATAGATATTTCGTACTACAAATTTTCCGACTATATAACAATGGTAAAATCTTACTCTAAGTACTGTAACGTAGTTAGAAACTTTTTCATTTGTAAGGTTTTATTCGTTAGATATTTTTGATACTGACCGGGCAATCATTTCAAATGTATTCGATTTGTTCCATAGAATAAGTTTTTTATTGAAGTGTGTCACTTCACCCCTCGAGCCCAAACAATAAACGCAAAGCTGAAGTTATTTTGCAATCTTTTAATTAAATATCCTGAGATCCCCGGTTCCTAGCGCGCCACGCGCTACAATTTGGTGGAGGCGCCGACGCCAAAGCCCCTAAAAGTATAAAAGTATAAAGTTTTGGCTCACGCGAAAAAATTGGCGTGGTGACATGTCGAAGACGGGAAGAGAGAAGAGCCTGGAAGAATAAACCTGGGCCCGAGTCCTGGTAGAATATCGGAACAAGGATCATAAAAAGAGCTAAGTGGAATTTTATTTATTCAATGTAGAAAAATGTCCGAAGAGATAAAATTTTTCTCCGGAGTCGATGACATATCAGTCGATGACTTTCTTTTCGAATTTCGCACGATTGCGGCGATAAATAAATGGAAAGAAAACGATTTTGCACTACTACTAGGTGCGTATTTGCAAGGTCCCGCTCTTGCATTTTACAAATATAATTACGTCGATGGGATCGAATATAAGGCCATATGCGACAAATTAAGGGCAGAATTCCCTTGTAATGTAAATTATGTAGAAAAATTCTACAACGCTCGACAGGAGCAAAAAGAAGAACCGTTGTCATTTTATTATCGTCTGTGTGGCTTACAGACGAAAACAAATGTTACGGACGATGATATTTTTGTAAAAACTTATTTAAAAGGCCTTATTTTTAAGTATAAGACCATGTTAAGCTCACATATTTATGCAACCAAGTCTGAGCTGCGTGAAACGCTGATGCAAATGAGATATTTGTTCGGAAAAGAACAAAATCAAATTATCAATTTGCCTGTCATTCCACCGAGGAATGATGACAAGAAATTCTATGACAAGGAACATGAAAGAAATGCCCCTTGTTCACATGTTAATACACATAATGCTTTTAGTGTGGAGAAAGAAGCACCGCCCAGCAAAGATGTGGAGATGGAGCAGCATGATGAGGAGCAGCATGCGGAGCAGCCTGTGGAACTGCTTGCGATTGGATCGGAAGTAGAATATAAGTCTGGTGAGACCGGTCCAAATATTAATGTGTTGATTGCTCAACAGGAGTTCAGGGCGTTAGTTGATACAGGAGCATCGGTGTCCTGCATGTCCGAGAGATTGGCATTGCGACTGAAAATAAAGTATGAAAACTCGAGTTATACGGCTTCGTCAGTCTCTGGTGCACGATTAAATGTACTGGGCGAAACCTGTATTCACCTTTTGATAAATTCGTGTTTTTTCAGTCACAAATTTCTAATTATCAAAAATATTAAGCAAAATTTAATTCTTGGTAGAGATTTTCTTTGTAAAAATAATTGTTTGATAGATTTTTCCAAAAATCATTTAATTTTGAAAACGAGGTTTATTGCAAAATTTATTAAAACTGACATTTTAGGAAAAGATAGATTAGTGTCAAATAAGGGCTGACAGATAAGGGTCACCATAGTGATAAAAATAATGACAACACGACATGTGACATTGACGACAAATTAAATAAAATTAATTATATTTATTCTCAAAATAAACTGAAAGTCAATAATAATCGGAGAAAAGTTTCGCGAAAACGAAACAAACATGTTGTGTCGAAGTCTAGAAAGACTTCCTCGTCATCAAAGGTGATAAATAATAAGTGTGTAGGTTCTTGTTATTGTCATGGGAAAAATGTTAAGAAAAATAATGAATACCATTATTTTTATGCTTCAGAGGGGAGGATAGACACGCAGTATAAAAAACGTATTCCTCTGCGTGATATTAATAATAATTTAGTATTTTTAAATAAAAAGAATGTAATTAGAAAGTTAAATAATAGGAGATTTAGAGATATAGTTCATGTAAATAGATTAAAACCATTTAATGCTAGGTTGTAAATAATTATCTTGGTTATTATAGTATGGTTTTTCTTAAATTTATTTTATTATTACATGTTACCTGGAACGAGTTGTACGAGCATTGCCGATGAAGGGATAAGATAGTGAGCTACTCCATCTTCGTGAGAAGATGATGTCCACGGCAGAATTGCTTCATCTTCAATACGAAGGAAGATGAAGATAACCAATGTGGTCAAGCTTGTGTTATTTTTATAAGTTTTTTAACATTGCTCTGTAAATCTGATCCCAAAATTATTATTTGATTTGGTTTAGAAAATATTTGGATGGTGAATTGAGGATGAGATCAACTTCGCAATAAGGGGCATAGCCTCGCGAGGAGTGTTTGCTTGACACAATGGTTTCTGCCGAAGATTTATGATCCCTATATTTCATTTATTTATTATTTAATATTCCAAAATTTTTAAAAATAATTATTGGATAAGATTAAATTGATTAAATTCCCCTAGGTGAGAAACTTTGATAACGGTGACTTATCCCTTCATCTGACACGTTAGCGTCCGGCGAAGTTGTAAGTTGTCAATACAGAGTTTTTCTTCGATTGAAAAGTAATCCCTTCAGGACGGGTGTTCACTTTGAATATCCTTTGCTTTTAGCAACACGCCGCGCAACTTTTTCGCACGGTTTTTGTTGCGTGCGAGTTAATGCTAACGTGCGTTATTGTGGTGCAACATGGCACAATTAAATCATTGAATACGCATGTTATCGTTAACTATCCCATTGTAAGGGACGTGTTTTTGTTAACTCCGTGCATAGGTCAGTTTTCAGTTAGATGTAGGCAGGTAACATTTATATGATTGTCCGCCTATAGTTGCGCTTTTGTGATAAAGTTTCCACTTTATCCTAAGGGCGTAGCTCGTGTAACGTAGTTAGAAACTTTTTCATTTGTAAGGTTTTATTCGTTAGATATTTTTGATACTGACCGGGCAATCATTTCAAATGTATTCGATTTGTTCCATAGAATAAGTTTTTTATTGAAGTGTATCACTTCACCCCTCGAGCCCAAACAATAAACGCAAAGCTGAAGTTATTTTGCAATCTTTTAATTAAATATCCTGAGATCCCCGGTTCCTAGCGCGCCACGCGCTACAGTACGAACCAGTGATTTGAAAAATGCGTAATACTTTTAGTCCTTACCTAATCTATAATTGAAAAACCGAAAATAGCTCTGTCTGTATGTTACGCAGTTACGCTAAATTGCCTGAATTGATAGATTTGGGGTCGAAAAATGCTGGAGTGGAGACCACGAACTAGCAAGCGCAGCGTAGGACGTCCACCAACAAGGTGGACAGACGACCTTATAAAGGTCGCCGGAAGACGCTGGATGCAGGTCCACACAGCGTTGACTTCCACGTAGTGACCCCTGGGCAACGCCGCGCCTGACCACCGTAACGGAGTGGCAGGCCGGCGGCTAACGAACGCTGTGCGTCGAAACATCTTCAACAGTCTTGCGTTTTGATATTGTGGGTAGCAATGCCACGTCCTGTGAGGGCCGCCTCCGGGCGCTGTCTCCGCAAAGGCCCTTCTCAGGGCCAACCCAAAGGCCCTTCTCAGGGCCAATCTCGAGATGCTTCGGCATCAGAGACCAGCCGCGCACCATCCGCGGTCAGTCTCATGAGAGGTAGTGACCTCGTGTCGACCGACTTGTCCGACACGGAGTCACAAATGAGTGGAACGAGCGGCGTTGCAACCCGCCGTACGAGGAAGAGGGCTTTCCTCAAGCGGGGATCCGGAGGCTCTTCGGACGCAGCCGAGAAGCCCGCGAAGAGGGCGGTATTAGAAGCCGACGACCGGCGAGCCAGGGCCAGCCACGGCTCCTCCAGTGTCATTTACGCGGACCACTCCGTGGAGGAAATGGAGCGCATGGCTCTGGAGGATTCGACGGAGATCCTGGAGGTCGCCTCCAAGTCCTCCAACTTGAAGGGGACCTTCCAGAAGGCCCTAAAATGCCGGGCAGCGAGCTTGCTCGGCATTGTAAAGGAGTTGGCGCAGCGCACCACCTCCGATGAGACGCGGCAACTGCAGGCGAAGGTGGATCGCCTGCAGAAAGAGGTGTCCGCGCTGCACGCGCGCGTTGCCGATCCCACGACTCGGCCCGAGGGGACGTCGGAAGGTCCAGCAACGATGCCTGCCTCCTCTGACCTTGAGGATCTCATGCGTAAGGTCGTCATGGAGGAGAGAGCATTCACCAGGGCCTGTTTTGCCGGCATAGAGGACCGGCTCCTGCCGGAGACGCGGTTACGCCCTCCACTCGCGGCGGATAAAGCACCCGGACGGATGCCCATCGCACCGGGGCCCTCAACGGCTCCAGCCCAGTCGGAGCCCCAGGTCCTAAAGACCACCAAGGGCAAAGGAAAGGGCAAGAAGACCTCACTAGCCCCGACTACCCAGACGAACCCTCCCGAACCGGTGAGGGAAGACCCATTACTGCCCTCCACCACCCCTTCCAACCAGCCTTGGATTAAGGTGGTAGCGAGGAAGCGGAAGGGGAAAAAGTTGGCTCCCGAGCCCCCTGCAGTCAAGCCTGCCGCTTTAGAGGACAGGAGGAGGAAGCTCGCTCCTCCTCCAAGAACCGAAGCCGTGGTGATCACGTTGACCCCAGAGGCAGCGGAACGAGGGGAGACGTATGAGTCCGTGCTGCGGCGGGCTCGTACAAACGTCGACCCAGCAGAACTTGGGGCTGGCAGGATTACGTGCCGGAAGACCCAAACGGGGGCTCGTATCTTCGAGTTCTCGGGGGCTCAACGCGGCACCAAGGCGGACCTCTTTGCGACGAAGCTCCGAGAGGCTGTCGCGGACACGGCCAAGGTTGTGAGGGCGGTCAAGTGTGTGGCTCTAGAGGTGACCGACCTCGACGACTCGGTCACGCAAGAGGAGGTGGTGGCAGCGGTTGCGGCGGCGGGGGGCTGCGCCGTCACATCTGTCAAGAGCCGAGCCATTAGACCTGGCCGCAGGGGTATGGGCACTATGAGGTTAGAGTGCCCGGTCGTAGCTGCCAAGGCGGTTCTGGCTAAGGGCCGCTTCCCGGTCGGGTTTAGCTCGGGTGGGGTCCGAGTGCTTGAGGATGCGCCGATGCGCTGTTTTAAGTGCCTCGGCATCGGACACACCCGGCCTCTCTGCCCGTCCACTGCCGAGCGTGGGGAACTATGCTTCCGCTGCGGAAAAGAAGGGCACAGGTTGGTCAGCTGCGAAGCTGCCACCGCGCATTGCGCAGTATGCGCTGCCAGTGGTCGTCCATCTGACCACGTAATGGCGGGCAAGGAATGCCGACCGCCACTGAAGAAGGGCAAACTGCAGGCGCCGGTGCGGCCAGCTGCTGCCGCCACCTCTGAAACTCCAGTTCCAGTGCCGGCCACCGAGGGAAGCGCGATGAACACCGACTGATGGCTGGGCATCGACGACGTGTTCTTCAAGCGAACATCAACCACTGCAGAGCAGCCCAGAGCCTGCTGGTTCAAACCTTTGCAGAGTGGTTGGTGGACGTGGCGGTTGTCGCCGAGCCGTACTCTGTCCCTGGCAGCTGGCTGGGAGACGACAACGGCTCGGTTGCATTGGTAGCACGGTCTTCCACGGACTCCCCCCCCCTCTCACTCTTAGAGAGGGGACCGGGATACGTGGCTGCCGCGTGGGGTGACATAGCCCTTATAGGGGTGTATTTCTCCCCAAACCGCCCTCTCACGGACTTCGAGAACTTTCTCGAAGTCCTCGCCAGGGTGGCAAGCGGAGTGGTGCAGCACCGGGTGTTGGTCTTAGGCGACTTTAACGCCAAGTCGGCAATATGGGGTAACCCGACCACCAATGCCCGAGGACGAGAGGTGGAAACCTGGTCTGTGTCATCCGGTCTGTCCCTCCTGAATAGGGGAACAGTTCACACCTGCGTGCGGCGGCAGGGGGGCTCCATCGTGGACCTCGCCTTTGCATCCCCTTCTTTGGCGGCCTGTGTAGTGGACTGGCGGGTGGAGCTGGTGGAGACGCTGTCCGACCACCGATACGTGCGGTTCGATATTTCCATCCCGGACTCCCAGGGGACCCAGGAGGGTCGGTCGCACTTCCCACGGTGGGCGCTCTCCCGCCTAGACCGGGAGGCCGCCTCGGAGGCGGCTTTCGTCCAGGACTGGCTGTCTCCTCCTGTAGTAGTCCGGGATGTGGACGCCACAGCGGTCCAGTTAAGGGTCTCCCTGACCGAGGTGTGCAACTCTAGCATGCCTCGGTCTCATCGTCCGCCTCCTAGACGCGCCGTTTATTGGTGGTCGGAGGAGTTGGGGGATCTTCGGGCCGCTTGTGTGGCGGCCAGGCGGGCCTACACAAGAAGCCGGCGGCGGCGCCTTCGCGACCTCGACAACGAGGACCGCCTCTATGTAACCTACATAGAGGCCAAGTCGACGCTGACGGCGCAAATGGGCACAGCCCAGGATCGCGCAAGGGCGGAGATGCTTGAGGGCCTGGACATCGATCCCTTTGGGAGGCCCTACAAAGCGGCACGCAACAAACTGCGCCCGTACGGCCCCCCAGTTGCCGAAACCCTCGAGCCGTCGTTGCTGGATGGGGTGGTCCAGTCCCTGTTTCCGCGCAGGGACAACTTCACTCCACCAGTGATGAGCGCCCCGCAGGGTGCGGCTCCATCGGCCGAGGAGGTCCCTCCGGTTACGGAGGACGAGATAGAGAAGGCAGTTTTCTGCCTCAGGGGGAAAAAGACGGCCCCAGGTCCGGACGGCGTCCCCGCAAAGGTGGTGGCCATTGCCACCTCCCAGATGGGAGAAAGGTTTCGGGACCTCTTCAGTGCGTGCCTGACGTGTGAGAGGTTCCCAAAGCCATGGAAGGAGGGCCAATTGTGCCTTCTTCGGAAGGAAGGGCGGCCGGTGGACTCCCCATCGGCATACCGACCCATCGTTTTACTGGATGAGGTCGGTAAAATGTTCGAGAGGATCCTCGCTGCCCGTATCACCAGGCATCTGGGCACAATCGGCCCGGATCTAGCGGACGCTCAGTTCGGTTTTCGAGCTGAGCGTTCGACAGTTGATGCCCTGTCCCGACTCAAGGGCCAGGTGAGGGAGGCGA
Source organism: Helicoverpa assulta (assembly GCA_963856015.1). NCBI lineage: Eukaryota > Metazoa > Arthropoda > Insecta > Lepidoptera > Noctuidae > Helicoverpa > Helicoverpa assulta. Next base: position 11,243,115 of record CAWLCW010000023.1, read on the forward strand.
TGGATGCAGGAGAGGGACTGCTGGCTGTGTCATTCGACATAGCCAATGCCTTTAATTCAATTCCCCACTCCACCATACTGGAGGCCCTTCGCTTTCATGGGGTGCCTCCATATTTGCGGGGACTATTGGCGGACTACCTGAGGGACCGTACAGTCCTCCTTGTGGACAAGTCGGGCCAGCTCCGACGTTACGCCGTCGAGTCCGGTGTCCCACAGGGTTCAGTTCTAGGGCCACTTCTGTGGAACATCGGATTCGACTGGCTTTTGCGGGGCAACCTCCCACGTGGCACGTCTGTCATCTGCTATGCAGATGACACCCTTCTGACGGCCAGGGGGAGAAATTTTGGAGAGGCAGCCAGCTTGGCCTCGGCGGGCGGTTCTCAAGTGGTGGACAGAATCTCCCGCCTAGGGCTGACGGTGGCGCTGCACAAGACCGAGGCCGTATTCTTCCATGGCCCTCGGCAGCACCAACCGCCCGACGCCCATATCCATGTGGAGGGTGTCCGCATCGGGGTGCAGCCCCAGATGAAATATCTGGGCATAGTGCTCGACAGTAAGTGGTGCTTCAGAGCACACTTCGGCGGCCTGTCGACGCGCTTGATGAGGACCGCGGGCGCCCTCTCATGGCTCCTCCCGAACATCGGGAGACCCGGCGACCAATGCCGACGACTATACGCCGGCATACTCAAAAGTATGGCACTGTACGGGGCCCCAATCTGGGCAGACTCACTGTGCAGTAGGATGAACGCCGCTGCCATCCGCAGGCCACAAAGGGCCATTGCACAGCGGGTGTCGAGGGCGTACCGCACGGTGAGCTTCGCGGCGGCGTGCGTTCTGGCGGGAACTCCTCCCTGGGAGCTCGAGGCTTGGGTGCTCGCCAGAGTGTACGACTGGACGGCGGAGCAGAAGGCGCTAAGCCGGCGCCCAGACCCGACAGAAAAAGAAGAGGTGCGTGAGGAGGCAAGGGAGGCAATAACTCTGCACTGGGCCGAAGATCTTGCCTCGGCAGCGTACGGTCGCTGGACGCTGGATGCCATCGGGCCTGTCCTGAACGGATGGCTCGATCGGCGGCATGGGTGCCTTTCGATGCGTCTGGTGCAGGTGCTGTCCGGACATGGCTGCTTCGGATCGTACCTGCACCGGATTGGGAGGGAGGAGACCCCACAGTGTCACCACTGCGAAGCCACGGTGGATACGGCAGAGCACACACTCCAGGTGTGCCCATCGTGGGCAGAACCCCGCCGCGCCCTGATGGCAGTAGTCGGGAACGACCTCTCGCTCTCCAGCGTGGTTGCTGCCATGCTGGGAGGTGAAGAGACATGGGAAGCGGTAGCCTCCTTCTGTGAAGACGTCATGTCCCAGAAGGAAGCTGCGGAGCGCACGCGGGAGAACGATCCTCTCGCGGTGCCGCTCCGTAGACGAAGAAGGGGCAGAAGACGGCGAATACGACACCCGTCCCCATCCGCCCTGGGGGGTGATCAGCGGGCGACAGGCGCGGGGGCGCCACCGCCTGTATCACAAGGATCAACCCCTGCGCTCCGGCCATTATAAGGACCCTTCCCCACTAGGGGGAGGAATGAGGGGCCTGCCGTAAGGCGGGCAATCGCCGGTGGGGAACTGGATGCCATAGATTCCCAGACCCCCTCCACTCAGGCGAGGTCGGAGTGCCGCTGGGCCTTTTTAGTGGGTATACCGGGAACGTCTTTACCCGTCCCCCGACGGGAAGGGGATGCGTAATAGCATTTTTAGCCCAGCGACAACAAAAAAAAAAAAAAAAAAAAAAAGGTCCAACAGGTATCTGTAGAGATCTAAGGGGGAGGCCTATGTTCAGCAGTGGACGTCCTATGGCTGTGATGATGGTGATAATAGTGATGATGATGATGATAGAGAAAAAAATCGGCACAGAGACAGGATACTTTCATATGTTTTTTATTTGAAAGATAGGATGTAAGAGACACCGCTTCTATTTTATACTTAGACACTATGGACAGCTCCTGTCGATAGCCTCACAGCAATTTACGGCAATGCAACTTTAGAACATCATTTTACTTAAGGATTTCTTCATCTTCATTAAAAGCAAGTAATCGTTAATTTCGTCATAAATAGGTAGTCAAGTCACCCAAATCAATTATTATTTTTATTGGCTGTCACTTTAACATCCTTTGGAGGCCTGAAGGGTAGTCATCTTGAACTGACTTTATCTTTGACTGGTACTCGGCTACGTCTAGGTAAACTCTAACCGATCCAAATATAGTTAGTTAATATAGTTAGCTCATAAAAGGGTACCTATATACTTTTTTGGATAGAAAAGTGAAAGATGAGTCACTTTTATACAATAGGAAATAAACGCTTCTACGGGACATTTCGCTATAAGATTGAACCTAGATACAAGAGCACTTATAATCAGTGAATACTGCTATCGTGACCTGAATCATGGGAAAAAATCACGATATCGTGTCGATAAGAAGATGCACATTTAATGTGCCTTTCATACAGTTTCTCACGGATGCTACATGTGCTTGCATGCCAATTTACTCTGACATATTGTAGAATACTCAATGACTTTTAACCGACTTAAAAAAAATAAGTATGGATGTATTTTATCTCGCGTTTGGCTGAATCGATTTTGATACTGTTTTTGTCCAGACTTGGGAGGTTTTAGGTATATTATTAAAGTTGATTTTTTTTTCAAGCTTTGGATTTGAAAATGTATGGTATCTAAATAATAATGATAGTGCTTTTAATTTTATACTAGATACATCTTTATTTATACTTAAGTCTAGAGTCACTTACTGTATTACAACTTTCAACTATATTGCTAAGTCCTTAAAATTGAAGATCGTTTAACAAAATTTCGACGATAAAATGCTCTGTAAATATTAAAAGTCTTTATTAAGGCTCATGACAGGTAATTGTAAATTGAAAGTAAAAATTACGACACCCACTTTTCAAATTAAGTGAAACGTATTTTATAGTTTCACTTTCATTAATGAACACAATAATAAATACTTGATCCATACCCATATTTATAAATGAAATGGGAACAAACACGTGACATTTTTGACAAGTGTTAAGCATTCTCATAAAATGTTTTAAGAGGCAACAAGAGGACCCATTCGGCAAGCCTAGTTTAACACAAAAAAAATTGTGTTAAACTATGAAAAGTAAATGAATACTTATTTTTTTCGTAAATACTTACTTAAATTCATAGAAAAACCCATGTTTATGAACATAGCAAAATACTAAAGAAGAAGTATGGTCCTGTAGAAACATTAAGTATTAGGCATTTAGAAAATGACTTAATTTAAATCCATAAAAATTACTAACAAAATAAAGCTTTTTCTATTATTGCTGGTAATTTGTTCGCTTCTAATAGCATAGTATTACTAAGGTATGCGTACGCGCTTGTGAATTAAACAAGGTCGTGACAACCGCTTCTAAGGGCTTTCCCACAACTTCTACGAGTCAATGGAATCATTAATAAATCACAGATGAAATAAAACTTTGATTTGAACTTTAAAATGCCTATAGATAACATAATGATTAGACAGTATGCAAGCACAAAAACATTGCGGTCCTCAAGAATTTATATCAAAATACAAATCACTTGGTCTATACTGCCAGATCAAAATCAACTCCTCTACTGTATGTATAAAGTGCTTTTTAGCTTGAATGAGGGCTGTAGTGATTTCAAAGAGGGGGAAATGAGGCTCTTGCGCTCGCGCAGCCAGTGTGACGCGAGCGTTGGCGCGCTACGACCGAACAGTTTTAACGGTTTACAAACTACTAAATCGATACAGAACTGCTTTCGAGTGAAAGTGCCAGGATGTTGTGATCCACGTGCAGTGTTAAGTGTACAATTGATTGGAATAGTGCGATAACCAAAATCGATTAGCAAGTTAACACAGTGATCGAGCATCGAGACATCGGATGACGCTACGGTAGGTCAAGTGGTTCCGTACATACAACTAAGTATCTTTTTATGTACATTCGCGGAGAGAAAACGTTGTTCGTCAGTCTGTCGAGTGATTTTTGCACGGCAACTATTATAGGAATGTTGGTTTGCGAAACTGGTCAACTGTTCGTCATTTAATTTATGAAATATGGTGGACATGTGCACGCTAATTTGATATTTCCGTATAAGGAATACGGTTGATTGTTCTTTTGTACGAGTTTTTGTTTTGAATTTGGTTTGTTGCTACCTGGTGTTTTGAATTCGATTTTAAAGAGTCATTGACATTTGTAATTTGCAATTTTACTTATCAGATCTTCATACTCACCATGAAATCGCCTACGCACTCCTTATTTAGTCACTCATAGTAGACATCAACATTTTGAAAGTATTGTTACAGCGAGCAATGAGTACTTAATACACAAATGTCAAATAACATTGCAATATTTTTTAAGGTCATAGAGCAAATCTTATAAAGTAACCTTCATAGAACTATTAATCAGACCCCAAGTTTACATACTTATAGAGGTACTTCAGTTAGGTTTATTTAATGAATCATCAATTGTCAGAAACTACTTACAGAATTTTATTTTATTTTAATTTCATGTGTGCTTACTAACTTCATCTGTTTTATTTTGCAACTAGCTTCTGCCAGCGGTTTCACCCGCATCCCGTGGGAACTACTTCCCGTACCGGGATAAAAAGCCTATAGCCTTCCTCGATAAATGGGCTATCTAACACTGAAAGAATTTTTCAAATCGGACCAGTAGTTCCTGAGATTAGCGCGTTCAAACAAACAAACAAACTCTTCAGCTTTATAATATTAGTATAGATAGAAATTCACTAGATTATTATCAATATATATTCCACGAAAGGTTAGTAAATTAACGTATAACAAGTTAAAACTACAACATTGTTAGCAACTATGTTATTTAACAAATATTATTATCAAAATATTATCTTTTTTGTCCCAAAAAAGTAATACATTTTACACGATTCGCTTTGAGTGTGACATAGCAAAAAATTAGATACCCAGTTAGCGACACGAAGTCATAATTTCAAAGGGTCACTTTCATGTTTTTTGGTACATGACAAGCAATATATTAAAAAACTTTTGAGGTAGCAAATGTAAATTCTAATTAACGCTTTCCGTATCTTTGTGAAAATCTACAAAAAAAATAATGTTTTCTCTTTTTAGTATTTTGTCCACTGTTTTTTGTCGTTTGACCACGGGGCAAACATTTTGTAATGAACACTTAGGGAAACAACGAAATATTTTTCATATAATTTTGTATCATTGTTCCTTAATTTTCAATACAATATTGGAAAGCATATTTACGTTAGGTATAGAATATTAAAACTTTTTCCTGAATTTTTTTCTGTTAAGAGTTCACTATGAAATGCACGGTTGGAGTCACAATATCAATAATTGACTTTCAACATACGTCAATACCGATGATATCATAGTTTTTAACTGGTTTCCAAACCAAAAATTGCATGTATTTGAGGATAAAACCTGCAACTCATTGCTCTGATGAATGGAGCCAGGTTCTTAATTTAAAAAAATCGATACAAACTTACATACCCTTTATATGTGTGTACCGATTATCGGTACCTTGAGAAAGTTGTAAGCAAAAATTGCAATGTCATAACCTTTACGATTTTTAAACAGTAATAAGCTACTCATTTCTATAAGCACGTTATGAAGTAAGTTACTTAAAAAACAGTTCATCATCGGTCCATCTACAAGAAATAATTAGACGTAAGTTTTTCGCCAAATAACTTAGCTCCGCCAAGATTGGCTAATAGTAACCCCAGGAAAATCAAAATGTACAAGCAAAACACTACAACTATCGTCAACTGTGTCAATTTTTTAGACATTATAAAATCTTTAAAGTGATAAAATGATTGGATTAGGCCATACAGGCCGACATTATCAACAAATAGTTACTACTTACACTAGGTAGGTATAAATTGCTTTGTTGGTCTAGCTGTCGCAAGCCCGGCTGCTACATCTGTAATGCCATCATTAATCACTATTACTGCACCTGGTCACTTTCATAAATTTCCCTTCAAATCCATCAGGAACGATAAGAGCAAATGTCGAATAATCTGAAGATACAAATTGTAAGTCCTGACTGCAGATAATTTGCTTGAAAACAAGTAGTACATGATAACTGTCTGACAATTTCGAAATTGTCACGATATCGTGAGTTAGCACCACAAAATAGTTGAAGGCTTGATTATATTAAGTTCACTAGCTTCTGCTAGCTGTTCCACTCGTGTCCCGTGGGAACTAAGGTCTCGAATAAAAATAAACTTATAACCTTCTTTTGATATATAGACTGTCTGATACTGAAATATTAGATTAGCCTTATAACCAATTTTTCAGTTTGGTACACAAATAATCTAGACTCTATTAAAGATAGGCAATTTTTTCTAGGTTCGTACGCAAGTGAAACCGCGAGGAACGGTATGAAATAGAGGTAGTATTTTACTAGTAAGTATCGTGTTTTTTTTTTCCAATATCTAAACATATAATTATACAAACATACATGACCTTATAAAAATACAACAGCCCTTTCAAACATTTATTACCAACAAGATGCATATTATTAGGGTTAGGACCTAATTGGGACAGCCCATTATCATTATAGATCCGCCATTTTCTTCAAGCTGTGGGCCAATCGATCGACGATCCGGGATCATCGCTCTACCTTGCTGAATCGGCGATTTGCATACAAAATGCTTGTTTTTTTGCTTAGAAGCAACTATGCTGGGTGCTTTTTTTGCCAAGCAGTTTCCGTCATTTCTACTTGCCTGATAGAATTAGTTCAAGTACTATTAACAAGCGGATATTACTCTAACTATACACCTCTCCTAACACTTGATTTTTACCTCTCTTTACCTACACTAGATTTTTACTTAAATTGTTTCAGTCGATTGGTCCAAAAAAGGGGGAGTAGGATACTTAAGCTAATGTATCATTAAAACTGATTACTTATCTAGACACACGGGTGTGTGTCCGCCAAGTTCGAGCAAAAAAAGCGACACACCGGCCGTGGGTTATATTACACGAACCATTTCGGGCCAAATTCGACCCCCCTGTAACTCAAAATCTATTTTATTTACGCATATCAAATTTCTAGTATCTGTTGAGACCCCCTCACTTATCTAAAATACAAAATTTCATTAAAATACCTATTGTAGGTCTTGAGATATTAACGTCAGAAAATCGCTATTTTTACTATACACTCACTGACTCACTCACTCATCAAAAACCTAGACCACTTCCAATGGTCGTATTGACTTGAAATTTGACATGGAGGTAGGTCTTTATGTCAAGGTAAAGGAAAAAATCTGAAAATGGCCAAGTGTGAGTCGGTTTCAAAATAATGAATGTGGATCCACGAACATAATATATGATAACATGTCATGTCAGTCAGTTAGTAAATCTAGTCCATTTAGTTATTCTAGTTCATTTAGTTATTCTAGTTCATTTCTTTGTAAGAAGCATAGTGCATATTCAAAAATCTGAAAGATAGTATAAATGAGACATTTTCTTAACTAACTTAATCATAAAAAAAAATAAAATAAACAACCTTACAAAAATAAATGAAATCCCACCCAAAACAAAAATGTGAAAGACTGCCAAGTTCGATAATATGGGAATGCTTCGCCTATAAAAGAAGTGAGATCTGAATAAGTACCAAGTTCCATACACATACCTCAGTTAAAAATAGTTACTTTTTAATGATGTTACTTGGCAAGTTTTAATAGAAAATTAAATACTTGATTCCCTGCGTTTAGTAGGTTTTTTAACAAGGTGTGTGAAAACTTGCCAAGTAACATCATTAAAAAGTAACTATTTTTAACTGAGGTATGTGTATGGAACTTGGTACTTATTCAGATCTCACTTCTTTTATAGGCGAAGCATTCCCATATTATCGAACTTCGCAGTCTTTCACATTTTTGTTTTGGGTGGGTTTTATTACTAACTGTGTGCCATGCTGGGTCTGCGGGATTGGTCGCGCGAGCTACCGCGGCCCTGATCAGTAAAAGTCTGACATTTACCCCGCTGCACCTAAATAAATGATTTGGTGGTTTCTTACCTCAAAATCTGTTTTTCTAATTATAGGATTATTTGTCCTAATTTGTTCATCAGGAGTTTCGTTCCTTCCTTGTCAGTTATTTTTGAACCCCTTGTATTAGTGAACCCCGGTAAAGGCTCTGAATATATTAAATAGAGGTACGGTTGATGGCGACAGGAACCTCTCTTATTACAAGGAACCTCAAAGTAACATCTGCCAAATGAGGGTGAACATGCAATTTGGGACACCTTCATAATATAGTAGTTGATTTATCGCAACTACTAATTTAATCTCACCCTTTGCCTAAACCTTCGGGTAAAATAGCGGCGATTTATGACATGTTACATAAGTACATAGTGACGTCATATTGTGCGTCATTCAATCGAAAGGACGCAGGAAATTGGCAAAATTGTTGATATACATTAAACCTCTTCGAGTCATTATTTTAATGTTTATATGGTGATAAATAACATTATAATTGGTAGTTAGGGATATAGGTATGGCAGGATATGGTGATGGTATCGTTACAAGAAATTAGGTAAATCCGGTATGGGTTGTTTATTTACAAACTATTTAATTTTAATAGCATTGCTATGAACTAACTCGTACGTCAATAACCGCAATAGTCGATCAACCAAGGCCCTTCTTGCCACGAATATGATCTATGACATATCGAAACTCTGCCGTGACAGAAATAGTGAGTCAATACATGCAAAACATTGAAATGAAACTGCTATAGACTGAAAGTTGACCCCAAAATAGTAAAAAAATTGACCCCAAAATAGTAATTGAGAACCTCCTCCTTTTTGGGAAGTCGGTAAGAAAGATTCAGCAATGGACAATTGACATACACTTAAGCACAGATACGTGAAGCTTTACAAAAATGATAACCTCCAACATATTTCGCAAATCAACCATTTGCCATTTAGGAGGTCCAACAAAAACGAAACGAATATTGTATACAAAGTACACTTGTCTTCCGTGTTTAAGATGAAGGTTAAATCCGTGTAGAAGGGATTATTGTAGTACAAGTAACTTTTGTTGCTGCAGTAACGGACAAGGCCGTTGAGACCGCGTCCGCTAGCAAAATTTGAAAGGACGAACTGGTAATGGTAAGTTATAATTCTGTGCGTCATTATATGTGTTATATAATTTGGGTCTCTTGTTGTAGGTAATTTTAGTGAATAGAACCCGGGGCTTGAGATGGAATAGGGTAAATGAGTAGTGTTATTAATACGAGTATTCATTGCATTGTTATGGGCAGGTGTCGAAGTTCCCGTAGTTTCCCCATATCTAGTCTATTAGCATCCTACCACAATAACCCAAGTAGTTTCATAGTACTCAAGCTATAGTTTCGCACAGAACCGAGGATGGTCCTTGGGTACACTTTTATAGTGTATGCAGTCTAATCGTCAGTTATGTCTCACCATTTTCATTAAAGTTGTCTCATCAGGACTGCCGCGTGTTGGCTTCGGCCCCACGTTTGCCTTCCGAAAATCCGGGACTTTATGGCTCCGTGATCTGTTAGAGACATATCAAGCTAAAGTGGGTCTCGTTAAACGTCTGGATCAAGTGTTTGATGCAGCGAGCTGTACTTCTGAATACGGCACTTATTCTCAAAAGGTTTCACTATGGAGGTTAAATAAATGAACAATACATAAAAAAAACACAATATTTCGGTAATTTTTTACTTCATCATGTTTGTGCTTTCTTTTGTCAGCGGTTTCCGTCCTTAGCGAATTTGTTGCTGTTCTTGAACTATATATAAATAGAGGAGAGAAACGTCTCCTGAGGCTCATCAATCTCAATGTATTAAATGCTTCAGTCATGTTAGCGCAGAAGGGCAGTAAACAAACTTCTTACTCATCATAGTTAAGATTGAATCCAATAACTTAAGTATGGGATTAGTTCTATGTACAGTATATACTGATACTGAGAGTTTCTTTGCTCAAACGCACTAATCTCAGTAACAACTAAACCATTTTGAAAAATTATGCAAATGTTATGCCTTAGCCCATTGAAGGAGGAAGGATATACCTAGACTATATATTTTCATCCAGAAGCGTGGACTGGTTGTTACGGGAGTCGAGTGAAACGCATAAAAATTTGTATAAAAGTACTAGGTTCAAAATGTTCTCTTCTGGACCAAAATTGTTGGCAAGTATCACCAACAACAAATATTGACAATTAATTACTCGGGGGCGTCGTGCTGTGACACGAAAATTTTCGTCGATAAAATATACATATGGAAATTGTTTACAGTCATGAGCACAAATTAACAGATTTCGCCAACATTGCCAATCAAAAATTTCTCGTGTATCGATAATGACTCGCGTTCTCGTTTCATTGCGTATTATTTTAATTTGAATATCGAAAACAGGAAAATTCCTTAGTCGAACAACGTGATAATCCATTTTCTGTAAAGCGTATGAATCAAAATACTATATTATAATATTTCAGGTAATCCGTTTCGTTACGGTTTCATACCTATGAAATATTATGGTATCATTTTTATGTTCCCACACAACAGGATAAAAATGCTTTAGGTAAGCTTACCTATATTGCTACCAAGTTTCATAAAAATCTAAATTAATACCGACCTTAAACTGATTGATGAAAAACAAATTAAATTACATCAAAAACTTTCTTCCATCATTAACAAAATACATACCCAATGGCAATAAATAATCCTAATAAATACTACGAACGGAAGGCGAGCAACATTCCTATGTAGTCAGTTATCTGTGCGGCATTCCCGCTTCCGAATGACACGTACTGAGCTATTGAGCAGGTTTGAAGACGAGTTAGGCTGTGATTTTGAGATTTTGTGGGCGGGTAATGTTAAGTATATTATAAAGCTAGGGAGTTTGTTGGGAATGGGATAATCTGGGATGTGTGTGTCAATGGGAAGATTGGGATGATTTGAACAAAATAATTCAGAGTTAGATAGCCTATTTATAGAGGAGGAAATTTTTATCCGCGTGCGTGAAGTAGTTCTCACAGACGCGGGTGATGCCGCTAGTGGGAACTTGTACGTAGTACTAAGTATAATCTTCTAATACCTTTAGGGTCAAAATTTACTTTTCTTGTACTTACTTTTCTTTTTCTTTCTTCATTTGTTACAAATAGCTTTGCCAAATCTTCTCGACGATGCAAAAAACGCATTATACGCAGATAATTTTGAATAAAACATCTATTAAGTAAAAAAAACTATTAAGTGAAATTTAAATCACCATTTATACTAAATGCACTGTGGTTTAACACTGACTAATGATCGAGACAAAATTATCAAACCTGATTTAATTTTAGATTTGTATAATTTACAAAGATATAAGAAAAAAATCTATCTGACTTTAATGCATGGTTAAACATTTAACAATATACGCGTCTAGACTGGTTTAATCGCAAATTCAAGCATCCATTTCTCAAAACTATTTCTATTACGCTTTCTGACAATTGAGACTAAACGTTCACGTGTCTGCTTTGTTTTATTTAAATGTTTCTGCTAACCATTCGGGAGTTTTAATCCAACTTTAAAAACATACTCAAGTACCTATCTACAAGAAACTACAAGAAACGATTGGAAAACCCAGACGTTGTTATTTTCTAAGGATGCAGTTTTTGACAAAGGCTAGTTTTTATTTTTTGGTCGGAAATTCAGAACATTTTAGAACATTATACCTACCTTATTCGAATTACATACATAAATGTCAAATTATTAAAGTAGTCCGTACTTACCCGCTACTACACGCAGAATCTATTTATAGGGACTTGACTGTGATCTTGACCTAATGTATTGTATTCACAAAACAATTTTACGAATAAAAACCTGTCACACACAACACATCAACCTTTTTTACATCCCAACTACACACATCTTCATACGAGCACAAAAAACCAGCCAATTTCGAAATAAGAACATCCATCTTTACAATGCAGTTGGCACTGCACCTGTCTTGTGGAGGTGACCCAGAAAAACGTGCATCACAACACTACGACTTTTTGTTTCTCACTAAAATGTACGATAAGGGTTTATGCAGACCGGCGGCGGCGTATGAAACGTCTGAGGATTTAATTTCCAATTCTTTATCAAATAACTCTTTGTGCGGTTTCGTCCGCATACTGGGGGAATAGATAACTCCCATAAAAACGTAAAAAAAAAAAAAACAAATTCTGCCTTTCCAATTTTCTTTAAAACAGTTTTCTCCTCATTGCTCTGTTCCCAGTTGTGCATGAAGTCGACGCAATATGTTTTAATCATGGAGAACACCATTGTAACTGATCGTTTAGGTATTTGTATGTTTTGGGTTTGAGTAAGGCTCTTGACCTACCTGCATTATGGCATCTCCACTCATCTTTCCTTACTCGGTAGTTTTAGACTTCTATTCAAAATTACTGTAATTGAAACTCAATAAAAATTAACACCTGCCTTAAACACGAGCTAAACAGATCGATTTAAATAAATATTTAATTGATAAATTAAAATTCGTCTGCCATTCCGATCGCCCGTCTACACAAGCCATAATAATCTGTAGGCTCCGTTTATCGGCAACCGTCTTTATACAACCGTACTGAGAACATAATAAATATGTATGTATATCTTAGCAAAGCAAGCCGACGATAAAGAAAATCTTCAATGATTGATGAGCCAAGCTGTTCCTAGAAAACCATAAGTAGAAAATTCCAAAAGAATTATTTTGTAACATATTTTATTTTTTCTCTGATCCCAACATATGAACTTGGGAAATATGTGTAAGTAGATATTTTTTTTATAAATAATATGTATAAAAATATTTGAAATCCTAGAAATACAAGGCAACACCTGGGAATTAACCACACTGAATTAGCATTTCCAAAGAAATACTCGATTCTATAATTAGATCTAGCTATGAATATTTATACAATCGATAGATTTTAGAAAGTTTAGAGAAATCTGATTCGATTTAATTTGAGATAATCATATAGGTGACAACTGAAGCGTAACTAATGCTTAATCAGGCTTGCATTTGAGATAATAATCGGAATATTGAATCGATAAACAAATATCGATTAGTTAATAAATCGATTATGATTGTTCGCGGCTTCACATTTGAAATACGATGATGAATTGAGATGCAATCTTTAAGTACATAAAGTGATCACGTTTTATGACAACGTGCGATTAGTAAAATAAATAATGTCCTCGGCACTGTTTGTACTATGAGTATGATGTCCTCAAACAGAGACATACAGGTTTGCTTCTAGAGAAAAATAGTATGGTTCTCATGGTATTTTACATGCAAACATTATTGTAGAGCGTTCTTAAAGGTACTTAATTAAAGATTCAATTTAAACTAATATTAAATCTAAAGATTCTGTCTCTTTTTATCCGTTTTGCGAAGTGCTTCCCACGGGACGCGGGTGAAACCGCTGGCGGAAGCTAGTAATTCATTCACATAAAGTTACAACAGTTTATAAGGTAGATAACTCAGAAATGATGAAAGGTTAATTTAAGTTTGTATTTTCCAATATCTTAGGCGCAACTGACTAACGGTGAAGGGAAATATCGTAATGAAATTTCAAACATACCGGTTTTCCCCAAGGATTAGGCAAAAATATTTGTTAGGTAATAAAATACACCCACGATCATCAGTTAGTGTCTAGACCTATTAGATTTTATTTAGAGCAGTTGATTGCAATAGTAATCAACTGGAAACAGCAATGTCAAACTGTATTAGGGACATTCAAATTTAAAAATAACTGGAGCTTAGGACGCCCACTACTGCTATTATATAGGTACAGTTTTGGTTCTTCTAACTTACCCTTGCAAGTGAAATTCAGAAATCGTTTATTTAAATTCTTACCGAACATCAAAACAAAAGAGAGTCCCTAAAACGCCCACTCTTCACCATTTTAAGAAGTAGTCTAGTACAAAGGTATATTTTTGCTGGAAAGAAGAAGCAGTAGGTACAACCAACTCCACAGCAACGTCAGCAACACATGTTTGTCTGCTAGGGTCGAAGAACTTGATTTCTACAACAAAAAGTTTTTGTTGTAGAAATCAAGTTGGCAATACGTCGTCACTAAAATTGACGTTTGCGTGAACATGTAATACGATCTACGTAGAAAGCTAATAGTCACTACAAAATGACAATGATATTTGGTTTCCTCATTTCTTATTCCTTCAATTCTTAGTTTGATAAACTACCTGTGATGGTTTCTAGTACAGTTATAAAACCGTTCCATATCTTAGGGTTTGTACTTTTTTATACAATACAATCCATAAATTATTTAAAATTCATTGATTAAATCAACGTCGATAAATATCTTGATACTTATACGCTTCGCTAAGCCAACGTAAACTAATTGAGTTTTTATACAAACAGATTATCAGCATACAAAGTATTCATTTTGAGCATTAAGTTTTTCATGATCTTTCATAAGTTGTTACTTTAATTCAAACCACTTTTCTATGATAATTTCAGCACACAACTGAGATTAATTGTGAAAATGCAAATAAATATTTATGTGTGTTTCATAAAAATATAACTTTAGTCAACTGAATTTAAATAAATAAATATGTATAGTGTTTTAGTTCAAATATTTTTGCTTTCAACAGAATATCAATTTGTTATTTGTAGATATTAAAATCTAGATTAGAATAGGCTGTGACAAAAATATAAATCAGATTAAGTTTTAAAAAATGCAGCTCGTTTACGGCAAACGTTTGTGTGGTTATAAACAAAACACAAATACATATGTAAAAAAAACGATTTCTAATAGAGTCAAAAGAGTCCTAAAATAAATAGGTAGATACTTGATGCTATAGTTCTATCCTGTAAACTTTCCCCAGCTTTTTCTTTTAATCTCCTTTTCCTTGCTATTGGTTGGGGTCGGCTTCCAGTCACACCGCATGCAGCTTCTTCTTCTTTCGTGTCGATGACATGTCTTATAGTGAGACTACACTTTGTCAGCCCAATATGCCGCCACAGCGAGAGCACGGCCGGATGCACTCATGAGGTCCTGTCGCGAGCAAGTTTCAGGGCACAGTGGACATGCGATGAGGTGGGACATGGTCTGCATAGCAGCCCCGCACTCGCACCCAAGGTCCTCCCCGCCCGTGAAACCCCACCTGGACCGA
Source organism: Helicoverpa assulta (assembly GCA_963856015.1). Taxonomy (NCBI): domain Eukaryota; kingdom Metazoa; phylum Arthropoda; class Insecta; order Lepidoptera; family Noctuidae; genus Helicoverpa; species Helicoverpa assulta. The sequence continues at coordinate 11,258,277 of CAWLCW010000023.1, forward strand.
TTGTCTTTGCTTCGGCCAACCTGCGTTCGGAGTCTGTTCGCATGCAGCTGAGTATTAGGGTTTTACATAGGAGCGACTGCCTATCTGACCTTTACTGCCCAGCTACCCGTTTTCCATCTAGTTTCCCAATCACAACATTTATATAAATCTTCGCTCAAAAAATCTTCTCGTATTATCTAGATCTTGATAATCACAAGTTAGCTACGATTCGAGGACAATCCGCCTTTAGACTGGCAAGGACATCCTGGCCATTCCGCCTTGACCAATAAATGTATTGTTCTAGCGGGTCGAGGCTGTTAACTAGATTTAGGTACTTGTACTGTAGATTGTGCTGAATTAAAAGAAACGAGGGAGTAACTGCAGCTTAGTGTAAAGATTTCTAAAGTGAAAATAATTCAAGTGAGCTTTTGCAGGTTCTTAAGGAAGCAACAAAATACTGTGGCTAAAATACGATCGTTTCAACTATATGTTAGCATTTCTCGGCTTTTAAAAGCATACGGTCATAGAACTTCGTTCTTCTCATTATATACCATCTTGATAGATATAAAATACAATAGCTTTCAAATCTCCATGAAGACACAAAAAACTGCCTTGACACTTTATTCTTCAAACAATTTTTATATAAAATAAAATTGGTATATTATGTCTACGAAAAATCTCATTATATTAATGAAAATAATCATTAAGTACCTAAGTTAAAATTTCCAACCAATTTTAACGTAACAACTCAATAAAACGCTAAGAACCATTTCTTCCTTATGAAATCTAGTAGAACAATCAAGTAAGAATGTAAGGTCTGCATAAAATAAAATACCTGACCTGCTGACTCACAACTCTATAGGCCCAATAACGGACCTCCGACAATATTCCCACGATATTTACCATTAAACTACTAGTTCGAGAAAAAAATAATGTGTAAGGAATTTCACACAATTACACTTATATGAGTAGAGTTGTTTGAATGTAGGTTGTATAATATTTCATATCTGTACTGATAGGAGTATAGTAAAGAGAAAACATTTTTTTTGCACCTGAAAGGCTCCGAAACTGCTGTACCGCTTTGAAAAACTTGGATTTCACTATTGGAAAGCTGCACTCTTCCCGCGTAAAATGAGCTTTATTTTATACCTGTACGAGCAGTAGTTCCCAGCAGGGTTACACCGCAGAAAATGGGCTAGTTACACTATACAGGTAGAGTTATTTGCATACAAGTCATCATCCTCCGAGCCTTTTCCCAACTATGTTGGGGTCGGCTTCCAGTCTAACCGGATTCAGCTGAGTACCAGTGCTTTACAAGAAGCGACTGCCTATCTGACCTCCTCAACCCAGTTACCTGGGCAACCCAATACGCCTTGGTTAGACTGTTGTCAGACTTACTGGCTTCTGACTTCCCGTAACGACTGTCAAGGATGTTCAATGACAGCCGGGACCTACAGTTTAAGGTGCCATCCGAAACACAGTCATTGGTGTCTAAGATATAGGTACTTAGAAAGTACATACAAATGTAGAAAAGTTGCATTGGTACTTGCCTGACCTGGAATCGAACCCGCGCTCTCATAATTGAGAGGTTGTCTTTACCCACTAGGCCGCCACGATTTTTTTGTATACAATATTTAACGTTATTTTATATCATTGAAAGTCAGGAAGTTTCTGACCATTTTTTTTCATTCTGTTAAAATGTCAAGGCAAAAATAAAATGGAAGAACGAGCCTTTTTTTCAAGGTCTATTACCACCCTAAATGCACTCATTATGTGGATAATAACAAAAATGTGATATTTTTTTCTCAAGAAATATTTTTACATATCACATACCTTCGGCTTAATAGCCATAACATAATGAAATTGCTTCCAAGAAAAAATAATTACTCATTGGAAAAATAAATGTACGTAAGTACTTTGAAGCTAATAAGAGATGAATATTTTGGCAAAATATTCAATAATAATTGGGCAATATATACACACCATGGAGAACAAAACCTCCTAAAAAAATAACGCGACAAAAAGCGAATGTCCGGAGGACGAGGAACATTACAAGTTCCGTACTTACACACCTTCTAAGACCAATCTTTGACAGATTGGTTTTGAGTTTACAAGTAACCCGAACATTTCGTTGGTTCTAGTAACTGATCACGACCGCTTGACCTACAAGAAGGCGCCTGACCTACCTTCCTTATGACATCTCCGCTATCTTTCCTTCCTCTATGATACCCATACATGCCCAAATACTTACGAATATTTACTGCTTCTCTTCACAAATTACACAACATTTACGATCGTTTAAAACATATCATATGAAGAACACTCAAAGATTTGTGGGAACAAGTTAATGCCTTCTTAAATTAGATCTTAGTATACTCAATTTAAAGTCCAAATTAATTGGAAGGCCATTGAATATTGGTAAAACTAATGACATTCGTAAATTACTGCTTTTATTCCGCAATCGTATGCGTTATTAATTGAAAAACCTGTTTTGTCATTTGTCTTTGTGATAAAGTTTTGTTAGTTGACTTATTTTAGACTAGCTTCTGCCAGCGGTTTCACCCGCATTCCGTGGGAACTACTTCCCGTACCGGGATAAAAAGTAGCCTATAGCCTCGTAAATGGGCTATCTAACACTGAAAGAATTTTTCAAATCGGACCAGTAGTTCCTGAGATTAGCGCGTTCAAACAAACAAACAAACTCTTCAGCTTTATAATATTAGTATAGATTTTAAAAGCTTAAATGTGCACTTTTGACTCAGATAAGAACTCAGACATGTCACCAGGGACTGTGAAAGGTTTCACCAAATGTTTAGTTTTCTTTAAATCACCTTAAATGGACTCTCTGAAGTTAGCCATGAACTAATGTTTTAGTCATACATTTAGACAAGAAAATTCGCGCTACGAAGGATTGATTTTAGCTTTACTAAAATCAATCCTTCGTAGAATCGAATTTATTTCACTAGAATATGAAGGCAGAAATTATGATGTTATTTTAAAACAGTGGAGAGAAAATTTGCTCAAAATTAGCTATAAACATTTTATCACCACACATTAGTTTAGCACCACTGATAATTTCTAACCCAGTATCTAATGACGTAAATACCACGAAGATTCAAAGACAAGGCAATTAAAACTACAATTAGATAGGTATAGTAGCCGGCATATAACTTGGCAAGGATTTGGGACCTTTAATAAGTGTGAGCTCGCTCATAGTGCACTAAATTATACAAAAAAGTGGTCCCTGTTATTGCTTGTGCATTATTCTATGGTTATTGACATAATTTATTGGCAATTATGTATGCTTGAAAAAAATAGGACCTGTTTTCATCTCACGATTCTTGCCAAGTTACGTGCCGGGAACCATAACATATATTTCCCTGTATCTGATTTACGTACAATTAAACCTTATAAAATGAAAGGTCAGGCATCAATAACATGTCATTATACCGTTTAATAATTTAGTGATCATTATCGTCAAACATGAATGTCTAATAAATAATAATTATCGTAAATACTATTAATTTTATATGTATGTGAATATATCTTGGAGGTCGTTAATCCATACATCTATTCGTGAGACTTCTCTCTATACTTCATGAAATGTTATTTTTGTAGTTTCTTGCCAGTTCTTCCCATATCTTGAACCACCCATTCCTTGAAACCATGCACCTAGCTATTGTCGTATAGTAAACCAGTAATAAATAGGTCTATATGGAATAAAATACTTTGACTTTGACTGTGCACGCCCATGTGAGTAGGGCTGCCATCCGTCCGGGTTTCCCCGGATTTGTCCTCGTTTGAAGGCCGTCCGGGGACCGTCCGGGCGGGGTTTCAATAAGTGTCCGGGGAAAACCCGGACACTTTTCATGTAAGGAAGCACCTCATTGAACTTAAGTAAATGGATTACAAATTAGGTATTATTTTGTAAAAAAAAAATCGTACTCGTTCGGGGAAAATAAGCGATTTACGCCAAATGTCCGGGTTTTTTTAATGTTTGTCCGGATTTGGCGAAATTCGAGATGGCAGCCCTACATGTGAGGGTAGAATATGGAGAACTTTTATAAATGTAACACCTGTACCAGTACCCATGTTTGCAGATAATAAATGACTTTGACTTCCTAGGTTTACATCATACTCAAACTATGGTTTAACCAGCCTTTCTCTCAGTTCTATCCTTGTCCCATAGGTACATACTTGTTCCTGTTCCCAGCCAAAAATCTGCCAGTATAGTTACTACCTATCTATACTAATATTATAAAGCTGAAGAGTTTGTTTGTTTGTTTGAACGCGCTAATCTCAGGAACTACTGGTCCGATTTGAAAATTTCTTTCAGTGTTAGATAGCCCATTTATCGAGGAAGGCTATAGGCTACTTTTTATCCCAGTACGGGAAGTAGTTCCCACGGAATGCGGGTGAAACCGCTGGCAGAAGCTAGTATTCATATAAAATTCCATCTCAATTACTTCAGCTGTTACCGTGAAAGTATAACAAACAAAACACACTCACTTTCGCCTTCACCCATTACCCACACTCATAAGGATTGAACCAGGGATTGAACCTACAGTTATTTTGGTATTGCATGTACCGCATTATTGCTTACAGTCTGGTGGTCTCAGACGCGATTGTTCTGAAATGGATATCCGACTGGTATAAAGTGCTATTGGATTTTTTCACGTTATTTCACTAGGGATTGCTTTTAGTTTCATGGTTTTAGGCTTACTACATGTGGTGTGTAGAGTGTACGACACATTTGTATACTATGGGAATAACGTACCTAATTACTTACAACTTGGTGTTGCCAAGAGTAAAATGGGTGAACTATGCTTGTGTGTGTAAGTCTACATGTACATTGTCTTTGTATGACTCGGTCGGCGAGTCGACCAATACTGAGAGCTCCCGATTTTACGCATACAAAGACTTGTGCATGAAAATTTACACACACGAGTACGGCTCAAACGCTTTCGTGAAATAAAACATCTATATCATACCTAATAAATAGTAGGCACGTGATTTTTTAAAGTTTTCAAGGTTAGAAAACAATGTAAATTGAATAATCATGTTGCAATAAAAGTCAAAATGTCCGACTATTCGTGCAAGTCACTAAAAGTATTTTGTTAACACATCTGTTAGAATTCTCACGCATCATATATGATTTAATTTTATAGTTATTATTTTGTGAAGGGTTTAACTTTAGCGTGACTATATTATCCATGAATTGTCAGAAAAAAACCCTATGAAACCTATGAATTTACGTAACCCAGACCATATTTCACGTAACATTATAGTCATCGGCACGGATATTGAGCCCTGACCTTCACCTGCGCAGAAGCGATTTATTGGTTTATTGCCTTATGTGTACGGTGCGCAAAGCGATCCCCACTCTTCCGCCGAGAGCTCAATATCCGTGCCGATAACTATATAATCTAGTATTTGAATGTACCTACTTATATCAGCACCAGAAAGTCTGACAACAAGATTTGTCAAAGTGTATCGGGTTGCCCAGGGAATAAGGTGGAAGAGGTCAGATAGGCTAACACCCAGTTGCATCCTGTTAGACTGCAAGCCGAACCCTCAAAGTTGGGAGAAGGCTAGGCAGTTGACGATGTATTCCAGCTATACCAACCTATGGTCACTTTGATATTATCAACAATAAGCTTCTGCCAGCGGTTTCACCCGCATCCCGTGGGAACTACTTCCCGTACCGGGACAAAAAGTAGCCTATAGCCTTCCTCGATAAATGGGCTATCTAGCACTACAAATTATTAAAACGGACCAGTATTGCTGAGATTAACGCGTTCAAACAAACAAACAAACAAAAAACTCTTCAGCTTTATAATATTAGTATTATTATCAACAATGTCTTGAATGCAATCTACTATTCGTGTACTTCAATACCAGTGACATCAAAGTGAAATGTCTTGATTCACATAGAATGCCATATATCAGCTATCCAGTAAGATACATATTCAAATTCTGTCATAGCTATAGAATTCCTAGTATTTCCACGACACGATACAAAAATAAAGATATCTTTTGTCATTGATTGCTATGTGCACAGTTACACTATATTTGTACTGGCTTCCACCCAATCGTTTCACCCACCTGTGGGCAGGATTTTATGCAGTCAAATAAAAGTAAATAACTTATAGCAGTAACCAATATTCTATCTATACATATGATGATTTTATCACTACAGATAGAATTTTAATGTTAGCCTCATACAATTAGTGCCACATTCCTATCTTTATTAAGCAAAAAAACAGATAGAGAAAATATAAGAAATTGACTATTTAACATTGAAATACGTAAAAATTTTTTTACGTATTTTCATCATCATCATCATCATCTCAGCCATAGGACGTCCACTGCTGAACATAGGCCTCCCCCTTAGATCTCCACAGATACCTGTTGGAGGCGACCTGCATCCATCCATTACGTATTTTATCGCGGTTATATTAATATCATTTAATCCCGACGTATCGAATCCCTTACAGCATCCATTATCATGTCTAATATTCGCGTAAGTGTCAGTAATCAATTGAAATACATTTTTTTTGTGATATCAAAATGTTCAAGCCAATAAACTCTTCAACTTCACAATACACCAAAAAGCAACCGACTTTAAAAGTCAATATCCATATTCTTACCGATAAAATAGAATAAGAGAAAGCCCGCGCCATGATAAATGGGTTTCAACTAGCTGCCTGACTTCTGAAGGAGCCCCGGTGACCTCAAGAATCGTGACTCGTGGTTCATGCTGCATGTATTCGTGAACTATGATGGACGGTGCTTTATTAATTTAAGTGAATTTAACTATGGCTAGCTATTTTCCTCGGTTTTGTCGCGTCTTGAGCACTTACTCTTAAATATCGGTAATGCGCCTGATCTCTCTCCGGTCGTGTCGGATTGCCATCACATTGGGCATTGAGTAAGGAAGGAGAGTGCACCTGTGTGGGCGCAAATGCTTGTGAACTTTAATATTCCTGAGCGGCTAGCTGATTTCCTGATATGAGAACAATCGATAATCAGCTATGAGAACATCATCAAACACTACAGAATATTACGGCTGATAAAACGGTACTGAACAATAAAAATTATCATTGTCGAGTAATAAATAAAGTAGTTCAGTAGAAAAGACAAATGAAATTGCTTAGCTTGGCTTGGCTATGGCTAGCTATTTTCCTCGGTTTTGTCGCGTCTTGAACAAACTACTTCAGGCATCTGGATACAATGAAATCATTTTACGAATCCGTTTGGTAGTTGAATAATTATGGAATCAAACAACATTTTTCTTTTTCTTTAGTATTGTTATGATGAGCTCGCGACATTGAAGAATGTATAAATGAAAATGAGCTTAGCTTTTTTTTAAATTGTCATAAAATAAGTTTCACAGTGTGGGTGTCAATATAAATGATTTCTAAATATTGGCTTTTTACAAACATTTCAAAGTTGTTATAAAACTCTTCTTAGAAGACAATCTGAATGCTAAACATAAAAGTACCTATAATAGAATAGAAATAACAATTTTACTTCCTTATATCTTTCTCCTAAATAAGCATTGCATGATGCTATTGAAATGAACAGGCAGTTCTCTTTATCCCCTGATAAGGCGTGAGATTAAAATAATGCACATTTTAGTAATTAATTCAGTGTTTAATATGTGAAAACATAATTAATTTAGCTAGAACGTAGTGCACTCTGTTGTGGCTTTTCCGGGCTAACCTCAAAGCAATTTCATTTGTCTTTTCTACTGAACTACTTTGTTTATTACTCGACAATAATAATTTATATTGTTCAGTACCATTTTGTCAGCCGCAATATTCTGTAGTGTTTGATGATGTTCTCATAGTTGATTATCGACTGTTCTCATATCAGGAAATCAGCCGGCCGCTCAGGAATATTAAAGTTCACAAGCATTTGCGCCCACACAGGTGCACTCTCCTTCCTTACTCAATGCCCAATGTGATGGCAATCCGACACGACCGGAGAGAGATCAGGCGCATTGGCGATATAAGAGTAAGTGCTCTCTTATGCACAGGTGAATGAATCACCAACTTCCAGGCTTTGGGCTGCTTTGTAAAAGTTTCTGAAACCCACAAGGTGATTTTGGTCCCACTTCGTGCACAGCCATGACAGTAGACCATCGAGGCAGTTAAATTCTGTAGTATTTAAGATATCACAGATATACCTTACGGCTAGAATAAAAATAATAATTTATTGTTTCCAAGCCAGCTTATTTTATGACCACCGTGCATCGTGACCCATACGTTTCGTACTTTCACTGATTGCAATTCCTTTCTCAATTGTTTTTCTATTAATTTTTATTTATTGCTCTTTGTTCGGTATTTAGAAAGTTTTAATCTATAGGTACATGCATGTCTTGAAGCGTTAGTTTATGTTGAAATAAAAAGATTAGTATCTTTAAAATAAATGTGAATGCTTCACATAAATATCAAAACGAAATATTTAATTTAGTTCTGATATTGTTTTAGTTTAGTAAATCTGGTTCGTGATCATAAGAACGTAAGTTAGCTTATTGGTTCAGACTATGATCTAGCAGAAGTGGGTTTAAGTAAAAGTCTGACACTCTCATGATGTTTAACTTCAAAGAAAATCGAAATAGGAAAGAATCTAAAGGATTTCTTGAGATGATAAAAGCTTTACTAGTATTTGTTATTTCCGATACCAATACAAGGGGACAAATAAAATACCTATTTTTATCATTCTATTACGATTATTGACAAAAAAAAGTAAAATAGGTACTTAAATATAGAAGTGGCTATTGTATCTGACTGTTACCATCCGAAAAGTCATTGTAACAAATAGTACCCATACAAAATAATAAAGTAAGACTTCATGAACAACTGAACATCGAGAAACTACGTAACCCAAAAATAGATAAAGGAATATTATTATATATTTTAACAATAGAACCCAGCTAGGGGCAAGTTAATAAATGTATTTTGTTTGGTACATAAGCTACGAGGAATTTTCATTATTAAACCAGGAAAGTGGGTTCATTATTAGAATATCGATTTATTGGCATGCTTTGAGAATTTAGACAATGGTGAAGGTTCAGTATTTAGCCGACTTCGTACTACCTCTAGTTCCGGGTCTATATTTGAAATAGGTCTAAAAATCGTTTCTTAATGAAAAGACAACGAATATGCTTCTTCAACAAAGCAACTTTTCCAAAATATACCTATCTATATTTACTTAACGAGATGACATTGCAAGGTGTGCTAATATGTTAATGCTAAATTAACCTTTGCACCGAAATCAGTGGGAAAATCTAGCAGCCTGTAAAAACCAGCCAAGTGCGAGTCGGACTCGCGCACGAAGGGTTCCGTACCATTATTTAAAGTGAGCAAAAAAACACTTTTTTTGTATCGGGGCCCCCCTAAATATTTATTTATTTAATTGGCCCCCTAAATATTTCATTATTTAATTTTCAGTATTTGTTGTTATAGCGGCGACGACCTCGATGGCGCAATGGTCACCATGCCGGACTGCTGAACCTGAGGTCCCGGGTTCGATTCCCGGTTCGGTCGACATTTGTGTGATGAGCATGCTTGTTGGCCGTGGTCTGGGTGTTACAATATGTATTTATAAATATGTATATATGTAGCTGTATGTAATTTATCAGTTGTGTTAGCACCCATAACACAAGTTAATTAATAACTTAGCATGGGGCTAACCGACCGTGTGAGAAAAAAAGGAGTCCTGAGAAATGCATCATCTGTGAAAATTTCAACTCTCTAACTATTACGGTTCATGAGATACAGCCTGGTGACCGACGGACGGACGGACGGATGGAAGGCGGACGGACGGACAGATGGACGGACGGACGGACAGAGGAGCGAAAAAAATAGGGTCCCGTTTTACCCTTTGGGTACGTAACCCTAAAAAACATGATAGGACCAAAAAAACTAATTTACCTCTCTATTTATAGGTACTTAAGCCAAGTTTTATTCCAAGATCATTTTTGAAGACCCAAGGGACCTGGTCCAAATATTGGGACACTAATCATTGAACCGTTAAGAAAAACACATTTGTTGGTAGATATTGGTTTCATTGGCTGTGACGAGTCCCACATATTAATTGCTTTTTGCCGGAAAATCACGGGAAAATATTGAGGAGACATAAGTAGGATAAGTAATAACGAAAGTGGTATATGGGTCAAATTGCGTAGTACCTATATAGGAGATTTTTTTGGTCAATATAAAGAGGCGATACGTGGGTTTAGAAATTTGTATGAAACCGGAACATTATACAGGAATGAATTTTATTCAGTGCGCAAACTTTGTCAACTTATAATTAAATAAGTTTTATAGATACGTATATTTTATTTTGTTGTGTTTTTTGTACAAAAAAGAATAGTTATTGATAGCGAAAGAAGTTTATTTTGTAACCGATTGTACGGTCACAGTCGTCACAGTAGGCACAGCGGCAACGAAACCGGTTTACTGACGCGAGTGCTGCTCCAAGCGCGTAAGAATAGTTAGTATCCATATTTTGATGATTCTGGACCACCAGATTTTTTTTGTGCACTGCTTAAAATTCATTCCTGTATAATAATAAGATGAAGGCTTCCTGATAAAAAAACAGTGTATTTCTTGTATATAGAAAAAAAAAAAAAAACTGTATAACCGCATCAAAACCAACTAACATCAATACTTTTGCGTTTATAACTTACCAGCCTTACATAATCAAAATTTACACCTTTCTGAACAAATTCATCAAATTCAACAAAAAACTCGTCCAGATTATTCACCAAACCAAAAGGAACAAAACCTTTCAAGATAAGAAATGTCGTTTTTTCTCGAATACAATTTTATTCGTTACGTAAAAGAGCACAATATTATAAACGTATCCGGGAGAATACCTGTCGGTTTTGCGAGAACAACCGAAGAGTTGTGAAATTCAATTTGTGACGGCCACGGAGGAAAGAATGTCAGCGGAGATGCTATAAGGAAGGTAGGTCAGGCCTTCTTGTGGGTCACGGTAACGTGCGGTAGGCGTGATCGAAACTATCAGTTACTGTAAGGGTACTTACATAAAGAAAAAGGTTTCCGGTACAGACAAATCTACACGGGTCAGTACCGATCGGCACAGGTATAATCTATACTAATATTATAAAGCTGAAGAGTTTGTTTGTTTGTTTGAACGCGCTAATCTCAGGAACTACTGGTCCGATTTGAAAATTTATTTCAGTGTTAGATAGCCCATTTATCGAGGAAGGCTATAGGCTACTTTTTATCTCGGTACGGGAAGTAGTTCCCACGGGATGCGGGTGAAACGGCTGGCAGAAGCTAGTATTTTAATATAATCTATTCGCTCTCTTATAACGAAACAGGTTGCAACTTGTCAGTGCTGATTACCTGGAACAAATCGTACCTACGGGTTTAATTTTGATTGTCTTTAAGGACAGATTCACCTGTTTCTTTATACGAGTCAACACTGTACTGATAGGTACTGATCTGTACAGATTTGTCTGTACTGGAAACCTGTTTCTTTATGTAAGCATCCTTACTAACGAGGCATTCAGGTTCCATATCCAATCACGACCAATCTCTCAAACATTGGTTTTGATTGTTTGGTAATGTTATTTTATAAGGGCAAGTAATATTATTAACATATAAGGACTAAGCTAGTAACGTTCCTCGTCCCCCAACACCCGCATTTTGGCGCGCTTAGGAGATTATGCGTTATTACATCTCCGCTAGTCATTTTATTCTCCATGGTGACGGGTGACGTAGGAGACGAAACAATGACGAAATGATTGGCTCGTCATTTTGTCAATATGCCGCTTGATAAGTTGTCTTCTTCCTTGCAGGCTAGAGTGACATTCAATCTAGCACCATTTTTTTGCATTAAGGTTAATAGAGTTTTTGAGGTGCAACTCTGAATTTCTCATTCATGATTAGCGTTGCATAATAAAGTACTCTGTATATAGAGGTTTTCAAATGTATAGGATATTTATTTTGATGTGGTTCTAAGTCGTGGTGGCCTAGTGGGTAAAGAACCAACCTCTCAAATATGAGGGCGCGGGTTCGATCCAAGGTCAGGTAAGTACCAATGCAACTTTTCTAAGTTTGTATGTACTTTCTAACTATATCTTAGACACCACTGACTGTGTTTCGGATGGCACGTTAAACTGTAGGTCTCGGCTGTCATTGAACATCCTTGGCAGTCGTTACGGGTAGTCATAAGCAAGTAAGTCTGACACCAGTATAACCAAGGGGTATCGGGTTGCCCGGGTAACTAGGTTGAGGAGGTCAGAAAGGCAGTCGCTTCTTGTAAAGCACTGGTACTCAGCTGAATCCGGTTAGAGTGGAAGCCGACCCCAACATGATTGGGAAAAGGCTCGGAGGATGACTGATCTACAATTTGGTAAAAGAAAATAATAAATCACGTATCTTTAGCATACTTACGTAAAAAATCATAACGTTTCATGGGTCATTGATAAATGACTTAGAATATTTGTTCCTCAATTCGTTCAAGGACTCAGGTAGGGTACTTTTACTAATGAGCTCAATCCCAAAGTCCGCATCCGTAAGTAACTTGAGAATACGTGCTACTTAAATACTTGGCAAGCTGATTGTGTAACATCTGTTGTATAATAATACTGTAGAAACGTCATTGCTGTCATGTTTTGTTTACTTTTGAAGTTAAATAGATAAGTGGCAATGAATTCAATACGTCTTGGATTGCTATTTATTCAAACGACGTAGTTTTATACTACCATCATCATCATCCTCCGAGCCTTTTTCCCAAACTATGTTGGGGTCGGCTTCCAGTCTAACCGGATTCAGCTGAGTACCAGTACTTTACAAGAAGCGACTGCCTATCTGACCTCCTCAACCCAGTTACCCGGGCAACCCAAACTACTTATGTTATACTACCAAATAGAAGTAGTCTAGATTACCTAATGATAATCAATATTAAGTTAAAATATAATGAATGCATTTTACTGGCATTGTTATAATAATAAATAGAAATTCTTCTCGTACCGGGATAAAATATAACCTATGTTACTCGGGGAGAGTGAAGCTTCAAACAGTGAAATATTTTCTTTTAATCGGTCCAGTACTTTCAGAGTCTTTAGGGTACAATCAAACAAATAAAAAAGTTTCCTCTCAATTATATTAGCCAGTGTAGACATCAGAACAGTAACTAGACAAAAACACAGACCTACTCATTTTACTTACAACTTATACAACAAATCTACCTATTTAGCTCAACATTTTGTTATTCCAACTAAAAACAAGTAGATCCGGGTAAAAACCGATTTCATAACCATCGCCCGTCGTCGATGGCAATTTGCAACGGCCAGACCGTTAAGTTCGAGACAGAATACGGAATAAGGCGCTAGTGTTTTAAATGGCAGCTTTAGAACGTTCCTTGCGTTTTTATTATTTACTAGCTTTTCTTGTGGTTTCACCCGCGTTTCGTGTAATTTGATATGGTCTATGTTAACATCGGGGACAGTGTGTACAACTTTCCGACAGATTTTTATAATCAGTTCAGTAGTTTCGGAGCCTTTAGGGTACAACCGATCAAACAAACATAAACATTCGATTAAAATATTATAGACGTTTAATAGTAGTGATGTTAGTTTCCACAAGTTGCGGTTCTGTGAAATCTATTACCCGTACCTATAGTTATCGGTACGGATATTGAGTTCTCGGCGGAAGAGTGGGGATCGCTTTGCGCACTGTACACATAAGGCAATAAACCAATAAATCGCTTCTGCGCAGGTGAAGGTCAGGGCTCAATATCCGTGCCGATAACTATACCCGCATGAAATATAGCCTATGTTATAATATTCCCGATATATTTTTTCATTCGGTTCAGTTGTTTTGGAACCTTTACAAACAAACAAAAACGATTTCCTCTTTTTTATAGAATGGTTAGATATAGAAGTTAGTAACAGATAGGGTGGTTGAAAATTATTTTTTATGCAGCTCACAAACTAGTGGTGGTTATTTTCATGCAATGTATTTTTAGTTCTTTTTTAATTAGTTACTTAGTTCCATTTTTGTGTGCACTCATAGAAATATAAATGCGGATAAAAAAGCGTCTAGTCACTAGTCGTTGCTTCTCAGCTGGTTACACTGAAGATTTAAGGAGTAAAGGAATGTAGAGCTTATAGATACCTACACATAAATTAATATTTGTGGTGGAGATTAAGCTACTAGCTCATTATACATTTTTGTAACTTCTAATATTATTAGTTTGATAATAGCTTATATGATTAACAGTTTAGTAACAAACATGATGGTTATTGTACTACTCGTTCAAATAAAGAATGGGACTGGAAATGGCGACAGCTGTATTCAACTCTCGCTCATGTGCTATAGTGTATGAGCGAGAGGTAAATACAGCTGTCGCGATTTCCAATCCCATTCTTTATTTGAACAAGTTATAGAATTTATTTTTTTCTCGATTTTTTTGTGAAGACTATATTTATTAGGTACTTGAAATATGTATAAGGTCTGTATTTTCACATAACAATCCTTTCATTTCAAAATGAGTTCTTCGACAAACTCCACGTTTCTAAGCAAAATCAATGCGGCCATCACAATCGTGTACGTTTAATAAACTTTACAAAACGATTCCCCAATCGGAGAAACGGCAAAACTCTATTCATTAAAACTTATCGATAGAAAAAGAAATACGTAAGTGCAGAACCGACTTTATTCTCTACTTTAAAGTCACGACTTCGTGACCTAAGATAAAACCAGTGAAAGAATCGTTTAAGTAGGTGTTGAACTAGTTTTTGATGTTTCTATTTCTTTTATAATAATTTTACACATGGACTGTCAAACACGGTAAAAATAGATCATAGATCTTATAGATAAGATGCACTTTCCATCATCAAATGGTTTCTGAACGTTATCTCGGCTGTCATTTGAACATCTTTGGCAGTCGTTACGGATAGTCAGAAGCCAGCAAATCTGACACCAGTCTTACCTAGGGGGTTTGCCCGGGTAACTGGGTTGAGGAGGTCAGAGAGGAGGTCACTCCTTCTAAAACACTGTAACTGTTTTTCAGCTGCATACAGGTAGACTGGAAGCCGACCACATATACCTAACATAATTGGGAAAAGTACCTACACAGTTTGAAAATCTTAAAAGTAATAGCCACGTAGAACATAGTTGGGAAAGGGCTAGGCAGATTATGATCTTAACAAATCGAAACATCATTGGTATCTCAAAAAGCACGTAAGTCGTTGCACCTAATCTCTGCACGGTCGTGACGGATTGCGGACGCTATGAAAGTGAGCGACTAGAGAGTGCACCGTCTACATTATCTATACTTATATTATAAAGCTGAAGAGTTTGTTTGTTTGTTTGTTTGTTTGAACGCGCTAATCTCAGGAACTACTGGTCCGATTTGAAAAATTGTTTCAGTGTTAGATAGCCCATTTATCGAGGAAGGCTATAGGCTACTTTTTATCCGAGTCAGTCCGGGTTAGTCATACATATTATGTTGATGTTTTATAAAGTGTAATGCACCTAGGCAAAGAAACCACCTAGAGAATTTCTAGTTATTATTGTTGCTTTCTATCAAAGAATTACCCGTTTTGCTTTTTGGCTTTTTTGAGAAATTTAAACTTAGGTACATTCTAATCAGGTATACTTAAAGGTACTTTTGATCAATGTACTAACAGGAATAATTTTTATTTAATATAGTGATAATTACGTATGTTTTATTATTCAAAATTTGCTAATATGTCGGTACATAAAGTAGGAAACAGCAGTGTTCATTCAGTGCATTTCTTATTAGCTTTTATTAGTTAACATGAGAACGACTAGTTATCAAAGAAAACTGCAACAAACTATACAGCAGATTACCGTAATTACAAACTATAATTTTAGTTTAATAAGAAACATAATTTTCACTCGACGCTAACGAGTTACTCGTTAAGTATTCGAGTTGAATGCACTCTTTCTAAATCGATTCTAACGTGTACTATGTTGTAAGGTATTACTTACTCGATGAGCGGAGAATCGAGAAATTATCTCGATTGATGTGTTCTTTGTTAGTTTAAACGCCTGTCAAATGCCGTATAAGTTGGGATGGATAAATTCCACTTCTAATTTGAGCCTCAAAAACTTCTGCTTGTAATTGACACCCGACAATACAAGTCATAACCCATAGATTATACACTTATATCTGGCTACGTACTTGAATACAAGCCATGCCAACTCTTAATTTTTTTTACAAGCGATTTTTTTAAAATTAGGTGCATATAAAAATAAGCATTTATACTTTTAACAAATGACTAGGTATAAAAAAAAACTTATCTATTTTGAAAACACCATTAGAACCACGTCATCAGATTTCAACTTTTTTTAATAATTAACCATTCTTATACCTGGGTAATTCTTTAAATACCTAAGTCTTTCCCATAGTTGATGTTTCATCGAAGTCTGAGCGGTGCGCGTGAGCACGTGCGCTTGGTCACTGACTTTATCTAACGGTAGCGTCATGGTGCTTCACATTGGAGTGACCATTTTTGGTAATGCTTCTCGGGATCTGAGTTTCCATGTTTAATGGTGGTTACATCGTGGACAGTGTATGCGGAACGAGGATATTTTTTTTGGAATCATTGGTATGTACTTGTTCTTCATGGAAAAAAGAATAGGCCCTCAAATAATGTCAAATCACAAAAAGAGAAGTCACAAAATTAGTAAGTTAATAAGTTGATCTGCATCTAGTTTGTAATAAATAGGTACTAATAATAAATATATTATAATTATTTAAGTGTATGATACAATACGCAAATAGTAACCGTTGCACATACAAATCGATTTAGTTTACATATCTACCCAAAATCAATTGTAGTCTCAAATTCATTTGCGAATAAAAGCCACCTTCATTTCTGAATTAAAAATTTTAAACTTAGAAATCTATTTTCAAATATCGACGTACGGCAGTTCAGTTTGCTGCGTTTAAATATTCAGACAGTAATGACACGTTGGAATATTGAATTTCCTTCTTTATCGATGTCTTTATGTCAAGGAAATAATGAAGAACTTCGTGTTTTACGTAAAATTATAATATGTATACTAAAGCTTAGAGTTTTCTTGAGAGTTGATTGAAAACTTTATTTAGGTGAATATTGATTTAAAACCCTTTTTATACAATACATTTTTCCCACGGATCTAAGGACTTTAGTCATTAGAAAATTTATAAGACCAGGCTGCCTTGTATATGGGTATCAATCAAAACTATTGATGACAAATAATAGACCATTTTCGTGATTTATATCTGTTAATAGTTCGACAGTAAATCAAAGCGTAATTATTTTTTTATGACAGTTCTTTGAGCGACGTAACATTGACGCCATAAGAGGTTTCCACTACGACAGCTGTCGTTTCTGCGACTTGAAGGGTGATTAGGAATGTCAGAGCAATAAAATATTAATATCACGCAATGTATTGCTTTATATTACCTATTGAGTGTCTTTCTGTTTGAAGTCAAGGATCAACCAAAATACCTAGGGACAAAATATAAAAGTAGAGTAACAATTTTGGTTAATTCCAAGACTAGTGTCCAGTTTAACAAAACAAAATACAAACATCCGAATTAAGTACCTCCAAAATAAAAAAAAAATACTCAAAATACATAGATATATTGGTTCGATAGCTGTTCTATTTAGTACTGCAAGACTTATTATTGTTACAGTGTATAGTTATCGGCACGGATATTGAGCTTTCGGCGGAAGAGTGGGGATCGCTTTGCGCACTGTACACATAAGGCAATAAACCAATAAATCGCTTCTGCGCAGGTGAAGGTCAGGGCTCAATATCCGTGCCGATAACTATAGTAATGTAGTTTTGTTTAAGTTTTCTTTTTTTTTACATTATTCCTAATTTTCCTATTAATATTTACTTTTCTCTCTCAAGCATGCTCTTCATACATAACTAAATGCGAAAACATGTTATTGGTTAATGGTTGCATAATTTGTTGTTTTTGTTAGTTGTTAATACTGTATGTTTTTCGATTATAATAAAATAAAATAGTCATGCTGAAAAATAGCATTACACGAACGTCAAAATTACATGAGGCTTCTCCCCTTTTTGGAAAGTCGGCTAATACCAAAACTTCAGGTAAACCATCATCATCCCCTTCACATAGAGCCAAAAAAAATATTACTATGTTTATACTCATTAGTGAACGTTTTTTCACACAAAATGGTTCGACAAAGATATCGGTTAAATAACAAAGAAGATTGAGAGCTTCGGTTTTATTCAAAGCATGTTAAAGGCTCTGAGTTTTAGGTTAAAGGTCAGGCAGCCTGTTAAGTAGCAACAGGTTGCTTCTGATTCTCAAGATGAAACGAATCAAGTTATGTTTGAGAGTAATTCCAATGAAGTTGAAATGAAAATGAATTGAGCCGAAGGTAGACGTAATTTGGGATTAATGGGTATTTAATTAGGTTTCCAATTAATAGTTGAATACTAATTGTGGTATTTAAAGATTAGATTTTGTTAGCTAAACCTATTTTGGTGCATCGTTGTAAAAGTTTTACAATGTGTTGCGTAAGATTCTCTAGTGCTTTGATTAGCACTTCTTTTGTGAAATGCAGTAAATACTTTAGTGTTTCGCGCTAAAAGTATGTTGCCAAATAGAACATTTTTTTCATGATATTTCGAAACATCGCTACGCTCTCATAACTATGGACATATTTACAACAATAATTAGCAATAAAATTCAAGTAAAGCCTTAAAAAGTGATCTCAATTAAACCTGTGTTTTCCCTGGCACGCCACTTGTTAATTTGTCTGCCAAAACATCGTCGTGTCAATCTAATTCCCACGTTTAGGCGTTCACAATAAAGTCTTAATTTGATTAGATGACATAAAGTGGTGGGGTTGATGTCATTGCGGAGCTGCGCTTGAGTACAGTCAGCCGCGAGGTATGGTGCGCGCGCACCGCGTCAACGCCATCTTGGATTTACGAAATTTGAACGTGTATTGTTTAAACTTTTAGTGCTAAATTTTTTGTGAGACTGTTTATTTTTCTGTGCAAATTGATACAAATAGTGATTTGTTATATTAAGGTTGTGTGTTTGACGGATTGTTATCGAAATTTTGACAGAACCATTAAGGTAATTATAATTTGTGTTGGTATTTTATTGAGATAGACGTGTTCGGATCAAGTATAGTGATACAATCAATAAACTTTCTACACTGATTAATGGATGGCTACTCAATGACGTTGCAATGTCTTCGGCGTACACTTTCTCTAATACGCGTTGTCGTTGCGTCACTGCTTTCACAGTTTACTTTAGCTTCGAATAAAATAAACAAGAATTTTATAATTATAGAAATTAATATTAGAGAAAAATTTAGAATTGAAGATCTGGCATATTTCATTATTTATTACAAATACAAAAGTGATTTTAAACATTTGTTATGTTATTACGTTAAAAAGGCTGAATCGATTAGTGTGAATCTTGGTACAGAACTAAATGGAATCTTCTGGGTACTTAATCTTAGCCTTATTCTGGTGCTTCAAGAACTCTAACTATAATACCAGATGATAATGCAGATAAATCACATTATAAAATCTAGACTGACTCATGTATGTCAGGTTGCATGCATATGAACGAAATATTGTAATTTAGTTTGAGAGTAAACACAATTATGTAGGATAACTAATTTTGAGTTTCGAATTAATAGACTCAGTTTATATTAGTTTTTACTGAAAAAAAAACAACTTAGGGTACCTATTTTCTTCGGTTTGATCTTAATAACTTTCAGTGCAGAATTTATTGAAAAAAGTAATTATCAAAATCATCATCAAACAATTTTAGAGATAAGAATGGAATAAGGTGGATTTAAAATATAATACCTATTTCGTTTTTAATTAAAACTAATTGCTTTCGAAATATTCAAATAACGTTTTGAAATTTAAAACACCATTAAATACTTTAATTTCTTATTGGATTTAATTTAAGTTATTTTTAATTGATGATTGCTGACATTAAAATAAAATGTGCGTTCCCAGAAAGCAGGAGGTCATCAATTCTTATGCTTGTATTTTTTATTTTCAATACAATTTTGATAATTATAGAGTTTGATAATATAGAGATACTGTATTGTGCTAATTTCTTCAGAATGCAGCTAAAGCCAAGTGATAAGTAGGCACAACTTAATTGATACAGTTAAATTTTACGGCAGGATATTTGAACTGCGATCATTTCCTTCAGTCAACACTTTATTTTGATTGTTTCCGTTAAATAATTGAGTTTTTGCTCTAAAAGTATGAAAGTACCAATCACTAGTTTACACGGTTTTTATACCCCAGATAAAAGTTGTTGAATTTTATCTATCTATCTATAGGTACTCTAGGAAAAATATTTAAAAAAATCTATCACGTCCACATTTGGAATTATACTTAATTTAAAAAACAGGAGAAAACGGACCATAACCAACTAAAAATTATTAATTTTGGACTTCTTTTTATAGGTTTCGGAATCGGTTTCTTTTAATATAGACCAGCAGTAGTCTCCCAACATATTTTCGTGCCAATAGCCTTGATGACGATCTTCAAAAGCCTTTAAATCCTGGTGAAAATGCTCTCCTTGTTCGTCGCTCATGCTTCCTAAGTTTTCCGGAAAAAAATCCAAGTGGGAATGTAGAAAATTAATCTTTTGACATGTTAACACCCATCTTATGATAATTTTGTAATGAATCACTCACTATCTCTTTATTGTTTTCACTTTTATTATTGCTTAAAAAGTCTCTAACAACATTTTTGAATGAATTCCAAGCAACTCTTTCAGTCGTTGATAAAAGAGTATCAAACTTAAAATCACTTATGATTTTGCGTACTTGTGGGACGCCAAACACCCCCTCTTTAAGTAACATATGCATATACCATAGCCGACTTAGTTTTCCTATTAAAACCCGAAGTCTTAGTAAAACAAAAGTAACAGTCATTTTCGTGATTAGTTGGTTCCCTGCACAACATTGGTGTACCAAATGACAGGTGTACGTTTTCGCCGGATGACCATCGCAGTAAAGTGATTCTACAGCTGTCACAAAACACATAGTGAGCCCAGTTTTTTTCTTGATTGGCCACAGAAAATCCGAAATAATGAAGATATGCAATTTTCAACGATTCTGTCACATGTCTTTTCTTCTTTATAAATATAAATTGTCCACAAACATAACAAAAGTGATCACAACTTTGTCTACACTGTCTACGCAACATTTTTTTAAAATTAAATAAAAAATATCTCTTAAACTAAACAAGTAATGCAAAACCAAAGATCGAGAGTTAGGAATGATTCCTAAAAACAAATATTTGGGAGTAGAAAAAAAATGTGACGTGATAGAATTTTTATGTTGTTACTTTTAGAATGTACAAAGGTGGCGGAGAGTACTGGTATAGATTTTGTGAGGGGTATATGAAAAAAATAAAAATTTGTAAACTAGTGTTACATTTCAGAAATGATTTTATTTGATATTTTTTCTTTTAATAAGTACATGATGTTTGACATGACATGTCAATATTTCAAACATTGTTTAATTATTAGGTATTATTTATTTACAGTTACAGCCTTTTTTTTATCGTCCCACTGCTGGGCTCGGCCTCCTCTCACACGGAGAAGGATTGAGCATTAATCACCACGCTTGCTCAATGCGGGTTGGTGATTTCAGATTTAATAGTCCAGGTTTCCTCAAGATATTTTCCTTCACCTTTTTATCAGCCATTGGTGTCCAAGATATACTTAGAAAGTACAAACTTAGAAAAGTTGCATTGGTACTTGCCTGACCTGGAATCAAACCCACACCCTCATACTCGAGAGGTTGGTTCTTTAACCACTAGGCCACCACGACTATTTATTTATTTATTTACCAAAGTGCTTATTAGGTAAATTATAGTTTGGTAGAAATAACATATAACATGACTTATTTTTTTGAATATTCAACCTACGTTCAGCCTACACCTAACAAAGAAATACTACCCTTCATCAGAAGCATCCCATTACAAACTCACTTTGCTATATTTAACTTACGCCAACAATAAAAAATATCGACACAAACAAACTTTAACTTAACAACTGTTTGCTTCACTTCGTTACAAAACACGTAGTTGTTTCTATTTTTTGCCATAATTACAGAGATGTCGAAGTACAAAACAATTTAATTATATGAGTCGTAACTATAGATATGCCAAGCATTGATACGCGTCAATGGTCGCAGAAAAAACATGATTACCAACTGTGCAATTTGCCTTATAACTTAGAGCGATCAACAACTGGAGACGCCGCGCCGTGCCGGTCCTTCTACTCTCTCAAAAGTACGAAGCTAACCGCGACGACCATACCTACTCTAACTTCTATTATAATATAAAAACATCTGAAATAGTATTTTGTTTATCATATACAAATGTATTTGATTTTTGATACGTAGTCTCTATTTTTCCGGGTACGGGAAGTAGTTCACCTTGGATGCAGCTGAAACTGCTAGTACGTAATAAATGAGTGCGTTAAGCTTATGATTATGTTTCTCAATTTTGACAGTGCATGTGGAAGCTATCTCTGTCTGTTGCGTTGTCTTTTTCGCATAGAGCGTACTGATGGCAGTTCCAGTCAGTTCAATGCTCTTAGCCTTACAAGTACCTACAAGTTCACGTTATGTTTTATTTTGTTTTGTTTTTCAATTGATGATTATGTTGTTACTGTTTTAATTTGTTGGTGATAAAAAGAACAAATTGTTGTTGTAAGTACATTTTATGTTGTTCTCCGAACAAGACCACGTTGAATTATTGGTAAATTTTCTGTAACTTTTCACAAATATTATTATCTTGTATGTCTCTACCAGACCTCGGGACTATAAAGTTCCGGATTTTTGGAAGGCGAACGTGGGGCCGAAGCCAACACGCTGAAGCCCTTTTGAGACAACTTTAATGAAATGGTGACACAAAACCGACGATTATCCCTGTATACACTATAGAAATGTACCCAAGGACAATCCCCGGTTCTGTGCTAAACTATTGCTAACTATGGATGAAAACTACTTGGGCTATTGTGATGGGATGCTAATGGACTAGGAATGGGGAAACTACGGGAACTATGGCACCTGCCGATGACAATGTATTAAATACATGTAAAAATGGCAGGTGGAGACTCGCCACCTCACTTACTGGGCCCCCGGGAATTAGTCGCTAAATCGCAACAAGGGGGCAACAGGTACATGAGGGGCTGAAGGGTGAGGATACCTCGGCGCACTTTAAACGCAGATCACGCGCTCCCTGTGGGTCCAGCATCATCGGCCCACTCGCCACTTACCACGAGGCACCTACCCTCCGAGTGGGCTGTTAACCCTGTTCTAGCGACTCCACTCTGACCGGCCGGTGAAGGCAAGCTAAGAGGCGGGAGACCTATCCCCCGTCATGCTTCACTCCGGCAGGCCGGAGATGGGGGACAGTATACTCTCCCTGGAGCACTCGGATATATAGCCCCGCGGGGTCGCTACTCCCCGTCATCTGCCTCAGATGCCCTGCGGGGCATATTATTATTATTACTAATTAGTACTATGAAATCAAATAATTTTCTATGTGACACTATTATTTTATTGCCATTATTAGGTAAAGCGTAATTACTAAAGTCGTACATTGACATTGGTAAACAAAATTAACAACATATAATCAGAATTTCTTATCACGTTGCGGCCACGTACAATATTTACGTACAAAAGTTAAATAAACTTTACCTCACCGATTTATAAATAGGGTTAAATAATACCAAATATTATTTTATCTTCAAATTAGACGATTTCGCGTTATCTCCCTTAATAAAGTAGAATAAATGTAATTAATCTTCTATTTATTAGAAATCTTATGAATAATGTTTTTCCATTAAGTTACGGTATTATCTCAGAAGTTTTCTGTTCCAATTATAAATAAACTTAATTTCTGTATAGCTGTAGAGTATTTTTTGGAATTAAGATTACAGTTTATTTAATTTACGTATATTCTTAAATAAATCAAGTTATGATTTAGAATCTACAAGAGAAAAAGTGTAAAAAAGAAAAACATAATAAATATTTATTGGACCAACACACGACAAATAGAAAACAGAATCATCAACATTTCCCAAGCCATTTAAAACAAGAGGGAAACAGACATAGAGGGAAAAAGTACATAAAAAAATTGTGTTCCAAATAGGTCCAATTCAGCATTGTGCTACGCAACATATGCCTGATACCTACTAGTTTTCAACAGTAAAAGAGTGATCAAAAAATAAAATTTCAAATATCAAAATTCCACAGCGCTCTTTCAACGATGAGCACGTCAACATGTCAAAGAAACGCTACAATGCAGTATAAAATTGATATCAGTAACATGTTTTGTGAAGCGATTGTAACTAGGCGAGTTGGAAATGCATCGTGTCCATCGGAACAATAAGCGAAATATACAGCTAGTAGACGCTGTGTTGCAGAAGGTTTAACTAATTCTCTCGTGAAAATATGCCAGTATATTTTGTTAAAAGTTTGGTGAATATGTCATTTAATTTCAGTAACAAAATTGTATGCAGGGTGAAACTATGTTAAAGTTATCGGCACGAATCTTGAGCGCTGACCTTCATCTGCGCAGAAGTGATTTATTAGCAAAGAACCAATCCCAAGTGACGGCTATGACGCGATGCGCTGCGGGCCAATCACCGCTTTATCCCGCCCCCGCGCCTCACTTCATACCACAAAAGGGAACCAATAAATTACTTCTGCGCAGGTGAAGGCAGTGGCGGCGTAGCATCGGGTGGCACCCGGGGCGGACTACCTATTGAGCACCCCCCAAAAAAAAAAACGTCAAAATATAATCACGGACTAAAGCGAGCCTGTAATTTTGAGTTTTGGGACATAAAAGAACCAAACATGTTTGATAAAAACCAGTGGCAAGTAAAAAACCCGCGAGCGCAGCGAGCGCGAAATTTTTGAGTTTTGGAACAGTAAAGTACCAAAACGAGTTTTAAAAACCCGCCGTAAAGTGAAAAAGTCGCGAGCGAAGCGAGCGCGAAATTTTTAAGTTTTGGGACACAAAAGTACCCAAACGAGTGTGAAAAAAACCACTGTATAGAGAAGAAGCCGCGAGCGAAGCGAGCGCCAAATTTTTTATTCTTGGAACACAAAAATACTCAAACAAGTTTGAAAAAAAACAGTAGAGAGCCGCGAAATTTTTTGAGTTTTGGGACACAAAAGTCCTCCACCTCCTAAACAGCCTCCTAGTCAGCGTAGAGCGTCAGTTGTTTTTGCTACTTTGGAGGACACAAAGAGCGCAGAATAAATAAGGAATGATGGAAAAATCGCGAACGAAGCCAGCGGATTTTTTTAAATTACTTTGAGGAATTAATTTAATTAAATAATCAGGTAAAAACAAAAATAAACAAGAAAGAGAGGGGTGACAGCCGGATTGGCACCCATATCAGTGCAGCCTCGACGTCTTGCGCATGCACTGTTGTTTTGTTTAAAATTTGAATAACGTGTAGTGACTGGTAGTGAACCTAGGCTTTGCAGATTCTAAGGGCACCCTCAGTGACTTGTCCCTTCTGCCCGCGCCATCCTGATCATGCAGATATGTGCCGACCGAGATGGCACCCCCCGAGACGTGGTACCCGGGGCGGACCGCCCCCTCCGCCCCCCCCCCCTTACGCCGCTACTGGGTGAAGGTCAGCGCTCAAGATTCGTGCCGATGATTATACGGCTTTATTCATCTTTATACAATGGACACTAAAAAATAATTTTATAAATACCTAATATTCAATTCGCGAAACTATTGTCAATAGATATAAGATTAATTTGGCTTTAATTATTTTTATATGCTTAGGTAAATTATCCGATGTCTTATTAAAAACCAAAGGCTATCTACAAAACCACTTTATGACTGTTACAAAATAATTATATTTATTACAGTCTCTCCAATTCGTGTTGAAACATGCCTTACTTTAATATGACACAAACATTTTGTTTCTAAGTCTATCTACATGCGATATCAGACTTGGTTTTCTGACTACAAACTCAGTTGACCGCGGTCTACTTGACCACGAGCGACGGACCGTGCCGTCCATAAAGTCCAGCGCTTTCTCCGCAATTGACGGATCAGTACGTATGAATGCAGGGTTAATTACCGACAATCAGCGGCTTTCTACCATTTTAGTGTCGTTTGTTTACATCAAGAAATTATTTTCATAGTATACCTACACGAAGAAGATGAAGCAATTTTTTTTTGTATTCTTGTTAATCGCTGGTTTAGTAAATGCCTATTTTTTTTGTGTGTTAGTTTTTGAAAGTAGTCGTGGTGGCCTAGTGGGTAAAGAACCAACCTCTCGAGTATGAGGGTGTGGGTTCGATTCCAGGTCAGGCAAGTACCAATGCAACTTTTCTAAGTTTTTATGTACTTTCTAAGTAATCTTAGACACCAATGGCTGATAAAAAGGTGAAGGAAAACATCTTGAGGAAACCTGGACTATATAGTCTGAAATCACCAACCCGCATTGAGCAAGCGTGGTGATTAATGCTCAATCCTTCTCCGAGTGAGAGGAGGGCTGTGCCCAGCAGTGAGACGATAAAAAGGCTGTAACAACAACAACAGTTTTTGAAAGTGACCTTGAAATTAATTTCTCAAGTAGAGTTATATGAAATAGTTTAATGGTTAAATTTCAATTTCGCTTAAACGGTTCAATTTCAATAAATTTAGAGCAATATTAATGCGCATGAATAATTTTATTTAATAAAAAAATATTTATATTTTCTAAGATTAATTTATTGCTTCTGACTAAATTAAAAAATGCAGCTTTATGAATAATCATGCCGTTATTCTGAATCGAACTTGTTGTATCTTAAAATGCAATTAATTTAGCTCGTTAATGTTATGCAAGCTCCTATCAAGACTTTCTCATTTCGCGTGTTGTCCTTTCGTAATATCTAACGTAATCGTCCAAAAGAAATAGCCGAAGTTACGCTGTCATTGAACATCCTTGGCAGTCGTTACGGGTAGTCAGAAGCCAGTTAGTCTGACCAGTCTAACCAAGGGGTATTGGGTTGCCCGGGTAACTGGGTTGAGGGGGTCAGATAGGGCAGTCGCTCCTTGTAAAGCACCGGTACTCAGCTACATCCGGTTAGACTGGAAGCCGACCCCAACATAGTTGGGAAAAAGGCTCGGAGGATGATAGCTTTCATGCACAGTTTTAATTACATCTCGAGGGAAGTACCTACCTCCTTCACCTGGATAAAAATTAGCTCGTCCGCTTACTACCAATTTCCATCAGAGCGTTCGGTAGTTTTTGCGAGAGGGTTACAAACGGCTAATATTTACGTTTATAATATAATAAAAAAGGAATGTTAAATTCCCAGCCGTTTCTAACGAACAAATAAAATATTTTATCACATCCATTCAAGTATTTGGTGTAGATAAACTAGTCTGCAATTTTTGGCAAACCAAGTAAGTATTTGGTGAGAGCAAATAATATTGTGTCTCTGACTTTTATATTGGTAAAACTACGCAAATATGCAACCGAGATATTATTAGGTAAAAATCATAAATGTGAATATATTGAGAGGAATGTACATAATAGCGTTTTTGAGTCTGACATAAAGGACTTAAAAGACAATCCAATTTTATTTAATGCGAAAGTTCTTGCCTACATCAGAGTCAAGTGTCTGTTCAGATTTTTTTTAAGTTAATGTTCTCGATACATAAATTAACATACAACTTAATTATCATTTACTTCTAGAACTGTTTATTTATTAGAGTTTTTTATGGGAAATCGTCATCGGCTTTGGGTCGTAATATAAACGCGGTTATAGTTATCGGCACGGATATTGAGCTCTCGGCGGAAGAGTGGAGATCGCTTTGCGCACTGTACACATAAGGCAATAAACCAATAAATTCTGCGCAGGTGAAGGTCAGGGCTCAATATCCGTGCCGATAACTATACTCACGAGATAATAAACATTATTTACCGGCAATGATGTGAAATATTCAAGCCATGTGTTGTAATATTATTTCAGCCGAGTTATGATTAATTGATTTTGTATACAGATTATTATAGAGAGTCTTGTGTTATGATACCAAACTGGGAATCAACAGTTTGTTAATTCAAGGTAAAATAGATTACCGAACTTAATTCCATCAAAACCGATGCAGTGGTTTTACCGTAGCGTATAGTTATCGGCACGGATATTGAGCCCTGACCTTCACCTTCGCAGAAGCGATTTATTGGTTTATTGCCTTAAGTATACAGTGCGCAAAGCGATCCCCACTCTTCCGCCAAGAGCTCAATATCCGTGCCGATAACTATATAACCTTTGTGTTATTTGTGTTATTAGGTATTATATCATGTTTGTTGCGTTTTAGTTCTTGTTTTTATTTGTGTAATAGTTTTTTGTTTCTACAAAATGATGAACACACTACTTGCTAAATTGGTATTATGAACTGAACTCAAAGTCTGATTGTGCTTGTTATTTTTTATGAGCGTTTCTATAAAAAAATAACTTTGTAGTAGGTTTACAGCAACGTTTTTTTCGGCCATTTTTTTTCTGAAGATTCGTTCATTCCATCAATAATAAAATCAAGTGTCCATACAAATGATAGTATCGTGAATAAACAAATGAATAAGTCACTGCAATTAGTTCAGAATTCACAAGCAATTTTTATCCAAAAACTAAACAATTCTTATAGAAATATAAATACCTTCTTTATTGAAGTCGGCAGTTCAGTGAACTCGAAATCTGTTGCAATCAATTTTGCTATTGTCCCAAAAATTGCGTTGTTCGAGCAATTTACTTCAGTTATCTTTCTGCTCAATTGACCTTGCTTCTGATGATTGGCAGTTGATGGTGGAATCGTATTTTGTACCTGCTGAATCACTGAATGATTATTTCCATTTTTGATATTGATTTTTTTTAGTTTGTTATGGGAAGAGCCAAAGCTGTCAATAGTTTAATTTTGGAATTAAGTCCTCTTTCTTGTACTCAGTTGCTTTTAGTTTACTTATGACTTACATTATTTGTGATAATCAGAAGTTCTTAAAGAATTTCACAACATGAACTTACCACATACGTATGAGTAATACCTACATATAGAACATAATAATATAAATAACGGTAAGAATGATGTAATAACCTACCCACTGCTGTGAATGACACAATGATGTGTGTACGTACGTAGATTTTTAAGTAGGTTGTTGATTGTTTAGTTAAAACTAATATTTAATAATAATGTCGGGACATAATAATGTCGGGACACCTTTATTCACACACGGTCGGTTAGCCCCATGCTAAGTTATTAATTAACTTGTGTTATGGGTGCTAACACTAATATAAACACACAATAACGCTGATAAATTACATATGGCTACATATATACATATTTATAAATACATATTATAACACCCAGACCACGGCCAACAAACATGCTCATCGCACAAATGTCGACCGAACCGGGAATCGAACCCGGGACCTCAGGTTCGGCAGTCCGGCATGGTGACCATTGCGCCATCGAGGTCGTCTTTATATCTAATACTTAAAACATACGTGAAAAAGTGAAAGGCGTTTTTAGAGGCTGTTTTTGTAAATTGGTCCTTTATAAAAGGCTGACTTAACTTTTTTATGTCTTGATTGTTTTTCGATTGATATTTAAGTATATTTCAGAAAAGTGAGGGCTGAAGGTGTACATTTTTATTCTAGTCAGATCCTCAAGGCTTCATTCCTACACACATATAAACAAGGATGTTACATTTAACGCTCGTGCGATCTCTTTATAATGGCTACACAAATAACAATGGCGGAAAGAGCTCGGCTGCCGATATAATTAAGAGATGCTAGAGGAAACAAATGATATGCTTTATGAAGGAATCTTAATAGACAATAAGACATGTTAATGATGATGATGAAAACATATGTGTAAATGTAAGATATTTCAGATGTACCTAAGGTTAGAAATTGAGTGCTTCAATTATTTTTCAACTTGACATGATGATAAAGGCATTGACAGAATTGACATTGAATAATAATGGGTTAGGAGGTTATATTTTCCGTCTAGTTCTAAGTGCTTTTTTGTATCTTGTGTATGTCTAAAATAACGAGGAAAGGCGGTTAGCTGGTTTTATGAACATTTTAAATTATCTACATGCACCTTGATTAAGTAGTTGTGTATAATGTGTAGTATAAAAACCAAGTATTTCAGGTATATTCCTAAAGTTAAATACAAAAAATTGAGGTAAAAAAATCTTTAAAAACAAGCTTTTATTTAAATGCGCTAAAAAAAAAAAAATAACTTTTACTTTAACTTTACTGTCAACTTATAACGACATTTCAAATTTAACATATTTGACACAATTTATACGTTTTAAAAGCTTGTCGCGAGATTTAAGTATGTACTCGTATTTACTTTCTTAGTAAAATCGAAATGATCGATTGAAATGTAGTTATAAGTTGACAGTAAAGTTACAGTAAAAGTTTTATTTTTTATTTTTAGCGCATTTAAATAAAAGCTTGTTTTTAAAGATTTTTTTACTTCAATTTATTTTATACTTTTTAGTTTTCACCTGGTACGTTCCTAAGTCTAAATTCTGTGGCGGCGGTCATCTTAGATTTTGATTTGGTAAAGTGCACTTTATTCTACTTGTCAAGCCCTGTCATTGGATACCCATATGGATGGGATTGAAAAAAATAGGTTATTCACCATTTTGTAGCGGCGGCCATCTTGGATTTTTATTTTGTAAAGTGCAATGTGTTCTACTTGTCAATCCCTTTCATTTGATACCCATATTGTATAGGTACCTTAAAAATAACTAGTCCGCCATCTTGTATATTTAGCCATGTTGGATTTAGGATGACGTCACATAGCTTAACATGCATTGTCATCCAAACTAAACATGTGTGCAAAATTTCAGCTCAATCGGTTGAGGGCAAGTGCCTTAAAATTGAGTTGTAAAATTCCACCCGAACACACATAGTTACATACATACATACATACATACATACATACATACATACATACATACATACATACATACATACATACATACATACATACATACATACATACATACATTGCAAGTTAAATAAAAGCTTGTAAAAAATGCCATTCATTCAGGTCTAAAAAAATATCTGAATCTGAAGCAATATTTTGCGATAGCTTAACGGGCGTAAATCCAAAGGGAATTCGTCTCAATCTCGATCCAATGTGGGTATTATTTTTATTTAAGTATTATTTACAACTTGACTAATAATTCAAGCTGCATCACACGCAATTTTATCAATAAAAGTTTTGTGTGTTAGATATTTTATAGAGTTGAAAATATGTCTGTAGATGTGACTCGTGTCTAGACTCACTTAGTCCAAATTTCACAAATACCTTTCTTAAGATATTCACATACGATTAAAATTCCTGTACAAATAAAACAAACACGAATAGAGAGGATACATAAATTCCAGATTTATTACACAAGATAGAAAACAGGTTGCTAGGTGACCTACACGAAGCCATTGATGGCTTAGAAGAACTTAATGATGATAAAACACAGCGATTTGCAAGTAAAGATAAACAAACTATAAAATCTGAATTTTTATCGTACACTGGAACATTATCATGATCAGGTTATTGATGTTGGTGTATTTACATTGTATCTTCATTAATTCTGCCGTTTATCCTTGTTCAATCTTGTTGGGCTCCTCATTGAATGCTTGAAGACTTTTTATCATGATTTTGGTTTATTAATTTTAATTTGCAATTATATTCTCTTTATACTATTACAGTTTTGTATATTTGCTCGCAAAAGGGTCTTGGCAACAGCCAGCGCTGTATTTTGTACTTATTTTTCAACTTGGGACATTCCCGTTTCATAATTACTTAGCTTTAAGCAGCGTTCACCTGCATCTGAATGGTAGAGTTCATTTGTATACGAAATTCTGTTAATTAAAAGCAAATATAAAGCAAAATAATTGTATGATGTGATTTTGAAGTTATAAGGAAATCATCAACGTAAATTGACTTCAAAGTAATTCTGTAAAATTATTTAAGTACCTATCTGCTGAAATTTCAGTGTAGACCTGTAGAGAAGAGACCTCCCACTAATGCCAATATTAATTTGTCTACTTCATTTCCTACGTTTTCCACTGCGAATCCGGAGGTGATCGATTCCCCTTGACTTATACCTGAATAAAAATTTGCTTATAACCATCCCCTAGATCCAATTACACATAACCAAAGTGCATCTCATTATACTGTTAAAACTTGACAATATTTTTTGAATGTACCATCATCACCATTTGCCTAGCCTTTTCCCCAACTATGTTGGGGTCGACTTCCAGTCTAACCAATGTATCATAATTTGCAAATATTACTCACTTCATCATCTTCATCAATACTATCAATAATCGTATACTAATCGTTAACATTTACCTCTTATCTCCGATCATCGCAATGTTCTTCCGCACAAGTACACACATCAACTCGATACATCGTTCCTTTACTGTCTTGTTTACACGGAACTTGTCACAGAACAGCAATCTGTGATGTCACATCGATTTTGTGGTGGATTTGAGGTGTATTCAGCATTGAAGATATATGTAATCTTAACACTGTTTGTTATTGTTTAAATGCTAATACAATCTATAGTCTAAAGACGATAACGATCAATGAGTCAATTTAAATTCACGTGGCTTAAGAAAGTTCGCTTTGGTTCTACATCCACGCAAAAAGTAGCTTAGAATACAAGCATAGAAATATGAAAAGTAAGATATAAATCATTAAGTATTGAATAGATAGATCTATTTACATTTTAGGTCTTATCATAAAAAAATATAGTTACGACAGCTAAATGCTAGGTCTAGCTAGACACGTGAACCGATTTAGAAGCCCGAATTAAATAATGCCGTAATTGATGATTTCAAATACAAATATAAATACAGAATAAACAAAAAGTTATTATTAGCCATCGTAATTTTTGTAACTGACAAACCTAATCTACTATTTTTAGCCATTTCTCGTAAAAATAAACTGTTCATTCATATTTCAGTTGATTCTGATAAAAGGAAACAGAAAGGTTATTACATTAATTAGGGATATGAATACCATCCCGGATTTGAGTATTTTTATAGATAACTCATTATGTCTGTAAAAATAAATAACACTCGTAAAATTCCAGTAAGTATCAAATCATAAGGATATTTCCAAAGAATTTCCTCTTCGATGGTAAAAGAAAAACATAAACAGGATGATTTGTTCATAAATTCATAATATTTTACCTGTATGATTAGGAAATTGGAAATCAATTTAGTTTAGTAGGTCCGGTTCTTGATTGAGATAGATCGTCCTTGGGGATTTCCCCTCATAAACAAAATCCGACTTCATAAACACACAAAACCGATATGCATAATTTGGGAGTGCCATTTCGCGAACATTACTTAAAATAATATAACACAAAACTTTTGGCATTAATGTTGCAACAGTTGCAATAATAGCGGAATCAAATGTTATAATAGAAGACAAACTTGAAAGTACCTATGGTAGAAGGTAGATACCACTACACGTACAATGATAGAAGTCAATCGAAAGACCATGTTACCAAAATCGACCGATTGCATCGATCTCTATAATTTCAAAAAAGTCGATGGAATCACAAAGAATACCTTTCACATAACACCGATTGCCTTCCATCATTATAATACGATAACCAACAAAGATCCATTTAAAGCTACACCCATATCATCATCATCATTAATATCTTTATTCGTATCGGCCATAAAATTGAATACTCTTTGGAATAAAGCTAGTGGTTATTCACTTTCACGGCCCACACTGTGATACGATAATAATATTGTATCGACCCATTCAATAGAGCATCATTGTTATAGAAAGCTCTATGAATCAATTTAGATTATTCGGTAATTGCTTTGTTTGTAGAACAAGTGGCTTTGTAGTTTTTTAAGTAGCCCTGAGTTAATGTGGGTGATTTTAGTAAATTAATTTGCCTATATCGATATCCAGGTTTCATACTTCATTGAGATGACTTTTTATCTACTTTTCATATAGAAAAAAAAAACAGATTCCAAGAAGGTTACAGTGAAGTGCAGTCTAAAAGCACCATTGATATTGACAATTCTCTGTGTGTTTTAATCTGCAAAAATGCTTCTAGCATTTTGTACATATTGAGGTCACCAAAGTCTATGTTTTTGTGTTTCTGTCTCCAAAAAAAATATCAAGCTTTTTGTACTAAGGTCACTAAGATTGTTACAGTTTAAGTTTGCTAGATAATAATTAAAGTTGTACAAGTCTAGACAATGCAAAGTCTCTATGGTCACAGGCAAAGTCAAATCATTTATTTCAACTTGAACATTTACACTTGTGAATTTTCAACCAGTGGTTGGTCATTTACTCAAAAAGTTTGCAGCCAGTTCTTTAGTGAAATTATAGTGTATCTAGTCTAAACTTTTCTTCTTTGTCCCGAGTAAACTTTGTTCATTTGTTGATGGGTTTTTAATTAAAATTTGAACAATCGCTAAATCTCCCTTATTTTCGAAAACTATTTATTCTTCCTTTTCCAATGAGGGTGACATCGGAAGCGTTGCAGCTTTTCAAAGTCTGTTTTTAATTTAATTATCTGAACTTTGTCTATTTCACAATGGACCTGAAGTTTTATAGTATTCATTTGAAAGCTTTTAAATTAAAATTTCAAGGGCTTTATTTACTCGTACTTTTTACTATATTTATCTGCGGTTTTTCTCTGAAACCTAAACTGCTTCATTAAATCTTATTAAAATGTAATTATCGAAAGTAAACCGCCCATTAATATAAGATTAAATAAAACCGATGTTACATAAAAATGCGAATTTTCTGTAAATGCAAATATTATTAAAACGCATAATTATCACCAGTAAACCTACCATTAACTACGAATTTATCTTCAACCGATGTAATTTCGCTTAATTCGACCGTTTCACTGTGGCTTAACAGACAGACATAATTACTTAGGCATTTTCAAAATGACCAATTCTTTATTGATGTTCATCTTTCGTCTTCTTTTTCAAAAAATCTAACAAAACCGTTTAAATATTACAACGGACAAAATCAGAATCACTAATCGTAACAAAAAAAACATGACTTTGTCTCATCTGTTATGTAAATTAGTATTAATGACATCATCAGTATACCAACTGATGTTAGCAAAACTATTTAACATAATCCATGAATACTTAACAATATTTAAAAGTAAAGAAGTCATAATCTCGATAGAGGATACTTAAACCAATCTGAATACATTTAACACTGGATATAAATGAATGTACATCATTATAAGTGCTATGAACTTTTTTTACGTCAATGAAAACTTACGTTAATAATATCATACTTACTTATAATTATGAATTTAACGTCTCAATCGATGGAGTTTGATATACAAGGAATCCCAAAAGACGACAGGCCCGTGTCGGCGGCGCGCGTTGTTTCACGCGCTCCTCAAAGAGAGTCAGTAAACCCCAGAGGGCTTAAGGGCTCAATGAGGAGCATGGTTAACACAAAACTCCCTTTTTCACCCATAGCGAGAGGAGTCCATTAGATGATTTCCTCCCAAAAAAAAAGTTTGAAGTAACTCTGAGAACTTTTATAGGCTCAATTTTATTTAGCCTCCCTTTACCCTCTCCCTGTACCTCGGTAAAATAGCATTACTTATTCACGAATTGCAATGTATGAATCAGAGAAACGTATTAATAGAGACAGCAAAGCTCTTTAAAGCTAACTAATTAGTATGTATTGTATGTAAATCTGGTTGAGAGTTCTTCGAAGAGGCGGAAGGTGGAATTTGTATTATTCTAATTGTTGCAAATGAGGCAGAGGCCTTATACTAAGAACTTTAGACATGCTAAGGATTTGTGTATAGTGTTTAGTGAAAGCTGAAGTTAAATCTATGAGACATACCTATGGCGTTTTAAATAAATACGGATTGAAGTTATACAATATAATGAACAAAGGAATGATCATTTATTTTCATAGGTAATAACTTTTCATAGGAACAACTTTACTTTAGTTTACCAATAAGGCGAATTAAGTTTATGCCAATTAGTAAGTTTTAGAAATTGGTTTTCCCTTTTGGCTGTACAGTACACTGTACAGTGATTAATTTATATTGAAATGAAATTACCTACTATTATCATAAATTTACGTCATTGCTACCTACAATATAGGTACCTTTGAGTAATATCGTTTATGTCTCATCGACTCATTTTAGATACCTTTTAGGGAAGGTCAACTTAGTTGAGTAATTTTGTAATCACTAACCTAATAAGCAGGTAAAATTAACAAGTACCTAGTATTAGGACTAACCTTTATCGTAGACTGTCTTTTCCTTATAGCAATTCTTTGATTACCTACTAAAGTGACTTTAAGTATTAATTAATTAGTTATTTCTAAGGAAACTTCTTGACTTGACCAGGACATTATATTTGTTTGATAAAAACTTGCTTTCGAAATCCTTTTGTACCATTCATAATTTTAATGAGCATAGTTTAAATTAATTAACGTTATGATTCATACTATTTTAAAGAAACAAACATCCGAATTCAGAACCTCCTTTTTTTGAAGTCGGTTAAAAATCATTACAGCGCAACAAATACCTTTTTTCTGTGCAAACATTATTCTGCGCAAATTGATTAACAATGATATGTGAATCACTTTAGGTGTTATTGAGACTAATTTGATTCATAAAAACGTTTCGAATTGTTCGCAAATTGGTGTGAAAGCTGAGCCGATTTTTATGTTTCACTGCCAGTTTATAAAATACTTACGTTCTTTTTAACCGACTTCCCAAAAAGGAGGAGGTTCTCAATTCGGCCGGTATATTTTTTTTTCTATGTATGTACACCGATTACTCCGAGGTTTATGGACCGATTTACGTAATTCTTTTTTTGTTCGACACGGAATAGCTGCCAGTTGGTCCCATAGTCATCAGGTTAGGATCTGATGATGGAAACCCTGAGAAATTGAGGGCAACGTTCGAAAGTTGTAGGCATACGTAGGGTAAAAACTTGACACTCAGGTGTATGCTTAAAAGCACTATTCAACAGTGAAGGTTTGGAGCTGACCTGTTGATGGAGACCAGAGAGGGTCGAGGAAACTCGACAACTGAAAATGTAAACTACCTCGTGTTTGGGCTTATATTATTTGTATTGATGAGAACTTTCCACTTATATGGATAGTGACAACTATTCGTATCACTGAAAAGCTGTAAATAAAAAACTTTTTTACAAAAAAATTAAACCGACTTCCAAAAACATTAAAAAGCAAAAAAAAAAACTAATTTTAGGTGCATCGGCCTAGAAGTCGGTGGCAAAATTAACTTAGTAACATCCATTAGACACCGACTTCTTTGCTTTTTATGTGTATTCAAATGTAGTGTATAGGATCAATATTCACATATTGAATGGCATTGAATCATGTGTACTCGCTGCCTTATTTATTACATTTTTTATTACATGTTTCCAAAATGGATTCTATTCATTTTATTCTATCTGCAACTGTTGGTACTTACTTAGTACATATTTTTTGATAGCTAAATCTGAATCTGTTAAATCTGAATCTGTCCCCGTATAAAAATCGACGAATATATTAGTTTAATCGCATTAAAAAAGCTATACAAAGTCACGTATAGAATACAACACTATTAATTACAGCCAGTGGTTTCAAAAGTAATCCGTGGGAACTACTCTGCCTATGAAAAAAAGATCTTTTCCTCCAAAAATTAACTAGGTATATAATACTGAAAGAATTTAACAAATCGTAACAGTAGTTTCTTAGTTCGTTCAAGTGAATAAACTCTTCAATACATATTAGTACCAAAAAATTGTTCTGTCGGAACAACTTTTCACATCAACTTTTTTCTACGAACCCCATTCTAACACCCCCTTCATTTGTTCCAGATCCCAACAATATCAAGCAATAGTGTTGTGAACGTGTATTTATATGTGTGTGTGAAGTGATGCAGTGCAGTGTAACACATTCACAAATGAAGCGACGTAAACCGCTGTTTTTAACACGGTACAGTGAATAGACAGCCATGTTTCTGACAAGCGTCTGGGTGTTCTTATCAGGATGTTTTGTTATAGGTAAGTTTGTTTGACTGTACTTTTATGCCCGGCTATTGTAGCAAACTTTTCGCACTGGTGGATCATCCGCTCAGTTTTTCCGCGCGTAACAAAACCAACTGTGGCGCGATTTTTAACGGTATTTTTATATGGTACTAGCGACCCGCCACGGCTTCGCACGGGATAACAGTGTTTCCCCACTATTTAATGAATATTATTATACGTAGAAACCTTCCTCTTGAAATCTGATTAAAAAAACGCATGAAAATCGGTTGCGTAGTTTTGAAGATTTAAGCGTACAAAGAGACATAGGGATATCGGGACAGAAAAGGTGGCTTTGGCTTTTTACTATGTAGTGATAGTTTTGCGCGACAACGCCCTAACGTACACATTGTTGTCACTGGCCTGCCACTTTTACAAATCTTAGCATTACCCGTACACAAATTTTAAAAGAAATTGACAAACACACAATCGTAATATTCTTCTTCTTCAATTTAAGAGCCCAGCTCTTGTCGGTGCAGCTCCTTCCATCCTATCTAGCGCCAACTCCTGAACTTCGTAATATTAAGTGTAAGTACATAAAATAAAGCAGCAGTGCATACTAAGCCCATTGTCTTGTTCCATTGTACAGTTGTTCAAGAATGCCGACAGAATAAGCGAGACTAAACGGGTGATAATTTGCGTATAATATAAATTATTTATTTTGAATATAAGTGTAAACTAGATATAGATATACTAGAATTCTAGGCTAATGCGTGTTATTATATTTTGAGGCATATTATTAGGCAGGTAATCAATGTTTTAGAATTAAGAAACTTTTCTTCAAAATGGAATTTCTAACTGAATTTCATCCCATAAAATTAAATATTTAAGCCTATCTTTACGACAATGATCGAAAACGAAAAAATAATTTTGTAATAATTTGATATTTATGTCAGGAATGGAAATGATGGTAATTTATTTTTATTTTTGAAATATGGAAAACGACATTGCCAATAAACCCCTGAAACCTAACGATTTATAAAAACGTTAAGAATTTAATGATCAAAGTTGATATTATTCAGTTTTAAAACAAATATTCAATCGGATTTAAATTATTTGTTAATTCAAAACAAATTGGGAAAAAGGGATTAATGACGAAAAACGATTAAACCGTTTGATTTTTACTGCTTTATAAATGTTTTTATTTCTATTTAAATTGGAAAAATAAACAAATTCATTTTATAAATTCGATCTGTTTTTTGAGGGTTATACAAATAAAATCCGAGTATTTTTTAATTTGCACTTTTTTTAAATAGTATTTTAAAGTAGCACCAGTAGCAGGTAGCCTTGTTGTGGTCAAATAAGTGCAATCTTAATACAAATCGTGGTCTTTAAAAGAGTATAAGTTTTAAAGCAAGTCCGTAGAACTAGTTTAAACCTAGAACTAAAGCCCAAGAAAGTGATTTATAGCTGGTACTTAATCCTGTACTTTAAACAGACACGTTTTAAAAGGCAGCTAGTAGAAGCTTAATCAGAATACTTCTTATAGCTGTATATTCCTGATTACATGAGCTGAATTGTATAGTTCTTTCTCATTACAAAGGTTATCAATATTAATCATTATTCTCGTAGACTCAGGCACATTATTCAATGTTAATAGAGCTATTTACTTTCCTATGTTATCTCTCAACAGTGCATTAGCCAAGTTTAGCTTGTTATCAATCAATTAATTCTACTGAAAGATGAATGAGCTCGGGTACATACATTTATACAGTGTATTACT
This sequence comes from Helicoverpa assulta, assembly GCA_963856015.1. Classification (NCBI taxonomy): domain Eukaryota; kingdom Metazoa; phylum Arthropoda; class Insecta; order Lepidoptera; family Noctuidae; genus Helicoverpa; species Helicoverpa assulta. The sequence goes on from CAWLCW010000023.1 coordinate 11,298,128, forward strand.
GAAATTAATGTTTGCTTAGATATGTAGGTATGTATTATTCAATAGTACTTTTGATTTGTTGAGGGAAATTAATCTATACCTACTCCTTTTTATAATAATGTAATGAAGATGAAACATTTTTTTGTTTGTATCGTGAAGGCTGCGAAATTTCCCAACTGATTTCAAAAATTCTTTCAGGGTTGGAAAGCTACATTATTCTCGAGTAAAGCTACCTATTTTTTTATTCAGGAACGGGAAGAAGTGCCTACAGCACGCGTGTGGAACTTTGGGAAAAATGCTAGTAAACTTTTAAACATGTTTCATACTGTACGAATGAGATTTTTATTAGGAAAATAGGGTTTAAATGCTACTGAAAACTGTAAATATTGAAACTGTTATGTTTTTATAATAATGTTTAAAAGCAATAATATATATTTGAAAACGCTTGTTATGAAAGATAGAAAGTGTGTTAATTTAAAAATTTGGCGAAGACCTATAAAAATGACGGAGTAGGGAGTACTCTCAACAAAAATGTGACCACTTTAAGTCCAACGCAGGCTAAAATATTAACGATATTTTCTCTTTAGCTTCGCCCCTAAAACGGAGTACCTATTTCCATGAGAAAAAAAAATTCAAGCTCCAAATATTTGGAGTGAAAAGGACTAAGTAAATAAGTGTGGTTATTTCTATGAAAATGGACCGACATTACAACGAATATTGTTGCCTCACTTCTTAGTGATTAAAGATGGCCCTTTTGGGTGCCCTTTAGAATAAGTGAATAAATTCATAGTCGTATTTTATTTAGACTTTATGGAATTGTCTTTTCATCCAGGAAACTGGAAAGTTTGTTTCCTTGAACACGCTTATCTCGAGAACTAAGTAATGGTTCAATTTAAAAAAGTGTATTTTACTTTTGATGGCTCATTTATCGAGGCTACTTTTAATGCAGATTTGTGAAGTACTTTTGCAAGGGATGCGGGCAAAGTGTAGATAGATGGAAGCTCGTAAAATACTAGTAGGTAATAGTTGCTTATATCGAAAACCGCTAAAACATTGGAGGAGGAAGATGGCAAAATACTAATAAAAGTTTCATCTAGCAAAAACCCCGAAATAAGCCTTAATTTACGTACAAATTACTTAAATTAATTCATTAATTCCTTTTAAACAACAACTTGTACCTTGTCAAGGTACAAATTCGTATTCAAAGTACCAGGGACACATGAGTCAACAAAGCTACACGATTGCATTGAACTCATAACGTAATTGGGACTTATGGCCATTCTATGGTAATGTTCTTGCATAGCCGCGATGCATAAATAGACCCCATGGCTTATAAACGGACAAACAATAGATTTGCTTTGGCAAAGTATGATGTAGCTTACTACTTGTATTGACTTGGAAAGCCCTGTGTAAGAATTCAAAGCTTCCACCAGCAGTTCTGATCCTCTTCCTTCGGGAAACTACCTGATCCCCAGATGAAAAGTAGCCTATATTTTAATCTGATATATAAGCTATATTTTTGCCAAGTTTCATCAATATCCATGAAGCAGTTTTTGTGTGAGAGAGGATGAAACATCATAGAATAGCTACCGTTAATTTCCACGCGATACTGAACGAATTGAATGAAAAACCTAGCGGTTATTATTTATTGAATACCGCAACTTTATGAATAGTTTAAAAATACACAATGCAAATACTTACCGCAATATTTTCCGCTTTATACGTGAGCTCTATTTAATGTGGTAGACCTACATTGTTATAAAACTGGCAAATTGATATTTTTATCTACAGGTACGCAGTAAAATATCTTTTTACTGCGCAGAGAAATAAACAATTCTAAGTTTTAGGTACCTATTCCATTTTTTATTTGTGTATGAAAAGTTCTTATTATATTGTCATTGTTAACATAAGCAATAATAAATTGTGCTATAAAAGCTGGTTAGCACACATAATTTCATATATAAATTATACCTACCCACACTTAAAACAAATTCTTCGATTTATTCGATTTCAGAACATTGGTAACCATATCCCTAAAACTTTATGCTTTTAATCCAAACCCTAATAAAACATTTTAGTGATAATACACAGCTTTTTCAACTATTTGCGTCATTCATAAAGTCTTCATATAAAATGGCCTTTTCCATAAAATCGTAGACTTCAATCATCCAATTTCCATTTTCAAATCTGCAATTATTCTAAAAGAAACAGGCTGTAAATAACAGTTCGAAATTCGAAATATCGAATAATTCAAACTTGGAACAATGCCCTTCAATCATGACATTGTGACAATTGTCCTCCATGGTATAAGTGTTGCCCGTGGCGCCGCCCACTTCACGACCTCTATAGAAATGTACCAAGCTTAGTCACTTTGGCTTATCCGGTCCAATTTATATTTCGTGTTGTACATTTAATGATTGTCTGGTACAACGAAAATAGAAACTGTTGTCGTAGGTCGGGGTAAGGTGAGTTGTATTCTAAGAAGAAATAGATAGAATTTAATTGGTAGGTAAGTAGATGGCGGATCATGAATTTAAGTAGGCAAACCCGGTACTTATAACAATTAATTATGCAGTTCAGACCTATTGATATCCAAAAGATATTAGCCAGCTGTGCAGGAGATATAGTGCACAAGAATTGACACAGATGCACTCTCTATTCCCTCAATCTCATAGCCCAATGGTTGAGATCCTAGGTCAAAAGATATTAACTGGATCACTTAGATTCAAAGTTATCGGGGCTTGAAATATCTTTCGATCTGTGAACTACACTTCAGATCGTCTCTGGTTCTCAATAGATATCTAAATAAGTGACTTTCTGTGGGTCAAAGATTACGAAGACTTGCCACCTGACATGGTTTGGAGATGCGGCTTTCAGAAAGCGAATATGCATAAACCCTTTATTTGTATGCTCTCTATGACATGCTGGTAGACCGAGTTAGGTCATATTTTGTTAATAAGTTCAATTTGAATTCGGGATGGGACTAACCTTATTATGGCCCCCGCAAACTGCTTTTAAGACGTTGATTATTATGGCTTAGAATCAATATGGAGATGTAAGGTAGTGCGCACAGTATAACGATCAGGTGTTGGCCTACTAAGAAGTTTGACGTGATCCATGATTAGCTACTAAGTTGACTGACTCTGAACAATGACATTTGGTGAAATCAACGTCTATATTTTCTGCATAACATCTATACTAATATTATAAAGCTGAAGAGTTTGTTTGTTTGTTTGTTTGAACGCGCTAATCTCAGGAACTAATGGTCCGATTTAAAAATTTCTTTCAGTGTTAAATAGCCCATTTATCGAGGAAGGCTATAGGCTACTTTTTATCCCGGTACGGGAAGTAGTTCCCACGGGATGCGGGTGAAACCGCTGGCAGAAGCTAGTTTCATATAAAAAGGTATGCAGAGAAGATCAGTGCATGTAATATTATTCAGGCTTTGCTGGATGACTTATATTATAATTACCTACACATATAAAGTACAGAATATTGTTAGAAGTTTATTTCTAAAATATTTTATACAATTTTTCTAGAATTATTATTGAGTGCTCAACAGAACTTACTTAAAGCTAGAAAAATCTGCAATATTCTTCAGAATGCCTTCAATAACTTAAATAAGTTGTTTAGAACCAAAACTTTAGTTACATAAATAACAAAAGAAAGAAGTTTATATGAAATTGTCTACTTTGTTATAAATACAGCTTTATATTATTGCAATTTAGCAAAAAAAAATGTGCGTACTAGTCCATAACTGTGTTTTCAGTTAGGTATGATGGCTTTTCAGTAATACAATCTACAGTACGTGCTTAGCTACGATTAAATAACACAGGAACTCTATTGAAACTACAGTATGCATCTCTAGTGTAGTTAATCTTCCATTCAATATTAAAACTACTACCGGGTTCTATATATGTATAAGTTATATTTCTCATCACACTAATTAATCACAACTTTGACAACTTTTAGAAATTTTTCATCCGACCACACCTCAACAAAGTTTTTGAAGCTCTGCCATCCCGGCTTGGTCAGTGTTGCCAGACATTAAAATTAAAAAAATAAACAAGTTCTATGTCGATGCTCACATTAGGAACTTGAGTGAAATTACTAGAGAAAATCTCACATACTTACATCAATTTCACTCGCTTCGGCCATTGGCCTCTCAACTTTGATAGTGAAAATCTGATCTCTTGCGTGACCGTGTGTAGGTACGAAATATGTATCTACGTTCACTAGAACGAGTTGCGTCGGTTGTAGTAATTCATTCATATATATGTGGTCTTAACATAGGTATGTAATGTGTTTTGATTCCTGTCTCATTATTTAGAAGTCGGTGAAAACCAAAGAGTATCATTATTAAATTAGAAACATCGTAATTCAAAACTAAAAACTGTAAGAGCACTCAACAAGGCGATTGGTTTGGCACATCTTCATTTAAATTACCTATGTGGTATCTATACTAATATTATAAAGCTGAAGAGTTTGTTTGTTTGTTTATTTGAACGCGCTAATCTCAGGAACTACTGGTCCGATTTGAAAATTTCTTTCAGTGTTAGATAGTCCATTTATCGAGGAAGGCTATAGGCTACTTTTTATCCCGGTACGGGAAGTAGTTCCCACGGGATGTGGGTGAAACCGCTGGCAGAAGCTAGTAATTTATATAGGTAATTATTTACACACTTAAAAGTTGCTTTACTAAAATGATATTACAACCTTAAAAAAGAACATAATATACTATTAGGTGCTCCTTTTGTACTGAGGATTAGAATACATATTTGCAAAGACATCATGGACACGATGCGACGTGAACTTCTTGGGAGCGATGCACACATTATCACATCTCTATCAATCCCAAGACCTGAAAGGCTTAGCCACTTGATTAATTGATTGCCAATGTACTTACAAACATGAGACCGTCCGATTGGCTTAAACCCTAGATTAGCAAACTGAAAAGGCACAAGTAAATATTTGTGACAGGATTCGATGGCCTGTTCATGCCTGGTTTTCATAGGCTAGACTGCGTGTGAGGGCATTATTAAATACTCTTGGTATATGGTTATGATCAAAATGTTTTTTGAGGATGCCTATACTAATGAAGAATTTTTGTTTATTTCTTTGTACCCTATAGGGGGTAACATAGGCTATATTATATCCCGGTTGAGGCTCCCACGGAACGCGGGTGAAACTGCGAGAAAACGGCTAGTGTGATGTACCTATGTAACTGTGATTATATGTCAAATTTATCTGCCAGTCTGTCCAGCAAATGAGTAAGGGTCGGTTCATATCTAACGGAATATGCGTCGCGTATCATCGGTCGCGTAACGCCAGGACTGACAAATATACGGTAAAACATTCAATCATTCACACCTAACCGATGATGCGTTAGTGCGTCGATCATACATTTACGATACGCTCGACGCATTTTCCGTCAGATAAGTATGAACCGACCCTAACTTCTGTCAAAATACACGTTCGTGAAAAGGGCCTCCATTTTTGATTGTACATAATTTAGATGAGGAAAACGTAACGCGATACTTAACTCAAAAAATATTAAAACAAAAGTTAAAGTGAAACGTCTAGGTACAAGATACCTAGTAAGAAGTATTGTTTCTCATTTACTTAATACAAATAATAAAGAAAATACCTTTCTTATAAACACATACAATTTACTTTCAAGGAAACAAAATTCCATAGTAGGGTACTATTAAATTGTATTTTAGTTTGTCCGACCGTCTCGTAAATAGGGTTTTAAGAGGTATTCAATTTGAGAGGATCCTATCGTCAAACAGTTTATAGACAATGGAAAAGTACCGTTATTTCTCTTAGGAAGAGTTTAACCGTAGTGTGATCGTAAAATGTAGAAAATACTAGCCTACGAGTTGTAAGTATGTGAGGGTCAAAAATGTTCACCTGTTGATTCAAATTAAAGGTTAAAAAAATATATATAATATAGCTTAGGAATATAAATCGATGTAAACATTATCTAGAGGTACTGTTACTGTTACTGTTACAGCCTTTTTTTTTTTTTATCGTCCCACTGCTGGGCACAGGCCTCCTCTCACACGGAGAAGGATAAAGCGTTAATCACCACGCTTGCTCAATGCGGGTTGGTGATTTCAGACTATATAGTCCAGGTTTCCTCAAGATGTTTTCCTTCACCTTTTTATCAGCCATTGGTGTCTAAGATTACTTAGAAAGTACATACAAACTTAGAAAAGTTGCATTGGTACTTGCCTGACCTGGAATCGAACCCACACCCTCATACTCGAGAGGTTGGTTCTTTACCCACTAGGCCACCACGACTTCCATACTTACATACTTCAATACTATCTAAGCTTCAAGTAATTAAAAATTATTTTCATTCAGATTTTTTTCTCATTCAAATAACCTACAAATAACTCATAAATACAGAGATTCCAAACCCAATTATAATTTAATTGGAAATTAAGCAGAGCTAGTAAGTTAATTATTAAACCTACGTACTTAGTAATGTCTTATTCAACCAGTATACAATTAGAACGTTATTTACATAATAATTTTCCTGTCCTACTTAAGAAATAGGAATTCTTAATTGGGCCCTAATTAATTAAACCAGCCTTGGTTTGAATACCATTTACAGGAAAAACTGACTCATTATTATTTAATTTAATACGTAGAATAATTCACACTTGTTGCAAATTCTAAACAGTATTTTTATTAGTCATACAAAACGTGTTTAGAAATTCCTGTCTTCATTCCACCTGTGTATTAGATTCTTCAGAGCATTAGACGTTCTTAGAAAGTACTAGGATATCATAACGTTGCAACAGGTCTAGGCTAGCGTTCCCGTATGTGGAACGCCCGCATCCCGAGTCCTGTTCACACAAACACACATATAAACTCACATTACTAGAGGACTTTTCTATGATCCCTGTACCTGTTTCTTTCTATCATTCGCCAAAAGCAGTGTTAGAACGAGACCACATATGGTCACGCGTCTATGAACTAGCTCGGATGCGTACTACCGGTGTGGTTAGCGGGAACAATTTTCTTTTTTCTCGTTTCAAGTTTGCGCGTGTGATAGAGAGGGAGGTATCGAAAGACCATTTTCAATGAGTTGAAATATTTCTAAGGAATAAAATTAAAAAGTGTGGCTTTTGGTTTGAAGTATTAGGAGAGGATGAAATAGCGTTAAATAAGGCCTTAAGTAAATAAATGGAAGGCTCGAATTGATGAAATAAACCTCTATTTGTTAATCTCGAAGATAGAACAATGGTTTCGAATAAGACAAAGCGGATCGCGTTTTGATTTTCAATAAGATGTTTGTTTACCTAATAAATAGAAGAAGTTATAACTTTATTTTGAAGTTCTTGGGTATTTTCCATTCCAGGCAATTGTTAACTGCTTGTTATACGTGGTTTATCTTTTAGCATGGAAAAATTTTCTTGAGAAAGGTACCTATCACTATTCAATTTACTATGGTGACCACCACGTGAACAATGAAGGAAGTAGCGAAGTTTAAAAAATAAACGATACCTATATACTTAATAAGATTTTTTCTGTACTTAGTTTAGGACAGGTGATGATTAAAAAGTACACCATGTAGGTACTTTCTTTCTTACTAAAATACCTACTTAATTGAACAATTCACATAAAAAATCAATATTGAAAATTGATATATATTTTTAAATGCGCAAAACAATAGAAGGAATATTACCTCCGGCTTTCTAACAATAGGTACGTAGGTTGTGGCAGGCGTGACAGCCTAGACACTCTAGACAGGCAGAAGTAAATAAAAGAATAGACATAGATATGCAATTACAAATAGGTACCTAGTCTTGTGGATAATCAGAAATTTAAATTAAAGAGTAACGTAAGTTTGTTGGTTGTTGGTATTTAGTACAACATAAAAGTTAATTTAGGATTAAAAATTATTATTTTCATGCTTCATCTATAAATAGATTATCGACCAGAAACTTACATCATATTTTTATTTATTAGGTAAGCCTGGACATCTGAGCAGCTGAGGTGGCCAATATCTTTCTGGTACCGATTTCTACAAAATTAAATTATAAATTTGAAAAAACCCCCGACCCAAAAAAAGTACGCAATTATTATGACAAAAGGTTAAAAACGCTAAACCCTATAAAAAGCAAAAAAAATACTTTTAACACTACGTAAGTACCAACTAAAGCATGCTAAGCTAAAAATACTCTCAACTGACATTCCTTTTAAACAAAAAAAAACCATATTACAATCGGATCATCCGTTTGGGAGCTACGATGCCACATACACACACACACACACACAGACACGCCAAACTGATAACACCCCGTCGTTTTTGCGTCCGGTGTTAAAAATCATTTTCTTATAATTATACACTTATTCACAACAATTGCATAATAGCGTCCACGGCCGATTTCGGCCACGGCGGCTGTTCTCATTCAAGGAGATCAGCCAGCTGCGCAGGACATATTATAGTGCACAAGCATTTGCGCAGACACAAGTGCACTCCCTATTCCTTCACTCTCATAACCCGATGGGACGGCAATCCGACACGACCGGAAAGAGATCAGGCGCAGGACCGACATTTACGTGCTCTCCGATGCACGGGTGGATCAATCACCAACTTCCAGACTACGGGCTGCTTTGTGAAAGTTTAAGAAAACCCACAAAGCAATTTCGGCCCGACCCGGGAATCGAACCCGAGACCTCGGGTACAGCGGCCGCGCTTGCGACCAATTGCATACAATAAGTTTAACGATAAACTTAGTAACGTCCTTAAACTGTGAAATAAGATCTGCTAACTGCAACTTTTATGGACACTAAAGTTCAGTTTCAGCTAATATTAATATAAACTGTTATAGCATATTGAATTGCTACATCAATCTTCTTTGACTCATGTTCACCGATAATATAAACGTCACTTTTCTTAAAACAACTATTTAATATGACTTTTTTACGTCCGATTTTCAAACTAAAACAATGGTTTATAGTAAGAGTACATCATCATCATCATCTCCCGAGCTTTTTCCGAACTATGTTGGGGTCGGCTTCCAGTCTAACCGGATTCAGCTGAGTACCAGTGCTTTACAAGAAGCGACTGCCTATCTAACCTCCTCAACCCAGTTACCCGGGCAACCCAACCCTAATACTAATTATAATAATCATTCTTATTTACAAAAATGAATTGCTTTTCGTTAGTCTTACTAAAACTCAAGAATGGCTCGACCGATTTAGCTTATTTTAGTTTTAAAATGTTTGTAGAGGTCCTGTGAAGGTTTAAACAATACTAAGTTCACGGGATCAGCTAGTGTTGAATATATTTTTTATATTTAAACTGTAAAAAATTAGAATAGACGGTGGTTTTAAGAAATCTTAAGTATGTTGTCGGTGAAATCGGATCTTGGTAAAGTATAGATTACGTTCCTGGTAACTGGGGATTTTCTTAACTTAAACGGTGTAGTGATAAAGTGGCCCCATTTTGGGCTAGCGTGTTTGAAACCCGGAAAATTTATGAGGGAAAGAAAAGAGTTACCTAGTCTTTTGTTAGTATTAACTTTAGTTCATGTGATTTGAAAGATTTTCCTAATAAGTGTAAAGATAAATTTATTTGTTAAAGATAAAGATGTATTGTTTCGGAAGAAATATTTATGCACAGTTTAAATTTTTTTTTAAATAAGTACCTTCTTTATATGTCTTATATAAATAATCTGTGCAGTGTACAGTGTACATATGAGTCTCACCCTAATAATTGACCCATCCCGATTTCTCGCCAAAGCCGATATCTACTCATTATTTTTAGGCAGCAGAAAAAAGGCATGAAGACAAATGGCTTCCTACCCAAGATAATACTCAAAATTTACTACGCCTCTGGCCAACACTACCATTAAACTGCCAACTCAATTAATAAAACCACAAATTAATTAAGATAGGTTCAATCACATCTCGTTAATAGATTAATCTGTAGATGCATCGTCTCTCAAAGCAAGTACCATGTCCACTCAAGCGATCAAAGTTACATAGTGACGACACAAAATCGAATTAACCTCTCGAGGTAAGTGACATCGAATGGGAAAATCGATTTGTAACGACTTGACGAGTTTTGTATGGATCGAGAAAAACACGACCACAGATTTAAAGTTTAGCGGTTTTTTTTTCTGATTCTCTACCGACTAAGTGCAAACAATAAGAGAGAAAAGTTAATTCCAAAATACAAATGTTTTCCTGGCAATCCATGAAACAGAATATCAAATAAAAAAGGCTTTTAGAACTGTAAAAAAACTTCCCCATTTCATTATAACCACACTACTCACATTGTCGATGTGTTGAAGAGCTCTAAAGAAACATGTCAAGACAGGTGGCCTATTGAGCATTACACACACAGCAATGCATGTGAGCTTAACACCATAACACTATGAAGACGCCTTGGTTAGGCTCTACCAGTACCTTCAGTTTTCCCTTCATTGTTCAACGCATTTACATCCGTACAAGCCTATACTTAGAGTCCAGTATAGAATGTTAATAAATTCAATTTACCTCCTCGGAGTTTCTGTTAGCCTAGTACTCTCGAACGCACACACGTCGTGTCGCCGCGATTCTCATTCCATATATCAAGGTCACATAGACTCACATGCAGCTGCCATTGCCCGTCCTTGTCACACATACTTCTCCAATATCCGTGAGACAAGGGCGGCGATATTTTTCGTTGTGTGCCTACGCTGTCTAGACGATTGTGGAACTTTCTTGCGGTCACCATCAGCATGCTTTCCTTAGAAACTCGACAATCATAACTTTATTGAGGTACTCGTTGGTAGAAAGAATTTGCTTCGTGACAAATTTTATTACATTTACACGACAGGTATAATTAATGGAATGAAATGGCTGTTAGTATGAAAGTTTAAATTAAATCCATGATGTATTAGCACCAACTTGCGAGATACCTCTTACTTTTTTTGGGAACTTAGTACCTAGTAGTCTCGCAGTTTGCTGCATGCCTCATGACGTAGGTATGCGGTATGGTATGCTATTACTAAACGATATGAAATACCAGGATAGCATAAATTATAAAAGCAATTTAATATTCTAACATGTCTTCGAGTAGAATTTACCGGAACCATTCATTCATCATTCTATGTTTGATATAAAAGGTCGGCAAAAAAGCAGCTTACTAGGTAGGTAATGTCTAAATTGGACACTCTCAAAATTGCTTCTTACAATCTTCGGAGATAAAATCCATTACTTAGGCCCGAAAACTATCTATCCATCTAAGTTGATCTAAGTTAACAATTCATAAACCAAGAAAATCCTGAGGATTTTCATACCAATGAAAATGATACCTGTAAATCTTTTCAGACATAACAATGACAAAAGACAACGTCTTTTGTTTTGCCTGCGAAATGGATTTCAAAGGAAACTGAAAGTGTATATTACACGTCGCTAATTATGTTTGTAAGTTTTTGTTTGTATCTTAACCGACTTCCATATAAGGTTCTTTATAAATATTCTTTATGTAGATTTTTTATATTAGGCAGTTGGTAGAATAGAAGTTTTGGTATTAAGAAATACCTTCATGATCTTAAAGCATTACATAACCTACTGTTAATGAACCTTTAAAAATTTGAGGATCCGAACTAGTAAAGTATTTAGGTAGATAATTATAAAAGGAATAAGGTAAGTACTTTTTAAATTAAGCGGTAGGTTAAAAATACATATAAGTAAAACAAAATATCTCATTAACGAAAGAAAATCCATTCAAATTCCAACGATCAATTTGCATTTGTAAATAAAAATCTAAAATTAGGCGATGACTCAGCAGAAACGAGAATCTCGGACAAAGAAAGACATTCGATGATTCAAAAACCAGATTTTGAGGAAAAAATCGATTCGCTCGATTCGATCTCAAAATCATTCATTTTGTTTTAAAACTACTTCGAAACTAGTCTAAGTAGGTATGAAATTGATTTTTCTGTTACATCGAATGGTTTTATTACTTACTTGTACTGAACTGAGTTTTATGCGGTTGTAAATTGTTCGTAATATGTATAACAAACGTTGGTATTAATAGTTTAGTGGTTATATAATGTATCCATTAAAGTTTTATAGCGTTGGCAGTGTCAAATCTGAAGGGCAGCGAAGTCTCGAGCAAAGCGGGCTCGGCCAAAGTATCTTTTTCTCAAAGCGATTCGCCTTGCCACTATAATTACAATATAAAAAAGAAAACGATTGAATCAGTCAACTAAATATAGTTTTATACTACAAAATAAGTTGATCAGGACTTGGTTTATATGAGATCTCAATACTTAAGATTGCATAGGGATGACTTGGCATTTTTTACATGTATGTTTTTGGTGGGATAATTTATTAGGTATACTTATCCCAAAGAGCATGTCATAATATGTACCTACGGTTTGATGAGATAACTTATTAGCAAACCAAAGTACGTACCTTAAGCGATGTGTCATACATACGTTTTATGAAATGGAAGTCTTGGTAGCTTCGAAAACTAGCTCTCTGCTTTAAAAATTCGTAGATTTTTCTTGTTATGACACTACATAATGTGAATGGGTTTAACATTACACAATCATCTGCCTAGCTTTTTCCCAACTGTTGTCGTCGGCTTCTAGGATGCTGCTGAGTGCCTACCAGTGTACAAGGAGTGATCTGTCCTCGTCAATCACGTTACTCGGGCAACCCAATCCCCTGGAGGCTGGTTGTCAGACTTACTGACTTCTGACTACTCGTAAACACGTTTATTCAAATTAGGCTGATAAATCAGCAATTTTCGAACGTCAAAAACAAAAAAAGACAGCCCCCAAAACGCTCGCCCTTCACCACTTCCTATGTGTTTTTGCTGGGAAGAAGAAGTGGCGCAACAAACTCCCCAGCAACACATGTCTGTCTGTTAGGTTTGAAGAACCAGAATAAAATTTATACAGAACAAGTCAAATAAAAATATCATTATCACATGATAACCATTATATAAAATTAAAAAAAAGGAAAACAAACAAACTTAACACAAGTAGTAACTACTGTCATGTTCAAATCGCAGCCGCATAATATTGTATTGTTACTGTTACTGTTACAGCCTTTGTATCGTCCCACTGCTGGGCACAGGCCTCCTCTCACGTGGAGAAGGATTGAGCATTAATCACCACGCTTGCTCAATGCGGGTTGGTGATTTCAGACTATATAGTCCAGGTTTCCTCAAGATGTTTTCCTTCACCTTTTAATCAGCCATTGGTGTCCAAGATATACTTAGAAAGTACATACAAACTTAGAAAAGTTGCATTGGTACTTGCCTGACCTGGAATCGAACCCACACCCTCATACTTGAGAGGTTGGCTCTTTACCCACTAGACCACCACGACTTATAAATATTGTATTGAAACCAACCAAATGTATTTTTAATGTTCCTGATTTAGCATTCACTTAGATGTTACGAAGTTTTATTTGCGGAACGTTAACTTGAGCTAAAGTTGTGACGGTTGTGCTAAGTAAATTGTACGTTCTTACAATTTTATTGTACAGACTATCAGGAAATGATAGAGTTAATTATTTTTTTAGTTGTTTTGTAACATTGTAGATATAGAGCAGGTCATCATTTTATTTTTATTTGTACGTGGGAGACAAAAATTAAAATCATTTGCTTATTTAAATCGTCATCATCATAAGCCTGCCTATCGTGTCACTGCTGAACACAGGCCTCTTTTCACGCAGAAGGATCTGACCATTAATCTTTTCATCACTTATGTAAATACTTATCTCATTTTATTTTTTGTAATAACTAATACTCATATACACCTTAATGCATATTTTTTTTTCTCGGGGGTTATTTTCTTTATTTTATACGAAATATCTAGACTAGTTTATTTACATAGATATTTACAACACAAAAAAAAACTATCCTAGTAAAACAATAAAAAAAACTATATCTAAAAAGCGTCAAAAAATTAATGCATATTTAATTTAGTTTTCGTCCAACATCAAATATAAGTACCAAAACATGCGCACGATTGAAAAAGAAACCTACTCTTCAAATTCAAACATCGAACTTTGTTTGCAAAACATTTTGGCGGGTCACATCAAGTTTTTTCGTCCCGCTCTCTCTTCGAACATCAGAATGAGACAGCAGCTGTTAAATAAACAGCCATTGGTGAAAGCGACCTCACACTTTCACTAAATAACCTTGGATTATGAAACACGTTATATTATTACTGATTCGGATCGTATGTTGCATAATGTAAAACAATTTCACCATAAGACCCACAGACTGCAAACTTTTAGTCGCCTTATTGTTTGGGCTCATAAATTGTTTGAAGATGAATGGTAAGTAGTACACACATAACAACGATCAGGTATTTGGATCAGAAGGCCTAGTGCGAGTTTTGCAAGTTATTTTTTTCGATGCGAAGATTATCATACCATTGAATCACATAGCACTTATCTTAGAATTGTAATTACTTGAATTGATTTATAATTACGTATCGAGTTGCGAACGCTCACAAAACTCAAAATCAGCATTCAGGTATTCATATTATCCTGCCAGGGCTGCGGGATTGTTCGAGGTTACCGCGGCCCTGTTACATAGGTAAAAGGCCTGCGAAGGAACATGATGGGTTTTAGTCAGTAAGAGTCTGACACTCTCATGCTGTACCCGCAGCGGGAGGGATTATTTGATGATTTTTATGTAACTGTGATTGGAATCAAGATTTTCTTTAGTCAAAAATTGTCAACTGTCGGCCGACTGTTTAGTCTAAGATATATAAAGTTGTAAGAAATGGTAATATTCGCCTCAAGCTAACTGAAGTCATGGAGACATTTTTTGAGCGTATTCTAAGTTTCTTCGTGTCTTCTTCGTGACACCTGTGTTTTATTATGTGTTTATAAATGGAACACAAATATAAAAAAAACGCTTTAAAGGAAATTGCTTGTTCATATCATGTTGTAACATTTTATGATTACCTTCTATTTTTAACCCCCGACGCAAAAACGACGGGGTGTTATAAGTTTGACGTGTCTGTGTGTGTGTGTGTGTGTGTGTGTATGTGGCATCGTAGCTCCCAAACGGATGATCCGATTGTAATGCGGTTTTTTTTGTTTAAAAGGAATGTCATTCGGGAGTGTTCTTAGCTATGTTTGGTGGAAATCGGTTCAGGTCTTCAAGGTCATCAGCTCGTTTGTAAGGTGCGATAGGAATGTTACACGCTCAGTTTACTTGCAAGCATATGTGGGATCTGAAATTTGAAACACTTATGTCTTCTGGAACCACTGAGCTGGTCTGCTGTTAGGGCACGAAGGTAGGAGACGTAACCCTGAACTGCCTTTTAGTAAACCCATCGAGTTTAGGCTCGTTGAATTTGTCTTGACTAGTTCTCTTCACGTTTCTAATAGACGAGAACCTGATGCTGGAAATGGGATGTGGCGGATGAAACCCTGTAAGCCGGAATGAAATGGATAAACCAATTTTTTTTTTTCCTGAAAATCTTTAATCTTTATTGTTTCTCAATACGTGCAATTCTCCTAGAGCCAGTTTGTCATAAGGATTGCTAAACAGCTTCCTTTGGCCGAGATCGCATATAGCGACCCCATCTAGAAATAAAATAAATTAAATGAAGGAAAAATTAAGGAGCTCCTTCAAAAAGCATGAAATAAAATTAAATTATAAATTTAAAAAACCCCCGACCCAAAAAAAGTGAGCAATTATTATGACAAAAGGTTGAAAACGCTAAAACCTATAAAAAAGCAAAAAATAACTTTTAACACTACGTAAGTACCAACTAAAGCATGTCAGACTAAACTAAATTTTGACATGTCGGGGGACCGCTTTTTACCGTCAAAAATACTTACATAAATCAAATGATAGGTACCTACCTAATTACAACATTCGTATAAAAAAAAAACACGAATCTTAATTAGATAATTAGAGCGGTCCCCCGACACGACAAAATTTAGTTTAGTCTGACATGCTTTAGTTGGTACTTACGTAGTGTTAAAAGTTATTTTTTGCTTTTTTATAGGTTTTAGCGTTTTCAACCTTTTGTCATAATAATTGCTCACTTTTTTTGGGTCGGGGGTTTTTTAAATTTATAATTTATTTATTTTTTAGTGTAGGTTGAAAAAATTCTAACGTAACGTTCGTATCTATTTCGTAATAAAAAGGTATCTTATTCCTACTGGAAATTCCAAAAAAGATGTTGCGAAACAGTAATTATGTTTTTGGATTACGTTTTTATATTTTTTTAGGGTTGTATGTTTTCCCTATACCTATTTTTATTTAGTTTGGTTTTGCCGAAGTTTTTTCGTTCAGAGGTTGATGTCATGACCACGTTATTTTGGCAACCGACTACTTAATAACCGGTTACGGTAATCTGTAGTGGTTTCGGTTTTTGTTATTTTGTTTGAGTTAATTTTACAGGCGAGTAATCCTTAAAACTGTTTCTAAAAACTCTTATGGCCGAATTCTTATACAATTCGTACGCTTTACTTTTATACTGACAAACGTTTTTTTATGACTTCTCAGTACAGGATGGTTACAAAATACTAGAACCTGATTTCTTCACATTTTTGAACAATTTACTTGGGTTCGGCGCAATATTTTTTCCGCGTCCATTCCTTTCTATCAGTCATCATGCTAACATTTACTCCGTTTGATGTAATCCTTCGGGCAATTTTTGTTCCACGTGTAGCCTAGATTTACCTATAGGAATATACCTATATCTACATATGTGTATATAGATACACCTACATATGTGTATATAGATACACCTACATTAGGATTGGAATAAGGACTCACAAAAAGTAGGTCGTCTAGTA
Organism: Helicoverpa assulta; assembly: GCA_963856015.1. Classification (NCBI taxonomy): domain Eukaryota; kingdom Metazoa; phylum Arthropoda; class Insecta; order Lepidoptera; family Noctuidae; genus Helicoverpa; species Helicoverpa assulta. The sequence goes on from CAWLCW010000023.1 coordinate 11,314,904, forward strand.
AAAGTCAATCTTGGGAATTCTTGCTCAATGACACCATAATATTTACGCCCATATTCGACACAAGCTGTTACCCCGCGGTTTTCCCTGCGTCCCAGGCGAACTTCTTCCCGTACGTTACGTTACCGTTACCTACTCGGATCTAGCTCAAGTCTAGCTTCCTAAAAGCGAAAGAATTTGTCAAACCGGTTCAGTAGTTTCGGAGCGTTTGGGGTAACAAACAAAAAATATATTTCCTTTTTTCATATTTCTGTATAGATTCCAACAAAGACTCACTAAAACAGGAGTTACTTTACTAAACCATTTTGAGAATGCTAGCAATATGGCACCATAATACTTTCCGCCCATGTTTGAAATAACTATGGAGAAGAAAAACACCAAGTTCCCGATAAAAATAAACGCCATTGAAAATCAAATGTTCCGTGCGAAGGCACTTAGATAGAATTTATGGAATCTCGCGTTATAGGATTGTATGGGATTCAATGTTGTGTGAGAACTTCTCCAACATTCCTTGTGAGATAGCGTCACTGGTGGCCCCGTGTTCCATTTCTTAATGATAATTATTTTGATGCCATGTAGAAAATGTACCTGATAGATACATTTTCTGATAGTCAAACTTATTGAGTGTATCTTCTTTCAATTTCACATTAGATAAAATAACTAATTAAGTATTGCTTATTTGTGCGTACTGAAAAGTTTATGTTATGAGGTAAAATTAAGAATAACATTATTATTTCGTTTTCCTATTTAATAATAATATTATTAGTACCTTTAGCTATGTGTAATTCTATAAATCATAACAAGCGGAACATTCAGGTATAAAGTTCGCAGTGGCGCTAAACTGGTCAAGGTTGTCCTGAATAACTTTACAATTAAATTATCTCGTAGCGTATTTACAGTATGTACATGGCTAGTACGCAAGCGTGTGAAACTAGTCGCGAATAGATTGAAATTCACTTTTTATACAAAGTCTTCCGATGTATACAGCAGCAGTACCTACGCAAATACTCGCATATATTTTGTAGTGGCCATAGTAACTTGCTTTGTTCCATAATATACTGACGTGCTAGTCCGCATGCAAACTAATCGTGTATACATTATAATAGAGGAAGAGGCGCGAAAAACTTTACGATTCCAATCTATTCGTAAGCAGTTGCATGCTCGCCATTTTGATTAAAACACATTTTAAATATTAATAATGCTTGTTCAATTAAAAAACATTGTATTAAAAATTTAAGTTAGTGACGAAAACGAATGGCTGCAAAACCGACTCCACGTGGTCTTGTTTGCCCTACCCCTAGAGTGCAATTCAAAACCGCGCAGGCGCGGAGGGGCGAGGCGGCCTGCGAGCTGAGGCGCAGGTAGTTTTAACGCCCGCCGACGCGGCTGAGGCTGGCCGGCTGAGCCGGCCAGCAAGCCGAAGCTGCGGTGGTGAGCGTGAAAACCATCTGCGACGATAAGCTCGCATGGGACCGCCGGAGCCCCGCAGCACCGGAGCCGTGACAGAAGCGATGCTTGCTGCATGTTGCTTGTTTACACTTTAAACGTACTGAGTATTTACTCTCGTTAATTGTGGCTGACTTAGTAATTTAGAAGGCAACATACATTTTTGGGGGTGAATAATGATATTAAAAAGAAGCCTGTTTAATTAGCATTTTTAATAAACAAACTCAGATTCAAAAGCCATTTTTATTTAATACTTTACCTAATATTAATTTTGTATAGTTAAATTTGACCGTGTATAAATTGGAAAGATGCATTTGCACGTCTAAGCTACGAATTATACGCGAGCAGTACGCAAAATTCGTGTATACTTTGAAATCACAAATTAAAAAACAGCATTACAAAATATCAGCGAGCAGTTTCCTATGGATGCATTTTGGCTATGTACACAATGTAAATACGCTGTCTCGTACTCCATACATAGTTACATTTAAATTTAGGCCAATTTTATACTTATTGATGGGTTTGTAATATATATCACCAACGCATTACATGACTATTTCTTAGTTTTATTTATACATATACTAGCTTCCGACAGCGGTTTCACTCGCTTACTGAATGAACAACTTCCTGCAAGAGTATAAAAGTAGCGGATATGTCATTCTGAAGTATAAACTATATTACTGGCAGGTTTTTATTAAAAGTCATTCGCGTTTTGTGCGCGAAGAAGTATCAAACATAATACACAGATTCAAAAACTCTCTTGTTCTCTCTTTCTTTTTAAAACTTATTAGTATGATTTGTGAATCCCATGATCAGCTACCTTACTTACAGATTGCAGGTGAATATCATATTAGCTATGTTTAGATATATACTATACCAATAAGGCAATCTTGAATCTTAATCATAACATTAATATCAAGGCGAGTACATACCGAGTGTCATTGCGATGAGTAGTTATAATTCCTGACACCGATATCAATGAAGATGAGACCGACCTTTGCGCAGGAAAACTCATTGTTCATTGTATTTAATTACCTGTCCTGTAGTGTAAGGTCGTTTGTTTATCTGAAAAGATTCTCTATATATAAGTACCTAGCATAGATACTACTATTTATTAAACTATAGCTATATACTGTTTTTTTTTCGACGTCAAAAATCATCAAATGACCTCTCCCGCTGTCGTTTGGCAGCGGTGAGGGAGTGTCAGACTCTTACTGACCAAAAACCGTCGTGTTCCGTCGTAGGCCTTTTATGAGCCAGGGCCGCGGTATCTCTTTCGAACAACCCGCAGATATACTGGTATTAAACTAAAGCTTTCGTTACCCGTTGTGTGGGAATTACACCGCCTACAAGGATTAAAGTATTTTAAAGTCTGTCTTCCTCAATAAATGGGCTTTTTGATACTGAAAGATTTTTCCACATCAATCTAGTGGCTCCTGAGATCAGTGCGTTCAAGTAAAAAAAAATACGTGTGGCACTCGGGGACTGCCGCGGTAAAGCTATTGCATAGCGTACAATACGTCTAATCGCACGACACACAGCGCCGTGTCGAAGACTGCCGAACTGACACGACGTTAGACGATGCACGACCTTCAAGCCACACCTCCGTGCCCGTCGGAGTGGGGAGCGTGAGGTTTTTTCGTTACGGAATTTCTGAATTTGGTCCCCGCGCTCAAGGCCTGCGATAGAAGCTATGCAATAGCTTAAAAACTCTTCAGCTTTATAATATTATTGCGGGCATGTTATCGAGGAAACTTTGTGGATACCTACCCAAATAAAAAGATTATGATAACCTTTTTCAAACAATAATCATACCTTTGCATTATATGAAACTTTAGGGTCTTGTTGATACAACTTTTTCACTCTTACTCCATGGAAACAAACACATTAAATTATGTAATATCCTTTTTCCCTATAATACATAAAAGTTGTTCAGAGTTTGCAAAACAATATGATTTTTGTATAAAGCTTCAAAATGCCAATATGTCGGCAACAATATGTACCAGGGAAGCAGGAATTGATAGGGCTTTAGCGAAACAGGCTTGTAACGCGACAGCCAACAGTACAACGTACCTACTCTTTGAAAAATTTAACAAAGCTTTGAAATGTTAGGTGACATGAACAGCTATCCAGTTATGCGACCCTAGTACTTGACGTAAGTTTTGTTAAAGAGTTGTGCCGTAAAACGAGCACAATAAAATATTTAGGGCTGTGTTCAATCATCAGTTAAATTATATCTGAGGAGTAAAAAAATGGCAGTTTGACATATTTTCTATACAAAATCTGTCAAAATTTGAAACTTATTCTTCATATTGATTTGACTTATTCTTCAGGTAAAAGTTATCTGGTACCTAATTTAAAAATCAGTCCTTGGTATAAAAAAAAATTGAAAACATAATAAAAAAAAATCGAAGGATTTTTAGTTTTTGTCTCATTTATATTTCTAATGAAACATTTCTTCTACGCATTCGCAGGTTATCAACTGTACTTCTACTATAATTAGAAACATAAATATAGGCCCCCAAAATAAACCACAAACCCCAACAGCTGGGTTTTATATCAAAGGTGTCGTCAAAATTAGGAAGCACGTTCGATTCAAACCAACATTTTCACAGCTTGATAGATACTCATTTATTTACGCTTACGCCATTTCCTTACCTCTACACACATCTAAATAGTGCCTACGTGTCTAAGCAACAAGAAAACAGTAAAAATACGCACCCGAAAGAAATGAGGAAAAGAATTACGGTATAGTATCATAAAACACGCAAGTGTTTGTTGTGTTTATCGAGATGTAAGGTGAAGGTGGTGGAAATAATTCTGCTATTTCGTAATATATAAACTGTACGTATACGTACTGTACTGGGAAATCATCCGTTTAAAACTTCCCAGTACTAGAAACTTTAGTCCGCCGATAGTCTGTTGGGTACATAAATGGATTGAACGATAGCTCGCATATTACAACGATTAGGTGTCCGGGCGGTGGTGTCGCGAGATGACTCCCGGCCACCGTAGGCGTGGGTCTGTGGGCGGTGAGTTCGGGTGGCTCATCGTCCCTCTGTCTTTCTAGACGACAGACCCGTGTCGACGGCGCGCGTTGTTCCACGCGCTCCTCAAAGAGATGTCAGCAACCCCAGTGGGGCCCAGCAGGGCCAAGGCCTGCCGGGGCTGCGGGTTGTTCGAAAGAGATACCGCGGCCCTGGTACATAAAAGGCCTGTGACGGAACACGACGGTTTTTAGTCAGTAAGAGTCTGACACTCCCTCTCCGCTGCTAACCCACAGCGGAAGGGGTCATTTGATGATTTTTGACGTCGTTAAAAAAAAAAAAAAAAAAAAAAAAGGTGTCCGGGCGGTATCAGACCGACTAACAAAGATTCTTCAATCGAACTTTTATTCAAAACTAGCTTTCGCCCGCGGTTTCACCCGCGTCCTGTAGCCGGATGGTGACAAAAACTATCCTAAAACCTTCTCCCGGGTCTAAGTTACCTCCCTTCTAATTTTCAGCCAAATCGGTCAAGCCGTTTTCATGTTATGTCGTGACAACGGAAAGCGGGTTTCGTTTTTATATATATAGATAAAATGTTAGCCACCATTTTCTTTTGCCCGACTCTTAATTCATTTGATTGACATTGACAACAATCAGACCCTATGCGTACTCTATGATTGTTTGAAATACTTAGTTGGTTTAAAATTACAGTCATTATGTTGTTATCGATTTCTATTTATTACTATTGTTACAAAAGAATGTTTTAGTATGCTTACCATAACAAATAATAGGTAAAACATAATGAAGATTATTAAAAAAAAAAACAATAAAACTATTTCTATTGATTCACTTCTCAGTACTTTAATTAGAACTTGTTTCAAAGTTAATTGTTTCGAAAGAAACTTCGTAGTTAAAGTTTGTGGTCGACAGATCAAGTATCAAAAGTTCAGAAGAAACTACTTTAACTCCACTGAACTGCAGTAAGATTAAAAATGGAGAATCTCTTTGAAATATTGGGTACATTAAAGTTTTGATAAAAAAATAAGCTTTTGCCCGTGACTTTGTCTGATTAACAGCCAGTTTCTTCATCAAAAGTTAAAGCCAAAGTAAAAGTCAAAGTAATGTCTAAAGTAAAAGTAACGGTTAAATTCAAATTTTCTATGAATTTTGCTGTCACTTTAGCTTTGAAAAAACGAATTTGACCGTTACTTTAACTTTAGACATTACTTTAACTTTAACTTTTGATGAAGAAACTGGCCGTAAGTAAAGTATAATTATGTTGATACACAGTCCTATGACGTATACATTATGTGTAAGATTGAGTAAACTATTTATTTGTGTGTCAAAGCCTATCCAATTCTGTTCAGCAGTTTTATCTTTGCAATGTGACTGAAGATAAACTGGTTATATCATATACTTAATTAATGTAAGTATGAATTATCATTCTTATTCTTCTCTATAATTTATGCCTCTGAACATTTAAAATAACCTGTAAGTTATAGTTTTTTAATGACATTAAAATGGCCATTACCAATATTACTTTAAGTAAGTTGCTCCACTTACTTTTTAACTTCAGTTAAGCTGCTTTTAATTCACCTAAAAATCTCAAGATTTCACACGTCACCTCAATTTAATATAGATTTTAGATTCAAAATCCTTTCTTACCTAGGCGTTTTCTAGATTTTTATTAGTATAAATTATAGCTAGACTAAGGAACTGTCTAGATAGCATTTTGGTAATGGACTTGAGTAAATCTCTTCACAGTAAGACACTCTTGATCTCAATGAGAGATGTCTTTTGGATGACATTTTCTAAGAAAATTGAGGTTAAATTATAAATTAAAGTTCATTTGGTTAACATCATTTTATGGAGTAAAAATAATTATCTTGGTAGCCGATGGACTACAGCTCACTCTAGAATTTTTATCTTTTAGTTTTTAAATGTCTTGACGATTGTTCGGGTTTTCAAACACACTTCGGGAATATTAAAAGGCTCAACGAAAATAAGCCGAACTGTCGAAGTATTTTCGAACTATTTCTTTCAGCACTTCGATTATTTTCATCTATTACTTTCAAACTTTGGCACTTAATAATATTGGAAAATTAGAAAAGATGAGAGACCTAAAAATAAATAAGTGACTGTCTCAACAAATTTAATTTCCTACAGCATTAATAAGAAATACCAAGAACTCTTTTTCACAGAAATAAGCGAACGAACTTTGGAGACTGAAAACATTAAGTAAATAACTATTTGTAAGTTTAAATTACATGGTCTCTGTACTGCAACTGACTTTTACCAAATGTAAAATTAAAAGAATAGAATATAATGATTAGACTGTATTGGTGTGATGTAAATACCTATCATTTGAACATACTTAGCAGTCGTTAAGAGTAGTCGGAAAATCTGACAACCAGGTTTTCTAAAGGGTTTTGGGTTGCTCGGGTAACTGGGTTGAGGAGGTCAGATAGGCAGTCACTCTTTGTAAAAATACTTGTTCTCAGTCGCATCCGGGTAGACTGGAAGCTGACCCCATACATACATAGTTGGGAAAAGGTTAAGCAAATAATGAATTACAGTCGGAAAGAGATGGTCATCTGGCCATTTTAAATCTATAAAAAGGCATACGCTTCTCAGTAAAATGCTTGATTCTCAGTAAAAGATATTCCGTTTGCTTATTCTTAAGATATCAAAGAGCAAGTCTCTTGCGTTGTATCTTTGAAAGACAGGATTTGTGGTAGAACTTGCTTTAAGGATTATAGTAGTCGTGAGCTTTGGTTACCTCAACTTGTTCAAAGTAAGGAAGGAAATAATATAGGTAGGTACCACAGAGTACTTTATTATATAGGTAGGTACTTACTGCTATCTATGTTTTCTTAATCTATATGATTAATATTGTAAACCTAAAGAGGTTGTTGGTCTTTGTTTTTAAATAGTCCATTTTTATCCGTCTACTATCCGAATACATAAAGTAGTTCCCACGAAACGCAGGATTTACTATATAATTATTATTAATCTAGCTTTATGTTATTTATTAATGTGAAAGCTTACAATTATTGTTTATTGCCTGGATTATATCCACCTGGATAGATGGTACCGCCGAGACCGAGGGTGGTCCAAGTATCATGATGAATTTTAACTAAATAAAACAGGCCTCATTATAAAGAAGGATAATTTACCTACATAATAAAAAAAAACGCTCTACTTTATTTAGTAAAAAATCCAGTGCTCAACTATTGAACTCATAGAAAGACAAACACAGAACTGTCTGGTTTTAAACAAAAATATTTACCGCGTACGTGGGACTTGATCGCTTTTCAATCAGGCAGGTGAGCTCATGTGGAAACTGATCGCAACTGTCTGCGGTCTCAACCTTTGGCTGCAAAAGGATAAAAATAGACCGTAGTACTCTTTACTGAAACATTCCTGAAAACAATTGAGGGACGTACTCAACCGTAGAACGATATACTTTTACAGTGTCTGGTGGATTTTTTGCCCGGTTTTTCCAAGCCATACCATTCGGTATGTACGGGGTGTGTTGCATATCGCGCAGCAGTAAAACCCGTTGCGCAGTTTTTGGGGCCATTATTTCTACCGGTGGTAGTCAATTGTTTTTTGTCAGTCGTCAGCCCATACGGCGGTGAGGTTCTTATGGCTCTGTCGATGTATGTGGTCTGTCATATTTCTCGGAAAGGTACGAGTTGTCGCGCAGAAAATCTGAGCGGAGAATCCGCTAGTGTGTAAGTATATACTTTAAGAAATATGACCCTCTGCTTACTTACAATAGTTGTGTACCAAGTATACATTGATGTTCAAATTATAATGATACTCAAAGACTACGTTTGGTTGGCAGAAGGTCTCCTATATGAAATGTTGCCATAATTATGAAATTAAAACGAGAGTACCTTTAACCTTATGTTATTTATAACTCAGTAGTGGTAAAAAGAAAATTCGTTATACCTATTTAGTCATAACCGAAAAATTATAAAGAAATTCGCATGAGCTTGATTTTGTTTTATATATATTTTTTTTAAATAAAAAATCAAGTCTTGATGGTTTTATTGGTAGCAATGGAAAATTATTTTGGAAAATTATGTGAAGTATTTTGTTTTAAAAGAACACGATGCGAGAATATTATGAAATAGGCAGCTATTGCTACTTCAGACATATTTCTCGGAAAGGTAATAAATACGAGGACAAAAGGACGTCTTTCATAAATATCATGATTTTCTTTTATCTTTAGGACCTATAAACATGATTCTCCTATGTTTATATTCATTTGTTTTGTCTTAGGAAAAAAGGAAATCAAACAGTAGCCCTCTAAGAATAGGTATATTATATGAATAACAAACAAATGAATGATCACAGAGAGTAATGTCCTCTTGTAGATAACAATTATTATAATAATAAGGAAGTAACCCTCCATTGAAGAAATAAGTGATATGGGACAGGTAATTAACCCTCTGCTTATAAACAGTTCTATCTACCAAGCTATTCTTACTTGATGATCACTTTCCACCCAAACCACGGAGAACAAAATTACTAGCGGAGATGTTATAACGGAAAATCTCCTTCTAGTAACGTCCCTAAAATGCGGGTACTCGGGAGATGAAAAAACCCGCTCATTTTTTGTGAAACTATAATCTAAAATCTTTGACATATATTTCAAATAACCCGAACGCTAATTAGTCCACTCGTAACTGATCATTTGGGTCGCGCCCACCGTAAGTACCTATTTGATCTACAAGAAGACGCCTGACCTACCTGCCTTATGGCATCTCCGCTCATTTTTCCTTCCTCTGTGATCTGAACCGACAGAATTTTCATTACTGTAGGATGCTACTGTGCTTCATTTGTTTTGATAACCACAGATATTGGTTTTATGCTGCACTTTCGAATTGGGGCTTATTGAAAACTGACTTTTATTTGCGTATTAAGTTGATTGAAAAGTTATCCTTTTTGATTGAATATAAAATCATATTGTTACAAAACTGATATCGTTAGAACTTGATCTTCATCGTTTAATGTAAGCTATTTTTATTTCATCTCGTTCCTCCTTTACGAACTTTGTCATCTTTTATTTAAGGTCTAGTTATTTGTTTTACATTATGGGCACTTTATGACGAAAGTTAACTTTCGAATAGTTTTTAATAGATCCCCATATAGAATGTCAAATACCTTCTAGTTTTTGTGGGTTTAAAATGACATTACTATACCTACTACCATAAGACCTATAAATGCATGGTAACTATAACAAAAACATACAGCAGTTTGTCAGCCAATGCACCGGGATCGCATAGACAGCTACAATTAATCAATAAATACAAGCAATAGAAAGGCTAATACTATTGATTTACAACCAATGCTAGTTGGCATTACGTTTAAGAAGATTTATATCGGTATCATGTGCTAGTTTAATTTACATTGCGAATTTGATACAAGTTGATTTGGTAGTAACTTTGATATATAGCGATAAGGACTCTTGTTCACGGCATGATCCGTAAAATATCGAACACCGTCGATTTTTATGGCAGTAAAACGTATGTGAACAAGAAGCCTAAAATGCACTGATGTCATAATTTCTTTAATCTCAAATACCTAGGTATCTTTTTTTTTCGAAAATATGATACGTCTTTAAGCATTTGAGTTTCTTGGAAGAGGATTATTTTTCGTTACACTCCAGTCACACAAGTGAATTTTGTCACACTTGTAGGTACTTTTAGTTTTTCTTTGTGCTACACATTCCGTGATTTCCGCACTATATGCTTACCATAATTACCAACCGATCCACTAAAATCACAGACACTATTTCGGACAAATTAACTCTAAGTTATGTACGTCCATAATTTCGATCGTTAATACCCATTCGTTAATGGTCCATGAATGTTTAAATTAAGTAATAGTGAACTCTCTCAAAACGTCGTCAGCAGTACTAAAGTTTGTCTTACAAGTAATACTTAGTACTTGCATCAAGAGATTTGGATTGGTGCCATACTGGAAATGGCATTTTGCCTTTTGGGTGCCCCGAGGAAACTACTTCTTGCACCGGGAAAAAATATGTACCGACTTTGCTTGTCCCTGGTTTTAAATCTGCATGATAAGTAATGCAAATATTTCTAAATTGCATCTTCGAGTATTTACAGACAAGTAATATTATTTGTGTGTGTTGATAAAAAGCAACCTATGTGTCAATCCAGGGTATCACCTAACAAATTTCAACCAAATCAGTTCAGCCGTTTTTGGGTAAAATAATAACAAACATACATCCATACATTCTCACAAACTTTCACATTTAAAATATTAGTAGGATTAGTAAGATATTAGCAGGATATAAAATTAGTAAAGCTTGTACTATGTAAAAACGGTAAGCTGATAGTTTTCCGAGTTTTTATTAGAACTAAGTAATCTTAATTTAGAAATTAACTAGGATATACGAGTCCTGAATGCAATGAATGTCCTTGCATATTATTTTGTAAAAATACGATGGGATACTTTAACTATTTTATTAGGGTTAATACAATCTTCCTAAGCAAGATTAATCTCATTAGAACCTGAGTGCTGTGATTGATTCGCTATTAGGCTGAGATGTCACACGATTAATGAGTTTAATTAATAATATGAAAATGTGTATAAAATGAAAACAAATTACTTGTCTTGCTGTCTTGTAATAACTTGTCCGTCACAATTATTAGTGGTTTGTTGTTTTCAAGATAATATTTTCCCTATTTTGTGAGAGATAGATGCAATTTAAAATTATAATACTTTGTATCGATTTCATACGTAGAAGTTTGCAATAATTCTGATTATGGTGATTTTTTATAGATTGTACTGAATTCCATAATGTGGAATTTGAGGTTGGGGGGTATATTCTCGGATCGAGATAAATGTATTATAATTAATTTATAATCTTCCATTGAAATGTAAGAGGACGACATAAATAAATTGGGGCATTGATACGGGCAGGATAACAATTTACTGTGTGTTCGCGACAGACGCATCCGTGCGCCGCGAGTGCAAAATCATAATGCCTAAGTGTTCGTGTATGCGCGTTACTATTTATACTCTAACAATTTGTGATGCGGGTAACGAGAAAAAAGTGCCGTGAGCCGCGCCGATGTGTGTTTTTCACGTGCACCCTCCTTCTAAATAAGTATAGAATTGTATTCAGTTTTGATAGTGTTTTGATTTGTAAATTATAGTGTTTTTCAATAGTAAATTGTAATAGTTTTATAGTGGTAGCCTAAGACCTACATAGTTGTGTATAATAAACATATAGTTCTGCCGTTTACGGCCTGATTTGCCTATGTAAACATTTCTCGATAGAAAAAATCCTAAACTTTCATTAGTGAAATAGTGTTTAACTGAAAGCCTAGGTCTCAGTATATAGAAAACAACTTACTTTATAGGAATATTGTTAATAGTTTAAGTTACAGAACAATAAATAATGTCTGTGTTTTGTCTTTCATTTTACATGCAAATTGTCAATACTAGGGCTTAGGTCACATCGATAGGATTACTATCGCCAGATAGCCCATGAAATGCCCTAACACACACTGCTTTCCGTATCGAGATAGCCCCCATAGTTTGTTTTTTATCTCGAGATAATGTTCATACAAGGGCTGATTTCACATAGTTTTCATAGTTTATTCGGTTATAGTGTTTCAGTCTTGAAGAAATTCAGTGTGAGTATAGTATAGTCCGGTAGCGCACTTCATGGGGGGTCTGGCACCGTGCGTCCCATAACGCTCTCATGTACCATAGACCTGTAATATCGCTGTAAAATTGAAATGTCAAATAAACTGAGGTTGGTGGGAGGGACGAGGAATCGAGGCGCTCGTTAAGGTAAAGTTTCGAACACATTCGGTGCGCAAGCTCCGCCGTATAGTCGTAGTCATCGGTATAGAATTTTAATAGTGCAAAATAGTAAATAGTGAAAAAGTAAATAGTGAAATAGTAAACAGTAGTGCGTCGAAGCTCGTCCCTTCAAGACTCCTGAAAAATATATGAAGACTTATTATTTCGCCGGCATTCCTGAACCCACAGTAGCAGAGAGTACTAAAACCAGTCTAAACGTATTAAAACCAGAGAGTACTAAAACCCGTCTAAACGTATTCTTGTTTCTCATACTCCTGTTTCTTATATTCCTGTTTCTCGCCACATCGAAAATACAGTCCACTCGCCCAGCCGTCCACGAACCAGCGACCGACGGGGCGTCAACGTCTCGAAGCCACCCATAGTTCCTGCTTCTGAGCTACGTCCGTCCCGCACATCTGTTTGGTCCTTGCGACCCGGATCGACTGGGGAGCGAGCCAGGAACTTCAGCTGAAGATTCGCAGCTTATACTGAAGAGTTGTAAACAGCGAGTATGCCTGTGACAAGATCGCAAGGAAGAGCCGCTCAAGCCTGGATCATCGACGCCGGACCGGGACGCCGCACGCCCCCCATCGTGCACCGCCAGCCGCCGTTCTCTCCAACCACCACCGAGGGGAGTGAGCAGCCCCCCCCTCCCCCGAGGGGGGGTGAAGACCTACCCTGCCCCGCAGCTGAGAGGGGAAGTGAGGCGCCACCCTGCCCCCCTGCCCCGCGAGGGGGTGAAGACCGACCGTGTTCCCCCGCCGCGCGGGGGGGTGAAGACCGACCGCGCCCCCCTACCCCGCGAGGGGGTGAAGAGCGACCAGCGCCGTCGTCGTTGATGCAGACTGAGGCGTCGTCATCACTGAGGCCGCCTGGAACCAGTGCTGAAGAATATAGTTCAGGAGAAACACTGAAGGCTTGCGACAAGACATACAACCGAGCTGTACCGATGACTACCCGGGGTGACGCCCGTACCGAACATAAGGCACCGTCGCACAGATCGACGGCATCAAATAGAAAAATTAGAAAAGCGCGTGAAGACTTACTGAAAATTAAGTTGGAGCTAGCGCAAATAGCACTTCAGCGGGCCGAGGAAGAATCGGACGACGATTATATGGAAGATAGAATTTCGAATGAAGAGTACATCCGTTCCTGGTTGGAGGAAGCTCCGGAACCAGACCCGCAGGACGCCGCCGCTGAGGGAGGACATAGACCACCAGGTACCCTGGACCTGCCCGAGCCCCCCCCCTCCGCGGTTATAGTGAATCCGGTCCTGCGTGGAATAAGTACTGCTCCTGGAAGGGACGTCGCCGCCGAGGGAGGACATAGACCGCCGGGTACCCTGGACAATCCAGAGCCCCCCCCCTCGAAGACCATCGATATTGAAGCCCTTTCATCAATGAAGAAACCAGTTGAAGATACCGCAGGGGGTGAAGGGCTCCGTCCGTTTATCACGGAGCTCACCTCCGCCATCGCATCGCTAGCCGGCAATAGAAGCGAAGAGAAACCGGTGTACCACAACCCGGCTGCATCGAAAGTCATCATGACGCTGCCGAACTTTAGTGGATTGCATACAGAATGGCTATCGTTCCGCGCCATCTATGAGACAACGCGACCATATTTCAACGACGTGGAAAATACGGCGAGGCTGAGAAGAAGCCTGCGAGGAAGAGCGCTTGATACAGTTAGTTCCGAGCTTATCGGCAACGCCAGGCCGGATGACATCATGAAGGAGTTGGAGCTTCAGTTTGGCCGCCCCGACTCAATAGCGCAAGCGGAGACAGACAGACTGCGCGGGCTGCCACGCTGCGGAGAAGCACCGAAGGACATCTGCACTTTCGCCAGCCGTGTACGAAGTGGCATCGTCACACTGCGAGCGCTGAAAAAGGAACACTATCTCATGAACGCCGAGCTTATGCGCATACTCACAGAGAAGCTGCCGAACTCGCTACGTGTACAGTGGTACAAGACATATACTGAGAAGCACCAGTCAACGCCGGACTTGGGTCTCTTCAGTGACTTCATCACCGAACAAGCTCGCTACTGCAGCGCATTTGCACCGCCTGAAAACATCAGTGAAGCTACTGGACTTAGACGTGTGACGCAGAGAACACACACCACTATAGACAAGAAGCCCGCATCGAAGTGCCGCATCTGCGATATGGACGGACACAGATCGCTAGACTGCCACAAGTTCGTGAAGGCTTCTGCAGACAAGAAGTGGGAACTTGCCAAGCAGCACAACCTGTGCTTCCGCTGCCTCCGCCATCGTCAGCACGGACACAGATGTCAAAAGAAGAGATGTGGAATCGAGGGCTGCACTGCATCACACCATCATCTGCTTCACTACAAGAAGAAGGCGAGCACTACTGAAGTCGCACAAGAAGCGCAAGAAATAGTCGCAAGTTCACGCAACCACGCAAATCAAGCGTTCCTGAAAATTGTTCCGGTGCAACTGTCCGGACCAGCGGGAGAAGTGCGCACATACGCACTGCTGGATGACGGCTCAACCGTGTCACTGATTGACGAAGAGCTAGCAGACATGATCGGTGCAGAGGGACCAGTCGAGCCGATGAAAATAGGCGCCATCAGCGACGTGACTATCGACACGCCCACGTCGAAGAGAGTTGACCTCACGCTATCGACCTGCCATAGGAAGAAGATACCCTTCAGGGCGCGCACCCTACCACGCCTGCACCTGTCGCCGCAGTCAATCAGCAAGGATGACATCGCTGACTGCAAGCACCTGATTGACCTGGCAGATCAGCTGACGTACAACGCAGGGACGCCGAAGATTATTATCGGGCAAGACAACTGGCATCTGCTCCTAGCAACAGACATAAGAAGAGGGCCCCAGCATCAGCCGATAGCGTCGTTAACTCCTTTGGGCTGGGTGCTGCACGGTGCCCGCACTAGGACGCTGGGACAGCAAGTGCACTACGTCAATCAACTGAATAGCGCCGAGGAAAACATAGACAAGCAACTTCGTGAATACTTCGCACTCGAGTCACTCATCATCAACCCGTGCCGACCAGCTTCTGACCCGGAGAAGAGGGCGGAAGATATATTACAACGCAGTATAGTACAGTTGGAAGATGGACGTCTTCAGACTGCGTTGCTATGGAAGAGTGACGAGATACAGATGCCGGACAGCTACGCGACTGCGATGAATAGACTCGTATCAATAGAGAAAAAACTCGACAAGAATCCTGCTCTGAAGACTAGATATATGGCTCAGATGGATTCACTAATAGAAAAGGGCTACGCAGAGAAAGCGCCCCTTGAACGTACACCGGGAAGAACGTGGTACCTGCCACACTTCGACGTCTTCAACCCTATGAAACCGGAGAAGCTTCGTATAGTTCACGACGCAGCAGCGAAGACAAGAGGGATGTCACTGAACGACTACCTGCTCACGGGTCCGGACTTGCTGCAGTCACTGCCCGGCGTGATGATGCGATTCAGACGTCACCGCGTCGCCGTCTCCGGAGACATTACTGAAATGTTCATGCAGGTGAAAGTAAAGCCAGAAGACAGAGACGCTCTCCGATATCTGTGGCGAGGAGAGCGGCGGGAGGGGGCGCCGGAAGAGTACCGAATGACGTCGATTATATTCGGCGCAGCAAGTTCACCGTGTACAGCAATATTCGCCAAGAACTGGAACGCGAAACGCCATGCGAATGAGCACCCAGAAGCAGTAGAAGCAATAGTCAAGAATCATTACATGGACGATTACCTGGATAGCTTCAGAGATATAGAAGAGGCGACGCGCACAATCAAGATAGTACAAGAAATACATAGTAAAGCGCGTTTCGACCTAACAAAATGGGTATCCAACAGCGAGGAAGTGCTGCGTGATTTGGTACCTGGGCAAGAAACAACACAGATTGTTAATCTTGGAAATATAGAAAACACAGAGAAAGTACTCGGCGTGATATGGAAGCCACATACAGACGAGCTGAGCTTCAACTTAAAACTCGCGCGCCTACCTACTGGCCTGCTCGACAAGGAAAAGCCCACGAAGAGAGAGGCGCTCAAAATAGTTATGTCGCTATACGACCCGCTGGGCCTCGCCTCACCTATAACAATCAGGGCGAAACAAATACTGCAAGAAGCCTGGAGGCGGGGAGTCGACTGGGATCAACCTCTCGATGAAGAACTATCAAGCCAGTGGAGGGCGTGGATAAGTCATCTCGAACAGCTGAAGAACGTAAACATACCACGCTGTTATCCTGGGTACAGCGAGGCTACAGAAATACAAGTACATGTGTTCACCGACGCCAGTGAGAAGGCCTACGCTACAGCGGTGTACTGGAGGACAATGACCCGTGACAACAACGTGCACGTCAGCCTCGTCATGGCGAAGGCGAAGGTGGCACCGCTGAAGCTGCTGTCAATACCACGCCTCGAGCTGCAAGCCGCGGTGATGGGTACGCGCGTCGCAGCCGCAGTGATATATGAACACAACGTCAAGCCCGCCTCCGTGACCTACTGGAGTGACAGCAGAACCGTTCTGACATGGATAAGGAAAGGAGCCAGATCGTACAAGCCATTCGTCGCACATCGCCTGGCCGCCATAGAGGAAAATAGCAAAGTCGAAGAGTGGCGCTGGGTGCCTACAAAAAGCAACATAGCCGACGCCGCCACCCGCGACGTCCCGACGCACTTTCACACCGACCACGAGTGGTACTGCGGCCCTAAGTTCCTGTACAACGACCCATCGACATGGCCGACCGAGTCACCAGCTGACAGTCAACAGACAGGCGAGGAAAAAACAATCACGCTCATACAAGCGGGCGCAGCAAACCTTATAGACGCCGTTCCCGACCCCGCTCGATTTTCAAAGTGGGAGCGATTGCTGCGCGCCACAGCCAGAGTACTACAGTTTATATCGTTGTGTAGAAAACAACGTACAGAAAAAACGTTCTACAAGCGAACAAGAAAAAACAAGGAAAACGATCCTGATTGGTCGAAGGCAGTGCGAGTGCCACGCACGCCTACCGAAGCTGCGCGCGCCCAAATAAACACACGCAAGCTTATTACATTGGACGCGACATACATTCGAAGAGCAGAGAAGCTGCTAGTTCGTGTGGTGCAACAAGAAGCCTTTACACAAGAAATAGCCAGTCTCGAGAGCAACAAAACAGTCGCAAGTAGTAGCCGGCTGCACCCGCTGCGCATAGAACTAAACGACGGAGTTATAGTACTGCGAAGCCGCATAGCTGCTGTAGACAAAGTCGCTAAAAGCGTGAAGAGTCCACCTGTGTTAGACGGCGATCACCGCATTACACAGCTATATATAGACTGGACACACCGTAGCCTACAACACAGCGGCACCGAGCTCGTCGTGAATGAGGTCAGACAGCACTACTGGATTGTGCGCCTGCGCCCGACAGTCAAGCAAGTCATCGCGCGCTGCCTGCACTGCCGCATACGTCGCGCGCGCGCGCCGACGCCGGCAACCGGCGACCACCCGAAGACACGCCTAGCTCATCACCGCAGGCCGTTCACATACACCGGGCTTGATTATTTCGGCCCGCTGTCAGTCACCGTCGGTCGTCAGCATCACAAGCGATACGTGGCGCTGTTCACGTGTCTCACAACGAGGGCAGTTCATCTCGAGATCGCGCACAGCCTCAGCGCGGACTCAGCTGTGTTGGCGCTGCGCAGGTTCGCAGCGCGACGCGGCTGTCCCACCGAAATTTACTCCGACAACGGCACCAACATGCACGGTGCTGACCGTGAGCTGCGTGAGGCCTGCCAGGAGGAGGCCAGCCGACGCGGCATCGCCTGGCGCTTCATCACGCCTTCCGCGCCTTTCATGGGAGGCGCCTGGGAGCGCTTAGTGCGGTGCGTTAAGACCGCGCTAGGCGCCACGCTGCACGAACGACACCCACGCGAGGAGGTCCTCGCGACGCTGCTCTGCGAGGTTGAGTACGTCGTCAACAGCCGGCCGCTCACCCACGTATCTGTGAGCGGCGATGACGACGAGTCCATCACACCAAACCATTTCCTGCTGGGCGGCTCGGCACGCCTGCCGAGCCCCGGCACATTCGACGAGCGAGACATCGACAGCAAGAAGCACTGGCGGCGCGCCCAGATACTCGCCGACATGTTCTGGCGCCGCTGGGTGCGCGAGTACCTGCCCGAGCTGCAATACCGGCGGGAGCCGCACGCCCGCGGCCCCGCGCTGCAGCTGGGCGACCCCGTCCTCATCGCCGACGGCAACCTGCCTCGCAACACCTGGCCGCGAGGCCGGGTTGTGGCCGTCTACCCGGGCGCTGATGGTGAAGTTCGGACCGCTGATGTGCGCACCGCAGGTGGCATACTAAAGCGTCCGACGAAGAAACTCGTGCCGCTGCCTAAGTAACCGGGCAGTGCGGCGTCACCGGCGTCGCGGCGCCCTCGCGCTATCACCGCGCCGTCGCTCACCGGAGATGCGGCATCGCTGCGAGCCAGAGCTACGGGTCATCGCTACGGGTCAACGCTTCGAGTCTCCACCTCGTGTCATCGTGTCATCATTCATCGTTTAATAGACTAAATAGTGATAGTGAAAGTGAAAGTGATAGTGCCTACACTCTGCCGCACGGCGGGAGAGATGTTCGCGACAGACGCATCCGTGCGCCGCGAGTGCAAAATCATAATGCCTAAGTGTTCGTGTATGCGCGTTACTATTTATACTCTAACAATTTGTGATGCGGGTAACGAGAAAAAAGTGCCGTGAGCCGCGCCGATGTGTGTTTTTCACGTGCACCCTCCTTCTAAATAAGTATAGAATTGTATTCAGTTTTGATAGTGTTTTGATTTGTAAATTATAGTGTTTTTCAATAGTAAATTGTAATAGTTTTATAGTGGTAGCCTAAGACCTACATAGTTGTGTATAATAAACATATAGTTCTGCCGTTTACGGCCTGATTTGCCTATGTAAACATTTCTCGATAGAAAAAATCCTAAACTTTCATTAGTGAAATAGTGTTTAACTGAAAGCCTAGGTCTCAGTATATAGAAAACAACTTACTTTATAGGAATATTGTTAATAGTTTAAGTTACAGAACAATAAATAATGTCTGTGTTTTGTCTTTCATTTTACATGCAAATTGTCAATACTAGGGCTTAGGTCACATCGATAGGATTACTATCGCCAGATAGCCCATGAAATGCCCTAACACACACTGCTTTCCGTATCGAGATAGCCCCCATAGTTTGTTTTTTATCTCGAGATAATGTTCATACAAGGGCTGATTTCACATAGTTTTCATAGTTTATTCGGTTATAGTGTTTCAGTCTTGAAGAAATTCAGTGTGAGTATAGTATAGTCCGGTAGCGCACTTCATGGGGGGTCTGGCACCGTGCGTCCCATAACGCTCTCATGTACCATAGACCTGTAATATCGCTGTAAAATTGAAATGTCAAATAAACTGAGGTTGGTGGGAGGGACGAGGAATCGAGGCGCTCGTTAAGGTAAAGTTTCGAACACATTCGGTGCGCAAGCTCCGCCGTATAGTCGTAGTCATCGGTATAGAATTTTAATAGTGCAAAATAGTAAATAGTGAAAAAGTAAATAGTGAAATAGTAAACAGTAGTGCGTCGAAGCTCGTCCCTTCAAGACTCCTGAAAAATATATGAAGACTTATTATTTCGCCGGCATTCCTGAACCCACAGTAGCAGAGAGTACTAAAACCAGTCTAAACGTATTAAAACCAGAGAGTACTAAAACCCGTCTAAACGTATTCTTGTTTCTCATACTCCTGTTTCTTATATTCCTGTTTCTCGCCACATCGAAAATACAGTCCACTCGCCCAGCCGTCCACGAACCAGCGACCGACGGGGCGTCAACGTCTCGAAGCCACCCATAGTTCCTGCTTCTGAGCTACGTCCGTCCCGCACACTGTGGTTCAACTTTTCCCAGACATAAACCAAACACAGAGTGACATAAACAATCATAAACCAATGTGTGTGTATTTTAAGAAATGACTGTCTGAAACACCTTCTTAATCTGTTTTTAATGTAGATAGTACTTCTCTGTAGTCCCAGAACGCTGCCTTAACACAATACCAACCTTCTTTTCTCTTTTGTTCCAGTATCATCACAAGGCCCTCCGGGCTTCAACTTGCCCGCCATCATGCATGTCGACAGGAACTGGTACGTGATGCCAACGGATCCTATCGGCTACTTCGTGACCAGGGTGTACCGTGAAGGTAGTGGTGGCGGTACTGTGACCTATGGCTTAGAGACTACAGGACCACCGGCGCCGTTCAAGATAGACCCCCATTCGGGTGTTGTGACAGTGAATGATACCCTTGCTGATAAGGTATAGTAGAGTTCTTTTGTTTTATTTTGATCTTTAATGGGTAAAAGGTTTTAATCTCTAGGTCTTGCGCATGCTAGTTAAGGTGGATTTCAATAACTTATATGTCTGTTAATTGGCTTACTAGACATTATGAATTTGTCATTCCTCTTATAAGGCTCATATCAAAATTCTATTTCTATAAATAAAATCTACAAATAGATATATTATTGAAAGCCATATTCCGTACGTAGTCTAAAAATAAGCTCTTTTCCAGTAGGTATGTGGAATTGTTACGAGATGATAACAATATACTTACATAATGCGAATTGTTTTTGTTGTCGATGTTGTCAAAAAAATGGAGAACCCAAATTGACACCTATTTAATAAAAACAGGAAAGAAAACAAGGAAACATGATGTAATATTGGGAAAACCGTAATTTATCTATGAGATTTTGACAAGACAGCGTATATTTATGTTAGCTAAGAAATGGAAAAAAAAGCTATTCCATTTCGTTTCCCATAATCTTTCCCCAAAATAAAACAAAAGGCGGTCGATAAACACATACGCATTAGTGACGTGTTGAGATATATCGATAAAAAAACTATTGACGGTGCCTATTGAAGATACAATCGTGATTAAATTGTTCTGTAAGAGGAAATTAGACGGATGAAACAAGGTGTTAATTACTTTAAATTTTTCGAAGACTACAACGGTAGAACATAATTAGATTTGTATCGTTATTTGTCATAAATTTTATCGATAATGTTTGATCGAGACGCTTGTTCGAGTCTAATCGGATTCCGATCTTAGACCTCTTTGTTAAGAAGTGGCGACTTGCAGTTATTTTGGTTTCTTTTTTTTTATTGATATCGGCTTATCCAGTATTTTGCTAACTTTATTATGTACGAGTGTTCTTGGACTAAGATTATTTTTTTACAATAGTAACTATTGTAGTGGACAGAAGCTTTATAAAAATATTACTTTAATAGGTACTAAGGACAACAATAGTTTTGAGAATAAGATACTTAAATAGCTATCCAAACAAATAATGCTGTAAAATCATAAAGATAACAATTTTTTATTAAAATTAATTTAAAAAATATAGGAGATCTTTTCAAAAATCTCTCAGCATTTATCTCCATCCAAAATCGAAGTTGGAAAAAATCTTATCGTATTATCTTAACCGAATTTAAGAGGATTTCGTCCTATAAAACTTTCTTTTGTCCTATAAAAAAAACAACATTGAAAAACTAAAAAAAAATTAGCCTCAAGAGCTCTTACAATACATATAAAGTTAATAGTTCTTAAACCTAACGATTATTTTCATATAATGCATACAATAATGGTCTCTGCACACAGCGGGCGCGGCGCGGCGGGACGGGACGGCGACGCGACGCAATGTACTAGATCGTCGCGTCGCGTCGCGCCGAGCGGGACGGCTCTGTGTGATGTCGTCCGTAATATCTAGTACATTACAACTGCTCAGCGTCGCGTCGCCGTCCCGTCCAGTCGCGCCGCGCCCGCTGTGTGCAGCGACCATAAAGAGTTATTTATCTAATCTCGCGGCCATGACACGAGACAAATCATTAATTTTTCAATCAATTTGAGATTGATTGCAAAAAACACACTTATAAAGATTTCGGATGGTCTAAAAAATGTGCTTACACAAATCAATTTTATTTGTCATTAATCAATATGAAGTGGACAAATGATTGAAATTGTCAAATATCTTGAGATGCGAAATTAAATTGCGTTTGGAAATATTTATAATATTATAGCGCAGGTTTATAAGTTTTTTTATCTTATCGAAAAAAACTGCTTTACATGAAATTTTGTTGATCATTCATCACAGAAACTAATATTGAAGGAGATATTACTGATTATTAATAACCATTGAGCGATAAAGCATCCTAACCAGCATTAGTGTCTACAGTATATAAAGAAATAATCGTCGCTTATGTATCACCATGACTTTAACTAAAGTCGGCTCAAAAGGACAGCGTGTTGGCTTCGGTCCCACGTTCGCCTTCCAGAAGTCCAAGATTCTGTAGTCCCGTGTATTTTATCGTTTTTTTTATATACTTTAAATTATATAAAATTGTTAATCTATACTAATATTATAAAGCTGAAGAGTTTGTTTGTTTGTTTGAACGCGCTAATCTCAGGAACTACTGGTCCGATTTGAAAATTTCTTTCAGTGTTAGATAGCCCATTTATCGAGGAAGGCTATAGGCTACTTTTTATCTCGGTACGGGAAGTAGTTCCCACGGGATGCGGGTGAAACTGCTGGCAGAAGCTAGTGTGTAATATGAGCTTAAGTTTTATCCTCAAGTAGGTTGTCATCGTGCCATCCTTAAAAACAATTAAAATTTAAAATACCTATTATTCAAACAAACCAACGCAAAAAAAACCTCTACCAAAACGAAAAGCTTAACTATGACTAGTTAACAATTTTTGACGGGTCGTTATTTTAATAGTTAAAGTGGTGGTTTATGAGTACCTCGCCTTGAGGTCAGATCAATTAATATTGATGCTGTGGGAACTTTGTTGCAACTTTTTGCATAGTCTGGTAAACGTTTCAATTTTTGAAAAATAATTCTTAGTAGTAGTAATTCTGTTTGTTTGACTTTCGTGCTTTTACGACAAAAGTACAGAACCGAACTAGGGCCTGAGGAAAGATATAGACTTTTTAAACAATTGCGGGAAGTGGTTCTGAGGGCAAAACTGCGAGAACAGCCAGTATCAGTAAATAAGTAAGTTAGCATTAGGATATTGATGCAAATAAATAAATAATCTACTTATACATATAATAAAATGATCGGAAAGTCAAAACTGTACATTGAATATTTTTTTTAAAGAATACTTGGGGGGTGATCCATAATCGATTCTGAACCCAAATATATAGTTTTTAGAATTTTTGTCTGTATTTCTGTTTATCTGTTTGTCTGTATGTTTGTCCGGATAAACTCAAAAAGTACTGCATGGATTTAAATCAAATTTTGCATGACTATTACCTGGGGGCCGGTTCAACACATAGGCTATATATTATCACGCTATCACCTACGGGGGTTGAGCAATGAATGATTAAATAAACGAAATTGAAAATTCTATATTGCTCACGCAGATGAAGTCGCGGGCAACAGCTAGTATTATAATAAATATAATAAAATTGGGATAAGGGCAGGAGGATGATGATGATTAGGATATTGATGCGTAAAAGTTTTAATCTCATTTATTCAAATTACTGTACAAATATTTTCATGTGTGGGTTCAAAGCGCTGCTGGTATAAACTGATAAAGTTTGACCTATCCATTTAAAATGTAATTATCTAAAAACTAACCGTTTTCCCGCGGTTTCACCCGCGTCCCGTGGGAGCTACTGCCCGCACCGGGATAAAATATAGCATATATTACTCGCAGATAATATAGCTTTCTAATGGTGAAAGAATATTTAAAATCGGTCCAGTAGTTTTTGAGTTTATCCATTACAACCAAACAAACAAAGTTTTCCTCTTTATAATATTAGTATAGACTAGCTTCTGCCCGCGACTTCGTACGCGGATCCTGTCCCTTATGCCAGCGACTACGGGGTCAGCATAATCAAAGATCTTAATCGTCTGATATTGAATTTTAAGAGCCCGTTGACTTGAAAACAACGGAATACGCATTAGAAACGTTCCATATATTTAATGTTTGTACTTCAACGGCAAAAGCACAGCAGACTAAACAAAACGCTGAGAACTGAACCGCAATAGACGCAACTATAGGGATAAAAGTAGTGATTCTAATTAGTCCGCATTTAAGTTGTGTGTGGCAAAAATATTACACGTATTATTACGTAAAAAACATTAAATAGATGACAAAGTCGTGGTGACTTAGTGGAAATCGTGGTGGTTTAGTGGGTAGAGAACCAATCTCTCAAGTATGAGCGTGCGTCTTTGATTCCAGGTCTGGCAAGTACCTGCCAATGCAACTATTCTAAGTTCGTATGTAGGTACTTTCTACGTATATTTTGGATACCAATGACCGTTATTTGGAAGACATGTTAAACTGTAGGTTCCGGCTGTCATTGAACATTCTTGGCAGTCGTTATGGGTAGTCAGACCAGTAAGTCTGACCAGTTCGCTCCTTGTAAAACACTGGTACTCAGTTGCATCGTGACTGGAAGTCGACTCTAACATAATTGGGACAAAGGCTCTTGAGATAATAACGACAATAATAATGAGATATAAGCACCGCAGGACATCTGAGGCTGATGACGGGGAGTAGCTACCCCGCGGGGCTATATATACTGAGTTCTCCAGGGAGAGTATACTGCCCCCATCTCCGGCCGGTCGGAGTGAACCATGACGGGGGTAGGTCTCAAGCCTCTGGCTTGGCTTGGCCGTCCAGAGTGGAGTCGCTAGAGCAGGGTTAGTAGCCCTGCTCGGAGGATGCCTCGTGGTAAGTGACCCACAGGGAGCGCGTAATCTGCGTTTAAAATCCGCCGAGGTATTCTCACACTTCAGCCGCTCATGTCCCTGTTGCCCTCTTGTTGCTATTCAGTGACTGATTCCCGGGGGCCCAGTAAGTGAGCTGGCGAAGTATCCACTTGCAATTTTTACATGTATCTAATACATTGTCATCGGCAGGTGCCATAGTTCCCGTAGTTTCCCCATTCCTAGTCCATTAGCATCCCATCACAATAGCCCAAGTAGTTTTCATCCACAGTAAGCAATGGTATAGCACAGAACCGGGGATTCCACCGGGGATTGTCCTTGAGTTCATATTTCTATAGTGTATAAAGGGATAATCGTCGGTTTTGTGTCACCATACCTATTTCATAACATTCGTTTTTATACATTTCAAGTGTAGTATTGCTCTTGAAGTTCCACATCAGGTGTTCCAGATCTTCGATGTATATACGTCAATAGAGAGTGCTTATTAGATTGAACCACTTTTGCAAAAACGTCATTTCTTTATATGCTATAGTCTAGCTGGGCTCCTGGGGTTCCACATCAGGTGTTTTACATCTTCAATTTTTATAAGTCAACAGAGAGTGCTTATCAGATTGAACAACTTTTGCTAAAACGTCATACCTGTATATGGTACAGAGAAGTTGGGCTCTTGGGGTTCCACATCAGGTGTTCCAGATCTTAAAATTTATTATCTCAGCTGAAAATGCTCATCACATGAAACAATTTTTGCTATGGCACCATTTTGGTATCTCTTATAGTTTTGTTGGTCTGTTGGTGTTCTGCATCAGGTCTTCAAGTTTCGAAGATAAATTATAGCCTATATGTTGACCAGGCCTAATACTGATACAACAAAGAAAAAATCATTGAAATCCGTCCAGTAGTTCCGAAGATTAGCGTGTACAAACAAACAGACATACAGACATACAGACATACAGACATACAGACATACAGACATACAGACAGAATTTTTTTTTTGGATTTGTGCTCCATTACTGTTTCTAAACCCCACCCAATTATTATTTTTTTTATATATTCAATGTACAGACACAGTTTTTTTACAGATTTATTATATGTATAGATATGCAAGCCATTAAAGTATTTTTTACTGAAATAAACATTATGAAAATATAAAATGAAATAAACAACATTGGTCCTGAACTAATACACACAGTGTAAATAAAACCAAATTGCTTTGATAATAAAAACGTTATTGTTGCAAAAATCCTTGTCTCAATGTTTTTAAACAGTTACATATAATGCTTACGTGTTTAAAAATCTTATTTGAAAAATCTTAAATCTATACATGATTGAAAAACTGTAGTTAGTTTGAACGAGCTAACCTTAAAGAAGTGCTGGACCGATTAAAAAAAATATTTTAGTTAGGTAGCATTAATCGTGTTTACTGGCCCATCTACTCTATGCGCACAGTATTTATTATAAAAAAACCTTCTCATGAACATATAAGTTTATAATAATTATAAAATACAGCTTGAAAACATTTTCAAATTATTAA
Source organism: Helicoverpa assulta (assembly GCA_963856015.1). Taxonomy (NCBI): domain Eukaryota; kingdom Metazoa; phylum Arthropoda; class Insecta; order Lepidoptera; family Noctuidae; genus Helicoverpa; species Helicoverpa assulta. The sequence goes on from CAWLCW010000023.1 coordinate 11,341,446, forward strand.
AAAAACAAAAACTAAAATCGGTTCTGTATTTTCACAATTTATCGTCCGAACTGACATTATGACTTTGCAAAACCTCTTTGTAATTATTAATTAACTAACAACTACTTAATAGGGCGCATCATATTTATAGATTAATATCTGAACTTGTATTAAATTAGCTCGAGTAATATTTCTTCTTGCGTGCTTATCAACATCTTCACTCACAAATACTTAAAGACTAAGCACACTGCAAACTTTTAGTCGGCCGATAGTTTGTTTCGGCTCTTATTATTATTAGTGTGAAAATGAATGGTAGTACGCACATTACAAAGATCAGGTATCTGACCGACTGAAAACTTCGATTGGAATCTGAATTTTCTTTTATACAACATGTAACTTAATTAACGCACATCCTAAAATTAGTTTGTTCGGAATCGTTTACTGAATCGATTTATATCATTTTTAATATAGGTAATTTTTTATCCCAAAAATAATTAAAACTACGGAAATTATTGTCATATTAACCCTGTACAGTCAAAACAAATTCAAATAGACCGTAACTCAAAGTAATAAGACTTCGTGTATTGTCGGCTTTTTCCGTAGTTTCGTTATGTTGTGTCGAGTCGAGCGGCGCGCGGCGCGATATTTGCGTGCGTAGTAGTATGACCAAAAAGTTCTCTAAGAATTGGTATAACTAATTTAGTAAATAACAATGCATATACATGTTAAATTAAAAATTCAATGTATGTACCTATTATGATTATAACATAATATTCTAATTGGGGTGTTTGAGGGTGTGCGTTAATTACGTTACATGTTGTATATTTTTAACAACCATCGGGCCAACTATCAGCCAACTTTTTAGTCTGTAGTACGCGGGTACTCTCATTAAAACAGTTATTAACGAAATAATTAAGTGAGTAACAACAATTTGTCTTGCCAAGTATTGAATTTCTTTTGTAATTAAAACTGCAAACTTAATCAAGTATTCCAATCAATCATTAATAATTGGCTGTTAAGTTTCTATTTCAAGTGTAAATGAATAGTTAATGGAATATTATCATCTTTAGCTTGAGGGATTCAAACATTTGTAATTTTGTTGCTCGGCTAAATGTTACAGAGTAAATTATAATTATTATACTTACACGCACATTTTAGTCTTTATTTTGTCTGTCTTGCCCGTTTCTAGGTAACCATATGTAGGTAATTTTTAGGGAGTCTGGAATTCTCGCCCGTTTCTAGGTAATTATAATTTCTCGGGAGTCTAATATTACAAAATTCTTTGTCTACACCTATTTGGATTTTCGTGGAATTCGTAACCTCTGTTTAATAATGAAATGGAATTATCCTTTTGTAGTATCAACAGAGATATACCCAATTTTTTTGCTAAATTATGATATGTAATGTAGGTTCTTTTTAACATTACCATAGAATATCAAACATCTCGTTCGTAGATGAAACATTCTTGATATACGCTATGCATAAAGTTTTACTCTATTCGTGCTCAGAAGTTATAAACATGTTCATAAACTTTGTAATAATTTGCCGTGAACCTGCACCTCCTGCTTTTCACTACTTTATGTAAATTAAATAAAAACAACTGTGCAGAATTTACTTCAACACGTTTTATGCTGAGAGTAAAATGTCTGGTGGAGTAAAAACTAGTGTCCATGAAATCACCATTACTCTTCATATTTTTGTTTCACTCTTTGTTAGCTGTGTTCTTGGAAACTTATTAATGAACTTAGAAACATTGAACGTATATCCCCATCGTGTAAATGTATCTAAAAATATTCACTAGTGTCGATCTGAAAGAGTAATAGATGGGCATACAGGAGAAGATTTTATTCAGTTTACAACTAAAAATACACGTTATTAATGAAACCTTTTTAATTTTCCAGGAGAACCGATCCTACTCGCTCTGGGTGACAGCTTACGACGGCTCCATACCACAGAAGACAGAAGTCTACGCCACAGTCTCCGACAAATCAGGGCAACGCCCCAAGTTACCCCACCCACCAACACTACCTTTCCCCGCCTACCACAACATACCTTTACAACCAAAGTTCACGAGGACAACTCAAAGCACAACCAAAGCAACGAACATTTACGTAACAGTACCTGAAACAACCACTACACTCACTACTCTAAGTCCCCCGAATCCTCCTGATGATACCCCCGGAGGGGAAAGCATAGTTCATTATGATGTTGGAACAACTAGCACAGAAGCTCCTAATAAGAATCCTACGACTAATGAAATGCCTCTAACTGTGATTCCTCTGGTTGCTATTGGGGGACTGGTAGTCATAGTTGCAGTTGTGATCCTGTTTGTATGCAAGAAGAATAATGCTACGAAGAAGGATAGCAAGAAAGACGATATGGTAAGCAATGACAACGTTATAAAAGTAGGTAATTAAAAAAATACCATGATAAAGTGACAATTTAATCAACACCAAAGCTTGGGTGGAATATAATTACGTCGCAACCGATGCGTTATTAATGTGATGCAATTAAATACTCATATTATTTTAATGAAATAAATTCAAAGGTTAAAATAACCGCTGCATGGATATAATTTCAAATTGCCCATCCATAATTTGAGTACGTTAAATAAAATTTAACGTTCAATAAGCAATATTTCATTCAATTTGGTAAACGGTTTGTTTGATATTAAAATATTATTAACTGCTCGATTTTCAAATAATATTTTTGCTAAATATTTGGTCTGAGTCAATTTGCATTATGAATTTTCATAATTACTTTTCTATCTATATAAAATGTATCCATTCAAGATCATCACTGATATCTTACAATATTTTACTTCATTCTTCCAAATAAGTTACGAATTTATCACTAACATCTTTTTGACTGATTCTAACATCATTTACATCAACTTGTTCATTCACACCATCATTTAGTTCTCCAGTATTCTCATTATCTTCATCTTTCTGTTTATAATTAATCATGATTCTAATGATGATGATTGTTGCAGAGTAAAGACTCAAGTGGAATAGTCCTACAAGACGCGTCACTCAATATGTGGGACCATCCGCGAGCGTACTCAAACCGATACGAGTCTTGGGATAATAGTCATTTGCAGGTCAGTTGAGTTTATAAGAATTAACATACCTCTATATCTTAATAAATTATCTAGGTACAGCAGAAGTCACGACCCCGATAAAAACAGTTTATGTTTGTCTATTTTAAAATACATCCATTTCGAATTTCACACGATTTAGTATGAAATAGTAAGACAGTTAACTTTTGACTCTATATAATACTAGTGGGTAAAGGTTACTTTTATAGTGAGAAGAGGTTTTTTCTTTTTAAATAGGAATCGTGAAATGAATTGAAAAGTATGATTTTTGCTTGCACCTAGGTATGCCTTTCTGTTCTAGGAGTAGGAACATGAAATTAAGCAATATTTTATTACTTACCAACATATCTATCAACTGATTATATTTTTATTTGTAACACTAACACAATATTGAACATCGATTTATGAGTGATTGTTATGCCACATTTTTTTTTTTAAATAATACTTTCAGTCTATGAATATTATTACTATTTGTACAAGATGACTTGCTTTCTGATACAGATGTTCCAATCTAACCTTCGCATATAGATCAAACTTTAATAAAGAAAACTTATTTTTCTCTAAAGGCTACATAATATACGCTAGCTTCTGCCAGCGGTTTCACCCGCATCCCGTGGGAACTACTTCCCGTACCGGGATAAAAAGTAGCCTATAGCCTTCCTCGATAAATGGGCTATCTAACACTGAAAGAATTTTTCAAATCGGACGAGTAGTTCCTGAGATTAGCGCGTTCCAACAAACAAACAAACAAACAAACTCTTCAGCTTTATAATATTAGTATAGATATGTTTGCCAATATTGTATTTTTCTTGCCTAAAGCATATTTATTAGATAAGGTTTAGGATAAGGAGCTCGTGTCAATGTAACTGACACACATTCGATTGGTCATAGGGTTAAGCAAAGGTTAGCGCAGTCGGTCCGTGGTTGGGTGACCATAATGACTAAATTGTCATGACGTTTCTCCGTGTTTCGGAAGGTACAGTATATCGATTTTTTTAGTTCAAAAGTACACGTACCTATTTCAACTTTGATGTGATTTAAAGAAAGTATTTACTTTGATATGTTCAAAGACGAAAGTTACTTTATGAACAGTTTATGATATAAACTTGAATATTGTCTTGATCAAAAAAAAAACTAACTAATCACTAAGCTCTTTTAAACAGATTTTTATATGAATAGCAGCAGACAAATAAATTGTTGCTTTTTGAAATTAAGTGTTGTCAGAAACACAACGTCTGCAAGATAGCTTTTTTCAGTTTTATTTTGTGGCTGCAATTTGCATATTATTATATTTGTTTTGTATAAGCAACATACATGCAAATGATAAGCATTAAATATATTTTTTGTTGCGAGCAAATTTTTAAACCGTCAGCGCGATTTTTCAATTTTGCTAGGTAACTGTTGTAAAAAAGTCGTGGTGGCCTAGTGGGTAAAGAACCAACTTCTCGAGTATGAGGGTGTGGGTTCGATTCCAGTTCAGGCAAGTACCAATGCAACTTTTCTAAGTTTGTATGTACTGTCTAAGTATATCTTGGACACCAATGGCTGATAAAAAGGTGAAGGAAAACATCTTGAGGAAACCTGGACTATTAACTCTGAAATCACCAACCCGCATTGAGCAAGCGTGGTGATTAATGCTCAATCCTTCTCCGTGTGAGAGGAGGCCTGAGCCCAGCAGTGGGACGATAAAAAGGCTGTAACAGTAACAGTAACAGTAACTGTTGTGAATTTTGTCGCAGTAATAAAAATTCCACTATTTAAAGTTACCCTTACTTAATAATTATAAATGCAAAAGCAACTCTATCTGTCCCGCTTTCACATCAAAACTAATGACTGATTTAAACGATATTTAGTACACAGACAGTCTAAAGCCTGAGGGCAACCACAGACTACATTTTATTCGATAGCGCGAACCACTTCCCATTACACGCGGGTTAAATTGCGCGGAGCAGCTATTTAACATTTTCTTTCATCTTTCAGTTATCAGAAGAGACATCGATATCTAAAGAAGATCAGCCGCCAGACAAGTGGGAATTCCCGCGACATAAGCTGAGAATCTTCAACATAGTTGGAGAAGGGGCTTTCGGTCAAGTGTGGAGAGCACAGGCCTTAGATATAGCTGGTATGTGATATTATTACTTAACTAACATAATCCATAGAAAAATAGTTAAAGGAATACGATTATTAGGCTGGAAACAGAGACGTAGCTATATCTGTGCAAGTCTATGAATGCGCACACAGCTAGGCTGACGGTACGCACGTGATTTGCTATGTGATTCGGTCGGGACGTACGGTCAACACTGACAGTCGCGTCGGCCGAGCACTGTTTCCAGCCTTAGGATTATTTATCCTACTAGTAATTTTCAATAAAACTTTTTTACAAAAAAATTAAACCGACTTCCAAAAACACTAAAAAGCAAAAAAAAAACTAATTTTAGGTGCATCGGCCTAGAAGTCGGTGTCTAATGGATGTTACTAAGTTAATTTTGCCACCGACTTGTAGGCCGATGCACCTAAAATTAGTTTCCAAACACGAGGTAGTTTACATATTCAGTTGTCGAGTTCCCTCGACCCTCTCTGGTCTCCATCATCAGGTCAGCTCCAAACCTTCACTGTTGAATAGTACTTTCAGGCATACACCTGAGTGTCAAGTTTTTACACTATGTATGCCTACAACTTTCGAAGGTTGCCCTCGATTTCTTAGGGTTTCCATCATCAGATCCAGACCTGATGACTATGGGACCATCTGGCAGCTATTTCGCGTCGAACAAAAAAAGAATCACGCAAATCGGTCTATAAATCTCGGAGTAATCGATGTACATACATAGAAAAAGAAAAAAAAAAAAAAAAAAAAAAAAACTTACCGGCCGAATTGAGAACCTCCTCCTTTTTGGGAAGTCGGTTAAAAAAAAAGAATAGCAGTTTGGCAGCGGAGGAATAATGTTTAAAAATGCGAATTATGAATTTAACTTTGAAGAATATAATTTAATATTGAATAATGTATTTAAACTGTTGTTAGGTCTATTGATATAATTTAGAGGGAACCTTGCTGGCTTAATTATTTTTTACTTCTATGCAAATGCATAGAAACGATTCATTGCTTGTACACGCAGTCGAGAACCTATGAAATATGGTGCTTAATTTGTTTTATATGAAGTATCTTTAGGTTTCCTTTACTAATTCATATTTAAAGAGAATTAAATCCTAACTAATACCTCTATTATAAATGTGAAAAAAGCTCTGTCTGTCTGTCTTATCTTCACGCCTAAAACTACTGAATCGATTTGTGTGAAATTTGGTAAAGACATTTATACACACAAGACAGTTTTGAACTTGAGAAAGGACAAAGCATAGTTTTTATTACAAAGAAATATAAAAATGTAAAATAAAATTTATTCCGGACATAAAGCGCCATCTATTGGTCAAACCAAAAATCTGCCTGAAGTCACTATTCCACGCGAACGAAGTCACATGCTAAAGCTAGTAAATTATAAAGACGTGCGCTGAACTTCGAGTGCACCTTTCAGCGGTTTTAATTAAAACTTACCTACAACAAATTAAACAAATACAATCCGCTGTAGTTTATTTTGTCACCCCAGAGAGTTAAGTAAAAGTAACCAAACCACAAAATGATCGTTGATTAAATTATTTACCGAACAAATAGGTATGATACTTTCAGTAATCAAACATTACTAACTTTGTAATTTATTACACACTAGCTTCCGCCCGCGGCTTCGCCCGCATAGAGTTCGGTTATATCGCGTTTCCAAGATAATTCTTCAAAAGTCCGGGATAAAAACTATCCTATGTTCTTTCTCAAGGTCAACTCTATCTCTGTACCAAATTTTGATAAAATCAGTTCAGTGGTTTAGACGTGAAAGCGTAACAGACAGACAGAGTTACTTTCGCATTTATAATATTAGTTAAGTAGGGATAATTAAATTTGTAATTCAGCCTGCTTTTCAGTATTTAGTTCTATTTGTTTTAATTTTATTTGTCAATGTTTAACTTTCAACTTTGCATTCGAATAGCAATATTAATTACACTAGCAGTTTTCCAGCGGTTTTACCCGCGTCTAGTGAGAACTACTGCCAATACCGGAATAAAATATAGCCTATCTTACTCGGGAAGAGTGTAGCTTTCCAAATCTATACTAATATTATAAAGCTGAAGAGTTTGTTTGTTTGTTTGAACGCGCTAATCTCAGGAACTACTGGTCCGATTTGAAAATTTCTTTCAGTGTTAGATAGGCCATTTATTGAGAAAGGCTATAGGCTACTTTTTTATCGCGGTACGGGAAGTGGTTCCCGCGGGATGCGGGTGAAACCGCTGGCAGAAGCTAGTATGAAATAATTTTTCAAATCGGTTCAGTAGTATTGAAGCTTTTAGGGTAAAAACAAATAAACAACAGAAGTTATTTACATTTGTTTTTTACAGTTCTATGTGTTTCATTTTATTTGTCAACTAGCTTCCGCCCGCGGCTTCGCCCGCATAGAGTTCGGTTATATCGCGTTTCCAAGAGAATTCTTCAAAAGTCCGGGATAAAAACTATCCTATGTTCTTTCTCAAGGTCAACTGTATCTCTGTACCAAATTCTGTTAAAATCAGTTCAGTGGTTTAGACGTGAAAGTGTAACAGACAGACAGACAGTCGGAGTTACTTTCGCATTTTTAATATTAGTAGAGACGTATTCCACTTTCAACTGCTGTTGCATTCAAATAGCAATAATGATGTCCTCCTAGCCGATTACCGGCCACGGCGGCTATTCTCATGTAAGGAGAGAGCCAACTGCGCAGGACATATTATAGTGCACAAGCATTTGCGCAGACACATGTGCACTCACTATTCCTTCACTCTCATAGCCCGATGGGACGGCAATCCGACACGACCGGAGAGAGATCAGGCGCAGGACCGACATTTACGTGCTCTCCGATGCACGGGTGTATCAATCACCAACTTCCAGGCTCCGGGCTACTTTGTGTAAGTTTCTAAAACCCACAAAGTGATTTCGGCCCGTCCCGGGAATCGAACCAGAGACCTCGTGCTCAGCAGCCGCACTTGCGACAGCTAGACCAACGAGGCAGCTCAATCTCAGCAATAATATCTATTACATAAACAAACTGTCACCATTGTGTATTTACCTTTATTTTGAACGGAATAAATAATGATACGTCAATTATCTGTGTCACTGTAGATACTAAGTTTAGAACCGACTTTAGCGGGAAAACGTCTGAACTTAAAAGTTTACCAAGTTTCGAAGTCACGATTTTAACACGAATAAATTATTCAAAGTGGGTGGTTTCGCGCTTATTTTCTTTAAGTAATTTTCTTAGAGAAAAAGGAACTTGAACACAACTACTACATCTTATTCGGCAGGCTCATTCGGTTTAAATGTAACCTAAGTTGTAATTTTTATATGAAATATTAAAAAGAAAGAAAAATTCGGTTAAATATTTTATAGAATTTACTGAATCTCACCAGGAACTACCTATATAAAAATATTTGGTAATTTTTGTAAGCAACTAAGATATTTTCAACCTTCATGCTTCCCACATCACTCAACTATAATTCTTCCCTGACCGAGGAAAACCATCAAAAGTCTATAAATAAAACAAATGAAACATATGACCCGAAATGTGTGACTTCAACTTTTTCATAGTTTACTTAACCTAAGCACGTCGACTTCAGAGCGGGTACGAGTAAAAATGTGAGAAATGTCTCAAAAAAAGTAAACATTGAAGCCTTACTGTTATTATATATACTTACTAAAGTTTGTTTGTTTGTTACATTAAAACAGCTAACCGATTGCAATATCGTACCGCATAAATTAATATGGGATCTTGAAGATCGGACGATGTTTATGTCCTAGAGATTTTTTGTAAAACCTATAGGAAAACAGAAGAAGGAAAACAGTTTAGTGGTTTTATTTTTTAATATCTTGTTTATATTTTAATGAATGTAATAGAATAAAAATAAGATTAATATGCAGCACGAATTTTACCCAAAGTGAATATTCCACGCTGCAGAAGTCACGGATAAAAGTTAGTAAAAATACCATAAATAAAAAAAATGCTGAGTCACGTTCGTGGCTGACGGTGAGCCTCATGTTTTTAATGAATAATGCACATGGGAAATGGATTTTGGTCTAGTTTTTTTAGTGCAAAAGGATTGTGGTTTATCGGATAGGGATACTGAATGTAAGTTAATACTAGGATGACAAAACTTATTAAACTTCTTTACGCTTCAAAAGTAATCTCAAAAACCCTAGAATTAATTAATTCCACGAAACGAAAAATGCTTATTAGAATAAGCAATTTTCAAACACAAGAGAGCTTTAGGAGATATTGAAACAACCAGTTATTTCAGTCGACTAACTTTTATTAGACTAGCTGCCCTATTTATATCCGCGCGCCGTGACGCTGCGGTAGGTTTTAATTCAGGCTAAATTACCCAGAATTATTTATCGTTTGTTTGTTGATAATATCTATTGTATTGTTAAAACAATGTTTATTTGTTTTTGGCTTTACAAATCAGATAACATTTCGGCTTTGCCAGCTTTCACTGATTCCCGTAACAGTAAAACGTTGGGATGCGGGTATTTTATTATTTGGTTTAATTTGCAAAATTTTGTTCATTTCAATTGTTAGGTAACTTTACTGCGTTGCGTAATTCGTCCTATTTATGTTTTAACAGCTTTGGTTTTGTATGTCGTTTCTCCAGCTCTAGACTATCCATGTGACAAAATTCATCATTATATCGGTCCAGTTATTGACATTAGCTCCTTCAAGTAAACAGACACTCATTAGTTTTATAACATTATAGCTTCTGCCAGCGGTTTCACCCGCATCCCGTGGGAACTACTTCCCGTACCGGGATAAAAAGTAGCCTATAGCCTTCCTCGATAAATGGGCTATCTAACACTGAAAGAAATTTTCAAATCGGACCAGTAGTTCCTGAGATTAGCGCGTTCAAACAAACAAACAAATAAACTCTTCAGCTTTATAATATTAGTATAGATTACTGTTACAGCCTTTTTATCCTCCCACTGCTGGGCACAGGCCTCCTCTCACACGGAGAAGGATTAAGCGTTAATCACCACGCTTGCTCAATGCGGGTTGGTGATTTCAGACTTTATAGTCCAGGTTTCCTCAAGATGTTTTCCTTCACCTTTTTATCAGCCATTGGTGTCTACTAGAAAGTACATACAAACTTAGAAAAGTTGCATTGGTACTTGCCTGCCCTGGAATCGAACCATACTCGAGAGGTTGGTTCTTTACCCACTAGGCCACCACGACTTCTATAACATAATTAGTATTAATTATTAGTACGTACAGATGTTGATCTGCCCACACGAAGTCACGAGTATCGGTGAAGGTCGAATAAAGGCCAATTTATGTATCAAGTAGTACATTTTATTGTTAGACAAAAGCCTACTGTTTTTCTAGTACAGTAACAAACAAAAGCACCTTGTTTTATATAATCACTTATTTATAAACGGCTTCCTACAAACAATTTCACGAAAATGATTTATTCAATAGTACTAGTTGCTCGCTCCTTTTTCAAGGGAAAGAAGTTATTATTTTAATCATTGATTTTGAGACTTGACCTACTTAATTGATTCTGAATAATTTACCAGTAATCATAGTCTAATTTTTTTAATGGACTTATTTTCTTTTATCAATACGATTTCCCAGATTTTCCATTTATCCATAGTTTTTCTCGATAAATGGTTTTTGTTTTCCATTAATTAGACCTTGAGAAACTCGTGGGCTTTATATTATTACCTAGTAATTTTTCAAAATGTTACAGGCAAGAAAGGCGAACAAACAGTAGCTGTGAAAACTCTCAAAGAAAATGCTTCAGAAAAAGAAAAAATAGATCTACTACAAGAACTCTTAGTTATGAAGAATTTAGGAACCCATCCCAATGTCGTGCAGTTAATTGGCTGCTGTACAGAAAAGGTAAGAAAGCTATAACAAATATTGCGAAGATAAATTATTTAGTTTAAAATAATATTCTTTAGCATATCAAGCTACTCTAAACCCTATAATTATCCCGATTCATATTAAAGATGGCCGATGGGGCCGAAAAGTGCTGGAGTGGAGACCACGGACTAGCAAGCGCAGCGTAGGACGTCCACCAACAAGGTGGACAGACGACCTTATAAAGGTCGCCGGAAGACGCTGGATGCAGGTCGCCTCCAACAGGTATCTGTGGGGGATCGGAGATCTAAGGGGGAGGCCTATGTTCAGCAGTGGACGTCCTATGGCTGAGATGATGATGATGATGATATTAAACCTTATTCCTTAGATATGAAGTTGAAAATCTATTAAAGAAAGACAGACTGCAGTGTGATGTGCTGTGATACAGAGTTATGATTTCTATTAGAAAACCACTATCATTCGATGTTTAAAGAATCTGAAGAAATTGGGCAAATTCATAGTCCTACTAAGCTCACAACAAAAGTTTGAGTACAAGTTTGCGTACATGGCCCGTAGTAACCTTCGATTCATTAGAGAATGTTTGGCGAGAGGTTTACCGTTTAGGTTTACTGATCTTGAAATTACTAAGTTACATTTGAAAACTATGTATGAACGTACATATGTATGTTGGTATTTAAGTCTTGTCTCATTACTTATTTATCCAATCAGACTGTCAATACAAGTATTTACGAATGTCTTGGCTGTTACCAATCTTAGACCTAATATTAATGGAATTCCAATATTGCAATCGAAATGTCATTTGTTCGCGACATTAACAATCTTGGATGAGTGAATTTAAATTGTGTTTATAGAATAGTTGAAATATTTTAGGTATTTTAATATTAATGTTATGAAAAGTTTCAATGATCATGATTGAGTACCACAGGAATGAAAAATAATTGTAAAATATTTTTGGAAAGAATTTTGAAATGGATAAATAGTTGTGATTAAACTATAATTTTTCGTGGCCTTTCTGTATAATGATACGTCTTAAAAGGTACAATTTAGAAAATGTTGAACCAGTGTTTTAATAAAAACACAACCGTTGTCTTTCAGAATATTAATAATTTTTTGGTGATCTTTTTATAATTTTAGTTTATAAGACAAGCCCTTGATCAAATAACCTATACCAACATTTCTTCCACAGGAACCAACCCTAGTAATAATGGAGTTCGTGAGCCTGGGCAAGCTGCAGCAGTTTCTCCGGGACTCTCGAGCTGAGCGTCATTACGGGAACACGCATGGGAGCCAGTTCTTGACGTCACAAGACCTCACGAAGTTCGCCTTCCAAGTAGCTAGGGGCATGGATTTCCTTAGTTTACAAGGGGTAATTTTATTTTTTTATTGCACCGTGTTTTTTTGAATTGAATTGTGGTAGGTAAACACAAAACATCGTATTCTTGCTCAATGAGTTTTTCTTGATCTTTCTCTTGACATTATAAGGTGAACTTCTTTTCTTTGTCCATAGGCCACAGTCTAGACACCAATCATCAACAATAACTACAAAAAACGAGAAAGTTTATTTATCTCTACACCTAACGATACACAATTGGTACATTCACATGATAAATGCCATTTTTCCTAAACAAATACTACTTCTAATCGTTCCTCTCTCAAAAACACTTTCTCCAAATATCAGGTTATTTTCTTAAATAAATTATCAACGTAAAGTCTAGTGATACAAATAAGAGTAGATTATCTCAAAAGGCTTTTCCAAGTTCATTTATTATAAACAACATCGGAACAAACAAAAAGACTTAAGACCTATTTCAAAACAATTGCTGATGAACGGAGGCGACGAAATACGCATTTAGGTATTCAAATATTGAAAAGCTGAGATGAATATTTTAGTTAATCCTAATCCTAACTAATAATATAAATATGAAAGTAACTCTGTCTGTCTGTCTTTCTGTCTGTCTGTCTGTCTTTCTGTCTGTCTGTCTTTTCTTCACGCCTAAAAACCTGAACCGATTTGTATGACATTTGGCACAGTCATAGTTTGAAACTTGAAAAAGGACAAGGATAGTTTTTATTACAAAAAAATAAAATTTATTCCGGACATACAGGAATGAATTTTATCCAGTGCGCAAACTTTGTCAACTTATAGTTAAATAAGTTTTATAGATACGTATATTTTTATTTTGTCGTGTTTTAGTACAAAAAAGACAAGTTATTGATATCGGAAGATGTTTATTTTGTAACCGATTGTACGGTCGCAGTCGTCATAGTAGGCACGGCGGCAACGCGAAACCGGTTTACAGACGCGAGCGTTGCTCGGCGCGCGTAAGAATAGTTGGTATCCATATTTTGCTGATCTTAGGGCGGACAAAAGAATGAAAAATTTTTTTTACTGATGATGCAGATATGTTCTGTTAATGATTCTGGACCACCAGTTTTTTTTTGTGCACTGCTTAAAAATTCATTCCTGTATAGCGCCATCTATTGGTCAAACCAAAAATCTGCCAGAAGTCACTATTCCACGCGAACGAAGTCGCGGGCAAAAGCTAGTTTCTCATATATTTGAAGGAATTTTTATCTCGCAAAAGCCCAATTTGAAGGACTAGATAAGATTTGCAAAATAAACGGTTAATTTTGAAAAAAGCACTTCGTGTCAAAACTAATTCTGTGCCCAAAATGCAATGTAGATTGAACTAAATTTAATTTACTACAGCATAATAAGACTATTTATTAAGAAATAGTGTATCCAATACCATAGACAAAATGTTACTTATACATACTACCACAGACTTTTGTATTCATTATAGGTGTAAGGTTACACTAAAGGGAAAATAATGAAATCTTTTGTAATAAATATTATTCATTTTAATTCCTCATTGAACAGGAATAGAGCCTAAATAATAATGCCTTAGCGCTTGTAGTCTTTCATTTCTTTGAAAATTTCATTATATTTTCAAGTGCCTAAGCGCGAAACAATATAAAAATACGGTTTACGATGCCTCTTATACTTCATAGGACTATAAACATTCTATTTTCTTTCATAAAAATGTAGAAAGCCCACTTGTGAAATGTTGATGAAATCTATTTTATTAATGAGCCCTTTTATTTGAAGGAACTTATTTGAGAGTGACCTTTGAGACGGTTGGTTTAGGACTTTAATTAAAAAAAGAAAATAAAATAGATTCATCGTCTGCCCAGCTTCCAGTCTAACTGGATGCAGCTGAGTACTAGTGTATCCGACCTATTCAATCCAGTTACCCGGGGAACCTCTTGCCCCTTAAGGTTTTTGTCTACCCGTAACGAATGCCAAAGATGTTTGAATGACAGCCGGAACCTACAGTTTATCGTGCCTTCCGAAACACGGTCATTGGTTCCAAGATATACTTAGAAAGTACATACAAACTTGGAATAAAATAAAATAGTAGTATTATTTCATTTAATTCCAAAAAATGTCTACTCCATTCGAGTCAGTACCAGTCATGCAAATTATGTTCTATTTTCAGAAGTATTAAATGGTTAATAGCTTCCCCGATTTTGTTATTATTTCAGCTCCCTACAAAAGTCGGTTGCCATTTACAAAAATGGTGTGAATTAATTTTGAAATATCGCCTCTTTTGTTTTGCGCGGTATCTAAAGTTCTCAAATTGTCTCTGTTTTTCTTAGGTTAATGGCCTGAGGAGTGATATTAATCGTTGGTACAAGAATTTTTACTTAGTTCAATGAATGACTCGAGGTACCTCAGGATACTTCAGTGCTATATTTAGCGTTTTCAGTCGATGAATGGGATTCATAAATCATTCAAAATAAGATGAACAAAACAGTAATGAGTTTTGACTGTCCCTTCGGTTTTTGCTTATATATAACAAAAATACTGGTATTTTCAGTTTGCTGTAAAAGTTAATTCAGCCATTCCATGTAAAAATATTGATAGAACTGCTTTGATAGGGCTAGAAATTGCAGTCACTTTTCACCGTTTCAATATATTCGTAAAATATCAAAGTAACAAAAAGGATTTTTTTTATTGTACCCTAAGGACTCCGAAACCACTGAACCGATTTGAATAATTCTGTCACTGTTGGCTAGCTGCATTATTCTAGAGTAACAAAGACTAAATTTTATCCGCGTATGGACGGTAAAAACCGCTTTAAAACAGCCAGTACCTACCTTTATATTTTTTGAACTTTATCGATATCGACAAACCAACAATCAAACCCATCTCTATTTCCAGATAATCCACCGAGATCTAGCAGCGAGAAACGTGCTGATCACAGAAGACAGGGTGTGTAAAGTCGCCGACTTCGGCTTCGCTAGAGATGTGGCTGACACTCACGTTTATGAAAGAAAGAGCGATGGCAGATTGCCTATCAGGTACTGAATATATAAAAATGAATCCCTATATCCCTTGGTCACAACATCACGCGTGAACGGCTGGACCGATTAAGCTGAAAATTATAGGGGAGATAGCTTAGAACCGGGAGAGGGACATAGAGGGGAATACTTTTTGTCATCATCCGGCTACGGAAAACAGTTTTATCGAGACGCGAGTGAAACCGTGGGCGGAAGCTAGTATTATATAGTTAAAAGTTTAGAACAGTCTTCTTATAGATGAAGAGTCATCAAATTCTTCACAAAGAGCTTCACAGTGTCAGACTCTTATTGTTAGAATCCATGCAGTATTGTAGATTTTATTGCGCAACAGCGGATAAGTCAAACTTGTGTATGTAAACATGCAAAACACATTTTATGAGTTTGATGCCTTGCGTTTACGACATATATGGTCTTACTACAAAAACTTAAACATGTGTCAAACACCTGTCTAAAAAAGTGTGGCTGCAAAATGGACCTTATTTCAACGTCATAATCTGACATTTTTTTAGACAAGTGTTAAGCTGACGTTTAAAAGTTTTTGTGGTAAGACGGATAAGGTCTCACTTTGACATGGAATCAAACATTTAACTATCCAAAGTTAGGTTCATCTAAACTATCCCTTCCGGGATAACAGGCGAGGTATTTACTTGCTTATAGAAAAATAATTATAATATTGCGTTTATTGATGTCACGCCACGTAACTTTGCAATTCTGAAATTAACCATTTTACCCCTAGTGCATTTGTTCTTACACATATTGTTGAGAAGTATTGTTTGTCCAAAGTTGGCTACTAGTGACTTCACAATAGTCAAAAGTATATGAATAAAACACTACTGCACTTGTTTGAGGCGACAAATCACTAACTTCAGACTTAAAAAGTTTGTGGCGTAAACTACACTACCTTCTGGATCCCTGGACCAAATAATTAGTCAGAATCCTATTGCCTTAACTTTATTTGCATTTTGTTATCATATTGTAGTGTCTATGTTATCATAATTCTAATATTTCGCACGCAAAAGTTAGTGTTAGTCTAGTTAGTTACGATAGAAACTTTCGTTGTTAGTTTCATATTACCTACCTCCTCAATTTGTAACCTACTGGGAAATTTGTAAGTTGATGTTCTAGATTATTCGTAATAATATCCTATTTCGGCGAACAGACAAATTAAGTCAGTTATTCAGACTTGAGTTTCTAAGTTAGGTAATATCACGCCTCGAAACCCTTGGGTAGTTCATTTATTTGTTTCACAACTTATGATTTACATTTTTAAATATCAAATTATAGAATCAAAAAAACATTTAAAAATATAAAAAATAGATGGCCACCGATATCGGGCACAGGGTCCAAGGTACCGGTGGTTAGGGTCCCAGAGACAGAAACCTCCTCACAATACGCGCCGTATCAAGGAGTACTGCCTTCTGAATCAGTCCCTTGATCCAGCCGCCCAACGAGAGCCTCATGAGGTGTTGGTCGAGGCTCTTGGCTATTAGACCATTGGCCGTAACGACAATCGGCACAATAACAGCCGTGTCGACATTCCACATGGCGACAGCCTCGTGCGCTAAGTCAAGATACTTTATTTGAAACCCTTATAATTTTGCATTTATTTATTTTTAAACATATATTTTACATTTTTAAATATTAAATATAAAAATAAAAAACATTTAAAAATATAAAAAATAGGTTGCCACCGATATCGGGCACAGGGTCCAAGGTACCGGTGGTTAGGGTCCCAGAGACAGAAACCTCCTCACAATACGCGCCGTATCAAGGAGTACTGCCTTCTGAATCAGTCCCTTGATCCAGCCGCCTAACGAGAGCCTCCTGAGGTGTTGGTCGAGGCTCTTGGCTATTAGACCATTGGCCGATTGTCGTTAAATCGGCACAATGACAGCCGTGTCGACATTCAACATGGCGACCACCTCGTGCGCTAAGTCAAAATACTTTATTTGAAACCCTTTATTATTAGGGAAACAGACCTTAAAATCCAGGTTCCCTTAAGATGTTTTCCTTCACTGTCACTCAGTCATTGGTGTCCAAGATATACCAAGAACATCATACTAAAACTTAGAAATGTTACATTGGTTTTGCCCGACTACTTGGTATGGGTATAACTGAGAAACTGTTGCTTTTAACCACTAGGAATTAAACGACTTAGTAATAAATTAACTTTGATTATGCCAAAATATTTGTTTTGTGTTTTGTACATTCGCTTGTTTGTTTTGTGTCCTATATGCGTCATAACCACGAATTAATGCTTTGACTTTGAAAATTAAAATTCTGTTCTTTCTACGTTTTCAGATGGATGGCGCCAGAATCTCTGTACGACAATATATTTAGCGTTAAGTCAGACATCTGGAGCTTCGGCATCCTGCTGTGGGAGATCGTGACTCTCGGCTCCACACCCTACCCAGGGTTATCAGCTAATGACGTCATGAAGAAGGTACGTTGTCATTTATTTGTTTTAAATACTATAATTATTTTGAAATGCTCTCAAAATAGTATTCTACGAATATTATAAAGCTATAAGTTTGTATTGATTTGATGTCAGTTCCTCTTTCAAACTGAACTAGGGGATGGAATCAGGTGAAAAATGGCAGTATGTATGTAGGCTACTCTTTACCCTTATGCGGGGTGTAGTTCCCTAAGTACACGAGTGATCATCATCATCCTCCTGCCCTTATCCCAATTTTATTTGGGGTCAGCGCAGCATGTTTTCTCCTTCCATACTCTTCTATCTGCCGTCATCTCACAAGTAACATTCTTTCTTCAACTCGCATACCTCAATCTCAATTCTCTCACACTTTGAGCTTGCATCTTACGTCGCACCCGCCCGTTATGGTGCGACAACCCTTGTCCATTTCCCACAGGAGCCGGGTGCTGCTCCTGCGCGTCGCCTGTGGGGTACGCCCTAGCCCTATCGCTCATAATATTTACTGTCCTCATGCTGCACAAGTTTCGGCTTAGGTTTTATGGTCGGCCGCCTGCCTGACACCAACCCTCTTTGGGAATGCTGTTGTGGTGATTTACCCGTCACCGTGCGGGTGGCCCAAAGTGCAGATGTTATGCACTGGCTTTTAGGTTCCTTTAGTTGCCTCTTACGACACCCACGGGAGAGAGATGGGGACGTCCTATTCTGATCCGGGAACGTCACGGACTAGGTACACGAGTGATATCGCCGTTGAAAGCTATTGTTCATAATAAAGGCCTAAAAAACTAATTTAATCACACAATTTATATCAATTGTTATTACATTATGAAAAGCTATAATGTATTGAAAATATTTGCACTCATTTTAAATAAGAAGAAAAAGTTTCAACAATGTTAAGAAAACTTTAGTCCTTCAGTACGGATTGTATATTTTAGATTTATCAAAGTAAAAATACATGTAATAATAGTTGAGTGAACTAGAAATGAGTTAGATCTATAGATGAAACTAACTCAAAACCCCTTCACAGTAGACAAGACAGAATTTACTCAGCAAGTTAGGTGATAAATTGTAAGTTTTTCTAAACCTCTCTCAAGTTATGACATCTTAATCTTAAGTTCAACCTTTACTCTTGAGCTTTGGACAATAAATCATGTGTTTATTCAGCAAATAGTTTCACGTGCTAACATCTTCATGACACGTTATTTTTAAGTTAAAATTACATTGAAATCGACTATTGGGCACATTAACCAATTTTGCTACTCAATAGTGGTTGTGACTTTATTTACATGATTATAGTTCATTGGGGGTAAAATAACCCCAGTTCAAAAAATTATACAATGTGTCAGATCACCATAGACGATATTTAATTAAAAAAAAATATGTGTGGCACTCGGGGACTGCCGCGGTAAAGCTATTGCATAGCGTACAATACGTCTAATCGCACGACACACAGCGCCGTGTCGAAGACTGCCGAACTGACACGACGTTAGACGATGCACGGCCTTCAAGCCACACCTCCGTGCCCGTCGGAGTGGGGAGCGTGAGGTTTTTTCGTTACGGAATTTCTGGATTTGGTCCCCGCGCTCAAAGCCTGCGATAGAAGCTATGCAATAGCTTAACAATTGTATTTTTTTTATTTCTTCTTATACCGATAACATTTCTTTAGTAACATTACTTTCAAAAGCAAAGACATAATATAAAACTTGATTTTTGCACTGAAGCAGTCTAAAATAACGAGAATTAAAATGGCTCTTCCACGCACAAATGAAGCCCACCAATACTATCACTAGAGTGGTAAATAAATAACATAATTAAATAAACCAAAAGGTTACACACGTAACAAATTAAATAAGTGTAGAGTGTAGGCAGTCGCCGACAAGTTACCCTGTTAACAATTTAAACGAAGTTGAGTTTCCTAGTGGCAAGTCGAATTATTTAATTGATTCTATTCTTGTAACTACACCTACGTTTCCGGATCGGTGTAAATGTTTCCCCAAATCTATTTATAGGAAAGTTTAGGTATTAGCAGTTAGACGATGGAAACATTTCAAGGGACCATTTTGCAGTACCACGTATATATTCACATTCATTGACAGCTGTTCCCCCATTAAACGTGTTAATGAACAGTCTGTGTTCATTAACACGCTCTACCAATCTGTAACCAGAAGGTTTGCGCAAATAATTATGGTGAAAAAAAGTTAAATTATTTTTTACAACGGTTTTAACAAGAATTCTCGGTACACAAAAAAAAATCTTAAACTAGTTTTCAACGTACGTTTAACTTTTTTTTAATATCATGGTGGTTTTCTCTCCTTCTTCTTTTGAACTCTATTGAAGACATCGCCTGATCAGAATTAACAGAACATAGTACATACAATAAATGTTTAACAAACTGAAAAATTACCCACTGCATTACGCCCTCAAATAAAAAAGTGGAATAGGGGTAGAAGGATGATGATGTACCATTGCATTACAATTTGACGAATAACTTATTATAATTTACATAGACGACCTCTAACATGTAACTACCATCTCTTTCCCCAGGTTATCGAAGGCTACCGTCTCGAGAAACCCGAACACTGTCACCGCGAACTTTACAACATAATGTACTACTGCTGGGAAGCCGAACCGAAAGACAGACCAGACTTCGCAGATATTGTGGCGAGACTGGAACCCCTTATCAACAAAGACATGGACTATATACAGCTGGAAAGATTCCCAGATCATTCCTATTATAATCTACAACATTTGGACGGGGAGAAACTATGATATTTTTGGAGGATTTAATTATATTTCTTTTTAGTCTTTCTGGTTAGATTTATGACGGATAAAAAAAGGACGAATTCCTTTTTTGACAGCTTATGCCCATTAAATATTGTATAACAAAATTAAGGGCAGTTCCACAGGCAAATTCTTATACTATTTTCTAATTTGAAAATGTTTTAATCAGCCTGCATCACTTTATGATATTTGTAAAAACAATCGTATCTAATGGCCGTGTTTTTAGCAGCTAGAAAATTCTTCATAGACACTAATAAATAAATGTAAATCAAATAATTTATTTTTAATTATAAACGAACAAAGAAATAAGTGCGGCATGAAATGTACATTAAAACAGAATGATATTGTTTTAATTATTTGTATTATATTGTGCATTATTTAGACTTATTATGAATACAATTATCTATACCTACATTGTTTTAAAAGTATGGGTTATAATGTAAATATCTTTTGAATACTACTCACGCTTAAAAATTTCAAATGTGTTGTACAGCGAACTTGGGTACTTAATTGCAAAAGTTGGCGAAACATTTCGAAAATTCAACTCATTTATTTAATTTAAAAATAATAGGCACATACTCATTACAAATGAGTTATGCAAATGAAAAATGAACGATGCAAAATTTTCGTTAAACCTGAGATTAAAAATATTTTTTAATGATTGCAATAATAAATTTAAGTTATTTTAGTTTTTTTTTTTCACATAGACTAGTCTTTAGAATATCATAATGATTGTAATTGTAACTTAAGTATAATGGTCCTATATTAAATGTACAGTAAACTTAAAATAAGTAAACATACGATTTGTATAATAAATGTTTTGTTGTAAGCGCTTTTTAATTTCTTGTCTTTATTCCTGAACACCTAATCCTTCAAATTATAAAGCTTACTGACTTAAGACGAAAGTTTCAGTCTCCGTTTGAAATTAGCAAATTTATTTTGTACATAATCACAATTGACAATAACTTCTACAATAAGAGCCAAAGTTCCGCTTACATATCCCAAAGCTAAAGCCAAGAAGCCTCCTTGCAAATGTTCCGAAGACAACGGATTAACATCGGATTTCTCCTTCAATAATGCTCGCAACTGTCGAGCTCTCCTCCTTTCGTTAAAATGAGCAAAATGCTGCCTAAGACCTTCGTTTAACCCACTCTGCTTAAAGATCGTTATTGTTGTGGAAAACTCCATCATGAAAGGAAAGCCTCTTAAAGCTATCGTTTCTATAGGCACGCTAAACACATTATCTGTAAAGGTATAGTACTTATAATTGCCAACACTGTCGCTCAATTCAGGTGTTATGCCAGAAATGTGGGCTAATTCAAGGCGACTACAGAGCAAGGAGAAATTTCTATGAACGGCAACGTCTATCATTGCTTCAGTGATGTTGGTGATGTTGGACCACTGATCACCGATGCGATAGTCAAAAGGGTCAGTAGAATTATAAAATAAATCATGCAACTCTTCGAACCCACCAAACTTCAGGCCACTCTCAACCAATTCTTCAACTGTTTGTATTTGGTACTCATAAGAAGGGTTCGTCAATACTTCGAATAGTTTCGTCTGGTATGCCGTCGAAAAGAGCATACAATAAATGTTGAGAAACACAAAAAATACCCGCAGACTTTCTTTGACAGGATGCAAATAAGATACGAAGCCTAGTACTGTTATCCAAGTGTTAAGAAAACAGTGGTGAAAAGAGCGATTGTAATCTGAATCCCCACTAAGTACAGCAATAATCTTCCATGTTATACCACACAAGAAAAATCCAGCTATTACAGAATACCAAACCAAGCTCTTGAAAATGATTACTAAAGCAACCCAAGCTGCTGATTTATGAGCTCTTGGGACCACCCAAGTATAAGCATCGGCTAAATATGTTACCGAAGTCTCAAAATCTTCATGCACATCAAAGTCAGGAAATATTCCTCCCAAAAGTAAATGCCCTGACTTAGAAGCCAATTTCTTCAAACCTCCATTCCATTCACCAACGTTTTCCCTTTCACCTCGATATCCGTCTATAAAGTTATATCTAGCCTTCATTTTAAATCGCTTGAGCATTGCATCAATCATCAACTTTTCAATATTAGCGTCATATTCATCATCACTGATAAACGGATGTCTTTGTAAAGCTAAAACTTCGATAACACAACCCTCCATGTCATGTGGGATTTTATTATCAAAAACTTTTCTAACATGTTTCAGCACTCCACTTTCACACATGTTTTGTACTACAAGTCTGTCTTTAGCTGTCTCATTGAAGTAGCCACAATATTTAGGAGGATCATAAGGTCTCCAGCTATAAATGATAGCATTTCGAAAGTTGTTAGCTTTGGGTACAGCAATAATCACGTTTATTGAATTGTATTTAAAAAGGCAGCTCAGCACTCTCTCAACATAGTCGATGTTCACTTTATCATCCTGAACAAAATTGAAGAGTAAAATAATGAATTTTGCAAATGGATTCCAGCTGCGAGATCGT
The DNA here is from genome assembly GCA_963856015.1 of Helicoverpa assulta. Classification (NCBI taxonomy): domain Eukaryota; kingdom Metazoa; phylum Arthropoda; class Insecta; order Lepidoptera; family Noctuidae; genus Helicoverpa; species Helicoverpa assulta. The sequence goes on from CAWLCW010000023.1 coordinate 11,364,521, forward strand.
ATAAGTTTACTCGCCAAAAACGAAAAGTCTGTGTAGCTATCTATTATGATAACAAAATAGTTAGCAAATGGTATTGCCACGTAAACATCCACGTGGAGTACTCCAAGATTATAATTATCTAGATCACATATTTCTACTTCGTTGTTAGGACTCATAACTTCAATACTGAATCTGATTTCTTTATGAAGCCGTGTCAATAGTTTCGTCCTGATTCTCGTGACTGAGCTACTTACATTATTGGTGTTTGCGAATATCAAAAGTCCAGGTTCATCAAATTCATTGTCAATCACTTTGGCAATGCAATTTGTATAATCATTGACGACCGTTGGACCAAATGGATTTACAACTCCATCAGAAATATGAACTAGTATAAATATAACTACAGTAACTACGAATATTTTATCAACAGACATCCGTGTTGCCTTGAATTATGAGCTATTAATACTGAAAGCTAAACTCCGAATAAAGGCTCTGCATGTTTTTATTAATGGTTGGTCATTATCTACACTGATCTCTACTTTAGTAAATAATTTAGACAAATCATGCCATATAGTGTAATTTTGAAACTGCTACATGCAACTTTGTTTCAATTCTTTAATAGCAATAATTATTTCCTTTGACACAGTCATATATCAAATCATATTATTATCTTCACGATCGCTATGACTCAATTTAAATATTGATCATATTTGACTTCTATATAACTTTAAAATTGCGTGAACAATGCACACAAAGCTATGTTAATGCCATTTTAATGTAAAAGATATGAATTTGGAAAATTATATCAATTATACCAACAGTATAGACTTACTAAAACAACATTTTCACAATATTTTAAACAAGTATAAACTTTCCTCGCTTTCCAAGCTAAAGTCAAAAAATATATTAAAATTCAGAATAGAATACAAGTCGAGACTGCAAACATCTCGGACAACCAAACTTATTGCAGTCTGCTATGCATTTAATATTAAAATTGCGAACAAAATCTACATCCACAATTTCGAAAAAGTATTCGTATAACATTGAATTATTGGAAAGTTTCCACCGACTGTATATAAACTACACGGATTTTATAGTCCAAAGATTTTAGACAAAGATAAAGGTAGGACTGGAATCAATCTATCTTTGTCCGTGTAGAAATCCTTAGAATTTACAGCAATCTTTTATGGAATTTGTGGAAAAGATAGTGGCGATTTATTATGTCCAACAACTACCACTATGTTAAGGGGGAGGCCTATGTTCAGCAGTAGACGTCCTATGGCTGAGATAATGATGATGATGATAATGAAAATACTCCAATTAAACGAAGCTTGAAATGGTATTTTTGACAGACATTATGCCTTGTTTGTGTTACTCGCCTAGCCTTTCCCAACTATGTTAGGTTCTGCTTCCAGTCTAACCGAATGCAGCTGAATTCCAGTGGTTTACAATGAGCGACTATCCTATGCCTACATGACCTCCTCAACCCAATACTCCTTGTTAAAACTGGTGGTCAGACTTTTTGTGCGATTTTGCGAGTCGAAAATACTTCAATTAAACGAAGCTTGAAATAGTATTTTTGCCAAACAAATGTTTTGTTTGTATAACTCATCCTCCGAGCCTTTTTCCCAACTATGTTGGGGTCGGCTTCCAGTCTAACCGGATGTAGCTGAGTACCAGTGCTTTACAAGGAGCGACTGCCCTATCTGACCCCCTCAACCCAGTTACCCGGGCAACCCAATACCCCTTGGTTAGACTGGTGTCAGACTTACTGGCTTCTGACTACCCGTAACGACTGCCAAGGATGTTCAATGACAGCCGGGACCTACAGTTTAACGTGCCATCCGAAACACAGTTATTGGTGTCTAAGATATACTTAGAAAGTACATACAAACTTAGAAAAGTTGCATTGGTACTTGCCTGACCTGGGATCGAACCTGCGCCTTCATACTCGAGAGGTTGGTACTTTGCCCACTAGGCCACCACGACTTTTTTTGTTTGTATAACTAATTAAGAATATTCCCGAGTGTTGGAAAATAAGTTTTTAAAAACCGTTTCAACCCGTTGTGACCTTAGTGTTAACTGGCTGACATGTAATATTATAGTGAGAACATTAGAGTGTTAGGTTTAATTAAAACACAAGCTTTGGTTATACGAGGTGGTCCTTTGAGACGCGTTCAAAACACTGTGTTAATAAATGTTTTGGTAATTTGTTGCTTTAAATATTGCCTATTTTGTGAATAATTAGATAGTTATGTAATTTATTCAAAGTATTTTTATTTACGTATAGTCGTGAGATAATCTAACCTGGACTGTAAAGTCTAAAATCATCAACCAGAAAGCGTGGTGATTAACGCTTAATCCTTCTCTGTGTTAAAGGAGGCCTGTGCCCAACAGGGGGACGATAAAAGGGTGATGATGACCACGACGTGACTTAATCGCGACATATTTCTATAAGGGTTCGATAGCTCTTTCTTTACTCGAAGTTTCGGATGAATTGCACCAACCGTGGTTATGGTTGGAAGGATTAAAACTATGTTGTACAAAAATATTAAGTTTGAAAAAATTATCCACAACCATTACCATGATACCTCCCTAAAGAATGCATCTAATATACGGTTTGCTTGTTGCGACAATGCAAAACTACAAAACATAACAATCATTTTGTATAAGCCTTCATAGAAAACTATTGCTACTCCTCTATTTTTGCAGTATTTTCTATCGTCTGATGTGAAAAGAATAATGTTTGTACAATCCTCGAGACACCGTCTGCGTTTAGAAAAATGTTTTGTTCGCGATATTTATGTTTTAGATATAGTAGAAATGTTTTTGATATTATTTATCGCATATATACCTACTTTCTGGGGCACGATTCCGCTATTTTACTTAAGCGACATACGATTCACATCCGACTGAGATCCAATCCCGACTCAATTACGATTGAAGCGTATGTGGCATTCCGCTATTTTTTTCTTTGAAATAAACGTTTTTATCCTTTTCTAGACCAAAATCACCAAAATAGCAGACCAATCGCATGTCGTTGGAATACGATTGGTCTTATATTAGTAGCAGAATGCCCGACACGGTTAAAACTGCTATTGCGATTCATTTTCCATTCAATTTTGACATTATTAACTTAGCAGAATCGGACCCCTAGTTGTGAAGTTTATCTTAGACACCAATGACTGTGTTTCGGATGGCACGTTAAACTGTAGGTCCCGGCTTTCATTGAACATCCTTGGCAGTCATTACGGGTAGTCAGAAGCCAGTAAGTCTGACACCAGTCTAACCAAGGGGTATTGGGTTGCCCGGGTAACTGAGTTGAGGATGTCAGATAGGGCAGTCGCTCCTTGTAAAGCACTGCTACTCAGCTACTAAAAAGGCTCGGATGATGATGATTGGTTATTCAATTTAATTTTTAACATTTTCAAATGGAATTTGGCCTTAGCGTGCGTTTTTATTGCACTTAATATTTGATGTAGAATCACTCTTAAAATTCATATGAAAAGTGTCAATATGTGATTTTCTCTTATTAAAGATAGTTTTGAAGTGATATCGCACGTTTCAAAAACAATTTTCAATCTAAATGCACTTCAAATCATTTCATTTCAAATCATGTTCAAACTTGTAAGTATCTCATATAAAGGGAAGTTGAAACAATAAAATCCTGACATGTTATATCTCGAACTTTCTATTCGAAGAGAATTCATATTATGTACTACGGTTTGTTACTGAATAGAACGTTCGAAGTTCAAAGTATGAACTTTTGTTTTCAGAATAGAAACAAGGGATTTACATCACTGGCTATATTGGATTTGGATGTTCCATTGTTGATTCAAAAATAGAACATTTGGATAACCGTTACGCTTTTGTTTTGTTTGTTCAAAGATATGGAACTAGTGAATAAACAATATATGTGACATGGTTTGAATTGTTTTCTGATATTGGAATTCAAAATTAAATTGTGAACGATTTATTTCTAAAGTTATGGCTAGTTTTACAATCAGTAAGTATGTTTTCTCTTTATTTGTAATCTAAAACATTGTTTGACGAAAAAAAGAGTTATACAATGGAGAAATAAATTACTTTGAAGATAAATAAAAAAGCAGTGTTCTAAATAGCAACTAACTAACCATATTAAAGGAAAAAATAAAATAAAAAAAAAAACACGTTTTTAATACATTGCGACTGTCGTATAAATTGATTCAAAAAGCTAGAGTTGACTATCTTCAACTTCTTTAGTTTTATAAAAATAAACTTTTCAAATACTACTTCACTTGATATTTGTTCAGTTAAAGCAGAGCTATTTTTTTTTTATTGGTTAACCCTCACGTAGCTACGACTTTTTCATCAGACATGATAAAATGCGGCTCAAAGGACCAATTCCATTTCTTCCATGATTCTATGGTTTTCCTTTAGTTTATTTACACCCGGAAACTAAATATTTTCTGGCCAAGAGAATATATAATCTTTTGTAACACACTAGTTAAGAGGATTTTTTTTTTAATGTCTTTAGACTGAAATAAAAATAGTAGATTCAGACTTATGACTGTAAAGGATTTGATAGCAATTAAGGCTTTTGTAGAAAGGTGGGCCTAAAATATAAGGTAAAAAAGTTAGAAAATAATTCATTTAAAAAACTTAAAATCCTTACAAATGTTATAATGCAAAAGTAACTTTGTCTGTCTGGCGCGCTTTTACGCCAAGACTAGACAACCTATTAACCCTCTGCAGCTGACGTGGTAGTCTCACAGACACCGCAAAATACAAAATCAAGTTTTTTACCGTCATTTTTCAAATTCGTGCGCCAACTCTTCGAGTACCTTCCTATAGAGGGCTTGCGTGAGCTTACTTTACCGTGGAGGAAGAAAAGTGTCCACGGGACTACCACGTCAGCGTCAAGGTAAGTTTCCACGAGACTACCACCTCAGTCAAATAGTTATATCTTCATAGTGTCTCCTAAACTACCACGTCAGTAAACTAGTTTAAATGATTCATTATTTCGTGTTATTTTCCAATTTTCATAAAACATTACATTAATACTTTAATTACTAATTAAATCAATTTACTTGAATACCCAGCTAACTAGTTTTAAGTACCTAACTAGTTTTTAGATGGACATCTCAAGCAACAACCCTAAACCAGGGACTTTTGCTCGCAAAAGAACATCGGCTGAAACTCTCCAGAGTTATGAAGGGGAAATATTGAACTAACTGTAACAGGAAAGTGACGATGCCTTTAATGTTAGATATTGATGATAAAGATGGAGATCCATAAGTTTCGAGCCTGAAACCGAACGCGATGAAGATGACGCCATTTCACGTGAAGAAGAGTTTTAGGCATGGATGGGGGGTCCCTCCATCTCCGGTAGTTCGATCTGTTCCACTGAGTGACAAAACATTATGTTATATTTTTCCAACTGAAATAAATAGACTAACTAACAGCCAATTTCTTCATTAATAGTTAAAGCCAAAGTAAAAGCCAAAGTAATGTCATAAAGTAAAAGTAACGGTCAAATTCGTTTTATCTATTAGTTTTGCTGTTACTTTAGCCTTGAAAAAACGATTTTGACCGTTACTTTTACTTTATGACATTACTTTGGCTTTTACTTTTGATGAAGAAATTGGCTGTAAGTATCGTTGCTGTGATTGTTCGAAGCCAATTTGCCTTCAGTTCTCAAAGCCACTGAGTGATAATTGCCAAAAAAAGGTGTGACTTTGAATCACTCTAGTTTATTATTTGACCAACGAATGTATCTCATTTTTCCAACACGGATTCATATTATTGTGAACTTTTAAAATATGTAATATAAAATTTGAAAAAGTTGATTTTGTTATTTTTTTTAGGTCATAAATGATTAAGTAGAATTTTTCAGACTGATTTGACATAAGTAAATAAAAGTTGTTTAATTTTGAAAGTACATTTTGTTTTTGTTATTTCAAGTTAATTTAACATTGAAAATAGGCTATAAATAAAATGTATATCAATAAGTTAGCTGTATTGTTTAATTTTACAAAAATATTTGCAGTTGAAGTGGTGTCTCGTGTACTACCACCTCAGTTGAATTGTAAAAATTTGACCACGTCAGTTGCAGAGGGTTAAAACTAAATTCCTTACACAGACAGTCTAGAGCCTGAAAATATATGGAAGTAGGCTAGGTAGGTAATACTTCTTACTCATCATCATCTCCCGATCCTTTTCCCAACTATGTTGGGGTCGGCTTCCAGTCTAACCGGATTCAGCTAAGTACCAGTGCTTTACAAGAAGCGACTGCCTATCTGACCTCCTCAACCCAGTTACCCGGGCAACCCAATACCCCTTGGTAAGGCTGGTGTCAGACTTACTGGCTTCTGACTACCCGTAACGACAAGGATGTTCAATGACAGCCGGGATCTACAGTTTAACGTGCCATCGGAAACATAGTCATTGGTGTCTAAGATATACTTAGAAAGTACATGCAAACTTAGAAAAGTTGCATTGGTACTTGCCTGACCTGGAATCGAACCCGCACCCTCATACTTGAGAGGTTGGTTCTTTACCTCCTACGCCACCACGACTCCCACCACCAGACCACCAGATCACCGACCAGATTCAACTGAGTACCAGAGTTTAATATTTCTTACTGCGGGTAGACTAAATATTAAACCACCTGTTTCATCAACACGAAACATCATGACTCAACACATATACCTTTATTTAAAATAGACAAAGGGTTAACATATTTAATTTACGTTACAACCTTCATCATAGTCCGGAAAATGTCTTCCATTGTTCAAAAATGCATTCAAATTTCCAAAAGGCCCAATGGGTCGTGAAATTACTTCGCATAAAGGAGCTATATGGGGATATTTTGTTTCTAAACTATGAGAACAAAACAGCATGTGGTGATTATTATGTTATTCATGGGTTCTCATAAATGAGCGTTGTAAATATTTTATGGTCTAATTTTCTGATATAAACACGATATAAATTATATATCTTAGTAATTGAGTGCGTTATAATATCTAAATTAGGTTATGATTTCTAGTTCATTTTATGGCTGATCTCGACATCACGAGCTATTTTCAATGTCTTAACTATAAAGAGTGTTTTTTTTTATGTACTTTGTTTGTTTGAGCTACTGAATAGTTTTGAAAAAATATTTTATTGTTGGGGTGCTATTCTATCCTAGGGTGACATTGGGTACGGGATTTTTTTCCGGGTATTGTTTCCAAGGGACGCGGGTGAAACCGCGGAAAACTGTTATGTTTTATATTGCTCTTTATTCTCCAAAATGCGTACTTCCGTAATCCGGTCCCAAATATAGTGATGAATGTGCGGAAACTAGAAACATTGGACTAGTCACCGTACTGTTGACCATGCATAAAAAAATAAGTTTTTTATTAAAATCGTTATATATTTCTTCTTTTTTTCTAATCGTTCTAAGTTTTTGAGAACTACGAGGTAGGAGTAGGAACATGAGAACTGAAATAATATGACATTTGAATACCTTGTAAAAAGAAAACAAGAGGAAAAATTGAAATAATTATCTGTATTTAGAAACAGGAAAAAGAGCTAATTTCTAAAAAAAAAAATATAACAACTTGTAGAATTATATTTTTACGGAAAGTCGGCCTACGTTATCGCCCACGGCGATTTGTGTAACACCCGTTTGTATATTGTATTCTACATGTATGAGAAGTTGGTTGGATTAGTTATTAATTACGAGTTTCTTTTTTTATGATAAATTGCATAATGGCGACCAAGACCGGCCGAAGGCGATCAGCCAGCTGTACTAGATATATTGTTATAGTGAACGAGCATATTTTATGCGCAGATATAGGTGCACTCTCTATTCCTTTACTCTCATACCGCGATGGAACGGCAATCTGACCACTGAGAGGTCATACGCAGTACCGACATTAACGTGCTTTCCGATGCACGGGTGTATCAATCACCAACTACCAGACTCCAAGCTGCTTTGTGACACTTTTTTAATCACGCAGAGCGATTTTGGCCTGACACGGGAATTTAATCCGAGACTCCATGCACAGCAATTGCACTATGCCACTAGTAGACTAACGTGGCAATGAAACAAAATAAAGAAAATATACATCACACGTAGTCCTTTTCTAAGAAAAAGCGATACCTTCTCAGATCTATTCAATCTTATTCATAGGTCCCCTATTTCGTTCCAAATAAGTTCGCGTAGGTCCACGAAATTCAAATATGTTACGCTAAAAAACTACTTTCAGACTGATACGCCTACAAACGTGACTAGGTTCGTCCGAAAAGATATATTTGGGTTACTATTATTTTTCCGCTGAATTTCAGGTCTGAATAAGACTGAACCTATGTTCGTTCATATTGAAGTGAGGACAGAAGAATCTACTTAGGAGATTTCTAAGATATTTTACTCAAGATTCTTGTGCATTGTTCAGTGCTTAGACCTCTTTAGAGGTATTCCTACATTTTCTTGCAAAGAGTTTGCATACCAAATTTTTGACACTGTCCAGCTCCTGACAACCCGATTAAATCTGACAAACGTTAAAAAAGAAAAACAAACAACAAATTTCGAGGTTATTTATTTGTCAAATCGTTTTGCGTATTTTACGATTGACGAATGTAAAATACACCAATATAGAAATTAATTTACATGTTAAAATTGTATTTTGTAGGTACCACGTGATTTGTTTTTTTATCGTATGTATCGGGAACGAATACCAAAGATTACACTATGTTGTTTGATGTTCATACACATTCAGGCCTCCGGATATACAGGTATTCCCAACTGATGGGTTTTTGATAATTTGCATATAGAACGAGGAATTAATTTTTAAATGAACATTTTGAGCGTGACTTTATATTCTGATTCTTGGTGTAGCTAGAAATTAAGTACCTCGTTTAGTTGCAAATCTAATGAAATATAGCTTAGTTTTGGTAGTTAAGCCGTAGTAAATTGTTTGGATGTCTGGGTATATGAAATTTTACTAGACTGTAAATTGTTTTGAGTTATTAGTGTGCTGAAATTGTATACAACGTGGCGTTAGCCTTTTATGCTGTACTAGTACTTTTGCTGTTGAATGATCTTTGCAACATTTTTATGTTGTGTAATCTTATATTTTTTTTATACTGATCATAGTTACAAAAAAGTAAAAGTCCTTATGGAATTCATACTTTTTCTATAAGTTGATGATGAGTTATACAGCAGACACAACAAAAAAATCAAGTTATAAATTTCTCTAAAACTTTACGACATTTTACATTAAACTGGTATTTGCATACAAATATAATATTTAAGCTCTCATGTCTGAGCGTACTTAATATTTATCTTTTAGTATCTCAGCAAGGTGTGTGCTTAAGTCTCTCGCTTTGACGAGTATTTTAGTTCGTCTTACTAGATCTACGTTACTCGCGTTTTGGGGACTAAAACTTTCAGCTACGAATATTCCCCTGTCTACACTGAAAGTGTATCTTGAAAATTGCTTTCTCAGCATAGTAATATTGGCCTAGTTTTAAACTGTTTCTGATATCTCAGGTGTTACATAAGATTTAACAGAACACATAACGATAATAATTAAGCGACTTTTTAACCCTACTTTTGTTTTTCCTATCGTAGAAAATAATTGCATACTGTTATAGTTGGAAGTTGTTTGCCATCTGCAATACTTATATTTGATGGTTCACAAGCTTTTTCGATCTTTGCACAAACTGTGTTAGGCGATTATCACACTGCCCCGCATGATGCAGCGTAGTGCGTGGATGCGTTTTTTTCCGTTGTATGGAAATATCTCCGTTTGTATGGAAAACACGCATAGTCCAACACACTGAAAATGCATCCACGCGCGTTCATGCGGATCACGCACATACATGCGGAGAAAAACGCACCCCCGCGCGTAGGTGCGGGGCGAGACGCAAGGTATGGCACACTGAATCCCGCAGTGACGCGCGTGATTTTGAATGGGCGTGACGTGTATGTTTGAAAATGGAACTCGATGAGAGCCGCCGTGCGTGAATTAACAAAACGCAACTACGCGCGTGAGTGCGCGAAAAACCCGCACGATGATGCAGATCTGCACTCCCGCAGGAACGCGCGTAGGTGCGTCGACACGCAAGATGCAGCGTGATGCGGGGCAGTGTGAAGATCCCCTTACTACGCCATTTTAATCAAGTCCTTAGTTCAATTGTTTTAAAAGAACAAAACCCTATTAGGTACAAATACAACAAGACAACCAATTACTTACAAGCTCTATAAATCCCAGAACAATACGCTAACAAAAACCCCGAAAAAATAATCACAAAAACAATTTTATTATATTCGTAACATATTTATTTGTCTAAAAGAGGAAAATTTTGTTTGTTTGGTTGTAATGGATAAACTCAAAAACTACTGGACCGATTTTGAATATTCTTTCACCATTAGAAAGCTATATTATCTGCGAGTAACATAGGCTATATTTTATCCCGGTGCGGACAGTAGCTCCTACGGGGCGCGGGTGAAACCGCGGGAAAACGGCTAGTTTGTCTAATAAAGTCACGTTACATATGTACGTGTGAAAATATCCCCTAGAAATGGGTTCAATTAAATATGAATACAATTCTATTTGTAGCTGATTCGTGTTTGCCCTTATGATTTGCGCAAACGTGCTGTTGATACGTGTATTTTGAATTTTCAATTAATGGGAATTGGGGCTTTTTCTTACAAATGAGGTGGATTAGGAACATGGTTAATGTGTACGTGTTGACAGTGACACAGATTTTAATGGCCTTACTACAAAAACTTAACCACCTGTTTTACACTTGTCTAAAAAAATTGTGGCTGTGTTACCACAAAAACTTTTAAGCGTCAGTTTAAGACTTGTCTAAAAAAATGTCAAATTATGACGTTGACATATGGTTCATTTTGCAGCCACAATTTTTTTGGACAAGTGTAAAACAGGTGGTTAAGTTTTTGTGGTAAGGCCACAAATGTTTACCTGCGACATAGACACGTTAATTCTTTATAATTTTTTTTTTTCTTTGGTGGGAAAATCATCAAATGCACTCCGGGTGTACCAGTGAGTGACTAAAATCTCTTACTGACAAAAATCCACCATGTTCCACCTTCTTAAGCTCTTTGTGTACCAGGGCCGCAATAACTCTTTCGAACAATCCCGCAGCCCCATTTATAATTCTGGAGGCCATTTTAGTACTTACATTATGGTTTTATAAAGTGATTTTCAAAATACACATTGACAATGCGTTACTTCAGATATTTTCAATCCAAACACACAGAAATCAAATAACATTGAGACTACGCTTGAAAACTCATGTTTCAAATAACCTAAATGCATAGAATATTTTCGCATTTACTTATATTTCTATTTTCCATACCTCTTGCAATATCATACAGCAGACTGAATGTGGGTTTCAAGTCTAAACCGACACTCATAGTAGCAAAAGCATTGAACAAACACACATATTTAGAAACATGTTTCTAAACCAGGGGATTATCTCGCATAAACACCGCTAAACATAAGCTTAGCGAATCTTCACGCGTCTGTGGAGTGCTACCCTTAGGCGGCTCAACTAAATATTTTAATTTATATTTTCTCTGACACACTATAGACGAAGGCCTAAAAAAAACAAATGCACACGAAATTACATTTTGGGAACAGCTGTGCCAAAACCACAGTTATTATTCTCTTTAAGATTTTGCCAGAAACTCGCTAGTTTTTAACGGGATTAAGTCATATACCAAAACATTCGTTATGGATCCTTCTATCTGTTGCCGAAAATCCGCTCAGTAGTTTTTGACTTTATTGCAATCAGAGGGGATTTTGTTTTATGACATGTACTACCCGTGCCGATAAAGAATGGGATTAGAAGCGACAGCTGTATTTACCTCTCGCTCATACACTATAGCACATGAGCGACAGTTGAATACAGCTGTCGCGATTTCTAATCCCATTCTTTATCGGCACGGGTTATTCTTGTTATTGACTTACGGCCGAACCCAATAATACTAACTGTTGTTCTCCTTACTAGAGACAGGAATTTGTGCTGACAAAGTGAAGTCTCACTATAAGACATGTCATCGACACGAAAGAAGAAGAAGAATAGGAATTTGACTTTCAACCTGTATGGTGCAAATGACAAAATTTTATCTCCAGTAAGAAACCGATAGGATACTGGGAAAGGCTATGTGAAAAATTCAAATACACTTTCGTTTATGTCGCAGCTCGTATGTACGTCAATATGTTCGTCGTTCGGACAGTCAAAGGTTGTAGAACATCAGATATATTCGAGCGGGTCGCTCGATTGGACGGTCGCCAACTAGGCTTTCCGCTATGTCCGTCTACCCAAATAATAAGTGTACCGGAATTTGATGTATTGGAAATATATTTCGGCCTGCATCGAGCCTTTTATGAATGCTTCCACAACGCGTTTGCGCACTGAATAAAATAAAATTGTATACTTCCTTTTGTACTTCCTTGTATACTTTATTATATACTCCTCTTATGAACATCCATATGTACTCCACTTATGTACTCCCCTATTCTCCCCTTATGTAGTTCTCTTATGTACTCCCCTTATGTACCCCTTGTGCTCTCCTTATGCACTGCCTTCATGTATGCCCCTTATGTACTGCCTTTATATACTCCCTTTATGTGCTTCCTTATGTACTCTCCTTATGACCTCTTATGACCTCTCCTAACCTAACCTAACATACTCCCCTCATGCACTTCCCTTACGTACTTCCTTATACACCGTGACTTTTTAGTCGTCTTACAAAGGTGGTCCACTCAATGTATCCGACCTAAAATACCACTAGACATGATTATTAATTTTATAGCATTAACTAAGGTAATAGGTGCAAAGAAAAATAAATAACACATTAGAAATAAGAAACATCCTGTTAATAATGTTTACGTATCAAACGGTAGAAAGTAGATACCTTCAAAGCGCTCGAGTCGAGTGATCGTTCCATCTCCATTTTTTACGAGACAAATGATCTACGTCATGCGTCATAATAATGAATTTATTTTTATTTTTTAATTATTCAAATCTCATAAATAACATTTTTTTTCTGTGAATGTTTTCTAGTCATTGGATACATGAAGTTGGCTGCCGTTGTAAGACGACTAAAAAGTCACGGTGTATACTTCCTTATATACTTTATTATGTACTGCCTTATGTACTACCTTTCTTTGTTTATAAATCTTTGCCAATATTATGAACGTTTTACTACATAAATGAAAACCTCTCCAAGGGGATAAGCTCAGTGCTTAATCGTTTCTGGAGTGGTTCATGTCAATATTGCAATAGGTAAGAGTCAAACTCAAGACCTTTTAATCACCAGGCAAACTCTATAACTATAAGGATATTACTATTGGCTTGTATAATGTTAGTGAACTTTGTTTTTTTTTTTGTATTCCTTGATGTAAATAGTCTTTAAAATCAACATCTACATCAACAATATATTTGAGAAAATTTGATATAGCTCCCATAGCCCATGGATTTCAGGCTGGACTTTTTGGCACCATCAAATCATAATGTGTGTTGATACTGGGTTTTTTTTATTTAACCATCTCCTTTGAAACCCTATTAAAAGTACAAATGTTTAGATGTATCATCTCTCAAACCAAAAGTTTGTGTCTCAAACTTTTATAAAATTCTAGAAGCTGCCTATAAAATGTCACAAAATTGAGTTCTTCTACAATTAGATTACCTGTTACCTATAAGAGTCAGTCCTATTAGAATCAGTATTAATTAGATAGACATATATACCTCAGTATATACAGATTGGCCACGTGCCAGTTTAGACAGCTACTGCTTTTCCAATCAAGCAACAAATTGACCTGTCAAGAAACTAATCAGGATCAACATTGACGTGACGCAGATAGTCACTGCTACTAACTATACTAATATAACAAAGAGAAAACATTCTTTTTAGGGTTCCGTACCCAAAGAGTAAAACGGGACCCTATTGTTTTCGCTCCTCTGTCCGTCCGTCCGTCTATCCGTCTGTCACCAGGCTGTCTCTCATGAACCGTGATAGTCAGAGAGTTAAAGATGATATTTCTGATGCCGCTATAACAACAAATAGTGACAACTAAAATAAAATAAATATTTTGGGGGCACAATAATATTATACAACAAACGTGATTTTTTGCTCATTTTATACCTCTAAATAATGGTACGGAACTCTTCGTGCGCGAGTCCGACTCGCACTTCGCCGGTTCTTTGTATGTTTGTTGGTATCCTAAAAGCTCCGGTGCACATCATCTCACGAGCCTTTTTCCAACCATGTTGGGGTCGGCTTCCAGTCTAACCTGATGCAGCTGAGTACCAGTGCTTTACAAGAGCGACTGCCTAACTGACCTTCTTAACCCTGTTACCCGACACAAGAAAATACCCAATAATAAAGGCTCCGGAACTACTGGACAGATTAGAAATATTTTTGTTGCTGTTGATTTAAAAAATTTGGAAAGCTGCACTATTCCCCTGTGATATCAGGTTTATAGAGATATTATCCCGGTATGGGAAAAAGTTCTCCCGGGACGTGGCTGAAACCGCGGGAAAACAGCTAGTTAATTGATACATTGTGTAGGTGTAAAAATACTCTCAAATTGGTCATGTTCGATATTAATTCCCTTTCTATTTCGTTCCTAACTTCTGAAAGCTTCAATCATCGTTTTGATTATACGCGGGTAGAATTGGTGATTATTTTGTGTTCCTAAATTGAAATGGTGTTCGGTTTGACTGAGGAAAGTTTTGAGTATAAATCAATGCTTTGGTATGCAGTAAAATTGATCGAATAGTAATCATTGCATTAGGATTGCAAGATAACAAGGTCCATCTACTTATAATCTAGGTAAAACCGAGATTTAATAACGAAGCTTAATTAAAGCAAATTTTTTTCAAAGTTTCACAAAATTTATCTTCGTAATGCTAATTAGAATTAAAGAGTAGAGAAAATACAATTACTAAAATAGTAATTAAAAGATACATCGGTCAGAATTACCTTGCGCTAGTAGCTACTTAAAATATTTTTCTTATTTTACCTTGTAGATACCGAAAATTATGTTTCTTAAAGTAAAATTCACTGCAAACGCATCTTTGCATTTCAGCAAAATTTTCCACTTTATGCATTTTTCATTTTGGTAGAATAATAGCGCCTTACAGTCTACAGCTGGTTGAAAACAAACATTGTTTAGTTTAATAACATCAAAGTAACTACGTTAATATGAAAATTCTGAGGAAAACTAGTTATTTTGTTTGGTGTTATCGTTACTAAAGTACCTATCCTTGGCAAAATAGTTTGAGAGTTAGAGGATCATCAGTGTTCATTTTATTTTGTAAAATAACCTATAATTTTTTTAAGCAATTGTTTAAGCGAATATTAAGTATAAAATTTATAATTCAAAGGTTGGAGGTAAAACTTAAATAAAATAATGATGTACATTGATAAATATGAAAGAGTGGTGTGAATGGAAAATAGAATTACCTATAGGAAGTCAGTAAATTCACTAAGCATCCCTAGTTTTTTTACGCAACACAGAAGAAATGAGTTTTAGAAATATAAGTGATAGGTGACAAAATATTGAGACGAACAAAACTGAAATGAAAATCAAGTAGAAGGTGGAATGACTTTTCATGAAAACCTTCCCGATTTTTCACTCGGAACGGTGTCAACTTTTTTCAATTGTAATAAAATTTCTCGTCGACATTCTATACTGAAATACCTTTATATTTTGCTTTTATGCCCAAAAGCGTTACTATGTCGAAAATTCCTTGTTAAAATTTTATATATCCAGCTAAAAATAACGGTGACTTTTTTTTCAAAGTGTTATGAAATACTTTCTCGTAATAAGAGGAGACAAGGAAGCCGTTTCAAATCTCAGTAAGTTTATGTCTAGACATTATTTAGATGCGAGAATTTCTAAAACAAAATCCTTAAGAAATGGGCTCTTATTTGGCAGTTAGTAACATCATACTAACACTTTCAGTCAAGAACGTTTAAAACTTTTAAGTAAGTTTAAAATAATCCCAAAATGTCAAATCGTTTTCATAGTACCAACGACTTTTGTTTAGTGGATTAGATAGACTAAACTGTTGAGAAAGTTAAGGACAAGTTGTGAGACAGTAGGTATTTCAATATTGTCGTAATTTGCAAAGATAAAGATAAAGAAAGATCTTCGTACCTACTGCTGAAAATATCTCACAGCTTACATAAAGTTAATCTTGGGCAAATAAGTGAAGCGGAAAGTACAGATCATTGGAATCTCTTCGATTACTTACTTGCCTATTTCATAGGGATCATTTGTCAAAGCGAACGTAAATATGTACTTATGTTCTCCGAAAATGATTTTTCTAACTGAGAACAGGAAAATGGCTGAGAGCATTCCGCTATGTTAAAACTTAGAGCTTAGACTTTCGCACGTGTAACTTAATCTTCATGTATGAAGTTTCTTAAGTACCAGGTAAGTAACAAGTCTATTGCCACTAACCAGGATGCTAAACTCCAAAGTATAATTTTGTAATTTATAAATAAACTATAACATTCTAATAGAAAAAATATTACCATTTCACACATATATCTACATACGCTTCGACCTCTAGACAGTTTCATTACCAAAAGAGATAAAAGTATTTAGAAGTCTTTAAGACCGCGGATTTCATAACCAAAGAATCAAAAATATTCCCAAAACATAAATCAAAGAAAACCCATAAACGTTGTGTGATATTACAGTAATTCGTAATAAAATATCGCTTTTATATTGTAGAATACATCCATTTTATCGGCAATATTCCTTTCACTATGAAAAGATAATTTCGGGGTTTACTTTACGATCAGAACCGAGGCCTATAATTTACTTAATAACCGGCCTTAAATTGCTGAATAAAAACATCTTCAGGGAAAAGTTTGAAAGGTCAAAATTTTTTACAATGTGACTCTAAAAGTTAGCGAAACTTTTATTGAATTTTTGTCTTCTGATTTATGGCACTTCTGTTAAGAGTATTGGAATAGGTATAACAATGACATTTCTTGGAATGACCAGCGTATTAATTTTTGAAATTGCTTCGTAAGTACGGTTTTTATTTAACGCTTCCTCGAACGACATCGTTTACCTACTTTGATAAGCCAAGCTCCGACGGTCAGGGTTCCGTAGAGAAAACTCTTTAAAATGCGTGCCGTGTCCAAAAGTACAGCTTTCTGCAAGCTAAAGTTTGAACCAACCTTTTAATGAAAGCCTTTTTAGGTGTAGGATCGAGGCTCTTTCGATTACGGGCACGATTGCAAGATCAATCTTTTTCATTATTATCGAAATTTTTTTCATAGTTATTCCAATAATACGATTTTGTTCTGCTACAGCACAATCACAAGATCAGACAAGTTCAAGAACAAACACACTATTTGACGACGCCGACGATATTCAGAGGCAGCTCGACAATGAAGCCAGGGATAGGATCAAGTATGGACGAGTAAGTACTCAAAGCACTATCATATGTCGTTAATGCATGTAGGTATATAGACCTACCTTTAAAAATATATTAAACATTAAATACTGCCTGTAATTATCTCGTAATCAACCTTTAGTTTATCGATCTATAATTTTATGGGCAAAGGCAAGATGTTGAACACAAAAGTGCGAATCCACCCATTTAAAGTATCAACTAATATGATTTCTTCTTGTTACAGCCGAAAACAATATGGGTATTCCATTTTCCCACACATTTTCCTGAGCACAATTCCTTGATAGACCCCACAGAGTCTCAAATGAGATGTCCACGGGATGTAGTAAGTGAACTTACGTCATAAAGTTAGGTTCTAGGGAGGGATGGACATAATCCCGTCACAAAGACAAGTAGGTACATGTAAATGGCAGAAGGTCTTATTGGTTTCTAAGCGGTGGGAAGGAATAAAAAATATATTTATTTAGGGAAATGCAAAGTTCTAAAGCTAGTAGGTAAATATTTTATACATATATTGTATATAAGACTAGCTTCTGCCAGCGGTTTCACCCGCATCCCGTGGGAACTACTTCCCGTACCGGGATAAAAAGTAGCCTATAGCCTTCCTCGATAAATGGGCTATCTAACACTGAAAGAAATTTTCAAATCGGACCAGTAGTTCCTGAGATTAGCGAGTTCAAACAAACAAACAAACAAACAAACTCTTCAGCTTTATAATATTAGTATAGATGTGGCAAATATGTAGGTCACAAAGAAGATGTATCAAAATTGCCCCACGTCCTATAACAATGTGACGTATCTCAAAAAAAAGATAAAAATGTTTAAAAAAATATGGCATACTCTTTAATTTATTTTTTTTACACCTTCATACGAAAAAAATGCTTTAAAAATTGTTCAGGCGCTGTTATGAAAACATCGTTCATAGGACTATTTATGGACTATTTTATTAAATTATTTTTTTGTTTGATAGGGTATACCTCACAGGTGGTCCCATAATCATTAGGTCAGGATCTGATGATGGAAACCCTGAGAAATACAGGGCAACTTTTGAAAATTGCAGGCATGCGCAGGATAAAAACTTGACTATAAGGTGTATGTCTTATAACAATATGCAACATTGAAGATTTGGAGCTGACCTGATGATGGAGACGAGAGAAGGGCGAGGGAACTCGACAACTGAATATGTGAACTACCTCGTGTTTGGGCTTATATTATTCGTATTGACGAGAACTTTCCCCTTATGCCGATACTATGCTGAAAAGCCAAAAATAAAAATAAACTTTTTACAATAAAATAAAACCGACTCCCAAAAACACTGAAAAGCAAAAAAAATACTATTCTCAGGAGCATCGGTCTAGAAGTCGGTGGGGAAATAAACTTAGGTACATCCATTAGACACCGACTTCTGAGGTAGTTTTTCATATTTTGTTGTCGAGTTCCCTCGCCCTTCTCTAGTTTCCATCATCGGGTCAGCTCCAAACCTTCACTGTTGCAAAGATCTATTCAATACAAATAATATAAGCCCAAACACGAGGTAGTTTACATATTCAATTGTCGAGTTCCCTCGACCTTCTTTCGTCTCCATCATCAGGTCAGCTCCAAATCTTCACTGTTGCATATTGTTATAAGACATACACCTTATAGTCAAGTTTTTATCCTGCGCATGCCT
Organism: Helicoverpa assulta; assembly: GCA_963856015.1. Taxonomy (NCBI): domain Eukaryota; kingdom Metazoa; phylum Arthropoda; class Insecta; order Lepidoptera; family Noctuidae; genus Helicoverpa; species Helicoverpa assulta. The sequence continues at coordinate 11,383,608 of CAWLCW010000023.1, forward strand.
GCAATTTTCAAAAGTTGCCCTGTATTTCTCAGGGTTTCCATCATCAGATCCTGACCTGATGATTATGGAACCACCTGTGAGGTATACCCTATCAAACAAAAAAATAATTTAATAAAATAGTCCATAAATAGTCCTATGAACGATGTTTTCATAACAGCGCCTGAACAATTTTTAAAGCATTTTTTTCGTATGAAGGTGTAAAAAAAATAAATTAGAGAGTATGCCATATTTTTTTAAACATTTTTATCTTTTTTTTGAGATACGTCACATTGTTATAGGACGTGGGGCAATTTTGTATGGATTGTGATCCGTCTTCTTAATTCTCTATTTATTTATTTATTTATTTATTTATTTAATAAGTACAGTGACAGACTACAGGTTAAGACAATGCAAGTTTACTAGCTAGATATTGGTGGCAGCGTTTTTGCGAAAATTTATTGAGCTCGAATAATTACAGGCACTCAAGTAATTTCTCAAAATATTTGCAAATTCGAAAATGTAGCCATTTTGTTTTTATAGGTTATCAATAAAACATTGAAAGCACCCTTGCAAAAGTAGCACTCGTTTGAATAGCTTTGTAAAGCAAGCTTTCAAGTTTAAAATAATATTACAACATTTAAATGAAATATTGCAATTACGTTGCTATTTTAAGGATTCTAATGGCGTACTGACTTACATTTATCACTCGTAAGTAACACGCAAATATGTTAATGTCGTGTGACAGTCGCTGTATTAGACTTTACAAAGTTTATGACAATTTTGTCCTCGGGACTCTGCAGTATTAGAGCATCAAGGAATTGTAAAATTCAATATCCTCCCATGAGGGTCGTCTTTAGGAATCCTTATTGTATACCTAACAGTTAAAATAATAAACATGTTTTTTTATTTGACAAACAATAATTAAATAACATTATTTTTGTCGGGTTTAATGTCGTCCTTATCGTCTGTGGACCATGGGAGTGTCAGGTAGAAATATGCCAGGCCTATTTAGGTTGAAAATTAAAAGTTCTTATAATGCTATTTATGGAACTACTTCGAACTGGAATTACTTCTGTTACTATTTCAATTTTAAAATGAAGTGTTATTTTGTTATTAAAAGCTTTAATACAAAATTAGCATCACAACAGTTTACTTGTCAAAGGCAAAATAAATTATAGAAAATTCCAGAATTCCCTGTATTGTATTTTTAGGAACTTCAATTTAGCTTTTTGTTTATTAAAATTCCAGTATAGACTATTAATAAACTGAAGGGGTTGACAGTTTGCCTGATCCTTCTCCATTACTGGGTCGATTTGATGACCCCTTCAGTGTTAGTTGGCACATACATATATCAAATACTAACTTGGTTACTTTTTATCGCTTCCGCGGAGTAGTTCCAATGAGATGCGCTGGCAGAAGCTAGTTCTAGTATAAAATGGTATTCTAATATTAATAGCGCTTTCGAATTTTGCTTCTATTTTCATAGTGTTCAAGTTATTCGTCGTTTTAGGAAGAAATTTCGAGGTAATCAGTACATGAAAGCTTTGTGATCTAGTTGGTTTTATTAGGCGAAATATTACGTTGGTATTTCAAAAGGGAAATTAGGCTAGTAATTGAACGTACTGAATTAAGGGTAATATGATTTTAAATTTTGCTTTGTTCTTATTATTTTGAGAATATTTAAGAATTTTTTTATTTTGTCCGATAATGAAATAATTGGGGGCGTAAAGAAAACAAAATGTTTCTCTAATATCGCAGTTTGTAAACAGAGTGTTAAGTTAGATACAGCGTGTTCAATAAATTTAATTTTATTAGACTAAGTTATTTAGTATTTTACCACAAAGTATCTTAATTTATGACCGAAATCTCGGCTTTACCCCCTGAGAATTTGTCCCTAAATAAATAAAACAGACTGCGAGTAAAATTCTTTAACAAAATACGAAAATGTTTTCTTGTTTGAAGTAAAATTATCTTTGAAATGCTTAGGAAAGCTGTTCATAAAAATGTTAAATTTGAAAATTGCTCAAGAATTATACTGTCAAATTAATAAAGCTTTTTTTATTAAATATCTGAAATTGAAGAAAAATCTCGCAAATTCCAAGAACAGATTGAACATATTTAAGTGCTAAAATAACTATGCGTTGAATTATAACTTAATAACAAAATTATTATTTTCCGGTAGTGTTACAAAAAAAAAAAAAAAACAGTTTACAATTTATGTGTGTAAAACTATCAAATTCTATTCTTTTCTTTTTGGAACGACATAAAACATTCAAATCCGATTAAATTGTATGCAGATTTTTACTTTCAAGCTCTCAAAAACTCAAAAGTCGGCTAAAATCGATGCACTGTCTATTTTTCGAGCCTATATTGACCAATTTATGCCACAGCACGTACGGTTAGACATTTTTCATCCGAATAAAAGTCAGAATAACATATCAAAAGTCAGGAATAGAAAGAAAAAATAGGACTGTCGGAATTCATGTGTGGTTTTTGATACAGCTAGGTACCATATATTTTTTTCGGTGGAACTGTACTTCCAAAAAAAAATAACAAGCTTACAATCTAATATAAAAACAACAAATAGAATACTGATTCCAGTAACGTTTCATGGTTCACTTTTCTGTTTTGGAAAAATCTTATTTTCATCTAAATCAGTAATAACATCATCTACACAATCTTAAAATATTATTATTATTTTTTTTTTTTTATTATACCGAAAGGAACAAAGGAGTTTAAACTTTTAATCACATTCCTCATAATATATTTTTTTGTGCATATAATAGGTATTATATGAATATTATATACAGTCGTGGTCACATAAATAAAGACACTGTTGGAATCTTAAATTGCCGCCGCATTTTATCTGTATTTCTTTTTTCTGATTGCTATTGGAACTTTTTTTTCTATTTTAAAATATTTAAGAGGGCATTGTGAAATATTAAAACTAAAAACTATCTTCAGTGATCCTCCGCGACAAGTTTTTTTTCGCTTTATCCGAATCTCGAGCAGTATGAACCATAACGTGGCCTGGCCATATAATTAAAGACAGTCAATTTGCTCAGAGGAAGAAATGCAAATTATTAATATTATTGATGGTACTTTTCTATAACAACATTCCCTACACTATAACTAAGCATACTAATGAGTACAAATATTTGGTTTATTTCCTTTTACCTCAATGACAGCACGACATCCCTAAAAGTGCAAGCGGTCAGTTTTGTTTTAGGTCGCTACGGGAATTTTCTTCCATGCTTCATAAAAATGTTTGTAAAATTGATCAATGTTTCATGTATGACTTATCACCATTGTGTTTTCTGGCCGATTACCAGTTTTTTTCTATTAAATTTGCAATGGGCCAAACCAAAACCGTCATAAGTTGCTCAATCAAAGAGTCCTTTTTACTACTCTTACAGTGTTTTTCAGAACATTTCTAATTTGGAAAGCGCTAAGGACCAGTAAATTATGCTTAGCATATAACTAGATGCTTATTTTTAAAATATTATAGTACTTGAATTCGCCTATTTTTAATAATATCTTTCTAAAGGATCACCACACCAAGTACTGGAGAGAAGCCCCACACTATTACTTTTTCGCCTCCTATGCTTGACAACTTTCTTGGTGTACTTTGGTTCCATAACATGTTTTTTAGAATTCATCAAATCCCTTTGTTTTATCAGATAAAAAAGTGATTTTTCAATACTTGTTCAGAGCAACTTTCACCTTTGATAGAAAACACCAACTACAGTATGGACACGCGGTGCTTTTCCAAAAGTAACATCTTCCGATACCCATGCCTTACAGCTTTTCCCGACCCGGTTGTAGTCTAAAAGTTCTGCAGACACAATTGTCGTCCTTTTAGCATTAGATGACTCCCAAAAAAACCAGTACCGAATCATGTAAATGGTTCACTATTTGCCTATAGCACCGCCTTAAAGTCTGTTTGCGGACAAGTTTTCCTTGGGGTCGGTTTTCAGTTGTTCTCAAACCTTGCCTTTTTTAGTGCCCTTGATAAGGAATCTTTAATAATAAATTTATTACCATGTTTTTACTACAGATCAAGTGGTATGAATAAATCCGCATGTCAAAACTTAATTTAAAAAAGCCCAAAACATTTTACTTACCAGAATTTTTGTTCTAGTCTTATTGATAGGACTAAAATGAAAATTTTTAATGAAAGAAACCTAAATTATTACCTAATTCGAGTTATTATAAGTGTTTTACTCACTTCTAAAAAAAGTATGGCAACTATTTTTATCTTGCGTTTTTTTTTCTTAACTGGGCTTTAACTGTCTTTAATTAGTTGACCAGCCAAGTATCAGCTACAAAAGTTGGTGTTCAGTTCCCATAGAGCGTTATGTCTAAAGTATTAAAGAAAGTAAATATTTTTTGTCCTTAATTTAAAGAACACAATGTAATGTTTGTTTTAATAATAATAACATTACATTTTATACTGTGCTTAAGCTCATGTCAGTACCATAACTATTTATTTCACTTCGAGTTGGGGGTGTCTTTAATTATGTGACCATGACTGTATACATAGTGCACCAAAACTACCTGCGATATGGTTATTTCCTTTTTTTCACAATCCATCCAAAGGTTGTCTGTAAGAGATCGCTTTTAGCGATAAGACCGCCCATTGTGTCACCGACTTCAAAATTTTTGTTTGTTCTTGTTGATTGTTAATTGGTGTGCATAATAAAGAATATATCTATCTATCTATCTATCTATCTATCTATCTATCTATATGCTTGTACCCTTCATTTGCCATTTTACTTGCAGAGAGTTCGTAAAAGCAACAAAAGAGAAGAAGAAGATGACGTGATGACGCCACCGTTGCGTAATATTCTTATTATATTTTCTTTAAATAATAAAACTACAAACCGCATCAAAATCGGTTCAGCCAAACGTGAGATAACCGCGCACAAACATTCATTTGTACATAGCGTTTACCCTAGTAAATTTAATTCAAGTATAAACCGTTAAAAATGTATTCCTTTCTTATTCTTAGTGTAAATTAATCCCTGTTTGGTAATAAGAGTGTCCCTGTTTTCCGAGATTTTTATTTATTTGGACAGTCATAACCATCAATTTTAAAGATTCTTTGCATATGTACCTTACATTTGTATAATTTGTTTTTCTGTTTTACAGCACCGTTTCGAGATTGGGACTATAACGGTAAGTAATTTTGTCTTAGATTAATTTAACTTTAACAACTTTTTGACATTGTTAACTGGTCAAATTAGACCACCGATTGCCATTTAACTAGAAAGAAAAAAATTGCAACTATTCAATTTTTTTTTTTAATAAATCAGTTTTTAAAAATAGTAATAACTTTGAAAATTTTGAAAGGTCTGCTACGCATGGTTAAACGTCATATTTCCACAAAATATTGTAATAAGCCTATTTAAAGTCCTTCTCTACCTTAAACTCCGTAGATTTTCCTAGCCATTTACATACCTAATTAGACCAAAGAGGCTAGTTGTATGAGAATCACGTTTACATAGTGAATTTTGTTCTGTAAATAGGTCAGTAGGTATTGTTATATCTCACGGAGGAAAGAAAAATAGCAGAGATGCCATACGGAAGGTAGCTCAGGCGCCTTCTTGTAGGTGCGCAAGCAATGTAGGTACTGTAGGCATGATCAGTTACTAGAACTAACGAAGCGTTCGGGTTCCTTGTCAAATCACAACCAATCTATCAAAGATTGGTCTTGTTTGATTGGTGATTTTTTTTTTTGAAAAATGTAGGCGGATTCTAAAAAGTCATATTATGATTGCGGAGCTAGTAACTCAACGCTACTTTCTTAGGAGATGTTGCGTTATGACATCTCCGCTAGTCATTTTGTTCTCCATTTTATATCCTCTTTGGTAAAAAGAAGGGTAAGGTTGTAACAGGAAATGACGTTCCCATTATACCTTATGTCCCCACTAAAGTGTTCTTTATTTTCTATTAGGTTATATTCGTCCCTTTTGTACCTTTGCAAATTGAATATTGTTGTCCTATATTTTCATTGACGATAAAATACCCTGATGTCACACTTGCGTTTACGTTGGATTTTGGTATAGTAGCTGTTTCCCGCGGTTTCACCCGTGTCCCTGGAAAACCATTTCCCTCAACGGGGTGAAAACCCGAGTATCTTTGTTCTTTCTCTTTTCAATTTTGATTAAATTGGTTAGGTTTTTGCGTTTTTACCAGAACTACCTTCTCTGCCTTACAGATTAAAAAATGGCTCGTTATTCCTGACTGTTATCTCCAATTCGTTTTCAGTTCAGTTATTTTTGTGAATAAGAAAGAAGTATACAAAATCATGTTATTATTTTTGATTAGGATAAGTATCTGATAAGTGCGAGACAAATCTTTTGAAAGGCGAAAACGAATGCAACTTGTAATGTCAAAATATTAAAACGAAAAATAAATATTTCTAAGAGTGATGAACACTATCTATTATCATTAGCTTAAATATGAACGCAATGAAAAATGTTACGCATATTTACGTAATAATAAATGCTCAGATATATCGTCAAGAACATCAGCTTTCAAATATTTTCTTTCAGAAAAATCTCTTAAATATTTCGCTTTATTTGTCAGATTCTGGTCTCATTTTCTCAGATTTTCATAATTTTTAATACTCTGGTGAATACGACTAAGTTATAAGTCTTATTTTTAGGCTTTGTATAATCAATTATTTATTGCGGGCCCGTCTTTTAATTAGCCATTTTAATAAATGGAGATAAAAATATAATTTTGATTTGGTATTATTTACTTTAGTTAGCAGATCTTTGCTCCTTGGTAAATTACTTACATCTTGTAAGAAATCTGATCTTGCTTTTATGAGTAGGTACTTTGAGACCCGATGCGTTGCTTTGTTTAAATTAACTATAACATACAGAACATTTTTACATTTTTATGCAAAAAATGTTTCAATCATTAATTCTGGTACTCGTAAATGATGCTAAGAGATATACTCTATTATTCCAACTTATTTTCTCCGTTCAAATTTTTATTTTCTCCCCTACTAGATCAGGCGAAATGGCCCCTACAGTTTCCCGAATGCGGTGGAAAGTCCCAGTCCCCAGTTGACTTGCCCATCGCCGGACTGATCAAGTCGAGAGGAGCGAGGGCTCTGCTCTTCCAGAATTATGATGTACAGGCTAAGGCTTTGACCCTGATGAACGATGGCAAACGAGGTTAGTTAAATTACTACTATAATGCACATCTAAAAGGATTTATCAATTTGACTTGTGTTAATATGCTTTAAAAATTATTTTTGCTGTCCATACTAATATTGTAAATCCGAAAGTAACTCTGTCTGTTGGGCTTTCTTTCATGCCAAAACTAGCAAACCGAGGAACCGAAGTACCTAAATGAAATTTACAGATTTGGGCTCCAGAGGGTTGAAAAAATCGAAAACTCTTTTCCGCTGCACCCACAGTGAGAACTTTATAGAAATCGATCTATACCTAAAGTGGGTTTCACAACAGATCTGTTTCGACTCTCGTTCATAAAGAAATTTCTTGTTTTACAACCCAATTGCTTAATTACATTTTGAGTTCATCGCCCTCTACGAACCTCTTAATGACAAGCTAATATAACTATGGCGTGCCTTATCCCACTTTACGCCGCCAGCTTTGTCACTATTTAACTTTTAATGCCAACAGTTCCAAACTTTCTAGTACGGGAAGTAATGCCCTTGGGACGCGGGTGGAACCGCGAGGAACAGCTAGTTATAAAGTACTAGCTTCTGCCAGCGGTTTCACCCGCATCCCGTGGCAACTACTTCCCGTACCGGGATAAAAAGTAGCCTATAGCCTTCCTCAATAAATGGGCTATCTAACACTGAAAGAAATTTTCAAATCGGACCAGTAGTTCCTGAGATTAGCGCGTTCACGACCTCAGCGTTCTTAAAATGACGTGTAAAAGTGATGTAATGTCCAACTTGCAAAATAAACGATTTCATTTCATTTCATTTCATTTCAAACAAACAAACAAACAAACAAACTCTTCAGCTTTATAATATTAGTATAGATTAGGAAAAATATGTAGCGTTAATCTCGAGGCTCGGATGAAGGACGTTGAAGGAGGATGAAGGATTAGTGTCATGCATATGCACGTGCAGCAAGGGCGTCACGCAAATGCACATGCATAAAGAAGACAGTTGCCAAGCAACCGAACCTTGCCGAACACCGAACCTCCCTCCATGGGCATCTTCAGAAGATGTTGATTCGTGGATCGCTCGGACGCGAATAAATGTCTGATTCCTTATATTTTCACTTTTCTAAAAATAAACCATCTAAATAATCTCCTATACAAATTATGGTAAAAACACTTTAAAAGTTTTCCTTGTTTGGTGAACAAAATTCCGGGCAATTAAATCAAAGGTCAGCGAACAAATGATGGTGATGGGGAACGAAAGAAAATCCTCGAACGTAATCATCTTTTTCTACTTCATTGAATAATTTTCTGGTAACAATGAAATGGGCAACTTGAACAGAAATTGCGTTTTTAGGGTTCCGTACCTCAAAAGGAAAAAACGGAACCCTTATAGGATCACTTTGTTGTCCGTCTGTCTGTCTGTCTGTCTGTCAAGACCCTTTATCTCAAGAACGCGTGGACGTATCAAGCTGAAATTCACATGAAATACTCAGGTCTATTGTCCCTTTAAGCTGGGAAAATATCAAACTTCTAAGACAAGCCAATCAAAAGATACAGCCGATTATGTCGATATTTTCAACCAATTTTCGACATTCGCAAAGGAATCAAAACCTAACGGATACTTCCCGTAAACTCAGAATCTTGAAATTTGGCATGAAGCATTGTCATATAATGCAAATATAGGAAAAATTACGAAAATTAAATTTTTTTAGTTATATATTATAATAAAAATATTTTAATAAAATGAAACTTACTACCTTATTTCTCACGAACGAATAAAGGTATCAAATTAAAATTTATACCAAATACCTAGGTCTATTGTCCCTTTAAGCAGTGAAAAAATCAAACTTCTTAGTTAACGCGATCAAAAGACACAGCAGTTTATACCGACACCTTAGTGGAATTTCCGTCACACGCTAGGGAATCAAAACCTACAAGGTACTTCCCGTGAACTCAGAATCTTGAAATTCGGGACGAAGCAACGTTATATAGTACAGATAAAGGAAAAATTGCGAAACTGATAAATTTGAAGTTACATAAAATATTAAAATATCATTTTTGCTTACATGACATAAAATATTTTTTTAATAATGATAAACTTACTTCCTACCCTTTTTCACATGAACGCGTAGAGATATTAAAGTTGAAATTCATATCAAACACTTCTTAAATCTAATTACCTCTCAAATGTGAAAAATTTAAAATTATTCAAAGGTCATTGGGCACCTTAGTATGGAAACTATACCCACGAACGAAATATGGTATAGTATAATGATATAAGGCTCTGATTTACTATGGCGTTAGTCCCATCAACGTGAGCCATGGGAATCTAGAGAAAATCAGGTTTAAACATCAAAATTTTTCACCCCTTCAATGGTGAATTTAAACGACCAAATGGGATGGATTCGAGTAATTATTTCTTTATAGTAAAAGAGTATACTCGCCGTTTATGCCCATAGTCATCAGGTCAGGATCTGATGATGGAAACCTTAAGAAATCGAGGGCAACTTTCTGAAATTGTAGGCACGCATAGGGTTAAAACTTGATTCTCAGATTTATGTCTGATTACACTGTCAAACAGTGATGGTTTAGAGCTGACCTACTGGTGGAGACTAGATAAAGTCGAGGGAACTCCTCAACGGTATGTTTTAGCTACGTCGTGTTTGGGCTTATATTATTCGTATTGACAAGTAATTTTCACTGGAAAGTTAAAAATTAAGACTTTTTACAACAAAAAAAAACAACTTCCCAAACCTCAATTCTCTCTAAACCTCAATACGACTGGCGACTGGATTTGGCGAGTGGAAAAAAACCTGAAATTAGGGCTTGTGAGATGATTAAACCACTCAATAAGAAAAAATCTCATTCCCGCAATGGCTGCTATAACCCAAGTTAGAAGGGAATTCGCATCACCTGCTATAAAATAAGCTCTAACACAAGGTAATTGATATAAATAGTAAAGGAGTTCCCTGAACTATATCTTATCTTTATAATAGATCCCGCAATGCCAATCAAACCTATCCAAAGTCCTCGTCAATAAAATAAGCCCAAACACGTGGTAGTTGCAGCATACTGTTCAGGAGTTCCCTCGATTCTCTTTGGTCTCCATAATCAAATCAGCTCCAAAACTTCACTGTTTCCCCATAATTTAAAACTACTTTCATTCGTGTCCGCCACTTTTTGCAAAGCGGGTCAGATATGCCCATTGCCCAATGACCTTTAAGACATAATTAGTTATTTTCAAACAGATTTCTGAATGATGACTATAAAATGTTGTAAATAAATAACTTTAATAAAAGAACTTTTACAAGGTACTGGCCTACTATTTTAGTTATATTATAAAATAAAAAATATTGACTGTTGTAACATCACTAATTAGTAATACTAATTAGTACGTCACTAATATAATAACTTCCGCTATGATCTGTCATCTGGCTTTTTCCATATCTTTCGTATGGGTCGACTATGTAACTGTGGTACAGTGAATGTGTGTTGTGAAATAAAACTCAAGTAACCCAAGATCAAGGACTTTCATTTATATTACATTGACTTTTTTGACTCTCACGAAATTACCATAACTATGATTGTTCTAAACTGAACGGTTTGCGCGAGAGTCACTTTTTATCTATACAGGATTTGTACGGAACCCTCGGTGCGCGAGCCCGACTCGCACTTGGCCGGTTTTTTATTTATTTTATGATTAGCTGAAAATGTATATGAATCAGTATCATGTCACAAATAGTAGGTACTTGATTTTATAAATCACGTAAAACTTTTTTTTAAATACTTTCTACGCATCTAATATCATCCAAGAAACCAGTAAATAAGTGGGATTTTTCCTGGAAAATTAATCAATAAACTCGGAGTTTCGATATTTACCTCTTTGTTAGCTCCATGGCATGTCACTTACCCATAAATCCGTGTATACTTTTGACATACAATTGCCCAATCTTTAAAAAAATACTCCACATTACAGTAATACTCTTCGGCGAATGGCGAATCGACCAGCGGCCTCTAATCTACGGGGGTGCAGCGCACAGCCGGCGGTACCTCTTCCACCATCTCACGTTACACCTCCCGGCCGAACATACAGTAGGAGGCCTACAATATCCCCTGGAAACTCAAGCGTTCTACGTATCGGCTGAGTATCAGAATATGGGACAGGCGTTGGACGCCTCGCCGAGCGACCCTCAGGCTTTTCTTGCGGTCTCTAATTTGTATAAGGTGAGGCCTCTTGTTTCTTTTTAATTGTTTGTCATTGTATCGTAAATATCTTGACGTATTTTGTTTGTGAAAATGAAACAGACCTCAATAAACTGACAAATATTACGCTGTAAACCGCTTCAAATCGGTTCAGTCAAGCGTGAGATAATTGCGTAAAAACATATCTACATACGCACGGCTCAAACTGAGAACCTAGTTTTGTAAAGAAGTTTTTCATGTGTTATTAAAAATTCGTAATATGGCACAGTGGTTTGGTTTTTTTTTTATATAATATAGGGGAAAGTAAGTTTACATGCATACGAGAAAACAGTTCCCATTTAACAAAGAAAAGCCTGCATTTTACTGAATACTGCAAACATATTTATCACAATTATTTATTGGCTAAAACCTAAGTTAAGTCCGAGTCCATAAATTAAACCTTTTTGCCTTAATTAACACCACATCATTAAAATCTGCAACGGTAATAAGATTTGAATCTCTTAAGCTCCCACTATTTCAGCTTAACGTCATATAAATAATAATTACTCCCACTCCTAACCTTTGTACTGTACTTAATACTATTGAAATAATAACTCCGAAATGTTGTAACAAATCTTTCATTAAAATAGTTTGAGGTTATTTATAAATTAGAATATTTGGGAGACAATATAGTGCTACTTTTTAGTAATTTTATACTTCACTTCTAATACAGGCTTTATTTTAAGCTTCTTAGACGTTGAGATTTTTTCAACTTTTTTAGATTTGGTGTTACGTGGTCTGTAGGTCAATGAATTTTTCAAACACGTACATTTTACTAATGATCTTCCATTTTGCTTATGGTTTGAATAATGAGTGTATTCAACGTAAAATTATTTATCAACCAGCACCGTTTTCAATGAAAAAATATCACTTAGCAATTTTTTTGAGTTCAATTAATCACAAAACAAATGAAGCTAGCTGTCCATTAAAACACTTCAAATAATTTTTTTTTTAAGTTTAACAAAGAGGCACATTTCACCACTCGTTGAAAGAGGTTGAAATATAAATCAACCCTAAAGAGTTAGTCAGATTATAAGAATAATAAATTACATTAAAAAAAGGCAAACTAAAGTAACCAAAACTGTAGCAAGAAATGTTTTTCAAAACAAAATTCGCCTCGGGAATAATGTGTCTTATTTAAAAATTTCACTATCAGCTACAGGCCGTCAGCTATGAGAAAGCAATTTAGTAAATTACTTAAAAATCATTCTGAAAAGAACACAAAATTATTTTGCAGTAATTTTAGAATGTAATTGAGATTTAATATCTGTCTTGACAGGCTTTGTTTATCTAAATGAAATGTCATCTCTTCCGTCCGTCTGTCCTGGGATTTAATAAATCCATTCTTTATATCTTGAGACCTGTCCTTCAAAATTAAAAGTTGTTGACGTGTTATTTAATTTTATTGGAAAACTCCGAAGATTATGCTTAATTTACTTTGTAGAAAGTGGGTAATAAAGTCGACGTCAAATAACTCTTAATAATTGGTTGATAATCGCATAAAATTTTTTCAACTTATTAACTTGGATTGTGGATAATTTTTGAACTTTCAAAAATTTTGCTCCATGTTGAATTTAAGTAGTCGGTAACAATTTATTGGTTTCTAATTATAATCTATTCTAAGGCATTGATTTCTAGAAAGACAAGGCACTCAATTTATAAACTAAAAAAAACACCAAATGAAAAAATTACAAGCCAAACTAAACCATATGGCCGGACCATAAGACATCAAATTGAACCATATTGTCGTACTGTAAAACACATATCAAATTCTAACCGCCTTTCTATCTTTCCAGTACGCAAACCACACACACAAAGGTCTGGAAGACCTTCTGGCATCGGCTAAGCAAGTGGGTTGGCGCAACGGGACCCTTTGCGGCAAATCCCTGAGCTTCTTCAACCCGCCATTCAAGGAGTATGCCTGTTACCAAGGATCTATGACCGCCCCGCCGTGCACGGAGTCCGTTCTGTGGCTAATCAGAGGAAGGACCCTGTCTGTCACGAGGGTAATGCTTTCTGCATTGTTATAAGACTAGCTTCTATCGGCATCTCACCAGCGTCCTGTGGGACTGCTTGCACCCGGATAACAATAGTCTTTCTCGATGAATGGGTCATGTAACGCATTAAGATTTTTTTTAATAAGCTGAATAGTTCTTGAGAATAGAGTTTAAACATACGTACCCTAGAGGTTTGCAATATTGGCGTTGGCTGAAGATGATTTGACTATAAAGTAGAGTAATAATGGCGTCCACGGCCGATTTCGGCTACGGCGGCTGTTCTCATTTAAGGAGATCAGCCAGCTGCGCAGGACATATTATAGTGCGCAAGCATTTGCGCAGACACAGGTGCACTCCCTATTCCTTCACTCTCATAACCCGATGGGACGGCAATCCCACACGACCGGAAAGAGATCAGGCGCAGGACCGACATTTACGTGCTCTTCGATGCACGGGTGAATCAATCACCAACTTCCAGACTACGGGCTGCTTTGTGAAAGTCTAAGAAAACCCACAAAGCGATTTCGGCCCGTCCCGGGAATCGAACCCTAGACCTCGAGCACAGCAGCCGCGCTTGCGACCACTAGACCAACGAGGCAGTAAAGTAGAGTAAAAAATATATGAGATCGTTATTACATCTGAATTAAATACTTAACACGGTGAACAGAAAATAATAATTTCTTGGACTCCTGAAAAAAGATACTAGAAACAATGTTTTCTTGGCGTTTAACTATTGTTTTCAATCACTAAAAGTCTGGTAGTGTCTTGCAAAAAAAAAAAAAAACATTGTCCCACATTTTTTGACTTTCTATACCGCCAGTCATTACCGCTAAAGTTTTCAATAGAAAAATGATTTTTTAAACCCTATTATGGTGCAAACTTCTAATATTAGTATCGTATTAACAGATTGATTTATTAATGCACACCAGTCGTTAATGTTTGACATTGATTTATGGATCTATAATTTCGTGCAACGATCCCTAAGCGCAGTATGCGATATCGTATTTAATGAAAATAAATCAACTTTCGTGCATACCAATTTATTTGATAACAGAATAATAACCGCAGTTCAAGCTCAAGGTCAAATATTGAATTGTCTGGTGAATTATAGGTATGGTTTTGATAGTCTTTCAGTTTGTGAGACGCCTAGAAACCAGCCAAAAAGTCTTAGCCAAAGGCTGTTTATATTTTCTTTATACGCCGAGTTTCCTAAACTATGAGCTCTGTGTGTGCCGTTTTGCCGTTATGTTTTCTTGAAAAGACCAAGCACCTACTGAGACCACAATTTATTATAATCTCTGTGGGTGCTGATACATACTTATCCGATAAACAGGTGTCATGTTTCAAGTTCCAAAACTATTCCTTGACACAACATTCTCGTGAGAACTATCAAAGGGAAAAACTAGTATCCCCTTTCGGAGTCAATAATAACATTGTTTCACAAGACCCTTCAACTTTCTCATTGATTGGTAACAAAGTTTCAAGATCATTTATCATTAAGTTGAAGCCTGTCTCTAGTAGTTACGCAGTATTGATATACATAATTAACTGTCAGATATAATGCGTATTTCGGATACCTAAAGTAAATATGAAACAACAAATGTTTGTTATGATCTGCATAGTCATTTTCCAACTATGTTGGCGTCGGCTTCCAGTCTAAATGGATGCAGCTGAGTACCAGTGTTTTTACAAGGAGCGACTGTATATCTGACCTCCTGAACTCAGTTACCCGGACAACCCATATTATAGTAACTGGCTTCTGCCACCCGCATCCCGTGGGAACCTCTGCACGAACCCGAATAAAAAGTAGCCTATATAGCCCCTTCCTCGATAAATGGGCTATCTAACACCGAAAGAATTGTTCAAATCGGACCAGTAGTTCCTGAGATTAGCGCGTTCAAACAAACAAACAAACTCTTCAGCTTTATAATATTAGTATAGACTAGCTTCTGCCAGCGACTTCGTCCGCGTTAGATTCGGACTTTGTGCAAAAAGAGAGGAAGAAATACCTAATAAACACCAGCCTATCCAATATCTAAATCTATGCTTATCTACTACTACTTTAACTAAATAGAAATAAAATATAAAATATTAATACTTTGTAATTTGAACGAATTTTTAAACCATACCAAAATAACTAATATTTACCTATTTTATAAATATAACAACAAAAGATAAGTAAAAATAAATTATTTAAAGTCGTCAATAAAATTATTGTGGGTCAATAAGGTTGAACACTCCGAACGTCTATTCGCACCTATCGCATCAACAGCCAAATATTGTATGAAGCTCGCGCAGCCACCGCGTCGCGAGTCGCGTCGAGCGCAGCGACCGTTGCACAAAAATGATCCTTATAGCATGATTCAGTTTCACTCGCGATGGCTACCGTATTTTATGTATAAATTTGGTATTTCTTGACCGATTTATATTATTCGTTCTTTATTGAATACGTAATAATGTCAACTTTTTTTAGTTAGTGTGAGTGAGAGTATTATACGTAATAGTAGACAAATATAATGAGAAAGCTCCGAACTGCTAAGCTACCGAGAGTTAAACGTGTCATTGTGAGCCAACCATAAAAGATGGACATATACTGTCAAGGTATATTTTTTACATAATTTTAAGGAGAACATTTCCGAGCTACATGGTTTCTGTGTAGCTTTAACCATTAAGGCTGCACACGCGACGGAAGCAAAAAAAATGGAGTAACTTCTCCCGTTTTCCCTACATTTACCTTCACTGCTCTGCTCCTATTGATCGTAGCGTGATGAAAAGTATCCTATAACCTGCCCAGGAGTATGAAGAATCATTGTACCAAGTTTCGTTGAAATCCGTCAAGTAGTTTTTGTTTCCATAACGAACATACAGACAGACAGACAGACAGACAGACAGACAGACAGACAAAAATTTTACTGATTGCATTTTTGGCATCAGTATCGATCACTAATCACCCCCCAATAGTTATTTTGGAAAAATATTCAATGTACAGAATTGACCTCTCTACAGATTTATTATAAGTATAGATTTGTGGTAATACTGGGTGTCAGAATTAGGGACTGGCTTCTGAGTAGGTACCCGTAACGATTGCCAAAAATGTGAGAAGTAGAATGTTTGTTAGTTGATTTGAATCCTTTGATTCAAATACTTACAGTGAATTTTCTTAATACCATAATATTTTTTTCACATCAAAAGTGAATTTTGAGGTAAAGTACGAGTATATTGAAAGAAAAAAAAATTATACTTAGCTAGTTTACTAGAGTATTCTATTTAATCCACGTCGGCTATGTGTCCACTCATGACCGTGAAATATTGTTGAGAAGCTTAATTTGATAACCACAGACAATCTATGTAATCCGCTAAACTATTTTACAACCCCCACGTCATGTTTTTGATAAGTGATTTAGTTTGAATGGGGGAAATAGCAAAATGGATTGTCTAATAGCAGATCATGTTATTTGAATGTAGAAGTGTACTAGTGGGTGTCTTAGCTGAAATGCTAATGATGAATGTTGAAGTTTCTATAATAACAGTATTATCTAAGACTAGAAAATAGATCTTAAAAATGCTATTATTATCTTGTATGTCTCTAACCGACCACGGGACTACAGAGTCCCGGATTTTTGGAAGGCGAACGTGGGGCCGAAGCCAACACGCTGAAGCCCTTTTGAGACAACTTTAATGAAATGGTGACACAGAACCGACGATTATCCCTGTATACACTATAGAAACGTACCCAAGGACAATCCCCGGTTCTGTGCTAAACTATTGCTAACTGTGGATGAAAACTACTTGGGCTATTGTGATGGGATGCTAATGGACTAGGAATGGGGAAACTACGGGAACTATGGCACCTGCCGATGACAATGTATTAAATACATGTAAAAATGGCAGGTGGAGACTCGCCACCTCACTTACTGGGCCCCCGGGAATCAGTCGCTAAATCGCAACAAGGGGGCAACAGGTACATGAGCGGCTGAAGGGTGAGGATACCTCGGCGGACTTTAAACGCAGATCACGCGCTCCCTGTGGGTCCAGCATCACCGGCCCACTCGCCACTTACCACGAGGCACCTACCCTCCGAGTGGGCTGCTAACCCTGCTCTAGCGACTCCACTCTGACCGGCCGATGAAGGCAAGCCAAGAGGCGGGAGACCTATCCCCCGTCATGCTTCACTCCGGCAGGCCGGAGATGGGGGACAGTATACTCTCCCTGGAGCACTCGGATATATAGCCCCGCGGGGTCGCTACTCCCCGTCATCCGCCTCAGATGCCCTGCGGGGCCTATTATTATTATTATTATCCTTTATTGCACACATAAATACATTTGACACACTGAAAACGGAGACATTATGTACAACGGCGAGCTTAACCCAGTGTTGGGTTCTCTTACAGCCAACCTTAGAGTGAAAGAGTGATTTGATGGGGTAGGGCAAATGTGCAACTTTATACTAATAACAATAATATATATGTATAATACCTTATAATAAATTAAATATATACCTTTTATAATTATATAAAATATATACAATATAATATATACAAATATATACACAGGTCATGATGATAAATAATGTTCCTTAACTCGTCTCTTAAACATATCCAATGATGAGCTTTCGCGTATAGAATGCGGAAGGGTATTCCACAGCCTAACAGCACGAACAGTGAATGATCCATCATAGCGACTTGAAGTGTGGGATGGGACACGAAGCAGAAGAGATAAGGAAGAGCGACAAGGTTTGCCTCTGGGAACGAGGAACTCAAAGCGTTCACGAAGGTAACTTGGAGTGAGAGGATTGTGAAGAACAGAGTAAAGAAAAGAAAGAACGTGAGCGTCTCTACGCCGCCGAATAGGCAGCCACTTCAACTGGTTCCGAAATTCCGACACATGATCGTACTTTCGGAGGCCGAAAATGAAGCGGATGCACAAATTCTGCAGACGTTCGAGTTTATCAAGTAGCTCCTCAGTCGCATCAAGGAAACAGACATCAGCATAGTCTAACAAAGGAAGGAGGAGTGACTGAGCGAGAGTAATCTTTGTTGGAAAAGGCAGGAACTTCTGGATGCTCTTCCCATTCGAGATATAAGTCCTTACAGCTAGATTGTTGCAGTTAGATCATACCATATACCGTTGAATTACTATAATACCTCTATACCACGATGCCGCGACTTGCCGCAGGATGCCACGTCATGACGCGACGTGCCGCAGGATGCCACGGCATGACGCGCATGCGATGGCATGCCGCGGCGCGCCACTGCAAGCCGCGAGACGTATGGGACACTTAGGGGTCGTGGAATTATGATTGCTAGCTAGTTGAAATAAGGTTGAAACTTGTACAGCATTTCGGTGGCGCAAAACTGATGAATGCCAGAGTGGCTGGGCTTTCAGATGGATGCCACGGCATGCCACTGCACGCCGCGGGATACCACTGCATGGCGCGGAATGCCACTGGACAACCTGCCGTGCCATGCCGTGCCACGCCGTCAGTGAGCACCGGCTCTAAGAGATTAAATTTTGACATTAGCCCCATATACATTAGGCATTAGGTATGCCAAACAATGTCTAATCACAAATCAACCTAAGTAGAGATAGGCTTTAGAAATCGTCAATAGGTGTGAAAAGAATCATAATATGAAATAACAAAAGAAAAAGAACTAAGACCTTTTCAACTTTTCCACTGTAGTGTACACTGCGGTTCATAAAAATGGAGGTGTCATTGTTAGCAGTGATTTATGTTCTGTAGCTAGTGTGATGCAAATTGCGTGCCGACGACAGTACGAGGAAGATTCACTGCTAGCTCTGGAACGTTTATTTACTCATCCATGAATTTCACCCGTTCATAAGTTCGACGATAGGTACAGGACGATAATTATCAGTTAGGTATTCTTACTTTCAGCTCGGTTCCTAATGATGATCATGGAGTGGTGATAAACCTTTCACAATGGATACCTCAAAAATTATTGGGATAGGAAAACTGTGTTACTATCTTTCAGAGATAATGTGAACTAAATAATTTTAAATCTAGCTTTAACTACTCTACTACCCCCGGTCTAATCAGCATATGCCGCAGATTTAAGAAATGATTATCTATTCAGTACCTAATTGTTTACGGGAAAGAGCAACAAACATCTATTTATTTATCCTTTACAGATTTTCATATCAGTAGAATATAGCTTGGACTTTTACACAATGCTATTTACATTAGATTTAACGATCAGGGTGATTCTCCAAGGTACATTTTATTTTCGTCTATGTAAGTTACATAGACGAAAAGTCCAAGCTATATACATATCCTTACATAATGTAAGGATATGTTTATATTTCTATTGTATAATAGCTTTCTAAGAAATATCTTTAAATGTTTTGCAATAAATTCTAGGCTCTATGAGGTATCATATCTCTTTGGGAATTATACCTATTCGTTCTGTTTACGACTTTCACTGATCAAAATAAAGGTGTAATGATAGTATTGATACAATTAATAACATGCTATTGGTTTTAGGTTTATTAATAGTGCAGGATGTATAAAATCCTTGAAAAAAGGCTATGTATAGTCTTACTAGATAAATAATTAGCTTATCTAACATTAAATCTGAGGGCTTATTTTTTCAAATCGGACCAAAAGATCCTGAGATTAGCTCGTTCAAACAACCTTTAAATTTGGTATAGGTAGATTGTTAATATAATGATTCTTGCTTGCAGAATACGGTGGAGGAAGCTCAAACGTTGTTAATCTCAGAGACTGAACCCAAGCATTTGTTCTTCAGAAGTACGCAACCGTTGAACGACAGAAAAGTTTACCTTTTCAAATAGGCTCTGTGTCAGCCATTTTGGTATATCAACGGCAAGGGTGCGTCCTGCATTGGCGAATTACGAACGCAGACGTGATGCGATCCGAAGCGAAAACAGATGTATGGCGCGCAGTGTCGTACCGCGCAACGTTACATAAGCCATTTTAACAAAATCGCATCGCTTCGCATTGCGATCGCTCACAGAGTGCCTCTATATTGAAAACCACACACCACATCTATGATAAGGTAAAGAAAATTTCAATTAATAATTTGTACTGTTATATTCAACGTAAAATAATAACGAACATTCCTTTCACTTTAATGAATTAATAACAAGATATATGAACATCAGTCACTTGTATTTAATTTCTACTTCTTGTACGTGAATTTACTCCTCTGTTAGTCTTGCTGTAATTATTTAAAGCTTGTAAAATAAACTTGGGAATCAAAGATTGTATATGTTGTTTTATTTATATGGGAAAAGGTTCACTGATTTCATCCACTTTATTATGAAACGTGGTTTTGAAAGAACCGGCTATATCATTAGCGCTAGAACTTTCATCAAGATGATGGTCTAAAAATGGTGCATTTGAAGATAATGTGCCAAATGATAATAATGGCGTCCTAGTCGATTGTCGGCAACGGTGTCTGTTGTCATATAGGAGATCAGCTGCGCATGACATGTTATGCATGACTGTGCACAGTAATTTGCACTCACTATTCCTTGTATTGATATCGTGGTTGTAGTAGCTTAGTGGCACTAACTGATATAGGAGCGTAATTTAACTAAGGTTGCAAAGACAGATATGATGCTGTTTGACTGATGAATACCTACATGTTCCTAAACCTTAAATTCAGACAGGTTATGTAAAGACTAGCTTTTGCCCGCGACTTCGTTCGCGTGGAATAGTGGCATCCGGCAGATTTTTGGTTTAAACAATAGATGGCGCTGTATGTCCGGAATATTTATTCCGGATAAATACAATTTTGTATTTTTTATTTTTTGTAATAAAAACTATCCTATGTCCTTTTCCTGGCTCTAAACCTGCCAGTTTTCAGCTAAATCGGTTCAGCCGTTCTTGAGTTATAAGTGGAGTAACTAACACGACTTTCTTTTATATATATAGATAATGTAGGTACATGAAAACAAAAAAGTGTTATTATTGTGTAACTAAATACTATCCTAAAACAAACAAAGTACCTACTATATAGAAAACAACTACAAAATGAAACTGTGTTTAAAAAGTAATATTACGATGATAATTATATCGCATAAACAAATTAGCGCTGCATTCAACCGTTCAGTAGGGAGCCGACCGCGCGAGTGAGCCGCGCGGCATGGTATCTCGTTGAGCTACACCCCCCTCCCGGCTTGCCCGTAAGCACCGCCTCTCTCCCGCCGCGCCGGCCAGCGCAGAGAGCGAGTTGGTTTTGTTTCGGAGTTATTTATCATTGTAATCTTTAAAGTTTTTTGTTGAAATTAAGTTATGTCAAAGACAATTTTATTCACAATTTAGTACTCTTAACCAACAACATATTTATTTGAATAAAGATTAATATTATTATGTTGATACAACTTAAACAAATTATTTCGACCAAATTAGGTACCATAAAAACGGTTTTTGTGAGTTAATCTTAAAAGATAGACATACACTGTCGCGGACTGTTTTTTAGATCATTAAAAGAGCTATTATTCCTTAATACATATTTTTTGTGTATCTTGAACCGTTTTCACGGCGCACGCAACGGAAGGCTTCAAAGATGAAATAATTTCTCCCGTTTTTTACACATTTACCACTATATCTTTGCTCCTATTGGTCGTAGCGTGATGTTATATAGCCTATAGCCTTCCTCGATAACTGGACTATCCAACACAAAAAGAATTATTCAATTCGAACCAGTAGTTTCGGAGATTATCGCGTTCAAACAAACAAACAAACAAACAAACAAACAAACAAACTCTTCCGCTTTATAATATTAGTATAGATTAAAAAAGAAATTGTCAAATGCCGGAAACTGTGAAATTAAAGTTATCAAGAATAGTTAAGTAGCACATCTTATCTCAAAAACATAAAAATAGTGTACAGTTCAGTGCAAACAAATTGCGAATTGCATTTTGGACTTCGGTCTTCTGCTGTAGATTTTGTTATCATTAAAACGTTCTTATCTTGTTGCTTATTGGAATACTTAATCGTTTATCTTTTAGAAATCAACCAAAATATCAAAAAAAATATCAGCTGCCTGAAACAATTTTCTTTTTTATTCTTGCTAAAGTTCAAGTTATCTCGAGGTATAAATTAAATCAATGTTGGTTGAAGTTCTGATCTAATGCAAATCTGATCACTCAAACGACGTGGTACACTATTTAACTATATAACGATAACCGAACCATAAGCAAGCAATTTCAAGGACAGTTATGGTTTGGTTATCGTTATAGCTAAATGTTGCATCACGCCGTAAGTGTGCCAGTAATATATTTTGCGATTCTGAAGAACAAATATTTTTCTTTGCGCTTACATCATTAGGTATTCTTCAAGGTCCAAAAGCAATACGTTTTCCTAGAATATGAAAGCTCTGTGGAAAGCAATGAGTAGGTGAGCGGGTATATCGATTATATGAAACATTAATGTGAACTGCATCAAGTGGCACAGGTGATGGACAACGCGTACTTGAAGACTTCTCGTTAAGGTACCGTTCTCTTGACTTTTAATATATTTTTTTTTAATATTCGAGCTCGATTCATTTGAGACGCAGTTAATGATTGACTAAAAAATATGGACAGTGTGTCCGTCTGTAAGAGTGCATCTACACGGTGCATGTAACTGGAGCAAGTTTACATGCGCAAGTGACGAGTGACAACAGCACGCGGGTGGGTATTTTGCTTTGATTCATGCGCGAGTCGCTGGACCCGCAGGTTTTTAAAAAGCATGTAA
This sequence comes from Helicoverpa assulta, assembly GCA_963856015.1. NCBI lineage: Eukaryota > Metazoa > Arthropoda > Insecta > Lepidoptera > Noctuidae > Helicoverpa > Helicoverpa assulta. The sequence continues at coordinate 11,406,702 of CAWLCW010000023.1, forward strand.
CCTGAGTATGTGCCTGAACATGCACAAGCTACTTGCACCGTGTAGATGCATCCTAAGCAAAACGATATATTATTTTGCGTTTCTGAAGAACAAAAATAAATCTTTTTCTTCCACTTATACATATGTATTACCAATGTGCAAGGTGCAAAAGCAATACTTTTCCTAGAATATGAAAGCTCTGTGGAAAGCAATGAGTAGGTGAGCGAGTATATCGATTGTATGAAACATTAATGTGAACTGCATCGAGTGGCACAGGTGATGGACAACGCGTACTTGAAGACTTCTCGTTAAGGTACCGTTCTCTTGACTTTTTTTTTATAAAATATTTTTTTTTAATATGCGAGCTTGATTCCTTTGAGTCGCGGTGAATGAAAAAAGCCGAAAATAGATCTCAGTGGCGTGCACTTGGAGAGGCCTATGTCCAGCAGTGGACTGCGATAGGCTGATGATGATGATGATGATGAATGAAAAAATGTGGGGAATTCCGTCGGTAAAGACCACGATTTGACAATCTGTAAAAAGTATTGGAAACATCTATTTGAAATAAGATATTTATTTATATTTGAAATGGTCCCTTTCTGCTTCTAGTTAAACTTAAGAATGTCTTGATACTTTCAAAATAGGTATGCACACTATTTGTTTACTTTTTTCATATTCAAAGAACACATTCATATTTTTCAAAGCATATTTGAATGTTATGATCTGCATGTGTGTCTGTTTAATAGCCGAAATAAATGACGCAATTTTGCAAAAAGCTTTAAAATGATCCAAATAATACTTTTAAAGTGAATTCGTAAGTGCTCCCTTGGTGTGCAACTTAAACTCAATGGCTAGACTGCACACTGAACAAATCACTTACTTGAACATAAAAAACAATGTTTTCTTCATCCCTAGAGAAACATTGCGCGAAGTCATTACGCAGTAACAAGAAAAGTTAAAAAAACCTAGGAGTGTCGTAAGTCAAGAGAAAATATGTTTATTTTTACTTCTAGGCTTGTTTTACCATCGACCATACCTTTACTCATCATTAGGTGGGCTAGCGGTCACGCGAGACACAATTGATTTTCGATTGTTTTAAATTAGCGACATACAAGCAGTTAAAGGCGTGCTTTTCATAAGCCATCATCTACCTAGCTATATTCCAACTATGTACGATGGAGTCGAAGTTCCAGTCTAACCAGATGCTTTTATTATAAGAAAAAAGAAAAAGATGCCTAACAAAACCAAACCTTAAGCCCTATTACTTATAAACGTAACGGAACCGAAACAAATGAAGGAGCAGTTATCTTTCAGATAGTGTCGAGGTAAATCCTACGATAATATGATAGATCATCTGGCGATAACAACCGATTGTATAGATCTCAATAGTTGACGATACTTTGTGATAGAACGTAACCAAATATTGTAGTGAACAATGAGGAGCTCTAAGATGTCTGGCCGTGAGTATTGTATAAACTTTTTACTGTTGCTTGCTTCTGCCAGCGGTTTCCTCAGTTTCCTAGATAAACTTTTTTGCTCATCCGGATATGACGTAGACTACCTATATGTTATTCCGGTATATAAGCTACCATGTTTTATCTTAATCTATCCTATTTTGCGTGAAAGAAGAACAAACATACATAACTTTCGCGTTTATAGTTTGAAGAATGGGATAACTTTGGTCCTTTGATTCGATAATATTGGTCCTTTCATTATAGTCTGTTCATTTATCCATACTGTTGCCTGTTTTGTCTCTATTTTTGTATAACAGTGAATGATGCTTTTATTTCAATGTTAAGTACAGCTTCATTAAACAATCAGGGCAACTTACACTGTTGCTCCATTACAAGTACCGTCGTTCTAAGGAACTATTTGTAGGTAGCATAACCATGATAATTACAAAGAAAGTGATAAATAAGTAGAGGAAAATGTCTCAATATGATGGTTCCTTTCAGTATGATATTGTGTTCCGTTAACCTTTGAACAGGTATGCTAAAGTTAATCCATGTTTTCCTATATACACGGGTGCCACCTACAGAGTAAACTGGATATAGCTTCATGGGTCGTTGAAATTCCTTGTCCCAGAAACGGAACACGTGTCCTTTGTAACAATGTTAACAAGCAGTAATTTCTTAAACTTGTTATGTAAATCAGTTCCTTGTGTAAAGGATTACGTAGGTAGTGCTAAGGAGAAAGGAAAGATAGCGGAGATGCCGTAAAGAAGGTAGGCCGGGCGCCTTCTTGTAGGTCAAGCAACGTATGTACGATAGGCTGTTCAGTTACTATAAGGCGCTTTGCCCACGGAGCAACTATTGGAGCAACTGGCAACTAGCTGTTTACATATATTTCAATTGAACCGCGCACACATAGCAACTCGAGTTTCGAGTTCCGGTAATCGTCAACAGTTTTCAGTTGCTGTAATCGATGACTAAGATAGTTCCTAATTGCCGCAAGTAGCAACTGTTAAATATTATACCGGTTTTTAAAGTTGCCGGTTTCCTCAACCGTCAATCGCAACGCGTCCGGCGATTTCACACCCTCCCTCCCACTGGACTATGAAAGTTGCTCACAGATTGCCATAAAATTGCGGCAATCGTAAACGTTATAGCAACTATCAACTTTTTACAAGAAACTTTTAAAATGTTGATAGTTTCCTCAACTTAAGTTGCTCCGTGGGCAAAGCGCCTAACTGACGAGACATTTGAATTCCATTTTGATTGATTTGACAAAATCAAAACCAATGTGTCTAAAGTCTTGATTGATTGGTGATCTTATTTCCCCCGAATACGCTTATTTTGGCGCGCTACTTTCTTAGGAGATTTTGTGTTATGATATCTCCGTTAGCCATTTTATTCTCCAGGCACCAAAAAGCTCCCTTGTGATAGAACGAGTGTAAGTGGGTGTGTTTGAGATTTCATAAAATTGAGATATACCCGTTTTGATGAATGTAGATCTCTAAAGATGTACGTTCTTCAAAACGGGTAACAGGCTGACACCAAAATGCTCATTTGAAATGTAGTTGGATGCCCCTAATCTATTCAAGATTTCAGAAGTTACTTTCGTATTACCGAAAATCTGTCAAATTTAGCCCAGTTATTCGCTGAAAAATACCTAGAAATAAGATTATTTTTAGTGCACTAACTACCATAAAAGCTATAATCTATATCTATCTATATATATAAAAATGAAACCCGCTTTCCGTTGTCACGACATAACATGAAAACGGCTTGACCGATTTGGCTGAAAATTAGAGGGGAGGTAACTTAGACCCGGGAGAAGGTTTTAGGATAGTTTTTGTCACCATCCGGCTACGGGATGTGGGTGAAACTGCGGGCGAAAGCTAGTAAGTTATATATGTACATTAATGAAAGAATAAAAAATCAAGTGATTTCTTGATTGTTTACTCGAACCTCGTGTACTTCTTATATAATCATTTTAATCTCTTAATCTTTGGTAGGTATTGTGATAACAGCTACCAGACACTTTTGTTATCAGTGTCAATAAACTGACATTGAAAATTTTGTGTATAGGCGTATTTGTAGGACGTATTACGTAAAGTTTACATTGGAAGGTATAAAACAATATTTCCGGTTAGTTAAGAGTTTCATTTATGGTGTCAAATTATGTTTTTGTATTGTTTTAATGACATAGTATCTAAACAAACTTTATGCTACACTGTCTTTACATGAGGCCATAATGTGTGGGTCATTTACAAGGTAGATATCCCGGTCCCTGCTTCTGTCAATCGAAAACAAGTCTGCGCTCTTGAACTGTTGGAAAGTGGTCCAGACAAGAACACTGTCCAAAACTCTTAATTTAAGTGTCAGGTACCAGAAAACCTGGGTTTTATTTTAAGAAAATAATCAAATCTTGAGGATCATCTGTTGCAACCATGTCATGGAGAGATATGCTATTTCCAGTAGGTAGCTGACTTGCTGAGATTTCGTTGATAGTGAAACTGGTGACGTCATTTTATGACTAAATAAAGCTAACTGCTTATTTTTTAAGTTTTTGACTTCTTGGATTTTATTTAAATAGGTGTCTATATGCATACAATCAATGTAATATATTTGGTCCTTCGAGGCGGAGGAGACGGAAAGTACCAACATTGCTGGGAAGTACCACTATGTTCCCCGGCAATTTTGTTTCACTTGATGAGTAAAAGAGTTGGTTGTTCAATAACAAAAATTAATACTTTATCGAACACAGCAAGAATGTAGACCTATCGTTAATCCTTACATTTACATAATAACTTTGTCAGGCAAGCTGTCAAAAACATGATAACACCTTCTATCTAATCAGACTTCATTCGATTCGAAATCAAATTGTTTTCTTTGCTCACATAATCCGGAACCGAACGAATATAGTGCACGTGTCTATATTAAAGTTTTACTAATTACGTATATAAATAGAAAAAAGGGATATTTTTGTAATGGAGAACAGGATAGTGAAATTCAGTCCCTTTCGCGTGGAGCCTAACAAAACTGTGACTGATGGTAAAGTATCAAGATTATTTTTTATTTTTTAATGGTCATGGAATATAAAGTACACTACATATGTCGTTGCTTTTTGTACCCATAAAGATTCACTCGTTTGGGTAAACCTACGTTCAGAAAAGGACGACGATTGGCTGATTATATTGATAATAATGAATTAAACTATTGAATTATATGAATGAGATCTATCTTTAGCTGTATCGTATAGATACATATAAATAGTAAATTCATTGTAATAACACGAGTACGTATACTCGTGATGGCAACAGTTGTTTTTGTCATTTAGATGGCCCAATCTCAAGTGTTGTGACTTCGGAGTCAAACCCTTATCTCAGATAATTATATTTTATCTGCATGACGTATATATTACGAGATTTCAGCGGCGTTAAGCTAATCTTAGGTGCCTTAAAATGTGACGAATCTATATTTATTCCTGCTGTTTTTGAGATAATAGTACCTATACAAGATATAAATATGTGTGTTACGTGTACTATATGAAGATTAAGTTACGAATTAAAATGGTTACTATTTTCTGTTTTTTTTTTTGTATAAAATAATAAAATTTCGTTTACAGCAAAGTATTTGTGTAACAATAGTAACTTAATGTCGGTCTGAATTTTGTGTAATACTCTGCAAAATGACTGGATAGTTGGGAGTCATATTTTGCTCTTTATGAAATTAAGAAGTGTTAAAGAAGCCTTCCACCTTAGTCTCCTATTCATATATTTTTTGTTTAAATTTAATTTAATTACATTTATTTCATTTAGGCCTTCACAAGCACTTATGAACGTCAAAAAATATAAATAAAGTTGATTCTAGTTGCCCATTCCAAAAGTAGCTTCCTATGGAGAAGAACGGGCAAGAAACTCCACTCCATAAATATATCAATATGCAATTCAAGAAATATAATAATTGGAGATTATACGGTATACCTACATACAACCCAGTTTCGTTTCGTTGAAAATCTGGTACAGTGTTTATCATTCTCAAGTATGATAAATGTGTTGCATTAATTAATTAATCCTTTTCAGGGTGTGTTCACGAAATAAATATTACCTATTTAGTATTCATGTGCTAATTCTTATTTTGATATCGGTAAAAAGTTGTAACTTATTTGAGAAATGCATAAACTTCTGCAAAAGAAATAAGAAACCAGTGTTGTTGGAAAAAAAACAACATTTGATATGAGTTTCAATTGTAAGTAATATAGCTATTATTAACTTAATAATTTAGATCTAAATTTTTCTTATGATGCCGGTTTAATTGAATGTTATGTAAAATAAACCTTGCAACATTATAAATAGAAGTGTTTATCCCCTGAAGGTACAAGCATCATCAATCAAACCAAAGTAGTCGTTTCATTTACAAATAAACCTGAAATATAATTATTAAACGCGAATACATTCAGTATTTTCTAAGTGTGTAACGTTGGTCCAACTGTGTCCCGAAGAACTACCTACTTCACACACCTGCATGAAAAGTAGCCTGTGTTCTTTCTTTGCACTCTAGACTCTAGACTATCTCATTTAAATCGATTCAGTAATAATGGCATGAAAGCGTGACAGACAGACAGAGGAAAAGATTGATAAGAAATATTAATAAGGATTGACTTGATAATATTAACATTAATATTATTACACTTACCCAAATATCAGTAAGTACTTTAAATTCGACATACCAACATATTAAACCTCACGACCGATGCATGACCTGATGGCCTATCTAAAATATGACCAGATCTACAAAAACTGATTCGATATATGCATGACATCTGCTTGCTCATCAAAGTCAGTCAAACGTCGGTTTTCTCAATATTTACTAGTTGGACGTGACCTCGCGTATATTCGAAACACAATGTATGTGCTTAGCGAAGATATATTGTATGAAGTGTCGCTGAAATGGCAATGGCTTGGAAAAATCGTATTTTCAAAATTGGTCTTGTGTAAGAGTTTGGTCTGATAATTGAAATAATAGTCAATATTGCTAGATTTGAAAACCAAAGGTAATTCTAATCCACGGCAGGAATACTCAGTACTTAGTTTATAAATTAGCTTATTTTTAATTTATGTACTTCAGTCGTATCATTCAGTTCAGTTCGTGATCATTCAGTTCACGTCTCATCAAAAAAACTTTGCTATTTTGAAGTTGGTATATCAGCCCAGAGCTGCTCAATAATTAGATTTATCATCACATCAGCCAATTGCCATCCACTGCTGAACGATGGCTTCCCCAAAAATTTCAACTATCCCGCTCTTCACGGACAGCCTGAATCCAATCAGATTATGTGATATGAATCATTGTATTTACAAACACACTTTCATTACTTGATGAATTTTATTTTTATTATTTACAGCTGAACAAATATCCCGACTAAGGCCTTCCCAGTCTCCGCTGGCAATCTCGCTAAGCCGGTGCCCACAATGGTCGTCACTAGATACACTGCAGTTCAAAGGATATTGGGACAACGAAGTTAATGGCATACTCCTCAACAATGGCTCTACAGGTGAGAGAATTTCTTTAATGGTTAATAGAAATTTGTTAAGTCCTTTCCTCATGGGAACTTCTTGGTTTTCGGTTTGTTTTGTCTGCTTGGTTTACATCCTAAACATATGCTCAAGAAGTATTATAATTCGGAAATGTATTACTCAAATACTTTAATTCAAATATAACCCGTAAGAAAAATATTATAATAAATCTGGCTTAAGAAAAAAAAGTTTTAGAGAAAAAATTTGAAATTGCATGTTATTCAACTTTGAAACCTTCAAAAGAGGGACCCTTTATATCATATTAGCAAATTATTCATTTTGGTAATATTAACAAGAAACACTTAAGTACTTCCTGATAAAACGAAAATTAAGTCGAAAGTCTACTTTAGCCAAACGTTTAATCATTTTGATGGGAAAGCCTATCTTGGAGCGACGACATATATTTAACAAAATGTCGGTTAGTCTACCGCCTATATAATCTATCACTCTCATGTACTAAACCACTGAATCTCTAGACATATACCAAGCCTTAGGATATAACAAAAACTTACAAAAAAGTGCCAAAGAATTGCTTTTCCTTTTATTTTTTCAAGCTCTGACTTGACTCTAGCATAAACTACTTTCATAGATCAAAGAATGTTATGAGGTTAACACACAATTCTGTGGCTAACTCCGAAAACCAAAACAAAAAAAAAACTTAATCTTTTTATCGTCATTATCTTCAGTCGTCCTAGATTGGCTAACCTAAAAACATGAATGGTACAATTCACCTTTTTTAGAGGCGAAAGAAAATGTTTATATTTTTCAAAAAAACTTCGAAAATAGTATAAATTACTCACTTGAATTATGAACTTGTATTATCATAGTTATCGCATAGTTTGGTAAATATATCACTATTATCTAAAAGGAGTAATCCACTTTTATCAACATTTTTAAGATAATTCAAAACGTCACGTGCGTTAATACTTAGTAATGTCCGATTCATATTATACTTATTTTTCTTGTCACATCTATACTAATACTAGCTTTCGCCCGCGGTTTCACCCGCGTCCCGTAATCGGATGGTGACAAAAAATAGATGTTGGCCGATTCTCAGACCTATTCAATACGCTCACAAAATTTCATGAGAATCGGTCAAGCCGTTTCGGAGGAGTATGGGAACGAAAACTGTGACACGAGAATTTTATATATTAGATTATAAAGGTGAAGAGTTTGTTTGTTTGTTTGAACGCGCTAATCTCAGGAACAACTGGTCCGATTTGAAAAATTCTTTCAGTGTTAGATAGCCCATTTATCGAGGAAGGCTATAGGCCACTTTTTATCTCGGTACGGGAAGTAGTTCCTACGGGATGCGGGTGAAACCGCTGGCAGAAGCTAGTTATCTTAATAAAACCTTTATAAATTCTTGAGAAAGGTCCAGAACATTCTAGGGCATATCGTTTAAGACAGAAACGTCACTAAAAACTTTGTCAAGCATAGGAACGTGTAAGACATTTTCTTTACTTTTTATCAGTAAATTCCATTCACAAGATTTATCACCATGCATAAAAGGCTAGGCCAAGGGACTTATTTTCAGTACAAATAAGTTCAAGTCAATCGGAATAACACTAGAAAATAAGACCGGCTTCATTTTAAAATGTCCGAGCTTTAGGTTAACAACAAGGGATTATAAGAGTTTTCTCAAATCTCTGACGTGGAATTCTAAACAACGACTGCTACTGAAAAGCATGGAGACGCCTGATTTACGTGCCCTCGCATGCACGAGGCTGTAATACCGCCAACTTCAAGATTTTGAAACTCACAAAGCGAGTAAAGTAGTCCTTGTACATACGTAATCTTTTTAATGACACTGACATTGCACGCTAAAATCAAAAGTGCACTTAAAATATAGGAGCTCTGTGATAATATAATCCGAATTATTACATAAAATAAAAATCAGTTAACAACGTAATGTTACTGATAAGATAAAGTTCAATATCGAGTGTTCAGTAAATATTCAACATGGCCCATTATCGTGACCTAAAAGATAATCGAATCGGTTTCTATTCGGCCGTTTCTGAGATAGCGTTAATTTGTAGTAATGAAAAACATTGGTCTGTGAATACTTATTGTGACCGAACTTTGGGCCAAGCAGTAACAAGCAAACCAAAATAAAATATCTAAACTTGCATTTGATGCAGATTTTTTTTACTTTGGTCTACAAGGAGCAATAAAGTATCTGAGTATATGTATACTAGTATACTTATAAATAACTAGCTTTTGCCCGCGACTTCGTTCGCGTGGAATAGTGACTTCCGGCAGATTTTTGGTTTTACCCACATAGTTCCCGATCTCGCGGGATTTTTGAGACGTTCCCGCTCCCGCAGGATTTTTGGGATAAAAACTATCCTATGTCCTTTCTCGAGTTCCAAACTATGTCTGTACCAAATCGACAAATACAACGGAACCAAATTAGAATTTACGAAACAGGACCAATCCACATAAACGACGATTTTTCCACGACGGTACCGAAGCGCTCGGCCGATACCCAACCAAATGCGTGTAACGAAACCATAGCGCGATCTATTTCGATCCCAACGCCATCTATCGAGCATAGTGACAACTCGGATTATTTATCTATACTCCGTTCGGGCATTTTCTTTGTACTAAAAGTAGTATTATATTGTTATTATTTTTTTCATACCTTTTTACTATTTATTTACTTTTTTCCGATGAATTAAAACAACATGAACCGAACTCGTGTAACGATCGACACAATTGCGCGTAGTACTAATAGAATTATCTATACTCCGTTAGAGCATTTTCTTTGTAGTAAAACTTTTATTATATTAATATTAATTTTTTTACACCTTTTTACTGTTTATTTACATTTTTCTGTTGGATTTTCCGATGAATTAAAACAATAACATGAACCGAACACGTGTAATGACACCATTGCGCGATTAACGCCATCTATCTACGGAGCATAGGAACAGCATTTCGACATTTGACCAATAGATGGCACTGTATGTCCGTAATAAATTTTATTTTTTATTTTTATTTTTTGTAATAAAAACTATCCTATGTCCTTTCTCAAGTTTCAAACTATGTCTGTACCAAATTTCACACAAATCGGTTCAGTAGTTTAGGCGTGAAGAAAAGACAGACAGACAGACAGAAAGACAGACAGACAGACAGACAGACAGACAGAGTTACTTTCGCATTTATAATATTAGTTTGGATTAACTAAACAGAATTTCCAATCATATTACTACTTATGTTATGGTCGTGGTGGCCTAGTGGGTAAAGAACCAACCTCTCGAGTATGAGGGTGTGGGTTCGATTCCAGGTCAGGCAATGCAACTTTTCTAAGTTTGTATGTACTTTCTAGGTAAATCTTAGACACCAATGGCTGATAAAAAGGTGAAGGAAGACATCTTGAGGAAACCTGGACTATAAAGTCTGAAATCGCCAACCCGCATTGAGCAAGCGTGGTGATTAACGCTTAATCCTTCACCGTGTGAGAGGGGGCCTGTGCCCAGCAGTGGGACGATACAAAGGCTGTAACAGTAATTACTACTATAAAGTTGAAAAATAATTTTCGTTTACTTGAACGCGCTTATCTCAATTTACTAAGCCGATTTGAAATATTCTTCCAATATAAGATAGATAACCCATTTATATATTATCCAGAAAGGCTGAAAAGGATGAAAGGTTCTGAGCCAATTTGGAAAACTAAGTATTTCCTTGATAGATAGCTAATTTATCGAGTTTTGCTTTAGTTCCCTCAAATCAGGACACGGGTAAAACCCCGTGGAATATCTAGTACTCTGCTAGTACCTACTATATTTTGACTACGGAACAGTATTGCTATTCCAAAAATACCTTAAGTGTAGGCACAAATGGAATAAAAACAACAAGCATTTTGGGGTTCCGTACCTAAAGGGTAAAACGGAACCCTATTGTTTTCGCTCCTCTGTACGTCCGTCCGTCCGTCTGTCTGTCACCAGGCTGTATCTCATGAACCGTGATAGTTAGAGAGTTGAAATTTTCACAGATGATGTATTTCTGTTATCGCTATAACAACAGATACAGAAAACTAGAATAAAATAAATATTTTGGGGGGCTCCCATACAATAAACGTGATTTTAGATAATGGTACGGAACCCTTCGTGTGCCGCACTTGGCCGATTTTTTTATTTACATGCTCGTGTAATGAACATAAATAAGGATGGTAAACCAGCATAAAATATGTTCAGAAATGATGGAAATATTATGATGACAAGATAACGAGTATTTATATTTTTTTATAAATTCCATTGTTATCAAAACCATCCCGTTATGGGGTAAAAACACCATACCTACATTAAAATTAGACTCTCCATAACATTCGTTGAAGAAACCTTTAGCAATAAACTTTAATAATGTTACCTACTAATGCGAGAGTTAGTTAGTCTGTACATTAGGATTCTGCTGCATCAATCAGCAAATGTTTTGGAATTTAATCATTAATGGCCTTACTACAAAAACTTAACCACCTGTTTTACACTTGTCAAAAAAAATTATGGCTGCAAAATGAACCATATGTCAACGACATGATCTGACATTTTTTTAGATAAGTCTTAAACTGACGTTTAAAAGTTTTTGTGGTAGGTAAGACGGTTATTGTTTTGTTATCGCGGGACATGTTTAAATTACTTATGACAGTAAAAAAATTTATAATTTTAAATAAACAATTAAATTACTTTTCTAAGTATGTATGTACTTTCTAAGTATATCTTAGACACCATTGACTGTGTTTCGGATGGCACGTTAAACTGTAGGTCCCGGCTGTCATTGAACATCCTTGTCAGTCGTTACGGATAGTCAGAAGCCAGTAAGTCTGAAACCAGTCTAACCAAGGGGTATTGGGTTGCCCTGGTAAATGGGTTGAGGAGGTCAGATAGGTAGTCGTCGCTTCTTGTAAAGCACTGGTACTCAGCTGAATCCGGTTAGACTGGAAGCCGACCCCAACATGTTGGGAAAAAGGCTCGGAGGATCATGAAATAAACAAATGATAATCTTCAAGCGTAAGTTGTTTTTATTTGTTTCTACGGCTGTCAATACGCGTGAATCCACGGGAAAAGCCAGATGTATATTATTGCTTTCCTGATTGCCTTCGTTGTTCTATCTTCGAGATGTGAAGTAATTTCAGATAACGTAATGATCACTTGAAAATGATAATCGTTTTGTTCTGGTTAACTTTTGCAAATTAATTGCATCATAAATTCTGTCTATTGTAACCTTTAGGCATTGAACAAATGTACCAACGAGGACTGTTCAAATGTACGAAAAGGTACAAAATATGTCGAATTACCTACTTATTACTCAACTAAAAATTTAACGAATTTTTGCAAAATCTCTTTCTGATATTGTAATGTAATGTAATTGTATCTAACAAATGTAATTTTATTCAGCTTATAAAAATCTTATAAATGTCATAAGAATGCACTTTTGGGCGCTCTGTAGCGAACAAACTCAGCTGTTTTTAAACTCAAAAGCAGGGGATTATACGTTCATTTTTTTCTTTATTGGATGTAGTACAATTTTTAATTTGATTTTTATTTTATTCCAGCATACTTCACATTTGAATCTGAGGTCAGGCCGATTCTTCGCGGCGGACCCCTCATTGGAGAATACGTATTTGAACAAATGCACTTCCACTGGTCCGTCGATGACTTCTCTGGTTGTGAACATTTATTAGATGGACAAGGGTAAGTTGATTAGATATCATAATAGACATCGATCTTTCTGTAGAAACAAAATCTGAGTCTTAGACTAAACTTATAACATTTCCATACGTCTAACAAGAAAACACGACTGTGATTGTGAAAAATTATGCTGTTTATACCAGACTGATGATAATACTTAGGCCATGTTATAAGTAATCCAAAAACGCTGGTAATTTTAAAAGCAGTTTTTTTACTAATTATAAAACTTTGTTAGCTTCACCTTTAATAAACACCAATTCTGTGGTACTAGCCAAGATTTCTATTACCCTATTATTTACCGATAGGTTAGCAAAACACATGCATACATCTCAGCTTATCATTTGGATACCACAAACATAATCACACGAGTCAACAGTCAGTCTAACCCTACAGACCCTACAGTCATTCTCAAATGTACATAATGTTAATCAATTTAAATGAATCCACAGATACGCAGCAGAATGCCATTTCGTCCACTATAACAGTAAATACGAATCAATGGAAGCGGCAGTAGGACATCCTGATGGTCTTGCAGTAGTAGGATTCCTTCTAGAAGCTGTTGATGCTCCAAATCCAAGGTTCGATAGGCTTGTTGAAGGTTTTGAAAGGATCAAGAAAAGTGAACACTCTGTTAGAGTTACCTCAGGTTGGTACACCTATTACAATATTTTTATGTTGCGACGTAAAACAAAAAATATCTAGGTACCTGTAACATAAATGGGACATGGCTTTTGCCTATTTGAAAACTTACGTACTCCCGATGCTTGGAAAATACATAAAAATGATACCTGGTAGATTTTTTGAGAAGTCCCTGTATATGCTCATAAATAAAAATAACTTGCAAGAGACCGTTGCCTTTTAGAAAACCAACAACGCAATCACAATTTATCTGCCGTTGTTCATAAAGTGGTGAGAATATTTTCCATCAGGGGATCCGTCTGCCTATTCGTTTGCCCTTTGCCCAATACCTAACATGTCAGAAAAATATTTCGATCATCACTCTGTCAGTCTCAACTTTTTATCCGTACCTCTTTCAGAATCCCTGTCATGGATGGACAGTGATGACCTACAGGAAGGCAACTACGTGACGTATAAAGGCTCTCTGACTACACCGCCCTATACTGAATGTGTCACCTGGATCATATACGAGAAACCAGTGCATATTGGAACTGAACAGGTATGTAGTAAACTTTTAAGCGACTTAAGTGCTGTTTGGAGGGCAACCAGCTTGATGTTACGAAAGAGCTTTTATAAGCCTATTTGAAATGAAATAAAAAAACTACTCTGACTTTGAACTATTTTTAAGTCCTAGATAAATGCGAAAAACACCAGCAAATGAATATTTAGCTATTTTTTGGACACAATTTACAATCAAACATAATATTATAAACACTCGAGTGGATTAAAACATTTTTCAAGGCTTTTTGGTAAGAGTATTCTTTGCATGTAATATTTTTATGCACAGTCTGCCTCAATGTAGACTATTCTAGAAGAATTTAAGTCATATTTTATCTCATATATATTTTCAGTCGTTAATTCTGAATAATTTTGCCCACAGCTGGGACTACTAAGACAACTGGAAGGACCTGACAGCATACCAATTGAACGCAACGTGAGGCCAACGCAGAGGCATCCCCCCGGTCACTCCGTTATATATGTGAAGCAAGTCAAGTCTAAGCTTTGAAATATATTTATATGTTGTTGTTATGTTACAAGACTTTTGTTTTATTCATTTTCGATATCATACCTTTAAATTATGTCTAACAAGGATTTTCTTGGGGGTTTATCTGAGATATCTGTGTGCATTCACTATTTCATCTTCTACATACGTAAGTTCTACATTGGATCCTAAAGGAATAGGTGACAAACAAAAAATAATCTCATTTCCACATTTACTTCTAGCGAAGCGAAATTTCAAAAGAACTTTGGAAAGAAAAGTCATTACAACTCACCTTTCGAAAGATAAATTCATTTTATAGTTGAACTGAGATCAAAAACGTGCAGCAGATGAAAAGCCAGTTGAAATTATGACTCGAATCAAAACTATATTTTGTACCTATCCTGAAAATTGTTAGCTAGTTTAGATCCAAGCGAGGGTGCACCGACATTACGGTATCTGCTTTGAGCAGGCAAGGTCATTCCTCCCAAACCATTTAGGAATGAAAGAAAACTTCCGAAGTTTGTTATTTGTTTTCCTTAACTAAACTGTCTTCTCAGTATTGAATGCATGTTGCTACAGTCCAATGATCTGTATAAATATCAACAGAACGGACAATGCATTGATCTGTTTGGAGGCGTGCCTTGAATTGAATCCTCATGTTATAAACTGGATAGATACACACAATCAGTTTAGACATGCTAATAGAGGTTAAACAGTTGAGTTAATAATGGCTGAGACACTATCTTGATTGGACAGTCTGCAATGTAAATAGAACGATCTGTACGAAGTCGCCACTCAATCCGGCGACCTTTGATAGGATTCGCAGACCTAATGAGGTTACTGACACCAAGTCGTTCTGCTGTCCATGTTCTATACAATCCCGTAACTATGTGAAATGTTTCAATATGGGTTTTATAAGGTCCAAGGAGGTTTTCGTGCCATTAAGAAAGAAAAGAGCTACTAAATGGCTACAATAGTAGGTAATAAATAGCGTGTGAAAATTTCTAAAAAACTGCAAAATTTTAACTTTTCTGCCAATTCTGGCTGAGGAGTCTCTTTGACGCCAATTTTTGAAAAAAATTTGGCGGGATCTCGCCATATGTCATTTATTTCAAGGAAAAACTTGCTAACTCTAAAAGCTGTTTTTAAATGTACCTACGGCCAATCTAGTAAATGATGTCCTTTTGATTTCCCTTAGGAACTATGAGATATTTTTCCCGTCAGTGAATCTATGGTGTAACGAGGATATCTTTAGGGTTCTGCAGTAAAATAAACTGGGAAGTTTATTAGTAGGTATTTACTTACTATATTTCTAAATAAATCAAGTATCGCATAACATTTGTCCCGAACAAACAAACGTGATCATTTGACCATAACTAACAGTTTTTGTCAAGACCCCTTCTTGGCAGTCGGGTGAAAATGAAGTATCCACTTATTGTGAAGCCACTTATAAGTATACTTACTTTGACATCTACAAAACTTTATCGTCCTGAATGAGCTTTCGATTCGAAAAAAAATAGATGAGAGGGTTTGTTCGATAAGAATCACGTTCTTCTAAAATTAGAACGAATATTCAGATCTCTTTTTTGTTTTATAATAAATCAAGACAAAGCAATCTTCGGTTTCGAACAATAAAGAAAGAAATTCTTGAATTTAACTTTATTTTTATCCAATATGAATTTATTACATGACACATCTTCGTGACGAGTTTGCCAAAGACCCACTTTGAAGTTAAAAAAAAATCGTCACCGCTACAGCGTATACATTTTGCTCAAACATAACTAATATGAAACTTAGTTAATTTTTTTAAGCACTCCTATTCCAAATTCCATTTATATTAAACTAGTGAGACTTTTTCCCAACCAAATTCGCTGTTATTCAATTTGGATGACGATGTAGTTATGAACTTCTAGCACTCGCATAGTTGCAACTTTTTCAATTATTTATTTATCTTTTTTCTCCTATGGCATAGGTCTATCCTACTTAATGTTTCTTCCAACTCTTTGAAATAGAAAATGCTCTAAGTGGTTTAAAAAAACATCACTTATTATTCAGCATAACCAAAACAGTCAAAATTCAAACAATAACGGTACCACTCGATCATCAAACAAACATTATGTACCATCATGATTGTCCTTATCTCAATTTCCATATACTTAACCCCCACTTGCAAACTTCCCAAGTTTCCTTGACTACTAATCTCTAATATTACACAACATATTCCATGGTTATAATCTATCTTGTTTGCAATCCGATATACTTTGAGTACGCCATACTACGCCGTACTACGCTTTAGTATGCGGTTCTGCGTACTCATGTACGAAAATGCGTATTACTTGATCGTCACGTGTTTTGATTGCTTACACCGAGAGCATTTAAGTTTCTAAGTAGGTACATAACATTGCTCGTGTTTATTCCTTCAGGGCGTGATATAGGTAATGTGTCAACATATGTTTAGGTACGCACATTTTGCCAGTTATGTAATGGAAGCCTTCTATCACCATCATAGTTCCATTTGTTGTTGACAAAATAAAAAAGAAAATATTTTAGTGTATTTATTTTTCAAAGCAAACTAAGTTTGGCTTGTAAACCACATGTTAACTCATTCAAATTTTCAAAGTGATGGTGAAAGTACCTAGGTATATAAGTGTGTATTAAGCAATATGATGATGATAATGTACGCATACCACAGTGTAGTTAGTAAAAAGTAATGTCATTATGTTACCACTTTTCTTAGCTCCTACGTTATATCTTACGACGAACAAGAAATAAATTACAACATTAATATTCTCTTACAAAAGATGTATTCGTAGCAACAATGCCTTTTTACATAGATCGGCCATTGTTATCTTGTTAACATGAGCAATTAGGAACAAGGAAGTGTTGTTTCCTGCTGTATTATTATTCTGTTTCACTAGTGACCTACTCTGGTTTCGCATGATTCCATTTCATAATCATTTCCCCGGTACGGAAGTCGTGGTGGTCTACTGGGTGAAGAACCATCCTCTTAAGCACGAGGGCGTGGGTTCGATTCCAGGTCAGCACAGGTCCCAATACTACTTTTCTAAGCTTCTATGTACTTGTCGGAGACGGTCAATAGTACGGACACTAAACGAGACGCAAGCGCGCCATCTGGTGGCATTTCCGGTGAAACAACATTTTGGCGCGCTTGGCAGAGTCGTGGTGGTCAGCGTGGCGTCCGCGGAGCTCAGTCTTCGTTGGGTCGTCGTGTGGCATACATCTCGAAACTGCCTTACGTCACGTCTAGTGTACCTAGTGTTATTACTTAGTGTTGTAGTACCGTTGTAGAACCATATTGTGAAGTGTTAAGATTATTGTAACGTCTATCGTATGGTAAGGTTCTTCTAACCTAACAGACAGACACGTGTTGCTGGGGAGTTTGTTCCGCCGCTTCTTCTCCCCAAGCCAAAACACATAGGAAGTGGCGAAGGGCGGGCGTTTTGGGGGCTGTCTTTTGTTCTGACTAATTTGAATAAACGTTTGAGTTTTGAGTTTAAGTTTTGAGTTCGTTTGAGTTTTGAGTTTGAGTTGTCTCTTTTTACGATTACCCAAGCTGATGTCGGACAATAGTGCCATCCTGATGTTCGCCCCCTTCCGACATCAGAAGTGGGATGCAATCCAAATGCCCACATGTGTTAAGGATTGCCATGCCATTGTTCAAAAAGTGAAAAAGTGATGTGCTCGTTTGGAGTGATGTGTGGCGGCCGTTGGTGGATTAGTTTCGAGAGAATTCGCCACGTGAAGACAAACTTTCTGGATTTCTGAGTGCACGATAGGCACATGCTGAATACCATGTTTTCCAGTAGGCAGAAAACAAAATAAGGAAACATCAGAATTTTGATATGGAGGTTATAGTAGAAAATTGATTAAGAATTTCAGCGAAGGTACAAGTATGGTAACCACGATCATGGTAATGGTATCGATTTCCATTGTGATATGTCAAACTAGTTATTGAAGGTACGCTAGAAAATTAACCGATTTATCTTCTCATTTTCATGTTTCAGCAATGACGGTGATTATTGTGCAATATGACGACAAAATGGAGCATCCCAGCTGGAATTGGAGCCTGACGTGCGATCGTGAGGTCGGAGTATTGGTGCATCTCCGTGGTGTCTGTGAACGTGAAGCCTTGCTGAACTGCGCGCCATAGCGATGTGCGCATCGTCATGCGCGTTGAGGCGTTGAGTGGAAACCCGGTGAGACCGATCCATTTTTGCTTTATGTTGAGGTTATTTGTCTTACGACATTTTTAAACTTGAGAGTGAGAGTGAATGTGAACATCGTGGGTTTACTTTACTACTGTGACTTCTAATGTAACTAGGAACTAAGGGCTTAGGAGACCGAGACGGTGGTTCACGACCATGGAATTTAGAAAGTATCATGTGATGACATTTACGTTGACAAAACTGATTGGCGACTAACTTGACCGTTACGGGTTAGGTGGACTGTGGGGACTGACTCGTAGGGCCGATGGTCCATGACATGGGACAAATCTGAGGATCTGGCTTATGCGGGTCGATGTTCCGAATTGTTCGAGCAATGAGATTAGACGAGACTTAAGAGTGATCGTAGGGACGCTGTAGGGTTGTCCGGTCCATGTTGTCTGGAGAGATAACTGGTCGAAGGGACGCCTTTTCAGTTGTCCGGGTCAGCTCTTTTGTAGGGACGCTGTAGGGTTGTCCGGTCCATGTTGTCTGGAGAGATAACTGGTCGAAGGGACGCCTATGGTGTTGAACGGTTGTCCGGTCCACGTTATCTAGAGAGATATCTGGTCGAAGGGACGCCTCTTTCAATTATCCGGGCCCAAGTGATAGGAGTTGAATTTATGGGGTATAAAGAGTTGTAAAATGATCAGTGATGGACGAGCGTATATAAGAGTAAAACAAAGATCGAGAGTTACTGTTGTGGTCAGGAGTGGCCGAGGCAAACGTGCTGTGTTTTTGTTGTTTCAGATTAAACCCACGAGGACGTGGGTATATGCAGGATGGCCGTGTCGGAGACGGTCAATAGTACGGACACTAAACGAGACGCAAGCGCGCCATCTGGTGGCATTTCCGGTGAAACAACATTTTGGCGCGCTTGGCAGAGTCGTGGTGGTCAGCGTGGCGTCCGCGGAGCTCAGTCTTCGTTGGGTCGTCGTGTGGCATACATCTCGAAACTGCCTTACGTCACGTCTAGTGTACCTAGTGTTATTACTTAGTGTTGTAGTACCGTTGTAGAACCATATTGTGAACTGTTAAGATTATTGTAACGTCTATCGTATGGTAAGGTTCTTCTAACCTAACAGACAGACACGTGTTGCTGGGGAGTTTGTTCCGCCGCTTCTTCTCCCCAAGCCAAAACACATAGGAAGTGGCGAAGGGCGGGCGTTTTGGGGGCTGTCTTTTGTTCTGACTAATTTGAATAAACGTTTGAGTTTTGAGTTTAAGTTTTGAGTTCGTTTGAGTTTTGAGTTTGAGTTGTCTCTTTTTACGATTACCCAAGCTGATGTCGGACAATAGTGCCATCCTGATGTTCGCCCCCTTCCGACATACTTTATACACGCTTATAATATCAGTAGGATTTATACCCTTTCAAAGCGACCTTTCTAGTTTTAAAATAAAAGTAACCAAAAATAAAACATTTTTTTATTAAATATAAAACTATTTACATTAGAAATAAATAAAACAATAGCTCATGATTCAAACTAATAACCCTCACTCGATTAAGAAATAAACTCATACACTGAAAACTTTTCATAAAAATAGCAGTCAATTACATACGTCGGCAGAAATCAAAGTCGATCCACCTGTTAAGATCCAAACTACTCAACACGCCAGCGCACAACTCAATTGTGGACCCAAAATGATCATAAATACATACATAGAACACATTTTTGATAGTTTGCTCAATGATAGGATCAATAGCCTTTGGTTTAATTTTGGACTTACTACGCAATGGACCTGATTCCGAAGTCTTATAAATATATGTATCTGTTATCCGGGTATATTCACTGTCGAAACGATCAGCCAGCTGCCCCAGCAAATACTTAACAGCGCGTTCTTTCTCTTTGGCGAGACCATCACCTTCATACCAAGGTTTCAAAACCTCTGAGTGAGATTTTTGCAATAGCTCGTAATATTTCATCCTGTCATCAAACTCTTTCGCCATCATGGCCCTCCTCCAAGAAGCTATTGATAGATCCCAATCATGTTTTGGAACCATTTCTGTGTACAGATCTTTCATTTTGCCAACCTCAGTCTGATGGTAGAAGCAAACAGGATTCTTCATAACAAATATCTCTGCTTCTACAAAGTATTCCTTGTAAGGATAAATCTGCGGCGCAACTTCAAACACCTTGTCAAATATTTCGTCCACAAATTCGGACGCGAAGTTGTTAAGTGCTTTCCTGTTAATTCTTGTTTTGAGAACTTCAACTTTTCGTTTTGACGTTGGCACGTCTTCCACTGAGTCACCATATAAGTTAACAAGAAGCATGTCCGAAACGTTGTCAAAAAAAGTGACATTAAGCGTGCTAAATTCCCAAAATTCCCAATAGATTCCGGGTTGGTCAGCAATAAAAGTAAAATTTATCTCTTTGCTTTGTCCAGGACAAATGACATCTTCATTTTTATTGAAAAAGAATACTTGTTCGTATACCTCTTCAGTTATAAAAGTTAATGGACGTCGCAATTTTTTCCAACAGTATCTCAAAGTCGTAGTTCCGAGGTTTTGCAGATAGAGCTTACATCTACCAGCCTTTTTAACTGGAACATTGAAATAATAGTTCCAAAATCTACAACGATCTTGAGCTTGTTTTTGAAGTTTTCTTAAATGAGGCAGGTTTTGGCCAGGTATTTCTTTGTAAAAGATAGAGTTATTTATTTTAAGAGCATAGACTCCAGTCAATGGTTCATCACAAGCATATTCTACTTCATGAACGCTAATATCCGGAATTGTGGGCCTTTTTCGAGGTGGCTCAGGTGGTCTTCTGCCTTTCACCATTAATCTGCTGATATCTGGCCTACAACATAATAGTATGGTTAGCAGTATGGTTTAGGAACAAAAATTTTGGTATGCAAAATAATTTAAGATCATCGTATCTATGTAATAGGATTGCAATTTGGTAATTACAATGAAATAGCCTTTATTTTTAACTAGCTTCTGCCAGCGGTTTCACCCGCATCCCGTGGGAACCTCGGCACGGACCCAGATAAAAAGTAGCCTATAGCCTTCCTCTGAAATTCAAAAAAATTCTGAAAGAATTTTTCAAATCGGAACAGTAGTTCCTGAGATTAGCGAGTTCAAACAAACAAACAAAGAAACTCTTCAGCTTTATAATATTAGTGTAGATAACTATTTAGCTACTTACTTATAGGGATCAATTTTTCTGATCTCTTTCACCAACTCTGTCTCGCGATGGTCTCTATACATGTCATACTCAGCATTCAAGTCGGGAAACGAAGAGCGCTCTCTTTCTCCAATCATTCCCAATTCTTTTCTTTGAATATAAGTAGGAACACCAATATGTTCGATTACTCCTGGACTACCTTCTTCAGCTCGTGTTCTGTGCAGCTCATATACTGGTTCACAGTAACATCGCTGTTTCAATCTCGGAGGTCTATCCCACAAAGACCCTCTAACACCAGTCTTTTTCGGTATTTGAGCATATTCTAGGGCCATCTTTCGCTCTTTGTCCTCCCGAACTCTTTCCAAAAGATTCATTGTAAGGTCTATAGGAGGTCTTTGCAGTTTTTTCCCTAGACTGACCACCTCTTCTCGCCGTATCTGAATCCATTTTTCCCAGAGTATTAATTCGTGATCCGGGGTAACAGGTAGTGAATATATGGGTTCGTCGTCTATATCACGTTGCTCCATTTTCGTTGATATTTCCTACTTTTGACCAATTTTGAAGAAATCAGTCGTATCCATAAATGTCACAATTGATTTATGTCAACATCAATCAAATTCAAAATACCATAGCAACATAGTTTATGTGTTAAAATTTGTAAATATTACCGTATTTCATGTACTTTTACCTTTTATCAAATTAATTATGTAAAATCATGTCCTAAAATTATTTGTTTGTTCTATTTTGATACTAAATTTTACCGTCCCCTATCATGGAACCAGGTATTTTTTTTTTTAAATACGTACTGTTTTATGATGAATGCCAATTTTGGTGCATTATTGTTGTATTTTTCCCATCGCTCTTATGACCCTTATGAACTAGCTTCTCTTTTTGATACAGGTACAGTTAAGCTTTAACTTTTGTGTTTTCTAGATGAAGCGGAAACCCCTGCCGAAGAAAGTAATTTACCTCCACAGGGAACCCTTGAATGGCTTCATTACTGGAGTGAAATTGAGGGTCATCTGCCGTCACCCATCAACGTGTCTATAACTGGTTCCACGCCATTTAAATGTCCTGAACTGAAGTGGTACAACTTTGATATTTACCCGCACAAAATCAAATTGACGAATACAGGATATACTCGTTAGTATTAATCATAAGTCTGCAAGTTATTCTAGATGTATTAATCTTAACTCTGCAAGTTATTTTTGTTCTATGGACTTATTGTGATCATCATGGACAGTAAATACTTTAACTACAGAGTGTCTCGAGTTACAAAGAGCTTAGGTTCCAAAACAAACCTAGAGCCTTAACTCAAAAACGTTAATTAAGAGAACAGGATTGAGTACTTCTACTTCAAACACAAAGGCAACCTAGCATCGCATTAATTATCATCATCATCATCATCATCATCATCTCAGTCATAGGACGTCCACTGCTGAACATAGGCCTCCCCCTTAGGTCTCCACAGATACCTGTTGGAGGCGACCTGCATTAATTATATTATATTATTAATTATTAATAATGTAACTAATTAGTTACCGTAGCTATACTTGTATCTTTCTTTGTTCTTGACGGGCCCGGTAAAGAAGTAGCCTGTTTGTTATTCTGATGAATAAGTTACTTTAATCAAAATCCTTCAGTAGTTTTTCCGCGAAAGAGTATTAACACCCATCCATATCTACTTTCACGTTATAACATAACGTGGTGATCAGTGGCAGATCCAAGTCATTTCCAAAAATAATAAGTTCGTTGAAACTGTTCCTAGTTATTTAGTAACAGTTATAGGGGATCTTCACACTGCCCCGCATCACGCTGCATCTTGCGTGTCGACGCACCTACGCGCGTTCCTGCGGGAGTGCAGATCTGCATCATCGTGCGGGTTTTTCACGCACTCACGCGCGTAGGTGCGTTTTGTTATTTCACGCACGACGGCTCTCATCGAGTTCCATTTTCAAACATACACGTCACGCCCATTCAAAATCACGCGCGTCACTGCGGGATTCAGTGTGCCATACCTTGCGTCTCGCCCCGCACCTACGCGCGGGGGTGCGTTTTTCTCCGCATGTATGTGCGTGATCCGCATGAACGCGCGTGGATGCATTTTCAGTGTGTTGGACTATGCGTGTTTTCCATACAAACGGAGATATTTCCATACAACGGAAAAAAACGCATCCACGCACTACGCTGCATCATGCGGGGCAGTGTGATAATCGCCATACTGTTATTTATTAAAGCTTTGTGTGGGAGGGTTAGGGCTGATACGTGACGGATGTGGAATCTTAGACAAGATCCGAAAGTATTTCGTATCGTGGTTTATTTATTAGCGTTATTTATAGCAGCTATTTAGACAAGAATAGGGTTGTGGTAAATTAATATTTGATTTATTAAAAGTCTCTCTAAAAATCGGTAGTTGTACTTTCTCATTCATTGCTTTTGGTACTTAATGAAAGTCCAAAATCTGCGGTGTTTCAAAGTTACTGTTGTAGGTATAACTTACGTATCCACTTCCGCTCATTTTGAACTCGCACACTTTGTTTTGGTGGTTTTCTCAACAATAGGTACCTACATTCCTACAGCTCTGCTTACCAACAAATCCCTATCAACTCTTCGTAAGTAATTACTTCAAATTAGGCACTTAGGTGCCTTCTGAAACGCCGATCTAGAACTAGGCACGAATCGCTTATCCTGTTTGTATTCCCTGAGGTGTGATTATACGGGATTCGGGTCAGCGCCCTGTCCAAACATGATGAAATCACAATAGCATCTCAAGCATACAATTAAGCCAAGACCAGCTACATCAATAGCATTACACAACACAATAGAATAATTTAAGGCCTCCTTGTAACGGAATTAATTGAATCGAAAGTATATACTTACATATTTTTAGACATATCGATTTAAAATTATTATTCAGAGACAAAGGACCAAAATATTTGGTCCTTCTCTCCGAAAAGACTAAAGTGTGAAAGGCTAACTCAAACAATAAGCTTTACAAAATCTTATAGAAGCTAATGGAACTGTCAGTTGTGGTTTGTTGAGAATGATACAATACCAAGTTATGTACTCTCAGACTAACCTACAGAGGTTAGTCTGAGAGTGACAGATATTTATGACGCAATGCGAAAGGATTGAATGGCACGTGTACCCACTGATTCCGCCGTAGTACTTTCGATTAGTTTAATTTATGAAGGAAGAAGACCCAGGATATAGGTACTTTTAAAGCTGGTAACAATATTTTTATTTTTATTTTTATGTCAATTAAATGTGAAGCAATAGAAACCTAACTAAATGATTAAATATTAACTGTCAATGGTCTGTGGTTTAACCTATGAGGTGATTCTATCAGCATAAAGCTCTACAGCGGGTCATAGGATATCAATCCAATTTTAGGACATTGGAAACTTTTTGTCTGTGAACAGATAATAGGTATGTATTAACATTCCCTTATGAAAATATTTTGTTTTCCAGTGCTTCTGTCCGCAAAATGGACGACAGAGCGCCCGTACTTGGAAGGGGGTCCATTTTTGGAAAAACACGTACTCTCCCAAATCCATTTCCACTGGGGTGCTAATATGATGGAAGGGAGTGACCACGCAGTAGACAACAGGAGATATCCTGGTGAAATGCATGTCAGTTCAACATATTGTACGTAGAATATTCCTTCACATTTATTGAATCTTTTGGACCATCGGATTTCCTCTAGTAACCTGACATCAAATTGCTGTGAATGAGGATGAAAGTCATTTAAGACCTTATAAAAAAAATAGTAAACCACTACCAGAACTAACTAACTAGTAACAATACCTCGACTCCAGTCGACTGATAAATCTGGAAATTCATCATTCATTTAAGAACCTAGCCTTTTCCCAACTATGTAAGAGTCGGTTTCCAGAATAAATAGATGCAGGAATGTCTATGTTTTAACATCAAAAATATTCAAATGGCAGTCAAGACCCAATTTAACGTGTCTTCCGAAACACGTAAATAAAATCCGGAAATTATCACCATCAAAACTTGATGTTCAAAATTATACGTGCACAAAATTGTAACTGTATTGTTGTCATCATCTGTGAATGCATTCTCTATAAAATGAGACAAAGGGTAAAGGAGCTATGTCGCGCTTTATTAGGCAGGTTCCTATAACTGCAGCCTCGCTTCATCTATTGAGCCAGCTATAATACCTATCATTATTATCTAATAACCTGCAAATTGCCTGAAGCAAACGCGTTAATTGGAAACAAGGATCCTACTTCACAGCCTTGGATGTTATTACCCATAACCCATATTATGTAGTCTTATATAAACTATGCATAAGGATATATTACGTGCCCATACGCAATCGTTCGTCGATGTGCGATTTTGCGTTGATTTCCCTTGGGTACAATGAGTGTTTTTCGCTATTTTTATTGGATGCGGAATGTAATAGGAGATTTTCTCTTCTTTTGCTTTAACAATACTACATGATAATGTTGTGTTGAGTAAACACATTGTCCCTAACTATTCCTGACTGACTAGTTTTCCAACTCAACCAACCGTAACCGCAAGGGCTACTCGACGAACGCTGCGATAAAATGCTTTGGCGACTCGTACCCTCGACAAAAGGCGATTGGAGGCCTCACAAGGTGGGCTTTTTGCCAATAAGAGCATAACGCTTCACTGATCCCAGGTGGAGGATAATTTTTGAGGATGTTACTTACTCTGTTAAAAAATACATACTTACACAGAAGTTAAGAGGACTGTCAGCTTGTTAATATGTATAAAATTAAAAATTAGCATTGCCAAAAACGACTGTGGTTATACAAAACATTCCCTTTCTAACTGCAATCTTACTAACAATATTAGAATTTACAAACACTGTTTGTCTATTTAATATTCAAAATTCTAAGCGAAACTTAATATACAAAATTCAATAAAGGAAGATGTGAACGATTGAAACGAAGTATTGCTTAAGTGAAAATGCATAATAAAATCTAACTAAGTAATATTCCAGAGGAGTTCCAGTTAATAAAATTTCCTAAATGCATCGGGTCATTGTACGAAAATAGTGCATTGACTCGTAAAAATGTTCATAGATAAGGAAAAAAACCGCCCGAGTGCACATTGCAATAGTTCCGTATACGGCTACTTTTCATTTTTTTGAAGTTAAAAGTTGATTAAATAACCAAGTATTTTTACACAAAGGAAAATTACCTAATTGGTCTCTCCTCTACCAGTAAATGATACAACAATACAATTTAGTAATTAATAGTGCCTACTTTATTTGGAGTATTTACTTTATTAAACCAACCTCGCCATTTACAGGGTTGAAACTAGATCGTTTGATAGGAAAGTCGAATTACAAAAATACATTAAAAATATAATATTTCGGAATCTTCTAATTCTATTAAAAACCTTTATATTCAAACTCAAGCAATAGATTCAATGGGGTTCCCTTTGATATTTTTAGAGGAACGGATCCTTAAAAATGGTCCTTCCACGATTTAATCAGATTATAAGGACCACTTACATAGACGATTTTATTGATTGCAATCCCTCTTCTGAATACCAAGTGTTGAATTTAACACGATCGTAACTCACCTTCAACGACATGGTACTACGTGGTTTTACTTTGAAATCGGCTAGTTAATCACATCTGCCATATGCTATTCCATCAATCAATTTTGAGAGCATAGGGCTACCTTGCACTTAGGAATGAAGGAATGAAAGGCCCAAGTTCAAATATGAAATAATTTTTCATAAAATCAGTTCAGGGGCTTATACCTTCAACTTTACACAAGGTTTACCTCGTAATCCGTGTCCTCGAGGTCAGTAAAACAAAAAGCAATATAGACAGACAGTAAGTACTTAATGATTGTCGATGTCTGCGTTGCAAACGATTAAGCAGACTTCTAAGATGTCTCTTGTGGCGTCCCCGCATTTGATTCCAAGACAATTACCTAGCACATTTCCTCCAGTAATATTGCTATAAGCCGGACGGGAAGGAGGAGTAAGAATTATCCAAACCCAATCTATAGAAATCTTCCTAACGAGAAAACCTGAATGATATCTACTTTTGGTTCAGTTGGCAATTGTAACCTTGGTCATAACACATACGATTAAATAATAATTAATGGAAGCTCCTTATTTCAGGTCTCATTCTTTCGTTCAGAATATTTGACGCAAGAAGAAGCATTGCATCATCATGATGGAGTAACCATGATCTGTTACATTATTAAGGTTAATTTTCCTTTATCATAGGAATATTAAATCCATGCCCAATTTCTATTAAAAACTTACCAACCTCCCAAAATATGTAACCACTATTAAATTGGGTATTTCTTGAATATTCCTTATAGTACGGTGTCAGTCCAGATGAAAGACTAAGTTGGATATTAGAAGGGATCAATCGAGTGCAAGAGGCACAAACGAATACCCGAATTGGCCCACTACCGATGTCACGGCTTCTACCAATGTTCTTCGAAGATTATTTTCTTTATTGGGGAACTTTGGAGACGGTGAAAGATGAAAAATATGTTATCAAGTGGTTGGTGCCAAGAACAACGCTGTTCGCCTCTTTGGAACAGGTAGGTGATTAGTTAGATGATAGAAAGAACACAATACCACAGAGCAAAATAGAGTACCTAATGGTACGGAAGCTCCCAAGTACATTGGCTTTTAGCGTAGGTACAATATCTAATCGATAAAATTCTTGAGAGTATCAAAACGTTTTATGCCTATTGACTCAATTTTTTTTTTACCTAACTATCTTTAAGAAAATATATTTTGCCAGATGAATGAGTTTCGTCGGCTATGGGGCCCATGGGATGAACCAAACCTGCGAAATTACAGACCACTTCAAGAACGAAGAGGTAGACACGTCTTCTTCATCAACCCACATTGGGCCCAGTACAATTCATTGCTGCCTATATCAAGAGTACCAGAGCCATCTATTTCTGTCCTGTCTCCAGCTTATAGGAAGAATTCTTGGATGCTACCACCACAGAACAGGGCAAATGATGCAGAGGCATTTCATTTTGAATCAGGTCTCAAATCTAGTTCTTCTCGTTGTCTTCAAAAAACGATTTAGTGGGATCATTATTGATTTAAAACATGCGGATATAGATTGATCCTTCAGTGCATTATGCACAGAGGTATGAGGATAATTACGTAATAAATAGGTATCGATCTAACATATTTCCAATATTTGTTGCTGGCGGATTTTTAATTTGTAATGTTTGCAACTGTTTTGTATGTCAACTTGTAGTTTCTGTGTTTATCTCGTGCTGTAAATAAATAGATCCATGGAATGGTTCATTTATTTTGTAAACTACTACCTTCTGCCAGCGGTTTCACTCGCATCCCGTAGGAACCTCTGCACGAACCCGTAAAAAAGTAGTCTATAGCCTTCCTCGATTAATGGACTATCTAAAACTGAAAGAATATAAATAATTACAAGTGCAGCATTTACGCCACAATAATACGCTTTCTATTACGCCTATTGATATTCAACTCAAATCATTAATAAGTCTTAAAATACTAGGCGGTACTGTTAAAAAAAACTAATTAATAAGTCTTAAAATACTAGGCGGTACTGTTCAAAAAAACTAAACGCTCTGTCAACGCTAAACTGTCAGTGTCAAAACAGACAGACATCAACAAAAAGATAACCTGCAAAGTTCGTCTTCATAATCATAACAAAATGTTGAGGAATATTTTCCGTACCAGCCGCTGGCTGGCACGAAGGCAGATCAATAGTGTACTTCCAGTATTAGTACGCCATTCTCCAAGTATATCAGTAAAAGTTCCTAGTTCGTCTATTGCCCGCCAATTTTCTTCTAACCCATCTGCCCCGCAAGTTTCTGAAGTCGACCCAGCGGTTTTTGAAGAAATATGCAACGAAACATTAGAATCTCTTTGTGACTATTTCGAAGAACTTGTCGATGCTTCTCCAAATTTAAAAGGCGCTGACGTCACGTTTAGCGTAAGTATTCTTTTTTTGAACGATCCTGGCCTTGCTATTTATTCATTTTATTGAATTACTTTTATCCTGTTTAATAGTTATTGGCAACGCTTTCTAGTCCACAGTTCTATACTTTAAAATATTCTGTTATTTATTGTAAAATCTGAGTTATGTAAGTTTAAAAGTATTGCCAGCAGTTTATTATATTGTTTACTCAAGTGCTATGATAAATAGGTACAATTTTATTGTTGTCTTATCATATAAAATAAAACTTAATGTACCTACTGATCAGTAATTACATGTCTTTGTGGTTTGAACTTAACTATCATTGCATGTACTAGTAAACTACTTACCTCTAACATAACTTAATTCATAACCATACAAACAATGCACAATAAATATCTGTCTCACATAAAAAATATTTTTTTATCTAATTTCAGGATGGCGTATTAACAGTAGCTCTCGGTTCCAAGTACGGTACTTACGTAATAAACAGACAAACACCAAACAAACAAATCTGGCTCAGTTCTCCAGTATCGGGACCCAAGCGTTATGACTTGATACTGAAAGACGGAGGCCACTGGGTATACAAACACGACGGAATAAGTCTACACAAATTATTACAAGAAGAAATATCAAAAATAGTAACGAACAAAGTAGAATTCAAAAAGTGTTCTCATAGCTTAGTCTGAAAATTGTATATTTTATTTATTTTATAGTAAATAGGTTTTATTGTTTATTTTTTGTTTTATTTTTTTATCCAAAATGGAGGTTATTGAAGATGGAAATATTATGGATCGCATCCCTATCCTGTTGCAAAGGGATTTGGAATATTATCAGGTAAAAAAACTTTAAAATTTTTGGTAGTTTGGTTTCTCAGCACATAGTGTAGTGTGTGTAACACATACACACACATACATAAGTACATAGTGTTGTAGTAGTAATGTACATTATTTAATTAAAAGTAGTACAGACAGACTCATTCATTTGGAAATGTTTGAATTTTAATAAAATATGTTTTTCAAATGTTCCAGAAAAACCAAACGGTATTATCTGAAACCATTTGTAAAGGGGTGGTGGGTGGACGGCTAGATTTTCCAAGAAATGCATCTTTTGCTTCTGTCAAGATTGTTTTATGGCTGGAAGAGGAATTCTCTATTGCATTCAAGTATGTAAAGTATATGATTAATGGCATAAGTATTTACCGTACGCGAATCCCAAGATGAGTTGTGATTAAATCTCTGTGTTATCTATACTAATATTATAAAGCTGTAGAGTTTGTTTGTTTGTTTGAACGCGCTAATCTCAGCAACTACTGGTCCGATTTGAAAAATTCTTTCAGTGTTAGATAGCCCATTTATCGAGGAAGGCTATAGGCTACTTTTTATCCGGGTCCGTGCCGAGGTTCCCACGGGATGCGGGTGAAACCGCTGGCAGAAGCTAGTCTATACTAATATTATAAAGCTCAAGAGTTTGTTTGTTTGTTTGTTTGTTTGAACGCGCTAATCTCAGGAACTACTGGTCCGATTTGAAAATTTCTTTCAGTGTTAGATAGCCCATTTATCGAGGAAGGCTATAGGCTACTTTTTATCCCGGTTCGGGAAGTAGTTCCCACGTGATGCGGGTGAAACCGCTGGCAGAAGCTAGTCAAAATATAACGATTTTTTGGTACATCATACATACACATGCAAAATGTAAAATTTGGTTTGACACTGCCTCCAATAATGTTACATTTCAAAATATGTATCACTTTTTGTGTTTAATATGGATGAAATAAACAGGCATCCGGCATAGTTTTA
Organism: Helicoverpa assulta; assembly: GCA_963856015.1. Taxonomy (NCBI): domain Eukaryota; kingdom Metazoa; phylum Arthropoda; class Insecta; order Lepidoptera; family Noctuidae; genus Helicoverpa; species Helicoverpa assulta. Next base: position 11,438,144 of record CAWLCW010000023.1, read on the forward strand.
AATTTTAAATTACAGACAGGGATCGGGCATGTTTGTAAGTACAAAGGAGGATGAGAAAACAGACATAGGTGTGGCCAAGACTTCTGACCCTGACAAGTTTGTGCAGCTGGCTATCAAGTCTGGTGATTCTCTGTTAGGTAAATACTATATAAATTATTATTGAATTAAAATTAACTTCGCATTTTAAATGGGTGGGTATCATTATGATATGTTGCCATTGTCTACATAGAGTAATGTTTGTCGTTTAATGTTGATTCTGTTATTTTATCACAGCTCGATAGCCATAAATACCAAGTTACAGTGGCGAGGCGTCCTTATAAGCCGATTCCCATCGGCTTCCCTTTCGAATTTCAAGAAAGAAGCATAGGTATAAGTTATAATATAGGTATAGGTATAATTAATATAATCATTTAAACCACACAATTTAAATATGTAGGTATAACAAAACGCCTACCACCGTAAAAAAAATTGTCTATAAATTACTTGAAACATTTTGCTCCTACTAAACAAGCCGCGGCTTCCTCCTCCATACAAAACTACGCTTGCGTGACGTCATCCACGCCGCGCCACGCGATGTTCGCGGCATATGGGCGAGCGGTAAGCCGGCTCACGGAGCGGCTTCCGCCAATCAAAACTCGCGAGTGAACGAGAAAGAACGCGTCAAGAGTAGAGTAGCTATATCTGTCTACGCGCGAGTGACAGCGCTTAGAGCTCTCAAATATGTAAACAAACAAATCAGACAAATATTCACTCTCATTGTTCTTATTTTTGTTTTAGATAATACCATTAACAATTTGTTCTTTGTATTACTTAATTTAATTTATTAGTGTGTGTATCATTTGGAAATAACATAGTTCGTGTGTGTACAATATTTTATGTTAGTTTAAGTGTTTTAGTTACATTATGTCAACATAGATGGCGTTGTGCATTTTTATTCAAATCCTGAATCGCGGTGTTAAGATTCTCCGCGATTTAATGACCCTAGTTGTGAATTTATAGTTTTTTGAATTCACTAAGTACATAATTTTGTTTAAGTAGATGGCAGTATCATTACTCCCTACTAATCCCCGCGATCGCACTGTGTGACCTAGAGATGGGTAACTAGCCAAAAATTCAATAACTTAACCAGCTGGCTATTTGTAGTGGAATAGCCAGCTAGATAGCTAGCTATTTCAGCTACTTGGCTATTGAACAAAAATGGCTACGACTAGCGTTACCTAGCGACGCATTGGCGTAGCTAGCTAAGCAGGACTTGAATTGAATAACGCTCAACTGTCCTTGGGATCCGAGTTTGATCCTAACAGCCGCAACAAGTTCGGATGATATTATAATAATAAATTAATGCCATAATTTAGTTTTTCAATATTTTTGTTTTATATTATAATCTTTTGAAAATAAAAAAATACGACCAACGAGGGGATCGTTCTCAAAATCTATTTTGTGACTATTGTGAGAAAGAGACGTGTGATACGAATGAATGAAGTTAGCACTCGCGTCTTGCGCTACTCAGCGAAGTGAGCGCGCACATAGCTATTGGCTACGGCTAGCCAGCGTAGCCGTCAGCTACTCCGGCTGTGGCAACTGTGGCAACTACCTGCTGTACCGTAAATTGTCTGAATATTCTAAAACCAGCCAGTAGCCAATAGCTAGCTATCGTGTTGACAGATACCATAGCCGTGGTTATTTTGTTAGTAGCCGCTGTTTGGCTAGTTATTGGAATAGCTACCCATCACTAGTGTGACCTGGTACTCAGTACAAGTACAGTACTGCAGCGTGTGTAGGTACCTAGTGAAAATAGAGGTACCTACGTTAAAATGAGTTACTTTGATACGTAGACAGTTGGCATCAGGTTTCTTTTTAGTGAACCTACTTTTAAAACTTAACTAGGATAGCATTTATCGCATTAGACTGTTTTCCGACGACAGATTATTTACTTTAGGAAGGAACTTATTTTTCAAGGTTAAGTTTTGAGTTTGAGAATAAAAACGTGTTATAAAACTCGGGCACGCGGCTCGTGTGAATTACCTACCAATATTACGTCTATATTAAAATTACTAACGTCCTGACGGATAAATATCAATGGCTAACAGGCCGTTGTAAATTAAATACTTAAAATGTATTGTTTCTAGTGCCAAGTTTTCTCAGATTCTAGTAGTTAATATACCTAACTAAAGATAATAAAGTTTTATAGATATTAATAATCTGCCGAATTCCTCGAGAAAACATGTTCAAACTATCAGTCTCTCAGTCAGTGCTAAAAGGTGGACTGAGAAATTACCTCCATTACCTCTCCCCCCCATCCCTGAGTACTCCCCCCCCAGTTTTTTTTTTGCTGCGGCTTCCCTATTTCATTAAACCACCCTTCGCCACTGCCAAGTTAATTAAATGCCTATCAATTACATAGGGCTCGAAAAAGGCCCAATGGTGGGTTTTGGTCAGTAAAATTCTGACTCTGATTGAATAAGTTTTATTGATCATTTTGTTTTCAACCTCATTATTCTTTTTATCGTCCTCCTCTCACATAAAGAAGGTTTGAGCATTAACTTTGTTTTTAACCGCATTATAAAATATTATTTAAAGGATCTGCTTAGCTTTATTTATACCTTTAAAAAATTAAATCATTTAAATTCACAGAACACCTACACATGCTAGCTCAAGAAGCGTTAGACCACGCTGATCTCCCGGTACTGACGGCTACTCTCGGCGCCGCAGCACTGCTGAAGAACAGCATGTATTGCTATGTACAGCACGTTGAGGATAGTGGCAACGCTGAGAGATATTCTTTGCTTCAGGTATGTGACTAACATAGTAATATTATAAAGGTGAAAGTTTGAGTGTGCACTGGTAATTATGAAGGAGACAGTTTGAATGTATGTGTGTATGTTGGCTATGTCTACAAGCGCAACTTAATGGACTAATTGTGTGTACATAGGCTTATTATCCTACTGTGGAGAAGGGTTCGCTCAGGACACGGGTGAAACCACTGATGAGAGCTAGTTTTCAACTATTAAGGATCAATGTCTCATTTGTGCAGAGATACTAAAATGTATTGAAATGGGTTCAGCCATTTTATCACGAATGCTTTATGTGTCCTCTATATCTATTTAGCGAATTGGCGATAGAATACAAAGGCAAATATGAAATAATCCCATATATGAAAACACTAGCGCCATCTACATCTAAAAACTATAACAGCTACAACTACTTGTACCAATTCAACTCCATCATCCCCAGGCCTGCTACAAACGCTACACTGCAATGGTCGAAGCTGTAGGCGAAAGGTTCCTAGACTTACACAACCGTGTGTTATCCTTGTACATATATACTAGAAGACTCGGGTGGGCGGCCAATAGATGGCGCATATCTATTTTGCGAATTGCAGGAATAATACAAATCCAATAATCCTGTACCTACGTGAAAAAAAATAATATATGACAACACTAGCGCCATCTTTACATAAAAGCTAAAACACATTTCTACCTACACCAATTCAACTCCACCTTTTCCCAGGCCTGCTACAAACGCTACACAGCAATGGCCGAAGCTGTAGGCGAAAGGGTCCTAGACTTACACAACCGCGTGTTGTCCTTGTATATACTGCAAGATTCTGGTGGTCGGCCGATAGATGGCGCATAATATATCTATTTTGCGAATTGCAGGAATAATACAAAGGCGTTAATCCTGTAGTACCTACATGAAAAAAAATATATGACAACACTAGCGCCATCTTTACAGAAAAACTAAAACAATTGCTAACTACACCAATCCCACTCCATCATTTCACAGGCCTGCTACAAACGCTACACAGCAATGGCAGAAGCTGTAGGGGAAAGGGTCCTAGATTTACACAACCGTGTGTTATCCTTGTATATCCTGCAAGACTCGGGCGGTCGGCCGATAGATGGCGCTACTAGGACGGTACATGAGACTGGGACGCCATCTGTGCAGGGCTGGTGGCTTTATATGAATGGTAAGTTTAAAAGGCTGTAGTTTCCCACTATTCTCTGTAGAAAATTGTAATCTTTGTTTTATGTTGGAAATGCTCTTCTAGCTATGTTAGCGAGAATGGTTTTATTTGGAACTTTTTTAAGTATTGTACAATAATACATACATAGTTTATTAAATATTTCAGGAAGTAGACGAGATCTTTGGGATACGGTACCTCCGCGGATGGCTCAGAGAATATTCGCTGGAATGCTAAACGAAACACTGACTATACTTACTGTTAGATATTGTCAAGTAAGTATAAAGTAATGCCAGAGTTAATAACAACTTTTGTGTACGACATTTAGTATAAACTCCCCAGCGTTTACAAAAATAAGATTCAACTGTTTGTTTGGCTCCAAAACTATCACATCATTTACCTTTACTTACTGTTTAAATAGTATCAGAAACTATTTAAACAGTCGTGGTGGCCTAGTGGGTAAAGAACCAACCTCTCGAGTATGAGGGTGTGGGTTCGATTCCAGGTCAGGCAAGTACCAATGCAACTTTTCTAAGTTTGTATGTACTTTCTAAGTAATCTTAGACACCAATGGCTGATAAAAAGGTGAAGGAAAACATCTTGAGGAAACCTGGCCTATATAGTCTGAAATCACCAACCCGCATTGAGCAAGCGTGGTGATTAATGCTCAATCCTTCTCCGTGTGAGAGGAGGCCTGTGCCCAGCAGTGGGACGATAAAAAGGCTGTAACAGTAACAACAGTATCAGAAAAGGGATTAATTTTTGGTTCAAACGTGAAATTCCGGGACTGTCTAAAATACCTATCAGAATGTAAAAAGTAAATATAATTTCTTATTTATAATTATTGTTATTACAGACAAACACAACAGAAATTACCACCCGTCTTCTTCTAAACGACATACTAAACATTCTCCTCTGCGTGGCTCAGTTGCTACCGTCTATCTGTGCAAACGGTTCGGACTTGGCCGGTCTAGACGTTAAGCATCAGACGAGAGATGTGAGGGATGTTCATGCGAAGTGCAATGAGCTGTTCAAGTGTTTTGTGTATAGAGGGGCTGACTTGCATTTTATACATCAGGTGGGTAAATTACCTATGTTAAGAATAATTTTAAAGTGTAAATTTTTTTGAGCCTGTATTTTATGGATCATCATCTGTCTCACTTTTTCTAAACTATATTAGGGTCAACATCCCTAAAAAAAAAGTCGTGGTGGCCTAGTGGGTAAAGGACCAGCCCCTCAAGTATGGGGACGCGGGTTCGATCCCAGGTTAGGCAAGTACCAATGCAACTTTTCTAAGTTTGTATGTACTTTCTAAGTATATCTTAGATACCATTGACTTTGTTTCGGATGGCACGTTAAACTGTAGGTCACGGCTGTCATTGAACATCCTTGGCAGTCGTTACGGGTAGTCAGAAGCCAGTAGGTCTGACACCAGTCTAACCAAGGGGTATCGGGTTGCCCGTGTAACTGGGTTGAGGAGGTCAGATAGGCAGTCGCTTCTTGTAAAGCACTGGTACTCAGCTGAATCCGGTTAGACTGGAAGCCGACCCCAACATGGTTGGGAAAAAGGCTCGGAGGATGATGATTAGGGTCAACATCCAGTCAAACTTGGTGCAACTGAGTACTAGTGTTCTACATAAGGTTGGTTGGTTACGTAACCGGTCATTTATATGTAAAAATCCTTTTATCTAGTAATGTGAGAATTATGGTGTTACACATCCTCACCATTAGGGATTTAGCTTTTTATATTTTCAAGTATAAAGGATTGAAACTGTTGAGATAATTTTTGGTATCCGGCTGCAACTGCGGTAAACAGTTAGCTTTTATATTCTGCAATCATAAATCCAGTTTTTATATATTTTTTGGTTCTGATCTGAAGTAAAAATATGTGCCAATTTTAATATTTCCAGGAATTCAAAGAGCGGGATCCTCCCACAATACCTCGGGAATGTCCATACCCCTGGTTCACATTTGTCAGTCCGAAACTATTCGACAAGTTAGACGATCCGTCTGTAAGGAGTACGCATGATTTGAACAATAAAACCGCTTTGGGACTTGAGTTGATTGTCTTGTTGGCACAACCGCAGCCTAATTGGGCTTTGATTGTAAAGGTAAGTGTCATTTGTCTAGCTTTTTTCTAGCTGTATCGGTGTAGGGTGCTGTCTACCTGGATGCAGGTGAGTATCAATGTGCCAAATGGAGCGACTACCTGCCTGACCCCGGCAACCCAGTTAAGTACATCGGCAGCCCGATATGATTTTGTAAGAGTGGTTGTCAGGCTCAAACCCAAAACCAAAAAAACAAAAGATTTTTCGTTCTACTGGGCACAAGTTTTTGCTTCCACAGAGGGAGCTTTAATTACCACGCTTGCTCAATGCGGGTTGATGATTTCAGCCTTCATAGTCCAGGTTTCCTCGAAATGTTTTCCTTCACCTTTAATCGGTCCAAGGTATACTTAGCAAGCCTACATACAGACTTATAAAAGTTGCACTAGTATTTGTGTGACGTCGAATTGAACCCACATATAAGTATGAACTTGAAAGGTTGGTCTACTTGGCCATCAAAACAAAAGTTTTATATAATTTACTTTCAAATTACCTATCAAACCTTATTTCCCAGGTCCTCATGATGCGTGACTGCCACCTAGCCCGCCTGCTGCTCATCCGCTGTACCCGGCACATGTGCACGGACAACCTGCCGTGGGCCGCGAGCGGGCGCTGGTACATCAGCGGCGCCAGCGTCAAGTGTAGCGGCTTCCTCTGTACCGCTGACGGCTTCTGTCGCTTTGGGGGGGATGTTAATCGTAAGTTCAACTCAAACTCGTTTCTTGAAACTAGACTCATTGATTAGCACTTTTTCATTTCAAAAATTACGCAACCTTACACCACTTTGTAATGTTACAGCTGGAAAGAAGAAGCGGCAAAGAACAAACTTCCCACTTTGTCTATTACAATTTCATTATTGGTATTTACCAATTATTCAATACAATACTTTTAAAAAATTGTATTTATTAATTTGAAACACCAAAAATACAGGAAAAATACTTTACGTTTACTTCAGACTCATCTGCGTTTATCTGTGTCTGTATTTTCGATTTTAAAAGAACTGTCCGTTTGTCCGGCTCTAAAGTATATACGAATTTACTGAACATAAGTTTTTTTACCATTTTAGCGGGTGTAGAACTAGCTCGTGCAGCCGGCGCCCTAACATATATTCTAGCTACGATTGGCAGTAAGACGGAATTGAAGACCACTTTATGCTACGCGCTTGAGATATCTGGCAGAGACTGGGCTGCTTGCTTGGATAAACGACAGGTATGGTTCAATTTGGTCTCAAACTATCAATCTGAGGGCACGGCAGTGCCCCAGCCAAGATTCCTTCTTCATTGTATGAAAAGAGTTTTTTGGGTTGATTGATCAACACAATGGATATCAGAAAAAAATATTATTACTTCGTTTCACCAGTATCAGGGCGCGTCGAGATAGGCTATATTTTTGTGCAAATCAATGGCCTACAACTTTGCAAGCAATTGCAGACATATTGCAACACTAGGATCACCCATAGATTTCTCTTAAATATTTTTGTAATCACCAAAAAAAAAATGCAGACACAAATTGCACAAAAATGAAGTCTAGACGCGTTCTCACCCAGAGAATACTTCTTGCACTGCTTCTTGGATAGAAAATATACTAATTATATACTATGGCTTCCATAAAATTAGTCAATGGCAGTTTCATTTATATTCAAGATAAATTAGTACCTAAGAATAAAGGGGCCGCAAATGTTGTTACTTTTAAGTCATGTAATTGATTTAAGGTGTGGTGTGATAGAAGACCTTCATGGTTAGCTGGTATTCTGGCAATAGTTGGTTCAGTGCTGCAGTTTATACCGCCTATATTAGTCAATGCGGTACAGGGCGGCGCTTCTATGTATCAGGTAATCTTAATTATTAACTCTGTCTGCCTGTTTATTTACATCAAATACTAGAGAAAAAGTGGTACTTAATTGAGTTTCTGGATAGGCAAATAAGAAAGGGGAATTTCAGTCTTTTTATGTCATGATAATTAGTTAGAAATGTTTTTTTTTTTTTTGACGAAATTAAACTGTGAACGGGGATGAGATGCATAGAGATTATATATGTAAGGTTTTAGCCATGCCCATAATAGCAAGGATATTTTTGCAGCAAATAAGGAATTAATAAGACGTATCTGTACATAATTATTATCATCTCTTCTTACAGACAATGGTCCTCTGTCTGTCCTGCATATCGCGGTCCCTAGACTGCGTCCCCCGCAGTTTCGTGAACGCTTGTTCTATCATAGAAGGCACCTTACCCTCACATATAAACCCTGTAGGAGGGTCGGTACTACTACAGATGTTGGTGACTGTTACCTATGAGGAGATACAGAAATGGGCTAAAGAAGAGGCTGAGAAGGAAAAAGAAGGTAGTGTCTTTTGTTTTTGGTAATTTTAATGTTGGTGATAGCGCCATCTATTGGCATTTTGTGGAACAGTGCATTAGGTGATACAGGGAGTTGTGTTCGTAAGATATCCGTCGTTTCTGAATAAGAATTGAATGCAATTTTTTGGATTTGATCTAGCAGCTAAGTTTTATCTTTCTCACGGCCAGTTTCTTCATCAAAAGTTAAAGTTGAAGTTATGGCTAAAGTAATGTCTAAAGTAAAAGTAACGGTTAAATTAAATTTTTCTATGAATTTTGCTGTCAGTTTAGCCTTGAAAAAACGAATTTGACCTTTACTTTTACTTTAGACATTACTTTAACTTTAACTTTTGATGAAGAAACTGGCCGTAAATTTATAAAAAGTATTGTTATCATATCTTCTAACGAATAATGGTAATACAGAAAAGTATAAGTAGTTTTAGTTTTGGAGAAATAATTATCCATTTTTTTTGGCAACATTTTTACCTACTTATTTATTATGTAAGTTGGTTAAATAAGTTCATGCAGATAAATATCTCTTATCTTCTTACCAAACTAAATAAAAAGATAATTAATATAACGTCGCACATTACTTAATAGTTATGTTTCTTTTTAGGGTTCCGTACCCAAAGTGTTCGCTCCTCTGTGCGTCCGTCTATCTGTCACCAGGCTGTATCTCATGAACCGTGATAGTTAGAGAGTTGAAATTTTCACAGATGATTTGTTACCGCTATAACAACAAATACTGAAAACTAAAATAAAATAAATATTTAGAGGGGCTCCAATACAACAAAAGTGTTTATTTTTGCTCATTTTAAATAATGGTTCGGAACCCTTAGTGCGCGAGTCCGACTCGCACTTGGCTGGTTTTTTTTATTTTAATATTCCTTTGCTTTTTATAAAACTTGAGTTTATCTTGATCGACAGTAGCATCGACAGCGAATGGAGAGGTCCACACTATGAGTGTTCGATCCAACAAGCCAAGGTCTAAGCATGTCCGGATCATGGGTCTTGGACAAACCAGTAAGTGTCCTTAAATAATAAATTATATCCTTCAATATTAAATAATAAGTTATGCTTAATTACACTGTATGAAGTTGTGTGAATATGTCTGAATAATATTATGTATTTATTGCAAAATCGATTCTGAATATGATCGATACTTTTAGGAGAAAAGTTGAATCCTGTGGAACTTTTGCTCAGGCTATTATGGAGCACTTCCATTAGATTATTTTCCTTAAAATCTAAATATTTTTTCTTATGGATCTTAGCTTTGGTATAAAAGCATTCTTTGAGAAATGGGTGATATATTTTTCTGGATTCATGAAACAGTCACAGGTGACGTTCATTAGCGTGCTCTTTTATATCGACAAAAAAAAATATTTTTCCGACTCTCAGAACAAACCTCTACTATCCTCCTAACCTTTGGATGTCTGCTGGCTTTCTATTCACAGAAAATTCAAAAATGTTTAATATATATATTTTTATTTCCTATATTGTAGCTACTTCAACCTCCCAAAGTTTCGACGGTACCCACAGTAGTGCCTCGTCCATAGCGCTCGCCGTCGCCGAAGCGCTCTGCTCTATAGACGAAGATGACAAACATACGAGAGACATACAATTGCTCATAGAACGAGCTAAGAGAAAGGTTGTGTTGTCTGAACAATTTGGGTTAGAAGACTTTCCGGAGTTCGCTGAGCTGTTTGAAGAGGTATTTATATGTAAATTATAATTTTAGTGTTATTTAGATGGCTAATTGTTTTCTAGATAGAGGATCTACTTTAAAGATAGAAAGTTATCTTTCAAAGTGGTCTGAATCAGCACTCATTGAAGGTAATTTTTTTAAAAGATAGGCCCCAAAAGTGCCTTTTCCATAGCTCTCGCCGTCGCCGAAGCGCTCTGCTCTATAGACGAAGATGACAAACATACGAGAGACATACAATTGCTCATAGAACGAGCTAAGAGAAAGGTTGTGTTGTCTGAACAATTTGGGTTAGAAGACTTTCCGGAGTTCGCTGAGCTGTTTGAAGAGGTATTTATAGGTGGATTATAATTTTAGTGTTATTTAGTTGTGTCAAATTGGTTTCTAGATAGAGAATTTACTTTAAAGATAGAGAGTTATTTTTCAAAATGGTCTGAATCACCACTTTTTGAAGGTAAATTGTACAAAAGACAGACCCCAAAAGCCTACCCTTACAAAGTGTTGTCACTGGAAAGAAGATTAAATTGTGGAGTAAACTCTTCAAAATGACAATTCTATCTGTATGGTTTAAAGACCCAGTTTTATCGATTCAATCCTCGATACCTGACTAAGGCATTTTACAAGCCCGTAATACATATAAGTGAGCACATACCAGACTATATGTACTATAGGTATATATAGTATAATTTATTACTCATGTCCTGAATTATTACATGTTCTGATATACATGTTCTGATTATTGCAGGGTGATGTCCCGGGATCTAACGCAGAGCGAGCGAGTGACGCCGCGGCACTTACTAGTCAAATATTGATGACGTCGCCTGGAAGAGATAGTCTTCGAGTAAGTATAATAAGAATATTGGACATGTAGGTATTATTTTAAAGTTTCAAATCGAGTTTGCCTTGCGATTAAAGCACCAGTCTCTCAAGTATAAGTCTGCGGGTTCGACTCCCGGTTAGATAAGTACCAATGTAATTTTTATAACTTATAGTGGTGATTAAAGCTCATTTTCTCGTCTGTGCTTTATTTTTAACCGACTTAAAAAAAAAGGTTCTTCTTATTTACAGGTTATCTACGAGCACCTAGCATTACATTCTGAGTGGATATACAAAGAACTTGGTATACAGGAGCCGTGTGATATCAACATACCGCTGAACAAGACTCCGCTATTGTACACCATGTTCCATATTGGGAAACAGCCTTTTGATCAGGTGGGTCATAATTCAAGGATAATTATAGATTCTAATACAAGTCGGCCCTATGATTTTCTGCAGTAGTTTTGCCGTAAAGTATGGCTTTTTTATTACCTCTTGCAATCGGCTCCTTAAGCCCTTAGCGAGTTTGCTGTTATGTATTTTTTTTTTAAAGAATGACTATCTAAAATCTAAAGCCATTGTTATGTATCATCGTTCGATTGTTATAATAGTACTGTTTTGAGAATGTGCCCATTTTATAAGTACCAGAACGAGAAATAAATAATATCAGAACACCTTTCAAATCGTTCGGTAAGCACCAAAGTAAGCTCTTAAATATTTAACTGGAGTGTGATTATCTTCTTTATAATTCTTTATAATTCTTCTTTACTTTTATTTATTCTAAAGCTCATTAAAGTTATCCCCCTTTCTTCTCAGTACCTCCGTGGAGAATGGCCGATACCCTGGAGCAAGTTAGTCGCGGTAGCCAAAGCCTGGTCAGGTTTGGAAGGTGTCCGCGTTCACATCAACAGACGGACAGACGTACGCAATATGAAGGCTCAGGGCAAGGGAAATAAACAGCTCATGCAGCTATGTGCTATGTTTAAGTCGAATAGTGAAGGGGTTCTGTAGTTCGGGAATGTTCGGGGACATTTGGAAAAGTCGGGGACATTTGGGAATGTTCGGGTGGGTTCGGAAATCTTCGGTGAGTTTCGGGAGCGAAAGTAGATAAATGAAAAGATACATTGCTCCTTCTGAGACTATCAGACTGCAAGTAGTGGATACAGCTGTGTAGGTATATTGACTTAATATGAAGGTTCAGTGCAAAGAAAATAAACAGCTCATGCAGTTATGTGCTATGTTCAAGTCGAAAAGTGAAGGGGTTGAATAATAGGAAATGTTCGGGGACATTCGGGAATGTTCGGGTGTGTTCGGAAGTTTTCGGTTAGTTTCGGGTGATTATGAAGGAGAATAAAACTACACATTGTTTCTTCTAGAGTTATTGAGATTTGAGAAGTTTATGCAGTTGTGATGTTTGCAATATGAAGGCTCAGGGCAAGGGAAATAAACAGCTGATGCAGTTATGTGCTATGTTCAAGTCGAATAGTGAAGGGGTTTTGTGGTTTGGAAAAGTTCGGGGATGTTCGGGTGATTATGAAGATGAATGAAGACACATTGTTTCTTTTGGTACTTTTAGGTTGTAGGTAAGTGGTTGATGGAGCAGTGTATGTTCGCAATATGAAGGCTCAGGGCAAGAGAAATAAACAGTTGATGTAACTATGTGCTATGTTCAAGTCGAATAGCGAATTCTGTAGTTCGTGGACATTCGGAAATTTTCGGGGGTGTTCGGCAGTCTTCGGAGCGTTTTGGGGGTTTATGAAGATGAATGAAGATATATTATTTCTTCTGGAGCTGATGTATTGAATGAGCACAAGTCTAATGATACTATTATGTGATATGTTGAAGTTGAATAATCGGTGAACTTCGTTTGTTGTTGAATATAATAAAATAATGATCATGGTGTAAAGACGGACATTTAATTTTTGTTATATCCAAAAATACTAATAAACAGTAGGTAAAACGTAGGGAAAATGACTAATTAAATATGAAAACAAAACATAAAAATAGTTAAATCTCCACAATTTCAGGTGCTTATAACAGTGTACGCTTTTAATTGAAATGTATATTCAGTATCTGTTAACTTATAAAATATATTAAATTAGCATCTATAAAAAAAAAACATGTTTCTTATTTTGTCGCCCTCACGAAAATCCACTAACCAAAATGCATGCAAAAGCAAACTCAGTAAACGCGTAAGACAAAACACTGGCAGAAAATATATTTCGACAGCATCAATCTCCAAAGAAAACAAGCCGTAAAATCTTCAACAATCATATCAACCCTTCAATATGCTTCCAATATCTATAAAACGTCAACACTGACAACTAGACGCTCCATATAAAATACAATACATCGCATAAATATTCACAAGTTGCCCCATGAATTGTGAATCAAACGCAGCATTTTTCTCACAACTCAAAACTGAAGTTCACTCTCCAAGTGTCATAAGTTCCGTAAATTCTTGCAACTTAGTCTATAGACAGTGACATTTTAGTAAGTTTAAACACAGTAGATTCTATTACAAGTTGGTTGGTAATAAGTTTCCGAAGTGTCGGGTGGCAAGAAAGATCGTAATTTTGTTCCGATATCTGATATTTTAAAGGCGGAACGACCGGAGTTGCTTTTTGTGAAGTTTTCTTCTGCGTCGTCCGTGTTTTGTTATTGGAAAGTTTAGAACTTGCTGTATTTCTCCCTTGAGTGTCTGACCATCTGACATTAGGGAATATCATTTTAAGGGGTATCGCTCCTGCCCCTTTCAGAAAGGTTTTTGTATTTTTATATCGCGCTATATGTAGGTATAATCTAATCTATATATATGTTACAGCCATAGTGATTAAATATATATTATACATAATCACTGGTCATTATATATATTACTTTATCCAAATTGAGTAGATATTATAAATAATAGCTAGATAATATGTATAATATGCAGACTTATTACTTTGGCTGTAACATATATAAAAGAAAGTCGTGTTAGTTACTTCGCTTATAACTCAAGAACGGCTGAACCGATTTAGCTGAAAATTGGCAGGGAGATAGTTTAGAGCCAGGAGAAGGACATAGGATAGTTTTAATTACAAAAAATAAAAATAAAAAATACAATTTATTCCGGGCATATAGCGCCATCTATTGTTCAAACCAAAAATCTGCCGGATGCAACTAATCCACGCGAACGAAGTCGCGGGCAAAAGCTAGTATGAAATATTTTTTTATGGATATGTTATTTCTATTAGCTGTTAAGGACATCAGTCTACAATAATTAAGCAACTTAAACTACTCGTGGTTTAAACTATATCGAGATTCGAGAGATACAAAAAGTCAATTGAACTAGAAATTAATTTAGCTAAGTTTTAGGAAACCTACTGATACTAATTGACCAACCAAGGTTTTGACACCAAAATCATCTTAAAACAAAACTAATCAAAACACATTTCTAAATCCAAAACGCAAATCCAAGTGGTTTATAAGCCACGAAAACGGTGTATCGGAAACCGATGCAAATAACTTGACTGGGATCGAAGCCCAAATCTTTAGCGGCAAACACTGTCGTTGTGTTGCTACACGCTATGGTCTATGCTCGACATGTTAGATGTAAATTGAGAACGAGTAACTACGTTACTAAGGTTGGAAAAGTCGAAAGGAGTTTGGTACCTAAATGAGTGATCGTAAAGTGAGATAAGGTCTTTCAAAAGTGTTGTTATAAAATGTATGCGGGTGTACGATTGTTTGAGTAAGGGTCTATTCTGTGTGTGTCAATCTCGAAATTACTCAAGCTTCTGTTTCTCTAGATTCTTAAAAATAATTTAGAAGTAGACATATTATATATTTGCATACCTATATTTGCAAGATTGAGAGCCACGTCCTGTCATGTTCAAATATGATTCAGTGTTAGTCAAGTGAAGATTGTGTTTAGATGAATTATGGGCTACAGAATTTAACGATGAAAATATATTATATACCTATCAGGACAAATATGTGAGTTCGAAGTGACTTTCAAGCTCACAGTAGGGGTGGGATAACCTAAGTTGTCCCGGAATTGTTTATTCAAAGCGCACCGCGGACGTGATGCGATTGTTACGTTCCGGGACGATTCCAATCAAATTTTGATTTATACCTTTTGTTCCAGTTTACATTTTCGGTAATGTCCGACTGAATTTGTTGGGTTTTGACGTGAGATCAAATTCTTGAAGAGGGACTTGAATTGACGTAGATCGAAACGTGTTTACGGATGCAATAGATGAGTTTGTTTTTCACTGTTTTCTTATGACTGTTCTTACTTTACCGAGTTGTCTTACTTCCTATTCCTCTGCGTATATTTATATAGGCATATATGTATGTCCTTTTACATAATCCTGTTTATAACATACTAGCTTCTGCCAGCGGTTTCACCCGCATCCCGTGGGAACCTCTGCACGAACCTGGATAAAAAGTAGCCTATAGCCTTCCTCGATAAATGGGCTATCTAACACCGAAAGAATTGTTCAAATCGGACCAGTAGTTCCTGAGATTAGCGCGTTCAAACAAACAAACAAACAAACTCTTCAGCTTTATAATATTAGTATAGACTAATAACTATTTTAAAGAATTAGAGAAGTTTCCTTAGTGATTATTGTTCTTTACCAAATATTTTACAGTGCCAATATTAACTGCTTTAATTACCTACTTTTTCGGTGACCTGTCAACTTGCCGATTGCGGTTTAATCGCAGTTAGTAGCGTAATTTATTCACGATGTGTCCACTATCGTAATGAGGAGATCAGTAGGATAGGTAATACGGTAATTTATTACTGCATAATTCATCATCATGAAATCATTGGCGCCAAACTCCCGCTGATGTATTAAATGATAGGAAATTGCTTGATGGAATATTGTCATGAAAATTAATTTTACCATGAGGTATTTATATGTGACGTGGCTTTGAGTAACAATCGCTAAATAGCTGTGATAATACTTACTCAAACTAGTATTTAAACTTACCAAGCTACCCAAATTTCAACGTTTTTTGAATGTGAAAGTAAAACGGTTTTAGTCCTTCTAAAGTGTAGGTATCGCTATTTGTCTAATGAATGCATTTTTTTTTTATTATTTAACTGACTTTCAAAAGTTCTTCATTTTTGATTCAAATAACGATTCCTAACACCACCACTTCTGATAATCCCAACCGTATATAAATCGCATTACACATGCAACCAGACGCTGCACCTTATTACTAATCATATGATATCCGAAGCACATAAACAATAGGTCCAATTTCCTATAGAGACCTCACAATCTTCGGAAACTAGTGACGAAGTTGTGGGAGTAAGCATAAATTGTGTCTCCAGCCAATAGTTTGGAAACTAAATGTCCGCTTTTGTGAGCTATCTAGTAGCTTTGGGCGCAGTTGGCTTGGCTTGTATTTGCTAAGTAAATTGAGACTGGGTTGGCGCTTGCTCTTTACTTGTTAGCTGTAATAGAGGAAGACTTGACGAATTTTGTTTTGGAAAGAGGTCATAAGGGTCATAACTGAACGTTTTTGTCGTCATAGAGTATCACCGACCAATAATCTCATTAATTGCCACAGTAATTTTCGATATAAAGGAAGCCGTAAAAATTAGAACACAATGAGATAAGTAAGAGCTGCTTATTACAATGTACCCCTTTATGAACACAACCTTTTCTCAACAGAATTCGGATTGTTATTTTTCTCAATTCAAACAAGATCCTCCAACAATATCAATGAACTGATTAAAATTATCAAAAGAAGGGATTAAATAAACATGAGCAAAGAAAGACTGAAACTAATTTCAATAAAACTTTTTTTGCTCGTGTTCTGTTAATTAAAATGCTCTCAGATCAAGCAAGCTCTGACTTGAATCGATATAAAGGAACATTGTCTTCCAAAGATTCATTGTCTCTTCTTCCAATACCTAGGGTTCTGTTTAGCTAGAAGATTGTACTGATGTTTGCTTTAGAGACTTCTACAAGCTGTTGATTTGCATCCGTGCCATAGTCAAGGACGTAATTATACTAATGATTCTCAATCCAAATCAACAAAAACATTGGTACAAAAATTTTTGATTTTATTTTTTTTTCGGAAATCCGTCAATGTCATCTAGCCGTATTTAAACTTGGCGCGTGTGTTACTGGCCTTAAAACCGTGCTGCGCCCTCACACAAACGCAAACACAAAGCATACGCAACGCTTATTTATAAATTTCATTCATAAAATTGGATTACTTCTGAAATACTATGACATTACAATGATAAAAAAAGCAGTGCATATTAGCTATTTCCCGTCTACTGTAATTCCAATCGATTATTTACGTATTTTATGTCCTCCTCCTGAAGTATGGCACAAATGCAAATCAACACCTTGTATTTTAATGTAAGAACGAAATTAATGGTTTATACTGACTCCAATTGGAAAGGGTTGTGTAGTCTGTACGAATTGTACCCTCCATTATTTCGGAAGAAATGTCGCGATTTGATATCGTTCGTTGTTATTTTATTCGATCCTCGTCTTACAATATGCTTTTATGTAACACTATCTTGAAATAAAACCTTTCTATGCCTAACAAGGTTTTCCTGATAAAGCTATGATCGGCAATGTAACTATGTAGGTGGGTATACTTACATGGGTTTGAAATCAATACCTTCATGATTGACTAACCAAAGTTACCACGGAACTAACCAATGTTCTGTGATGTTCTAGCATCAGGTATCGGTTTCGGGGTTGTAACTACCCTTGTTTAATTAATTGCTATCGATTTTGTACTACTCGGCAGGATATTGAAGGTATCCTGTAGGTACTCTTCCATATCAGATGCCTATTGACAAATCTACATCGCAGTTTTGTCTCGGAAATCTATTATCTATATCTATATATATCTATATATATAAAAGAAAGTCGTGTTAGTTACTCCACTTATAACTCAAGAACGGCTGAACCGATTTAGCTGAAAATTGGCAGGGAGGTAGTTTAGAGCCGGGAGAAGGACATAGGATAGTTTTTGTCACCATCCGGCTACGGGAAACAGTCATATCGGGACGCGGGTGAAACCGCGGGCGGAAAGCTAGTTGATAATAAAACACGATAGAATTTTGCAACCCAATTGATATATTTTTTGAAGGTTTTTTATTTCGCCAGCAGTTATTTTTCCACACTTTTCCCACCTGGATAAAAAGCCTTCCTCAAAAATGAGCTATTTAACGCTGAAAGAATTTTTCAAATCGGACCGGTATGCGGTAGATTGAATTTTCGATTTTTCTTTTAAATATATAGGTATAGATTTAAATTAGTTAGTTTCGTAAATAATTTAAATTCTAACAAAATCAACCGTTATCTCAAGGCTGTTCATCCAAAATTGACCTTTTAAACCTTCGAAAACAAAACAAAACCGCTATCCTTTCCCATACTGAGTGGTTCCAACTCAACTGCGTCAAAGTGCTTTCCAACTAAGCCTGGACTTGTTATAAAGTGCTTTGTACTACATACCAGCTGACTCTGTTACTAAGTACAGATTGTGCTAACTTTATGGGAGGCTAATGAATGTTGTAATTATGTGCGAACTTGATTTATGGGTTAGGGGAGCTCATTATTATTGTATGTCGATGTATCGGCATAATATTGACGTATAGAGGTACTGGTTGGTGTTGACTTGCACAAATAATAGCCATTTATTTCATTTGGTATCAAAGAAGAAGATATTTTAATCAAGCGATGGGGTGATTAATGCTCAATCCTTCTCCGTGTGAGAGGAGGCCTGTGCCCAGTGGGACGATAAAAAGGCTGTAACAACAACAACAACATGGGGTAATTTTAGATAGATCCCTTATGATTTGATTTGCCAAATTGTAGTACGAAGTACCTATTAAAAAAATAAAAAGGGTTTATTCTGCTACTACTTTCCTGTCTGCTTATTCTATATCTATAGACACCTCAATCAAAATAAAATATTTAAAATGATGTAACAGAAAAGTTAAACGGACGTTTGACACAAGCTTAAGAAAATTTTGAATAAATTTTTAAATATGTATCAAACGTTTTTATTACACCACAACAATCTCCCAAATTATACTAAGATCAACCCGCCATATCACACTACATATAAAAGCAGAATCGCAAAGCGTTATTCAAATTAAGGGGTAGCTCATAGGATTATTTTCGGCCAGCACCATACGTGTTCCCTCATATGTGTATGAGTATTAGCAATAAAATAATACCAGAGATATTTGGGACCCTCTTATGTTCTCGTTATGTGATTGGGGATGTAATCTTACATAGTGATGAACTTGTGAGGAGTGCTGAGGAATTTATTTAGCTGGAATGTTGTGGAGAGATATCTAATTCTGGTTTGAACGTGATATTGTCTTGTCTACACAGTCTTTGATACCTACCTATTTGATTTTACATAGGGAACCAGTTTCGTAATAAAAATGTAAGTCGGTAGGAATTAGCTTATCCTTCACGAAATTATCAATCAGGAAACGGATCAAAGATGAAATTTGTCGTTTCCAAAACCTAAATTGATCACAGCATGCATGACTTGTGATTGATTTTGTACAGATCTTTTACTTACATAATGTATTTGCACTTATGCAGTGTGAACGTCTGTTTCACACCAAAAAGTACTTTAGAGGCTGCTTCATGTTTATGTGTATGAAGTATGTCAATCTTTAAACATTGCGGAGTTTAGACTGAAGATACAGACGTAGAAAATAATGAACACAACAAGATTATTAATACCCGCCAACAATACTCGTCCACACTCAAAGGGCGACCTTTCACCAAGTCCTGACAATGGCGACAAAAGTTACAAAAGTCATTGCAATCTGCAAGCGGACGGTTCATATTGCACCGCATACAACAATGCCGGAGCAAGTTTTACAATTTGTGGTCGGGACGTAAGAAAATCGATGAAGGGGAACTTCCCAACTATCGGGGACACAATTTATTGGTGAGAACAACTTGGACAATGGCTTAGTTATACCGTGTCGATCTTGATTCGAGTGTTTTCAAGGATCTCTGAAGTTTTAACTTCGTATTTCATTGCTTATTGGCCACTCGATGATATCTTTAGAAGAGTTCGTAAATGAAAATTGGAGTAAAAGATGTTGGAGTTTTGATTTTTCATTAGTCGGAATTGGTAACTTGATAGTTCGCGGATTTTACTGTGGAAGTCCTTGTTTATTTTCTGTTGAATGAGCCCTTTTAATTTATTGAAGTTCTTTGAGAATATTGCCACTTATTGTTACAATTGAAACATTTATTAAAATTACAAATGGAATATTATTTCTTCGCAGGTATTGAAACTGCGTTTTCAAATGTTGTGGTAAAGGTACTGTATAGCTGATGAATAATTGTTTATTCTGGAACAGTGAAAACTAGATTTCGAGGAAATTCAACGTGAACACACAAAATGGCTGGTACCAGTAGCCAGTAGCCGTTAACTAAAGCTCAATTTTAGTTTTGGACCAGTGCTAGATATTTACTTATCAGAAGATAGTCTACAGTGCCCGAATTTTATGTTTTCATTCCTTTCATAAAACGCCTTGATATTATATAACATAATATCCTTAAACTCCGTAGTATTATCAACGCAAAAATCAAACCTGATACCTTCAATATATAAAACTTATTACGTAGTAAACAAGTATTTTCTAGTATTCAGCGCATCCCGTGGAAGCCAGCACCTAAAATATTATCGTTTCACGGTTGGCTGATCTCAAAACCAATACACAACACAATCTTTTTTTATAGTCTACTGAGCGTTAGTAAAATTCCATGCAAAACTAACGGGTGGTTCACCTGTGTAGATATCAACTTTGGTGTCATGTTACGGTGGGTAGAACGAAAAAGATTTAAAAAAAGAACGTGTTTGGTTGGTGTTTGAGTTTAGCGTCCAGCCAGGAACGCGTCGATAAGATGTCTTGCTAGAAACAGGCTTTGAGATGAAAAGGATTAATTGCTAGGTACTTACTGGATGCCTGGAACAAGGAGATCACCACAACATATCACTTTTTCGTCGTAATTCACGGTTTTACTTAGTTTGTTTACCGCGCGCGCTGTTATCGATGCCGGTCGGCCATTGCTTAGATTCGAACTGAAGTTGCTTGCGTGAGGGCGAGAGGTGGCGCTTGAGATCCGCAGTTTTGATGGCATAAGGTGTTTCTTTAATTTCCGAACGCATCTTTTCTTACATATCATTCTTTTTGCGACAGTATAACTTGGCTATCCTTCTCATTCCCTCCTCACCCACTTAAATATGTCAGAAAGAGAAGGAAGACTGGCCGCGCGCACCAATCAACGACGCGCCTACAGAGAGACCGCAGCCGAAACTCTTCCGCCGCTAGACTCCGATTTGTCGAATTTTGAACACCGCTACTCAATTTTTATGTGAATATAGCTAATCAATCGCACCGCTCACTCATTAAAACCGTATAAATCAGTATTTTTGTGTAAAACTACACAAGAACTAACCGTGAGTGTACCTAACCTACACGTAGGGGAAACAGCATCGCAGGCCTGCATCAACGTGCGCCACCATCATCCAGCACATGTAAGTCCCTTTTCCTTCACCAACTATCTAGCTTCACTTATACTGTGTCTCGGTTCGCCTGTTCTGTTACAGCCTTTTTATCGTCCCACTACTGGGCACAGGCCTCCTCTCACACGGAGAAGGATTGAGCATTAATCACCACGCTTGCTCAATGCGGGTTGGTGATTTCAGACTATATACAACATGTAACGTAATTAACGCACACCCTCAAACACCCTAATTAGAATATTATGTTATAATCATAATACATACACTGAATTTTTAATTTAACATGTACATGCATTGTTATTTACTAAATTAGTTAAACCAATTCTTGGAGAACTTTTTGGTCATACTACTACGCACGCAAATATCGCGCCGCGCGCCGCTCGACTCGACACAAAACAACGAAACTACGGAAAAAGCCGACAATACACGAAGGCTTATTACTTTGAGTTACGGTCTATTTGAATTTGTTTTGACTGTACAGGGTTAATATGACAATAATTTCCGTAGTTTTAATTATTTTTGCGATAAAAAATTACCTATATTAAAAATGATATAAATCGATTCAGTAAACGATTCTGAACAAACTAATTTCAGGATGTGCGTTAATTAAGTTACATGTTGTATATAGTCCAGGTTTCCTCAAGATGTTTTCCTTCACCTTTTTATCAGCCATTGGTGTCTAAGACTGCTTAGAAAGTACATACATACTTAGAAAAGTTGCATTGGTACTTGCCTGACCTGGAATCGAACCCACACCCTCATATTCGAAAGGTTGGTTCTTTACCCACTAGGCCTCCACGACTATTCACTGACCAATTTGTTTTCCCGCACCCGCTACAGTCCTTCGGTATAACCAACCACCGCACCACCAATATCTGTGCACCGAATGTCGTTTCCGTCAGTTCAGTAGGTACCTAAGTTATGACGCAAAAGCTGGTCATATGTATACGTTCACATTTATGATGGCAGTGATACGACAATACCCTGAACATTGAAAGCATCTTCACAAATAACGCACACAAAAAAGCAAGATATTACCCTCCAAGATGCCAGCAAGAAACAATTGAGAAAACGAGCGCAAAGTTTTGATTTATGCGCACATTCCGAGTAAGAGGTAACTGGCTTAAGATTAACGGTATTACATACGTTGTTCTCCAGAAATGGCTGTTTAACTGCTTACTATACTTCATTTTGTATCGTGTTCCATAAAACGTACAGTTAGGAACTATGTAATATGTATAGAATCCTTTTAAATGTTTATAACATGCGAAAGTTAGTCTGTCTGTCTGTAGCGCTTGCACGCCAAAACTAGTGAACCTGTTTGTATGAGGTAAGTACACGGATAGTATATGCCTAAGAAAGGACACAGGCTACTTTTTATTCGGGTGTGGGAAGTAGTTCCCTCGTTACGTGGGTGGAACCGATGACTGATATTATAAAATAAATAAAATAAATAACATTTATTTCAAGTAACTTTGACTCAAACATAATATACAAAAAATACCAAAAAACACAAAAAACACAAAAAATTGTTAGTAACACTTACACCTATGTTAGTAGTTAAATTTTGGGCTTAGATCTATGTATGCCATAACAGCCCGTGAGAAATGGCACAGCAGCGACCCAAATACACACAGTCAAGCCTGCTTGCTATCATGCTTAGAATACTGTTGGAGCTGGCCCGCACTCTGTTCACCAGGGATGCGCACCTCTTACGCATTGTTGCATAAAAACAATCTATTTGTGCATCTGCAAACATCCCCGATGCGCTACAAAAGCGTGGCAGCCCCACCAGTACTCTAAACGCATTATTATACTGAATGCGGAGAGCGTTGTATGTTCTTTGCGTATATCCTGCCCACAGGCTACATGTGTAGAAGTTGGTACAGTAAGCTCTAAAGAGAGTGAGCTTGACTTTAAGTGAGCACCGTGCAAACCTGCGAGCTATCATGTTTGCTCGAACTGACAACGCTCTCCGCTCTCGCTCAATGTCTTCATCGTCCTTGAGACCAGGCGTTAACACATGACCAAGATATTTAAATTTGTACACTCTTCTCAATGCTGTTCCGTTGAGTATTACAGGTGGTAAAATATCATGTGTCCTACCCCTAGTCTCAAAAACCATGATCTCAGACTTTTTGCAGTTATACACCAACCCATGGGTTTTGGCGTACTCCTCACACAAAGACACGAGTTTTCTCAGGCCACAGATTGACGCACTCAACAGAACCATGTCATCTGCGTAACTGATATTATTAACACAAACCCCGTCTATGAAACAACCGACCCTGGTCCCGCTGAGCTCGCCAATCAGCTCGTTCACATACAGGTTGAAGAGCGTAGGCGAACTCAACCCTCCTTGTCTCACCCCGCACTCCAACCTATACGGAAGAGATAAAGCCCCAGCCCATCGAACATTGTTGATCTGGTTCCCATACCAATACTTGAAGATGTTAATTATTTCAGTGGGCATTTTGATATTTTTCAACTTTTTCCACAAGTAGTCGTAGGAAACCAAATCAAATGCCCTGGATAGGTCGAGAAAACATGCGTAAACAGATGTCCCGCGCTGCGTGTAGTATTTTACAGCATGCTTAAGACCCAAAATTGCACTCTCTGTGGACAATCCTGCACGAAATCCGAATTGATTGTCATACAGACATAAATATTTATTTAACTGGGTATTAAGCATGCTGTCCAATACCTTCGAGATTACAGTGGCTAAGGATGATGGATTATGAATGCAAAAGTGAGTGCTTTCACGCTTAAACAGCAGAACTGAGTGCCTAGTGCGAGTTTTGCAAGTTATTTTTTTCGATGCGAAGATTATTATACCATTGAATCACGTAGCACTTATCTTAGAATTGTGTATTTAATAAAGACTGTCATCAGTACTTGGTCGTATTACACTTGAGCTCACTTTTGCGAGTGTAATCATTATTAACCGGCAAAATGAAAGAAGAAGTAATACCTAAATCATGTGACGTAGCATGAATTCTTGATGTCCTGAAGTCCTACATTCTTGTCTCGATTTCTCTGAGTCTTCATCATCAGATCCTGACATAGTGGCAATGGGACCACCTGGCGAGAAAACAGATGTAGATTGCGAAGAAATACTACCAGTTACGTTACTTTTGGTAAAACAATTTAGATGTACACTTTACTTTCTCGTTTTTATTTGAAAACTTTAGAGGAGGTAGTGAGTGCAATATTTTTAATTTTTAACGACTACGAGTGACGGGCATTGTTCGAGAAACTTGCAATGGTCGTATGTGAAGCGCGTTTCAGTTTTTAGGGTTCCGTACCCAAAGGGTAAAACGGGACCCTATTGCTTTCGCTCCTCTGTCCGTCCGTCCGTCCGTCTGTCACCTGGCTGTATCTCATGAACCGTGATAGTTAGAGTTGAAATTTTCACAGATGATGTATTTCTGTTGCCGCTATAACAACAAATACTGAAAACTAAAATAAAATGAATATTTTGGGGGGCTTCCATACAATAAACGTGATTTTTTTGTCCGTTTTATAAATCGGTACGGAACCCTTCGTGCGCAATTCTGACTCGCACTTAGACGGTTTTTTTTTAGTCCGATTCGCTTCTGTCACTTCGCGTTAGTTTAAAATTTTTGCAACTTTTCCCATCTCTTTTTGTTGTACTGGTATGTAAATCGGAGTGTGGAACATGTTTTTTTTATTGTGAATGTTTGTGACTTGTTATAGTTGGTGCTTGGTTTTTGTAAGTAGGTTTATTGATGTGGCTCGCAACTTGTGTAATGTTATGAATGTAACTGGTAATACTCACTAGCTCAATTAGATTTGTGCCTTTTTAGACTAATTGTCAATTTCTGCCTAATTCTATTCTTTTCTGCTGTTTCACCCGCATCCTCCAAGAACTACTTCCAGAAAAAAGGCCCAGATTATCTATGCATCTATTTTTTTTTTATTAGCCTGTGTTGTCCCACTGCTGGGCAAAGGCCTCCCCCATAGCCTTCCATTTCCCTATCTTTCCATCGTTCCCTATCGGTATGCCTCTATTTAAATCGGTTAAATAGTTTTGGCGTGAAACTTGGACAGACAGAGTTAATTTCGCTTTTAAGTATAAATAAGGATAAACTGAGTTAAACAACAAAACAGGACTTACACACACCCATAAACACATTTATATCCAAACATTGTTTTCCGTTCACTCCAGTAACAAAATAACCTCTGATCCTTTTACCCAATTTCCATTTAGTAAAAAGGCCGTATATAGCCTTACTCTACTCCTCCTACTTATAAAGATGGACATCTACCAAGTACACCTCATATCGAACGTTTGGCAAACAGCCCAGCTTCTTTGAGCCATGTAGTTTATTCGCCCATAGATCGTGGAACAAGAGGTAATTATAATAGGGTTATTACATGGAAAGCGATCGGGGGTATCATGTCTAAGGAATTGGTTTTTAAAATTGGACAGTATGCCTTAGTTTTCATGACTTCCTACGTTGGGATTGGGTAACTTGCACCTATGTTATATGGAACGACTGCCTCTCCTGATCTCCATAACCTAGTTACGAGGTTCACACGATACTCCTTGTTTAGACTGCCTGTCAGACTTCCTAGGAGAAATGTACCTTCTGCAGTGATCAAATATAGTTAAGTGAGATGATAAATACCTAATTTGTGAAATACATCACGTTTGAAAAGTGCTGATTTTCAGACTACTTTGAATAAACGATTTTTGATTTTGATTCGTTCTATTGGATAATTGACATTGTCTTTATACAGTGAATCCTGTTTTATTTACAGAAGTCTGCATTCTAGGAGAAAATATAGTGAATAAAATACAAGAACATCTTCTAACGGCACCCACAAACTTTTCAGCACATTTTTAAGGATTAAAACTACAGCGTAGCTCTCTCGATAATACCTTCATTTATATACTTAGTCTGCTCTGAATCTCTGCCACGGAAAATCGAATAGCGACTTCAGTATTACTAATTTGATTCTAGTAATGTAGTTGTACAAACTTCGTTATGGGCAGAGGTTGTGGAAATTGGAACGCGAGCTCGAGTATACAGGTTGAATATCTGGCAGTTTTTAATTACGTAGGTTTATCTGGTATCTATGACTTAAAGTTTAAAGTATGAGCATGAATGTGGATGGAAATAGTGGAAGGTGACGACCAAAGAAACAATGGATGGATTGTGTGAAACTTTACATAGCTTGAAAGAGCGATACTTGTGCGATGACGGCAGATAGAAGAGTATGGAAGAAGAAAACATGCTGCGCCGACCCCAAATAAATTGGGATAAGGGCAGGAGGAGGATGACTTAAAGTTTACGTGACGATTTAATATGTGTCAGAACAGGTCTATTTTACCGCAGGTTGAAAACGATAATGATGACTTATGTATAGAGGACTTTCCTACTTAGAACATAACACCATGCAATATTTAAAATGAAATTATTTCTACAATACAACTCAAACGTCATCATCATCATTGGCCACAGAGCATCTTGGTCAGATGATTGTGGCAGTGCTTGTCTAAGCGGTTATTAGTGCCGCAAGCACTTTCTTTTATGGCTAAATAAGCCAATAGCTGCACGACACTTCTTGCCGCATTTGTCGCAGGTGAAGCGCGGGTCATCCACGGGTACAGCGTTCATGATGCGAAGCCTTTTCTGCTTAATGTCGTGGAGCCAGGCTTCGTCATATATTGCAGTCCCGGTGCGCAGGTCGCGTCTCCATAAGAGCCTTTCATTGGCGCGTGCTTCCCAAGAATTAGCGTTGATGTTGAAGCTGTCCATGTCACGTTTGCAACAATCCTTGAAACGTAAGTTTGGGCGACCCACTCGTCTATCTTTCGGTGTCCATACGATGAACGTGTCCCAGCCAGCGAAGTCTTCTCTGTTTCAGAATTGCTAGGATGCTGTTGCAGTTGGTCTTGCTTAAGACAGCGTATGGACAAATAATTTCATGCAATATATCGACTTTTAATTTCTAAGCTTGGCATTCATCCAATTAATAATGAAAGGCGTCGCCGAATAATTTTGCATAATTTGAAGTCCCAGAAGGGTAAACAATAATAATGTCTGAGACTAAACGTACGTACTAAATTGCGGTCTAGTGATATACATACGCCGATTTACCTAAAATTACCTCAGATAGTTATCAATGTAGCGTAGACGCAGGTACACTAACTGCAACTGTTCTGACTTTAGGTTTTTTTTTACAAGCTTTTATTTAACTTGCAACGTATGTATGTATGTATGTATGTATGTATGTAACTATGTGTGTTCGGGTGGAATTTTACAACTCAATTTTAAGGCACTTGCCCTCAACCGATTGAGCTGAAATTTTGCATACATGTTTAGTTTGGATGACAATGCATGTTAAGCTATGTGACGTCATCCTAAATCCAACATGGCTAAATATACAAGATGGCGGACTAGTTATTTTTAAGGTACCTATACAATATGGGTATCAAATGAAAGGGATTGACAAGTAGAACACATTGCACTTTACGAAATAAAAATCCAAGATGGCCGCCGCTACAAAATGGTGAATAACCTATTTTTTTCAATCCCATCCATATGGGTATCCAATGACAGGGCTTGACAAGTAGAATAAAGTGCATTTTACCAAATCAAAATCTAAGATGACCGCAGCTACAGAATTTAGACTTAGGAACTTACCAGGTGAAAACTAAAAAGTACCTATAAAATTAATTGAGGTAAAAAAATCTATAAAAACAAGCTTTTATAAAAAATAAACTTTTACTGTAACTCTACTGTCAACTTTTCGAATTTCGAAAAGTTGACAGTAGTTTCGAAAAACGACATTTCAAATTTAACATATTTTACTAAGAAAGTAAATACGAGTACTTAAATCTCGCGACAAGCTTTTAAAACATATAAATTGTGTCAAATATGTTACATTTGAAATGTCGTTATAAGTTGACAGTAAAGTTACAGTAAAAGTTTATTTTTTTCTTTTTAGCGCATTTAAATAAAAGCTTGTTTTTATAGATTTTTTTACCTCAATTTATTTCACTAAGTATATGTGTAATTTTAGCATAAAATAATGAAAATAAATAGTCAACGACTGGCCGTGATTACTGTGCCCCAACCAGCTAGGTTCATCTTAGAAATTTATATCCAAGTCCTTTTACACAAAAATAAGTCTATCCACTCTAAGATGCAGGATTAATAACTTTTCAATCTCAAACCAACTCGCTCCTTTCAGTTTTCTCATTAGCTTCACCTTTTCAATTTTAAAAAGCAAGATAATTAAAGAGCAAATTGCTCCAACACTTTTACGGCAAAGGGAATGCAGGTACCTACCTACCAACTTCAGTGGAGTGGTATCAATAATGTTCTGGAAGCTTCGAGCACGTATACTCTCAGTAAGGAATAATACGTGACTGTATCACAAACGCTAAGAATTAATAGACTCTCGTTACAATTTTAGATAGAAGCCTGTCGTACAAGTGTTGGCAATGTCTTTTTGATGGAGACTGGAACAATTTTTGCTGTATTTTCGGTGGAATTTTGGTATTTTAATGTGTTTAGTTGAAGTTTTGTAGATTGGAGAATGACGTCTTATAAGTGGAGAGGAAAGGCGTCAGAGTGTTATCATCACGGTAAAGCAATTTTTTTTTAAATTGTAAAAGACCGCCATTTCACCAATCGGGTCTTTTAAACCTCTTTGCCCGTACATCTAAATGAAAACTAGAATAATAAGTTCTAAGCCAAAAACCGCAACATCAGCCCACGTTCTTAAACTGACGAATATTTCCCTCCTACCCAAAGGAATCCTCGTAAAGTCTCTTTGGACGCACAAGTTTCCAATAAAACACGATTTACGTAAAATAAGTCTTTACCTGTCTCATTTGTGCCACCCAAATTTAATATCACAAGAAATATAGTTGCAATATGAGTCAATACATGCAATCAGTGTCTTGTGTTGGAACCTTGCCAAAGTAAATGGGGCGGGCCTATGAAGTTAGTGAATTCATTGGCAGAGATACAAATCTCTGTGGCATGCTTCTTGGGCGTTTTTGTTAGAAATTGAGTCTTTCACCTGTTATCTTAAAAAATATATCTTCATTATTTTTCATCAGCTCATTGCCCGGCCACTGCTGAAAATAGATCCTTCGAATTAGGCAATTATTTCGGTCTTCGGCTGCCCTCTACAATCTATGGTTAAATTATGCGATGATGACCGATGTTCCGATATTATTTACTAACTTACCTAAAAGATATTTTTCGGCCCCCATGCTTAAACACTCATTAAATCCTCCTATCCTTAAATTAATAGGTATTATAAATGAGTTTTCATAACGAAATTAAATTCTATCATGATTGGAATAATAATCTATACTAATAATATAAAGCTGAAGAGTTTGTTTGTTTGTTTGTTTGAACGCGCTAATCTCAGGAACTACTGGTCCGATTTGAAAATTTCTTTCAGTGTTAGATAGCTCATTTATCGAGGAAGGCTATAGGCACAGTTTAAATATATGTAGAGCAGTTCGGAAACTACGAACAAACGTTCGAAACGGCTCACTCACACAAACATGGCACACTGACGAGGCTCCGGGGGGATCTCGCGGTGCTCTCAGTAACGCGTGTCAAGACGAGTGGTCGCGTTTAATTTTTTTTTTTCCGAAAATGCCGCGAGCGAACGATTTATTTATTGTTATACTGCTGCGGGTTGTTCGAAATAATTATATTTTAACTGTGATGCGGCGGTTATGAGGATATTTAAAGCCGATAGTGTAATAGTTGTAGAAAATGTAAATCAAAGATGGCGGTCGAAATACGTATAATTTTTTTCGTCATAGGACACCCATCACCCATTTTCAAGATATTCGAGGGTGCTAAAAACGATAGTGCAGTCAGAACGTAAATCCAAGATGGCGGCTGTAACAGGTATCATTTTTTTCGTCATGGGTGTCATTTTCATGGTATTTGAGGGTGCTAAAAACGATACTTCAGTCAAAACGTGAATCCAAGATGGCGGCTGCAACAGGCATCATTTTTTTCGTCATGGGTGTCATATTCATGGTATTTGAGGGTGCTAAAAACGATACTGCAGTCAAAACGTGAATCCAAGATGGCGGCTGCAACAGGCATCATTTTTTTCGTCATGGGTGTCATATTCATGGTATTTGAGGGTGCTAAAAACGATACTGCAGTCAAAACCTGAATCCAAGATGGCGGCTGCAACAGGTATCATTTTTTTCGTCATGGGTATTATTTTCCTGGTTTTTGAGGGTGCTTAAAACGATAGTGCAGTCAAAATTTAATAATAAATAAACAAAGAATTTCGAACGTGCCGTAGCAGACGAAAATATTTTTCTGTTAATATGTTGTAGCTATAAATGAACAATAGGTATTTTTTATGTAATGGGTTTTTAATTATTATACCTACTCCAGCTTTTTAGGTAGTTATCTAAAGACTTTTAATTTAAAAAACTCAGTTTATGAATAAAGAACAGCTAAAAATAAGTGTAAATACAATAACAACAATTACTTAATCAATTGGAAGATTATTTTAAGCAGTAGTTTATTTGTTTAATAATTATGTATTTGTGTAAAAAGTCCTTGAGCCTTGTCTGCGCGCCATAGCGCGCGAGGTGGTGCGGCGACAACCGCGCGCCCGCTCCAACTAACGCCCGAAACATTTTCGTCCAAACTCGGCTCGCTTACTCCCGCCAAAACTTGCAAAGGTTACGCCACCGTAATTATAAAAGTTACAGATCTAATATAGTAATAATTTAGTAATAACAAGTTGTTGTGTAAATATTATATGTTTTTCGTGTTCAAACTATCGTTTTTTGCTGAGATTAACCAAAGCCATGAAATTACCAATTTAAATTGTATTGTAAGCTAGTTAGGTAGTTAATTAAATTCGATGATTGATCACTACAGAACAAAAAAGTAAAAAAAAAACATCACCAATATCATTAAAAGTGACAACCCTATTGCTTCAACGGAGCGTAGGTAGTTATGTCCGCAAACAGGCTTAGTTTCCATACTGTCCATATCTTTACCGTGCTATAGGCTACTTTTTATCCCGGTACGGGAAGTAGTTCCCACGGGATGCGGGTGAAACCGCTGGCAGAAGTTAGTAAATAATAATCTCAGTAGTCTGATCAACACAAAATTCATAGAAACGTTTTGTATCGAATTTATCAAGGACAGGGAAAAGTTCGATATCGATAAAACAATATCTATCATTAAAACTATTTGGTTTAGAAACTATGATCATCTCGTTTTCGGAACTAGCATATCTAAAGTTTTTGGGCCAATATTTGCGGATGGAGCATTTTATCGAAAAAGTTTGTCGATTTTCACTTCCACTAGCTTCGATATTGATTTTTATCCGATACCGTGTAATATTTTCCTAGTTCATTTTGATACGAAAAGCAGAACGTAACCTATAGGTACCTACAAATATTAAAAAACCGGCCAAGTGCGAGTCGGAATCGCGCACGAAGGGTTCCGTACCATTGTTTAGAAAATGAGCAAAAAAAATCACGTTTGTTGTATGGGAGTCCCCCAAAACATTTATTTTATTCTAGTTTTCAGTATTTGTTGTTATAGCGGCAACAGAAATACATCATCTGTGAATTTCAACTCTCTAACTATTATGGTTCATGAGTTACAGCCTGGTGACAGACGGACGGACGGACGGACGGACGGACGGATGGATGGACAGAGGAGCGAAAACAATAGGATCCCGTTTTACTCGCTGGGTAAGGAACCCTAAAAAGTATGTCCCTTCTAAAATACAAGGTGTTGATTTGCATTTGTGCCATATTTCAGGAGGAGGTCATAAAATACGTAAATAATCGATTGGAATTACAGTAGACGGGAAATAGCTAATATGCACTGGTTTTTTTGTCATTGTAATGTCGTAGTATTTCAGAAGTAATCCAATTTTATGAATGAAAATTATAAATGATTGTTGCTTATGCTTTGTGTTTGCGTTTGTGTGAGGGCGCAGCAGAGTTTTAAGGCCAGTAACACACGCGCCAAGTTTAAATACGGCTAGATGACATTGACGGAATTCCGAAAAAAAAAAAATTACGTACCAATTTTTTTGTTGATTTGGGTCGAGAATCATTAGCATAATTACGTCCTTGAATATGGCACGGATGCAAATCAACAGCTTGTATATGAAAAAATGTACACGATTATTTTCTTATTTAAAAAAAAAATAACTCATAGGTACCCGATGACGGCACAAGGACACAAAAAATTATTTTCTAACGCCTATACCTACCACATATCACTTTACAGAACTTCATCATCCTACTGCTCTTACAGTACTTAAATAAGCACTAACAGTAGGTATACTGCCCATGTCATAAAATATAACTATTCTTGGTATTGGGTAAAAAATTTGCTCGACATAATTCTTGAAACTTATACTTTAACTTCAGTCGCTTATAACATATTAAAACATTAACTTTAGAATTCATAAGCCCTTTTAGCAAACTAGCCATTTTCCCGCCGTTTCACTCGCAACCCGTGGGTACTACTGCTCTGGATAGAGTAGCTTTTACTGAGAGAACTTTTCAAATCGGTTCAGTAATTTCGGAGCCTGTAGGGTACAAAGAAACAGATAAACTTCGAAACCGTCATCGCTAGAAAGGTTACTATCAAAACAGGAAATTCTAAGCAGGTTTCTAAGCAATACACATTATAGAAGCACATAGCTAGACACATTTCCCTATGAGGTTGGAACTCGGCTCAAGCTTGTAATCTAATGGATTACGTATGTACCGACAATGCTGACGGCACGTGTAGCCGGGCCGGACAACTACTATTGTATAGCGAAGACGGGCTTTTTGTTCGGTTTGTTTTAAAGGTACCTAGCTTATCTATACTAATAATCTATACTACCTCTAATATTATAAAGAGGAAAACTTTGTTTGTTTGTTTGTAATGGATAAACTCAAAAACTACTAGACCGATTTTAAATATTCTTTCACTATTAGAAAGATTATCTGCGAGTAACATAGGCTATAGGTATTTTATTCCGGTGCGGGCAGTAGCTCCCACGGGACGCGGGTGAAACCGCGGGAAAACGGCTAGTATTGTAATAAAGAGGAAAAAATTGTATTGTTTGTTTGTAATGGGTAAACTCAAAAACTTACTAATTCTTTCACCGTTCGAAAGCTACACTCTTCCCGAGTAACATAGGCTATATTTTATCCCGGTACGGGAAGTAGTGCCTCCTGGATGCGAGTGAAACGGCAGTAAAACAGCTAGTTGTAAAAAGCTAATTATTGTCCAATGTAAAAACCAAACAGACAGTATTACTTTCGCATTTATAATATTAGTTACAATGATTTGGGTTAGATTTTCAGTCCAAACAAATCATTACGTATAAGGATTATTCTGAAAGTTCGGATTTATATCCAGCTGTAGGCTATCCAATGGAATTCTAATTAGGTACATAGCTTAGGATAATGTGCGTATATTTAGCACTTCGCGGAAAACAGGCATTATATAAATTAATGTACCTACGTAGAACAGAAACACATTGTTTAATATGCTCTTCAATGCATGGATGCATTTCAATGCAGGCTCGGAATATTCAGTTTCTATTTTAGTTAATTAGATACCTGAAACGTATTTGAAATTAACTACAATCTAATTATGTCCACGGATTTTGTATGTTCGGTGTGACTGGACACCAATGTAAAGATTATGGAGATTTCAAGTACCGAATCTTTTGTGCAGTTGACAGCTGTTAATTTTCAAGGGAAAATGGCATTTTTTGTACTGACTGACTGAGCTGTCCATTGCACCAAAAAACGACCAGACCATACAATGTTTCGTAAGTCATTTTGTTCAAGGCATGACAGCTGTCAACATCATTATTACGTTTCTCTTTTAGAATGTATCCTCAATATAGCATCTTCACAAAAATTCGAAGCAGCCTCGAAATACTTCCAAAAA
Organism: Helicoverpa assulta; assembly: GCA_963856015.1. Taxonomy (NCBI): domain Eukaryota; kingdom Metazoa; phylum Arthropoda; class Insecta; order Lepidoptera; family Noctuidae; genus Helicoverpa; species Helicoverpa assulta. The sequence goes on from CAWLCW010000023.1 coordinate 11,472,553, forward strand.
TGTTTCCCAAAGGCTTACTACATAAGTATGACAGAGTGGGCATCTTATTTTATATTCTGGACTCTCCCATGCATGTTACGACTCGTACTCACGAAACTTTGAAAACATTTGAACGTGCAACGTTCGGCCTTTCACGTATGCATGCGGAAAGTTCGTCATGTCTCTGTTTTTGGGTTGTACGAGGTCAATTTGAGACATTTGGATTAGGTAAGGCTGCATTTATTATAAGAATATGTATAGGTATAAAAAAGAGGAGGTCGTGGGTAAGCAACAGCAACAGTGGTGCAATATTAAAAGGTAAAGCAACGCTTGGCGGGGTCGATCCGTGGATGGGTGACGAGTTCCTTCGTGTTTTGGAAGGTTTCCCCGGCTGTTTTTTGATCATCCTAGGCAGTCGTTACGGGCAGTCAGATGCTAGGAAGTCTGACAGACAGGCAGTCGCTCCTTGTAAGAACACGGGGTACTCAGCTGCATCCGGTTAGACTGGGAAAGGCCAGACAGATGTATATATAGTTATCGGCACGGATATTGCGCCCTGAACTTCACCTGCGCAGAAGCGATTTATTGGTTTATTGCCTTATGTGTACAGTGCGCAAAGCGATCCCCACTCTTCAGCCGAGAGCTCAATATCCGTGCCGATAACTATAATAGACGAGCTCGTTGCATTGTCTGCTATTTCAAAATTGTTACAAGTTTAATACAAAACACCTACATCCAAATCCATTGACACACAGTCACAAAACCCACGTATTATTCTTTCATTTCGAACAGAAATAACATCAATTCTAAACCAAATAGAGAGGGGAAAACATTTGCAGCAAACAAAACCGAGATTAGACTCGCAATATTATACACAATTGCAATATTAAAGATCAGCATTGTCCCGTCCCGCCCTACGAAAACATTTCTTAATTAAATAAGCCAGAACAGGTGGATACGGCGGCGAAATCTAATATACCAGTTACTTGGATACTTGAATCTACAGGATACACCATTGTAGTGCCTTGTCCTTTTTTTTTAACGACATCCTGTCCTGTGAAAGAGGAGTGAGAGCTTATACCCGTAGTATAGATAGGTATTCATGTATCCGTGAAGTTTATGCTTCAGTTTGTCATTTTTTTTTTGGCATGCACACAAATCAAGCTAAGATGAGACCGAGAATGCGTGACATGAAATTATGGATATTTGTAGTGTCGCTTTGTCTTGCTTAACCCGCGCGATGAGCTTTTTCACATAAAGATTTTGCGCTAGCGACGGTTCCAATTCATGAAATGCTCTAAAACCAGATAGGAATTCCCTTTTATTTATACCCAAAGTCGTCGTAGGACGCGATCAAAATGTTCATGGAATCAAAGAAAGATTTTTTTTCTGTTCCCACCTTATTTTCCTTTTAAAGTGTTTTACAATTAATTCTGTTGTGACTTTCTATTCGCTGTTTGTTTACGGAAGCGTTAATAAAATTCTTTTTGGAAATGTTTATGGTTTGCGGAAGTATTGTTAATGAAATGGTGTTGGAATAAATTTAGCTTTTTATTTTGTTAGGGATCAGTTTTTCTGTTCCTTCTTTCTTTTATCTTCATTAGACCAGTTCTTTTGAAATTGCAGCTATGAGTATATAGTACACATTCTATCTGGTACTGATGCTATAACTGGTGTAATACATCTGGTGAGACTGGAAGCTGACCCCAACATAGTTGGGAAAAAGGCTCGGAGGATGAGGATGATGATCTATGCTATAATTGGGTAGCGACAAACGTAGCGACGACCGCATGAATACCGCGTGGCGGCTTAGCCCTGCAGCCTCGGTCAAAAACCTTGCACAAATAAAAACATTTTCAAGGTAACAATAACTTAACACTAAACTTGTTTACTCACATCCAAATGAACGCATAACAGGCTCTCTATATAAACACAACAGAACTTGGATCACAAAGAAGCTACTTTCTTTTGAACACAATTTAATTACGCTACACACACATTCATACGTTTAAACAAATACATATATATTTAAATAAAACTACTTTTACGGATTTTATCGCGGTTATATTAATATTATTTAATCCCGACGTTTCGGATCCTTTTAAATAATATTAATATAACCGCGATAAAATCCGTAAAAGTAGTTTTATTTAAATGTCTAATATTCGCGTAAGTGTCAGAAATCAAATACATATATATATAGACTAGGCTCTAAATATACTAGGTATCTAATATTCTATAGCTGAAAGGTTTGTTTGTTAACAGTCACGAATTTCAGGAACCATTAGAAAAGTAAATAGTCCATTTATTGATGAAGGCTGTCATATATTTGAACATCTGTGGCAGTCGTTACGGGTAGTCAGAAGCCAGGTCTGACAACCAGTCTTACCAAAGCGTATCGGGTTGCCCGGGTAACTGGGCTGAGGAGATCAGATAGGCAGTCGCTCCTTGTAAAACGCTGGTACTCAACTGCTCCATCCGATTACATTGGAAGTACAACATAGTTAACTTAATTTAATTTCATGCTTATTTTCTATTATTTTAAATTGTAATTTATTCTTAGTATATTAATTTAATTTTCTAATTTATTTATAATGGTTTATCATTTAATTGTATTAATTAATTAATCCAGCATAAGTTAATTATAATTTAAAGTGTTTTTTCTTCTTGCCCACATGTTTTGTTTTTATGTTTATTGAATTTATTGATAATTTTCTTTATATTTTGTTTTTAACTGTGTATAATTATTAACTTTTTATGTGTGGTTATGTGATTTTTTATTAATGGCCGTTTCTTTTTTATTCTTCGTGCATGCGGTGTTAACCTTTAATTAATTGTTGCACTCATAAATGTAACCCTAGTAAGTAAGTTAGCAATGTAAGGTGGAAACAAATGTTGGTTAACTAAATAAATAAATAAATAGTTGGGAAAAGGTTAGGCAGATTATGTCATAGATCACTTTTCATCATGTTACTTAGAAATAGTCCATTCTTATTTGACGCAGGTAAAACAGGAGAAACAGCAAGTCTTTATAAGTAAACTAGCTTCTGCCAGCGGTTTCACCCGCATCCCGTGGGAACTACTTCCCGTACCGGGATAAAAAGTAGCCTATAGCCTTCCTCGATAAATGGGCTATCTAACACTGAAAGAAATTTTCAAATCGGACCAGTAGTTCCTGAGATTAGCGCGTTCAAACAAACAAACAAACAAACAAACTCTACAGCTTTATAATATTAGTATAGATAAAGCCATATTGTATGACGTATAAAAAGTTTTATACGTACAATGGTGGTCCGCGTTGAATAATATATTTTACTTTGCCTCCAATTGTCGGGAGGGATGTTCCTAATTCACTCAAGTTATTGTAGGTAAGCATTGAAGTCGCGAGGTTTTTGTACTAAAGCTTACTTTTTTTTATTAACGTTTTCGTAATTGGGTAGTCCTTAAAATAGATATGTTTTCAAATAGAAGTAAAAGTCTAGGTAGTTATCTTTTTGTGCTATTTTTAAAAAGGTATTTCGTGATTTTGACTCCCACAACACAAATTGGTATGTAAGTTACTTTTATACCGAACGTCGTAGACAGAACACATAAATGATGCGATAAGTCTTAATTAACTTTAACACTAGATTCCTTCTTTTTTTTTACTATTTAATTAAATTGGCTACATGTACATCTATTAATCTTTAAAAAACTGCATCCGACATAGTCGCATGTATTTACAGAAGGGACAGGCTGTCTTTGTGTTAGCTATGAAAGCAGCCTATAATATTCTCAAGGTTAAGTACCTACATCAAAACATTATGACAACTAAATAATTATTTATACACCCTGAAATATTTAGTAAACATCAAATTATAATCTAGTCCGAGCGTGATATGTAAGTGACAATTTTTTCTGATAGGTACAACTTCAACATTCTTTATTAAAAGACAGGTACTTACTAGCTATATCTCAAAATTTCACTCCTAGCTAGCTATTTCCCACTCAAATTAAAATTAACCTTCTGAGATTACACTTATATCTATTCTTAACTTTATTTAAATTAGTCTAGCTGTAATACAAAGCTAGCGAAACTTGCATTTTAATATAACAAGGTTTCACCACGTCTACATCTAACAAAAGATAGCAATCATTCGCTAGGAACCATTGAAACATGCTCAATACTTGCGCATCTAGTTCTCAAAGATATTGAAATTCATAGGATTCATAAACTAATATCAGAGTTCTAGTTACTGGAGTTAAAAGGGTGGTTCACTTCGCTAGTTTATTTGATGGCTCTGGTCTCGGTTCTTGATTTATTTCTCATTGTATTAGAATTGTGTCTGGGTTCGTTTGTTGAGACACAGCTTATAGAAAAGGCAGTAGAATTTATAATATTTGAGTGCTTTGCTCTTCTTTATTGCTCAGTGTCATTTTTATGTTTCATATTTGTCTACGCCTATAAATAAAAATGTTGGGCACTGAAAATGAAAAATATCTCATTGGAATTACCTAGGTATAAGATACCTAACTGATTATGTAATGTTACTTTGACAGACCCGTGAATTGAAGCTAAGGGTTCATGTCAGCAGGATCAATAAACGGTAAGGGTTATTTTTAAATTATTCTAAAGATAGTAAATTAAAGAGCCGATGACAGTACCCTGGTGTGCCACATGATAGATTAGCTCTAATTACTAATTTAGATAATCGCTATGCCAGTCTTGACTGTAACCGCGTTGAGAAGGTCCGATAGGTACATAGTCACTACATGTAAAACACAAGTAATCAGCTGCATTCGATTTGTATGGAAGCCGACCCCATCATAGTTAAAAAAGACTAGGAAAGCATTAGAATTCTATTAATAAACTACACCTTAAAATCTTCTACGAATGATTTTAGAATAAGATCTCAACCATGTACAGCTTTGTCTATCAGTGAATGTGCAACCGCTACTCCGATACAAAGTTTCCTGAACTTTGGGGAATCTACTAAGAATACGCGACCCATTTTATACAGATACCAGTTCGCTTTAAGTTCTTAACCCTTGTGTGCATGTATGTTGATGAGTATTTAGCTTTTATGTAAAGTAAATTAGGATTTAGACTGTAGTAGTTGTTAATTTATTTTGTGTAATTTAATGAGTTTAGTGGAAGTGCATGATGGTGAGGATTTTTACCCATTTTTAAATATTCTATAACTCATGCAAAGGAGTGAGGAAGATGACACGTTACATCGGCCACAGTAATGTATACTAATATAGCAAAGAGGGAACCTATTTTTCTTTGCACCCTAAAGGGTTTAGAGTTATTGGCCGCGGATACTTAACCGATTTGAAAATAACTTTCACTATTGGAAAGCTAGACTATCCCCAAGTAACTTAGGCCACTTTTTGTCACGGTATGAGATTAAGTTCCTCCGGGACGCAGATAAAACCGCGGGTAATAGCTAATGCCTGATCTTATTAAGCGACAGTTTCTTTATAAATCTATATATATAAAACTTTTTTACAAAAAAATATAACCGACTTCCCAAAACACTAAAAAGCAAAAAAAAACTAATTTTAGGTGCATCGGCCTAGAAGTCGGTGTCTAATGGATGTCCCTGAGTTAATTTTGCCACCGACTTCTAGGCCGATGCACCTAAAATTAGTTTTTTTTTGCTTTTTAGTGTTTTGGGAAGTCGGTTATATTTTTTTGTAAAAAAGTTTTTTATTTTCAGCTTTTCAGTGAAACGAATAGGTAGAATCCACATAACTAGAAAGTTCTCATTGATACGAAGAATATAAGCCCAAACACGAGGTAGTTTTCATTTTCAGTTGTCGAGCTCCCTCGACCTTCTCTGGTCTCCATCATCAGGTCAGCTCCAAACCTTCAATGTTGCAAAGGTCTCGTCAATACGAATAATATAAGCCCAAACACGAGGTAGTTTACAGACTCAGTTGTCGAGTTCCCTCGACCTTCTTTGGTCTCCATCATCAGGTCAGCTCCAAACCTTTACTGTTGAATAGTACTATCAGACATACATATGAGTGTCAAGGTTTAACCCTATGTATGCTTACAACTTTCGAAAGTTGCCCTCGATTTCTCAGGGTTTCCACCATCAGATCCCTGACCTGATGACTATGGGACCAATTGGCAGCTATTCCGCGTCGAACAAAAAAAGAATCACGTAAATCGGTCTATAAACCTCGGCGTAATCGATGTACATACATACAAAAAAAAAAAAAAAAAAAAAAAAAAAAAAACATACCGGCCGAATTGAGAACCTCCTCCTTTTTGGGAAGTCGGTTAAAAAATGAAACCCGCTTTCCGTTGTCACGACATAACATGAAAACGGCTTGACCGATCTGAAAATTAGAGGGGAGGTAACTTAGACCCGGGAGAAGGTTTTAGGATAGTTTTTGTCACCATCCGGCTACGGGACGCGGGTGAAACCGCGGGCGAAAGCTAGTGTTATTTAAAAACGTTATGTTTTATGTCACACTTGTGTCAAATATATACCGTACACATTTGCAGGTCGCAGAGAATGCGGCAAATAGTATGAAACAAAAGACCAATTACCATCAAGAAGACTGTCACTTATTAGGTCAACAACATCATAAAGACGAACACAAACACTTTCCTCATTAGTTTTTGTATTAACGAGTATTATCACAGTTTTCCTTATATTTGTAACTCCAGCGTTGAGCGCCCTCAATCATTCGTCAAATGTCGTGGACGCGAGCCTTTCGTCTTTGAAGCTGTCTTATATTGATTTATTATTGTATTTGTATGTAGATAATAGTTTATATGTAGTTAGGTCATTAGTATAATACGCCAATTTTTGGTTTTGAGCGTTACACTTCAGACTTCCAAAACAGGGGGAAAACAGAGCGATATATAAGTTTACCTAAAATTAAACTTCTGTTGCAAAGCACTGATCTCTGGGATTAATAAGCTGTATTATTAAGTGCTGGGTGCGCCTCTAATGGACAAATATAACTAGAAAGAAAGAAAGAAAATATGTTTTTATTGCGCAACAAAAATAACTATAAAGTACTATTATAGTACATTATTTTCATATTTATTATGTAAAAAAGATGGAATGAACGTAATTAGTTAAATAAATAAATGTTTTGATAGCTGTAATCTTATAGTTACTAAAAACCACAGCGAAATCTCTTAGAAATACAATGTAAGCAGACAGCCTTTCCAGGAAGGTCGACAGTGATGTTTTCACAAAGCCTTCTAAACTCCCACAACCTTTTAAACTAGGACAAACACTGAAAATAGAATTGCAAGATTTATTCTGGATCTCCATACAGTATTCTTATCTAGGTCCCGACCTTTAGATCCTTAAAAATATCTCGGTAAACTTAGGCTCAGTTCAGAGTAATCATTAGGGTACGGCAAATAACCTTTTTTTATAGAAATAGTGGAACGCCTAACGCAAATAAGGATGTTACCAGCCTCTTTTTGTTAAAAGAATTCTTACTTTTTTGTTTTTCTAAGTTTGTATGTACTTTCTAAGTATATCTTAGACACCAATGACTGTGTTTCGGATGGCACATTAAACTGTAGGTCCCGGCTGTCATTGAACATCCTTGGCAGTCGTTACGGGTAGTTAGAAGCCAGTAAGTCTGACAACAGTCTAACCAAGGGGTATTGGGTTGCCCGGGTAACTGGGTCGAGGGGGTCAGATAGGCAGTCGCTCCTTGCACTTGTACTCAGCTACATCCGGATAGACTGGAAGCAAAACCCAACATAGTTGGGAAAAAGGCTCGGAGAATATTGATTTCGGTGCAGTTGGGTAAAAATGTGATCGAACTGTTTGTTTTTACGTTTTCACAATTAGATTATCGAATGAATTTCTATGGATTTTTATTTGATTCAGATTAACAGACAGAGGATTTTTACAGGGTAAATCATCGAGCATTAATATGGAAATTAGACAAAATGTTGAAGAACAAGGAGTTTCAGACTTAACAATCATTAGATCCCTTCATTATATCAGAAGAGCACATATTTCCCTTAATTACTAAACATTTGTTTAACGAATACTTGACAGTATTACATGCGTACATAGCATTACCTAAACAAATATTTCGTCTACGTCTTTATACGAAAATAACGTATTCGATTACCCGTAAAAGCCATTAGTTTGTTTGTCTCTACTTTAAGGCAATTTATTTTCTTTTTACCCACGACGGAACGGAGCAGGTATATGCGTTTGGGGTGAGAGATGTGCGTTTGTGTGTTTGTGTGTTTGTGTGTTTGTGTGTTTGTGTGTTTGTGTGTTTGTGTGTGCGTTTGTGCAAAGTAATGTTCCCACCTATCTTCTAAACTAATGATCTGATTTTGATGCGGTTTTCAATAACAGATTTGCGTTCAACGTGTTCATGTTCTTAGATAGGTGTCATGGCTGTAACTCACTAGGGGGCGCCACAATATTAGTGCAAACAGCAAAGTAATGTTCCCACGTACCTTCTAAACTAATGATCCGATTTTGATGTGGTTTTCAATAACAGATTTGCGTTTAACGTGTTCATGTTCTTAGATAGGTGTCATGGCTGTAACTCACTAGGGGGCGCCACAATATTAGTGCAAACAGCAAAGTAATGTTCCCACCTACCTTCTAAGCTAATGATCCGATTTTGATGTGGTTTTCAATAACAGATTTGCGTTCAACGTGTTCATGTTCTTAGATAGGTGTTATGGCTGTAACTCACTAGGGGGCGCCACAATATTAGTGCAAAACAGCAAAGTAATGTTCCCACCTACCTTCTAAACTAATGATCCGATTTTGATGTGGTTTTCAATAACAGATTTGCGTTCAACGTGTTCATGTTCTTAGATAGGTGTCATTGGCTATTAATCACTAGGGGGCGCCACAATATTAGTGCCAAACAATGTTACAATATAATCAAAACGTCCGATTACAATTCTGTTTTCATCAGCAATGTGTACGTGCTTAATGCATGTTCCCAAATAATAAAAAATACGCCTGTAACTCACTAGAGGTCGCTACAACATCGGTGCAAAATAATATTGCAATAACATATTATATAGACTATAATTCGTATATGTTCTCTAAAAAGTCTGAAATAAAATTAAGCAAAATTAAAAATTTTGAAAAAACCCCCGACGGTAAAAATCTTATTGAAAAATAATAAAATAACTCAAAACCCCCGACTTAACCCAATTATATAGGAATAACCGTCGGGGGCTGCCTTTTCTATATGAAATTTCAACAATTAATTGAGTGTATTTTATGTCATCGTTAAACATCTACAATTCTTCAATAATTGTATTCACGACACTAGAATCCTTTAGCTGGTTTAATGGCAGCTCCCGACGGATATTCCTATATAATTGGGTTAAGTCGGGGGTTTTGAGTTATTTTATTATTTTTCAATAAGATTTTTACCGTCGGGGGTTTTTTCAAAATTTTTAATTTTTATATTTGTTTGTATCGGATTTCATTCAAGGCTAATTTCTTTGGAACGAATTATGTGAGAACCTACTGTAAGTACTCGGTCGTTCGGAAAGAATATATTATTTTCTTTTCCGTACTGTATTATATGGAAATACACGAAACATTTTTATAAGTTATCAGAAAACTTTTTGTACAGGAGTTGTTACTGGCTGCCAATGATTTCATTTCTATATAATCCCACCCATTTTTGTTACAAAAAAAAAAAAGAAATGGAAACCCATAGAGCAATTTAGAGCCTCTAATACAGGAATGATCTTGTACCTACTACAAGCCACAAACACAATTCCAGAGCTATCAAACGACAAGCTCGTCAAATTCCGACTTCGATACCAGCAGACATTTTTGGAGAATTCTCGAGAGCACGAGCGATAAACGTTGAGCAACTCGTCCGGTAAATTAGGCAATTTGTGGTGACCAGCCGGACCGGACAGAGTGTTTCGTCCCAGTGTCCGACGCCCGTAATTAATTACCCACATGTAGGTACAGTATTACTTAATCAACTATCAGGAAATTCAGTCTTTTGCTTGTTCATTATTTTAAGTGTGTTTCAAGCTGTGTTTGTTAGTGTGTGGGTCATCGGTGCGTTGTGCCCGATTGGATGGATTCAAGCTATCGTTTACGCATGACATGAGTTTTGGATTAGGTAGTCTGTGTTTGTATTTGGCAGTGTCTGAATACTGTCTGGATTGTAGCGATTGATCTGATTGTTTGTCAGATACTGTGTTATTGGGTGGTCTCTTGGGAGATTTATTGATTGAAAGCTAGAGTTTTGGGTTACTGTGTTCCGATTCTGTTGAATTCTTGTTTTTATTTCATAAAGAAATAAACATTTATTTCTGAGTAGCGCAATTTAAGTTTTTTTAAAATAAAGTATGTGATGCATGAGGGTTTCACACGCCTTTCATTTCTTTAGAACACCATACCTGACTTCTTCATGACTTTATTCAACCACCTTTACTTCAACATCCCAGTTCACCCAAAACAATATCACCACAACACCAACTAATAACTATAACACAAGATTTAAATACAATCCATTTGTCTGCGTCGTGTGCAGACTTAATAAGCTAGCTGTCCGACTAATGGGGGCCAATAAATAAGAAAATTGGCGACCCAACACACGTGGCGGTCGACGGAAATACTATTAATTACTCTTATAGCTTGTTCCAACAACGGTTCTGTTTACTTGTAGGTACTTGTATATAGTGGATGGCTTGTATGTGTTCGGTTCAATATACAAGGTGTTGATTTGCATTTGTGCCATATTTCAGGAGGAGGTCATAAAATACGTAAATAATCGATTGGAATTACAGTAGACGGGAAATAGCTAATATGCACTGCTTTTTTTGTCATTGTAATGTCGTAGTATTTCAGAAGTAATCCAATTTTATGAATGAAAATTATGAATGATCGTTGCGTATGCGTTAGTGTGAGGGCACAGCACGGTTTTAAGGCCAGTAACACACGCGCCAAGTTTAAATACGGCTAGATGACATTGACGGAATTCCGAAAAAAAAAATTACGTACCAATTTTTTTGTTGATTTGGGTCGAGAATCATTAGCATAATTACGTCCTTGAATATGGCACGGATGCAAAACAACAGCTTGTATAATGGTGATTTTTGCTGAAGATACGTATTTATCAATGTTCGACACCATTTTCTTAATATTTAAGTGAAGGTCTTCATATGGGCCATGGGATTGATCAAAAAAAGAGTTTCGGTGGCCCTGGTACATAAAGAGCTCTAGAAGGAACATGGTGGGATTTGTCAGTGAAGTCTAGTCTGACACTCCCTCACACTGCACATAAAGAGGTCATTCGATGATTTCCCACAAAAAAGATTTTTTGAGATTTTCACCTATAGACTGCCTTGCTACGCTCTGTTATGCTGTGAGCATCGCTGTGAATGTATTATGCCTGAGCTGCGCTAATACATAATATATATGTAGGTATAGGTACTGTTAATTTCCACATATGAATGGGTACCTATCTATACACTTAAAAATAAAACCACCCATAAGATAAAAAGCGTATAGCTCGACCCAATTATTCGAAGTACAAAGTGGGATTTAAATATTTATAAATAATGTGATGTCATTTTGCGAGCGACACTTAACACGGGTCACTTAGTAGGCAGAATTGGGGTATGCAGCCTTCGACATGTGTGAGAGGAATATTAATGTGGAAGGAAAGCTATTCGATGAAAAGTTTTAGTTTTAGGCTAAAAGAGACAATTCTTCTGTGTTTTTGCAAAATGCTACTGTTTTTATTTAAAAGCTAGAATGACATGTGCACTGTATTTTAACCGAGTTCAAAAAAGACGTTCTTAAATTCACCTGTATGTTTGTACGTATGTTTGTGCGTGATTATCTCACGTTTGGCTGAAGTTTGCATTTTCGGATTTCAGCATGTACCTGCGCTATTTGTCAGTCTTAGGCCCGGTTATTCGAAGCTCAGTTACGTCAAGGTTAGGGTTAAATTCTAGTTACAGTAAAATCAACAGGGTTTAAATTCAAAAAGCGTTGTTGAAGTACCAGTTAGTTTTACGATCGTTAAAATTTCATAATAAAAACGTCAAATTAACCGTGGTCAAAATTGACATCGGTCAAATTTTAACTTTAACTTTACCGTAACGTACGAACAACCGGGCCTTACGAGAAGATTTCAGGTTGAACCTATTGAAGTCGATTCTTTTGAAATGCTGATAAAGCAACACATTCAACTTGTCTACATTAACAAGTAAATATAATAACACATTTATTGTCAACTAGAGACGCTCTTAATATTCTTACTGACAACAAAATATCGTCCACAACTTTTCTAGAAAGTTCCGCGAAATGGCCGAATAAAATCGAAGCATAAAAATGCAACAAATAAACTGACGGCCACACAAGTATGTATGTATGTAAACGTCAAAATATTTGTAGCATAAATACATTTGCAAGGCGCGAAACGTCCCGTTTTCAGAATTTCGATTGCAACGTAAAGTTCCGGAGGCGAACATGTATGCAGCTGTCTTGTAAAAAATGTATTTTGTTTTTGAATGTATCTTCAGCCTGATTTATTTGAGTTTCAATTCTCTTTAGATTTTTTTTTGATCGTCGATTTATATGAGGACGATAAAAAAAACGATGGATGGATTGTGTGAAAGACTGTTGTCCTCCTAGCCGATTATCGGCTACGGCGGCTGTTCTTATATAAGGAGATCAGCCAACTGCGCAGGACATATTATAGTGCACGAGCATTTGCGCTGACACAAGTGCACTCAATATTCCTTCACTCTCATAACCCGATGGGACGGCAATCCGACACGACCGGAAAAAGATCAGGCGCAGGACCGACATTTACGTGCTCTCCGATACACGGGTGAATCAATCACCAACTTCCAGGCTCCGGGCTGCTTTGTGAAAGTCTTCTAAAACCCACAAAGCGATTTCGGCTCGACTCGGGAATCAAACCCGGGACCTCGTGCTCAGCAGCCGCACTTGCGACAACTAGACCAACGAGGCAGTCAAAAGACATATAACATAAATAGAGATAAAGTTAGAAAAAAGTGTTGTGAGATGACGGCAGATAAAAAAATATGTAAGGAAGGATGATGATGGTGATGATGTTTAATCTTGTGAATTGGGAAGACGGCAATTCGGAAAAGTCAGTACCATGAAATTATATTTAATATGAAATACAAGGTATGGTGAAACAGGTTAGCCAAGAGTTCAAAGTAAAACTCTTCTGATATCCAACATCTAAAAAACTTCTAACACACACTAACAAGTTTCCAATTACCTACCAGGTGTTTTAACATTGGAAATTATGCGTTTTTACAAAAAAAAAAATACAGCCCACTTTAGCGCAATACTACGAAGCATCAGGCATCATGTTACTTTCAGCTACTTGACACATTATAACTAGGCCGAGAGACGATGTAAAAGGAACTTGTACTGGCTTGTTGCAGTAACATAGTATGAAACTGTTACATGCTGCCTTTGCAATTAAAATTCATAGAAATTTCACTTACATATGTCAGGCCTCTGAGTTACGCAAAAAATATTTCTTGGAACTTGTGGACAAAATTAAAAATTTCCGTGAAATTATTTTCCGGCTTATTTCGGTAGTTGGAACATCGCTTTAAAAGGCCTGGTTTTAAAGGGAATTGATAAATAATTTCAGCAGCTAGAAGCGACTTAAAATTGAAGCCAGCTGCATTAACAGCGCGGGTTTCAAAAAGCGAATTAAAATAAAAGTATCAAGAATATTAATTTCAAAATATTCCGAGCACCAAATTCTTGCACTACCTCACAGACTGATTAGTTGCATCAGCATCAAAACCAATCATTATCGAAACTAGGCCGAACGCCCGTCCAATTTCCGCCGAGACGGAGCAAAGCCCAAAGCCGAATCAGCTAATACCGGTCTAAGAAGCCATTTTTGAAATAGCCACTCGATCGTCCACCTACAATGAGACAGGGGTAGTGATCTTAGTGGATTTATCTCGAGAAATCTCACCCATTGAGCGTCAGGGAGCCATTGTGCTTTAACTGATTACAACAGGTAATAGATGTGAGAATATCACAATGGGATGTTCATCGCGCTTGAGTGAATGTGGTACAGTGCTCGTTAGGACGGCGAGCTAATGACTGATAAGAATCTGTTTTTGGTTAATTAATTTAATTACAAGTAAGTTTTAGCCAAGCGTTTTTGTCTTCTAAAAGATAACAGCTACCAAAGTATTCAAAGATTGATTTTTGCATTAATCCTGCTGCATCCTATTAGATTGTAAACCGACCCTGATACGTATTGTTGGAAAAACCCTAGGCAGATGATAATGTATATCAAATAAGACAGCTATATAGCGCCAAGCACATAAAAAATGCTAAAAGGTTATTGCCAGACAAGCAATCTCAAAAACAAGCCTTTGTATCGTCGTGCTTGTCGCCAGAAAATAATAATTACCTGTACCTAAAATGCTATTCAAACTTAATAGCCGTATATCACTACTTACACAAGGGGTTCGAGTGAGACCGATTTCTGAATATCCTTACCTCCGATTTGGGGGTGGGTGCTCCATTCAATTTTCCCTGAGAGATGGTACATGTTCCTATATCGTCTAATCTAACCTACATTAAAACCGTACGACATATAAAGTGGGTGGAAATCATGGAGAACTAAATGACTAGTGGAAGTGCCATAACGGAAAATCTCCTAAAAAGTAGTGCGCCAAATTGCAGGTGTGCGGGGGACGAGAAACCTTACTGTTTTCGCTTTGGACCCGATAATTTTTTGTAACACCAAAAATCGTTGATTCAAAGAACCCAAAGGCTTCCATGGTTCACTTGTAACTGATCGTTTTGATCATGCCCAACATACGTATTTGACCTGGAAGAAAGCGCCTGACCTACCTGCATTATGACATCTCTGTTCATCTTTCCTTACTCCGTGGTTGAAATAGTCCCTTTACTTGGTTGTGTGCAAATTCTTTTATAGTTTCCTTTGTATATAACAATGTTGAAAGTATTATAGGAAACAATGAGGGGTCTTTTGGAATGCTTGACAAAACTGAGGGTCAAGGGTTTTCGGCTTATTGTTGTATTGACTTTCAAATAAAATGTTTTTGGATCGTAACATATTCAGCTGTATTACCTATAATCCGGGAAAAAGTTTGATATTTTTTGAACCGATAAAATTTTCGAGGTCATATTTTTTGGGATTTTTATACATTGTTATTTTAATGCTCTTTGTCTATGTTAATTTGAACAAATGTGGACACTAACAAATGAGGTTTGTCATGCAGTATTATGTTTGGTATGTTCAATTAATTAAGTATCGATTTAATGAGCAACCACATTTTCAATCACTAACAAAGGTATTGTCCACCAATAATTTTATGAAACAATTCATAGAACAACATATCAAATGACCAGTAAAATTAATTTATTACAACATAAAAAATCAGTCTCGTGGTCAAAATCAACATTAAAATGATAATTACACTCATTCTGCCGATCTTTATATAATTCTTAAAACATCCTTTGTCACACCATATTTTATAAAATTCTTGAAAATACTAACTTCCACCAGCGGTTTTACTCGCATCCTGTGGAAATTACGTCCAGCGCCGATAATGACTAGGCCATAGACTTCCTCCCTAAATTGACTTTGTAAAACAGTTTTTTTATTAAATTAGTCTAGCAGTTTCTGAGATTACTGAAAAGCAAACTGACTCGTTTTATGATATTGAGTGTAGGTACATAGATTTGTACATGAATGATGACAACTAACACCCTGTCATTTAGAACTAATGATAGACAGCAATACAATACGTAAGTCTCTACCCATACCAAACAACCGTAATAATACCTCAACGCGAAACGAATTCCTTGAAACACCTTCCAGCCAGACAACACCTAAAGCCACATCTAAGAGAGGTCCAGATAATTGGCGCCCAATCAGAGACCCTCAATCAGAGACGGTAATCACTAGACTGGCGACGCCATTAACCTCACGCTATTACGAAACATAAAGGGACCGATCGTTTATAACAGACACAATTGGTATCGTTAATATTGTGTGCTGTAGGTAAAATGTTTTAATGGAAGAATGATGGGAAATTGAGGTATTGATACTTTAGTTGAATGGTGCTTCAATTTTGTTTAGACTTTTTATAATCTCCTTGCTAACTAAAACAGCTCAATTAAAAGAGGTATTTTTTAAGTCTTCATACATTTTGAACGTTCTAGTCCTGAATAATAATGAACGTCCAGCAACCAACCGTCAAAGAGACTGACAGAGGCTGTGGGTAGTCGCAGGATGCCGCTTCTAACCGATCCCTAACAAATGGAGAAAGCCTATGGATGTCCATGATGATGATATTATGGACTTAAGCCTGTCAATTCATCCGAAAACACCCTCTACCTACAAGATCACGTACAAACAATATCCCAAAAAGACGTAACGTAAAGATGAATTGCGTTCACATGTAAACTTTCAGCAGCTACGAAGATAAATGAAGTCTATTAGTATCAAGTGCGATGTATAGACTTATAGGTACTTTAAGTGTTGTTGACCTCAAAAGCGATCGGGCTTGTACCATTAATTTTATAGAAGCTTATCAATCAATTACTTGGGAGCGGTTGCGTATGGGCGGACTTTAATTGAATTTAATTTATGGGGAAGGTACTACAGATGTTATGCGGAAAGTAATTTTGCAAAGTATGCCTTGTTGCTTTCAATTGAACGTTCCAATCAAGATGGTTTTCTGAGAAAACAAGGTCTTGGATTGATTGGATCTCGTGAGTATTGATTGTGTTTTCCTTCTGGTGAAAAGACTGTAAAGATGGAAAATAGGTAACTTGATGATTTACAATTGTGACATATCTTCCAACGTTAGACGCTAGTTCATGCTAATTAGTTGTACCTACTGCTACTGACTTTGTCATAAAAATATCGCACCTCTATCCAGCGCATTGAACTTAGGTAATAAAAGCATTTACCTACCTATAACTATGTAAGTATCATTATGTATGAAGGTCACCCTATCTAACATAACCATTATCCAGCATGACGTTTTATATTTTAATCAGCACCAAAATCTATAGAACACTACACATAATGAACATGTACTAATTAAAGCACCGTGCACACTGTCGGACATGCGGTCCGGGCTACATTTCTCGCATCACAAAGCATAGTGCACACGATCAGTGTCCCACAGTCATGGGGACTGCACGGTTTGGTTCCCAAGTACTTGTGACTGAATGTATGACAAGATGGCGGTTGTGGTATAAAATCAGCTGTAATGCTTATCCTTAAGGCATGGATCATCACATTTTATTTATACATGGATATTATAGGTATTACATGACCGTTATGTTTTACAAATATTAACAAAATCTCCCCCTAAAGGCGTATTGTGGACTGAGTGTATGATAATGATAGATACAGGACAAGTCAGAGTGTACAGTATTTCTTCTTTGCGTTTTCGGTTCTTGAATTTCAGTTGAGGGTTCAGAATAAGGCATAATTGGGAGACATAACAATAAAGAAATTCTTTTTAGACGTCACAGAAATTGGCTAAAATCACACTCTTCGACATGATACAAATAACAGAACTTGCGTTTACCCATTTAGATATAAGTACGTGTATACGTATACGTGTATACGTATGTTTGCTTCACATATACATTGGGGGTTACCGGCGTTGCCGATGCGGAGCATGTGGTATTCGGCTGAGTTAACACACATCATGGTTTGGGATTGATACGCAATTGATGTAAGATCTCGCTGCAGTACGATTTTGATGGTCTGCTGCATATATACGTACAAATACTATTGGAAAGTCATGTCTGTTATGTTTGAAGAATCACGAAGAAGAAAGCTTACGTAGGTATTGAGTGTTACATAGGTAAAGTAAATAGGTAATGGAAAATATTATTTCATTTATTTTCTGGGAGACCCAGGTATTTGATACATTGCCTAGGTATCTATACTAATATTATAAAGCTAAAGAGTTTGTTTGTTTGATTGTTTGTTTGTTTGAACGCGCTAATCTCAGGAACTACTGGTCCGATTTGAAAAATTCTTTCAGAGTTAGATAGCCCATTTATCGAGGAAGGCTATAGGCTACTTTTTATCCGGGTCCGTGCCGAGGTTACCACGGGATGCGGGTGAAACCGCTGGCAGAAGCTAGTACTATATAATATCTGAATTATACAGGTTTCCGGTAATACATATTTTACCAGTTAAGTATATAAGTGAAAGATCAAAATCAATTCAAAGTCAAAAGAAGAATTCTTTACGTTTTCTTGACTTTATTATATTACTGCCGCATCAAGGTAAAAATGGAAAATCTCGTGTCCAAAACGGGACATAGAGTACCGAGCCACAACAGTAGTAATACAGTCCAAATCTATAATTGTCAACAACAATCCTAACAACTAATCAGACCAATCAATAAGCACCTTTAACGAAGTTAAATTACGACAGCCAACGCTTTGAGGCCTGTCCATCGGAACAAAGGCAGGCCTTACCCGACTAATAGTGTCCCAGCATGGAGAACAGAATAACTAACGGAGGTGCCATGACGGAAAATCTCCTAAGAAAGTAGCGCGCCAATGCGGGTGAGCGGGAGACGAGGAACGTTACTGTTTTCGTCCTTATACGCCTTCTTTGGACCCGACCATTTTTTGTAATATCAAAAATTGTTGACAGATGTCTTGAAAAACCCGAACGCCTCGTTAGTTCGCAATCGTTTTGGTCATGCTCATCGTAAGAATTTGACCTAGCAGAAGGCGCCTGACCTACCTGCTTTATGGATTCTCCATCATTTTTCCTTACTCCGTGTGTTTGAGCATGTGTATCCTCCTTTATCAGATTACCTCAGCTTAGACCATAACCACGGTACTAGGGTAATTACCACAATTGCGGTGGATGTCCAATCACACGAAACATAATTGGAGTAGTTCTAGTGCTTAATAATTGAGTGGGTGACAAATGTAATGCGGAGTGCTAATGGATTTTTTGTTGTTCGTGTAATTAAAGTCACGGCTTTAATTTTGAAAGTTTACCTACGCTTGAAGCTTTGTCTATCTGCCTGAACCGATATAAATGAAATGGGTTAAGAAATGAAACTAGCTGGAACGGCGGTAAACATCTTTGGCCTTACTACAAAAACTTAACCACCTGTTTTACACCTGTCTAAAAAAATTGTGGCTTATTGATTTCTGACACTTACGCGAATATTAGACATTTAAATAAAACTACTTTTACGGATTTTATCGCGGTTATATTAATATAAAAATTGGTTTTATTTAAAAATTGTGGCTGCAAAATGAACCATATGTCAACGTCATAATTTGACATTTTTTTAGACATGTCTTAAACTGACGTTTAAAAGTTTTTGTGCTTAGACGGCTAGTATTTTGCAATCTTGTTCATTACATAACTTGACATTAGGTTCTTCTTCACGGTAGCAACAAAAAAAAGCATTTTTGACTAACCATTTCAGAATGTTTTGGTAATCACTGCAGCTCAGAATGTAACCTTATTTTTCCTACAAACAACACCCACTATTGTTTAAAACTAACAGCAATAAAACTAAAAATAACTCTGTAACGATAGATCCAACACCTACACTTTCGAGAGTTCTAGACTAGATAATGTATATAACGCCCACGGGTCAATAAACTCTTTGAGCAAGACAAACATCGGGTGCATCAATATGTACATTTTAACTAAGGGATGGAATAAATAGCTGCCTGTCTAGTGGGTGCCAAGCCCTGCTACTGAGCACGGAGTCTCGGTTTCAATTCCCGAATCGGGCTAAAGTCACAGTCTTGGTTGTAGTAAAGCATAAAGCAGCGTGAAGACTGGAAGTTGGTGGTGATATATCCGTAGGTACACAGGAGACTACATAAATGTTCTGGGCTATCTCCGTTTGGGTCTCACTGACGTTCTATAGGATTGGCTGTTCCAGTTTCAAATGTCCAGCTTTTACTCTCTTTTACCACCGCCATAATAATTTAGAATAAGATAGTTATAAGTATTTTTAAAGTACTGGCATTAAGGCGATTATCACACTGCCCCGCATGATGCAGCGTAGCGCGTGGATGCGTTTTTTTCCGTTGCTTGTAAATATCTCCGTTTGTATGGAAAACACGCATAGTCCAACACACTGAAAATGCATCCACGCGCGTTCATGCGGATCACGCGCATACACGCGGAGAAACATGCACCCCCGCGCGTAGGTGCGGGGCGAGACGCAAGGTATGGCACACTGAATCCCGCAGTGCCGCGCGTGATTTTGAATGGGCGTGACGTGTATATTTGAAAATGGATCTCTATGAGAGCCGCCGTGCGTGAATCTACTAAACGCACCTAAGCGCGTGAGTGCGCAAAAAACCCGCACGATGATGCAGATCTGCACTCCCGCAGGAACGCGCGTAGGTGCGTCGACACGCAAGATGCAGCGTGATGCGGGGCAGTGTGAAGATCACCTAAATGCCCAATGTTGCTGTGCCCTAACAGGGTCCACAATTGTACGTAGCTGTAAGCTTATTGTAACACCTTGACAACTTTGTGGAACGGAAATAAATGATATGAATATGAACTCTATCAATAGTCGTCTATGACAATACACAAAATTCTAATATTCAGAAGTTCGTTACTAAATTGATGACCAATTACCTACTTAACCACTCATTTCTAGTTACAGAATACAAAAAATCCTTTTGGTCTTTCAAAAAGCAGTCTGACAATAAACTACATAATATTTCATAGCGTTACAAAACTGAACACACACACCACTGAGCACACAATAAAGATTCTCCAAGATTTATCCTTTCAGCATAATAAATTAGGCTCCGTAACAGCTGATGTCTAACTTTCGGTTAAAACTACCTTCACCGAGTATGTTTTGAACCGGAGTTAGTTAAAACAATGTTGCTTTAGACTTTCTTAAAGTCTTGCACCTGTTTCTTTAAGAAAATATACGAGTTGTGGGAATTATGATTAATTGTTCCCGCTTTGTAAGTCGCGTTATTGTGTTGAGGAATAGAAAATAGCTTTAAGCGAATTACTTGTATAAATGTTCCATAATGAGCATCCTGTAGTTTTGAATTTGAATTGAAGAAAAATCTGTATCCCTGCATAGACTACATGGTTTGCGAAATCTCCAAATACCAACATATACTTACCTAGCCCCCGGTGGTTAACAGCACAAAAAAATAATTTAAAAATGTCGATGCTGTTGAAATGGCACCTTGTCTATTCATCAACTGCTTTTAAATTTTAACCACCTTACAAAGGTGATGACGGTACTGTAGAGTATTTAGTTAGAAAATTTTTCATTATAGTTTGGTAGTTCCGGTAGGGCCGGACAATCATTTAAATTCGTTCCATGAAAAATAATAGATTAGGATTTTTATACTGAAAGTTGTCACTTTACCACTCGAGCTCGTACAATAAACGTCGTGATCTCAAATCAAGTTTTTCATTTGAGCAAGCTAGTGATCTCCCGGTCCTACAGTACTGTATTGTCAGGAATAAAAAGTCAAAGCATGTACCTAAAAACATTTATTAGGAACATCAACAAACATCTCTCTTGCTCTTATTAATCTTCCTCTTGATCCTCTCGGTGTAAGCCGCCACTATATTGGACAGCAGTGGCAGGGCTGAGGACTTCTCATCGTCTTTCACTCCCACTTCAGCACATAGATCTGCCCTGTCGATGAAGAAGAGGTTTTGTCTTATTAAGCTGGAAGGATCATCGTCATCAGCTTTTTTATCATCCCACTGTTGGGGATAGGCCTTCTCTCACATAGTAAAAGATTGAGCGTTAATCAGCACGCTTGGTCAACTGATAGGATATTGAAAAGTAAGAAATAAAACCAATCCAATTTTTCTGGATAGGTATAGAAGCTAAAAAGCCTGATAATCATTCTAAGCAAGAGGCACCGGGTTGAAGAGGTCGGATAGGCAGTAGAGAGCACCTCATCATCATCATCATCATCATCATCTCAGCCATAGGACGTCCACTGCTGAACATAGGCCTCCCCCTTAGAGGTAGATTTCCACAGATACCTGTTGGAGGCGACCTGCATTCAGCGTTTTTCAGCGACCTTGGAACACCTGCATGGTTCAAATGGAAAACGATTCCATTTAGTTGAGAAAAACTAAGCAAATTGATGATGATCAGAGCTAACAAATATGTGAGATTTATAAATATAACTAGCTTCCGCCCGCGGCTTCACCCGTGTCAAGTTCGGTTATATCGCGTTTTATGAAGAGTCAAAAGTCCGGAATAAAAACTATCCTATGTTCTTTCTTCTCAAGGTCACCTCTATCTCTGTACCAAATTTTATTAAAATCAGTTCAGTGGTTTAGACGTGAAAGCGTAACAGACAAACAGACAGACAGACAGTTACTTTCGCATTTATAATATTAGTAGGGATATATAAACTAACCTGGTCCTCTTCGTCTTCGGCATAGCAGCTTCAGACATCATCACAGAAGTGGTGTACAGATATCCGTTCCACTCCAGGTATTCCCTGACCAGCTCGTTGACTAGCAGTACTTCGTCTGTAGGGGCAGGGGGTGTCTTTGTAGTTCCTGACGCCTGACGGTCTTGGAGAAGTTCCGTCACTTGGGCTCGGACCTGGAAATGTTACACTTTATTGTATTAGGTGCATTCTATAAATATTTAAAAAGTTGAAAATAATCTTTACTGAAGAAACTGTCCCACATTTGCGGCACGGTACTGTACAATCTGTGGTATTTTCAATATCTCTAAACATCATTAATTGGAATTATTTATCCTGTCGAACACAGAAAAGTTTGATTTGTATAGAGATATGTATTTTTTTTCATACAAATAAGGTTAGCCGTTCAGACAGTAGATTCTATAATCTGTACTGATTAAGTCTTCAGAAAACAAAAACACAAAAAATCTCTTTTCTTAACTAGCTTACTGTTTTTTGTCTTGCCAAAAAAACATTGGACGTTTTGTCGGTTATGATTGCAATGAAGCACCAATCTCCAGCCCACTGGCTACCTACGACTACCAGCCCAACGCCAAAACACTCCAAAAGATAATCCCATAAAACGGCGCAAACACACGTAATGCGTTTCAGATCAGCGCACAAATTAAATAAAAATGATCGCCATTAAATGTTTATTTAAACATTGGGTTTTAATTCAGCTGAGCACTTTAATGGCGCGTAATATTATGCAAACCGCATTATATAGCGACCACGGCCATCGGATACAAATAGTTCCGACCATTTCGAAAAACAAAACAAAATATATCGTTGTAATGGAATTTTTCACAATGTTGGTGAAAAATTTATATATGCAAACCGCATTATATAGCGACCACGGCCATCGGATACAAATAGTTCCGACCATTTCGAAAAACAAAACAAAATATATCGTTGTAATGGAATTTTTCACAATGTTGGTGAAAAAAATGTTAAAAGTTTTTGACGTAAAATGGATATCGCTTTGGTTTTCAACGTTCTTTTGAGTGTTTTATAAATACAAATTGTATTCAATCACAGAACTACGTGAACAAAAGTAAGTTATGTAAAACCGAGGAGACCTTATCTACACAATAACGTACTAACATGTTTATTTGAAGGAAAACATATTGAGAGAATGGCTGGAAATAATTAAAAATGTACTAGGCTGATTATTACCAAACCAGTAGGTACCTAATTAAAGGCGATAATCAATACTCGTGCCTTCGGTGAAAAGGATTTTATATTAAGGAACTCATTTCCGTGAGTCTCAAAGCGAAGCGAAGGTTTCGAAATAATTTACGCAATGTATTAACCAGGTATGCAGATTTTGGTGTAAAAGAAACATGATTTAATAAAACCATTTAGTTATATAATTTGAAAGTTTTAATATATTATTATCTATATTTTTTAACGAGAGTGTCTCATTGTTGAGTAAGTTTTCAGAATATGTCAGTCTTTTTATCGTCCCACTGCTGGGCACAGGCCTCCTCTCACACGGAGAAGGATTAAGCGTTAATCACCACGCTTGCTCAATGCGGGTTGGTGATTTCAGACTTTATAGTCCAGGTTTCCTCAAGATGTTTTCCTTCACCTTTTTATCAGCCATTGGTGTCTAAGATTTACCTAGAAAGTACATACAAACTTAGAAAAGTTGCATTGGTACTTGCCTGACCTGGAATCGAACCCACACCCTCATACTCGAGAGGTTGGTTCTTTACCCACTAGGCCACCACGACTTTTTAAGTTCTTAGAATATAAGCTGTGTATATTTTAGAGCGTAATTTATGTGCAAAATTCAATGAATAAAATAAAATATTCAATGACTACAAGCATTCAAGTGTACGTCATCACGTATCATATTATAAGACGTACCTCTGCATTTATTTTGCTTAAATAACCATTCTTCTTCAGCAGATCCTTTATTGCCACTAATAACTCTTTCTCTGTAATCGCTTTGTCGTTCATTTTTGTAGAAAATTATATTTGGATAATATTTTTACAAATAGCTCATCGATGACGTGACGTAAGTGACAGTGTTCGTGTCAGATATTTTTTCTAAGCTCGATGGATATTTTTTATGGATATTTGGTGTCTTGCCATTTATGTCTTTTGATCGAGTTTTTAGTTCGAATCATACATAAAACCTTTAATACGGATTCACAAAAGGAGATCAGTTGTATTTCTGGTTGCATTTCTGGGAAAAGAAACGTTCTATGAAGTTTACTTATTTTTTGACAACAGTACCTACATAAAAATATAAATTTTCTTATTCTTTCGCTATAAAATGCCTAATACCACACAACCACTGGACGCCTAGAATATTTAATGAACACGCAAATACGCATTTCAAAAACATATCACTCATTTCCCAAATCAAACCCATTCTTACTCTAAATGAAAGCAATCTCAAGATGACGAAAAAAATCCTTCGAAAATTAAACTTTCCTTTACAAATTTAGGTAACCTTGGTATAAAATTCAAATAAGCGAGCTCCGGAGAGGCTTTAAGTGATTCAATTCAAGTAATAGGAGGTAACTTGAGACACAGTTTCGGATCTGGGACTTGAAGACCGCGTATGAGAAAATGACGTAACAGACTATATTTCAAAACTGTTTTTGGAATTGAATCTTGGGAAAAAAGCAATGTTATTTGTGTGTAGATTTAGTGTGTTTGTCGGAGATGGGTAGGAGTAAAAGCTACATTTTCTTTTTGAAAATCAAATCAAAATCAAAACTCATTTATTCAAACTTGGCTGCAAAACAGCACTTTTCGAACGTCAAAAAAAAAATTACATAAGACAGCCCCCGCTTCCCATACATAAGACGCCCACCCTTCACCACTTCCTATGTGTTTTTGCTGGGAAGAAGAAGTGGCGCAACAAATTCCCCAGCAACACATGTCTGTCTGTAGGTTAAAAGAACCTTTCAACAAAGTACAGTGAGTATATTGCAGTATGCAAGACGCAATATTGTGGTGACAACAACCCCGATATTCTGGAGCGCGTGGGCGTGTGCGTCCCGGACAGGTACGTGTGGCGACGGCGCCGGCCGCCGTTGCTGGCCGTGCCGCGGGCGCGCACTAACTTGCTCGGAGAGGCACCGCTGACGCGCGCACTCCGCACCATGAACCTCATAGCAAACGAAATTGACCTATTTTGTTGCTCACTGAGCGAGTTTGAAAGAACCACAGTATTTATTACTAGCTTTTGCCCGCGACTTCGTTCGCGTGGAATAGTGACTTCCGGCAGATTTTTGGTTTTACCCACATAGTTCCCGATCTCGCGGGATTTTTGAGACGTTCCCGCTCCCGCAGGATTTTTGGGATAAAAACTATCCTATGTCCTTTCTCGAGTTCCAAACTATGTCTGTACCAAATCGACAAATACAACGGAACCAAATTAGAATTTACGAAACAGGACCAATCCACATAAACGACCATACAACCGACAATACAATTTTTCCACGACGGTACCGAAGCGCTCGGCCGATACCCAACCAAATGCGTGTAACGAAACCATAGCGCGATCTATTTCGGTCCCAACGCCATCTATCGAGCATAGTGACAACTCGGATTATTTATCTATACTCCGTTCGGGCATTTTCTTTGTACTAAAAGTAGTATTATATTGTTATTATTTTTTTCATACCTTTTTACTATTTATTTACTTTTTTCCGATGAATTAAAACAACATGAACCGAACTCGTGTAACGATCGACACAATTGCGCGTAGTACTAATAGAATTATCTATACTCCGTTAGAGCATTTTCTTTGTAGTAAAACTTTTATTATATTAATATTAATTTTTTTACGCCTTTTTACTGTTTATTTACATTTTTCTGATGGATTTTCCGATGAATTAAAACAATAACATGAACCGAACACGTGTAATGACACCATTGCGCGATTAACGCCATCTATCTACGGAGCATAGGAACAGCATTTCGACATTTGACCAATAGATGGCACTGCATGTCCGTAATAAATTTTATTTTTTATTTTTATTTTTTGTAATAAAAACTATCCTATGTCCTTTCTCAAGTTTCAAACTATGTCTGTACCAAATTTCACACAAATCGGTTCAGTAGTTTAGGCGTGAAGAAAAGACAGACAGACAGACAGAAAGACAGACAGACAGACAGACAGAGTTACTTTCGCATTTATAATATTAGTTTACCGGCACGGATATTGAGCTCTCGGCGGAAGAGTGGGGATCGCTTTGCGCACCCGTACGTATAAGGCAATAAGGCAGTAAATCGTTTCTGTGCAGGTGAAGGTCAGGGCTCAATATCCGTGCCGATAACTGTACTTCGTTTGTAAGAGATCCATTTACCTTGTATTTTACCACATTTATATTATTAAGTATACCACATTTATATAATCGAAATTAAGTTTACAACTAACCACAAAGATTCATATATTTTACCATCAACAACAGGTACATAACACAAATTTAAAATTCCTCAACAAACGACGTAAATATTTTCGCAATAAATCTCCCGAAAACTTCCAGGAACACACGTTTTATGATATTGAGGTGATCCGTCCCTTGCATAACTCTAGTGCATAGATAACAAATACCCGAAGCTGGGAGAGAAAATACTGAATAATCATGTTGCACCCGAGCGCTGCCGAAGTTACCCGAACAGCGGTTTTCAAACTTGGAATGCGAAACGAAGTAGGAGCGCAGTTTGCCGCCGACTGTCGTGGCGTGCGGACGTCGTGTCGGCTGTGTGAATAGCTACGCTTGTCGGTCGTACGTTTGTGTAGTGGTGTTCGTGTTCATGTTTTGTGATTGACTATGAGGACATAAATGGTGTTTGGTTCGGAAGATTTTAGGACGTAATTAGGTGAGGGTTTTTTTATTTTATTTTTGGGTGTGTAGGTATACGTTGTTTTTTTAGTTTCTAATGTTTAATAAGGAGTTTGAAATATGTAGTTATAATTTTGCTTTTAACAGTAAGATGGTTGTTAGAAAATTCAGGTAATCAAATTACTCAAACATTTAAAACGTTTCCACGAGTGATATTACGAAAGACTTGCAAAGCTTCTAAATGAGAACATTCACATACGTAACACTCGTTTAAAACACCTCACGGGTGAGAAATCCCATGCATAAATGTTAATTCTAAAATAATATCCACGAAATTCATTCCGCAAAATTAAATTAAGTCCACCGTATCCGCAAACGTGAATGTTATATTTGAAGAATATCTCGTAGCGTTTTGCTACGCGGTGCTACGCTGCTACGGTGCTACGTCGCTACGAGTTAATTGTAGTTTAATTTTATTTTCTACGGGGAATTGAGAGTCCGGGGAGCAAGTTAGAATTAAGATTTAGTTAAGATGAGCTACTACTTATATTGGACTAAATTTATTCGTGGATTAAGTTAAGTTTAAACTGGTTTCTTCTACGGTAGCGATTGGATAACGGATTTGAGTTTTATTAAAATGTTCGGTATGGTTCGAAATTTTTACACTCGGTTAGATATTATATTGTTACATTATATAAGAATGTAAATTGTATGATGACGGCACAAAGAAGAGTACGGATTAAGAAAACATGCTGTGACGACTTCAAATAAAATTTCTGAAGGGATTCTTCCTGAATTGATGAGTCTACCGATAAGAAATAACAGTATTGAGTTGACTTTCAACAGGATTTGATCTTTACTGTAATAATTCTGGTTTCCCATGATTATATTAGTAGGATTGCAGATATTTGCTGCTAAGATAGTCCAGTAATTAAAAGCCAGAAAGGCTGACAGCCAGTCTTACCCAGGGGTGTCGGTTTACCGAAGTAACTGGGTTGAGGAGATCAGATAGGTAGTCGTTCCATGTAAAATACTGTTACGCAGTCGTAACCGATCAGCTTGGAAGCCGACCCTAATATAGTTGCTTAGGCGTTTGTTGCATCACTTCTTCCAAGCAAAAAAGATATAGGAATGTCATAAAAGGTGGGCGTTTTTTCTGGGCTTTGTCTGTTGTAAATTTTGATGTTCAAAAAGTGCTGTTTAGAAGCAAGTTTGGATAAACTAATTTGAGTTTTTTGGGAAAAGACTAACAGCCAATTTCTTCATCAGAAGTAAAATCCAAAGTAATGTCTAAAGTAAAAGTAACGGTCAAATTCGCTTTTTCTATTAGTTTTGCTGTCACTTTAGC
The DNA here is from genome assembly GCA_963856015.1 of Helicoverpa assulta. NCBI lineage: Eukaryota > Metazoa > Arthropoda > Insecta > Lepidoptera > Noctuidae > Helicoverpa > Helicoverpa assulta. The sequence goes on from CAWLCW010000023.1 coordinate 11,501,163, forward strand.
CTTGAAAAAACGAATTTGACCGTTACTTTTACTTTAGACATTACTTTGACTTTTATGTTTGATGAAGAAACTGGCCGTAAGCAGTTGGTGTTTATTTATTATAGACACATTGAGGGTTATTGAAATTGAGAGTCAGTATATTATAACGCTTAAGGCGAAGAGAAATAGGGTTATCATGTTTGTCGATTGTATCAGAACCTTTAGAGTTATCTCTGTAGGTATATTAAGATTTATTACCTCTTAGAGTGGATAAAGGCAAGTACCGATTATTGGAATTTACTGACAATGGGGAACAAAAGACGGGTTGATATTTTAAGCGTATTAGATACTAGCTATTTTCCACCGTTCCGCTAAATATTGTGAACCGGCGCAGTTTTGGATATTTTGGAGTATTAATCTTTTGATGGTCCGATGATTTGAAGAAGGGTGGGTGAAGGTGGCGGGCAGTAGATGGATGCAGGCTGCCCATGACTTGGATAGTTGATGTTCGTTGGCGGAAGATTGCGTTCAGTAGTGGACGGCAATTTTTTTATAGTGATGATGATGAATTTTTTGAAAGATGGAATTACGACATTATAGGTATACATGGTGGTCGTGGTGGCCTAGTGGGTAAAGAACCAATTTCTCGAGTATGAGGGTGTGGGGTCGATTCTAGTTCAGGCAAGTACCAATGCAACTTTTCTAAGTTTGTATGTACTTTCTAAGTATATCTTGGACACCAATGGCTGATAAAAAGGTGAAGGAAAACATCTTGAGGAAACCTGGACTATATAGTCTGAAATCACCAACCCGCATTGAGCAAGCGTGGTGATTAATGCTCAATCCTTCTCCGTGTGAGAGGAGGCCTGTGCCCAGCAATGCTGCTATGCTAATATTGTAAAGCTGAAGAGTTTCTTTGTTGAACCCTCGAATTTCAATAACTACTTGACCGATTAGAAAAGTTCTTTCAGTTTCAATTATCTTATTTATCAAAGAAGGTAATAGGTTACTTTTTATTTGGGTGCTTGTTGTAGGTCCCACGGAAGTTAGGTAAAACTGCTGTAGATGGTACGGTTTATATACATTTGCAGTTGATTATAACACTCATGTTTATGTGACAAAGACATATGTAAGAGATGTTTTAGACTATAAATACTTCACGTTTTTTACTCTTTATACAAAAACTGACTAGATATTCAGGAAAAGCGACAGAATGAATCACAACTGCATTCGTGGCGCATAACAAAACATGAACTATGCTCTGCACATGTTTGATAAATACACTCGACACCAAAATATTTGGGGCACTTCGAAATATTATTTAGAGATTTTACAATGTATGGATGTTCGGTTATTGGGTTGGGTTAATGAAGTAAATTGTTGGGTAAAGTTTTATGATTTGTTTACTAATTTTGTAAATATTTTAACTCTCTAACATGTCTTCTCAAACAGAGATGAAACGAACATTGATTATTGCGCATGCTAAAACAATCTATAAAATATTTAACTGATATTAAAGATCCATATTGAGATTTTTTTAACAAAAGATTCATTGTTATTATAGTGCTATATTATTATCTCCATGCTATCATGGCTTTGAACAATTCGTACATAATCATAAAAGATTTCAAGGTCTTTGTCAAAAAATAATTCTGGGTGTGACCCAAATTGTTTGCTACGTAGTGTACGAACAAAAGGGAATGTCCTCGACTGAAATTTAAAGTTGTTACGCGAAACAAGCATAGTTGTTCTGACAGAGATACAGAAGTTAGACAAACAGTTCTGAAATTTCTACTGTTTAGTTAATAATTACAATGGAAATGTACTCCTAGTATTGGAAAATAGAATTGAAACTGAGGATTTCATATTCTTTCTTTAATTTTATAAGATCATAGTAAAAAATATCAATTTGGTTTAATTAATGGCACACATTATAATATTACAAACGTAAAAGGATTTGTGTCATAAGATAAACAAAAACTTGAAAGTTTTGAATGCTACATAAAGTCGAATTTTTAAATAATTTACGATTTTTTATGTCAATAATGAAATTCGTTTTAGTAAGGTTGTGTTACGAATACATTTCTAAAAGTGTTTCGCACTAAGCCCGGCCATTCACACACATCCAAACAAAAAAAATAAAGGTTATTCAGCTCACATTTTCCGAATTTATTTCACGGAACACAGCCGTCAACTATAAATAACAGACGAAATAACATTAACGTTAGGCACAATAAAATAGATTTCCATGTCAAATACGAAAGTAAAGAGCAATGAAAAAAAAACGGTATTCAGACTTCTTGACAAAAGACTCCTTTTATAATATCGAACGTTTCGAGTACACTGGAAACTTTTAGTCGGCCGACTGTTTGTTCGGGCTCATAAATTAGAGGTAGTATGGAAATGAATGAATCATCATCACTAGATGATGCCTTCCTAGCCGATTATAAGCCACGGTGGCTGTTCTCGTATAAGGAGAGCAACCAGCTGCGCAGGACACATTATAGTGCACAAGCATTTGCGGAGACACAGGTGCACTCACTATTCCTTCACTCACATAGCCTGATTGGAACGACAATCCGATACGACCGGAGAGAGATAATGTTAGTACGCACATAACGACGATCAGGTATTTGGCCACTATCAGAATGGATTCAATTGACGATTTTCTTTCCAACCATTGGGTCAACTGTCGGCCGACTGTTTAGTCTACTGTGTGCAAATACTTTTCATATCATTTTATTTGGAACCGTTTCGCTTTTTTGTCGAACAAACTTTTATTTTATAAGTAAGAAATGACGATACAATTTTAGCTTCTTTTTTTTGACACATAAACTGTTTCGGCTAAAGTGTTGTGAACTTGTTCAACTTCGAGTCCTGAAAAGTTAGACTTTTGAGTTGTTAAGCAACATAATATTTGAATTAATGTGATTTTTTGTGTGGGCTTATAATTTTATTTTTAGAATATCACTGTTGTTTATTGGGTCAACTGTAGTTGTTCTTTTATTTCCTTCTGGAAAAACTATTTAATTGAACGAAAAATTCAATTAATAATTTAATTAATAAATTCAAGTAATAATGATTCCTTTTTAATCTGTATATATAAACAGCACTGTTTTAACAGTCTTCATAGAAAAATCATCAAGTTGTCCTATCAATTTTGAAATTAGAATGAAAATGTTGAACGTACTGACTTACTTGACTTATGCCCGTTTTCACCAACAAATACCTAAATTTAGGGAGCGTTTACGGAACACCTAATAAGAATTTCATTTTCACCAAAGCTTAGGTGTCTCTAATAACCTTCAAATTTCACTTAAACTTGGGAGCCCGATTGATGCCTGCTTAAACAACCCCTATCATTATCATTACAGAATACAAACATATTTCGAATCGTTTCTAGCGATGGATAGTGAAATAAAATGATGTTTTTTAGAAAGTTTAGAAGCTGTAGAGGTCGTGGATATGTTAAATAATAATCATTAGAAGACCACGTATCTAACGTGAAAGAGCAGATGACTGAGAAATACGACGATCATGACTTTTGTATAAGATATTATAGGTTATCACTTGCTATCAATACACTTGCTAGGTCAATATTCAAAAATAGGAAGTCCTGCATATCCATAAATAATGGCGTCCACGGCTGATTTCGGCTACGGCGGCTGTTCTCATTTAAGGAGAACAGCCAGCTGCGCAGGACATATTATAGTGCACGAGCATTTGCGCAGACACAGGTGCACTCCCTATTCCTTCACTCTCATAACCCGACGGGACGGCAATCCGACACGACCGGAAAGAGATCAGGCGCAGGACCGACATTTACGTGCTCTCCGATGCACGGGTGAATCAATCACCAACTTTCAGACTACGGGCTGCTTTGTGAAAGTTCAAGAAAACCCACAAAGCGATTTCGGCCCGACCCAGGAATCGAACCCGAGACCTCGAGTACAGCAGCCGCGCTTGCGACCGCTAGACCAACGAGGCAGTCATAAATACACAGACCATAACAGATGCAAATCTGGTAATCACTGATGTAGTTTCGCGGTGGACGGGACATGACTCAACTATATACCAAAACAGCAGTAGATACCAATGATTCGAAATTGGTGAATATGGAAGAGCCTATCTCCTGGGTGATGGTGGTCTGAAGGTAAGAAGTAGGCTAACATTGAACATAATAAATTATGTAAATTAAAACAAAGATAGTAAACAAATATTTTAATATTAGTCTTCATGTGATGTACCAAACATTTTCATCATCCTCCTGCCTCAACTGAATTTGGGGTCGGCGCAGCATGTTTTTACACCTCTTTCCAATTTCTCGCACCACCTGAAACGAAATAAATATAATAAATCTATAATTTTAATTTCTTCCATTTTAACTCCATACTTAAATCCATCAACTCGTGGAATCCGTCAACACTATATTATTCCACACAGATATTATTCACAATTACCTGTAAACGGTTCCTGGCGCATTAAAACTATTGTGACTGGATCCAAGCTTTGTTTTAGGCTTCGTTCGTGGTCCCATCCGTTATTTATTTAATATTGTGTCTCTATGAGACTTCAGCAATTTTACTAGCTTTACTAGCGTCTTTTTATTCTGTAAGAAAGGTTTGTCCTCGTTTTCTCTTCTCTGCCAAAATAAACTTATCTTTTCAACTATAATAAACCCAAAATTGACCTCACTCAATGTACACATACACATCAGAGTGAAGCTGCATAGAGTGAAGCTGCTGTGTCAGGGCTTAATGTATCTTCCTCCGCTTCTCACCTTCTCAAATTATGAGAATTTCTGTAGGTTACAATTATTATATAATACTTCCAATCCACTTATACGAATATAATTTATATTTATTTCCAAATGTTATTCATTGTATACTATTTAATTGTTTTTTTCTTGTTGACTTTTTCACTTGCTGTCATTGTCAAAACCTATATTACTATGATATTACTATACTCTATGGTCAAACCCGTATTATATGTATTATCTGTGGTCAAATTTACACTGTCAATCTCCTCTTCTGAAAACACACTATGCATCCACCCACTACACAATTTCACATATGTTAATATCACAACACAAATCACAATATTCATGCAAAGTCAAGTAGGTATTATTTATTTATTTATTTTATACATTAGTTTCACCGGTTGACGTCATCGCGGTAGCACCGGCTATCGCTGAAAACCAGCGCTGGGACTCTGCCTCGTTTCGGGTCGCAGCATTATGCTGAGCGAGGGCCGTATTGCGCGCTTTGGGACGCATATTTTCCCTTAAATTTGTTCCATGTTCTTTTTATCTTTTTAGCGGTGTTATGCTCATTTTGTTAAGGGCATTTATGCGTCTTATATTTTGCGCAATAAAACTTATTTTCTTTCTTTCTTTCTTACATCAGTCAATTTGACAAACGCGCAAAGGACATAGGTAAAAATTCACCTATAGACAACCTCTTTACTGTTTTATTGCATAATAAGTAGTTAAAGTTAAATTAATATAACAACACAAGATAATTTATTCACAGGCTTTAGTAATATATACTCGATTGACGTTTATTTCTTAAGAAATACTGAAAAATCATTTTATCGATAAAATATCGACGTTGCATTATCGTTTGTAGAACTAGTAATCTGTCACTTACTTAAGGGTTCATTGTACAAGTGTGGTGAAAATGAATTTAGGTAGGTGTCGAATTGGGAGCGGCTCTTATTGTAAGTGGCATTTAGATAGGGAAACGGTAAGAGATTGTTGGTGAAAACGGGCATTAGAGTCCTATGTCCCCTAGATGGGGCAGAGGGCATCCACAGTGCTCCGCCATCGCGTTCGGTCTTGAGCTTCGCGCTTTATTTCGCTCCACGTTCTGCCTATAGTCGCCGCCTCTGCAATGATCGTCCGCCGCCAGGATTGTTTAGGGCGGCCACGTTTCCGCTTCCCTTGGGGATTCCAGTCTAGGGCTTACCTCGGGATGTGATCGTAGTGAACGTACACAAAAGGCAAATTCCCTAATAAGGCCTATCAACCGACTGCAAAGCGTTCCCCACATCAAACCATAATCATAGTAATTATACTGAAAAGTTAATTAGTAGCATGAAACAAACATCCTGACACCATCGAGGAAAAACTTTAGCGAACAAACAAACAAAATAATCAAAACTTACTTAGCGAACATTTCGTCTAACAATTTGGCGCCAATTATCTTAAATTGCAACTCGTTATAAATAGCTGGCTTTTGTTGGCGATTTCATTCGTGTGGAATCGTTACTATGAATACACTTACTATTATTATGACCAACAATCAATTTCTCATGGTTTATCATACTCACGGCGGTAGGTTTATCATACTTCCCAAAGAAACTACTTAGTGATCTCAGAAAAAAAGTCTTCTTAAATACAGAAACTACCCAGACCGGAGTGTTTAAGACTCGAGATTAGCGCGTTTAAGGAATAAACAATTATTCAATACTAGCTTCTGCCAGCGGTTTCACCCGCATCCCGTGGGAACCTCGGCCCGGACCCGGATAAAAAGTAGCCCATAGCCTTCCTCGATAAATGGGCTATCTAACACTGAAAGAATTTTTCAAATCGGACCAGTAGTTCCTGAGATTTGCGCGTTCAAACAAACAAACAAACAAACTCTTCAGGTTTATAATATTAGTATAGAGTAAACATAATTAAATAGTGTAGAGGTAGATATGTCCCAGAATTTTAGCTGTGTTCGGAGGGAAAATCATTTAACACTCAAAGAACGCTTGTCAAAGGACTTATTCAAGTTATCTATAGATCTATAGATAGTTCAACTCAGATTTGCGCGCGGCCCTATGTGTGTGTCGGCTTGTAAATATACAACTTTCATTCGTGTGACAGTGACGTCGTCCGAGCATGACGTGTTCTTATCGCTTTTTGTTATGGGTACAGTCGTTTACGAAAATACTAGTTATTCACGGAGAAATTATTAAGGAGTCAGGTAAAGCGTTTCAAAAATTGACACAACATTCAAAGCTTTTTATTGTTCAACTAGCTTCTGCCCGCGGTTTCACCCGCGTTCCGGTATGACTGTTTCCCGTAGCCGGATGGTGACAAAAACTATCCTATGTCCTTCTCCTGGCTCTAAACTACCTCCCTGGCAATTTTCAGCTAAATCGGTTTAGCCGTTCTTGAGTTATAAGTGGAGTAACTAACACGATTTTCTTTTATAAATATAGATATAGTTTTTCATTATTTTCTCATACGTCTTTTCAAATTAACATTGTAGTATCTAAGAAATAAATAAGGTGAAATACTATCTAAGATGAATTAAATACTCCTTACATATTTTGTAGCTCGGGGTACGCAGACAATAAATAAAAGTGTGGACTAAGAATATAAAAAGAGGTATAATCTAGTATAATAATGTGAACAAAATGTGTGGGGAATTTTAAAAAATTATATTGCTTCGCATAATGTCGACCAAAACAAGACGGAAATAATGAAACTCATAAATGAACGTTTAGGTCAAATTGATGAAGGGATGTGGGGTAATACTTGTCGACATGTACAAAAGAAAAAAGAAGAATACTATAGTCATTTTGACATGGAGTCAGAATTTATAATTCACCTTGGACAGTAGCGAATCCGAAAATTCATCATTTGATTTTTCAAGTAGCGATTCATAATCATTATAAATAAATAAACATTAAATTACGTAATAACTGTTTTTCTTTAAACACCCGTATACAACCCCTAAATAACTGTATTGTACCCGACTGTACCTCTTGTCACGCACACAAAGTCACTGTATATGTACAAGGGTTACCCACACATAAGGCCGCGCGCACGACTGAGTTGAACTTACTATATCAAACATTGGGTTAACCAATTCAGTACGAAATCGTTACTAATACAATACTAATCGTTACAAACACACTTTCCCATTTACAAAATTACACATGATAAAGAACAAGAAAAGTGCCTATATTTCATCAGACACGAAAATAACTATCAATTAACAAGTTCTGTCGTTAACAAACTTGGAACAATAACTCTTCAATGTATGGTGATTATATTTAATGGTATGGAAATGTTTTTAGACAAGGGAAGACGTCTTGGCGTGACGGCAAAGGGGTACGAAACTAGGCCAATTTCATTTGTAAGTTTCAAACTCACTTCTGCTGTCGAAATCGTCTTTATTTTGAAACAATGTTAAACAAACGGAGATTTAGTTGAGTAAGATTTTTGGAATAAACTCGATCCCAGCGTTTGGCATAGTACTCATTATTTAAAGGAACGTTTAAGATAAGTATAAGAAATTGAACATTTACATGGGTGATACATTTATATACCATAATGAACGAGCTTTGAAATACATGGCCAATAAGTCATAATTGTCTCGCCTGTGCTGCAACAATTATCTGTCTAGATTGCAAGCAAAACAATGAACGTTAATAAATTGACTGAAACATATTTATTTTTCTTTATGAATCTTTTTTTTTTACAAAATAAATTAAGAAATTTCAAAGCTCTTAAAAAAATAAGGTCAACGATCAATAATTTTATTTTTCATTTAAAAATAAAAACGATCCATATTCACACATAATTACTTTAACTAACAAGCGAGTATTTCCATAGATATTATTTGAAATTCTATCGAAGTTTCGAACAAAGGGATATTGCTAACTGCCTACTAAGTAATGTTAGTACAAATAACTGTAACAAGTTCTCGTTAATGACTCAAGTTATAAGTGATAGTTATTTTTGTATGGAATAGGAAATGGTTCTTTGTTTTTCTTTGGGGTAATACTAATATTGAAAGTTTGTCTGTTACACTAAGACTTTTACAGTAAAATAGCTGAAGCCATTTAATTTGAATATTATGTATACATACGTTTTTTTACTTTTAGGTTTTTAGTAGGATAGTTTTAATTTTTGTTGTAAATATTTGTAGATCTGTAAATAACTATGTAAATAAAGAATATATCTTAATGGTTATATCAATATAGAGAAAGTTAATATCTCTAAAAACTACGTTTACGTTTTATGGAGGTGCAAGATAAATACAAAAAAAAAAACAATCTTTTAATTTTTGTATACTTTTAAAATAGCATCGAATCATCAATTAGAAGCTAACCGTTTACCTGCAATCTTTGAAAGATAAAGAAACAAAATTACTTATCGGAAAAACTGTGTATAAATCTCAAGACCAGAGTTTTTCTTGAAAAATAAGATTTTTCCCTATACGTTTTTGTGTTAGTAACAGTTTTCTTTTCAAAGTTTTTCTTTGGTATATAAATTACAATGGAATAGCGAATACTGAAAGAGTAAATGCGTTGTTGAAAATGGAAAAAGCTTTTTAATTCATGTTATTTTTTTTCGTGTTCTTTTTTAGTGGTAGGTGTGAAATATAATAGAGCTTGGTTGAGTGTGAGAGCAGATTTTTCGAGATTCATACATCGATTAAGTTCTATTCTTTTTTTATCATGATGAATGAACAGTAGTGTAATGCACATTTCGTATATAGCTATTTATTATTTGAGACAGCTTCTCCAGGTATACCTAATAATGGATATTACGATAATGATGTAATATTTTTTCTATATATGTTATTTTTTCAAATGTTACATCCAACCATATCATGCCAATATTTATCGGTATTTCATATACCAGACATATATTAATAGAACTAGAACTTTAGTTATTAACCATTATGTAACTACTAAACAAAAAAGACATCTACAGTTACCCCTCAGGCTAACCCCAATACAATTTCAAGAGATGACTTAAAAACACAAATGTTGGCCACACAACATTTTATTAAACAATATTTGGCTATTATTTTAACTTTGCTGACCATTTCGAAACTTGATAGTTGTAAGCTTATGCTCGAAAGTACCGCTTTGGCATGAATGCTGCGGGTTAAAATTTTATAAAATCTCGCCAGTGTGGCACTGTGCCAGCTGACGGCCTATCTTCTTATACAACTGTGTCACTTGCCCCTTCATAATGTTACAAGTTTTGTATGGTACTCAAATGTATTAAGTAATGCTGGTACGAATAAAAATATCGATGTAGTAAAAGATTACTTATAAGCAGAATAAATAATTCGCTTAAATTAAGTATTTTCAACCTCCAGAATATTTTATATGATGAGAATCTTAGAAGTTTTGACAGCTTTTGTATAAAATATATATGTCACACCGCTATTGGAAGTTAACTGATGATTGTAAAATGATGCCATAAAAGTTGCTTACTATTTAATTTTCAAATCGACAGCAACCAGTTTCTTATAATGCATCAAGCATGCGATACAACCGCTGAATCAATTAAGACGGTCATACTAATAAAGCCTGGTAAAACGCATAGCGAACTTTCTACTCGGTTACGTTAAATATTCTTTCTCAGAACACAAAAAAAACCTCGGAAAAGTGCTATTAAGAAAATATTTCTAAAACAATAGAGGCTAACCCTTCACACCTTCAAGGGCACACCTCGTTACTCAATGTCGTTTCAAAAATAATCCCAATGTCACGAGACAATCTATTGATGTTTATTGGAGTTTCCAGGCCTTTTTCATAAATAATAAATAAAAAGGCAAATAGCTAAAGATAAGTAGAAACGGTTATAAAATATTTTTTGTGTATCGGAGTGGAGTTGTCTCTTTAGGGTTAGAATTGTTTTTTAAACTGGCAATAAAACTGTCAAGCGAATATCATTTGGTATGCCGTTCATTTTATTTGAATGCTAGTGTAGTTACTCAATTAATAATAATAACCTATAAACTTTTAAGCTATTGCATAGCTTCTATCGCAGGCCTTGAGCGCGGGGACCAAATCCAGTAATTCCGTAACGAAAAAACCTCACGCTCCCCACTCCGACGGGCACGGAGGTGTGGCTTGAAGGCCGTGCATCGTCTAACGTCGTGTCAGTTCAGCAGTCTTCGACACGGCGCTGTGTGTCGTGCGATTAGACGTATTGTACGCTATGCAATAGCTTTACCGCGGCAGTCCCCGAGTGCCACACGTATTTTTTTTTTTTGTAATACTTTTTGAGGTTTTTAGTACCGTTCCTGAGAGGGTTGAATTTTTATTTTAGTCACAAACAAAGATTACTGGGCTGCAAATCAGGCAAGTTGCACTATCTTCGATATTGAATTTCCATAAAGACAAATGGGTGCCAGATAATCAAAGGAACATATTATTATCCATAAAAATCAACAAGATTAAACCAAAAAATTCAAACTCTATTTTCCCTGCATACACACACGTATAAGCGAATATTCTCCCCATACATACTTCTCACAAAGTTACACTCATCGGCACTGACAACAATCCACTTTTTGATGGATGTAAATCGATAGAAACTTTTATTATTGAACCGCTTGGGACCTATACAAAGTTTCGCAAAATTTCTTACACTTTTTCTTTTAAAAACTTTGAAGATCGGAAATGTAGGAGTTAAAGGAAGGACGGAAAGTGGCGTGACAGATCAAATTATGGAATGGTTTTAATGGATCCAAAGTCGTTTTGATTATATGCTTTTAAGGATACCATTTTTTTGCAACTTTTTGACTCGTTTTTATTGAGTTTTTATAACAAAGGTTGGTAATAGGGTACTGTGCTATTAACGGTAGCTGATATATAAAATACTTTGTAGGTACAATGTTAGTAAAATGATTAAATTATTCGACAAAAAAAATATTGTTAGGTATCCATGCTTTTCATTTTAATTAACGTTTAAACTATTTCAATTATAATATAGCCGGTCAAACTATGTTAAACCTACATGGAAATATTTTTAAATACCTAGAAGCCCTCATTTTGTTAGTATTTAAACAATTTCAATTACAAAGGAATCTGACCGTAAAGTTTAGATATTTCAATGACTAGACCGTACGAAATACCACGCATTAAACTAGCTTATTTCGTGTGTTTACCTACCTGGTAAAAAGGTAGGTATGTTAGCCAAAACTGTTTCCAGGTAGATTATTTAAGCGAACATTGTTTTTAGGTTTCGATAAAATTAGATCACAAGTGAAGTTATTATTTATGTTACTATGGTAATAAATAGGTATACAAGAACGATTTGGTTTAAAATGTTATTTTGATCCGGTAAATGAGGTGAAGATAGACACCATTGACTGTGTTTCGGATGGCACGTTAAACTGTAGGTCCCGGCTGTCATTGAACATCCTTGGCAGTCGTTACGGGTAGTCAGAAGCCAGTAAGTCTGACGCCAGTCTAACCAAGGGGTATTGAGTTGCCTGGGTAACTGGGTTGAGGAGGTCAGATAGGCAGTCGCTTCTTGTAAAGCACTGGTACTCAGCTGAATCCGGTTTGGACTGGAAGCCGACCCCAACATGGTTGGGAAAAAGGCTCGGAGGAAGAAATGAGGTGAAGATCTCAAAACAATATTAAATACAGTTACACCCAACTCAGTTGTATTAGGTTGGACTGGAAGCCGACCCTTACGTAGGAAAAGCCTAAGCAGATGATGTTTTTTAGAACGAAAACAGTTACTACTACATTTTTTACAGTTTTACATATATGATACGTCTAGTAATGTACATTATATAGGACAAGGAAGGAGTGTTACCTCTATAATCATATAATACGGCAAATAAAAATCGTCATCTTCGTCACACTAGACCTAGCTAGATTGCTCCCGTGTCTTTCACGCTAAACCAACCCAAGAAAATCCCATCTCTCAAAACCCATTATATATCAAATTACTGCGTTATTTACCCCTATTTTATCGCCCCCATAAAACTTTAATGTACCAATAATGCACACTCATTTATCAGTACGCCACACCATCGCGTTATGGTGTACAAAGTTCTATAATGAAATTCGTCGGTTGCCTGAATTTCAATCATGAAGTTTTTGATACATTGTTTCAGCTTATATTAGGTACTAACGTGTTCTGTTACCTCTCGTAGCTTTATGTTGCCCTGGTACTTTTGGTATTGGATTTTATTAAACTGCGAGGGATTATATTAGGAAAACTGTTTGAAAAAAAATCGATTGATACACTCTTCAAATTGTTTTTTTTTTTTGAAATTTCAATATAGTTTAACGATATATAAAACCTTTTAAAATATTTATCTAAACATGACGTTCTGCTCACAAATGCCTAAGCCAAATGCGAGTTGAGCCTTGTATACAATGCAATGATGATCTATTATTAGATTAACATTAAAAATAGAAATTTTATCAATAATTTAGTCCTAGCAAAATCCACATTACCTACAGAACAAGCTAAGTAGGTTACACAGGTCCTCTAAGATTACATTGTCGTATGTAAAACCGGTGTGTTCACGGCCCATTGGCAACGCATAATGTCGAAGCCTTTGCTAGAATTCGAACGGTTTATACTATCTGTATAGATTTACTTTCTTCATCACTATACTGATTTAGAGTGCCAACTTTTAGTCAGCCGATAGTTTGTTTAGGCTCATAAATCTGTGTGAAGATGCGAGATGCGAGATGTACGCATTTATTACAAAGATCAGGTATTTAGCCAGTATCAAATCGACTGAAAACTTTGTCTAAAATCGACGAATAATTGCCAGTCATTGGGTCAGCTATCAGCCGACTTTTTAGTCTGCAAAGTGTGTGTGTGTACATGTGTGTTCAAGAAAAGTGTTGAAGACTCATTGGTTCTTATTTTGAAAGCGTTCTTATTTCGATTCATTGGGTTTTAGTTTCTACATGGGTTGAGACGAGTTCTGAGAAAAGAGTGAGTTGGATGTTGAAATAAAATTGAGGGAAAATTGTTGGAATTATTTTATAATTCTCAGGTAAATACTGCGTATTTATCTATACATATAATAAATCTGTAAAAAAACTGTGTCTGTACATTGAATATATTAAAAAAATAATAATTGGGTGGGGTTTAGAAACAGTAATGGAGCACAAATCCAAAAAAAAAATTCTGTCTGTATGTCTGTATGTCTGTTTGTTTGTACACGCTAATCTTCCGAACTACTGAACGGATTTCAATGATTTTTTCTTTGTTGTATCAGTATTAAGCCTGGTCAACATATAGGCTATAATTTATCTTCGAAACTTGAAGACCTGATGCAGAACTCCAACAGACCAACAAAACTATAAGAGATACAAAAATGGTGCCATGGCAAAAATTGTTTCATGTGATGAGCATTTTCAGCTGAGATAATACATTTTAAGATCTGGAACACCTGATGTGGAACCCCAAGAGCCCAGCTTCTCTGTACCATATACAGGTATGACGTTTTAGCAAAAGTTGTTCAATTTGATAAGCACTTTCTATTGACTTATACAAATTGAAGATCTAAACCACCTGATGTGGAACTCCAGGGGCCCAGCTAGACTATAGCATATAGATGTATGACGTTTTAGCAAAAGTTGTTCAATCTGATAAGCACTCTCTGTTGACTTATAAAAATTGAAGATGTAAAACACCTGATGTGGAACTCCAGGAGCCCAGCTAGACTATAGCATATGAAGATATGACGTTTTAGCAAAAGTGGTTCAATCTGATAAGCACTCTCTATTGACGTATAAACATCGAAGATCTGGAACACCTGATGTGGAGCTTCAAGAGCAATACTACACTTGAAATGTATAGAAATGAATGTTATGAAATAGGTATGGTGAATCAAAAAAAGTAATTAGTCCGTCTTTTAGATAACCCTAAAATAATGGACACGTATTTTTCTTTTCTCTCTCTCTCACAAACAAATAATAAAGAAGATTCAACAACGCTTGAATTTCGTGTTAAGTCACTGCTTAGTGCTACCTAGACGTGGCGTCACGAGCCCCCACTCTCCGACTTTGTTGCGTTATATCTCATTATTATTTTGTATGTCTCTTCCAGACCTCGGGACTACAGAGTTCCGAATTTTTGGGAGGCAAACGTGGTGCCAAAGCCAACACGCTGAATACGCGCTTTTGAGACAACTTTAATGCAATGGTGACACAAAACCGACGATTATCCCTTTATACACTATAGAAATGAACCCAAGGACAATCCCCGGTGGACGTCGTTAAAAAAAAGACAATCTCCGGTTCTGTGCTAAACTATTGCTAACTATGAAGGAAAACTACTTGGGCTATTGTGATGGGATGTTAGTGGATGCCAATGTATTAGGTACATGTAAAAATGGCAGGTGGAGATTCGCCACCTCACTTACTGGGCCCCCGGGAACCAGTCACTGAATAGCAACAAGAGGGCAACAGGGACATGAGCGGCTGAAGGGTGAGGATACCTCGGCGGACTTTAAACGCAGAATACGCGCTCCCTGTGCTTACCATGAGGCACCTACCCTCCGAGCAGGGCTACTAATCCTGCTCTAGCGACTCCACTCTGGACGGCCAAGCCAAGCCAGAGGCGTGAGACCTACCCCCGTCATAGTTCACTCCGACAGGCCGGAGATGGGGGACAGTATACTCTCCCTGGAGAACTCAGTATATATAGCCCCGCGGGGTCGCTACTCCCCGTCATCAGCCTCAGATGTCCTGCGGTGCCTATATCTCATTATTATTGTCGTTATTATCTCAAGAGCCTTTGTCCCAATTATGCTAGGGTCGACTTCCAGTCACGATGCAACTGAGTACCAGTGTTTTACAAGGAGCGACTGCCTATCTGACCTCCACAACCCGGTTACCCGCTCAACCCAACACCCCTTGGTAAGACATACTGGCTTCTGACTACCCATAACGACTGCCAATAATGTTCAATGACAGCCGGAACCTACAGTTTAACATCCCCTCCAAATAACAAAATCAAAAATCAAAATCAAAATCTTTTTATTTCACATAGGCCTTTGCAGGCACCTATGAAACGTCACATTAGTTGCACGGTTCCAAAAAGTTGGTCTCATGGAGAAGAGCCGGCAAGAAACTCCATAGACACTCTTTTTAAAAAGTAATATAGTCACAGTACAAACAGTCTATTACATAACAATAGTAACGGTCATTGGTATCCAAAATATACGTAGTATGTACATACAAACTTAGAAAAGTTGCATTGGCAGGCACTTGCCAGACCTGGAATCAAAGACGCATGCTCATACTTGAGAGATTGGTTCTCTAGCCACTAAACCACCACGATTTCAACTAAGTCACCAAGACTTTGTCATCTATTTAATGTTTTTTTACGTAATAATACGTGTAATATTTTTGCCACACACAACTTAAATGCGGACTAATTAGAATCACTACTTTTATCCCTATGGTCACGTCTATTGCGGTTCAGTTCTCAGCGTTTTGTTTAGTCTGCTGTGCTTTTGCCGTTAAAGTACAAAAATTAAATATATGGAACGTTTCTAATGGTTATGCGTATTCCGTTGTTTTCAAGTCAACGGGCCCTTAAAATTCAATATCAGACTATTCAGATCTTTGATTTTGCTGACCCCGTAGTCGCTGGAATAAGGGACAGGATCCGCGTACGAAGTCGCGGGCAGAAGCTAGTTATTAAATATATAAAAAGTAAGTTACACGGTCAATTGCTACATTATGTTCATAGGCATGTTTGATTCTGAAAAAGTCGTGCTCATCAAGTTTCTAATAGATATTTTTTGTAACGCTGTCTAGTTCAACAAAGAAATCTTAGAAAATCAGCTTCGAATCAGCAACAAAGTTAGTTAATAGACTTTTATAATTATATTTTTAAATCGGTTTAAAAATAAGACCAAACTACCCACTTTAGCCGACATGGCTAGCCGGAACTAATAAAGGCCACACCAGACCTGCAAAGGAAACAACTTGGCTAATGCACTGTCATTCTTAGTTATAGAGTTAACGTATATTTTTTATTAACACACTTATATTAGCTTCACTTTTAATTATATACATAAGAAAATCTTGGAATCTTAATTTGTCCCTATTCCCGATCTTCGATTAGGATGTAATTTTGCACATGCTCTGAGTTCTGATGACAATACACGACTAGATAAGAAACGTCATTACAGATCCAATATACGCTTTACGCTTTATTTCATCAAACTAAATGTCTGGAATGATTTTTAAAGTAATTAGTAATTTTTAGACGGAAGACGAATTTTTAACCGGTTGCTCGAAGTCGTTCTCCCAGGATGTAGGTGAAACCGTGGAGAACAACCTGTCTTATTATAAATTATTCTCTTTTAGTCTATTGTGTATTCAGAAAATTGTTTCCTTTTACTATTTTACTAATACTTTACAAGGGGTACTGGGTTGCCCGGGTAACTGGGTTGAGGAGGTCAGATAGGCAGTCGCTCCTTGTAAAACACTGGTACCCAGCTGCTTCCGGTTAGACTGGAAGCCGACCCCAAAACAGTTCGGAAAAAGGCTCGGTATACTTTACTATTTTTGTAAGGATGACATTTTGGCGTCGGTAAAATAACATTATACCTACTACTAGCTTCTACCAGCGGTTTCACCCGCATCCCGTGGGAACTACTTCCCGTACCGGGATAAAAAGTAGCTTTAGCCTTCCTCGATAAATGGGCTATCTAACACTGAAAGAAATTTTCAAATCGAACCAGTAGTTCCTGAGATTAGCGCGTTCAAACAAACAAACAAACTCTTCAGCTTTATAATATTAGTATAGACTGGCTTCTGCCAGCGGTTTCACCCGCATCCCGTGGGAACCTCGGCACGGACCCCGATAAAAAGTAGCCTATAGCCTTCCTCGATAAATGGGCTATCTAACACTGAAAACCTTTTTCAAATCGGACCAGTAGTTCCTGAGATTAGCGCGTTCAAACAAACAAACAAACTCTTCAGCTTTA
Source organism: Helicoverpa assulta (assembly GCA_963856015.1). Classification (NCBI taxonomy): domain Eukaryota; kingdom Metazoa; phylum Arthropoda; class Insecta; order Lepidoptera; family Noctuidae; genus Helicoverpa; species Helicoverpa assulta. The sequence goes on from CAWLCW010000023.1 coordinate 11,518,871, forward strand.
TAATATTAGTATAGATTACTATTGATCTCATTAGTACAGGTACCCTTCAATATCTATTTAACAAGTAATACCTAGTAATCAAAAGGGTCCCCTAAGCTCACAAACTCCTTTGCTAACCAAACACTAATCTTATGCAAAACGTTCGGTCAATACATGGTTTCATTCGATTTATTTCGTCCACACCGGATTTTTTCACAGGAAATTGAATTCTCCGCCGTCCGCGTTACGTTTCAGAAAAGCTGTTTTTTTGCGTTTTCTTTTTATAGGGTTCCGTATGCAAAGGGTAAAATGGGACCCTATTGTTTTCGCTCCTCTGTCTGTCCGTCTCTCACCAGGCTGTATCTCATGAACCGTGATAGTTAGAGAGTTGAAATTTTCAGAGATGATGTATTTCTGTTAGAATAAAATAAATGTTTTTTGCGGCTCCCAGCTCTCATACAACAAACATGTTTTTTTTTTTTTCATTTTTGCCCGATATCGATAACGGCAACGGGTAGATGCGGTTTTATAAATAATGGTGCGGAACCCTTCGTGCGCGAGTCCGACTCTCACTTGGCCGGTTTTTTCTTTTTTTATGAAATGCGTTCCAGTCTTTCTTTTACGAGGTAAATGTGAAGATTTTTTTCTCGTGGTTTAAGTAGAAAAGTAACGTGATGGCATGCCTCTTTAGTGAGTACTTAGAACATTTTTGGGTATGCTATAAACTGGGGTTGGTAAAAGCGTTTTGTACTATAAAATGTTTAAGGCGCATTGACAGCGTAAAATTTTGAATATTTTCTTCTTTTTTTTTTGTTAAACTTTTTTGTTGAGTTTTTTTTTTTTGTTTTATAATCAGAGCTTGTTAGGGATATGATGATGGCGAAACCAAGTTTACGCAATATAAAAATCCTGGAATGTGCTGAGATAACTGTTGGGGTTTTTACTGACGCTTTTTCGTATGTGGTACCCCATTGTATTAGTGACTATGTTTTCAAATGAAATATTTACCGACGTACTTTTCAGAGACTTAAAAATAAGGAGAAAAAAAAATCTGGAATGGTTAACTTTTAGCTTTTATAACTAAACCAAAAAGAAATATGTAAACAACCATTTAATCACAAAACCCTATTTAAATTGCACAAAACATTAATCACTAATCGCAAATCACACTTCAGTAGGTAAACCATTTAGGCGTCATTTCAGCATTTCTACCATTCCTACCATTCTACCAACAATTGTATGAGAATTAAAAGTCATTAAAAACCGTCACTGTATTATGAAATTCCTTGTTCTCACATGCAACGCGATATGGCACCCAATTAGATGCTTCCCGTTTTATAATAAGCTGGGCCATAGAATAAGCGATTCAAACTTACTCATTTTTTGGGAAGTCTGTGAAAAACACTAGCATACATCAGTGGTGGATCTGTGAGGGGATGCCCACAACCCTAATTTACTTGTGATGTAACACTTATTTCTTCTTTTATGTACTATCCCTATGTACTACCCAACATACTCTCTTGTTCTTTGTACTTTCTTATGTATTCCCTTATAAAGTACTTCTTTATACTCCTTTGTCTATTGCCTTATTTTCCCTCATATGAACTTCTGTATGTACTCCTTCATATACTACCTCTATGGACTCAAAATCAAAATCAAAAGTCATTTATTCAAAGTAGGCTGAAAATGAGCACTTTTTGAACGTCAAATCTACCTCTACAAAAGACAGCCCCCAAAACGCCCGCCCTTCACCACTTCCTATCTGTTTTTGCTGGGAAGAAGAAGTGGTGAAACAAACTCCCCAGCAACACAATTTTGTCTGTATGGTTTGAAGAACCGTATACAAAACATTAAAAATATCACTCAAAATTATACACATAAATTTGTATAAAAAAGCAAGTAAGATTCTCTTATGTACTCACTTAAGAATAATATAAAAATTTTGTCTTAGAATTTGTCTTATATATTTTTTGTGCCTTGTTTAATGCTGTGATACAGAAAAATACATACCTAAGTACTTAAAAACAATTTCTTACATTGTTCATCCAGACGATTTACATATCCAATTTAATTTCATATTTTAATTTAATCAAATGAACTGTGCAACCACGCCATTTTCAGAGCCGCACAAACGCTTGTAAAATTTCTACGGGTGCATTGTGCACTTATGGAGTTGAATCTGGGAAATTTAATTTACGGTAGGAAACACATTGCATGCGAACCGATCTTTATACGTCATTACGTCAGCTACTAAACATTCAACGAAATACACCCCCAGACTAAGTGTATTTCGTTGAATGTTTAGTACGTCGTGTATGTCGATCTCCTTGCTATTTATGTTGCCCTGGTAGGTTGTTGTATAAGATATTTGTAATGATGACGTTTTTTTTTTCAGTGTATGACGCATAACAAACTAAATAGTAGAGAATTCATTATTTTTTTGACTATATCAAAATAAATTTTTGTCACCTTCGGAAAAACGAAGCAAATGCGAAGTAAATAACTTCGCATTTGCTTCGGCGCTACCTTTATGAAGTGATACTAACACAAGAGTGATAAAAACTAAAGATATAGGTACAATAAATGCTCGTAATTTAAGATGGACAATTGTCAAGTCATTCCCTTTCGTCCACTTAGGTGGAGGATTATATTGACTGCTCTCTTACGACTGCTGCTCCTGCTTCATACGACAACTCATAGTTTGGTTCCAACTTTGTCGTCCAAACGATTCTGTTCCCAACAACAAGCCCACCAAACAACATACAATTAGAATCACCCCGCATCTTGCTCCAATACGGCCTAAATAACACTAAAAAGGCGATCATAAAAAAATGTGTGTGTGTGCGATCAAAATGCCATTACACGCACATCACGGTCCCAAGACAGCACGTGACGAGTTATATAAAAATGTTCCTTTGCGACGTAACCCTAGCATGTTATCAAGAACGCAATAATAGTGTAATATCATTAGAACCGTAAAGCATTTTTGAATGAGACTCGACGCGATAGTGGGGATGAAATGATGTGTATGATTTTGGAGTGAATTTGGCACTTCTTTGCACGTTTCAATAATTGAACTTATACACATGTCGATTGAACAGAATTAGGTGCTATCGGTGAAACTATGATTGTTTCTACTTAAGACTTTAGCAGTTGAATCATTTTTATTTTCCACTTAATTCATGCAAGTTTATCACTGAAGGAATGCAAAAGGCGAACGCTTTTCTGCAATAAAATCCAGCATAACTCAACCAGCTTCATTTATCTGCTTTACAAACAACACATTTTACAACAGCTACAATTCAAATCCTACAAAACACGATTACTTTTAAAACTAGCTTCAACCACAACTCAAGTCCGCGCTCAGCACAATAATATAAAAATATTCCGCACTTCGTAACCCTTAAATGCCAGCGTGAAAAGTAATAATAGTACAATAACACAGTGGGTACTGCACGGTAAACCTGGACAACTGTTATGGCGAGATTCCAACCGTAATGCGGAGATAGTTCGCAGTTTTCTAGCCGCTTTAAGCGCCAACTGTTTTGGTTTTGCAGCGCTGTTTTTCTTTTTCACCTACGTTTTAAAATAGGCTGTGTAAAGTAGGAAATGTTGGTACATTTTTCGGGCTTTACTTGTTTTCGCTGGTGAGATAAAGTTAGGTTTGTTTTTTTTTTTTTTTGTTTTAAACTTTTCAACTATAAATATACGTAATTGTTAAAAGTGTTTTAGTTCATTTATTTTAAACTTAGTGTATAAAAAGTAAACAACATAATTATACATATAATTAAAAGTGGCTATTGATGATTTATTTCGGTATACCAAAATTAATTTTAATAGTTCTGGCCTGAAAGCCATAAGAACAGGCTGATGTACATTTTATTGAACATAAAAAAATGTTGCACCACCTAATCAAAATATGTACTAACACAATTCACACTACAAAAACTACAACGAAACCAAAATCTTAAATCACGTAAGTCAAATAAAAGAAAATCCCACAATTCACAATCACAGCTCACGATTCGTCACTCACACACGGTCGCATGCAAAGGGTTAACCCCACGGAGAAAGGAAAAATGAGCGGAGATGCCATAGGGAGTTAGGTCAGGTACGTTCTTCTAGGTCAAATTCATACAGTGGGCATGACTAAAATGATCAGTTACGAATTAACTAACGAACGAGGCGTCCGGATTCTTTGAGAGATCTAGCAACGATTTTTGGTATTACAAAAAATTACCCGGTGCAAAGATGGCGTATACAGTAACGTTCCTCGCCCCCGAACACAAGCGCTTTGGCGCGCTACTTTTTTAGAAAATTTTCTGTCTTGGAAGCTCCGTTGCTTTGGTCTCCATGGTAAACTCACACTTTTTGTAGTTTTATTTCAAGCCTAAACGAAACGTCAAGGTGTTGCGGTCCAAAGTGCCGAGGAATGGAGAAAGGAGCCCCGTATCGCGGTCGACAATTTCAAATATATTTCCCCGTTGAAATTTTGACGTAATCTCTGTTCCCCACAAAGTTAAATATCAACTTCTCCGATAGCACGCTGGTGTGTTTAATTTGGGAACATAAAAGAAAAAGGCTTTCCAGTGGTAAATAGGTGAAAATTAGTTTTATTGTAGAAGAATATTGTAATCGGTGCTCACAAGGAAAAATTTGTATTCAGAGTGATTTACATTTTGTTTGTTCTTGACAATTTAGAAAGATTAAAAATAAAATACATCCTCCAATGAGGTTTTATATGTCATGAACATGCTGGGGCCTCAGCCACAAGCTAAACTCATCGTTACCACCATTAATGCACATATCTCTCTTTTAGTTAAATTATAACATTTAAAATAAATACCCAAATGGATTAGTTATTAAAAATAAACTCAAGAGTAATTCTTACTTTAAAAATAAAGAGTAGGTACATTAATTATAATCAATAGGTAATGGACACACTTTCATAACACTTGTTCTTACAATGTGACCTTTGCTAGCTTTTACCTCCACGGCACGAACTAAATCATCTTTTCCTGGAATGACCTTTACAATTCTACCTACAGGCCAGTTCAATGGAGATACATTATCAGACTTAAACAATACCATATTGCCTATTTCTAAATTAGGTAGTTGAGTTTTCCATTTAGGCCGACTCTGCAACATAACTAAATATTGTTTATGCCATTGATTCCAAAAATGCTGTTGCATTTGAGAACATTGTTTCCAAAAACTAAGCCTCCCTACACTTACATCAGCCAAATTAAGCTCTGGATATGAAGTCAATGGTGAGCCAGTAAGGAAATGTGCAGGTGTCAGGTAAGACATGTCATCACAATCTCTTGACATGGGAGTTAATGGTCTAGAATTTAAGATACTTTCTATGTGTACTAACACTGTGTACAGTTCTTCATAAGTAAGTACACTCTGAGTAATTACACGTTTCATATGATACTTAATGCTTTTTACTCCTGCCTCCCACAGGCCACCAAATACAGGGGAATATGACGGAATAAACTGAAACTGTATTCTCTCTGAACAACCATAATCAAACACCTTGTTTTGATGATCTGTGGAATTCGGTAGTTTATGCAAATCTTTGAGTACATTATCAGCACCTCTATAATAACTAGCATTATCACAATATATTTTTGTAGGCTTATTTCTACGGCTTATAAACCTTTTTAAACAAGCTAAGAAAGTATTAGTTGTCATGTCTGACGCCAATTCTATGTGAATTGCTTTAGTAATAAAACATATGAAAATAACAACATAAGCCTTGGTTATAACAGGATTTCTTACTCTAGTTTGTTTAACATTGAAAGGACCTGCATAGTCAGTGCCTACAATTTGAAAAGGACGAGTAATATTGACTCTGTCAAGTGGTAATGAACCCATAAGTTGACTGGAAGCTTTAGCCTTAAATCTGAAACATAATACACACTTGTGCAACACAGATTTTACCTCTCTGCTAGCATTGATTAGCCAATATTGCTCGCTTAAACTACTAAGACTTAGCTTCTGCCCAGCATGCTTAAGGCGAATGTGTTCATTAAGAATGATAAGTTTGGTCAAAGTTGACTTTTTAGGCAAAATAATAGGATGCTTTTGCTGAAATGAGAGGTTTGCATTTTGCAAACGACCACCTACCCGTAATAAGCCGTAGCCATCAACAAAAGGATTTAAACCACTTAAGTAAGAACTTAGATCAACTTTTGACTTCAAACATTTCAACTCATTTTCAAAATGTGAGCTTTGATCAAGTTTAATCAAGACATGCAAAGCAAGAGCCATCTCCTCAGGAGTTAAATGTCCCTGCCTTTTCTTAATATTCTGTTTATTACAATTAAATACAAAACGTTTGACATAAGCCATTATTCTAGTCATTTTATTTAAATTAGAATATTTTTTTATGAAACTATAAAACAAATTATTTTCCTTACATTTAACTAAAGTATTACATCTCTATTCTTCCCTTCCTGTCCAAAGTGCTTGAGGCTTGTGCTCATAAACAATTTGCGCGTTTTATTTATGCAAATAAACTCATGAGCCCGCTACAATCTGGGTTTAGGCCGGGCCACAGCACTTCCTCTGCCCTCCTTAAAGTGACTGGCGATATTAGGCGGGCTACGGAAGATGCTAACCTAACTGTGCTGGTTCTAGTCGACTTTTCGAATGCGTTCAATACCGTCAGTCACGATATCTTACTATCTATCCTATCCCATTCGATGGTCTCTTCTAAAGCTTTAGATTGGTTTTCTTCTTATCTTCGGGATCGCCAGCAGTCTGTTCGGGTGGATGAAGGCTCATCAACTTGGTGTACTTTGAATGTTGGCGTTCCACAAGGCGGCATACTCTCACCTCTTCTATTCTCGATATTTATAAATCTACTCACTCTCGAGCTTCAGTGTTCGTATCATCTCTATGCCGACGACTTGCAGCTTTACCGTCACACCAAGGCCATTGACTTGACTGACACGATAGACAAAATCAATACTGATTTGGAAGTGGTGAAGACTTGGTCTGATAGGTTTGGGGTGGAGGTTAACCCTACCAAGTGTCAAGCTATCATTATTGGGGGCTCGAGAGCTATGAGCAAAGTTGATAGTCTTGGTTTACCAACGTTAGTGTTTAACGGGATTAACATTCCGTACAGCTGCACTGTGAAAAATCTTGGCCTACACCTTGACTCCACGCTGAATTGGCAATCACAGGTTGCAGCTGTCAGTCAGAAAGTGACCAGCACGCTTCGGTTCCTCTATCGCTTGAAAAATTTTCTCCCGGTAAACGTGAAGGCGACGCTTATGCAAACCTTAATCTTTCCCATAATCGACTATGGTGATGTTTGCTACTATGACCTGAATGCAGATCTGCTAAATAAACTGGACCGGCTTCTCAACAATTGCATTCGATTCGTTTTTAATCTCCGCAAGTACGATCATGTGTCAGCGTATCGAGCGCAACTTAAATGGCTACCGATAAGACAACGACGTGTGATGAGGGCTTTAACTACTCTTTTCTCTATTCTACATTCTCCCACTTCACCTCCTTATTTAACTCCTCACTTCCAATATATGTGTTCTCAACATTCCAAAAATCTTCGCTCTTCAAATAATCGTCTTCTACACTGCCCTACTCACCGTTCAGACATTATTCATTCTTTCTTTTTCGTTAAATCCATTCTTCTCTGGAATGAGCTTCCTCTGGAAATCAGGATGGTTAACAGTCGTTATTCCTTTAAAAAGAAGCTACGTGACCACATCCACAGGAAATTGGCAGAATCGCTACCATAGCTTGTTTTCTTTTCTTTTTATTTCTTTGTCTCTCATGGCAAAATGTAATATGTATGTATATATGTATATATACTATAATTATGTATTATTATCCATATATTCTATATATATATATATATATTTTTTTTTCTTCTCATGTAGACTATATTAAATACTGCACCTACCACTGCTATTTCCCCACCACCCAAAGGTAGACTGGGAGAAAACGCCTAAGGCGTTAAGTCCGCCATTGTACTGATTGTGCAAAAAGTATTATAAATAAAATAAATACATGTTGAAGAAATCAAATTGAGCTCAGATGTATCAGAAACATCAGTATTTATCTGAGAATTATCATGAACATACTCACTGTTTTGCAAGTACTGTGGACCATGAAACCACAATGAGTGTCCTATTAACTGATCTGGTTTAAGACCGCGAGATAAACAATCAGCAGGATTCTCATTGGTGCTGACATAGCCCCAGTGTACATCTTTTGATAACTGCTTGATTTTTTCTATTCTATTAGCAACATAAGCAGTTAGTTTTACAGACTCAATCTTAAGCCATGATAAAACAATCTTTGAATCTAAATATAAGTAAATAGGAATATCATTATATTTTAATGCTAAAGTATCATGCACCTTTCTTGCCAACTTGGCTAACAACAAAGCACTATTGAGCTCAAGCCTAGGAATAGTTAATGTTTTATCCTTAGGATTAATACGAGACTTGGAACACAAAAGGTTAACATTTACAGTGTTATCATCTCTGACTACTCTCAAATAAAGGCAGCACCCATGCGCAATATTGGATGCATCAGCATAGCCAACTAACTCTAGCCTTTTATGTGAATATACATTGATATTTCTAGGAACAGATATACAAGACATATTCATCAAACCTTCAACAAATTGAAGAAATTTTTTATTTAAAGCATCAGGGAGAATATCATCCCACTTTAACTTTTCAAACCAGACCTGTTGCATTAAGTATTTAGCTTGCACCAAAATAGGACCTACCAAACCCAAAGGATCAAAAAATTTGCTAATAAAACTTAACATTTGTCTCTTAGTAGAAGGTTTTTGTATTTCAGCGCTTGGACACTTCATATTTAAAGTATCAGAGGTCACATCATATGACAAACCTAAAGTTTTCACAAAAGTATTTGCTTTATCAAAATCCTCTTTATTTAATTGATGAATTTCAATAGGAATGTCATCTAATATTTCAGTGTTATTTGAACACCACTTGTGTAATGAAAAACTAGCTAAGTTCAAAAGCTCAATAAGTTGCCTTTTTATCTCAACAAGCTCTACAATATCATTGGAACCACATAAAACATCATCTACATATGTAGAATATTTCAACACAAAAGATGCTAATGGATATTTCTCTTGGTACCGTTCAGCAAGTTCAATCAAACACCTAGTTGCTAAAAATGCAGAACTCTTTAAACCATATGTGACAGTTTGTAGCTGAAGACATTGCACACTTTGATCAACAAAATCTCGCCAAAGAATATTTTGCAAGCAGCAATGGTCTTTACTCACTAATATACCCCTATACATAGCCTTTATATCACACAGTAAAACATATTTAAAACTCCTAAATAGTGTCAAAATATCAAATAAATCATTTTGCACAACAGGCCCATTAAGCATCATGTCATTTAGACAAATACCTTTATTGGTTTTCATGCTCGCGTCAAAGACAGCTCGAACCGGAGTAGTTTTACTATTTAAATTAATGACTGGGTGGTGAGGTAAGAAATACACATTACCTGCCCTAGGATCATAGTTAGATATATCAAAGTACATGGCATGGCCTTGCTCAAGATAAACATGAATGAACTTCTTATACTGTTGATACAACTTATCATCTTTAGCGAAACGCCTTTCTAAATTATGAAATCGATGCAATGCCTGATTAAATGAGTTACCCAACTGGATATCATTTAAATTGAGTTTTAAAGGTAAATCTACACAAAACTTTCCCTCAGCAAGTTTGACAGAGTTTTGAAAACATTCCTCAGCTAGTTGATGTTCAGTAATACCTTCCTTATAAATTTCAGGTACTTTTTCACATTTCCAAAAATTTGAAATAGTATGATCAATACTATCAAGTTGATCATTATGAGAATTATGAGAAATATTATGAGGGGTACCTTGAACTGTTACACACAAATTTGAAGAATGGATGTTTCCAACAGATACTGGTAGGCTGCCTGCCACAATATAACCTAGGCTGGTACTAACCAGGTAGGGACCTTGCGGCGTTAGAGGCAGTGATTCCCTCTGAAGCACCTGAAAAAATACATCACACCCTAATAACAAAGAAATTGCACCCGTTTTATTAAAGTTTTTATCTGCCAAAAAGACATGTGAAGGAATATTAAACCCAACATTATAAAAACTCTGTTGTGGCAGTTCACAAGTTATATTCTTAGTTATGTAACAGTTTAAGGATAATTTAAAATTGCTATTAGTAGCATAAATATCAAAATTTGCCCTCTGGTGCATATTACTAGTGCCTTGTAGAATACCTGTAATGAGCTGATTTGCCGGTGTAATCTTGCAATCAATTTGATCAGCAAGCTTTTCTGTAATAAAAGATACCTGGCTGCCCGTGTCCAGCAAAGCGCGTGCATGGATAAATGTACCATTTTTGGTGATAATACGCACTATAGCGGTAGGTAGCAGCACATCCTTTACAGGCGAGGTACTTGACATAGCTACTGCACTGTCAGACCTTCCAACATCAGCACAAGGCACTGCGGCAGAAGAACTGGCAGTGGCGACATTGCTCGCCTCCTTCTTAGCCATTTCCACACCATGCAGAAGCGTATTGTGCCGTTGCTGACAGATAGAGCATTTCAAACGCAGCTTGCATTTACCACCATGCGCATTCAAACAAACAATGCATAACTTTTGTTTTTTAACAAATTGACCCTTGTCAATATCAGCAGCAAGTTTAAATTTGGCACACATGTATAATCTATGATTAGCATTGCAATACTTACATGAGACTGCTGCTGCTGTATTACATGCAGGCTTGCCAGGCTTCACACCACTGGGAGTACTCACAGGCATTGTTTCCATTGCATTCTCCCTGGCCAACGCTCTGGACTCCAAAAAATCTATGAATTCCTGCATAGAAAACACAACTTTTTTATCCCGTCTTAAGTGAAACTCATTGTTTGTCTCAGAATCCACTTTCCGGAGCAAAATATTGACCATTATTGGACCCCAAACTTCAACCGGCATGTTTAAACTTTTTAGTGCAGTTAAATGCACATTAGCGCTTGCTACCAATGATCTAAGATCAGCAGCAGTGCATTTGGGCAAATCAATCAAAGTATTAATGTGATGGTTAATGATCATTGGCTCATTGTTATAGCGGTTTTCTAACAACTTTAATGCTTCAGAATAATTTAGTTCAGTCAAAGGCAAATTTTGTATTAAGCTTAAGGCTTCCCCAGTTAAAAATGATCTCAAATAATATAATTTTTGGCACAGACTCAAGCTTGTGTCAGAATCAATGACTGCCTTAAACATATTAATAAAAGGTAAATAATCTAAAATATTGGCACCACTAAATTCTTTTATTGTAATTTGCGGGAGCTTCCTGAAATTATTTGCATTTTGCCTAGGAGGCTCCGCATCGGGCTGCCCCGATTTGCGACAAGCATTGAGCTGACGATCAATTTTGGATATGCAGGTGAAGTACTTACTTTCATACACAACTGGGTCTTCATCGTTCTTTGGATTTATGCACAAAATACTCTTGTTAAGGTCCTCGTAAGAGGCAAAGTTTTTCGCCAAGTGACTGCGCCGCTCTGTGAGCAACTCACTAGACGCGATCACAATTTCTTCGCTGCTACAAAAACTTTCTTCACGAGTTATTGCACCCTTTACATAGCCCCTACGGAGCTTTAACTGAGCCAACTCGTCACTATGAGCCATGGTGCTATATCCTAAGATGCAAGCCAAAACCCAGATGCAACAAATGTAAACAACACCTTAACGCTAAGTACACTGTTATAAATAATATACAAATATCAAAACTATTATTAAACAGAAACGTGTAAAAAAAAGGCGACGCGAAAAAAATGATGAACGCCGACAGCCGATTCATTCACTCGATGTTCGGTCGCTCTTCGCGCGCTCATTGGTCGCGTTCCGTTCTCTTGGGTTGGCAGCGCCTAGCCTCGTTTGCGCGTTTGGATACGCGCGACGCACGCAGCGAAACTGCTTCTGTGATAGCACGGAAACACCCTTACGCACGATTGATGGATGACTCCGAATCCTCCTGTGGCTTTCTTCTTCACAACCAATTTTTCGAAGGCCCGAAGGTTTCGAAGGACCAATTTTTCCTTATATTCGAAAGACCAGCTTCTCGAAGGCTCGAAAGATTCTCGAAGGACCAATTTTTATGTTCCCCACAAAGTTAAATATCAACTTCTCCGATAGCACGCTGGTGTGTTTAATTTGGGAACATAAAAGAAAAAGGCTTTCCAGTGGTAAATAGGTGAAAATTAGTTTTATTGTAGAAGAATATTGTAATCGGTGCTCACAAGGAAAAATTTGTATTCAGAGTGATTTACATTTTGTTTGTTCTTGACAATTTAGAAAGATTAAAAATAAAATACATCCTCCAATGAGGTTTTATATGTCATGAACAATCTCTACGGTTGCCCGTAAATTCCACGGTGAAATGCGGATTTTAAATGTCGTAGTGTAAGTTTTTTTGGGTTAAATGGTTTATTTTTGGAATAGTTTAAACTATTGGCACCAAAAAAGTTTGCAATGTTAATACATAATCACTATGTATACTTATTTTAAAACATAATCAAAATAGTAACTCTATTCATCGTTTCACGAGTAACTTTCACGATACCAATTTTTTGACCAATTTTACGTGACTTTCGCCAAGATATAGATAGAATAATTAATGCAAAAAGGTAGTTAAAGAAATAAGTAAGTATCAACATGTGAGCTCGGGAAAGTATGCTAGTACCTATTTCGTTAAAAAACAATATTAGGTAAACTTACCTCAGAAAAAAAACAAGTTTTCATTCCAACTGTACTTCTCGGAAAGAATTTAAGTAAATTGAACGTTATGAGATTCCATTCACATTATTAGGAGCTATAAAAAACACAAGTGGATGTGTAAGGGCACTTATCTTAATTACGGTGGTTCAGAAAACATTTCATGTACTTACATTGAAGAGAGTATGTTTATTGGAACAATGTTCCTTAATTTGACTTTTGTTAAGATTTGACTGACAGTATTTAATTTTAATACTATCAATGTTAGAATATTACTCGAGATTCATGTAGACGAGCATTGGATGAAAAGGAATGTCTCACCGTGATAAATCATAATTAATTTTAAAGAAAAGAATACCTAATATTGGGGTCGAAGAACTGTCTATTCAATTAATTAATTATTAACTAGCTGCTCCCGCGATTTTATCCGTTTCCTAAGAGAACTACTTTCCGCACCTACATAAAAATTAGCCTAATGTTATTTCTTTGACTTTTGTCTTGAAAGTCCAACAGACAGACCGAGTTATACAGGGTTTCATAAACATTAAAAGAAAACAAGCTAACAAGAACAATATTATTAACCCTTAAAACGCCACGAACATTCAAAACATCTTATTACCCGTTGTCATTACCATCGAGCCGAACTGTCAATTCATCGGCATGTATCTGTCATCATTACCGGCTCATTTCCTTTACGTTCTGTTATACTGACTGTCGCATTATGCACCTTTATTAATAATGACGCCACTGATTTCGCGTGAAATGGATTTTTTTTGGGACATGTCATTACGAGCTGTGAGGGTGAGTATTATGTTTTTTTCTTTTCGTTGTTGAAGTTTTGGGGTGACGTTAATTTGTTTTGTTAATAAAATATCAATTATGAATGGACTAGTTCCATGTTTACCTATGTGTATTTTGGATTACTTCTTAAACTAAAAAGGTATGAGCAAAAATTATTTTCATTACTGATTTCAATTAATTCTATTTAAGTTCAAATGTTGGTTTTAGGCGATGGAATCTTAAACCAACTTTGGAAATGTCAGTGTGACATTTGCCAGGTTTTGAACCCAGGCTTTCGTATATTCAGAAGCTTTGCCACTGAGCCACAACTAATAAGGTTATGACACCACTATTAAAATCTATACTAATATTATAAAGCTGAAGAGTTTGTTTGTTTGTTTGTTTGAACGCGCTAATCTCAGGAACTACTGGTCCGATTTGAAAATTTCTTTCAGTGTTAGATAGCCCATTTATCGAGGATACTTTTTATCCCGGTACGGGAAGTAGTTCCCACAGGATGTGGGTGAAACCACTGGCAGAAGCTAGTACAAAATACAAATTCATTTTTATGATATTTCTATAATGAGAATGATTCTATTAGCTATCGTATCGCCGTTTAATTAAAATAAAGGCATTAATATTAATGTTTTTCAAAGTCAAACACTATAATTTATATCAATTAGAACACTGAAAGGCATGTTTAACTCTATTGTATTTCTTAAGTGAACATGAAATAATGAAAATAATACCATCTATTTAAAAAAATTATATGAAAGTGACTCTCTCAATTTAAAAAAAAAATCATTCTCTAAGTATTTATAAATAGGTGTCTGCAAAGAAAATGAATTAAGCTTCTATTACATAGAAAATTTTAAAAGCATCGGCAATATTTTAAAAGAACTTTGTTGATAATTCAATTGTTTGACATCAACTTAAGTAATGGTTATCCATTGTGAACTTTTTTTCAAGTAATGAACCTTAGTTCTCAAGTTTTGAAGTCTAGTTAAACTATAAATTAATCAAACTAGCCGATTTACCGCGGTTTCACTCGCGTTCCGTGAGAACTGCTGCTCGTACCGGGATAAAATATAACCTATGTTACTGGGAAAAAGAGTAGCTTTCAAACAGTGAAAGAAATTTTCAAATCAGTTCAGTAGTATCGGAGCCTTTCTAGTTTAAAAACAAACAAAAAAAAACCGCTTTATTATATTACTAGCCGTTTTCCCGCGGTTTCACCCGCGTCCCGTGGGAGCTACTGCCCGCACCGGGATAAAATATAGCCTATGTTACTCGCAGATAATATAGCTTTCTAATGGTGAAAGAATATTTAAAATCGGTCCAGTAGTTTTTTAGTTTATCCATTACAACCAAACAAACAAACAAACAAAGTTTTCCTCTTTATAATATTAGTATAGACTATAGGTTAGTATGGATAAGTCTCCAGATTTGCAAAGTGAAATGTGTTCTAAAAAAGTTGTGAAAACTAAAAGTGAATCGGTATCAACGGAATTTGAATTTCGTTTCGTACTAAAAGATTTTCATGAAACTTTCGGAAACGCTTCAGCGTCGTGTTACGGGATCAACGTTGTAACAGTTTCTATCCTCTTGGATCAGAAGTTCCTAATTCTTAAATGAAAGTAGCGTTACTGTTGCTGCCTTTTTATCGTTCCACTGCTGCGCACAGGCCTCCTCTCACACGGATAAGGATTGAGCATTAATCACCACGCTTGCTCAATGCGGGTTTGTGATTTCAGACTTTATAGTCCAGGTTTCCTCAAGATGTTTTCCTTCACCTTTTTATCAGCCATTGGTGTCCAAGATATACTTAGAAAGTACATACAAACTTAGAAAAGTTGCGTTGGTACTTGCCTGACCTGGAATCGAACCCGCGCCCTCATACTCGAGAGGATGGTTCCTTACCCACTAGGCCACCACAAGTAGCGTTACAGTGATTTTTAAAACATAGGTACGGATTTTCATTCACATCGTCATCTGCCTGCTGTCTTGCTGTCTTACTTGATGCAGCTGAGTACCGGTTACAAAGAGAAACTACCTTTCTGACATGTTCAAGCCAGTTACCCGGACCACCTAATACCTCTAACAGAGACCTGTTGTCAGTCTGTCTAGCTCCTGACTACACCTAACAATTTAACATACTAATTTAACATGCTTTCTGAAATAAGTTCCAGTAATGAACACCCCAGTTAAAAAAAAGATATAAAGTAAATTAATTAATTTATGTTGTTAATCGTATCCTAAACATCTTAACATGCTTATTAATGATAAGGTACAAATCAAACACTATTTTTCATAGTAAAAACAACTCTCAATAGGTACTCACTCTACTAAAAGGATTAACAAATATTTGTAACTTTCCGACAGCGTCTATTTACGTGGCCACCATTTTTGTAAATGGACGACATCTAGACCTCACATATCATATTTTGACAAGCTGATAGTCTATAGTTTGTTGTTGAGTGTTGCAATTTTCTCTACAACATGTGTGATTCTTATTTAAAAGGTTTTTTTTTCAATTGACCATTACCGGAACGCTTACCATTACTGGTGCAGTTACCTTACGCGCGCCATTAAAATAAAAATCACCTCTAATATCAATTCTTCAAAACATCCAATAACCAAAAACATAACACAAAGCAAACCCTTTTCTCCCAAATACAATTGGAACAAAAAGCCTTACGCCAATAATATGACATTAGCAAAAACAAACGTAGGGTAGGACCACTAAGAACGCTTCTATTTGGCACCGGAAAATTGCTAAATCGCTGCCGTAGCTTGCCATGACAAACAAAGGACGTTCGATACAGAAAGAGGAAGATAAAAAGAGGTAGGACCCACGGAGTAAAGATGAGCGGAGATGCCATAATGCAGGTAGGTCAGGCGCCTTCTTCTAGGTCAAATTTGTACGCTGGACGTGACGAAAACGATACGTAAGTAACGAGGCATTCGGGTTCTTTGAGACATCTGTCAACGACTTTTTGTATTACAATAAATGGGCGGATTTTAAAAGAGTATAAGGGTGAAGACAGTAACTTCCTCGTCCCTCGGGCACCTGCATTTTGGCGCGCTACTTTATTAGCATCATTATGGCACCTCCGCTATTCATTTTGTTCTCCATGGTGAGGCCTGACAAAGCTTCTGTGGCCGCGAATGCGTGAGCAATACGTAATAACTCGCTCGTACTTGCTTCTGTTTTCGAGTATATACGTGTTCGACAAAGGCTTTTTCTGTGGAAGGATTTTTAAAACAAGACCAGTTAGACTACGGTTTATTGTGAAGAAAATGACTGGCTAGTATATACTGTACGTGCATCATCTATTTACCCTTTTCCTAACTATGTTCGGGTCGGCTTCCAGTTTAAGCGGATGCATCTGAGTACTAGTGGTTTACAAGGAGCGACCGCCTATTTGACCTCCTCAACCCAGTTACCTAGGCAACACAATACCCCTTGGTGAGACTGGTTGTCAGACTTACTGGCTTCTGACTACTCGTAACGACTGCCAAAGATGTTCAAATGACACCCGCACTGTACCTTCATTCTGCAACAATAAAACGGAACATCTTTTCCCTCGTAACTTAGCATTACGTATGCTGGTATCATACGCCGCATATTCATCATCATTACCCTTTTTCTAACCGCATTGAGGTCAGATCGTGTTTTTGTACATTTATTTTGTTCGGTACCGTCAGTTTTTTGCATCACTAATAGGATGTATTGATATTGAGGTTTCTTTGGGTGTGACCAGAATTTTGAATGAAGGTTATCAAGGCTATGTGTAAACAGTGCCTAATGTTTTCTTAGGGTTTAAATTGCACTGAATAAGAGATATTTTTAGAAGTAGGTATGGTCAAAATCATATATCAATTGGAGGCTGGAAACATTTTGATATATTTCTCGTAGATTGTTTTACTAATTCAAATGTTCTCTGATCAGCTAACACAAAAAATCATTAATACTATGAAATACAGTACTACAAGTAGTCGTGGTGGCCTAGTGGGCAAAGAACCAACCTCTCGAGTATGAGGGCGCGGGTTCGATTCCAGGTCAGGCAAGTACCAATGCAACTTTTCTAAGTTTGTATGTACTTTCTAAGTATATCTTAGACACCCAATGACTGTCTTTCGGATGGCACGTTAAACTGTAGGTCCCGGCTGTCATTGAACATACTTGACAGTCGTTACGGGTAGTCAGAAGCCAGTAAGTCTGACACCAGTCTAACCAAGGGTATTGGGTTGGCCGGGTAACTGGGTTGAGGGGGTCAGATAGGGTAGTCGCTCCTTGTAAAGCGCTGGTACTCAGCTACATCCAGTTAGACTGGAAGCCGACCCCAACATAGTTGGCGAAAAGGCTCGGAGGATGTTGATACAGTACTACAAGTTTTAAAAACTAGTACCATTATGACACTACAAAAAAAAAAAAAAACAAAAAACAATCCAGAAACAAAACTCTTTTGTCTCAATGCAAGAATCGGAGTCACGGAAAATACAAGGCGAGAGCTCTGTTTGTACGATTTGGGTCATCATTCTGACATATATTGACGAGATGGTATGCTGTTCCACATTTCTTGGCGGGCTGTGTAAAGTATTGAATAAATTCTTGTGTGAATTGTGACAGGGTGATATTTAATGTGTTGCTTGATAGTTTTTTTTTAAGTGATGTTATTTTGTTTCAGTTCTAACGCTAGACAATTATTATTATTTTCTAGCTTCCGTACGCGGTTTCAGATTTTTTTCACATTGTATAATTTTATTTTTACTTTATAATGGTATAAAAATTAAGCAAAATTAAAAATTTTGAAAAAACCCCCGACGGTAAAAATCTTATTGAAAAATAATAAAATAACTCAAAACCCCCGACTTAACCCAATTATATAGGAATATCCGTCGGGAGCTGCCATTAAACCAGCTAAAGGATTCTAGTGTCGTGAATACAATTATTGAAGAATTGTAGATGTTTAACGATGACATAAAATACACTCAATTAATTGTTGAAATTTCATATAGAAAAGGCAGCCCCCGACGGTTATTCCTATATAATTGGGTTAAGTCGGGGGTTTTGAGTTATTTTATTATTTTTCAATAAGATTTTTACCGTCGGGGGTTTTTTCAAAATTTTTAATTTTGCTTAATTTTATTTCAGACTTTTTAGAGAACATATACGAATTATAGTCTATATAATATGTTATTGCAATATTATTTTGCACCGATATTGTAGCGACCTCTAGTGAGTTACAGGCGTAATTTTTATTATTTGGGAACATGCATTAAGCACGTACACATTGCTGATGAAAACAGAATTGTAATCGGACGTTTTGATTATATTGTAACATTGTTTGGCACTAATATTGTGGCGCCCCCTAGTGATTAATAGCCATGACACCTATCTAAGAACATGAACACGTTGAACGCAAATCTGTTATTGAAAACCACATCAAAATCGGATCATTAGTTTAGAAGGTAGGTGGGAACATTACTTTGCTGTTTTGCACTAATATTGTGGCGCCCCCTAGTGAGTTACAGCCATGACACCTATCTAAGAACATGAACACGTTGAACGCAAATCTGTTATTGAAAACCACATCAAAATCGGATCATTAGTTTAGAAGGTAGGTGGGAACATTACTTTGCTGTTTGCACTAATATTGTGGCGCCCCCTAGTGAGTTACAGCCATGACACCTATCTAAGAACATGAACACGTTGAACGCAAATCTGTTATTGAAAACCACATCAAAATCGGATCATTAGTTTAGAAGGTAGGTGGGAACATTACTTTGCTGTTTGCACTAATATTGTGGCGCCCCCTAGTGAGTTACAGCCATGACGCCTATCTAAGAACATGAACACGTTGAACGCAAATCTGTTATTGAAAACCGCATCAAAATCAGATCATTAGTTTAGAAGGTAGGTGGGAACATTACTTTGCTGTTTGCACTAATATTGTGGCGCCCCCTAGTGAGTTACAGCCATGACACCTATCTAAGAACATGAACACGTTGAACGCAAATCTGTTATTGAAAACCACATCAAAATCGGATCATTAGTTTAGAAGGTAGGTGGGAACATTACTTTGCTGTTTGCACTAATATTGTGGCGCCCCCTAGTGAGTTACAGCCATGACACCTATCTAAGAACATGAACACGTTGAACGCAAATCTGTTATTGAAAACCGCATCAAAATCAGATCATTAGTTTAGAAGATAGGTGGGAACATTACTTTGCACAAACGCACACACAAACACACAAACACACAAACACACAAACGCACATCTCTCACCCCAAACGCATATACCTGCTCCGTTCCGTCGTGGGTAAAAACCAAATAATATATAACTAAATTGCCAATTTGCATCGCAATACAGTTGATACAGCGTTTCACATTAACAAACACCAATAACACTTATAATATTGTTTTTTTTTTTGTAGTCATGAAAATATGTTATTTTATTGATAATTAAGATTCTAATAAATCAATTTCTTCTTTTCAGATAAAACAAAGTGGTGTACAGTGAAAATGCGAGTGACTTAGTGAAGTGTTCAATATGAAGACCTCTAGTTTGGTGCTGACACTCATTTGTGTCATCTCGCTTACCTGCACGCACGCCAAAACTGGTGAGTTTTATACGTCTCAAATAACTCTGAAGTTAGCTGCGAGTGATTTTACTAAGATCAAAATGTCCGTGTATTCAGAGCACTTACAAAAAATATAAGCTTAAGTTCGCTTTCTTTTTATTACAGTTGTTTTCCGTGGTTTCTCCTGCTTGTTGTGGAAACTACTATCCGTACCGGGATAATATATCGTATGTTACTCGAAAAAGTGTAGCTTTCCAATAGTGAAATAATTTTTCAAATCGTTACAGAAGCGGAATCCTTTCGAAAATGACTTTCTTTAATACACAAACTTTTTCCGATTCTCTTGTCCATCATTCATAGGGTTAATTTGCAAGTTGCAAATCATTCCCATTATACCTATCAACGTCTTAATTGACTCGCAAAAGAATGAAGGATCGTTTCCAATCGAATGAATGCAATCAGAAAGTAAGAAATCTTACTGATTGTCTGTCAGTCATGATTGTCTTCCATTGTTTGTGAGGAGGCAACTTTAATTGAGACTTTGATGGAATATTGATGGTAAGACGGATTGTTGGCTGTCGTGAGTGAAGGGTTGGGAAAGGGTTCGTTCTTTTATGAAGAATGGTTATATGACTGCGGTAAGGAGCTCGATGATTTTGAGTTATTGAGTGTATTTTTTAAGCTCAAACATATACACTACGCGGCTTTTTAACGCGGCTACTAAAATTCGTATGTCTGTCATTCTGTTTACTAATTGTACTTTTACATTAGCCCCATACAAGAATAGTTTGTGCGAAATAATTTTGCCTTTACGAAGTTAGTCATTTAACATTCATAAAATCAACGTTTAACATTCATTAAAAGTCATTAAATCAACAATTAGATAGGTTATTGACATTCACTATTAGTCAACAATCGCAGTCGTCAGACCTTCTTAACAGGCCCCAACTTCAGTTCTAATTTTGTATATATTTACTTGACTATACATACCAGATAGAATATCATAACTATATCACCCGTGAACTATATCAAAACCCTTAATAGAATAACTGTCACCCAGAGAGATTGATACGCCTGTAACATCACTTCAATCAAATCGGCAACTGAAAAGACAACTTTAAATTGAGCGTTTGACGTTAGGGTAACGTTCCACAAACTGCATTATTGCTTGTCACCATTGAAACACGGAAGAAGAAAAGATAGCGGAGATACCATAAGGAAGGTAGGTCAGGCGACTTCGTGTAGGTCTAGTACCGTACAGTAGGCGTGATCAGTTAACTAAAACTAACGAGGCGTTCGGGTTCTTTGTCAAATCAAGAATAATCTATCAAAACACAAAATCGTCTTGATAGATTCATAATTGGTGAAGGCGTGTAACGACGGAGCTAGTAACGTTCCTCGTCTCCCGAACATTTTGCGCTACTTAGAAGATTTTGCGTTATGATGTCTCCGGAAATCATTTTGTTCTCCATGGTTGTCACCATAGAAGGGATAACAGACAAGGGTTTGTCAATTTCCGTCCATTGCCATAATAAATTTAACTTGGTTAATAGAATTGATACCTTATGTATGATACGGTGGGTAAATGCACAAATATTGGATTTCGAGTCCCTATTTTGTGGGCGTGATTGGATATTCAAAATCAGTGATTTAAAAAGATCGTTCTTAAACTGAATTTTGGTTTTATTTTTGAACGGACTTCCCGAAACGGAGGAGGTTCTCAATTTGTCTTTTTTATTTTCTTCATCATCTTTCATTTTTTTTGTATATTATGTTCAATGGTCACTCAAAGGCGCCAGGGCACTTTTTGTTTGATAGGGTATATTTCCCAGGTAGTCCCATAGTTACCAGGTCAGAATCTGATGATGTCAACGTTGAGAAATCAAGGGCAACTTTCGAAAGTGTTATGATGGATCATGTTCTTTATTTATTTTAAAAATCTTATACAAAAAATAGAAACCGACCGGGCATGACCAAAACAATGAATTACGAGTAAACTAACGAGGCGTTCTGGTTCTTTGAGACATCTGTCAATGATTTTTGGTATTACAAAAAATGGTCGGGTCCAAAGAAGGCCTATAAGAGCGGAGACAGAACGTTCCTCGAGCACCGCTCACCAGCATTTTGGCGCGCTACTTTCTTAGGCGATTTTTCGTTATGGCACCTCCGCTGGTCATTATGTTCTCCATGCCTATAGTGGATTCGACAGCAGAATAGTTAATTGTAATTAAATATTCGGTTACAAATTCGGTTAATGTAGCCCTAGAAGTGGTTAAGCCAGAGTGATTTGTTGCTGTGGTTGGATTGAGGTTAATATTGTTCGAATTAAATGTATCCTTACTAATCTATTTAAAATTAACTGTATCATTCTGTTATTGACAAAATCTTCAACAGTGGCGTCGACATGGTTTGATGTATAAGAATTGAAAAAAAAAATACGACTCGTTGGCTCCAGCTAACAAGATGGGGTTATGTACCAAGTACTTTTAAAACTGATGTAAGGCCGCCTCTTCATTATCGTCATAGAACTACGAATTAATACCCATTAGCTTTCTCCAGTAGTTTCATCCGCGTCCTTTAGTAGGTAATGCATGCATCCCAAATAAAAAGTAGGCCATATACATAGTTTGCATCGATAAATCATGGGGCAAGTTCCCGAGATCGGCGCATTCAAACATTCAAACAAAGAAACTTCAGCTTCATGATTAGTATAGATTATCAAGAAACTATCTGAAAACATACATAACAACACCGCAACATAATTCGATCAAAAACCAATACATTTGTAGTAATGTGCGTGAGTCCTAATGCGCTTTACACATCGTGGTCACGCGATGCCTTCGCTTACAAGGCTTTGTGCGTCTGATTGTGCGACAAGCCTTACAAGCGGTAAGTTTAAGCTTTGTGGCTTGGTTTTAAAATAAATGTAACTCTTTATAGGACATAGTAATAATTTATTTCTTCCTACTATTCCTACTAATATTATAAAATAATGCGAAAGTAACTCTGTCTTCTTCTTCTTCGTTCGTGTCGATGACATGTCATATATTGAGACTACACTATGTCAGCCCAATATGCCGCCACAGCGAGAGCACGGCCGGATGCGCTCATTAACTCTGTCTGTCTATCTGTTACGCTTTCACGTCTAAACCACTGAACTGATTTTAATAAAATTAGGTACAGAGATTTTGAAGAATTCTCTTGGAAACGCGATATAACCGAACTACGCGTGCGAAGCCGCGGGCGAAAGCCAGTATAGATATATTTTCCACTAGAAGTTTCCTTAGTTTTATTTCTTAAAATAACTACATGCTTCGCTTAAGTGACTGTAGTAGGTATTACACTAATATATCTAGAGTCCTATTTATTTTGTTCACGCGTTAAAATATGTAAGAATTTTGCCTTTACCTAATAGAGATAAAAACTCAAACAATTGCTTTTTTTTACTTCCCTTGAAGAAATTAATACGTGAAGCTATTGATAAAGAAACAGTTTTTTTATATATTTCCATTAAATACGGCTTTGTTTGTAAGATTTGAGGTGACCAGCATTTAGACTGTAGGTCGGTCTATTTCTAAAAGGAAAATCTCTCCCCACATATTTTTAACACGTTTCAAGTTAATAAGCCTCGTATTATTTTCGATCGTTAAGCTACAAATAAAAAACCAATAATTTACAGTTTGCGTGTTGATTGGTACATTATTAACTTAACTGTCCATTGTTTATGTGATTTACTAAGTAATTACCTACTATAAAATATTTTTAAGTGTGACACACTCAGACAGTGATGGAGTTTAGGTAATCAGTCGATAGAATACTATATAATAAGGTAGCCCTAGCTGCATATAATATTTTGTCTGTAAACTAGTTTATCATCATCCTCCGAGCCTTTTTCCCAACCATGTTGGGGTCGGCTTCCAGTCTAACCGGATTCAGCTGAGTACCAGTGCTTTACAAGAAGCGACTGCCTATCTGACCTCCTCAACCCAGTTACCCGGGCAACCCGATACCCCTTGGTTAGACTGGCGTCAGACTTACTGGCTTCTGACTACCCGTAACGACTGCCAAGGATGTTCAATGACAGCCGGGACCTCCAGTTTAACGTGCCATCCGAAACACAGTCATTGGTGTCTAAGATATACTTAGAAAGTACATACAAACTTAGAAAAGTTGCATTGGTACCCGCGCCCTCATACTTGAGAGGTTGGTCCTTTACCCACTAGGCCACCACGACTGTTAAACTAGTTTATAATGTTGCTAAATTTTATTCTTTATTGCACACATAAATACAATTTGACGTATCAAAACAGAGACATTATGAACAACGGCGGCAAAAGTAAATTATAATGCAAGCAAAAACCTTTTACAACAATAGCACCATTGCTTTCTGTTTTAATTAATTCAAATGTTATAGGTAACATTCAAATTCAACATCAAAGCTCTACGGTAATAGGTAATCATAAATGACTTATTGGTTCTGCCTCCCCGCGACTCACATCAGCTTGGTACCTTTGCATCATTTAATATGGACGCAGAAATGTTTTACCTTAGTTGTGCAAATTGTTGGAATACAATTAATTCTGGGGTTTAAGTTCATACATACTTAATTGAACTATATGTGAATTGACAAACACATCAAACATAAGTTTGAGGTAGGTGTATTATTTCCGCGAGCGACAATATCACGCCTAATATCTATTGTGAATTTAGGTACTTACCTAATGTAAAACAACCGTATTATATGTAGTACTTGAAATTGCTGGTGTCATTCGAAGCATTGACCTTACATGTGTGTGTTAATATCATAACTACTACAATGATTTTCTCTTATACACAACACATTCAAGGTTACATCCATAACATTTTTACCGTTAGGAAAAACAACCTCACATCATATTATGTTGGTACTATTAATGAATCTATACTAATATTATAAAGCTAAGAGTTTGTTTGTTTGTTTGAACGCGCTAATCTCAGGAACTACTGGTCCGATTTGAAAATTTATTTCAGTGTTAGATAGCCCATTTATCGAGGAAGGCTATAGGCTACTTTTTATCCCGGTACGGGAAGTAGTTCCCACGGGATGCGGGTGAAACCGCTGGCAGAAGCTAGTCTTATCATACATGAACGTTACCCCTCACTCAATAGGGAGTCAATTTGCAGCCCTTTGTAGTCAATCAGCTGTCAGACGTATTTGTCTTTAATTTTCAGAATTTATTTGTTCTACATTTACGTTTATATGCTTGCTCAATTATTGCTAAGGTATGTTCCTTATGCAATTATCGTGGATTGTATGTACATATATCACGGAGTAAGGAAAGGTAGCGGAGATGTCATAAGGAAGGTAGGTCACGCCTTCTTGTAGGTGAAAATAATGTACAATAAGCGTGATCAGTTACTTGAACTAACGAGGCGTTTGGGTTCCTTGCCAAATCGAAACCAATCTGACAAATCTGTCAAAAAATTGTATTGCTTGCTCAGTTATTAGTAAAGTAAGTTTCTTATGTACATAATTATAGTGGTTTGTACATTTATGTACTACATGTCCCTGGATATACAGGAATGAATTTTATCCAGTGCGCAAACTTTGTCAAGTTATAGTTAAATAAGTTTTATAGATACGTATATTTATATTTTGTTGTTTTAGTACAAAAACAATAGTTATTGATAGTGAAACATGTTTATTTTGTAACCGATTGTATGGTCACAGTCGTCATAGTAGGCACGGCGGCAACGCGAAACCTGTTTACTGACGCGAGCGCTGCTCCAAGCGCGTAAGAATAGTTAGTATCCATATTTTGCTGATATTAGGGCGGATACATTTTTTTTTTTTACTGATGATGCAGATAATATGTTCTGTTAATGATTCTGGACCACTAGTTTTTTTTTTGCACTGCTTAAAATTCATTCCTGTATAAGTTTCTTGTGTAGTTATCGTTATTCCATGAATGAGCAATGAGTCATGTTTGTGCTACCTATGAATAAGATCTGATATGAGTATCATAGCCACTTATTTTTATAATTTTCGCTAATAAATCAAAGAAATAAAGCTTATAGAAATATAGCTCAATATAAAGCATGTTCCGCGGTTTTGTGCGTGCCCTAAAAAACCTATATTTTCTTTCCAGTGCTTGCTTTGTAATTTTTATTATTACAATAGAAGGAAGTATGACGTACAATAACAATAAAACTACATTTAATGTTCCTTTATATAAATACTAGCTTCTGCCAGCGGTTTCACCCGCATCCCGTGGGAACCTCGGCACGGACCCGGATAAAAAGTAGCCTATAGCCTTCCTCGATAAATGGGCTATCTAACACTGAAAGAATTTTTCAAATCGGACCAGTAGTTCCTGAGATTAGCGCGTTCAAACAAACAAACAAACAAACAATCAAACAAACAAACAAACTCTACAGCTTTATAATATTAGTATAGATGTAAGAACTACCTACATTATTCACTGGGTTAGATATCCACCTAAATAAAATAAAAACATCGGAACTCCAAACAACGCTCGGGTTAAACATTTTTATATTAACAGCTCTTATAAAACACACCTTCCATATACTCTGGTTTTTATCGTAGACCATAACAATAAGTGTTTATCGTTTTAGCCGACTTCATAAAAGGGGTTGTTAACTGTCAGAGTTTCTTTTTGATTTTTACATGGCTTGCCTGGTTTTAGCGTTATGGATAAACACAGCTTTTGCATTGGGAATTTTAGTTTGTAATTTTTTTAATTTGCAATTTTGATTGTGTTAATTGACTTTTTGCTAACTGTACCTACTTGCTTAAAATAGGTAGTAGCTACTTACGTAAAAGTAAAACGTTTTTATTTCAAATAGGCCTTTACAGGCTCTCATTAAACGTCACTTTAGTTGTACGATTTAAAATCGTGTCCAAAATTACCAGTTAATCTAAAAAAGAAACATCTAAATTCATTTAACAATTTGAAAGATAGACAGACACACCTAACAGTCAAACTTATAACAGCCACTACAAAAGGAACAAACCATTGAACTACTCCGACGATAAAGGTTAGCACCAACTAGAGTAGTCACTTGTAACATCGTTCACAATGTGCCCACTGGTTAGTTCGTCGGAACCACGGAGAACAAAATGACTAACAGAGGTGCCATACGGAAAATCTGCTAAGAAAGTTGGTCGCCAAAATGCCGGTGGTCGGGGGACTAAGAACGTTTCTGTTTTCGCCATTATACGTTGACAGATTTCTCAAAGTTTTACAATAATGCCGTTACATTCTATAAGGTGCTTACTTACATGAAAAGTGTCCGGATTTCCCCTCCCCACCTCCGCTCCCCCTCCGGATGGATGGCAGCCAGTATATTAGTATATTTGGTGAAGGTAATTCGGGGCCAGGAGCATAACCCTGGGATTTTAGGTAGCATAAACATTTGTGTTCCCGACCGTTATGTGTGACGGCGCCGGAGCCCACCACTTCTGGTCACACCACCAGCCAGGACTAACCTTATGGCCAAGACGCCTATTACCAGAGCGATAGTCAACATAAACGTGCTCCATACAAGGATAGACGTATTGACATGTAACTTTAGCGAATTCGCAAGAGAACTATTGCATCTTTTGTGTTATAATAATTAATATTGTGTTGTTTTTATTGTTACTACTATTTGTTTGTTTCTTATGTTTAATTTTAAAGCCTTTATAAGTTCTAATTGTATATTCTATTTTCCTGTTTAATATATATGTCTTGTTGTTATTATTTTGTAGTATTGTGTCCCGTCTATCGCATTAGGTTAAGATAAACCTGTAATGGTAGATAGTGGTGTAAATAAATAAATAAATAAATGATTTAAGACTAGTTCGTTGGTTCTCTCGTAACTGATCATTTTGATCACGCCCACCATACAAATTTGACCTAGAAGAAGGCGTCTGACCTATGTATCTACATTATGGCATCTCTGTTCATACTTCCTTACTCCGTGGCGCGCTGGTACAGTTCGTCGGGGCTACATGTGCGCGGCGTGTTTTATTCAACTTGATCTGCCAACACTCAGGCGAGCTGTAAAAGGGAGTGGCCTGTAATCTATTGAACGACGTTTGATGGACTTGTGTGCGAACCTACTTTTTGGAATTTTGAGTATTGAGATATGAAATTATTGTCTGGTATTTTTGGTTCGATCAGCTATTTTGCTTTGTGTTTAAAAAATATATAATTTGTGAGGTATTTTGTAACAATAATAATTATGATATATAATGTGAGAAGATTGTGGCTCAGAAACAGCCGCATGGATAGGCCGCTTAGTGGCAGATGATGATGATGTTTAAAAAGGATGAAGTTTAGAATTCGAAAAGTGCAAGACAGTTCCAGTGTGATTTACATTAATCATTTTTTAAGACGTCATAAGAATTTGCTAGAATTTGAGATAAGTTCTCTGAGTCATGTATTTTCACACATACTTAATTAAATTCAAGAAATGGGTGATGTTATACACATACTACTACATACCTACTATTGGAAGATAACAAAGATTACTATTTGGAAATAAAAAGAGTCTGGCAACCCTATCAAGTCCTAAGCGATATAGGCTTGAAAAACGTCTTTATTTCCTTTATGAGGCCGTTAGACGAAAACAGTTAGCCTAAATTAAGTTCAAGATAGTTAGAGTAATGTGTGACAGTAAAAGAAAAATATTTTTGTTGGTATATTAAGTCGCCGTTTTAGGGTAAAGGGTAAATCGTAAATGTAGGCTTGGGGTTAGGGTACGTTTATTTTTTGCTGTGATTTTGCTTTTCTGCAAATGTGTTACAAATAAGCGAGTTATAAAATTGAATGTATTTCTTCGAACTATCTTTCAATTGAACTCTCACAAACCTATAGCAAAACAAATAGAAAGATCCCAAAACTGTCTCCATCCTCATAGTTTTGATCCATATTGATCAAACAAGACAGAATATCCATCCATTTTCGACTCCGCCATAATAAACGATCCAATATTTATATGGTAGTATAATTTCACGGAGCTCCGCTTACGGGAAGCATGGGATTTACTTCCCCCATAGCTGTGGTCCGACCGACCCTTAAAACGTAAAGCCATGGGTTGCTACCCTGAATTTTTAGTGGTACTTCGTGAGTTATATGTGTTCGGAATACGGAGGAAGGAAAGATACCGGAGATGCCATAAGGTAGGTCAGGCGCCTTCTTGTAGGTCAAGCAACTTACGGTAGGCTAGACTCTAGCCGCTAGAGAGTCCAAGTTTTTCTTTTTTAAACCAAAACTGTCAAAGATTGGTCTTGATTGATTGGTGATTTAATTTTTAAAGTAATGGGCATCTTCCATGGAAGGCTTGTAAGATCGAAGACAGTAAGTTCTTCGTACCCTTAACACCCGCATTTAAACGCGCTGCTTTCTTTGGAGGTTTTCCGTTATGACATCTCCGCTAGTCGTTTTGTTCTCCATGGTTCGCAACCATTTGACTGATGTTTTAGGGGAAAGTTTGGCAGACATGTGTCCTTTTCGTGTCGAATTTACCTATTTTCAGGGGGCAGTTTTTTTTGTTGTTGATGATATTTGACGAGTGGGATGATTTTTATTTGGATTTTTGGGAATATTTACATAGATTTTATTTTGTTAATAGTGATATGATGTCACTTAAACTTACACGTTACCATTTACCGTAGTCCAAGTTGTTGTAAATTAAATAGTTAAGGATTCCAATCCTCACTTATATTTTAAATATTAAAGTAATCCTGCCTGATGCTTGGCACGTAGGTACATATTCTTAAGATTGAGAAAGGAGACTAAGCTACTTTTTCTCCAGTTCCATCCTCCGAGCCTTTTTCCCGACTATGTTGGGATCGGCTTCCAGTCTAATCGGATGTAGCTGAGTACCAGTGCTTTACAAGGAGTGACTGCCCTATCGGACCTCCTCAACCCAGTTACCAACTACCAGTTACCCGGGTAGGTACTTTTTCTATTAGCAGGAACTATTTCCCTCCAGATGCAAGTCAAACCACTGGGGATAGCTAAAAATACATTATCAACAGCCAATAGACCCGTTTAAATTTCAGATGCATTAATTTATTAAAACCTCCCTCCACAACTTTGAGTGTAAGAACTTTTTCCTCACTAAGACTGTGTTGCCAATTTCCTTAATTGTTCAGGCATTTAGCAACGGTTAGTTTCCAGGCTTTCATTTAAAGTACATTAATCTTTTATGTTAACGATGTTTCTGTCTATCACTAATAGGCTTTTAGTCCCGTTAATGGATCGAATATATACCTTTGTTTTGGGTTGAAACTCTGTGACGTTGCTATGTAGTGAAGTAGGTAGGCTATTTATATTTTATAGGAAATGTGTTGCTGTGTTATTTTTGTCGGGTATTTATTTGAGGTGAGGATTGGGTGGGACATTTTCCTTTTAGTCTGCTATTAATACATAAATGTTTATGGAAAAAAAAAAACATGTTATGTTCCACATCAAATACTGACTGTTAATAGGACATTTTTAATGTTTTATAAAAACGGTACTGAGGAACACACAAGGTACATAGTGCATAAGTTACATAGTGTATTCTCTATGATGCCTGTGAAGCGATACAAATCCCTAAAATCAGGGAATAATTATGCTTCCACGACGCCCATTGCACATTACCTTCATTGGGAATGCTCGCGACCTTAGATGTACTTCACATAAGTTTATAAGTATAAATCAATGAATCAACTCTTTCAAAATTAACATAAAATCCAATCAAAAATCATTTAAGTAAATGCAATCCTTTATTTCAACTTCAGTGAATACAATCAGATTATTTCTTATACTTACACCAACACAAATGTGTAAAACACCGCAAAGAAAATAATTTAAATACGTGATCGATGGTTTGCGTGACCACAAAATTAGTTCGTAGTACAAAAGATTAGCAATGGTTTTCAGTAGAACGCAGGGCCGGAGTAACAATATAGAAAGAAAATGTAGGGTCCCGTGCAGCAACTGACATTTTTCACGCTGAATAAAAAAAAATATGCCGGAAAATAATAGGTAAG
Organism: Helicoverpa assulta; assembly: GCA_963856015.1. Lineage (NCBI taxonomy): Eukaryota > Metazoa > Arthropoda > Insecta > Lepidoptera > Noctuidae > Helicoverpa > Helicoverpa assulta. Next base: position 11,550,050 of record CAWLCW010000023.1, read on the forward strand.
TATTTAAATTTATATGAGGTTTTACCTTTTAATTATTAGTGTCAAGAATATTTGTTAATATTGAAGCATGTTTAAGTTTTTTTTATAGATATATAGTATTGTATATATTGATATGGACCTTGATGCTTCAAGTAAATGGAGAAATGAAATAATTAGACAACTTTGAAAGTCTGAAATTGGCTGGGAAACGGGGGCGGGTTTATGTTCACAATGGGCCCCTTGCTCAAATGGGCTATGGGCCCCACACTTACCTAATCCGGCACTGATAAAAAGGCTGGCCGATGTTCAGCCCGATAGTTTCTGAATAAACGTGGAACTTCACGCGTCACTGGTTTTGTGTTCAATCTGATTTGAACATGAAATCAGGTGCGTGAGCCGTAATCTTTGACACTTTAGTGAACTATGATTGTTGTACATGAGTCATCTGGGAATGATAAATTGATTGTAGTATTTTGTGAACGATAGTCAGGTTAGAAAGTTTTCACAGTAGTGGGTTTTATCGCGCGCTTGAGAGAGATTATTTTTCAAATATTTTCTCTTATAACTTAAAATTAACTTTAAACTATGAAAGCGTAATATTACGATCAAATTACCGTAACCACATTTAACAAAATTCATGCTTGAATGGATAACCTAAAATAACAAACGGCCACAAAGTATCTTTTGTTAGCATTCCATTCCACTCCGTTTTTGCATATCTCTTTCGGTCATAATTTACAGCGTACATACCGAATGATAATATCTATGAATGTCAGTTTAATAATGTTATAAAATATAGCCTGCGGTTGGTTCAATTCACGTAATACCGCTGAGGTATTCCCCTTTTGTAAATTCATCATTACAATATAATTTAATATGCTCAAGCGGTAGAGTGGGGTAGAATCGAGACCAGTCCGTTGTACCAAGGTATATTATTATTAAGTGGTTGAATAGGAAAATGAGCTTGAAAAGCTGATTTATTTTGCCGGTAGTACTTTTCAGTTGTCCTTGTATTTGTTGGGAGATTTCGTATTGAACAGGTGTCTGTTTCAGGGTTTCTTTTTGTTAATTTATTGTGTTCAGATGTTTGTTGATGAACATGGAAAGTTCCTAAATGATGTAACTTTACTGGTAGGAAAACAAATATTATTATGACAAGAGTAAATAATTAATATCCATGTGGATCAAAGGCATATCGAATAACGAGCGTGGGGCAATTTTAAGTAAACAAGCATGAAGGAGAAAAGTATCTTCCTATTCTTAGTAAGTTTTCATCATTAAATACAGTCGATTAAGTTATCTGCGGCAAAACAAACGGTACCAATTGATGGCCTGTTTTTCTACCAAAAAAAGCCGTGTTTAAGTACAATTAGTATGAAAGCATTTTCTCTCACACGGTGATGGTAGATAATGCTGGAGTGCTAATCACAGGCTACCGTTCTCTTTGTTGAGGTTAAGGCTTGATTGATGATCCAACTTTGCCGATGTCGGGCTAATCTTCAAACAACACACTATTGGGTGTGTGTGGGTGTAGGTATGTTTTGGTTCGGGTTTATTGACAGGTGTGTTTTTGAGAATTGTATTTGGAAACGTACGCCTATCTATACTTCTATACTAATATTATAAAGAGGAAAACTTTGTTTGTTTGTTTGGTTGTAATGGATAAACTCAAAAACTACTGGACCGATTTTAAATATTCTTTCACCATTAGAAAGCTATATTATCTGCAGCAGTAGCTCCCACGGGACGCGGGTGAAACCGCGGGAAAACGGCTAGTTAAGTATAAAGAAAGTAATATCAGTAGATTATTGCAAGATTTTTAATATAAATAAGAAAATAAGTTAAGTTCCGATCTTCAGTTAATCTTTTTCCAGGTATGATGAAGTCAATTTCCAGTCTTATCAGCTGTAGCAGATTTTTGTTGTGTTTTGGAGTAACCCAGTTACTATTCACCCATAATTTTAATTTATATGATCATCGAACAATTTATTTTTAAAACGATAGATATAATAAAACATTTAATGGAGAAGAAAAAGAATAAAAAATAATACGGATTTGCCTTTTAAACGAGATCTTTTTTTTTTCAGAAAACCCGGTTTTTAATTTTCGTCAATATACGTTTACCCGTTAAAAGGACCGGGACTAATTAAGTACAGCATACATTGGAGTAACGAGATACCCGGAGCTTTCGTTGAATTTTTGTAATCAGCAAACGGATACTACCTTTTTTCTGTTTTTTATTCAGGAAATTTGGGACATAATTGGAGGTAAAAACTCCGAATGGAAAAGACTTTTGTACCATTTGTTCAGTAATTTCGTATTATTTGGCACAAACTAAATTGGATTTTTATAAAAATGTTCACGTCTTCCCTAGTAAGTAAAGTTTTTAAAATGCATTTTTACGTTCACTTAATAAAAGCTTTTAACCCATGAACATAACAACATTACAATTCATTGACAAAAAAAAACTGGGCACCAAAACTTTTAATACAAGCAAAAAGAATATACGCTAGACTGCAAAAAATGGGCACCCATAAAATTTCACATATCAAACCTTTAACCATAAATTTGATTAATTCCAAAAATAATAATAAAAAAATTAGGTTTGCTTTTCGGTAATATTTCGTACAGTTCGTCGTTATCAGGTTATTACCAGACGAAGCAGAATCACGTAGTCTCCGTCCCTCATAACAGTGACAAGCTGACATTGTATTAAGGAGAAGTATTAGGTACGCCTATTTTTTATGCCAGCCGTGTGAGTGATGACCGTGGAATACTAATCTTTGTAGCTACAATGAAATAAAATGGTGGGTCGATTTTTTTGGTGGCAAGTGTTTTTGTTTTATTAAAATATTTTGAGGCTGATACCTATAAAATACCTACTACACCATTTCAAAACGAAATTTAAATTATCTAATATACCAAATGAAATAACAAATGTTATGTTTATTTTGTAACTATGCTTACGTGTCTGAGTGGCTGTGCATAAAAAAAACATGAGTTACGACTAAAATTCTGTTATTATTTCCTATGGAGAAGATATAAAAACTGTTATAATGGAAAATATGTTTCATAAAAAATATCATACTGAAGAGGTAACAAACAAAGCGATAAAAACATTTCCACGATAAAATCACAGCACATCAACACAACATTTTATTTACCCAACAAAAACTATTACGCTATTCATACCGGCCTTACTTTAATACGTTCCTGTCAACGAGTCCCATCAGTTATCATAACACCCGCATGACAAACATCACAATACATTCTCCCTACTATAAATAATACCAATTCAAAGTCACTCGTAAACCTACCACACATAATTTTCACATACAATACGGAACAGAACAAGGAGTAAGGAAAGATAACGGAGATGCCATAAGCAAGGTAGGTCAGGCGCCTTCTTGTAGGTCAAGCAACGTACGATAGGCATGATCAATACACGAACTTGTCAAATCAAAACTAATCTGTCAAAGATTAGTCTTGATTGATTGGTGATCTTACTTTGAATGAGTTCCTTAGAATTCATGTAAGGGAAGAGCCAGTAACGTTTCTCGTTCCTCAAACACACGCATTTTGACGCTGCATCTTGGGTAATTTCGCGTTATGACATCATCTCCGCTACTAGCGGATTTTGTTCTGCATGTAACAGTACTAAGCTTCGTCGTTACTCGTAAAACTTCGGGCTCACTCGTATTCATCAATCAAATGGGGTTATTATATTATAAGTATACATAGACGCTCGGCTATGGAACACGTTGATCACGCAACTCACGCTGCCAGCATTGTATTAAATCTTTATTCCCAATGACGAATGGGTTTTTCGTTGATTATTTCCTCTCCCGATTCGGTTGTGGATGAAGAAATTCGTTTAGTGATTATTTTATGGCGAAAATATTTGATGGTCGTGTTTTTTGGGGTTTTTGATTCGGTCTATTATTTGGATTGGTTTGTGTATTATATTAATCGTGCCTGTTAGTATAATACAACTTTTTTAAATACATGTACCTACTGTAGTTACTCTTTATTTAGTTAAACTGATTTTATGTAGCGTTCTATGAAGCTGAGGAGCATTTAGGTTTATAAAGAACTCTGTTCGGGCTAAATAACACAAAGAAAGGCTTAAAAGGCATAGTTACATACAAAAACTAACTCAGTATTCAGTATTGTATGTTCCTTGTGGATTGCTGACAATAATAACGCGGAATCCAACAAAAATAAACTGGATTCACGTCACGTACTTATTTCGTAAGGGTTCCCTCTCATGTGCTTAGCATTAAACCAATTAGTGTCTCATATTATTTTCTTTTAGAATTATATTATTATACAAGTATGGAATAAATATGAACTTTTTAAATACAGAAGAAATTAGGGCAATGAACGTCGCATGATGTCGTTCTATATGCGCCCTAATAATTAGTATACAATTTTTTTTCGCCATACAACCATAGTAAGTTTAGCGTAGGAATCAGATTTCCTCAAAAATATGTTGTCACACTGACACTTTACGACTGAAAATACAATGATTTTTATACTTTCACAAATCTTATAAAAATTATGTGACAAGAATCATTTTCTCTAGTTTTCTATGCAAATAATATCTCTGTGTAATACACACTTGACATCCATACGATACTTTGTCTCATGTAGTTATATTTTATGTGTTATTGTACTAACGTCAAACTATACCCATTAGGTACTTCGTAGAATCGTAAAATGTCAGCTTCAAAGGTCATAATACAATAATGGTCTCTGCACACAGCGGGCGCGGCGCGGCGGGACGGGACGGCGACGCGACGCAATGTACTAGATCGTCGCGTCGCGTCGCGCCGAGCGGGACGGCTCTGTGTGATGTCGTCCGTAATATCTAGTACATTACAACTGCTCAGCGTCGCGTCGCCGTCCCGTCCCGCCGCGCCGCGCCCGCTGTGTGCAGAGACCATTATACTGCTTAGTCAGTAACATTAACGACATGTATGAAATAATAAACAACAATTTTACTACAAATATTATGATATATTTTTATTTACTTAAAGAATTAAATCTACTTATAGTAGCCGGCATATAACTTGGCAAGGATTTGGGACCTTTAATAAGTGTGAGCTCGCTCATAGTGCACTAAATTATACAAAAAAGTGGTCCCTGTTATTGCTTGTGCATTATTCTATGGTTATTGACATCATTTATTGGCGATTATGTATGCTTGAAAAAAATAGGACCTGTTTTCATCACACGATTCTTGTCAAGTTACGTGCCGGGAACTATACCATGTTTTTATTTTGAAAAGACCTAGTAGGCGTGTTTGAAAAAGGAAATATTTCGTTTGTTATAGACAGTAGGTAATTGAGTTTTCTTTTTGTATAAAAGATTATTATTCTTCTTCTTCAATTTAAGAGCCCAGCTCTTGTCGGTGCAGCTCCTTCCATTTACGCCTATCTAGCGCCAACTCCTGAACTTCCTTATACGTCACAACATTCACCTTCTCTTTAATTTGCTTCATGTAGCTGTACCTTGGACGACCCCTTCCCCTCTTTCCTTCGACTTTCCCTTCCACGATGTTTTTTATAAAATCGTCGTGACGTAGGTGTCCTATCATTTTTCCTCTCCTGTTCTCTATGCTATGTAATAGTTGTCTTCTACTCCCTATTCTATTTAGTACTTCTTCACTGCTACTAATTCTCTCCATCCTCCTCCAGCACCACATCTCAAAAGCCTCCAGTCTGCTTATATCCTGCTTAGTCAGTGTCCAAGTTTCACAACCGTACAACGCAATGCTCCAGATGTATGTCCTTATGAATTTCTTGCGAATGTTTCTGTGTATATTATATCTAAATAAATATTTTTTGTTGTAAAAAGAAAGATTATTATGAAATTAATTAATTATAATTTGTCTTAAAGTCTACGAAAATGGAAAGTTGCTATTATGAATAATTGAATGAACTTTTTTTGCGTAAATCATTGCTTCGTCGTTTCTTAGAAATGTATTGTGTCGATTATATTTGTATCTTCATGTTTTTGTCATTTTTATGATATTTTTTTCACAAAACTGCAGCAAAACTATTCGATTACGCGTGTTTTTTCAATGAACAGACTTATGTTTTAGAGAAATTTGTCATGGAATTACAGCTTTGTCAACTAACATTAAAATAGAAAATAAATATTTCTCCAACAAATTCAAACGACCTATACAACTGTGTTCATCCATTTAAAGTTTATTTTTGATCCTAAACTCTTAAACACCATTCATAACTGGAAAACGACACTTTCAACCGTCATAAAGCAAAAAACAACCTATCATCAATATCCCAAACTCGCTACATACAAACTCATTTTCGCACAAAGCATCTGTTTGCAAACCAATGATAAATTACACTACATTGCAAAATTAAAATAGGAAAGAATACTTGAAACGGAATACATTAAATGTAACAAATTAACGACCGCCGCCTCGGGGGCTGGCTAATAAATGAAGACAATTTAATCCGCTAGATATACAAATAGCTTGTCTAATTTATTTTGCGAGTTTCGGCGAGATTTGCCAACTCGTCTCTCGAGGGATGTCACTTGATGTAGGGAAAAATATTGCGTTTTTGTGTGCGCCGTTTTTTTTTGGCCAATCGTGTAGGCTTTGTATTTTATTATTGTAGTTACAGGCTAATATGTGACTTTTTAATATTTTTTTAAGATACATATTTGATTGATTTTGTGTTTGGTACCACCGTAAATATTGATTCGGGTTAATGTGACAAGATGTTATAACGCACAGACATTCCATTACCAATATTCGTGCCTCTAATATATTCTTTGTAATTTTATTGTCGTATTTTATTCTACAAAGACCAAACAGTTACCTCTTTTTTCCTGAGATATCATTGGGAAAAGGCTCCGGAGATGATCATCAAATGATCCCTCCCGTTCTGGGTGCAGCGTGAGGGAGTGTCAGACTCTTACGAACTAAAGCCCACTATGTTCCTTTTCAAGCCCTTTATGCACCTGGAAGAAGTTAACTCTCAATCTCAGTTTTATTTGAAGGTTTCTACAAAAAATAAATATCTATCTAATATCATAAATACCACCCAATAAATATCAAAACAGTCAATTCTATTAACTCTAAACACCGGAGAGCAAATTATCAGTAACACAAGTTCCGCCCACTTTGACTCCGATTACTTATCAAGATGCACTGAAAACGATCAAAGGAGGTAACTTTGACAAAGTTTGTTAATCGATTATTTTAATCTATGCCCCAAGTTTGTAGGTAGATTACTTATTCTTTAAAAATATAGCCTTAGTTTTGAGATTTTTATTTTTTTTGAGATTAAACAGGACAGAGGTTGTCTAGTCGTTAGTGATTTATGTTAATTTTGTGAAAGAGAAAAAAAAAATTGATCGCCTTGTTGGTTAAGTTTGACAGAAATTCTTATTAACAAATGAACATCGAATTACATCGAGTCACAATTCAGTAATTTTTTGAAAACTACTGACTGCATCTTCACGAAAAGCAATCGTGATATGTGAAGTCATTTATTGATAAAATTGTTAATACCACTTTTTTTTAACTCACCTTTTAGCACCCAAACCAAAAATGAGATACAACATAGTTCAAATTACTCTAACTCCCAAAACGTAGACAAACCTTAGTAATAAATAATAAATAATAAATAATAAATAATAAATAATAAATAATAAATAATAAATAATAAATAATAAATAATAAATAATAAATAATAAATAATAAATAATAAATAATAAATAAATAAATAAATAATGTCGGGACACCTTTTCACACACGGTCGGTTAGCCCCATGGTAAGTTATTAATTAACTTGTGTTATGGGTGCTAACACAACTGATAAACTACATATAGCTACATATATACATATTTATAAATACATATTGTAACACCCAGACCACGGCCAACAAGCATGCTCATCACACAAATGTCGACCGAACCGGGAATCGAACCCGGGACCTCAGGTCCGGCAGTCCGGCATGGTGACCATTGCGCCATCGAGGTCGTCGTGTAATAAACCTCTATTGTTTATACCACCTTGTACCAGCATGACTTGGCCGACCAGGAGTTTATAATGAACTTCGGAAGTACCCGCTATTGGCCACGATGACTTGCACTTATAACTTTTTCACTTTACTAAGGTATATATTGCTAGAGTAACACTTTGTTGCTTTGAAATGGTCTCATGTAAGCTAGGAGTTGTAGATCTATTACAGATATTTGAGCCATCCATCAGTGTGTCTCATTTATTTTTTTGATAATGTCTGTCTACTATTTTATTGTCAGGTCATTTTTTCTCCAACTTACATATACAACATGTAACGTAATTAACGCACACCCTCAAACACCCTAATTAGAATATTATGTTATAATCATAATACATACACTGAATTTTTAATTTAACATGTATATGCATTGTTATTTACTAAATTAGTTATACCAATTCCTGGAGAACTTTTTGGTCATACTACCTACTACGCACGCAACGCACTCGACTTGACACAACATAACGAAACTACGGAAAAAGCCGACAATACACGAAGTCTTATTACTTTGAGTTACGGTCTATTTGAATTTTTTTTGACTGTACAGGGTTAATATGACAATAATTTCCGTAGTTTTAATTATTTTTGGGATAAAAAATTACCTATATTATAAATGATATAAATCGATTTAGTAAACGATTCTGAACAAACTAATTTCAGGATGTGCGTTAATTAAGTTACATGTTGTATATACTAGACACATTTCTGCATAATTTGTGCAATTTTGAGCTATCCTTTCGTTGTCAACTCTAAACATTTTTTAACCAAGTAATTCTAGAATACTTTGTTCAAATAATCAGTAAGCTTCAAAGATACAGCAATGCCAAGATACGTTTGAAAATTGTTCTAGAGTACTCATGCTCTAGGTGTTTTTTTTTCTGGCATTCCAGGTTTTATGTTTGCAAATGACAAGTTGTAGGTTTATCAAACCTTGTCTACACATTTCAAAAAAAGAACCCTAAAAAAAAAAAGAATACGCATCTAGAACAACAGACTCCGTACTCAATGTTTGAATACGGAACATGTTCATCAGTTGACTCGGGGCGTCATTAATCAACTGTTTTTGCGCGCCTAACCCGATGCGGGTATACAGATAAATTCCGACGAATTACTACTGCATGATTTTCTTTTGGGTAATCTCCGGAGACGGGGAAAAACTTGAGTACTTTCTTTGCTTCGGATAAATATATTTTGGTCTAATTGAAGTTGAAACAAGGCGAATGAAAATACGAAGGATGGATTTGTTTTCTCCATTTATAGTAATGGTGAGATTCCGCCTCAAATTGTTCGTACACATTTGTTTGCGAAGGCGATCCTTGTAGTTACGTTATCGGTGGAAGTCCACAGCTAGCATATATTCGTGCACAAGTGTTCCAATTTCGAGGATATTTTAGAATTATTAGCACACAGTTTGTTACTAATTACCATAGAGTCTATGGCAATTAGTAACTCTCTCTCCATGGCATAGAGAGTAGACATTCTCGACTTGACATCATAAAATCCTGGGTTTTGTGGACTGTTCAAGTTTTAGGTATAATATGTTATACGTAAACCAATACAATTGGGTTGCCCGTGTAACACTGGGTTGAGGAGGTCAGATAAGCAGTCGCTCCTTGTAAAGCACTGGTACTCAGCTGAATCCGGTTAGACTGGAAGCCGACCCCAACATAGTTGGGAAAAAGGCTCGGTGGATGACGTAAACCAATACAAATAGTGAACTGGTGGTACCGGCAGATTTTTAAACTCCTTAACCTTTTGGCTTTAACAGGCGTGACATTACATAACACAAAGCAGTCTTTCATTCAATTTATAATTGGGTTTACTTAAGCCAACTTCGAGCTTAAGTTTGCGGCGTTTGCGCTTATTCTGAGAAATTGTATCTTTGAGCACAAACACGTGTTCTGTGTAGTCCTGAAACCGCTTCCAGTTAATCCGAGCAAAGTTCAGTCTGGTAAACAATTAATTATTTTACTTTGGTTTGAAGTTGATTTAAAGTTTCAACTATCGATACGGACAAAGAAATCATTAATATTTTTATAATTATAAAATATTATAAAGCTGATTATGAAGCTGAAGAGTTTGTTTGTTTGTTTGTTTGAACGCGCTAATCTCAGGAACTACTGGTCCGATTTGAAAATTTCTTTCAGTGTTAGATAGCCCATTTATCGAGGAAGGCTATAGACTACTTTTTATCCCGGTACGGGAAGTAGTTCCCACGGGATGCGGGTGAAACCGCTGGCAGAAGCTAGTATTTTTATAATAGGGGTCTTTTTAAACCAGCCATGTGGCTGTATTAATTGGCCACTTGTGTAGCTGCTGAAAATTAAAATACTGAGGTATATTCCCAGCTTGGACAGAATATTTTGCGAAACACAAATTAATTATTACAATTAACCTGCGGCTAGAGTAAGAATTAGTGTAATATTGTAAAAATTTAACTTTACATATTGATGGTAACTTTTCTTGACGGCTAACTCATCTGTGAATAATTTAGGCCTGTGTTTCATTTGATGCTTACTTCAAAAGATACCATTCATAGTGTCAAAATAATTATTATCACTAATTCCACTTTTCTCTTTGTTTCAGGCTACTTTTGGCACATAACAGACTTTCACTATGACCCCCTCTACACATCACAGGGCGACACTAGAAGACGTAGGTATAAAATGTTAACTATTTCTAAGTTAAAGTTCTAACCCCGGTTAACGGTTAACTTGTACTGGACGGTTGAACCGCAAGTTTGCTTGTAAGTTGCAGGTTATTTGTTACCGACCATGCGAGTTACAGGTAAGGCTCGCGAACCTGTTGCTTACGTTGTACAGACGTGTGTTGGCGTTATTGAAGTTATTTCGATGATATACAAGATATGATATGTGATGTGTAAAGTTTTTCGAAGGAATTTTAAACTTAAGTGTCCAATTCCGATACAAAAATTATAGTTTTAAAAACTAAAAACCACGCAAGTCATTATTGTCATCAGAAATCAGTGTGTGCAAAATTTCATCCTAATCGAAGACCGAGAAGTGGGCCAAATTAAGATTCCAAGATTTTCTTACATACATAGTTACTAGTGAAGCTTAATAATATATAAGCGTGTTAAAAAGATGTGGGGAATTATTTAAAGACGTTACGACACTTCTCGCTGAGTGGTCACAACACTCTTACAACAGAGAAGGATGAAAGAGTATAGGAGAAGCTATTGTAAAATTACAATAGCTTAGCGAATAATCATAACGTTACTAAAATTCTGCTTCTGGAATGTATCGAACTCTCTCCATAAGCGTCGTTAGCGATAGAGCAGCGCTGATTGCAATTCGTATCCAATTAGCCACATCATATTCAATTCAGGCCAGTTTGATTGTGTCAGCTTGGTGACGGTAATTTGTATGCAAAACATTGGTTGAATTAACCCGTCGATAGCACTCGAACCTACTAGAGACCTAGAACTGTGGCCAACACTATTTTTGATGTTAAAATAACACTAAACATAAAATGGTGATACAAAGCTGAAATACAGGTTTCGTTTGTAGGTATTATTTCTGTCCATGATATTTTTGTTATAAAAATCCTATAGCCATTTATAAACTGGCAAAAGGATGACGGCAGGATTTACTGTACTCGTATCTATAGAGTGCTTTCTTTTATGCTGATAACACGAAGTTGCATAAAATTATCCTGCCACGAATCACAATATGCACTTACAATTCAGATGTTACGAAAATCTGATACTTGCAAGGCTTGGAAAGAGAATTAGGAGAGGTTATAGACTTCTCAGACAGAAATGCATTCAAATGTTCTTTGATTGGGTTCATATTAATCACCCCTCCCGCTGCAGGAAACACTGCGGGAGCGGGGACCTTTACTGCCTAACCCAACTTTATTCCTTCTAAAGCCCTTCATGTACCAGTGCCGCGTAAATTATTTCGAACAATCCCACAGCCCCGTACCAACTCCTTCAAATAATCCCACAGCCATTCCAAATTCCAAAAGAGATCTAACCACGTTCTTACTATAGATTGTCGAAGAGCTGACGAGCGGGGCAGCTCAGGCCACCACCGGGCGCTGGGCCGCTTCGGAGACTACTCGTGTGACAGCTCGCTGGAGCTGATCGAGTCAGCTGCGCGGTATATGCGCACGAGACATTCTGAGAACGTTGAGTTCGTGCTGTGGACTGGGTAAGTTTAGAACTGTAATTTTTGTAGAAAGACTGATGATTATGTATAGTAAAAGTATGATTTATCAATATTTTATACCTTCTTGGTCTTGGCACATTCATACATTCAAAAATATTTATTATAAACGAGGACTTCTAATTGACTCTCTGTCGTCTATGACTTCTTTCTATTGTTAAGCTTTTATATAGCTGTAAATCTTCCAAATTCGAAACTAGATTGTGCATCATGAGCATAGTTTGAACCATCAGGATCCATCATCATAGTGTGCATTTTACCTTGAGGTATTAAGAAAATGCTGGAAAAACTCGATATTTAGGCTCACACTCAAAAAAAAGTCAGTTACAATTTTTTTTTTGGCTCTGTATGATTTTATATATGTTACAGCCATAGTGATTAAATATATATTTTACATAATCACTGGTCATTATATATATTACTTTATCCAAATTGAGTAGATATTATAAATAATAGCTAGATAATATGTATAATATGCAGATTTATTACTTTGGCTGTAACATATACATCTTTAGTCATCCAAAAATACTTCACCATAATCAAACAACCCCATTACCCCACAGTGACATCATCGCAGCCCGGTACACAGGGAACGAAGACGACAAGATCCAAGCCATCAGGAACATGACGGAGCTGCTCAGCAGGACCTTCAGTTCCCACTTTGTGTTCCCAGTACTGGGTCATCTGGACCCAGCACCGTCAGAGAGCCTGACTAACATGTGGATGCACTGGTTGCCTTTGGAGGCGCTGCAAACTTTTAAATATGGTAGGTTTTTATGTGGATGGAATTTTATAATCTTTACGTAAGCACTGCAAAAACATATTTTGATAATATTTCTTGGTTTACGATGTACCGGACTTTTACATAACTATTGTATTCTATATTATACGATATGTTTAAGAGGTTAAACTTGTTTTGAAAAAAAAAAATCTTAAAGAACTTTCAATGTAGCACATATAATGTAACGCATACACAGTAACACCATATATAAGTAAGACCGATAGCACCCGTAGCCTACCATAGATGGTATTATTCCATTAAACTCACGCTCAGCTTCCCTATTTACTCATCTCAACACAAGACTTAAAACTAATTTTATTAGAAACCAAACTAAAATACATCAGGTGTTCCTTTAATTATAAAATAATAACACCCTATTATATGGAGGTAAAATCCTATTAACGCCCGCTTGCGAGCCACGTAGGAAACTATATTTTAATAAAGCTTGGAAGATAGAAGACTGTTATTATAATCCTGTGAAATAATATCCTCAGCAATCAGGAGAGCACATCTCTAGGATATAAACTATGTACTAGACCTGTGGTTCTCAAAGTTTTACAGAAAGGGAGAATTTGCTCTTGAAAATATGAAGTTGTTTTTAACATTCACGTTATTGCAATGTGCATTTACTAGCGTTTGAAATATATTTTACTGTATTTGTACGTCATTTTCTTTTCAGTAGGTATAACATCTTCACAAGACCGGCATTCGTTTTCTATTTACATAATTATTTTTCATTTCATTTATCATAATTTTATTCATTTGTCACTAAACCCAGCCCCGTGTCCTAACATAAGGAGAATTCTACGATTAATAGAAAATAAATTTTACTTACACAGACAAAGACTTACATGACTTCCTTTATATAATTATATTCTGTTTATCCAACACACAACATTAATTCCCCACAAATCACCACCTTACTTTGACAGCCACTGACCTGCAACGGCTGCAAGCACAGCACACTTTTAAATATGGTGATTGTTTTGATGTCTTTAGACTGGAACGCCTAACTTTCCTGCCATCAGTTCTAAGTTACTGGCTGAGCCCGCTTTATAAAAGTTAAAACTCCTTCCCAGTCGGGAAATAAGAAACAGGAAGTTTGGGAACTGTACCTATTGGCTGTTTTTGTTTTCTTTATAAATGCAGTGTTGTTCCTTGCTCCTTGAATTTAAGTTATCAATATTTGATGGTGGTTTGAAGTTTAACAGGGAGTAGGAAATAACAAGTATGATATTGAATAACGTTTATTGTTTGGTAGTTGTTTTCATGGTATTGTATAACTTTTTTATTAAAACTGTACTGGCATTCTCTTGCAAGCAAGTACCAATGTAATTTTTCTGAGTTTGTATGTACTTTCTTAGTATATCTTAGACTCTAATACATGATTAAAGGTGAAGGGAAATATCTGACAAGCGTAGTGATTAGCGCTCGATCCTTCTCTGTATGAGAGGATTCCTGTGCCTAGCAGTGTGACGATAAAAAGGCTGATGTCTTGATCTGCAGCTACCTGTCCTGTACCTTAGTTTAGTACATAGTACTTTTGTAAATACTCACTTCACTTTACATCGTATGTACATATTTATTTTTATTACATTACCTTCCAACCTGTGTTGATATTTATAAGGGCACCCCTCTTCACTGAAGTAGGTTAACTCAATCATGCGTACCTTGATTGTAATTATCAAAGCGGATACATGACTGCTTCGATAATGTCACTGCTCCAACGACATTGTAGTTGATTAGAAGGTATGATGATCATCATGTTATTATTTTATAAGATACCTAAGCAGCTAGAAAAGGTTCTAAACATTGATCTTTACTATTTTGAGTGTAGTCAAGATTTGTTTTTACGTTAAGGGGACAATTTTAACGTCGTACGTATTTTCGAGGTGTACGGATGCCATAACGAACATTTGTCACACTTAAATATTTGCGTGCATAAGCTGCAGTTGACCTTTATTCGTTAGACAAACTGCAGAGAAGGACAAATAATCAAACTTAATTTCGTCAACATGACACTTCACATTGATCATAGGGTGAGTATAGACTACAACATTTACTTGTAACAGAACAACAAGCCGCTCTATGAGATGTTCTAGTGTATCATCCTTTTACGAACAAAACATCGAGCACGCTCGCCTGTTTGTTACAAACCAACGAGCATATTGGTGTAACATTTCGTCGAGCCAAGTGCGGGCGATGCGCGGTTGCGAGGTGACGCGGAAGGAGAGGGACGAAAGACTCGCTCGCTGTGAGCATTTACCCGTAACATAACGCCGAGCATTCGCCCGAACGTTACATTACATGGAAATGCTTTGGAGACTGAGCTTTTGCATGTATTGTACCATTCGCTAGAATGTTACATTACACAGAAATGCTCGAGAAAATGTTGTAGTCTATACTCACCTTTACGTAGATACATACTTTTAAGTTTTGTGTGTTTGTGTGACTGATGGTGTGTGTGTACGTGTTTAACAAATATAACAGTCTTACTTTACTTTTTCCCAACAGGTGGATACTACACGATAGAGCAGAAACAGAGCAAGCTTCGGATAGTTGCGCTAAACACGAATTTGTTCAGCGTAAGAGATTCGAACAGCCCGCAAGCTAAGAAACAGTGGGAGTGGCTGGATTCTGTGCTGGAGAAGTCTATCACTAATAAAGAAATGGTATGTACTTTTTAAAACAATTATTAATGAGGTAATTTTCATACAAGCGGATTCCTCGGGTATCCGCTCGGATAGCAAAAAATTGTGTTCAAATCGGTCAGTCGTTAAGGCCTGTGGTTATTACACGTACAAACGCGGAAAAACCGCGGCGATAATCCACTAGTTTGAAAGCGGTGTGAGGTTTATTGTGATTAAGATTTTTAAACATTTTCTTGAATTATTTTTTAAGGTTCTAAATTTAGAATACCTACCAAAATGAATTATCTGCCGATTTGGCAATAAACTACATAATGTTCAGCATTGTTTTTGGAAAGCAAAATATAATAATAATTATGTTTCTTCTGAAATGGCAATAAACTATAGGTACCTAAATTGCCAACGCCTACAACCAAAATCTAACTTCAACAGGAGTATTAAAAAAAAACACAGTAGCTATTAGCAATAAACCTTCCTTTTTAAATGTACTAAAACATGGTGACTAAAATAAAGTTAAAATTATAATCCTATTTACCTACCATAATTACTATTAGGTACCATAATCCTACATGGAAACAGTATCGATTTAAAGTTCAACTTTTAGCAATAACCTATCAAATATTTCATTATTATCTCTAATTAGAATAAACCTACCATTTAAGCTGAACAAGGAAAATATTTCCAAACATCATGTGAATAATCCCATTCCACATTATTTAAATTCACAATGATTTTAAAAAATCTCATGTTTTTCGCTTCGTCATATTTTATTGTGTTTCAATTACAATAGATCTTTAAATATAACACACATTTGTTGAAATTTGGCGTAACAAAATAATTGCTTTTTCATGTTTTTTTTTATTAATTATTCAGTGAGTTGAAATAACAAAATAAATATTAGTTTACAACGTTTTCTGTTAATTAATTTTAATTATTTTTGTTTGCATATTTATTAATTGCAAAGAAAATAAATTATTATATTTTTACTATTTTGCATACTTACCTAAATTGTAACATATTTTTACATAAAAATGTTCAAACACAATATTGTTATACTTACACGAAGTAATTTTTTTGTTGAACCACTCACTTATAAAATCATCTACATATAGCTTTAGAAAACAGGTCACTTTTTCCGAAATTCCTGTTTTACTATTACCATATTTAAAATAATTGTAGCCGACAGACATTTTGATGGCTCCTTTAAAACTTCAGTGAACAATACACACGCACTTTGGAACATCTTGCACTGTAAATCCACGAACATGACATTATCAGTCCCATATGACGCAAACAAATTACAAACACAACAGCATTTTGTAAACTGCTTTCATAAATATGCGCACATCAGACCTACTCCGTTTCAAAACACGGGTTTAACAAGGAGTGCTACCGTTACGGTACCGGATCAGCGGAACTGTAGGAAGTCCGGCCCGGTTAAGTCCGGTCCGGCACGGCCGCCGCCCCGTAATAAATTACAGATTAGAAAATCGTTAATCTAATCGCTTCGCCGTGAATTGCTGAGTGGATTTTTAAGAACTGTTTGCTCAAAAGGAACGGGTGGATTAAGAAAATATTGTAAATTGTTTATGATTTTAATAATCTTTTGCAGTTAAATACCTCTTTAACTTTAAAGGGGTATTTTTTATGCCGTAATGCTTATACTTAACTTCATTTCTTTTTGAAGGTACAAAAATTGCAAAGTACTTTAGACTTTCCTGCCCGGTGTGGTTACGTCTCAAGCATCATCCTCCTGCCCTTATCCTAATTTTATTTTGGAGTCAGTGCAGAATGTCTTCTTCTTCCATAGGTACTCTTGTATCTGACATCATTTCACAACTAACATTATGTAAAGCCATATCGTCTTTCCGACGATCCATCCATCTTCTTTTTAGTCGTCACTTTCCTCTGTATTCATCAACGTCCAAGTTCAAGACCTTCCCCACTAAGCCTTACTTTTCCAAAATACATGACCATCTGTAACATTTAATACCTTCTTGATACTTGAAACCTAAGTAAATACGAATAAATTTGCAGAAGTCACCAGGTTTATACGTACTGATTCCTTAGATACAAACAAAAAATACGACAGACTAACCTTTTATTCTACGAATCGAAGTGTCAGGGGCACGGAGTAAGGAAAGATGAGCGGAGATGCCATAATGCAGGTAGGTCAGGCGCCTTCTTCTAGGTCAAATTCGTAAGATAGGTATGTCCAAAACGATCAGTTTACGAGGCGGTCGGGTTCTTTGAGACATCTGACAACGATTTTTGCTATTACGAAAAAAGGTCGGGTCCAAAGAAGGCGTTTAAGGGCGAAGACAGTGACGTCCCTCGTCACCAGCTCACCCGCATTTTGGCGCGCTACTTTCTTAGGAGATTTTCCGTTATGGCACCTCTGCTAGTCATTTTCTTCCCCATGGTCAGAGGTTACCACTTCTTAGAATCCTAGTATCAAGGCGTGCTTTGTTTGAGCATGTTTTTGTCTCTATCTGATTATCGTAATTCGACAGGTGTGTGACAGTGACAGGTATATAGTGGGAGAGTAAATTCGATTTATCTGAGACTTAATTTAGGACACGAGGATCTTATTAGGTTAAGGTTGAGTGCTTCGAATAATAATAACTAGCTTTTGCCTGCGGTTTTACCCGCGTCTTGAAGGCACTATTCCATGGCTAGATGAGAGAATGGGTGCATAAAAGAAGAAGCCAATGCCCTTTCTTAGGCTCTAGATTGTCTGTGTAGAAAATTCCATTAAAATCAGTTCAGAAGTTTTGCCTTAAAAGCCGGTTAAGATCCCATTAGTGGAAGTGTAAACCTCATTGAAAATTAATTTCCTGTTATTTAAATAGGAAGCGGAACATATTCAAAAGTATTAAAACTACCTCACCCAAAAACCCATCACAACTAAAGTTTCTAAAGGTCCCGTATTTTAAAACCGCTAACACTTCAAGTACTTAATACGTTTAGGTAGGGAAGTTTTGTACAAACCAACTGATATGAATTTCTGGTCCACAATTATGAATCATTGTTGTTGAATAATTCACTGCTGCAAATAGAAATTGTGTGCTTTTGTGTAATGGCCGACAGTGAATCGAGTACGAGCATAATTTTCTATGGTTTTGAAGGTGTTTTCATGTAAATTCGTGTGGATGTTTCCTGTGGTTTTGCACATGCAATGTTTATATTTATTATTGGCTGTTAAGGGAGAATTTTGAAATAATGGTTCTTCATGTATACCAATATTGTAAAGCTGAAGAACTCGTTTATTGGTGTATTTGCTTGATTCAATGCGCCATTCACGGAAACCGCTAGAGGAAGCTAGTTAAAATGTAAATGGTGGTAGTTGGGCTCTTTCATTATTATCTTCAGTTCTTTTTAAGTGTCTTACATTGCCATCCATTGTATTTTTAAAGGCTGATTTGAAGCCTCGTGTATCTGAAATAGGTTTAAAACATTTTTAACCGACTTCCCAAAAAGGAGGAGGTTCTCAATTCGTCGGGATCTTTTTTTTTATTTTTATTTTTTATGTATGTTCACCGATTACTCGAAGACGCCTGGACCGATTTGCAATTTTTTTTTTGTTTGATAGGGTATACCTCACAGGTGGTCCCATAATCATCAGGTCAGGATCTGATGATGAAAACCCTGAGAAATCGAGAGCAACTTTCGAAAATTGTAGGCATGCAGAGGTTAAAAACTTGACAATGAGGTGTACCTCTGATAGCACTATGCAACAGTGAAGGTTTGGAGCTGACCTGATGATGGAGACGAGAGAAGGTCGAGGGAACTCGACAACTGAATATGTAAACTACCTCGTGTTTGGGCTTATATTCTTTGTATTGACGAGTCCTTTGTAACAGTGAAGGTTTGGAGCTGACCTGATGATGGAGACCAGAGAAGGTCGAGGGAACTCGTCAACTAAATATGTAAACTACCTTGTGTTTGGGCTTATATTATTCGTATTGATAAGAACTTTCCACTAATGCGGATAGTGACAACTATACTTGTCACTGAAAAGCCAAAAATAAAAAACTTTTTACAAAAAAATAAAACCGACTCCCCAAAACACTGAAAAGCAAAAAAAAACTATTCTTAGGTGCATCGGCCTAGAAGTCGGTGGCGAAATAAACATATCATCATCCACTAGACACCGAATTCTAGGCCGATGCACCTAAGAATAGTTTTTTTTTGCTTTTCAGTGTTTTTGGGAGTCGGTTTTATTTTTTTGTAAAAAGTTTTTTATGATTTCTATGTCATTTCACAACGGCAAAGGTGTTGACGAAAGCTGATATTTGTTCCCCGTTATTTAATAAAACGGTTAGCTCAAATGTTAATATTCTTACACTTACACAAAGTCGCTGACAGAAAAATAGGGGAACAAATTCACATAATAAAGACATAAGGCTTATTGCTTACTTGACGATTTACCAGTCAACTTTTGTCAAAGGCAGCTACAAGAAACTGCTCAAAAGACGCCATAATTTCGCAGTCACAGAAAACACAAAGGCAGTTAAGAAAATACTCAGTATTATTTCAATTCATAAATACATTTTTTCTTGTAAAACATCAATCTCTGTCGCGTACGTGATTACTGTCAAGACTGGTCCCTTTTTGTATAAATCATACGAGTCCGCTAATATATTCCGAATGCGAAAGGTGACGGAATAATTTTGATCGTGAGAAATGTTTGGGGGTAATCGAAAATTTACGGTTAGTGACTTCGACAAATAGACTTGACATCTTTTTCCTTTTATTTTTCTTTGTGTGTAGGTGAAAGGGATATTTTTTGATGTTTTATTTTTGTGTAATTTGTAAAAAAAAACATATATAATACCTACCTATGTAGTAAAACCCCGTCTGACCTGTGAGGTGACTCAGGTGATTCAAGTGAGTAAGTACCTAATAATTGTTTAGACATTGGTGAAATAACTATAAAATTAATACGAAATAAATAAGATATGATAAAACTAAAGTGTATTTATAGTAAAAGACAAAGGTCCTGCTGAGTCCTGCATTATTATGAGTAGATACAATATTATTATCGATTCAATAGCACACCACTAGACATAATCGCCATTTCAGCACAAACAAGTATCGATACTAACCCCAATAGCTCTCATTACAAGCACAACCTTATCACCATTTATTGTGATGACGTCATATGGACAAAAAAGGTTTCACCAAATACCAACAAAATCAAAGAAATGGGGCTTGTGACGTCACTGTGTCGCGAAATTCAATTTCTTCCACTCATAGTGTCAATACTTTCTGAGCTGGGATTTAAAGTCAATTTTATTTATATACATATAGAGTATGAAATTGTATAAATGTATTTTTGTTAGCTTTGGTACGATGTTGGGTTTTTTTGGAGTGGTTCTTTTGAGACAGTAGATGGGATTAAGGCGTAAAGTCGTGGTGGCCTAGTGGGTAAAGGACCAACCTCTAAAGTATGAGGGCGCGGGTTCGATCCCAAGTCAGGCAAGTACCAATGCAACTTTTCTAAGTTTGTATGTACTTTCTAAGTATATCTTAGACACCATTGACTGTGTTTCGGATGGCACATTAAACTGTAGGTCCCGGCTGTCATTGAACATCCTTGGCAGTCGTTACGGGTAGTCAGAAGCCAGTAAGTCTGACGCCAGTTTAACCAAAGGGTATCGGGTTGCCCGGGTAACTGGGTTGAGGAGGTCAGATAGGCAGTCGCTACTTGTAAAGCACTGGTACTCAGCTGAATCCGGTTAGACTGGAAGCCGACCCCAACATGGTTGGGAAAAAGGCTCGGAGGATGATGATGAGATGGGATTAAGGCAGTCGAAACGAAGGATGCATGTATGTACAAGTTAATCGACCCATTAGACGTTAAAGTTGATTTATAGGCTTTAATGAGGTATGGGTAACTGTCAAATGAATTGAAGTGAGAGCAAAAGAAAATTAAAAATTTTGGAAGAGCAAGACATGATTCGTCAACCTCAAATAAAAATTACTCAATATAAACAGATCATCTCAATAATCCTAAAATCGAATAGGTATTTGATAACAGGAAACGTTGTATATCTCGTAAAAATCTACAAACATTGTACCGTACACTGTACGGTTTACAGCATATAAAATAATATATTATATTAATTCGGCACATACTATGAGGAACAATAAACATTTAATTATAACAGCTTAATTTCAAGCGCCTAGTTTATTGCTAGATCCAAACGAGCTTGGACATTTACAGGGTTAATGCCATGGAGAACAAAATGACTAGCAGAGGTGCCATAACGGAAAATCTCCTAAGAAAGTCACGCGCGGTAAATGCGTGCGTGCATGGGACGATTAACGTCACAGTCTTCGCTCTTATACGCCTTCATTGGACCCAATACTTATTTGCTATACCAAAAATCGTTGACAGATATACCAAAGAACCCAACGCCTCGTAAGTGATCGTTTTGGTCATGTACACCGTACGTATTTGACCTAGAAGAAGGCGCCTGGCCTGCATTATGGCATCTCCGCTCATCTTTCTTTACTCCCTGATTAAAACCAACGACTTCCATACCAACTGTGTTTTATGCTCACTAACATTTTAATATCCCTTAAAATTTTATCAGCCATCTCCACCGTCAAAATTAAAGTCTTTATACCGAAATTACGATCTAAATAACCACTTTTAATCAACGCTTTCCGACCATCTTGCAGCACACTGCAAACTTTTAGTCGGCCGATAGTTTGTTTCGGCTCATGATGATAATTCAAATTCATTTATTCAGTAAGACATCTGAGTTCCACTGTGTTAGTAACAAAACAAATAAACTTAAACCTGTGTTAGTACCATTGATATACAAATAAATGTTTTCCTAGCCTACTATCGGCCCTGGCGGCTGTTCTCATATAAGGAGATTAGCCAACAGCACAGGACATATTACCTCTGCACAAGCATTTGCGCAGACACAGGTGCACTCACTATTGCTTCCCTGTCATACCCGATGGGACGGTAATCCGTATTAATAATTTGGGCTTCTAAATCAGTATGAAGATGAATGGTTGTACGCACAATACAACGATCAGGTATTTAGCCGGTATCAGACCGACTAAAAGCTTTAATTGGAATCAAGATTTCTTTAAACAAAATTGTGCCCACCATTGGGTCAACTATCGGTCGACTCTTTAGTCTTCAGTCAGCGGATATTCTTACTAAAACTTTCTAGAAATTTATAAAGATGCTTCTTCCTCAGTTTAGCAATTTTGTCTCTGAGCTCGTGCGAGATTTTCAAAGTGTCAGTGGGAGATAAAATTTTATGCTCGCATATAAATTCGGGGCTAATAGAAAAATTTACGTCACACAACTTTGTGCAATCGAAGCTTAGTGCTAGTAACACTGGATGTTTCAATAACTTACTGCGGTGTTGCCATGTTATGTTTTATATTTTTATTTATAGAAAGAGGTGATTTAGGGAGTTTTAAATAAACCTTTGTGAAATACCAAACAATAAAGGTGCCCTTAAATTAGGCTTACTCTAAGCGCTTATTGATTATTTAAACAAAACACTAATGACTTTGACTAAAGATTTCTAATTCTACAAATTGTAAATTACAACGTGATTTGAGAGTGTTTCCAAGATTCCACGATCATATAATTTCAGCCTGAGAGGTGGTCACATTATTTTAATAGGTATTTGTAACAAGTTAAAACTAACCCAATAATTCGCCTATAATATCCTAAAAAACAGAACTATTACTGATTACGGGCTTACCGGCTAGGGTTTTCGTCTACCTGTATCATACAACCTCTTCACCAACTTCCCAAAAAAGGACATCCTCAATTCTTTTTATATTTTCTATTTGAACTAATCATTAATTTTTCTTGGTCCCACCAGGTATACATAGTAGGCCACGCAGCACCAGGATCAGACTCCCGTCACCCCTACGATATGTCAGCGGACGCGAACGCGAAGTACCTACGCATGGTTCGACGCCACGCCAAGATTATAGCTGGCCAGTTCTTTGGGCACCTCCACGCTGACACCTTCCGAGTTATTTATGATAATGGTGAGTTTTAGTCTTACCAAGGGGTACTGGGTTGAGGAGGTCAGATAGGCAGTCGCTCCTTGTAAAACACTGGTACTCAGTTGCATGCGGTTAGACTGGAAGCCGACTCCAACATAGTTGGGAAAAGGCTCGGGAGATGGTGAGTTACAGTATTTAATTTAGAATAACGTTTATGTCGGCTGATGCAAACGCGAAGGACCTACGTATGGTTCGACGTTACGTCAAGATTATAGCTGGCCAGTTCTTTGGGCACCTCCACGCTGACATCTTCCAAGTTATTTAAGATAATGGTAAGTTGCTGTTTTGAATTTAGTTTTGAATTAGAAGTAGAAAAAAATGGACTGTGATTTTGTAGTTCTTTGCGCGTTTATTCACCTGCTTCCCGGAAAACTGCATTGCTTACTTGAATACAAGCCTTTGTTAATCAAGGATTATGTAGTATTCTAATATTGAATTTTTTAAATCGGTTCGTTCGTCTTTTGACAAATCTTTTCCCCTCATAATAATAGTGTAGATAAATAATAATAATTATCTAATCGGGACTAGTTGTCACCATGCCTAGCAATGTCAAGAATTTCTGATATACATAATTGCATCGTTCCACTTTTATTCATTAACTAGCTTCTGCCAGCGGTTTCACCCGCATCCCGTGGGAACTACTTCCCGTACCGGGATAAAAAGTAGCCTATAGCCTTCCTCGATAAATGGGCTATCTAACACTGAAATAAATTTTCAAATCGGACCAGTAGTTCCTGAGATTAGCGCGTTCAAACAAACAAACAAACAAACTCTTCAGCTTTATAATATTAGTATAGATAATTTACTAGAACTATAAACTATTTTAACGAAATTAAACATCAGTAATTTCCTTGCAACAATCCAACACATTGCCTTATAGCAGAAGGTTAAATTTTCACCCTTATAATATTTTATTTTTATATTCTTATATTTCTCATAACTCTTTCATCTTACCAACTACAATTTCCTAGCTTTCATACTCATACTATACGCGAGACGTTGGTAAAAATTTCGAAATTAAAAGAAAACAGAGTGTGTCAACCGCTTATGTTCTTAGAAGTGTTTCGCATCTGTACGAGTGGCCCAGTAATCCAATTTTACTCTGTACAGTTTTACCATTTGCTTTTAAGGCGAGATTATTTTTGCTAGTGGAATTTTGATATTAATATGAAATCTATTCATGTGCCATTGGAAGAAGAACTTTAGGTAGAGAGGGCAAAGTTTGAAGTCGTCAACCTGAGAAATGGTTGCTAAATATATGAATAAGCATAAAATTCATATTTGACGTGTTTCATTGCGTATTAATTCGATTCGTATTAAAATAAGTTTATTTTTAAAATTCCATTTTAATTCCATAAAAATATACTTTACTACGTACAATAATACCGAATACCGATAACACTTACAAAAAATATAATTTTAATTAGAAACATTTTCGCATAGTCACAATAAATCGGACACACAATATGTAATTATGTATTACATTACAACATTACTATAATGAAGATTATATAACATATGAGGCTTTTATTTATTTTATCATTTCATTTTGGATTCGTGATTTCGAAATCCGATATTAATTAAATAAGTGTCGGCGAGTGTTCGCTGATTATTTGCCGTGTACACTCCCGAATTCGGAAAAGCAGCCAATAAAGTCGATGTATTTATTCTTTGGATATCCATTAATTATATTTTATTCTCTTTTTGTATTTGTATAGTTATTTTGGGTGTTCAATGACAGCTGTCTTTTGTTTTAATGTCCGTTAATTTTCAATAATGGATTTAATTTAAATAAATAAATTAATAGGTAAATAAATTGTTTATTACTTCACTCTGTACATCATTTTTACAATATTTCGCTTAATTCTAAAAAGTGCTGATGTATAATTATTACTGAGATGTGAGTGTTGTATTACCTACAAGTCATTTTCAGTTATCACCCGTACCGAGATAAAATATAACCCATATTACTTACTTGGTAGAGTGTAGGTTTCCAACAGTGACGAATTTTTCAAATCGGTTCGGTACTTTCCAAGCCTTTAGGATATAAACAAACAAAATAATGTTTCTTCTTTATTATACAAGCTGTTGATTTGCATCCGTGCCATATTCAAGGACGTAATTATGCTAATGATTCTCGACCCAAATCAACAAGAAAATTGGTACTTACGTAATTTTTTTTTTTTTTTTTTTCGGAATTCCGTCAATGTCATCTAGCCGTATTTAAACTTGGCGCGTGTGTTACTGGCCTTAAAACCGTGCTGCGCCCTCACACAAACGTAAACACAAAGCATATGCAACGATCATTCATAATTTTCATTCATAAAATTGGATTACTTCTGAAATACTACGACATTATAATGACAAAAAAGCAGTGCATATTAGCTATTTCCCGTGTACTGTAATTCCAATCGATTATTTACGTATTTTATGACCTCCTCCTGAAATATGGCACAAATGCAAATCAACACCTTGTATTTAAAGTATAGATAGGTAACAATACTTTTTCCGATTCAAGAATAGAATAGTATGTGATAGATACTTTCGGTAGAAATGTTTTTTCCTTACCATTTATAGACGAGACAGCACTACAGTGCTAATTAAGTAAAAACAACAGCGAAAACCCAGTGCATTTCAGCAAAAAGGCATGACGTTTTATTTGCCCGAAGCCGGAGCGTCCGAATAATTACCGTAGACCGGTTAAATATACGGTTTATCGACTACGAGATGACATTTTTGGTAGCCGATAAATTGCGAAACGGTGTCCTGGTAGTTGTCACGGAATTTACCGAACGAAATTAGTGAATTTAGAGCGCAGTCAAAATGTTTTATGGCCAAGAAGTTCGTGTTAATGTCGTGTGTTTAAAAATAGTTATTTGTTATACAAGAGTGCAAAGTTGCTTTTTAACCGCGGGCTCAATTTTGATGACCGAGCAAGCGAAGGATTCTAAAATTGAAACACGAGCGTAGCGAGTGTTTCAAT
Organism: Helicoverpa assulta; assembly: GCA_963856015.1. Taxonomy (NCBI): domain Eukaryota; kingdom Metazoa; phylum Arthropoda; class Insecta; order Lepidoptera; family Noctuidae; genus Helicoverpa; species Helicoverpa assulta. Next base: position 11,576,749 of record CAWLCW010000023.1, read on the forward strand.
AATTAGAATCCTGAGCGATAGCGAGGGAATCAAAAGAGCACAAGGTGAAAAATCTTTGCACTCGAGTGCAACACGTAACTTTTCATCCCACCTCATCGAGGAAATTTCTAAACTCAAATAAAGAACGCACGAACGTCACACATGGCAAATTAAAAAGATGTACTTACCTATTAAAATTTATTCATGCATAAACTCAGTTTAAAAATGTAATGAGGTTTAAAATAGACCTCAAAACAATACAAAATAATAATTTCATCCCACTTCATCGAGGAAATTACTAAATGCAAAAAAAAAAATGGCGCGCACATCATCATCCTCCGAGCCTTTTTCCCAATCCTGTTGGGGTCGGCTTCCAGTCTAACCGGATTCAGCTGAGTACCAGTGCTTTACAAGAAGCGACTGCCTATCTGACCTCCTCAACCCAGTTCCCCGGGCAACCCGATACCCCTTGGTTAGACTGGTGTCAGACTTACTGGCTTCTGACTACCCGTAACGACTGTTAAGGATGTTCAATGACAGCCGGGACCTACAGTTTAACGTGCCATCCGAAACACAGTCATTGGTGTCTAAGATATACTTAGAAAGTACATACAAACTTAGAAAAGTTGCATTGGTACTTGCCTGGGATCGAACCCGCGCCCTCATACTTGAGAGGTTGGTCCTTTACCCACTAGGCCACCACGACCGATGGCGCGCACATATGAGTATCAAATTAAAAAGAAGTACCAATTTAAGTTCAGTTTTATTTGAAAACTCAGTTTAAAAATTAAACGAGGTTAAAAATCTATGTAAAAACAATAATAAAAATTACTCAATTAATTGAATAATTATTTTAAGCAGTATTTTATTTGTTTAATATGATTTTCTTTGAAAAGTCTTATCAAGATTGTCACAAATGGAGTATTGCACACGATGTTCTAAATTCAAATCACTTTGCCGCTCTAGAGGATAAAAACGGCTTTTGCACTCAGATATCAAAGGGTAAAACTACTCTTTCCGAGATGGTGGGATGAAAAGGTTATTTTTGTTTTCGTAATGGCTGTGTGTTAAATAAAAAAAGATGGGTTTGGCATTGTGCGGTATATGTTCAAATTCGAAAATAGAACCTCCCTCTTCTTTTTGACATGCTATTCCATTAAATATTACTTGACTTAACATTAAGACAGCTTTTAGTAGTAAACATTTAACAACCTTAAACTTACTATTAACATGAGCTACTACGATACGCTTACGAAACGGCTTACTTAACTTATCTTATCAGTTTTCAGTTCATCGAGTTCAGTTTGATTAGATGTGAAACTAAGCAGACGTGCTTTTTGTATCGTATTTATAAAATGTTAATTAATTAAATAATTGCCATTAATTTCATAAAGATTATCTGCGCCGTCAGGTATTTGTATAAGTGTGCCGCGAGTGATTAGGTAACTACCAACTGGCCTATTGTGCAAGATGAACTAAACCTTGTAAACAATTAAATTGTGCTCGTGTTAGATATGTCTCAGCCAGGAGCTAGTCCTTTTGGCCGGAGTCAGCTAGTACAGCGAAGCCCACCGCCGACCCCAAATAAAGAACCAAGTCCTCCATCATCCAAGGAGAATGAATTACCGAAGGAAGTCATCTCCACGCCAGATATTCAGACATGGATGGTATCCATAGATACAATCCTGGACGAAGTGTGCGCTATAGTTTCGGAGGGAAAAATGAACTCTGAGCAGAGGCTCCGAGTATCCAACCTTTGCCGGAGGGTATCAAAGGGGACATCTCAGATGGCCGTCTTGTACCAATCTTTAAAGCAGAAAACCATCCAGGCATACAGCACCATCCAGTACTTACAGGCACACCAGAACGTTTCAGACTCTCTTCAACAGTTTAAAGAGGTCGTTGAAACAAAACTGAAACCAGAGACCTCATATGCCAGCATGGTGAAAAAAGGTAGCGCTAACTTTATTCGCCCAGCAAATCTGAGTACTGTTGCTATATATCCTGCAGATAAGACCAAAACAAGCGACGATACCAAATCTCTTCTACAAAAAATCATCTCCCCGGAAGAACTAAAGCTGCATGTCCGTGGTCTGAGAAAAGTCAGAAATGGGGGTATCATTATTAGCACAGATAGTAAAGGCGACATTGATAAACTGAAGAAATCAGAGCAACTAGTTTCATCGGGTCTCACAGTTGAAGAACCAGCCAAACGTCGTCCCAGAATTGCTATTATTGGTGTCCCCGTGGCCCTCACCGAAAAGGAAGTTTTTGATTGTATATACGAACAAAACATCTCTGATAAGGTGCCGGAAACTAATCGTGAGTCCTTTCAAAATACCATAAAATTGAGCCATAGATCAGGTAAGAAAAACCTTCCTACATGTAACTACATACTGGAAGTACCCGCTAGCATTAGGAAAATGCTGATAAATCAAGGCCGAATTTTCATTAACTGGACTTCATGCCCTGTGAAGGACTTCACGATAGTCACCAGGTGCTTCAACTGTCAGCAGTTTGGACACGCAGCCAAGTTTTGCCGAGAAACTAGTCCTACATGTAACCACTGCGGAGAAGCCGGTCACTCCTCCAAGGAATGTGGAAATAAAGCTGCTCCCTCACAATGCGCGACGTGTAAAAGATTCAAAAGGAACTCTGATCATCCCACTGGTGATGTAAGTTGCCCGGCCAGCAAATATGCAGAAGACAGATACATAAACTCAATTGATTATGAAGGCGCTTAAGAGCGTCACCGTTTAAACTAATAAGTAAGCACTTTAGCAGTAGGTTATTTTTAAAAATGATAAATCAACTAAATTGTGATTTAGACAGTTTCTCTGTGTCTGACGTTAAAATCTGTAATGTTGAGGAGTGCAAAAATCTGATTCCTGTTGGAGAGGAAACTTTAACGCTACTTACACAAAACATCCGTAGCATTAACAGAAACTTTAATGGTTTTGAAGTCTTACTACAGAACCTTGACGTTAGTTGTGATATCATCATTCTAACAGAATGCTGGTTGTCAAAACAAACAGTAAAACCGCCGCTTGAGGGGTTTTATTCTCATAAAACTGCAAGAAACATCAACCAAAATGATGGTTTGGTAGTGTACATAAAAAACGATTTGAAAACAGTGGTAGAAGAACCTATTTTCCAGGACAGCAACTGCTTATTGATTAAAATTATTCCAGACACAGTAGTAATGTCAATATACAGACCACCTTCTCAAAATATTGATAGTTTTTTAGACTCACTCAATATGAATTTAAATAAAATATCATCATTTAAGAATATTATACTTGTTGGTGACATAAACATTAATATTGCTTCCGGGAAAACCAATACCCATGCTCATAACTATTTAAATATTTGTGCGTTTCATGGACTTTTACCCGCTCATTACCATTCTACGCACCAGTCCGGCTCATGTTTAGATCATATCATTATAAAATCAAAGAAACCAACCCTCACTTTTGTCACTAACTCATCACTTACGGACCACCAAGCTGTTTTACTAACATTGCAAATATTAGCACCGAGAAAAAACTGCCTGCGCAGCTTTACTAAAGTAAACATGAGAAACCTTGAGAATGACATACGCGGAATAAATTTTGACCCAGTTTATAATTCAAACGACGCAAATATTTCTTTAAAGTACTTTATACAGTCGCTACAACATGCAATAAATAAAAACACTTTCACTAAAACAATTCCTAGAAAATATCAAAGCATTAAACCTTGGATCACACCGGGTCTCGTTAGATGTATAAGACACAGAGACAAATTACTCTTAAAATCGAAGCTTGCACCTGACAATGAAATTCTCTCGGTTTCATATAAAAGATACAGAAACTTCTGTAACAATCTCTTGAAAAAAAATTAAAAAGCAATATGACCAGAGTGAGTTGCAAAAGGCAGGTAAAAATAGTAAGCTTGTGTGGAAATTCATAAAAACTAACACTTTTAGACTAACAAAACCTGAAACCCCGCTTGATTTACTATCACCCGAGAGCAATACATCCGAAGCAATGAACAAAATCAATAATTATTTCGTTAACGTTGGTAAAAACTTATCAGACAAAATTTTGAATACTAGTCGCCCTCACCAAACTTCAACTGTAACAACGCCTTCGCTAAAATCTTTTGTTTTGTTAGATACCGACGTTAATGAGGTCTTACGCTGTATAACCGAGCTTAAAGATGTTTGTGTTAACGGCTGGGATAACATCCCTAATCACATACTTAAACGTTTAAACATGTATTCGCCCCTCCATTAACATATATTTTTCAGTTATGTTTATCAAAAGGTGTATTCCCGGAATTACTTAAAAAAGCAGTAGTCACCCCCGTATTTAAATCTGGAGACAAGCAATCTGTTAATAACTATAGACCCATTTCAGTCCTAACAGGTCTCTCAAAAATTTTAGAAAAGATCATAAACACACGATTGATAAAGTACCTCGAAGACAACAAATTGCTTGCAGACAGTCAATTCGGTTTTAGGCCCAAAAGATCAACTAGCCAAGCAGTCCACCGATTGACCAATTATATTAGTACGAATATAGATAATGGCATGCCCACTCTCGCGATCTTTTTAGACCTTGCTAAGGCATTTGATACCATTTCTTGTTCTATATTATTACAGAAGCTGGAAAACATTGGAATACGAGGTACACAACTTCAACTTTTTGCTAATTACCTTAGCGGTCGATATCAATGTGTGAAAATTGGTCAATTCATAAGTCATGAACAAAAAAATACTGATTACGGAATTCCGCAAGGAAGCATCTTGGGCCCCAGTTTGTTCCTAATCTATATAAATGACCTCTGCAGCTTGCCACTCAAAAATGGTGTCGTCCTATCATACGCCGATGACACGGCTTGTTCTCAGCGAAATCACGATCGGAGGTTTATAATCATGCCCAGAATGGTTTTAATATGGTTTCTAACTGGCTTCGTAACAATCTTTTAACGTTAAATTTAGATAAAACAAAACATATTTTATTTACGATTAGAAATAATAACATTCCGCTTACTAACTTCAACATTATTGCACATAATTGTAGAACATACGCTGACAACGCATGCACTTGTTACACTTTAGCTAAAGCTGACCATATGAAATACCTCGGCGTGACGATTGACACAAATCTAAATTTCCGTAAACATATCGATTTACTGTGTACGCGAGTGCGCAAATTAATCTATGTTTTTAAGAATTTACGTGATATAGCCGATTTTAAATTAATTAGACAGGTCTATTTGGCTTTGTGTCAATCCATTATTACGTACTGTATAACATCATGGGGTGGCGCTGCAAAAACAATTTTATTGCCTTTAGAACGTGCTCAAAGAGCAATCTTAAAGGTCGCTACCTTTCGTCCTTTTAGATTTCCCACTCAACAGCTTTACGCGGCATGTGAGGTACTAACAGTGCGACAGTTAGCCATTCTAAACATAGTATTGCATCAACACACTGAACTTCCTTATGACCGAACACCTTCAGATAAGAGGAGAAAAGACTTCGTTTGTATGAAGACGCAAACCAAACGTGTTTTTGCAAATAGATTCTACGTGTTTTTAGGACCCTACCTATATAACAAGCTAAACAAATTACTTAAGATCTATAATTTAAATTATAAAATATGTAATACTACTCTATCAGAATATTTGGCGAAACTTAATTACGGAGACACAGAAAAATTGCTAGAAATTTTAGTATGAATTTAACATTAGTGCGTAATAGTTTGTTTCCTGTACTCGTTTATTTAATTAAGTATTTATTATCTTAATTAATCGTAAGTTTGCTTAGTTTTTTTAATCTACTAAGTTATAAATAGCACATAACATAAATATCTACCCCTTGTAACTTTAATGAAGTGATGGCCTGAAACACAGGTTTGTATAAACCTACATCAGGCAGGTCGCAACATACTACATTTGAAATCCTAGTATAAACATCGTATACCTGTAATTTATTTAAATTAGTCATACAATTGTATTAATTATAAGCTGTAATTTAACCTTTATATAAGAATATACTATGTACCAACTTTCTGTGCTATATAAGAAAATTCTGTGTAAATGTTTTACGTAATAAATTTATTATTTTATTTATTTATTTTATTTTTTATCCTTTAGGCTTAGTAGTTACGATACGCGCACGAGACAACTACGCCTACGACCTATGTGCAAAAATTCTTATACGAAAAGGCTTATTTTTCTTTAAATGTATTTTTGAATACGGTGCAGTGCAATAAATGATGTCTATCTTTTTTCCTAGATCGACCAGTATCGTGGACGTTCATGGCTCCGTCAGTGAGTCCTCACCGCGACCCAGCCGACTCCTCCAACCCTGGACTCAGGCTGTACAAGTTTGACACCAATACAGGAAAGGTGAGTTATTTTTGTATCACCATCCTAACGGTCATTCCCGATATTCTATCTTTCTGTGTATTTGCTGACTAGCGATAGGAATTTGATATTATACAAGGTGTTGATTTGCATTTGTGCCATACTTCAGGAGGAGGACATAAAATACGTAAATAATCGATTGGAATTACAGTAGACGGGAAATAGCTAATATGCACTGCTTTTTTATCATTGTAATGTCGTAGTATTTCAGAACTAATCCAATTTTATGAATGAAATTTATGAATAATCGTTGCGTATGCTTTGTGTTTGTGTGAGGGCGCAGCACAGTTTTAAGGCCAGTAACACACGCGCCAAGTTTAAATACGGCTAGATGACATTGACGGAATTCCGAAAAAAAAATTAAAATAAAAAAATTACGTACCAATTTTTTTGTTGATTTGGGTCGAGAATCAGTAGCATAATTACGTCCTTGAATATGGCACGGATGCAAATCAACAGCTTGTATAGGTACTTATGTTACTTGTGTGAGGCTAATGTCAAATTCCTATAGCTAGTAACTAAATCCAAAGATAGACAGAGTATTGAGAACGGCGGTGAAACTGTACTGACGCCAGAATCAAGCACGCTGCACTGTGACGCATACAATTGTTTCATAAATACACTCGGGGTACATTAAATAGTAACAAATAATGTGTGAATATTCATGTAATGTCTGTGAAAGAAAATTTTGAAGTCTGAAAATTTCACATTTGCCTCGCACCAATGCGTTTTGTTAACACAATAAGTGTCATTCACCATATATTTCAACCCTCTCTTCATCCCCAGGTGTTAGACTACACACAATACTTCTTAGACCTGGCAGCAGCCAACAGGAACCTAGCAGAGTGGACGGCAGAGTACAACCTGACCCAGTACTATGGGCTGCACGAGGTCTCTGCCATGTCACTGCACAATCTTGCCGATAAGCTGCAGATTGGCACGCCACATGAGACTAATATATTTCACAAGTAAGGGAATATCTTAAATTATTTCAAAGTAAATGAGGCAGTTTATATTTAAAATTTTAAAATATATAATTTATTAAAGATGAATGTAAACATCTCGAGGAAACTTGGACTGTAAAGTCTGATCACCAACCTGCATTGAGCAAGCGTGGTGATTATCGCTCAATCTATCTCTGCGTGAGAGGCCTGTGCCCAGTAGTAGGACGAAAAAAAGGTTGATGACGAGACAATTAAATAAGTACAAAATTAACAAACAATTTCGCAAAAGATTTCTTAATAGCCAACATTCATTTTAATTTTCTTTTTTTGATTCTTCAGAAGAAGATAAAACTTATGTACCTAATCGTAAACGGTGTTAAATCTTAAACCGTTCCAATAAGTCCTTTTAAAAAATAAGTCTCCATTTTAATATTCGGCAATTTTTGCTAAATGTCATAAGTGCTTTGTAACATCCAAAGTAAAATAACCCTTATGTTATACATTATAGAGTCTCAATTCAAATGTTTCCACAGGTACTTACGCGCGTACCGCGTTCGACACGAAAGCTCGGAGTCCTGCGATGGTGCGTGCGCCCACCAGCACTTTTGCGCTATAACGTGTTTAGAACACGTTGCTTACCGTCAATGCGTTGAAGCGGCTGCAAGCGCTTTAGCCGCTGCAGGGGACTCGGCACCGCTCACGTTACCGCTTTTCAATACTTTAGCGTTTTTAATCGCTTGTGTCATCGTTGTTATGTAATTTTGTTCACAGGAATGTTCTAGAATAATACTGTATTTTATTGAAGCGTGAACATAATAGGGTATCATTTTTATTTGATTTAGGATGTTAGTATAAACTGATATTCTTTCTAGCATTTTAGTGTTTAGGTTTTCCTAAGACAGCATTGTTTCAATAAAACAAACGAACGTTTTTGTTTCCCATATTTTTATCAATCTTATTTTCCCCGTCTATGCTTGTTTGTCGAACTCAATAATACTTGTATGGTAAATTTTTAAGGTAAATTCACAAAGAAAAGTGGAATTACATAAATTTTCGCTCAGACACGTGCTTCGAACACATTGTGACGTCGAACGTTTGAATGCCTCGGGCGTTTCCGCACCGCTCAATCCGATTTGACGTAAAAATAATGTTCATTTTTTATTGTGTATTCAAAAATTATGTTTTCTTTTTCGTTTTATTGTTTTATAAAAGTTACTTTAGTATTTTTTTTTTCTTGAAATGTGTTATGAAATGTATTTGGAACATTGATAATCGTAAAATGGAATTATATTTTTAATTGTTATAAACACGAACATGTGTAACGATCTTCTTCTTCTTCTTCTTAGCGTTTATCCCATCTTGTGACGGGGTCCGCTTTCCTTATCTTCTTCTTCCACTTCGCTCTATCCTGGACATCTTCCTCTTTGAGTTCGCAGATTTCCATGTCTTTCTTTACGACACTCAACCACCGGAGTTTTGGCCTGCCTCTGCGCCTTTGACCGGGTATATCGAGATTGAGTGTCGCATTACCGATGTACTCAGGTGGTCTCCTTTTAACATGTCCGTACCATCGCAGCCGTTTTTCTTGTATTTTGTCGGCGACATCGCGTACTCCAAGGCTACCGCGTACGTACTCGTTGCGGATCTTATCGAGCCTCGTTACTCCGCACATCCACCGCAACATCTTCATCTCGGCAACTTGGATGGTACTGACATGCTTTTTTGTTACGGCCCACGTCTCGCTTCCATAAATGAGAACTGGTCTTATGACAGACTTGTAAATAATCCCTTTCAGTTTAATGGGCATTCGACTGTCGCAGGTAACTCCTGTAAGCTCGCGCCACTTAAGCCAGGCGGCTGATATTCGGTTCTGAATGATAGATAGATAGATATATTCTTTATTATGCACACCAATTAAAAAAAAACAACAAGAACAAACAAAAATTTTGAAGTCGGTGACACAATGGGCGGTCTTATCGCTAAAAGCGATCTCTTACAGACAACCTTTGGATGGATTGTAAAAAAGGAAATAACCATATCGCAGGTAGTTTTGGTGCACTATGTATATATAATATTAATACATAAAGCAATAACAAATAAAATATAATAAATATATATATATTTATATATATAATAGATAAACTTAACAGAAATATGTATACATATATGATATATTTTAAAGTCGCCAATTAAACTTGACAATAAGTCTGCAACAGTATGGTATTATACCCAACTACAAATTAGAAAGGTAGTGTTTTTTTACCAGGTTCTTGAAAACTGCTAAAGATTGAGCCTGCCTTATTGTTACGGGCAACGCATTCCACAACCGCACAGCTTGAACGGTAAAGGATTTATCAAAGAAGTTAGTGGAATGCATTGCCATCTCTAGTTTCAAATTCTCAGATGACCTTAGATATTTTGTATGTGTGTCATTAAGGAACTTAAAACGTTCTTTGAGATAGGACGGGTTTTTTGGATTGAACAAAATGTTGTACAGTAAAGACAGGATATGAGTATTCCGGCGAAGACGTATAGGAAGCCACTTGAGTTTTGAACGGAATTCAGAAATATGATCATATTTGCGCAAGCCAAATATAAATCTAATACAAACATTTTGAAGTCGCTCAAGTTTATCAAGCTGTGCCTCAGTGAGATCAAGATAACTGACATCAGCATAATCAAGGATTGGAAGCAGGAGGGATTGTGCAAGCGCAGTTTTGGTGGCAGTCGGGAGAAAGTTTCGCAATCTCCTCAACGACCTGACAGATGCAAACACTTTCCGGCTAATTTCTTGTAGTTGGGGACCCCACGATAAATTTTTGTCAATGAGAATCCCTAGATTTTTAACCTTGTCCCTAATTGAAATGGCAGTGCCACCAAAAGAAATATGAGGAAGTTGCGGCCAGTCAATCCTTTGAACGAATCTAGGGCTACCAACTACAATGGCCTGAGTTTTTGCTGGATTGACCTTGAGGCCGTAAGTTTCACTCCACTCGCAAATTGTAGCCAAGTCGGTGTTAATATTAGAGATTGCATCTGCCAAGTCCGAAAATGCAGCTTGGTAATAAATTTGCAAATCATCAGCATAAAGGTGGTAGGAAGAAATGAGATTTTTGGAAATAGAATTAATAAATATCGCGAAGAGTAAAGGAGATAAAACGCCACCCTGTGGCACGCCAACAGAAGTATAGCACCATGAAGAGTATGCGTCTTCTATGCATATACGTTGACGGCGGCCAAACAGGTAACTACGAAACCAGTCAATCGCCGTTGGAGATACGTTCAGAGAGCTAAGTATGCCAAGCAGGACGTCGAAGTCGACGGTATTAAACGCATTACTAAAATCTAGCAAGCAAAGGACCGTCAGATTCCCGTTGTCCATGCCACGGCGTATATCCTCAGTAATATTCACCAACGCTGTAGTGGTGCTGTGACCAGGTCGGAAACCGGACTGGAAAGGATTCAGCAGGTTATTCCTACATAGAAAAGCATTCAGCTGATCATGGACAAGCCGTTCTAGGACTTTGGAAAGGAATGGCAGGATGGAGATGGGACGATATTTTGAAAACGAAGCAAGATTAGATGTTTTGGGTAAGGGGATGATTTTGGCTTCTTTCCAAATGGATGGAAAGATACCACAGGATATGGAATAGTTAAGGATATGGCACAGGACTGGTAAAATTTCATCAAGGATTGGAAGTATCATTTTCCGACTGACACAATCATCACCTACAGCATTAGAGGTAATGGATACTATACTCTTCTTAACATCACAATCAGAGAATTGACTAAAGACAAATGCAGGATAATCCGGAGTTGGTTGTTTTGAAAGATAATCTAAGGTGCGAGCCTTAGCTGTCCCACTGTATGAAGACGACGATGAAAAGTGTTGATTTAAAAGATCAATATTTAACTGTGTCGAAACTGGATCTTGGCGTGATTTCCCAACTCCCATGGATTTTAGAAATTTCCAGACTTTTGCTGGGTCTCCATTCTCAACTGAATGATGGAAATGTTGGCGTTGTGCATCTCTACACACCTTGTTGCATCGATTGCGAACCTCTATATACTTATCACGAGTAGACGTACTAGGACGACATTTGTACTTGGTTTTTGCCACAGCCTTCTTATGCATGACAGCCTTGATGGTATCCGATAGCCACGGAGCCGGAAGATGCTTCAGCTTAATTGCACGAATCGGAGCGTGGACGTCATAAAGCCGTACCAGTGTGTCAGTAAGCAAAGAAACTTTGTCATCGACCGACTCCGTAGCAGCCAGCGGTGCCCAATCAATACTGCCAGCATCTCTGCAAAGTTCATCTGTATTCATGCCACCAAAATTACGCTGCAGAAGGATCCTGGGTTTAGGTTTAGGAGGGCGAATTTTGTATGAAAGGAATATTAAGTCGTGGTAGGAAAACATATCAGCTGCACATTGACCATGCTTGCTGACATGTTCCTTAGACGACACAATAGCAAGGTCCAGTAATGAAGGGTTACAGTTGGGGAAGTGGTGAGTGGCACTTAATGGCAGGATTGACAGATTGGATGATTCAATCGTTGAACATAAGGAAGACGAACGGGAGTCGTTTTTCAACAAACACGTATTAAAATCTCCCATAATAATGGTATGACTGTAAGAAGGCGTTAGGTTTTCGAGGAGATGTTCAAGGCTGGAAAAGTAATTTACACGTAAGGAAGGACAATAGAAGACACCAAGCAGAATTTTGGCATGATTCAGGTTGACTTCTAAAAAGAGATGCTCACCGGCACCCAGCGGTGGTGGTTGTGCTGACATACTAATAATAGAAAAAGGAATATGCGGACGAAGGTAAATGGCAACACCACCCCCACCGCCAACCGAGCGATCATTTCTTATTAGCTGAAAACCTGGTAAAGAATAGAAAGTAGAAGGAAGACACGGTTTTAACCAGGATTCTGAAACAAGGATAGCATGAACATTCTTACAGTCTAAGTTAGCTAGCATGTCAGAGTAATGTGCCGGAATACTTTGGGCATTTATATGGACTACATTAAAATTCTTCGGAACATCAGAAAACTGAGCTTCAAGAGTATCAGCAAGTGTGGGAATACTGTTGAAACTATCACTGCTACGAGCAGATAAAAAAGTTTCGGCGTCGCTGTCATCGTTAGAGTCTAGCATTGACGATACTAAATATATATGTAAATATAAAACTACAATATAATGCAATATATAAATACAAACAAACAAAAAAATAAATAAATAAAATGTAACATTAGTCCACCCGCCGGTTGTGTGTTTACAACATTGCAACTTGTTAAAACCAATAACATTCAAAAACACACAAAAAAAAAAAAAAAAACAAAATAAAAGAGCACTAAAATAATATTACAATAATAAAATAATATCCAAGTAGCGAGAGAAAAAAAAAATAAAAATAATTCATTATGAAATTAATAGTAAGCAAATGTAAAAGAATGATATGAAGTCAACCGTTTCCGAACGAACGAACAATGACAGGACATAACATAAAATGACAGGACAGCAGTTTGACATAAGTACAAAAATAGTGAGTTTAGAAAATAAATGAAAGAAGTTAGATGAAAAATTAATTTAGGACAGTAATTTGAGGGTACATACAACTTAGTTAATCTAGAGCTACTTGGATGCCGTTACCTAGAAGATAAATCACTTTTTCTTGGCGACGAGGCGTTTACCTTTCTTCGGTACTGGCGTTGACAGCGACGGTGAAGATGAAGGAATCGTCGCAATGGAACACGACTTCTCCTTGACCTGCTCGAGCCGAACGATGTCATCTAGTGTCCCAACTCGATGCCTGGAGCCGTCCGAACCAACAACATAGATGTGTCCTTGCTTGGTCCAGCAGTTGTTGACACCAAACTTGTCACGCGCCGACATAAATAGTTGATGACGAGATCTTGTAAGGAACTCCGAAACCGTAATGCCCGTGCCCTTAAGCTTTATCTTAGCAAACCAAATGCTGTCTCTCACACTCACATCTCGTAGTTTGCAAAGAATGGGCCTGGGTTTACTTGCACCGGTCGGTCTACCCATCCTGTGGCATCTGCGCACGTCACTGACGGTGAAGTCTGCCAGCTCCAGATGAGAACGCACAACCTCCGCTACGACCTGTGCTGTGTCCTCCTTGGCCTGCTCAGCAACACCATGCAAGAGGACCATCTTTCGACGACCACGCGAATGTTATTTTCCAGGCTTCCGGACTTGGCAATTATGCTACCCAGGTATTTATACTCTTCGCACTGTTGAACTACTTGTCCATCAACCACTATAGGGTCAGTACGGGGGATAGGCACATTGCACTCCATATACTGGGTCTTCGAAACGCTCAGAACTAGGCCACCTGCCTGCAACTGCCTCTTCCATGCCTCCAGAGCGTCTTCCAGAGCCTCACGAGTCGTTGTACAGATTGCTACATCATCCGCGTATACAAAAGTCCACGATGCTTTCTGTTGAGCGTCCTCGGTGAGCGTGTCCAGCACGAGGCTGAATAAGAATGGGCTCAAAACCGAACCTTGATGAACCCCTTCTGTGACAGGGATGGATTTTGTCACTCCTACATTAGTTCTTATGAACGAACGAACATTCCTGTACATGTCGGCAATTACTGAGACGTATGCTTCCGGGACATTTCGTCTCCTGAGACTCCACCAAATGGTACTTCGAGGCACACGATCAAAAGCCTTTTCCATGTCAAGAAATGCGATATATAGGGGCTGGATCTTTGCTCTGTATTCTTCTGCGATCATGGTCATTGCAAACGTTGGGTCAATGGTTGAAATACCTGGTACGAAGCCATACTGGTTTTTGGAGAGTGAGCATTCCATACGCAACCGGGTATCTATCACTCTCTCGTACAACTTCATGGTGTGGCACATCAATTTAATACCCCTGTAGCTGTTACACTCATACCGGCTTCCCTTGCCTTTATAGAGAGGGACTATTGTACTCATCCTCCAAGCATCTGGTATGCATGTGGCTTCCAGTAGCAACTTGCTAAAAAAGTTTGCCAGTGTTATAACTCCTGCATTACCCAAACACTTCCATACCTCTATAGGAATGCCATCTGGACCCATCGCCTTTTTATTTGCCATTTTTCTCAGCGAGTCTTTAACCTCCTGAGCGATGTGTAACGATGAATTATAATTACACATTTTCTTTATGAAAATGATTCTTAAAAAAGTATTAAGTATGGATAGCTCAAAATAAATGCCTAACTGGATTTATGAAACAAACGATTGTATTGTAAACGTTCCAATAATTTTCCATTTATATCTAAAGATCTAAAAGATATTTGACATGTAAATATCAATGTGCTTCAAAAATATAATATAGGTATTACAAGGCTATTTTAAATTAATTTGAGAGGCTTCACAATGCATCATAATTGTTGAAGTCGGTTATAAATACGGTCAGTACCAGTGCCGCGGTAAATCCTTCGAACAATCCCGCAGCCTAAAGCTTTACTTTCAATATCATAAAGAAACCATCTTCTACCCTAAGAAAACTATTACATACATGAGTCCAGGTCAAAAGTATATACTAACGTCTGAAAAGTTTCTCCAATTAATTAAAAGTAAAGTTAAAGTAGTTATAAGTAGGTTTACAATGAGCAAAGTGTAATGAGATAGCTCATACGGCATTTGTGATAAAGCTTGAAATTACGTGAAGTGAATACTATAGCAAAACTTTTATTATTAAAAATAATTGTAAAAATAATGCTTTAGACTTTCTAGTAATTTAGAATTATAATTAAAATAATTGAATTAAATAATTGACGTTGTAAAAATCGAGACTGTAAATTATAATACAACATTTAGAACGTTATTATAAAAAAAGTAATTTCAATTTTGAATAATAGTATTTGGTAAAATCATTTTGTACCCGATGCGCATATGAAAATGAACCTTATTGTTTTAAGTATAGACTATGTTTTTCGGTACGCTTGCTTTGAATGTAAAATCGATGTATTTTGTACATAATTTAAATGATAGGTAGAATTTTTGAAAAGCTAAAATCGACATATTATTTAGAGGTATTAATTTATAATGAAGTCCTAAGAATATTATGAACGATACTTTTTTGAAAGTTTCTAATCAAGTAATTGGACTTTTCTTTGCCATAAAAATCCAATTTGTTGTTTCTTCATATTAATTATCATAATAACGTTGTCTAATTTATTTTGTTCTACCTAATAAGATATTATTTTATTGTAAACTAAATTAAACACTTCGATAAATGGGTTATAGTCACAGCGTTTTTTTTATTCTTATTCTTAAAATGCTATTGTCATTTATCATTTTTTGTTAAAATCAAATAGGTTCACTTCTGTGAATTATCCATATTAAATCGAACAATTATTTCACTAAAATAAAATCATCTGTAAAGTGATAACCTAGAAATAAAATTGATTATTTATTAAAATATTATTAATTATTAGTAATAAAATTTAAAGTTAAAGGCACTGTAAATAATTACAAGTGTAATTTAATTTTTAAATTGTAAATGAGGAACAACTAGTTTGTAAGTGAATATTGAAATGCTTTTTAAATTTATTTTATTGCGGAGACCAAATTCATTGAAATTATTCCTTGAAATTACAGTTGAAGGCAAAATAATTAAATCGGATTACTTAAAACGAAATATTTCATTAATTCTTAATAACGAAATATTTAACTGATTAATCAAATTATTTATTCGATTATCGATAATTTTGCACTCAACTGTAATTAGTAGAGAAGTTTCGTAGCAAAATGATATTATTTTAATTTCTTAAATTGTATTAATGTTCCCATATTGGTATCGACTGGATGTTTCAATTAATTTTTAATAAAGAATTGTAATCAACTTGTTTTCGTTTTAATGAACTTCCTCGAACTTTTTGTATTTTGGTAATTTCATAATTATCCTTCATCACATTTAAACAGTCGAACTGCCAGGTTCAGACCTATTAAAAAAAAAAAACATACAGACATTTGAATTGCGAACCTCATCATTCTTGGAAAGTCAGTTAAAAATAACAATGAGCATTAGTCTCATTTCATAGTCAAGACGATTTGAGATCCTTCTAGATCCAGGTTTCTCGTCATCTGTGTTAGTTCGCACTTGGTTTATGGTGTTCAAGAAAGGTTCTGTAAGTTAATAGGTATGTAAGTCTGGAAAAGGTACTTTTTGACTACCTAAAGTGCCCGTAGATCAGAACACATACACAGTTAAAAACACTGATAGCTCGTCTCAGCTGAAATGATGATGTTTAATCTTGCCCTGCGCCGTAAACTCGGTACTGGGGCACGTTTTTCAGCTTAGACTACTGTAAATACAAGCTGTTGATTTGCATCCGTGCCATAGTCAAGGACGTAATTATACTAATGATTCTCAACCCAAATCTACAAAAAAATTGGTAGGAAATTTTTTGATTTTAATTCTTTTCCGGAAATCCGTCAATGTCACCTACCCGTATTTGAACTCGGCGCGTGTGTTACTGGCCTCAAAACCGTGCTGCGTTCTCACACTAACGTAAACACAAGGCATACGCAACGATCACTCATAAATTTCATTCATAAAATTGGGTTATTTCTGAAATACTATGACATTACAATGACAAAAAAAGCAGCGCAAATTAACTATTTCCCGTTTACTGTAATTGGAATCGATTATTTACGTATTTTATGTCAACCTCCTTAAATATGGCACAGATGCAAATCAACACCTTGTAGATGATTGCCCATGTAATTTTATTTTGGGGGTCGATTCATTTCACAAGTTAAGTTTCCAGCCATATCTTCTTTTAGGTACACAATCCAGCCATCGTCTCTTAGGCCATTCCATGTTCATGGAGAATTCAAAAAGATACCCGGATAGGAAGCGAAGAAAAACAAAATTGAAAAGTAATATCTACCTATAACAACCACACACTCAGATACGTACTGAGATGATTTGAAATACGTGACGTCACCAAATCCTAACGGATTAACTCCATCCCTGGAATTGCGAGAACAGTCGGAATACCGTACACGGCAGACTAAACTGTCGGCCGATAGTTGCCCCGATGGTTGACCAAAAAATCTTGGTTCGAATCTAAGGCTATGTTCAAACCAAACTGACTATTAGCCGCCGAATGTGAGCGAACGTTACGCAGTTTATTGTATTTCCATACATACTTATACTTCGTTCACATCTAACCGAACGATACGTTATGCGTAATCTGCATAGACGCTGACATTCAGCGGCTTACAATCAGTTTGGTTTGAACGCAGCCTAACTTTTAAGTACGTTCGTATGATACCGGCTAAAATACCTGATCGTTGTTATGTGGGTACTACCATTCATTTTCAAACTAATTTATGAGCCCAAACAAACAATCGGCCGACTAAAAGTTTTCAGTGTGTACTCTAATACTTGTGTTGACGTCATCTTTTTCCTTGGTTAAGATTTTAAGACTATTTTTAGCAATCAATTTTGTATGCTTTGCTTTGAAAAAGGATTAGTGCTTGTAAGGTGCTTACTCGTAATTTTTGTAACGTTCATAATTTAGTATTGAAAAGAGTACCTACTTTGATGCTGGGCTAAATATGTTATCAGCTTGGGTTGTACCTCGGTAAAACTACGTGAAATGATAAAACATATTCCACATTTTATGGTATCATCATCAATCATCTGCCTAGCTTTTTCCCAGCTATGATGGTGTCAGCCCCCAGTCTAATCAGAGTTAAGTAT
Source organism: Helicoverpa assulta (assembly GCA_963856015.1). NCBI lineage: Eukaryota > Metazoa > Arthropoda > Insecta > Lepidoptera > Noctuidae > Helicoverpa > Helicoverpa assulta. The sequence continues at coordinate 11,594,824 of CAWLCW010000023.1, forward strand.
CAGTGTTATGGTAGTCTTATATGTAACATTGACGCACGCTGACTGCCTCGTTGGTCTAGTGGTCGCAAGCGCGGCCGAAATCGCTTTGTGGGTTTTCTTAAACTTTCACAAAGCAGCCCGTCTGGATGTTGGTGATTGATTCACCCGTGCATCGGAGAGCACGTAAATGTCAGTCCTGCGCCTGATCTCTTTCTGGTCGTGTCGGATTGCCGTCCCATCGGCTTACGAGAGTGAAGGAATAGGGAGTGCACCTGTGTCTGTGCAAATGCTCGTGCACTATAATATGTCCTGCGCAGCTGGCTGATCTCCTTAAATAAGAACAGCCGCCGTGGCCGAAATCGGCCGTGGACGCCATTATATGTAACATTGTAAATTGGTTAGCATAATATTATAGCTAATTACACGAAAATATCACGACTCTGCTACATAGTTCCATAGCCTGACGTATTGCATTGGATGTATCTAAAAGCCTTTAGTAATGTCTTACACGAAAAGTTATTCTCATGAATAGAGGCAGAAAACACTAAGTTTTCTTATGAAAATCTGTATAGAATTACTGAGAAATAACTACATTTAAATTCTTAAGCATTAACAACAAGCCGTCATAATTTCCAATACAACAAAGTACACATATATTTTCAGTCAGCTAATATATATTCCGTATTGAGTAATAATTTTGCAAAAAGTAATGATAATACGCCGAGAATAATACGCTGAAAAAAGTAGCGAAAGTTCAGACTACCCGCGCCACGGCGTAAACGGCCAGTGTAGGCAGAAATGGCGGCTGTGGCGGGCACAAATTTTTATCGTTGACAAAAAAAATGGTTGTGTAATGCAAATAGTGTGTTTAGTAGTGATATGAAGTATATTATGAACGTGTAAACATATGTGCTATCGTAATCTAATGTAGTTTTTGTGAATTCGACGTATCGCGAAAAAGTGTGAACGTTATGTGCGCGAAAAACATCAAAATCAAAACCTGTCTCGTCACTGCAGAGTCAGGTCAGTTTTATTTCATTATATAGCGGTTTTAGTAGATAGGGCAACTAATGAGGATTCTGGGAAGGTATAATTTATACTGTGTATTATCGGTTTAATGGTGTAATCTTCGTTTTTCTAAGGGCCTACCCAATGTTTTTCCCTTACCTGAAAAGTGTTGACATTTGACGCAATTGCGTGTACGCTGGTCCGACAAGCGAGGGGTCAAAAACTGTGTGACTAGTTCTGATAATTATACCCAATGCTCATATTGTTAGTAGTATTAAAACAACCAGATAGCAAATCTATACGTTACAGTTATTTCAGTACTAGCTTCTGCCAGCGGTTTCACCCGTATCCCGTGGGAACTACTTCCCGTACCGGGCTAAAAAGTAGCCTATAGCCTACCTCAATAAATGGGCTATCTAACACTGAAAGAAATTTTCAAATCGGACCAGTAGTTCCTGAGATTAGCGCGTTCAAACAAACAAACACACAAACAAACAAACTCTTCAGCTTTATAATGTTAGTATAGATTCTTACTAACGTTATTTTAAAATACGAACCTACAATTAAATACATATTATGTAAACCATATATAATGATGAATATAGGCCATTATTTCATCATCATCATCATCAGCCTATCGCAGTCCACTGCTGGACATAGGCCTCTCCAAGTGCACGCCACTGAGATCGATTATTTATTTATCGATTATAATTCAATTAACAAAATTCAACTCCTTCCATTCAAATTCACACGTTAAAATTTTTCTCGCCGCCTGAGAACCGAGATTAATCTAGTAGAAAACTTGATCAAGCTCGCGATATACGGCATAATATTAAAGGGTATCATGTTTAGCATAAACAAGTGGTGTATATGTATATCTTGTCATGCAAATTTATGCTAAATACAAAAGTCGATACGCGGTCTCTTGATAAAATGGGAACATCTTGCAACCTATGTATATTAAGTTCTGCGACAAGGCAGGCGTTTGCAGTAAAACAATATGATACAAAAGCATCTTGTAAATACACTTTGGGATTTTAATAATTAACAAAAATAAAATTAATAATTATTTCATGGAAAAAAGGCGTACTTAAGTATTAATAGATACGTCCGTAAGTTCAGAGTTTTATTTTTTAAGTATTACATTTTATTATCTTTCAGGTAAGAACTGCACATCGAATGAAATACACGTGTTTTAACCATCATAAGAATATTTGCTTGTTTTTTCCTGAAATGCAAAATAGGTATATCTACAATTCAGTATCAATTGACACCTAACCAAACGATTGGCTCTTTATTGAATGCCAATTTTCTCCGATACCGACATAAACATCCGTTTTCCTTAAACCACTTTTGAATTTGAAAATTGACCGTAAGAATTCATACTAAACAGTTCTATTCTATTCTATGTATATTTTAAGAAAAATTAAGTTAAGTTTTCAGTGAACTTGGGCTTAAATCTCTTATCTCAAACACATTACAAACTTGACTTACTTTCTCTCCTACACAACAAAAACTTGCCTCGTATATTCATGATAAACTCGAGTTCTCTACAATCGTGTAAGCACTTTTAAGTCTACATCTCTGAACAGCTGACGTCTTTCAAATTAACTGCCTGGAGTCGGATGAAGGATCTTCCCGTTGTTTACTTGGGTATTTCATAGTAATAAGCTTGAGTATTTGTTAATTGTGTGCGTTGGACTGTGTATTTGTGTGTCTGTGTGCGTGTGAGTGTGTGGAAATGATTGTGGGTATTTTTACCCACGACGGAACGGAGCAGGTATATGCGTTTAGGGTGAGAGATGTGCGTTTGTATGTTTGTGTGTTTGTGTGTGCGTTTGTGCAAAGTAATGTTCCCACATATCTTCTAAACTAATGATCTGATTTTGATGCGGTTTTCAATAAAGGGTTTGTGTTTGATGAGTTCATGTTCTTAGACAGGTGTCATGGCTGTAACTCACTAGGGGGCGCCACAATATTAGCCCAAACAGCAAAGTAATGTTCCCACCTACCTTCTAAGCTAATGATCCGATTTTGATGCGGTTTTCAATAAAGTTTTTGTGTTCAATGAGTTCATGTTCTTAGATAGGTGTTATGGCTGTAACTCACTAGGGGGCGCCACAATATTAGTGCAAAAGAGCAAAGTAATGTTCCCACCTACCTTCTAAACTAATGATCCGATTTTGATGCGGTTTTCAATAACGGTTTTGTGTTCGATGAGTTCATGTTCTTAGATAGGTGTCATGGCTATTAATCACTAGGGGGCGCCACAATATTAGTGCCAAACAATGTTACAATATAATCAAAACGTCCGATTACAATTCTGTTTTCATCAGCAATGTGTACGTGTTTAATGCATGTTCCTAAATAATAAAAATTACGCCTGTAACTCACTAGAGGGCGCTACAATATCGGTGCAAAATAATATTGCAATAACATATTATATAGACTATAATTCGTATATGTTCTCTAAAAAGTCTGAAATAAAATTAAGCAAAATTAAAAATTTTGAATAACCGTCGGGGGCTGCCTTTTCTATATGAAATTTCAACAATTAATTGAGTGTATTTTATGTCATCGTTAAACATCTACAATTCTTCAATAATTATATTCACGACACTAGAATCCTTTAGCTGGTTTAATGGCAGCTCCCGACGGATATTCCTATATAATTGGGTTAAGTCGGGGGTTTTGAGTTATTTTATTATTTTTCAATAAGATTTTTACCGTCGGGGGTTTTTTTCAAAATTTTTAATTTTTATAAATATGTATCTCGTTCTGGGTTTTCGAAACTTTCACAAAGCAGCCCGTAGTCTGGAAGTTGGTGATTGATTCACCCGTGCATCGGAGAGCACGTAAATGTCGGTCCTGGGGTGTGATTCACTAAGGCAAAACATCTTTACAACCAAGAAATCATCGTTGTAACATCAGATGAAAATTCGGCGGCATTCATTAGTTAAAATTGCGCGATCGTAGCGCCTCAACGATGTTGACGGCGTGACATAGAACTAACATTTGGTGCCAAATGTATGAAAAACGGTATTCAGCAACACGAAACATCCTCGCCTGCAACGACAACCTCGCCTTCGCCCTCGATTTTATCTGTCAAACCGAAAAGCTTGTAAATTGTGGATGTTTTCTTGGATGAAGGCGATTAAAATGTAAGTAAAACAAGTTATTTAATAAATTGCAATGTGAAAATATATTTTTATGATGTTTTGTTTATCGTACTTTAATTCCTGAAACGTTTACGCCTATTTTTAATGTTTTAGATGGCAGTTCGTCTTTCCTGTATGATTTTTGTTGTTGGAAGAAACTAAACATCAAGATAATTAAATAAATAAGAAGTCAGGCCTCCGTGATACGTATTATGGATTTGCTAACTACTGATAGAAACTATATTAAGGTTGACTGAAGAACAGATTAGACAGTTGAAAGAAGATTTCACCTTTTCTAACAAAGGCGATTAACGATTGTTAAGGAGGAATTAGCAACCGCACCAATATATTACTCTTAATCAATATAATATAAATCATCATACAGTACAGTAGATAGGTGCCTAAAACTTACTGTCTATCCACCTTTTGTAGGTATTGTAAAATTTTTTGTTAGTGGGATTTAAGTACCAAATAATGCTATGTGACACTGCAAGAACAATGTCTCACAAGCATCTGCTCAAGGACTCAACAATATACAGTAGATGCCATTCAGATATTATTGATAAGTGCGAGGTAAGAAGCAACTGTGACCCGGTTAACAAGCAAGCCGGACTCTGACTTGGTCAGTGGACGTCATGCTAGAAGTATTTAATAAACAATACTATGTAGACCTTCCAAAAATACATTATGGTATTTTACCTGTGTATGTTAAATAGTAATATAAACATTTTTAACATTACACAATAGTGTGCAGGTAATAAAATATTTTTTATAAAAATACTTAGCTTTTCTGTAATCATTAATTAATAAAACAATATTTTAATTCAACATGTCTTTTTATTATTTTGTATTTTATAATGAACATGGATTTATTTCTAAATTCAGATTCTCCTCGCATAATGGAATGTATTTTGTAACTTGATTACACCGAGTTCTGGCAAATTCTTCATGTTGCCTCGCAGCTGCAGTTGAACTGGACTTCCTCTGAACTACTCCTTTTTGTCCTTCCAGTACTGCAACACAAGCAAAAATTATATGGTGTAGTATATAAAATAAATAGAACAAACTATTTGCTTGGTGTGGTTTAACTTTCAGTTGCAATTTTAAAATGCCTTTATGATTTGATTGAATTTGAAGGATAAAGTAAACTCATTGTATATGCCTGCTGTTAATACCAATTTAGTAGGTACCTAGTACATACAAAACACAATGTAAAAGAGTACCTTACTTACTATATTTACCATGATTCAACGCAACAGTAAACACACACTATATAGGTTCATAAAATGATTATTGATTACTAACCTTACACCACTGCTCCAATATTTTCATACACCCACTAAGTCACTGTTTAGGCCTGTTGTTTTCGCATCATGCCTGACGACTGCTCGCATTCGCAGTACGAGCATGGCCCATCATAATCAAACATGGTTTGCTTTCCAAAAAGCTTACTAGCTCTTCCAGCTGACTCAACGAAGGCCGAAGGCAGTGCGTTGCGAGACACTAAAAGATAAATATTTTAGTTAATAGACGTAGTTCACAAAGACTGTATTGTATATTAAAATATAAATGTTCCGTACTGTGTACTTACTTTCGATAGTTTTGGAACCAAACCAAAACACAGGACAAGCGGAATGCAGTTGGTTAGGGGTACAACTTTTTTTAAAGTCCACTTGACCGCTTAAAGCCATTTGGAGCTTTGAAATCTCGTATTTAGATAAATAAAGATATAATCCAGTTATGAGCAAAATGTTTGTTTTGGTTTTGAAAAGTTTTGAATTTACACAGACTATATATTATACAACATAACCTATATTATAACAAATGTCAAAGATCTGAATCATTATTTTCTATATCGAAAATGATATAATTAATTAAATATTCGTTGCATAACGAATAGAATGTGTTTTATACATACATATTATGCATTTACATTGATTTAAAATGTCAAAATAACGCCAAAAAACGTTAGTCGAGATTTTCTCGATTATACTTTAAATTGCCTTAAAAGAAATTTGGCAACACTGTAAACATCCTACCCGTCATCGTTGTTCGGCAGATCGTCGACGAGCTTTTGAGCTAAGCGAATACTATTTTCAGCAACGTTGTTTTTAAAAACGATGTCTACGATGCGACATCTGTGAACTCGTCGTTGTTAGCATCGATGATGTGTTTGTTAGAGAATCGCATAGCTGCGCCTGATCTCTCCCCGGTCGTGTTGGATTGTCGTCCCATCGCGTTATGAGAGTGAAGGAATAGAGGGTGCACTTGTGTCTGCACAAATGCTCGTGCACTATAATATGTCCTGCACAGCTAGCTGATCTATCTATCATCATCTATCTATCTATTAGTATACAATAATGTCAGGCTGAAGGGATGAGGGTATGTAGACAGTATGTATGTAGGTACTATTAGCAGTTTTTTTTTTATTTAATATTGCCAATTTATTTATTATTGTTAAATCGTTTGAATTAGTTGGCACATATTTGTTTTGTTTTATTTGCATTCATAGTTTGGCATTAAAAAGCCACATAACAATTAGTAGCCAAATATCGAACAATTAAAATGCTCAGTACCCGGATCAGTAAACAATAATTCGTTTAATGAAGGCTCATTAATTACCTATTAGTGATAACGAAACGAAATTAACAGCTAATTAGAAATAAAATATTCACATGGTATGCAAAATTATTAGTCACTTTTAAAGTACATTTTTGGCTAATTAATCCCTTGATATTGTGTTTAATGCTTTCAAAATTGTTAATTTTTACATTTAGGTATTCATAAGTAGGCATTTAAAAAACGTTGAATGAAATATTTATCTACAGTATCTCTTTTATCCCGAGAGAAACTTATGTTAAGAGGACGCATTGGAAATTTTGGCGCCAATGATCTCAATTTTTCTCAGTAAATACAAAACGGATCAAAATAAAACTTGGTTACCTGAAAGTTCATGATAAAAACCTTATTTTGTTAGTTTTCAAAACATGATTAGGTAACTTTTTTAACAGAGAAAATATATCAAACATACCTCTTTTTAAAAAGAGATTCACATATTATGGGCAAACGGGACCGATTTAAACCTCTTAACTTTTTTCGTAGTTGAGTATATACATACTCTTTAAAATTGTAGAAGGAATATTTATCAAATTGTCATTTCTAAATAATGAAATAACAAAACCATTTTGTCGCTTACGTCCTTTAATTATAAGCTAGCGCGCGTATTGTATCCTCGCCCCGCTCAGACGCTCAGACCCCTCTTAGCCTGGGTGCGCGTGCCCGGTTATGGAATTATTGTTTAACAATTCGTCGCCTTAATGTCCATTTCAAAATATTGCGTCAAGTTACACACCGGCTTTCATATAAACTTAACTAGCTCTTTTGATTTGAAAACAAACACATAGAGATGATATACACACACTTATTAACCAGAAAACATAGAAATGACAGTCAAACCCTTAAAGAAATAACGCCTTAATAATTTGACCTCCCAAAAGCATGACCTTGACCTTATGTACATAAACATAGAAACCGACGACATAAAATAACATCTGTATAACGAAATAATAAATAAACAATGTACCGAACATAATTATGTGTTCGTGAACGCACTTGTTCACGCGACTGTACCGACCTTTGATCTTTATCGGTCATTTATGCTTGAGTACCTGTATAGGTACAGTCGCAAGCAGATCAACTACGGCGAATCTGTAAAATTTTACCAATTAAAAATTAACCTTCTGGTATTGTGATAAGGTTAAAAATCTATTGAAGTAATTTGACAGATTGTACCTGAAGTTTCAGTAAATTAAAAAAATGATTTTTCTATACCAAAATATGAATATATATTTTTTCATTTTGATTATTTTCACTCGTAATTCCATGTCAGAAGATATCCGATATACCCATTTCGTTCAAAAATTACGTTTATCAGAACTAAATCCAATTAACAAGTTAGAAAAAATAAAAAATACTGCAGAGCAAACTATTCAGTTATCCTAAATTGAAACAGATACAAATTTTCCAAAATAAACTCGCTTTCTGTTATGATCAAAATGTAAAATCAAAATTGCTCTTTATTTCAATTTCTGTTCTAAAATACCTGTTATTTCAAAATATTATAATAGGTAAAACTATTAATAATTTCGTAAACTTTAGCAATATCTAGACTAATGAGTGCCTACAACGGTCTTTTAGCATCAAGAAATTCTAGTTAATACCTAATATTACAGGCCTTTTAATATTGTTTTAGGCTTCGTTTTTGTTCGCATTATTTTTTGGAACCGTAATGCTTGACTCATACCCTTTATAGAATCTTTATCATTTATTTTCAACAGAATATGCAAGATCTTCTAAAACATAAAGTTAACAACGACACAATATAAACGTGGGTACTGCTAATACACCTATTAAAAAAAAGCTTCAATCAATGTCTGTTTGCTTCTGTTTTTTCTGATGCTCTTTTATTTTCCATATAAGTTGAGGGGCAAGTTCTTTGATAGACAGACACGCCCAAGCACATTTACAGCCAGTTTCTTCATCAAAAGTAAAAGCCAAAGTAATGTCATAAAGTAAAAGTAACGGTCAAATTCGATTTTAACTAATAGTTTTGCTGTTACTTTAGCCTTGAAAGAACGATTTTGACCGTTACTTTTACTTTATGACATTACTTTGGTTTTTACTTTTGATGAAGAAACTGGCTGTTAGACTTTATTGGACCTAGTAAACAAATGCTCATTTTGCACTCGTTTGAGTAAAAAGAACTTGTTAAAAAACAATCAACAATATTATGTATTATTCCCAACTGTAAAAAAACTGCATTCTAAATTCAGTCCCAGGTAACGAATTTAATTCATCAACAATCTGAGCCTAACTTTTTATACAAGGTGTTGATTTGCATTTGTGCCATATTTCAGGAGGAGGACATAAAATACGTAAACAATCGATTGGAATTACAGTAGACGGGAAATAGCTAATATGCACTGCTTTTTTGTAATTTTAATGTCGTAGTATTTCAGAAGTAATCCAATTTTATGAATGATCGTTGCGTATGCTTTGTGTTTGCGTTTGTGTGAGGGCGCAGCACGGTTTTAAGGCCAGTAACATACGCGCCAAGTTTAAATACGGCTAGATGAAATTGAAGAAATTCCGAAAAAAAAAAAAAAATACTTTCCAATTTTTTTGTTGATTTTGGTCGAGAATCATTAGCATAATTACGTCCTTGAATATGGCACGGATGCAAATCAACAGCTTGTATTCATTTATTTAGTACCAAGGGGATTTTTACTTTACAAAGTACTGTGGACACTGCTCACAAAAATATAATAATAATGGGCGATTTCAATGGACAAATTGGGGAAGGTCAAAGTGGGGAAGAGTACACGGTGGGAAGACACGGTTATGGCCGCAGGAGCAAAAATGGAGCAAGATTAGTTAACTTCGGTTTGGAAAACAAACTAAGTATCCTAAATAGTTTCTTCAAAAAGAAAAAGAACAAGAAATGGACATGGATTTCCCCAAATGGACTCTTTAAAAACGAAATCGATTATATTATGACCAATAAACCAAAAGTTTTTAAAGATCTGTCAATTATACATAGTTTAAACTTTAACTCGGACCATAAAATGATTCGTGCTACGATACGAGGGACAAACACAAAGAAAAGTCGAAGACTGCACGCTGTTTCGGTTCCCTATGTAGATAATAAAAATAAAGCAGAGATAATGAACAGATTAAAAGAAACTTTGGAGAAAAACGAAGAAAAAGAATACAACAAACCAATTGAGGCATCATACTGCAATTTTATAAATACTCTCAAAACCGAAGCACGAAAAGTGTCCATAAATAATAAAGCCACACTATCTACCGCAACAATTCAATTACTTCAACAAAGAAAATTGCTTCTAAAAGGCAAGAAAAACAAAGAAACACGAAAGGAGATCGCCGAAATAAGTAAAAACATCAACAAAAGTATAAGGAAGGACCGAAAGGAAAAAAGGGCAAACACTTTGCAATATCATATAAAGAAAACAGGAGGAGTAAAGAAAGCGTTCAAAGAACTAGAAACAACGAAGAACTGGATGCCAAATATGAAGGATAAACAAGGGAAGAGTAGTGCAAAAAGATTGGATATATTAAATATCGCTACGGTGTATTATAAGGATCTATACAAAAGTAAAAATAATGAACCGGCTACGACTATGATAGACGATAGACAAGATACTGAATCTATACCACCTATTCTAAAAGAAGAAACAGAAAGAGCTATTAATACGCAAAAGTTAGGCAAATCACCCGGCCCCGATCAAATCACCAATGAACTCCTTAGAATGTCTGTGCCAGTGATTGTCCCTAAATTAACCGATTTGTTTAACAAAATAATATCAGAGGAAGTTATCCCAGATGATTGGACGAAATCAATGATAGTCTTGTTGTACAAGAAAGGAGATAAAGGAGATATTAACAATTACAGGCCAATAAGCTTAATGTCCAATGTATACAAGGTTTTTTCTAAAATAATTCTGCTACGAATGACTAACACTCTGGACGAAAACCAGCCGAGGGAGCAAGCCGGATTTAGGAGCAACTTCTCGACCGTTGACCACATACACGTCCTACGCCAGATTCTCCAGAAATATAGAGAGTATAACAAAATATATTTTTTAGGTTTCGTGGACTTCAACAAGGCGTTTGATTCACTGGAACACCATTACATATGGGAATCATTAGAACAACAAGGGGTCCATAAAAAGTACATTCGAATACTAAAAATCATTTATGGGAAAAGCACAGCTCAAATAAAACTGGAAAAGGCAGGGGAAGAGTTCCCTATAGAAAGAGGTGTGCGTCAGGGTGATCCTATTTCGCCAAAGATATTTTCAGCTGTGTTGGAGTTGATCTTTAGGAGACTGGGTTGGGATAGTTTCGGACTCAATGTAAACGGAGAGAAACTGAGTCATCTGAGATTCGCTGATGATCTAATACTTTTCTCCGAATGCCCGATGACCTTAGAAAAAATGCTACAGCAATTATCAGACGAAAGTGCAAAGGCAGGACTTACAATGAATTTATCAAAAACGAAGGTAATGAGCAATTCTCCACAAAAAAATGCTATCACAGTCAATGATCATCAGTTAGAATACGTAAACGAGTACATTTATTTGGGGCAGTTGGTGTCACCGATACAGAGCATGCAGAAAGAAATAGAAAGGAGAATAGCAAACACTTGGAGAAGATTCTGGTCGTTGAGCGGAATAATGAAAAATAAAGAAATGCCTATGTCAGAGAAACGAAAGGTCTTCAATGCTTGCATACTGCCTTGCCTCACATATGGATGCCAAACTTGGGCCTTAACTGAACAACAACAAAATAAATTAAATATATGTCAGAATGGGATAGAGAGAAACGTATTGGGAGTAAGAAGAAGGGATAAAATACAATTAAAAAATATCAAAGGAAGGACTAAGTTCGAAAAAGTTCAAACAGTCTGCAGAAAATTAAAATGGCGCTGGGCAGGACATATGCTGAGAGAAAAGAGAGAGAAATGGACCAGAATAATAACGGAATGGTATCCTAGAGAAAGCAGTAGAAGTAGAGGAAGACAGCCCAAGCGATGGGAAGACGATTTGAAGCAAGTGGCTGGACCAGAATGGTTACGTACAGCAAAGGATAGAAGCAAGTGGAAATCCTTAGAGGAGGCCTTTGTCGAAAGACAAGCTGTTAAGAGGAGAGACAAACCGAATGCCGAGAGTATATCTTAGTTAAAATGTTTTATTGTTAGGTACCTTTATCTTTTAATGCAATGTATAGTTATATAAGTTAGTAGTTGTTTAAGTTAAACTCTAGCAGCAATAAAGGCTTATTTTATTTTATTTTTATTTTTAAGGGGATTTTTCCGATACTGACCTACCTTTCTTAAGTTTGTACGTTTTCGCTTGAATTACTTGGAAACTTTGATGCGGGTCCACCGAATTAATGTATAAGGTTGCTTTACAACATTGTAGGGAATAGGTGTAATATTTGCAAGAAAAAATAATTGAAGTCAGTTGGTTAAGTTTTTAGATATTTTAATTCTGACCTATATTGAATGTGATTTTACTGCATAAATATCATTATGTGCCTAGCGTTTTCCAAACACATATATTAGGGTCGGCTTACAATATAACTAGATGCAGCTCAGTATCAGTGTCTTACTAGGAAGAACTATGTATCTGACTTCCTCAACCCAGAGTTGCCCGGGTCGGCTTCCAGTCTAACCGGATTCAGCTGAGTACCAGTGCTTTACAAGAAGCGACTGCCTATCAGATCTCCTCAACCCAGTTACCCGGGCAACCCAATACCCCCGCTAGACTGGTTGCCAGACTTACTGGCTTCTGATTACCCGTAACGACTGTCAAAGATGTTCAAATGACAGCCGGGCCCTGAAAGTCGATATTAATCAGCATGTTTGTACCCTCAAAAGTACAGGGATCCACGTGCCTCAACCACGATGGTCAATACAAAAAGGTATTGTAACTAAGTAACAAAAAAAAATGTCTAATGGATGTTAGTAAGTTAATTTTGCCACCGACTTCTAGGCCGATGCACCTAAAATTTGTTTTTTTTTTTTTGCATTTTAGTGTTTTTGGAAGTCGGTTTAATTTTTTTGTAAAAAAGTTTTTTATTTACAGCTTTTCAGTGATACGAATAGTTGTCACTATCCATATAAGTGGAAAGTTCTCATCAATACAAAGAATATAAGCCCAAATACGAGGTATTTTACATATTCAGTTGTCGAGTTCCCTCGACCTTCTCTGGTCTCCATCATCAGTTCAGCTCCAAACCTTCACTGTTGCAAAGGTCTTGTCAATACAAATAATATAAGCCCAAACACGAGGTAGTTTACATATTCAGTTGTCGAGTTCCCTCGACCCTCTCTGGTCACCATCATCAGGTCAGCTCCAAACCTTCACTGTTACAAAGGTCTCGTCAATACCAATAATATAAGCCCAAACACGAGGTAGTTAAGATGTGCCGTTTAGGAGTTCCCTCGATCCTCTGTCGTCTCCATCATCAGATCTGCCCTAAACCTCCATAGTATTGTAGTCTCATCAGATATACACATAAATATAAAGTTTTTACCCCATGCTCGCCTACAATTTTCAAGAGATGCCCTCGATTTCTCAGGGTTTCCACCATCAGGTCCTGATCTGATGACGATGGGACCAAATGACAAGCATACCCTTTCAAATAAAAAAAGAATTTTTGAAATCGGTCCAGGCGTCTTTGAGAAATCGAGTAACAAACATAAAAAAAAAAAAAAAAAAAAAAAAAAAAATACAGCCGAATTGAGAACCTCCTCCTTTTTTTGAAGTCGGTTGAAAAGGTATTGTAACTAAGTAACAAAAAAAAATATCCACGCTACTTCCTTTCAAACGCAATTTTCTTTGAATGTGATGTAATTATTCGTGTTTTTGTATATTTTTCTCGGTCATATTTTTTGGGGACCTGTCATCTACTAATGGCAGTGACAATTTTGATATAAGCTCTTTTTGTTTGTATTGTGACGTAATACTTGTTATGTAATGGCACTATTTAGATTGTTTTCTTTGGTGTTTAGGGTTTTGGATTTCTGTTATGGAACCTATTATGTGTACTTTGACATGCTAACATAGGTATAGTTTGTATCATGTATTTTACTAAACTTGATAGTAGGTACCTACTGGTAGAAATCCAGAATCACGTCACTTAATGGCAATTAACGTGCAGCAACAACATTTTTCTCTAGAGGTATATTCTAGACATGTATACATGACCTATACATCCAAGTATACATTCAAGAAGGACCCTTACTTGAAAAGTTAGTACGAAGTCGACAATTAAACGCAATATGGTGAACAAAACTGAAACATTGTGGATGTCCCAAAAGGACGAGTACATTATCCTTTAAAAATAATTCTTATCAAGCATACTCTGTAAAAATAGTATTCCTATTTTCATACTACAAAACTATTTCCAGACAACTTAAACTTTCAAAAGCAATCACTTTAATGATTAGTCTGCAATCTTGCTTTGTGTAAGTGCGTATTTTGAACCAAAGTTCAGCCAATTAACTCTGTCAAGTATTCAGATGTACAACTTGCGAGTTAGACTTCATAGTTTTGACTAACGAGTAGACTTTAGTCTAAACAGTCATTAACGTGAACTTCTGAATTCACGGTTGGCATAGGTAAAGAAAATGGGGCTGTGTTTATTTTCATAATAGAATTGTTAATGAATATTTTAGATTTAAAATTTTATTATTTTTTTTTCAGAAAACAAAGCCGTATAAACTACACTGTTGATAAAAAATTATATAACAATAAAGATGTAGGTAAGTACCAACACTGTTTCCTTCAATCTGACTACGTGTGATAAATCGGTGTAAATTTTTTTGTATAAGAAATATATAACACATTAATAGCAATAATGCAATGCACGCATCCTAAAAGAGGTCGATCAGAGATCAGCCTACAAAAAATTTGACCGATTATTTGTCCTACAAAAACTATGACATGAACAGAGAGCCTATATTATTATTATTATACCTAGTAAAACATTACCGAATTTGAGTTCTACACCGCAATTTTTTTCCGATCTCACATGCACCAACCCGTAAACGCTGCGCATAAAAACAAAACATTCTTCCACACCCATATAAACACATGCACAATCCTCCGCAGGTCACAAAATAACGAATTTTATTTAAATTCAACACGACGAATACAAAACGAATGGGTGCGGGCGCAATTAGCGAGGACGCAGCATACACAGGGTTAACGTTACTGGGTTTTTTCTGATTCCACTCGTAATTCACATTTAGCCGTATTTGATGACACGTTAAAATCACGTACCTACAGGATTTTTTTTCGCGACACTCGTTTTCGATTACGCAAATATGATGGCTTTAAAAATTGTGAGTGCTTTTTTAAGTTTTATTTTTTGTGCAAAATATATACGAGCTTGCTTTGAATGGATTTGGAGCTGACGGTTATTTCGTTACTATCTATAAAGTTATTTTTGGTCATATTCGTATTTGTCAGCTTTGTCCTAAATGGTGGTCGAAGGAAATTATTCATATAATTTTTATTAAAAGTATAACAATTATTTGAGGAAGAGAGAAAAGGAACATCATTCATAGCCACTTCTCAACTTAAAAACAAATTCCGAACGATCTTTATCATAATAATCTTTTTGACACCAAACCCTTTTCAGCGATTAAAAACAAAGATACGGCTAATTTCCCCACGAGTTATAAAATCTCATTAAAATTTTCGAAAATGACAACGAAAGTGAGAATGGCCTTTTTCCACTTAAAAATAGAATAAATTCACGCGCAGAGGCGAAAGTGTAGCACCGAGGCAATCAATCTTAATTCGCCAGGACAGTCGACTCAAAAGAATATATTTTTACGTTGACTCGTAGGGACGTTTCATTATTTTCATCTTCTCCCTTCGTTATATAAAAAGACAGTATTATTGTTGAGAAAATCGATAGCAAATCTGTCATGTTAAGTCTTTTGTCGTCCGAGTCCGTTATTGTTGTCAAATCTTATGGAGCTCCTGAATCGTCGGCTATTTGTGAACCTGTATAATTCATGTCCATTATTCTTTTAATGGCGACGTATTTGTTTGAATGTTGCCGTTTTATTTTCATTGTTTGCCTTGCATTAAAGTCCACCTTTCATTTATTACAGCAAGTTTTTTGAACCCGCCGTGTTTTCTAAATCCTTGAGTCCAATTAAACAAACTTAATCCACGAGACCAAAATGAAGCATTTATTCAAATTCAGAAAACCACTTCAATAAGATCATTACAGTAAGTTCATCCACTTAACCTCTGGCCGAAACTAATTCCAAGCGAGTCGTCGCCCGCCATCTTTGCAAACCATTAATGTGACTGCTGACGTGTTGCATCGAATAGTTTATTCGATTATTCGAGTTAGGGACGTAATGGAGGTAATACAGCATTACGAAGCTTCCCTTGTAGTCACGTTCGAAGCTTAACACCAATATTTAGCCATTATAGCTGAACAAACAATATTGTTCCAATGTTTCTTGTTTGAATAATCTAAAGTACTTTGCTCCCTGATAGTGGGACTTAGTGGATTAGCTGATAATACTCGCCGAGGTTGGCTTAAATGTTTCACCAAATTAATGGTCGGAGGTTTTACCTGTAGTTTTTTGTTTTAGTGCTTTGTTTAGTGCAAAGTGTTGGATGTTGTTTAATGTTTTAATACAAAACTGTTGTATGTTATATAGTTTTTACAAACATATTGTGATTATAAAAATTATTTTTCAATGTAAAAATATCAATATAATTTGAAGTTTTACGTTGTGCCTGGTTGTAATAATAATGACATGGAACTACTATTAAGTACACCCAGTATTCAGAGTTATTCAAAGTTCCTTAACTCGAATCTATCGGTGATACCCATCGGTGGATATCGACTCGAGTAACAACAAGCTATAATTTAAATACTTAAGTAAAACAACTGATTGGGCCGAGTTACTAAGTACCCTTTTTTTCTCGAAAATAATTTTCTAAAGGAAAAAGAGTACATTAAAATGTCTAATTGGGGATGAAAAAGACAAAGATGATAAAACTCAAGCTCTTAAAAGAGTTCTTCAGTATACTTGGATAAAATCATGGAGAACACAATGACTAGCGGAGGTGCTATAACTGAGAATCTCCTAAGAAAGTAGCGCGCCTAAATGCAGGTGAGCGGGGGACGAGGAACGTTACTGTCTATTTGGACCCGAAATGTCTTTTTGATACCAATAATCGTTAACTGATGTCTCAAAGATCCCGAACACCTCGTTAGTTCACTCATAATTAATCGTTTTCGTATGACTTTGACCTAGAATAAAGCGCCTGACCTATCTACCCACATTTAGGCATCTCTGCTTATCTTTAGTTACTCCGTGGCTAAAACTTTTTGCCACTTCTGTTCGTCCAGTATTCAATGTTTATATTTGACAAGACAAGAAGATTTATGGGTGTCCCCATTAATTATTTATCCCCGTATTTTGAAATTTCTGGAAGTTCCTCATTTTTTTTTTGTTTGAAAGAATTACGCTTTCAAATTTCTTTTTTTTTTTGTCAAACTCGGCTGGTGTTGGAGATTTATGAAGGCGAGTTTTAAGCGTCAGATAATTTTGTAGTAGATCACCTGGAGAGATAATTTATATTTTTGAAACTTAAATATGTTGTTTGCTTATGATAATACAAATGGATTACTACATAATAAAAAAATAACAAAAATAATAATTAAGCATCACTGCGCACTAATTTTGTTTTGTGAATTATTTTTAAGGGAAATAAACGATAAAATTCTAAACTTTTGCATCCACAAAGTATCTGTGAATATGGTAAACAATCCTAGGTGTACCTTATGTCGGAAAAGAATTTTTTTTTATACATTCTACGTTTTTCAAAATAACATTCGTCATGACTTATAATAGGTATGTAGTACTGAAAAAAAAAATTTCATAATTAATGCAAATGACTTTGTGTAATACAATTTTTAAGGTTTACAGTAACA
The DNA here is from genome assembly GCA_963856015.1 of Helicoverpa assulta. Lineage (NCBI taxonomy): Eukaryota > Metazoa > Arthropoda > Insecta > Lepidoptera > Noctuidae > Helicoverpa > Helicoverpa assulta. Next base: position 11,612,529 of record CAWLCW010000023.1, read on the forward strand.
ATAATGTTTTTGCAAAAACCATAGACATTCAGGTATTAAGCTGCATACTGTTTGACTGGAAGTCGAGCCATAATTAACACAAATACACGTAAAAAAAAAAAACAAACAAAATAAATCGAAATAACCCTTAACGACTGTTCTAACCAAAAAAAAAAAAAAATACCTTTCCAACACAAATAGGTTTCCCTCGTATTCCAGCGTTTAGTTCATCAAGTTCTTTTCGATTAGAAAACTTTCGACTAAAGGGTGAGTTTAGTGTGCACAGAATTAGTACAACACGGGGCTAACTGTCCAAAGTTTGGTCTTCGCGTTGGTCTATCCAATTACGGACGAATCACTTTACTTATTTCCTGCTTGATGTCTATTAAGTATGGTTAAGTTAGTGAATAAATCTGTTTAGGAAAAAATACCTACACTCGGCTAAGGTATGAATAGACTTGTATGTGTGGTTATGTAAGTCGTGGTGGCCTAGTGGGTAAAGGACTAACCTCTCACATATGAGGGCGCGGGTTCGATCCTAGGTCAGGCAAGTACCAATGCAACTTTTCTAAGTTTGTATGAACTTTCTAAGTATATCTTAGACACCATTGACTGTGTTTCGGATGGCACATTAAACTGTAGGTCCCGGCTGTCATTGAACATCCTTGGCAGTCGTTACGGGTAGTCAGAAGCCAGTAAGTCTGACGCCAGTCTAACCAAGGGGTATCGGGTTGCCTGGGTTGAGGAGGTCAGATAGGCAGTCGCTTCTTGTAAAGCACTGGTACTCAGCTGAATCCGGTTAGACTGGAAACCGACCCCAACATGATTGGGAAAAAGGCTTGGAGGAACAGAACATGTGGTTATGTAAGGATTAAAATGTACCTATGAACAACAGTTCTTGTCAATTAACTTTGCCAGTCTGAAGTCAGCCGCTCGATGCCTCCCATACATTTTAACAGTTTTCAAGCCATTACGTGAACTTCAGAGTTAATAAGCGTTCATAAGTTATTTAGAGAGCTGTTATGGTATTACAGAATGCTATACGTTCGAGTCTGTTTTTATGTAATGTTAACTAAAATAAGATCACGATTAGTCCAAATAAATCTTCTACTACTAACAATTAGAACATAAATACCTCACCAAATTTTAATTCCGGAATACATAATACCTTTTACGAGATAAGTAGTACCTGTCTTAAGACGGCGAGGGTCGTATTTATTCGGTAATTCTCCTAGTAACTTCGTAAATGCAGGGATTAAATTGCTCGGGTCGCTTCGCAGGAAAAATGTATGAGGCTGGAAGACAGGGGACCGTTTTCAGGGGACTGAGACCAAGGGAAGCTCAATTAGTGGCAGGGATAATTCCCGACCTCTCGTTTGCGTACTTATTTTGTGATGAGGTGCTTACGAAACAAGAAAAAACGTTGAGCGAGAAAACATGTTGATCTGTTTATGATTACAGGATTTTTGGGACGAAATTTTTCGACACCGTTTTTAGACTAAAATTGAAAAAAATTCGGTTGTTTGTCTACAATTTTAATTCCTTCATCACGTCATTGGACTTTATGCACGAGTTAAGGAATGTAATCTTAGTCTAAGTCACATAGGTAACATACATTATAAAGTTGGTTACTGGCACCACCACATGCACTTACCAATGCAAACGGTTATGGGATCCGAACTGCCAAAGCCAATCTAGGCTATCTACAGCTTTGCAATCAAGGCTATGCCAAACAAAGTACTAGGAAGGCATAAAACCGAGGCAGTGATACGTAGAGGCGATCTTAGAGCCGATGTTTGGGTAACCGGCGTTCCATTGGGCGCGGTGCCAGGTCGCCTCGGAGCCGCTCGTCACACCGAAGTTCGCTGAAAACGTTTGTATAGTGATTAGCAAGTTTTGTGTGGATTTGTAGGATTGAAGTTGCTTCTAGAATTTGTGAGCTTACGAAGTTGGAGTTTTCAATTAAATTGTTTTGTTGGAAGAAAAACTTCTTAGTTTATATAAAAATCGACCTCTCTTTGACGGCTTGCTATGAAAAAATCACCAGGAACAAACCTATAATTATTTAAGTAAACCAAAATCATCACTTAATGTAAGTAATGCGGCAATCAACATTTACATTAACTCTATAAAAAAAATCAACAACCAGACTTCAAACTGATCGTTTTAAATATTAAAAGCATTCGACAGCCAACAAAAAAGCTCTCCCTCAACCTCAATATTTCACTCCATAATTCTTAACAACCAAACTTTCTTAAACAGTACTTAAATGAATGGTTTATCTTAAATATACATCCCATAATCATTTTAGCTCCTTATAAAATGAGGTTCTATTAGGGCAATAATCCTTACTTGTATTTAATACAAAAGTGAGTTTGTTTCTTTGCCTATTACTGCAAAACGCCTGCACCGACTTAGATAAAATTTGAGTTGCAGATGGAGTGTCCTAGAGTTAACTATAGGCTATTTTTTATCTGACTTGTTGTAGCGAAGTTGGTCAAAGTCAAAGTCAAATCAATTATTTCATTTAGGCCTTTACAAGCACTTATGAACGTCAAAATTATAACTAAGTTTGATTCTAGTTGCCCATTTCAAAAGTAGCTTCCTATGGAGAAGAACGGGCAAGAAACTCCATGGTCCATCGGGAGTTGGCTGAAACAGCGGGAAAAGACTAGTGTATACTAAAACAGTAAAGATATTTTGTACACTGAAAGCTTCGAAACTATTAAACAGATTTGGAAAATTCTTTCAATGTTAGAAAGCTATTCTTCCCGAGTAACATGTTTTCTCGGAACGGGTAGTAGTTTTCAAGAGAAGCGAGTGAAACCGCGGAAAAAGGCTAGTATTTATTTAATACTTACAGTACGGTGTAAAAACGACCTGTAATTTATCTTTATGAAGACTGTAATTCTAAGCGGGATATGAACTGAGATTTTGTGACACGATTACTATACAGGTACACGTCTTTAGTTTATGTTTAGTAATTTCTGAAGGAGACCTTTAATGAAAAAGTTTGAACGATATCGGCGACATGTTGGCATATATTTTGCCAATATGTTTATCGTATATGAGATTGAGTATGATTGGGATAGGTTGGTTTTGTGCCAGAGAACCAATTTTATCATGAAAATATCAAGAAATTTGCTGGATAAGTCCACAAATCAAAGACATGCTTAACGCAGTCGATAAGTAAATGGCATATTTTTACCTTTTTTTTTTCCGACGTCAAAAATCATCAAATGACCCCTCCCGCTGTGGGTTAGCAGCGGTGAGGGAGTGTCAGACTCTTACTGACTAAAAACCGTCGTGTTCCGTCATAGGCCTTTTATGTACCAGGGCCGCGGTATCTCTTTCGAACAACCCGGACGTTTTACCACCAATGAAGTTTGGTACATCTGAATGACCGCCAACTTAGACCAGGTTGACGAATCCTGGCTTACCTCGAGGCGACTGACCCCCAATCTATCGATCTACATGCAATCATAACAAAACTCTACCATATATATATGAAAAGAAGACATTAATGTGGAATTGAGAAGAACAAATATGATTTTGGCAGAAGAAATGAAATGTAATATTTATTGGTATACAAATATTTTCATGGAAATCATAATCCTTGTGATGAAACATTTTCGAAGAATCTGTGGCCTATGTAAATTATTAATATTAGTAAGATAAGAAATAAAATCATTATTTCGTTTCCAAATATTATATTTCTTATGCCTTGGATATTTACATGCCAATTCACAAAGAGTGTCAGAAAATCTGAATTTTTTGTTTAGAGATTTATATTTTTTGTGAGTATATGATGTATGTGTTTGGGAAGATACAGTGTAGGACGTCTTGCTGCACGGTGGACTGACGATTTGAAGAAGGTGGTGGGTAGTGGATGGATGCGGGCTGCCCATGACCGGGAAGGTTGGCGTTCATTGGAGGATACCTATGTTCAGCAGTAGAAGACGGCTGATGTGATACTTAATGATGAAGATATTTTTATACAATATATAAAAATATAGATAAATACAATTGATGCTCTGTCGACAGTACTTTATAGCTAACCTGACTTTGTTTAAGTTGATAAATACAAAATCAAAGGTGCCACGGGGATCACGTACCTTATATACCTACCCGTGAGTAAGACGTTTTATTTTGATGGGAAATCATTAAATGACTCCTCCCGCCGTGGGTTAGTGGGAGTGTAGCGGTACTACAACTCACAACACCGCCATCTACACATTCGGAGACGCAACTATCCTGCATCGCACATGCAGTGTTCGCGCGCACAGTGAATACACATAGACCACTCCGACAACAACTGTCGGGCAGTAGCCCACCGGACAAAACTCCTGTCCGGTCGGAGGATCCTCCCTTTACTGCGAGGTATGATGAGCTTTACTCTCTGCTCTCATACCTCCACAGGAGTACCAAACTCTTACTGAGTAAAACCCATCATGTTCCTTCGTAGCATGTTCCTGTTACCGCTGGTTACCAAGTAACCAGCGCCGCGGTTACTCTTTCGAACAATCCCGCAGCCCCACCCGTGAGCAAGACCTTACGGCAATTCTTCTTTGATTATTATTATTAGCGAAAATAGTAAACGATATTTAAACCATTTGACGAGTACTTTTCTTTACTATTAACTAGCGACCCGCCCCGGCTTCGTACGGGATAACGGTATTTCCCCACTATTTAATGGATGTTATCTATACTAATATTATAAAGAGGAAAACTTTGTTTGTTTGGTTGTAATGAATAGGCTCAAAAACTACTGGACCGTTTTTAAAAATTCTTTCACCATTCGAAAGCTATATTATCCACGAGTAACATAGGCTATATTTTATCCCGGTACGGGCAGTATTTACCACGGGGCGCGGGTGAAACCGCGGGAAAACAGCTAGTTATACATATAAACCTTCCTCTTGAAACACTATCTGATAAAAAAAACCGCATGAAAATCGGTTGCGTAGTCTTAAAGATTTAAGCGTACAAAGGGACATAGGGACAGAAAAAGCGACTTTGTTTTATACTATGTAGTGATTAAATAAACTATCACTTTATTACTGGCGTAGGTATTTACCCAATACTAGTCAACAATTAAACTGATTTGAATAGCTACGGCCACAATGGACCGTCTAATGCATTGTCCTTGTTAAAGCAGTCATGTCTATACAATACATATAATGTGTTAATAGACTGTAAATTATATTGGAAGCCTCGTATATGTTAGTGCGTAAACATCAGGGAATATAAGTAAAGTAATTGTTGAGACAAATATTAACCCTACCTTAGTTGACTGGATCTTCATCGATTGATCATTGATTTTCATTCATTGCCATTGATAAGCCTTAGTATGTAAAAAAGTCGTGGTGGCCTAGTGGGTAAAGAACCAACCTCTCGAGTATGAGGGTTCGATTCCAGGTCAGGCAAGTACCAATGCAACTTTTCTAAATTTGTATGTACTTTCTAGGTAAATCTTAGACACCAATGGCTGATAAAAAGGTGAAGGAAAACATCTCGAGAAAACCTGGACTCTAAAGTCTGAAATCACCAACCCGCATTGAGCAAGCGTGGTGATTAACGCTTAATCCTTCTCCGTGTGAGAGGAGGCCTGTGCCCAGCAGTGGGACGATAAGAAGGCTGTAACTGTAAGCCTTGTATGTGGTGTTACATAACTATCTCTTAAGCCGAATGGCGAACCATTGGGATATAGAGGTATATCAGTTTGTTTGATAATTGTTTTCGTTATATAAGTGCGAGAACAGCTTAATAGCTAAGGTGTTGGTGATCAAAAGGTCGTGTGAGTTTACCACCTATTGCACCTTAACGTGAATTCACTCCAGGAATACATTTAGTATAGTTTGGAGGGTTAAAGGCGAACAAGTTTAAGTAACGTGTAACTGGTAGCTCTTTTACAGGCTACCAGCTACCAGGCTATAAGCTTGTTAGAGTTACGAAAAAAAAAACAAAACACAATTCTTTCTGCCGAAAGACATCCAGTTCACCACTTTGTGCGGTTTTCAGCAACCCATCTATTTAACTTAAATTTTTTTCATTAAAATACACACCATAAAATAATACAAACCACAAAGCAAGTTCCATTTACACGCCATATTTATCAGCTTAAACCAAAACAAAGGACAAAGAATTTAAATAAAAGTCGATGTCCAAAGAATTTCTCTAATAGAATAAAGTCTGCTATCAACGATCCGTGTTTTCGAATGCCGTACCTTCGGGACGAGACTTAGAACAGCTTACCAACTGGAACCGCCATTAGCACAAATCATTATGGAAAAATAGACGCAAATAGCGAGCTGGGAGCGAGGCAGTGCGACAAAAAGTGCAGTTCTAACACATAAGACAAAATTGACACAAGCGTCTACACAAAGTTTGCAGCAAAAATAAAATGTTATTTAATATCTACACATAAAAAAACTGTAATAAACACTAAGCTGAAGTCCTTGCAAAAAATAATTTTAAATTCTGAACTTGACGTAGTTTAATGTGACTGGCGCTTTAGTGCCTTGGCAGAAGATAAAGCATGAAAGTGGCATATCCAGTAGGTGAAATACTCTAAGAGACGAATGGACGCGGAAAAATATTCCAAAGAAAATACGTAGCCATGGCGTACGTACTAGAGGAAAAACAAGGTTTGAGCTCAAAAGCTTTACGTAGTAAATATTTACTTTGGTGCAATATCCGTCGGTGAACAGAAATGTAGCGCTTAGTCAGGCTTATAACTAGATCTAATTGGTCAATACTGGATTTTACTGGTTATAACCAGGAGGGAATACAAAGCCATGGTAGTTTTTGTTTGTTTGGTTTTATTTTGAATGCAAATACCACAACACAATACCTGGTTTATTTTACTGAAAATTGGTTAAAAAAAAATAACTTGGAAATTATTATAAACAGCATTGGTAGTGTTGCTATTAACAATTTATCAGGGGATTTTGAAATACATTTCCGAAAGTTATATTTTCGTAGAAAATAAGAATGTCCTTATACCTATATTATTAATTCCAACTGATGTAAAAGGGACGTAATGCGATCTTCCTCAAATTCAATTTCAAGAATTTGATAAATATTTTGATGTAAATTTTATAGCGAAACTAGATTTTTCCTGTAATACAGATTGCAGCAATGTACGCCTACTTTACGGTCGATCCCAATATAATATCCATCTTTTGATTTACTTACTAGCGATAGAAATTTGATATTAGCACCGTACAAGTAATATCAAGTGAGCAAAACCACACATAGAATAGTTTGAATGGCCGTAAGACATCAAAATAACATAATATAGTCTACTTAACCATGTACGAACATTGCGTCGTAATCTGGAGAACGTAAATGTCGGTCCTGCGCCTGATCTCTTTCCGGTCGTGTCAGATTGCCGTCCCATCGGACTATGAGAGTGAAGGAATATTGAGTGCACCTGTGTCTGCGCAAATGCTTGTGCACTATAATATGTCCTGCGCAGTTGGCTAATTTCCTTACATGAGAACAGCTGTCGTAGCCGATAATCGGCTAGGAGGACATCATCATCAATCATCAGTCTGGGGAAGCGAGTAAAACCGCTGGCGTAAGCTAGACTAGCAATTATTATCTAACCCAAAAATTCCTACAAAAACAGAGCAATCACCAAATAAAAAAAAAACAATTTAAAAAGTTACATACGCAAGGGAGTTTATTGACAAACCGTCGTCAAGGCATCATGGAAGCCAATTTATAAGGAATATTCAGTGCAAATAGCAGTGACACGGGTCTGACACGGGATCAGAAGTGGCAATTATACAGGTATGTCAGAACATGTCACATCTGGTAGGTAAGTGAAGATGTTTCTGAATATGGAATGTTTCTTTAGTTGGTACTTGAAGGTCTGTGTACTTTTATGTGGAGGTGGGTGAATTATTCAGTGGTTGGGATGTCTAGAAGTTACTGTTGGGCGTTGGGTGTCTGAATACTATGTGAGTATCCATTGGATCTGTTTTTTTTTGTGTTCAAATTGCAAAAGCAATGCTCGATTGCTGGGAGAATTAATAACTGCACATACACATTTACAGTACTACACTTCAATTAGTAAATTACTCCATGTCTCCCTTAATTTCCCTTAACGGATAAAAATATTTCTTACTTACATTTCTCGGAAAATTGTTGTACCGAACCTGTACCTAATTAGTTCTGGTAAACCATTTGCACCAGAAAGCGACCACCATACCAATCTTAGGCTGCCTACTTGAAATTCACTGCTCACCACAATTTTTGTTACCTCAGTGCGTCAAATAGCCCAGAAGTCAGTGAAATTGCCAGAACAGGAACTAACAGGAAATATTTACAAATATACATAAATTAATATCACAGTCCACGGCTCGAGGCCAGGCCATCGTGTCTTCATCCTTATCAGTCACCACAATATACCGGTTACCAGCAGATGATCTAGAACTTCGTATCAGTACACGTGTTGATATATTAACGGGTTATCAAGTACTGAACGTTGCACACCTATAATGTCAATTTTATGTCAATGGTAGGTAGCCTGCTTGGGCTGCGGGGTTGATCGAAAGAGTTGCCGCGGCCCTGGTACATGAAGGGCTCTAGAAGGAACATGGGGGTTTTGGCCTGAGTACGTCCCACCAAAATAAATAAAGTCGTATGTTGTAATGTTTGGGGTCGAAATATTATGATATTGATGGCTCATGAGTTCCATGAGATCGCCTTAAAGTGTTAATTAGAAAGAAGGAAAAAGACAGCTTATAAATACTGTCCATGGTGACCAGAGTGTATCTCTGTTAGATATTCGGTTCGACGACAGTCAAATATTTTACACATGTACTGTACACGTCATATAAAGGTCTAGCTAGTATACGTAATCGAATACCGATTCTTATTTAGTATCGAGTTAAAGTAACGTCAATCGAACACACATTCATTAGAAAATATCACTTTCACTCGAGTTTATCATGAACTCTAATGAAATACAATACGTGACGATCTTTATTATCAGAAATAAAATGTTATAATATTTTTTCATTTTATTATGCTTATCAATATAATAAGACATTTTTTCATCAAATTGCTTCTCTACGATGTCTAAGCATGAGTAACTTTGACTTTTATGGAATTTTGTAATAGATACATCTTTGCAATTTGCCTTTCAATGCCAGTGACCCTAAAATACCTCTTATAGAGTTCATAATTTTGCCTCAAAAAACATGAAAACAATGACCCTGCTGAAATACGAGTTGTTTCATTTAAAACATTAGGGTAAACTTTTTTTTTTTTTTCGAGGGTAGGTGAAAGTAAAGACGTGTTTTTGTTGTGCTCTGTAAATTAATTATTAATTTAATAGATAAAAGTTTATTTCTTTGTGTTGGGAGTAATATATTGGTACTCTCTACTACAGACAAACATTAGTGTTATGTAAATAATAGCACTTCTGAACACCACCTACCAGCTGTTCACTTGCACTACATTTTGGCACTATCACTGCAAACACTAAAATGTCACAAGTACAACTTGCCGATGTTCAAGCTACGCAGAAGAACTTGGAGGAGCTCATCTTGAACAAGTTGTCAGAGATGGAAACGCAGATCCAGTCTGCTAGCCTCCCGAAGTCCAACACTGTTGCCAAGCTTGCTGAGGAATTCCGCTGTTTCCGTGAGTTGGTCTTCTCTATGTTGGGCCTTTTAAGGACCCAGATTCTTGAGTGCTCCAAAGTAGCGGATGCATTGGAGATGAGGAGTCGTCGCAAAGCGCTTATCTTCACTGGGCTCCCCGAAGATGATAAGGACAGCAAAGCCCATGTTCTTGAGGTCCTTCAGAATAAACTATCGATCAGGGATATAACTGCAGACAATATCACCACGTGTCATCGCCTTGGAACGTCAAACAAGGACCGTCCCCGACCCATATTAGTGAAGTTTGGTGATGTGAGTCAGAAGTCCACAGTCTGGAGGGCCAAAACGGCCTTAAAGGGTTCTTCAATTGCTATCAAAGAGTTCTTGACTCGGACTAGGCAGCTTGTATTCAATAGGGCGCGTCTGCATTTTGGTATGCGGTTTTGTTGGACCCAAGAAGGGACTATAGTAATTAAATCTTCTGATGGCAGTCGGCATAAAATATCTTCCCTGGCTGAACTTGAGCCGTTGCTGGTGAAATACCCCAAAGGTTCTGCGGAAGCGACAGCGGCTGCTCGGGGCAAGCCATAAAATATCATATTTGCTTGGAGTTTTTGGTAACTGCTTACGATTTGCGTAATGTTTACATTCTTACACCTACTTGTAGCAATGTCGCTTTTCTAGCCAATATCATTATATCCGCTTTGGTTTTTGTAACGTAACTTACGTAAATTTATGCGCTTTTGCTTTTTACAAACTTATCAAAGTAGTGTACCCTCTTGTTTAATTTCTATTTATGTTTTTAGTTTTTATGTTCACATTGTTCACCTCCTTAGTTCTAACAATAATAAGTTTTGTTACGGCATGTCACTGACATAGTTAACTTTGACAAGTTTGACATTACGTTCCGTTACACTTTTGCTTTTGTTATTTAATTGTTCCTATATATATTTTTCTTCTCTATTTTCATACTTATCTATTTTTTTTTTATTGTCATCGGTTTGTGTATTCTTTTTTATTTGTTTTTTTTTTTGTTTTACTTTTAAGTGGTTAATTTTAGTTATACAGTGTAAAATTTGTTTTATTAAGTTACAGCTGGTGGGTGGTGCAGAGATATATTGTGCCATCTGATTGAATTGGGTAGTTTTTTTTTGTTTGTTGTTTTTTCTTCAGTATCTTTTTTATATATTTTATTAGTATATAGTATATTTATTTTATCCAATGATATCCAATGATGATTCTTTTATTTCTGCCAATAGTTCTGATTTATCTGAAACCAGCTTTTGTTCCTGTACGGAAACACTTGGTGACTACATGCATCGGACCTTTTATAATAATAATCGTCATTTACTTAATATTTGTCATGTGAATGCTCAGAGTGTGCCTAGTCATTTCAATGATTTATATGAAGCTTTTTCTGGTGCTAACGTTCATGCTGTCCTGATTTCTGAGAGTTGGCTCAAACCTCATCTCCCCTCCACCAGCTATTCTCTTCCGGGGTTTGTGCTCATCAGAAATGATAGAATCGGAAAGGGTGGTGGTGGTGTCGCTATTTATCTTAAAAGTAACTTTCCCTACTTAATACGTGCCACCTCACCCTCTGATTTCCGTTCATCTGCTGAGTACATTTTCCTTGAGGTAAGTGTTAAAGGGGTCAAGGTCCTGATCGGAGTTGTCTATTGTCCTCCCTCGGTGGACTACTTTTCTGACCTTGAGACGGCTTTTGAATCCATAGGGTCTGAGTATGAACATCACGTCATCATGGGAGATTTCAACACTAACCTTTTGCACTCTTCCCATCGTTCCCGTAAACTTCTCCACATTATTGAGTCTGCCAGTCTTCATGTCCTACCACTCCAACCTACTCACTGCAATATTGCAGGTGATGATACTTGGCTAGACTTGATGATTACCTCTGACCCCTCCTTCGTTTCCTCTCATGCTCAATATCCTGCTCCTTGTTTTTCCCATCATGACCTGATTCATCTGTCCTACCTCCTTAAGCCTCCTAAACCTACTCCTAAGGTACTGCGCATGCGCTGTTTTGCTAAATTGGACATGGATAGGTTACGTGATGACGCTTCGAAGCTTGAGTGGGAAGCTGAAGTAGCCAATGCCTCCTCTGTCGATGATAAAGTCGCCACGTTGAACCGGTTATTGACTAGTCTCTATGACATTCATGCACCAATTAAGTCTGTGAGGGTTAAGCGTCCGCCAGCTCCATGGATGTCGAGAGGTGTACGTATGGCGATGAGGCGGAGGAATCGTGCCTTTCGCAAGTTCAAAAAGGATCGTTCAGAGGAGAATTGGGTTCTTTATAAAACAGCAAGAAATCGTTGTAACCAGATGATACGTAACGCTAAACGCCGCCACATTCTCGATAACATCACGTCTAGCTCTGCAGCCGATATTTGGAAGTTTCTTGGTTCACTTGGCATCGGTAAGTCTCGTCATATGGAGTTGCCTAACACAATTGGTTTAGATGACATCAACTGCCATTTCGCCACCACTTTTAGTCTGGATCGTCAAACCACTCGTGAGACGGTAAACTTTATTGCCAGTCTTCCACATCCCTGCGCTGACACCTTTGAATTTTCTCCAGTGTCTGCGGGTGATATCAAAAAGATCATCCTTTCCATAAAGTCTAAGGCCGTGGGCTATGACGATATCAGCCGTAGTATGGTCATCCCGATCCTTGAGTATATTCTCCCATCCATCTGTAACATAATTAACTTCTCTTTATACTCGGGTCATTTCCCTTCCTTGTGGCGTTTTGCATACGTCCGTCCTCTTCCGAAAATTACCAATCCCTCCCTCCCCACCCATTTCAGACCTATTTCAATCCTTCCTTTCCTTTCCAAAGTGCTGGAGGCCTGTGTCCATAAGCAACTTTCGAGTTTTATCCACCGCCACAACCTCATTAGCCCGTTGCAATCTGGGTTCAGGCCAGGACACAGCACTGCTACGGCACTCCTCAAGGTGACTGGTGACATTAGGGAGGGGATTCAGGACACCAAAGTTACAGCTTTGGTCCTTATTGACTTCTCTAATGCTTTTAATGCCGTCAGTCATGAAATCCTAGAATCCATCCTTTCCCATCTTATGATTTCACCCAAGGCTCTGGAATGGTTCTCGTCTTATCTTCGTGGTCGCCAGCAAGCTGTTCGTGTTGATGAGACATTGTCTAATTGGCGTGATCTAGTGGCTGGTGTTCCACAAGGCGGTATTCTTTCTCCTTTATTATTTTCTATCTTTATTAACTTTATAACTCATAACCTTCGGTGTGCGTATCATCTGTATGCTGATGATCTTCAGCTTTACACTCAGGCTCGGCCTGAGGATTTGCATATAGCCATTGATAAACTCAATGGGGATTTATCGATCATAAATCAATGGTCTAACCAATTTGGAGTTTCTGTTAATCCTACAAAGTGTCAGGCTATAGTTGTGGGTAGTTCTCGGATGCTGGGTAGGGTGGATATAGCTAACACTCCTCCAATTGTTCTGGACGGTGCTGTTATTCCACTTAGCCCCAATGTCAAGAACCTCGGTCTAAATTTGGACACTACACTTGGTTGGCAAACTCAGGTAGCTAGTGTGAGTATGCGTGTAACTGGAACCTTACGTCATCTAAATCGGTTAAGAAACTTTTTGCCGCCGAAGACCAAAGCAATGCTTGTGCAGTCCCTAATATTTCCTATAATTGACTATGGTGACGTGTGTTACTACGATCTCAATGCGGACTTGCTCAATAAACTTGATCGACTTATCAACAACTGCATAAGATTTGTCTTTAAGCTGCGGAAGTACGATCATGTTTCTGAGTACAGGATGCAATTGAAATGGATGCCCATTCGCCAGAGAAGATCCCTGCGTGCCTTGACGACCCTTTACACGTTACTTAACTCTCCCACTCCCCCTTCATATCTAACTCCTCATTTTCAATACCGCTGCTCTGGTCATTCTAAAAATCTCCGCTCTTCTCACAACCTTCTTCTTCACTGTCCTTCCCATACTTCCGACACTATCCACTCTTCTTTTCATATTCAGTCTATCCTTTTGTGGAATGAGCTGCCCTTGGAAATCAGGAAGTCCACCAGCAAGCAGTCATTTAAAAGTGCCGTACGGAAGTTTTTATTTAAAAATTGCTAGAAGAATCTTCATCATGATAATCATTGGTATATTATATATGTATATATATTTATTTATATATATATGTGTATGTATATATAATATTATTTATTTTTTAAAATTATTTGTATGTTAAATATGTATAAGTACGTGTATTTAGTATCCAATTTTGTTATTCTTTATTTGTCCTATACCTTGTCTTTTTAAGTAATTAATGCACCTGCCATGTTATCTCTGCATCACCCTAAGGTTGACTAGTGAGAATGCCTATGGCATTAAGTCCGCCTTTGTAATTTTAGAATTGCATAAAGTTAAATAAATAAATAAATAAAATAAACTCCCTAGTTGTCGGCCGTTGTACTCTCGAGGTAATGAAAATTAGCTCTTTGATCGGATCGGGCTTCAAGAGTAATTGCATTAGTCTGTAATAAAATTCACGAAAGTATAGGTTTTTAATGAGTGTTCACGTTAAAATTATTGGTCTTAATCCAGACCTGTGGCTGAGTATATGAGCAATTTATTTAAATTTTAAATTTTTAGATCAATGTTAAGAATTAAACATTCGATCTATCTGTTTTCAGTATAAAATGCATCTACTTTCGAAAATATGTATGCAATTCTGTATTTACCTGGAGATCCTTCTTTAGGTAGTATTTGTTTTACCAAGAAAGTGAAAGACTACAATGTCTTCTTAGAAAAAAATACTTAAAAAAAAGAATTATGCTCAAGTGAACATTTTCCTGTAAAGGTAAACGTCAAATATGTCTATTGTTTTAGGATTCGGGGGAAATCGATTCGAGAAAATCTCGATTATTAGAAAGCCTTAGAATTTGGTAGAAAAGTAGACAAATTAATTTCAAAAGTGAACAATCGAATTGTTTTTTGATTTGCTTTTCACTATTTTTGACTATACTCATCCATTTCTTTGACCTTTCGCTACTCATAATCGAATAATACATCCATATCGATACTTTTACCGATTCTTTCACCCTTCGATGCATCCTACTTTCCATGACCTTCGGGGATCGTATAAAGGTTAATTACCCGTTCCCCCATGCAATAACAAAATGGCTGAACTCGATGATAACACTAGTGCGCTGAAAGTTTATTCGTGTACTGTTATTGAGGGTATGACATCTTTCTTTTTTGTCGTTGAGTAAGTGTTGTTTTTGGGTGAAGGAGAGAATTTTATTTACTGCTTAATGAAGCAAGTGTGGTGTTTCTATCGCCTTTTCTCTTTATGTCTAACTAGCTTCTGCCAGCGGTTTCACCCGCATCCCGTGGAATTACTTCCCGTACCAGGATAAAAAGTAGCCTATAGCCTTCCTCGATAAATGGGCTATCTAACACTGAAAGAAATTTTCAAATCGGACCAGTAGTTCCTGAGATTAGCGCGTTCAAACAAACAAACAAACCAACAAACTCTTCAGCTTTATAATATTAGTATAGATGTTGGTTTGTGACAGTGACACCTACAACTAAACCAGTCAGCATTTCGATCAAAACGAAAATAAAAATTGGTATATTCATCTAGCATTTATAATTTTTCCTCAAACAATAATTCAGAATATCCAACATGTAATTGCATCGGAGAATTTAGATCAACATAAGTATTACTTACAAGGAGACGAAAATGGAGGAGGAAAATGAGTTAGATGGAAATCATTACGTCCTCATACGGTCTCAGGCCGTACAATTACTCGTATTGCAGTCTTGCTTTAGGTTGAAAAGCCTACAGTAAAACAGCCGTAAATAAATATGTATATGTTACAGCCAAAGTAATAAGTCTGCATATTATACATATTATCTAGCTATTATTTATAATATCTACTCAATTTGGATAAAGTAATATATATAATGACCAGTGATTATGTATAATATATATTTAATCACTATGGCTGTAACATATATACAAAATTAACACCATCATCTTAACAACCAAGCCTGTAGGGCACAGCAAAACGTTCCTACGAGCTACGGAACCCTGTCCAAAACTTTGTTCGACTTACGGATTCACGTGTGATACAAAGTTTCAGGCCGGATATTGTCGCGGAGATTGCAGAACTCTGCTTAAAAGCCCACGAGGGATTGTCGAAGATATTTTGTTATTTTAAACGCCTCTCAAATATATTGCCGTTTTATAGTGCCAATATAAAGTTAGGGCTCAGCTTACATACATTCGATCTTCATGAAATTGTTCGTGGAATATTGCGATTTGGTTGCCTGTTTGTGTGTCGTTGTTTTTTTCTGTGTTTTATTGTGTGTAGTTTTTTTGGTGTGAGTATCTTTTTGTTTTGTTATTTTTGGTGTCTTCATAAGATAGGTTACTGGTAATTAGACTCATTTCAAAATAGTTATGTATCACATGTTCAATGTTATGATGGAATCAATACGAGTTGTAAAGGGTACAAAGAAACACATGTTAAATTAAATATTTATTTTATTAGTAATACTTAAAAACAAAACATATTGAATATTTGAAAGATAAAGCTATTATTCGTGTTCCTATTATAATATTTGTGTATACATTAAAACTTTTACCTCAAGGGCACTACTCATATAATATTCACGAGGAGGTGTACCTAATATTGATTCCACTAAGTTTCTTTCAAAGTTATCAATAGCTTAGTTATTTATGTTACTTATACTAAAGTTATTTTAAGTAATACAATATTTTATATTCACATCAAAAACGAAAATCTTTGGTTGTTGTATCTACGTTCAAATATTCAAAGGTAGAATCTTCAACTCACTATAATTTATAACGTAAGAATTTCCATTTCACAAAGCATTCCCTTCATTTACATAATTTAACATTTTACTAAGTTCTACAACACAGGAACTTTAAACCTAATAATACAGGACGGCAAAATAAAACACGATCAAGCAACTCTTATGGCAGCGCAGAAAATGCATCTACAATCCATTTTTAAGCAGCTTAACAAAATTACTGAAGAAGAATATAGGTAGCTTACAGTGCAGAATAATATATGAGACTATTATAACAATTTGCTGGCTCACTGAGCTCTAACAGTGATATTACGTAGCGCATAGGTGCATCATATACCGAACACCGAACACGACTGTACATACCCTTACAATTTCAACTTCCCAGTACAGTCGCAGTCAAATTTCTTTGTCAGCCATCAGAGTTGCTTTATGAGGCATGTTTTAATTCCTCAAACAATTTGTGAGTCGACATATCCTAGCGCCCTAATTCTGCTGAAACCGCCGTCTGGCGCCATCGTTACTCTAATGTGTGTGATGATACCCGAATCACAGTCGAACCAGTGCTCATTATGGGCTGATAGCTGTAATTGAAAATGGAGGCTTTAATAAATTGGATTTTGTTAGCTCAGTCGTCGGTTTTATTTACTCGTGCTAAGGGTGATTTATTAAATCTTTCTGGGATTATTTTAGGGGTGGAAAAGTGATTTAAATTTTAATCTGTGACAAATTGTGACAAAACTGATATTTATAAAATCTAGTAACTAATGATGACTGCCACTTTTCATAGATTGTATTTCATAGATTGAAAAAGATACATTATTTTTTTAAACGTCGTTTAAGATAAAAATATAGTAAAGAACAAAAGAGAAAGAAGTCTGGCAAAATTCAAAATGACAATTAAAAAGTTTCTTACTTTACTAGGCTTCAAAATATTACACCAGTTGGCATCTGTCTCGGGGTACCAATCGGCGTGTCCTAAATACGCCCCCTCAATCTTCACGGAGTCAGGATAATTGCCTTTAAAGTGGTTGGTGTCCACACAAATTTGCTTAATGTTGCCTGGGAAGCCCAATTTGAAGACCGCCCATTCTTGCCCTTCAAGAAAATAATGCCAGTTAGCCGTTTGAATTAAACGAGACAAGATTCCCTGAATAGGGTCCAAAATATAGATCCCATTGTCTGACGAAACGAAAATTTGATTTACATTTCTCAGTTTGCATCTAATTAAATGTCATGACAACAATGGAAATAGTTGAAACGTTTGATAATATTCTAATTTAAATTTAGAAATTCACGGTATTCGCGTTCGATATGTGAAGTATTTGTTCGTGTTCTATAAATTTTATTAGTTCACTGAAATCGTTGATTTTCTAAATTTACCTGTGCTTTTCATCGTTCCATCATCATTAGCTTCAATGACGTTCGGTCTGTCTAGTCTCCTGGCTGTTTCCCAACCATCCGACATGCATTTGCCTTTTGAGGGCTTTATTACATTTCTAGGATGTCCGTAATGTGCGTTTGAAAACCCTGGTAACAAAGACGAACATAATTAGTCCTGTTGAAGTTCTGCTCTAAAATTAATGTTACAACGGAATCGTTGTCTTAGGAATAATGTATTGCTCGCGTAGCCGAATCCTCTATAAAATTTGATATCCTTGCAAGCAGGTTACTACGCTGTACATACAAGTCTTCCAATATTGTTATTCTTACCTTGGCAAGCGGCGCCATTCAGTAAAGACACTAGGTCTATAATTTGATTTCTCGGAGGCCGCTCTGGTTTCGCTTCTCCGAATACCCTCAGGCGAGCAATTCCTCCGTCAGGATAAATGTTCACGCGAATGTGAGTCCAGGCATCGTCGCTCAGGACCTAAAATAAAAATATCTTAAGTGTGGTTCCATGTTTTAATTTCCACGAATATATTCCTGGATTTTAAAATTTCACTCTAGTGTGCCATAAATTAGTGCTAGTGGCGAGGATGTCGCGAATTTGTTTCAAACTTTCTATTTGAAATTATGGGTCTATTTCGGGTGTTGAAGTTTTATTTTTGTGATGCGTCTCATCTTTGAGAGAGACTATTAACTTGGTTAAAATTGACTACAAAAATATGAATGTAACTCATTCATATTTTTGTAGTCAATTTTAACTCATTCATATTTTTGTAGTCAATTTTAACCAAGTTAATAGTCTCTCTCAAAGATGAGACGTACGTTAAATAAGTTTTTTCTTATTTATTTTTATCTTTATTTTTCTTTCAGAATGCTACAATAGTGTGACGATAGATGAGATTTATTTTTAAAGTTTTTACACTTTGGATCATCTATCTTATTTTCAGAAACCCAATCGAGACGAAGTGAGATTTAAGAAAGATTGCAATTTTAAAATATTGCAATATTTATAGGGGATTCGTATGAATTGTTATTTGGTTTAAAATACTCAATCATACTTGCCGTGTGTGATTGCATCAAGATAAAATTGCGTCCAATTTCCAAAGATAAACAAATAATATGTACACTATCTTTGATACACAAAGTCTCTGGTTTATTTCTATCAACCAAATAAACCAGATAATTAACTAGAAATACTTGACCCTCAAAAACTGTTTTTTTTATTATTATTATGTATGATTTAACATTGATTTTCGTTTTAACATTTTGATACTTTAATTACTTATTTTATTTAACCTTAAAATCAGTAAAATTAGGTATCTTCAAAATTACCTTCTGGAAATTGAGCCTGGTCTCCACATAGCCTGGCCTCAGAGCTGTTACGGGCACTAACTCATCCCATTTGTCAGACTTAAGTCTTTCGATATGTTTCAAGTCGAATTTGTTGCAAGCCGTGCCCATTTTCGCTGCTCTTGTAGGTATGGATTCCTCTTCTGAAACAACAAAAATATTATTATTGTTATTGCACTTCGTTTGATTGGCTGGTTCTAAAACCTGGATGGATTGACCTAGTTTCCTATTATATTTCATTCATTTTAATGTATGCCGTTTTCTGCTCAAACATAAGTATGATAAAGAATATTATGTAGATTGTTTATATAAAATAAATATGTATCTCAAAAGGAGGAAAGGATGGCGTGAACATAATTAATTATTGTCTGGTGAGAAAAAAACAGTTTCTTACGATCTCCGATTATCTACATACTTTTTTAATAACACTATTATTTTAGTAGACTTTAGACCACGTTCCACCTAGGTAATGAAAACGTAAACTCCTTGGCAAGGCTACTCATATAGTCCTCCGGGTATCATAAGATACGCCTAGCCATTATTATAGTACGGTAATGTCCAGCCCACTGCAAAAACTTTATGTCCCCAAAGATAGTGGCAAGAGACTGTTTTGCATTAAAACTAAAAACTAAACTAAAATATCTTTTTTATAAAAAAAATATTTCGTTTCTTACTATTGTATAAGGAAACCTAAAACAATGGTTGCCTTAGGTTATAAAATATAATTTAATATAATTTATATATAGAGCAAATATAATTTATATATAGAGCAGTTATAAAATTGGATCCCTATAAAAACTAATGGAACGATATGAAAGGAAAATATTTAAGAACTCCCAAAAAAACTTTCTTGTAAAACTAACGATCCTCAAAACAAACCATACACTTGAAACAAAAATCCTAGATCCATTCTATGATTGATTAGGACCAAAGATAAAGAATCTTCTAACTGTCTGGCAAAAATAACGAGTGTCTGGTAAATAGCCCTGGCAAATTGCCAGGCCACGCCTCATTGGGCTAGAACTAAGTGCTTTGTGAGTCTTAGTTCTACAATTCTAGTGGCTTGAACTGAGAAGTTTTTGTAGAACGAAGATAGGTTGATAGTCATCTGTTTTGAGGTGTCATGTTGTTACAATAGTATGTTATAGTATAAAATAGCTGGTGCATTTTTGTTTCTTGCAAATTATTGTGAGGTGGAGGTCTTGTGTTCCAAGGTACGCAAGGTACCTCCGTGATAATTGTCGTCCGTTTCAATATAAGGTTTACTGCAGATTTTTGGCGAAAATATTGTATACTGGGTACTTAACGCAAGCCATTATAATTACTTATGATTTCAATACTTACACTTAGTTTTCCTTTTCAATAGAATTTATCACAAATTAATAAAAAGAAAATCATGCTTGACATCTTCATAAGTATTTTTCCGGGTCGACACTTTTTCAGGAAGGAAAACTTTGAAAATTATTTGCTTTCTTCATATTTAACTATCACAAATTATTATATGTATTACTTTAGGAATTCAGTAGCATATTTACGCAACTGCTTCGGAATAAGGGTTCTATTTTTTATTGAAGGACAAGTAACTTTATGATATTATGACTAGTCATTCCACACTGCCTCACTCGCTTTGCATTTCCTACTCTAATTTGCTTTTCACATAATCTATACTAATATTATAAAGCTGAAGAGTTTGTTGGTTTGTTTGTTTGAATGCGCTAATCTCAGGAACTACTGGTCCGATTTGAAAATTTCTTTCAGTGTTAGATAGCCCATTTATCGAGGAAGGCTATAGGCTACTTTTTATTCCAGTACGGGAAGTAGTACCCACGGGATGCAGGTGAAACCGCTGGTAGAAGCTAGTTTACTATATTTTTTAACATTCGAGAGCATGTTAAAATAAAACCTTTTCGTAGTTAAAAATAAAACACTAACCTTCAGGGGTCAAGCACGCCGCTTGTATCGAATACTTCGGCGCATAGTTCCCCGTAAAGAATGCCGTGTCAATCAATAAACCTGAAACAAGACGTAAAAATGTTCACAAACCTTGCTTTTTACGCTCCATTGATAAACATGAATAAATAGATACTTAATAATATTATGATCGAATTATTTACTTTTTTAGGTTTTTTATTCATCATCATCCTCTAAGCCTTTTTTCCAACTACGTTGGGGTCGGTTTCCAGTCTAACCGGATTCAGCTGAGTACCAGTGCTTTACAAGAAGCGACTGCCTATCTGACCTCCTCAACCCAGTTACCCGGGCAACCCGATACCCCTTGGTTAGACTGGTGTCAGACTTACAGGCTTCTAGCTACCCGTAACGACTGCCAAGGATGTTCATGATGTTCATGATGAAGATGATAGGTAAATTTTTGTTACATAATATTCTTTTTATCAACCTCAGTATTCTAAATAATTAAATAAATCAGTACATATCAACACATAAAGTCCGCGCACACTATAAATTTTTAGTCGGCCGATAGTTTGTTTGAGCTCATTTATCAGTATGAAGATATATGGAAGTACAGTAGTACACACTTAATAACGATCAGGTATTTGTCCGATATCAGTCCCACTAAAAACTTATTGAATTCAGCAATTAGGAGAATTTTTCGACGCCCTTTATTAGTTTTGAGTTTTTTTCTTATGTTAATTTACTAATAATGGATATTTTAGAGTATTTTCAAGATTTTCTAAAAACTATATTTTTTCCAACCACCAGGGCAACAGTTGGCCGACTGTTTAGTCTGTAGTATGCGCGTAGGCTAACCCGGCTTATTACGCCCCATTGATAAACAAGAATAGATTCTCTGTTTCTGCCTTATAATCTCGTGTAGACGAGGTTGTAGACTATAGATAACATTGTGATCGATTTTTTTACTTTTATAGGTCAATTTTTGTTACATAACTAAAAGATAACTATTAAGGTCTATGATTGTCACAATATGGGTTATGATTACCTGAAATAAATGTATTTTTTTTTTTTTTTTTATATAATATTATTTTTATCTGTTAAACAATATTGCCTAAATGTTTTAAATAGTTAAACTTGTTTGACATCAATTTACGAAGTAATAAGTAAATAGCAACACTTTAATGTTTGTTCATAAAATAATTCGATGGTGGGCGGTACACAAATAGAGTAACACTAAATAATTTTAAAGTGAATTTCATGCCATCGGGCTGTGAGAGTGAAGGAGCGCAAATACTTGTGCACTGTATTTATGTCATGCTCAGCTAGCTAATAACCTTAATTCTACGAACAGCCGCCTTGGTCGACAATCGGCTACTACGGCTATTACCGACATATTATTCTTTGAATTATAATTTGCTTTTGAAAGCTTTTCAAACCGGCCCAAATATCCTGCAATTAAGTGTCAAAACAAAAAATTACACACCTCGAATAACACACTTCGTAGCTAACTTCAAAATACACCAATCGTGTCCAGCAATCCTTTTTCTTCTCGTCTCCCATCCATCCATCCACTTGCCATACTCCGTATACTTGTCTTCTATGAAGATGGGTTCCGTATCAGCTATCATGTTCTCACAAGTCGCGAAGAAGTCATCAGTGGCGAAAACCACTTCTCCGCCAGCCTGGGAAGTAATGTTTGAGTAAGAAACTGGTAAAATGATAATATAGACGCGCTAAAATGTGGGTTTGAATAGCCATTTGTACATCATTGCTAGTCTAACTAAGGGAAATTCCCAGGGGTTGCCTAGATGATTGGGCTGAGAAGGTCAGATAGGCAGACGCTTCATATAAAACACTGGCATTCAGCTGCATATGGTAGAAGAAGAAATTTTAATGTGTTAGAAACAGACCCTAAAATTGTTAGGAAAATACTGGTGATGATAGAGTGCAATTTTGTTGGGATTTTCGTATAGACAATTAAGAAGATATATTTTCAAAATACTTCGGCCATATTAGCCGAAGAACCGATAACCGTTGGGGTAAACGAGTTCTAGAGTGGAGACCACGCCTCGGCAAACGTAGTGTAGGACGTCCTCAGGCACGGTGGAGAGTGACTTGCGCAAGACGGGTGGCAGGAGCTGGATGCGAGAAGCCGAAAATCGATCTCAGTGGCGTGCACTTGGAGAGGCCTATGTCCAGCAGTGGACTGCGATAGGCTGATGATGATGATATATTTATTTATTTATTTCTCCTCATAATGTTTTGTTTATAACTAAAATCGATACAATTACTCAGTCTTATATGTATTACATATGTGAGGAGCTGGTGTCTGTGAAAGGCATGGGATGCCTGTGTTACGGATCACCAGTGCCCCACCCATCGGACACGTAGATTCAATTTTGACTGGATGCATTTTATACATAGCGTGAAGGTACATACACAAAATAGTAAATAAAAAAGATTCAACTTAAAATTAAGTAGGTATGTATACAATTCTGGACTGATTTTACTAGAGGCAGATAAAGATTTAAATAAAGAATTTTGCAAGTAAAGAAATTTGTAACGCCTATTTACCTACATTAGAAATTGTGGAAGCGCAGTGCACACAAAGCAACATGAACAAAAAATATCAACTAAGTCACCCGCAGTTACTATTTCCTTACGCACAGGCTCGTCGCACGAGCTCGCATACCGTCATTCGGAAAGAATTGTCGCGCGGGACACGAGGCTATCTTACGTGCATATGGCATGAATGCCGGCGGACGAATGATCCACTGCTCGCTGTAGGACGTCACCGCGCCGCACGCGCAGTTATCCAGTTATAACTATGTAGCTGTGATATGCTGCGGTCTAATTTTAATAAGCGGAGCGGATTTGGTTTAAAAGAATAACTTCATATTTTTATATATATATATATTTTTTAATTTGTGTACGCTGCGCTTTTTTTTTTTTTTTTTTTTTTTTAATTTGTATATGTGTGTTTTGTGTATCTAGTTGTGGAGTGTAGATTATAATGTATAAGGGTACCTAAGAGATGTATATGAGCGTGTGTGAGGAGGTATGTGTGAAGTGTTTTATTTCTATGTGTGTGTTGTTTAGTGTATCTAGTTGTGGAGTGTAGATTATAATGTATAAGGGTACCTAGGAGATGTGTATGAGCGTGTGTGAGGGGGTATGTGTGAAGTGTTTTATTTCTATGTGTGTGTTGTTTAGTGTAGGTATCTAGTTGTAGAGTGTAGATTATAATGTATAAGGGTAAGAGATGTGTATGAGCGTGTGTGAAGGGGTGTGTGTAACGGTGTGGGTGCGTGTTTAAGATATGGATGTATTTGAATATTTGATCAAGATGAGATTGAGTTACCTAGAAGGAGGCTTTCAGTTTGTGAGTAGTTTAGCTTCTGCAACCCATTTCTAACCACCACTTTGCATTTTCTCTTTGGTAGGGGGTAAAATGATAAGCTACGATTTAATTTATTATATATGTTAGGTCCTAGGTAGCTGAAAAATCTTTGGGCTAGCCTAGTTTTAAATAAGGGGACAAGGCAAATTTTATCTTTTCGACGTTGGTTTTGAAATTTATTTGGTTCATATTTAACCGAGTCATGTTGTTTTAATACAGCGGCGTGTATAAAAAGCTGTCTAACAGTTAGAACTCCACTTTTCTCATATAGTTCCTTAGTCGGGAAATCAAAAGGTAGAGACAGGCTTACCTTCAGAAGTGCACGCTGTGCTCTCTCAATATTAAGGAAATATGTTTTGTATGCACCGCCCCAGGAGGTAATGCAGTAGCTCAATTGCGATTGACACAGTGCGTGATAGACTGATTTTATCACGCTCGGTTCCGTTATGTGTCTTAGTGACTTAAAGATCGTCATAAGTTTGCGGACTCGAGCCGAAATTAGGTCTATGTGGGCATGAAACTTCAAATTACTATCTATCATTACTCCTAGGTATTTGACACATGACTGGGCTTTTAGAATAGGACACAGACAGTTAGTACTGCTAAGGTTAGGGCATAATTATGTGTGATGTTATTCGAAGTGACGGATCTGGCTTATTGTAGGATCTAGTTGAAAAAGTTACGAAGTGAGTTTTATCAATATTTAGTGTGAGAAGGTTTTTGTTTAGCCACTGAGTTACCAAATTAAAACCTTGTTGTGCATTCATAAATACCTCTGGCCAAGAGTTAGCACTAAACAGCAAGACTGTGTCATCTGCAAATGTGATGATTTTTGAGTTGGAAATCTGGGTTTGGCAAAGATCGTTAATGTAGCAGAGGAACAGTGTTGGGCCCAAGATACTTCCTTGGGGGACTCCGAAGGTCACTGGAACCTCTTCGCTGGTCGTATTTCCTATCTGGACACATTGAGTTCTATCCGTTAGGTAGTCTTTTAACAGTTTCAATTGTAAACCTCTGATTCCCAGGCATTCGAGCTTCATCAGTAGTGTAGGCACAGAGACTGTGTCAAAAGCCTTTGCCAAATCCAAGAAGATTGCAATAGTTTTCTTTTTATTGTCTAGGTTGCCGATTATATAATTTGTCAATTCCAATACCGCATCCGACGTGGATTTGTTCGCTCTAAATCCGAACTGTGCGTTGGATAAGAGGTTTTTGTCTTCTAGATATTTTATGAGTCTTCTGTTAATTAGACGTTCAAGGATTTTTGATAAACTTGGCAGAATGGCAATGGGTCTATAATTTTTGACACAATCTCTGGCTCCACTCTTGTATATGGGATGAATTCGCGATTTTTTATAGATCCTGGGAAATACACCAGTAGAGAAACAAAGATTGCAGACGAATGTTATCGGCGGAGTCAAAATAGCAGCATTTTCTTTTAGGACTTGACTAGGTATTCCATCTAGACCGGTGGAGCATTCACTTTTTAAGCCTGAGATAAGTGACCCAACCTCATCCTCATCGGTGAGCAGTAGACTAAAAGATTGACAACACAGTGTTAAGGGTTGTGGCGTAGTTTGTGGATGTTTCGAAGTGATGTTTTCAGCCAGTATTTTACCTACGTTTACAAAGTAGTGGTTTGCGTCGTTTGCTGACTTTAGTGGATTATTTGAGCATAGCAATTCCAGTGGGCTACTTTTGTGTTTTTTCGAAAATGATATTTCTTTGACAAGCTGCCAAATTTTTTTAGAGTTCTTTCCTGTCTTCTGGAACTGTAATTTATCAAAATTTAATTTTAGTTTTTTTAGTAGCCGTGTACAGAAATTTCGGTACCTTTTGTATGTGGACTGTAGAATCTCGTTGGTAGGGTCTTTCTTAAGTTTCTTGTATAGGTTATCACGATTTTTAATGCATTTAAGCATTCCTGGGGTAATCCAGGGCTTTAAGATCTTTTTACGATTACAGATTTTGATATTTTTAGAACTTATGTTAATAGCCTCAGTTAGTTTTTCGTGGAGAAAATCGGCCGCTTGATTTGCGTCGGACATCGTATACAAGGGGTTGAAGTCAATATTTTTCAATTCTCGGTTTAAGTGACAGTAATCTATACGTTTAACAAGTTTTGGGGACTTTTGTCTAGGCAGAGTTGCTATGAGTAAGGCTACACTATTGTGATCGGTAAGTGTAGTGTTCAGTATGAAGCAATGAGCTGATAGTTTAGTCCTTAGGAGTACATGGTCTAGGCAAGTCTTATTGCGTGTTGGTAGGGTATATGCAGGCAACATGCCGTGAAATGCAAGTAAGTCCAGGTAAGCCGAGTAATTGTTATCCGATGATGATGATGATGATGATTTTCAAAATGCATTTAGAGAAAGGGAAAATGGACGACTTTATCTGTCATGAACAATTGAACATATTTTTGATCGATTCGTGGGCTATCCTCTTTGCAAGAGTATCAAGAGGCTACAACATTATATTGAGGATAGCTTCTGCCAGCGACTTCGTCCGCGTTAAATTCGGACTTTGTGTAAAGAGAGGAAGAAATACTAAACGCCAGCCAATCCAATTCTAAATCTATGCGTACCTACTACTACTTCACCTAAAAATAAATAAAATGTAAACTATTATATAAATATAATTGAACGAATATTTAAACACTACCAAAATAACGAATTCTTACCTATTTTATAAAGTAACAACAAAAGAAAGTTTAATATAAATTATATTATTTAAAGACGCGCTGCAAGGTTTGTTAATATCAATTATTGTCGGTCAATAAGGTTGAACACTCTGAACGTCTATTCGCACCAATCGCATCAAAAGCCAAATATTGTATGAAGCACGCGCAGCCACCGCGCCGCGAGCCGCGTCGATCGCGGCGACCGTTATACAAAAATGATCCTTATAGCATGA
This sequence comes from Helicoverpa assulta, assembly GCA_963856015.1. Lineage (NCBI taxonomy): Eukaryota > Metazoa > Arthropoda > Insecta > Lepidoptera > Noctuidae > Helicoverpa > Helicoverpa assulta. The sequence continues at coordinate 11,639,949 of CAWLCW010000023.1, forward strand.
TATTTACGCGCGATGGCTTATTACCGTATTTCATGTACCTATAACTTTGGATTTTCTTTACCGATTCATATGATAATTTTTTTATTGAATGGGTAATAATGTTAACCTTTATTATTTCGTGTGAGTGAGAGTGTTAGAAACGTAATAGTAGACAAATATAATCAGAAACCTCCGAACTACTAAGCTATCTAGAGTTACACGTGTTATTGTGAGTCAACTATAAAAGGTAGACATATGCTGTTAAGGGATGTTTTTTACATAATTTTAAGGAGAACATTTCCGTCATGCATGGTATCTGTGTAGCTTTAACCATTAAGGCTGCACACGCGACGGAAGCTTAAAAAATGGAGTAACTTCGCCCTTTTTCCCAACATTTCCCTTCACTGCTCTGCTCCTATTGGTCGCAGCGTGATGAATAGTATCTTATAACCTGCCCAGGTGTATGAAGAATAATTGTACCAAGTTTCGTTAAAATTCGTCAAGTAGTTTTTGTTTCTATAACGAACATACAGACAGACAGACAGACAGACAGACAAAAATTTTACTGATTGCATTTTTGGCATCAGTATCGATCGCTAATCACCCCCTAATAGTTATTTTGGAAATATATTCAATGTACAGAATTGACCTCTCTACAGATTTATTATAAGTATAGATTTTATAGGCATTTTAAACAAACATTTAGGAGATTTAAATTATTGCCGATGCATCGCGATGTACGATATTTTCCAACACACTCGGGGGCACTATCTTTCAGCTTTTAATCGCAAAGAGAAAGGTCGAATTATAAGCTGCAGCGCGAAGATAAGCTAATTTGTGAGTCATTAGAAATAAGAGTCTTTGCCATAATGATATATGATTCTAAGTGCATTGCAGTAAGAAAGATGAACGATGTGAACGAATCATCAGCATAAAAATACTTTTTTGCTAAACTAGACTGATTTTTTCTATTTTTTTGTAACTTAAACGGTTTAATTTTAATTTAGTGTATCGTGAAAATACAACCGCTAATTTTGTGCAGGGTGTTTTTAACCTACTTCGATTTTTGTATTGTTGATATATTACTATAAATACAATTAACGAAGATTAAACTTACCCCTATACTGGCTAACTCGCCAAGTTCAGCAAACGCCGGAACAATAGTCTCGATCATCTTCACGTTATCACAAACGAGCTACTTAACTCAGGCTCAAAAACAAACTGATAACAAATGGTCTTGCACTCTGATATATATACTCTTTTGTATATAAATAAACAGTACATACCTATTTGTATGTTTATTTATAACTACACGTCTATAATTGTGTCTATAGTTTTTGTTGGAGCGCGTAAATTGAAGCGCTAAAAAAGTATTGAATTGAATTGTGTGTTCTATATTTAAATGAAATAGTGCAGCCATTTTGATGTTATAACTGTCATTATGGAAAGTTTTAGAACTTTTCCAAAATAGTGGAGTGTGGCTTTTTACTAGAAGAAAACTTTTACTAAAATAATTTTATTTATAGACAACTATGAGTATTACTACAACATAGCATTATTGCAGATATGTTATAGGAACAGACCTTAGTCAGTTCGATAACGGTAAAGTTCCACATAATAATCGTAGGAAAATTCTGCGATTGTTTGCCTACCATTTGTCCAGCATGACACTTAAGCGAACATTGTACCCACGAGTCTTAGATTATAACACTGTGCAGCCTGTAAGAATTTGAATAAGTCTAAAAAGTTCAAATTCTAATGACAAATCATTGGCACTTACACCTTATATTGTAAATCTTCTATAAGGAAGGAGGAAATATATAATAGGTCAAATAAATAATTTCAATAAACGAGGAATACCATAATCTAACAATATTCGATATTTTATCAGGAGCAAACAATCACCTTAATAATGTTATGAGCTTGTATGTAAACTACTGTAAAATTTTCCTTTATTTCATTCTAGAGTTAAATAACTAGAAAAAAGTTTAATTCAATAAAACCAGATAAAGACTTTTGTTGTTAACCGCAACGAGACAAAAAACTCATCTTTAACAAAAGAACGAACGGTGCATTAAAAAGTGAGAACAAAAAACATAATAATATTGTCTAAACATAGAAACTGTGGTCACTGAAGTCACTATTCTACTGTACTGTAAAATAATTATTTTTAGCACTGAATTTGTGGAAACTTTCAAACAATTTCCATTGATTACTTTCCCTTTAAGCCACATACTGAAACCTTGAATGAGCCTAACAGCTTCTATTACAATATCGCGATTTTGTTTTGATCCAATACTAGCTAGTTACTAGGAAAGTTTAGGTCCTAATTTCGACTCTTAAATTAGAACGTAAGAAGATTAAGTTTAGTAGTAGGTATTTTACACCAAAATATATAAAAAAAAAATAGTGGACTCAAATACAAGGCAGGTGTAAAACAAGCATTGTATTTTGACTTATTTGAATGAAAACTTTTTGCGCAGCTTTCCAATGTGATAATTAACTTGTGAATTACGAACCGTTGTTTCATTTAAATTCTAATAACAACGTCGTAATTTTAAGCCATCAAAATGTAACATAAAACCTAGTTGATTTAAAAGCAGCGCCTTCTTTGCGAGTTTTATGTTTTTCATTTTAAACCTTAACGTTTTTATAGTCTCCATACTGACTTTCATTATTTTCATAATAGGACGTTAAAGTCTGATATTGAATGAAGACTTCTGGAATTGGTGGGTGTGATTGACACAATATAATGTGCTAACTTTATTCAAATAGTTATTTTCTTGTGTCCAGTGTTCAAAATCTAATTCCTACTGTTATTGGTAAGACAGACTGCTAATTCTGTATACCAATGCAAGAAAATAAGTGACATGTGTTCATATAAACAAAACAGTATAAAAAGTAGACGACAAAATAGGCAACCGTTTTTTAGTTAACTTTGTGTTATATCCTGCCTATTTTCCAATTTTATTTGAAAAAATTCCCTATTTTACACAACAAACATAAAAAAAATCGTAAATTCTCCTATCTCAAACATTAACAAAACAAAAACTTACAAATAGATTAAGTTCCCAATTCAAATCAAAATTTTCCTCTAAAAGTTACACTTAAAACAGTAAAGTCACCTCGATTGGTCGATCACTCAAATCACTCGTTCCTCGACTGACAATCATAATATTTAGGTGATAGGTCAATACTGAGTTTCGAACCGGTTTAAGCCACGCGTCTCATGTCATTAGGTCATTTAAACGATGATAAGAAAGCAGACATTTATGTTTTATTTATGTTTTAAATATAAACAATTATTATAGGTATTGAAATTGATAATAATTATTTTGGGTAAGTCAGTCTGCCAGATTCTGGATTCATCGCTAATTTTAACACTTCGATTTTTTTTCAGGCACATTAGTCGCAATATTTTTTCTTTTGAGGTTTATATTTATTTTATTCTATGTATATTATTTTTTAAGTTACATGGTACATATTTCTATAAATTATAATTACCTATTAATAGGCACGCAAATTGGTGAACCTAGTAAAGTTTACTATATGTCTATATGCTACACGCATACAACAATATATGTATATGATTCGATATAATCCTCATGTTGAAATAACGTGTTGAGTTGAAAGATCAATATAATGCACTAGCTTCTGCCAGTGGTTTCACCCGCATCCCGTGGGAACTACTTCCCGTACCGGGATAAAAAGTAGCCTATAGCCTTCCTCGATAAATGGGCTATCTAACACTGAAAGAAATTTTCAAATCGGACCAGTAGTTCCAGAGATTAGCGCGTTCAAACAAACAAACAAACAAACTCTTCAGCTTTATAATATTAGTATAGATAGGACCGATAATTTAATTGTTCATACCAATAAAACTTACAGCCAGTTTCTTCATCAAAAGTTAAAGCCAAAGTAAAAGTCAAAGTAATGTCTAAAGTTAAAGTAACGGTCAAATTCAATTTTTCTATTAGTTTTGCTGTCACTTTAGCTTTGAAAAAAAATCTGTAAAAAAACTTTTAAGTTAAACGGTTTTATCTTATGTGCACTGAAAACTAGAAAATAAAAAAATTGTTACTTACCTGTCAACCTACGTAGGTGGTCCCGGTCATATTAGACTAAAATAAAAACGTGGGGCCCATTAACTATTGCTGTAGTACTTTCTTCTAGCTAGAGGTACCTATAATAGGTGTGGATTACATCGACTTACTATAATCGTAACTGGAGATTTTGACAATCAATAATCAGTCGTAGCGGCTTCACCAGCGAACGCCGAGCTCATGATCTACCAAAGTATAAAGATATGCTTTGCCATAGGTAGGATTTCAGAGGGGCCCCACGTTTTTATTTTAGTCTAATATGACCGGGACCACCTACGTAGGTTGACAGGTAAGTAACAATTTTTTTATTTTCTAGTTTTCAGTGCACATAAGATAAAACCGTTTAACTTAAAAGTTTTTTTACAGATTTTTTATTTTCTAGTTTTTAGTATTTAATGAAAATGCCTACCGAATATTCCTCATTCTATCTAATTCATTTAGTGCATCATATTACATGGTCTCTTACCTGATAATTTATTACAATCTAATTCCTCAATACATAGCCCTTCCAGAGACTTTTTTTTTAACGACGCCAAAAATCATCCAATGACCCCTCCCGCTGTGGTGGCAGCGGTGAGGGAGTGCCAGACTTTTACTGACTAAAAACCGTTGTGTTTCGCCGTAGGCCTTTTATGTACCAGGGCCACGGTAACTCTTTCGAACAATCCCGCAGCCCAGGCAGGCCTTGGCCCTGTTGGGCCCCGCTGGGGTTGCTGACAGTATTGTACTTGTGTAGCCCTTTCATTTGATACCCATATTGAGGGGGTTGTGGAAAAATATGTAACCCGCCATTTTATACCGGCGGCCATCTTGGATTTACAATGTTATTGATATTACTATATTGTATTGTCATCGGAATTAAAGGTGTGTACTAAATTTCAGATCAATCTGACAACAGGAAGGTACTTAAATTTGAATTACTAAATTTGACCCAAGAATAAATAATAAAACAAACGGGGTGAGCTAAATAAAACCGTTTAATAAAAAACCGTTTAATAAAAATAAAACCGTTTAAAAACGAATTTGACCGTTACTTTTACTTTAGACATTACTTTAACTTTAACTTTTGATGAAGAAACTGGCCGTTAGTCATATAACATAAAGTAAGCAATTATTTCAGTCCGTTCGTGACCCAAAGGCATATGCTGCGTTCAAAGAATTTGCATTGCTCTCCAGCGTGGCAGGGCACGATCCCCGCTGACAGCGATGCGGATGAATTTTTTGATACTTAATTGTAATTTATCTATTTATCTATTTTTGTTTGTAAATATTTTTTGTTGTTTTATTTAATTAAAAGCTGTATATATTACTTTAAATATCTATATTAGTTATTTTTTTTAAGTCACAGTCACATAACGTAACGTAAACAAAGTTTATCTTTGAAATAAAGCCTACAGTAAGTGTAGAGAGCTCGGTAATATCCCCGGTGGTGTTTGAACGGCAGCGTCTGATCAGACGACATTACCTTTGTTTACATTTTCAAAGTATTTCCCAAGTCACACATAGCTTTGTTTAGTACTTGAATTTCAGTGAAAAGACTCAGAATCTTTGAATGCAGCAAACAAATGCTAAATTAGGGTTCATAAATTATTATTGTAAGGTTTACTCGGGTTCTTTTCCGAAGAGATATTTTTGTTTTATTTTACGTTTTTCTTGTCAGCAGTCCGGAATTATTTTTTATTAAGTTTTCAGTATTTGTCCTTGTAATGAGGACTAAAAATAAAATACAAACATGCGAATGGAGATCCTCCTCTTTATTGCGAATATGGTTAAAAATAACATTACCTTTAGACATAAATAAGTGAAGTTTAGATCTAGCATGCAGTTCTACAAATTCCCATATCTTGAACATACTTTATACTTCAGTGTCACAATGTTAATGTGTAACACAAATTATCAGCTGTAAAACTTTCCGCTATAATTGAAACTGTGTCGACATGAAATCGACGATAGATCTGCTCCCAATACATTAAACTTGAACACATATAGTAACATACATGTGTTGTGAAATATTCTTGTACTTCAAAATATTCCGACTGACCTCAGAAAGTATGTACGTTAATAGTGAACGAACATCTATCAGAGTCAAAGGCGCCGATCGCGTCTATAAGAGTCGCGGATTGAGTCTAGAAGAATTCCAGGTATGGAAGATGAATACGATAGCTATAGTCAGATTGAACGTGGCTGATAGTTAGGCATGACAGGTGTAAAATAAATGGAAACGATTTCTTCAACGCGTTCTGCTTGAATAGGTGTGCTAGACCTCCCTAGAATTTTATTCGTTTGACGCGTTCGCTGAGTTCGGCTATGGTATGTGGGCTTTCACCATAAGTCAACATGGATACTTTGATGACAAAAAGTTCGCTTACTACAACACCAAAACGCATGGTCAAAGACGCACTAGTTAAACTATTAAGTCATTCCATGTAAAATACTCATTTATTGCATTTAGATAAACTGGAACTTCAAACTAACGTAGTTGAAGTTAGAAAGGTGAAACTTATGATATCAGATTACTGCGCAGAGTTCTAGGAAAGAACGTGCATGACACGAATGCATGGTCCATCAATTCTGTCATACATTGGATTTAGCTAATTGATATCAATCAACACGTGCCAGAATATGCACTTTGCTTGACAATAAGCGTGATCTTATGGTAAAGTATCAAGATTTGTCACCATTTCTCCTTTTGTATGACCGAAGTTTGGGCATATTCCAACAAGCTCAGCAATGGATATGGTATCTTGCATGATTGTCGTTAGAGAAGGCATATTTGTACATGCTTAGAGTTTATCTGAATGAAAACCAAACACCCCATTATCGGGAGTAGAAATATCTGGTTTGATCCAGTTTGTGACACACGAAGGGCAAAGATCGGTTCGTGCATACGATTCGTGTTGGTAAAGGCGTTTTCCCATTTATGCAATTCAATAACTGGAGCTCATAATTTACTTTTAAGTCACCATAATATTTTCACCCACAATGTTTACCATTTTTTTTTTGTGTTTACCATAGGAAAAATATATCCAGGTATGCTAAAGTAAGATTAGTCACATTTTGTCCATTTCAAATATCTTGGCACCTTACATCATTATGTTCTTCTGAAAAGTATAAAAATCTCTACTCACACCTTTGCTTTTCAAGTAGGTACAATAATGAAGTATTGTACTTGAAAAGCACCAGTTACTCGTAAAAAACTTGCAAGCTAAACTTTTCTGGTAGCAAAAAAGGTACAAATACTAGACCAATAAATATGTGCCGTATTGACTCAGTGCCAATAGAGAAACGCCTTAATAATGTTCTTCCGATAATTTATGATCGCCTGGTACCACACGTTTAGAACTAATTAGTCCGACTAGCGGTTTAAAACTAACAAATTAATTTTGTTGGTAGTTGTTTATTTAGTTAAATTTTAAATAGCTTACACTAGTACAGATAGTAGGTTGATTTATTTACAGTCCTCGTATTGTGGGGGTGTCAGTCTGGTCTGGTAAATGGGCTGTCTGGTAGACCAATCTTATAAAACAGAAGGTATTTTTGTTTGCTTGAACGCGCTAATAACGGGGACCTCTGGTTCAATTATTTTTTCTATAATTTATAGCACATTCATAGAGTAAGGCTATAGGTTATTTTCTATTCAGGTGAAGTACCTAGTTCTGATGAGACGCGGGTGTGAACGCTGGCAGGACCTTAATTCTTTACAAAAAGCTACCTGAGGTGGATCGTTCTACAATGTATAATGCAGTTAGCAAGGTGGAAGTAGTAAAAACATCACGAAATACATCATCTGTAAAAAAAATCAAACTGTCTAGCTATCACGGTTTATAAGGCAGCCTGGTGACAGACGGGCAGCAAAGTCTTAGAGACAGGGCTTTACGTTTTTAGTACGGAAGCCTCAAATCAATTTCTATGAACCTGTAGAGAACGAAAAGGCATAGAATAGAATATAGGTACCTTACTATTTCGAAAAGGACCAGCCCCTCAAGTATGAGGACGTGGGTTCGATCCCAGGTCAGGCAAGTACCAATGCAACTTTTCTAAGTTTGTATGTACTTTCTAAGTATATCTTAGATACCATTGACTGTGTTTCGGATGGCACGTTAAACTGTAGGTCCTAGCTGTCATTGAACATTCTTGGCAGTCGTTACGGGTAGTCAGAAGCCAGTAGGTCTGACACCATTCTAACCAAGGGGTATCGGGTTGCCCGGGTGACTGGGTTGAGGAGGTCAGATAGGCAGTCGCTTCTTGTAAAGCACTGGTACTCAGTTGAATCCGGTTAGACTGGAAGCCGACCCCAGCATGGTTGGGAAAAAGGCTCGGAGGATGATGACTATTTCAATACGCAGAATACCCATGCACAATGTAAACGCAATATATTTGCAATCCTGTTTGTTCATCTCGCTGTTTAGCAAACCCAGATTTGCGTACACAAATCTCTGTTTATTAAAAACAATTCCTATTTTGTTAAATATTTAAACGTTTGATTGTTACTTTCCCATTTGGTAGATTCATTGATAGCTTTTACTGTAACTGTGTGCGTGAGTTGGTGTAAATGTGTGTCTATTCTTTTAATCGAAGCGATAGTGAAATAAATTGAGTTATTATTCTAAGTGGCCAGTAATAGACACGAGTCGATCGATAAGGTTAAGCTACGCTTGGCGTGATTGGTCTATGGACGCGGATCATCTGATCATGTTATGCCCCTGTTTCGGCAGGCACGTACCTAAACATGGTAGGTCCCGAGTCTTTGAACATCATTCAATCATTATCATCATGAAAGCCAGAAAGTCTGACCACCAGTGTTCAGACTTCTTGGTCATTTCCTCATTTCTTTATTTTTTATTTTTCCTGCCATGACGGGTTTCGCTTTTGTTTTACTTCCCTTTGAAAAAGTCAAATATTGGTATCGCCCGCGGTTCGTCGCGCGATCAAAACCAATTAAAAAACCATGAAAAAACCTTGCTAGAAGTGCTGACCGTTAGTGCCTGTATCACCCGGACTCGTGGAAAGACATTACGAAGCAAGTGCGGAGAAAGTTTCCCGCTGGCCGGCCGGCATCGAGTGCCCCGTCGTTGGCAGATTCTTTCCCGTCCACTCCCCTGTTTCCCAGGTAAGTTTGTCTTTTCCAATCATATTGAGAGTCACGGGGTTTCAACGGGGACTTCAACGGAGATTGCAGTAACGCCAGTATCTTCTCCAGCGAGTATCGTCCAACCAGTCTTTGTTGATGTAACAGCCTTTTTATCGTCCCACTGCTGGGCTGTGGCCTCCTCTCACACGGAGAAGGATTGAGCATTAATCACCACGCTTGCTTAATGCGGGTTGGTGATTTCGGACTATTTAGTCCAGGTTTCCTCAAGATGTTTTCCTTCACCTTTTTATCAGCCATTGGTGTCCAAGATATACTTAGAAAGTACATACAAACTTATAAAAGTCACCAGTTTTTACTATATAAGTAAATAAATGAGAGACGGTTAATGTCTCTTACAAACGCACTTGTCCGCTTTATTTTAGTTCAAGAATGGAAATAAACTCGGTATGAAGATACGTTTTTTATCATTTAAATTATGTAATTTCAAGTAGCGAAGTAAATTGATAATGATGAACAAAATAGTCAGTAGTAGATGTTTATTTTCTGTCTAATTATATGCTTTAATGTAATTGTTTGTAACAGTTTTGGTTTTAAATATAAATAGCGGTCAAGGTCGTCGTGAAGATGAGTCGTTAATTTATTTCTAATTTTATTCGTAGCTAGTTACAATCTTAAAATAACTATGTATACAAACGAGATGATTAAGTATTTGTGAAAGTAATAATACCAAGGTTATAATACTTACTACCAAATTGAAATTAAAAGCTTGAAAGTAGTACTGAGAAAATTGATAAAAAATGTTTAATTAAATAGAAGTGGGAATAATTAAAAGATTAATTTTAAATGATTACTTTAATCGGTAGTTTTTTAGACTTATCTCCTTTAAACAACTTATATTTTTACTCAAACTATTTTCTCTTTTCCTTCTGTAACCCATTTAAATATTACAACTACATACAAAAAATACCAAAGAAATTGCGACCAGCATCTTATACACAAATTCCTTGTGATCGCAACATACAATAGACGCGGACGTCCCTTGCCGACGCCTGTCGTGCGCACCACTTCCATTACTCGCTTTCCTTACTTTGATATATTGTGCTTCAGTGTGTAGTGATTAAGGTACTTCGTTCATTGCGATATTGACGGAGAGAGCGGAGACAATATCTGTTAGTTTTCGATATAACGTGGACGGATGTAGTGGTAGAGGACGACCAAAGAAACGATGGATGGATTGTGTGAAAGCCGATATGGTAAGGAATAATGTTACTTGTGAGATGACGGCAGATAGAAGAGTATGGAAGGAGAAAACATGCTGCGCCGACCCCAAATAAAATATAAGCGACATCTAATTTACTGTTTTATTATTAGTCTATGATTGTCTCTAAGAGCAATTAAACACAATTACTTACTTAATAATAAGATGTTGTCTATGGTAGTCATAATAAAAGACTCGCCGGTAGTATTGCTACAAACAGAAATATTGTGGTACTTACCTATTAATTTTAAACTGGTAAGGAGCATTATTATATACATTTTGTTATTATTCTTTATAACAAATTAAAAACTAGATGAAAAAAATACACTAAAAAGAAAAATTCTAAACTCTCATTAAAAACATCACGTTTAATTTTATTGGATTAACGAACTCATTAAAAAGCTTCTTAATATTTTTCGCAAATTAATACAAGACATAAAAAAGAACATTTAATTGCATTAGACTGTAAAATAAGAAATTTTATTATTTTTACAAATTGACTTAGAATTTATCACAAAAAAAATATACATTAAAAGTTAAAGTTCCCTGGTGTGGAACTAAGACTTTTTTGGTTCTACTTTTCGATTGTCATTTGTTATTACTAGAACATTCCACGGCGAAAAAGTTAATTACCGTCCGCATAATTGAATGAGTTCCGTACCGTAACTCAGTTCTTTTTCCAGAATATTCCGTCGGTACTTTACCTCTCAACTTATTTACTTAAACCGTGCTAATTGCTCCATTAAAAATATCTTTAGTTACACTACATTTAATTAAATTTAGTTCATTCTGTGAATTGATTAAAATGAGCGCTTTTTGTGGTATCATTATATAAATTCTGATAAACACTCTATTCAGTTACATTGCTTATCCAATTGTTTGAGTAACTTAAAAGGTTTTTGAACGACTTAAATGGTTTTACAATCGAAACATTCCTATTTATTACACTTGACAAAGAAAAAATGATTTGAATTTAAAACAGAAATTCAATAATCATTATAATAAAATGTTCTACGTAACCATCTGATACTTCGATAAACATTGACATGATATCATAAAAATGTAAGGTTGGGCACAAACGTTCGTTTTTCGGAAGTGTCGAATTTTTCCGGTCAACGACCAAGTATTTTGTCGGTCTGTCGGAATTACTCTATATCAACCGACCAGTCAAATTTTATGCGGTAGGTTTCTTATGTCTAGTTTGTACCTTTGTTCTTTTCGTCTCATTATTTAAAAGTAAGGTTCATAAATCTGTTAAAATGCTTAAAAACAAAATCTTTCCCATTTTGACTTTAACCAAAAACTGTCATTTAACTTTCTTTAGATTAAACTTTTCAAAAAACATAATTGATTCAGCCAATTTGCAGTAAAAGAGACTGTAGCTTATTGTATTATCTATACTTATAATAAATCTGTAGAGAGGTCAATTCTGTACATTAAATATATTTCCAAAATATCTATCAGGGGGTGATTAGTGATCGATACTGATGCCAAAAATGCAATCAGTAAAATTTTTGTCTGTCTGTCTGTCTGTCTGTCTTTCTGTCTGTCTGTCTGTCTGTCTGTCTGTCTGTATGTTCGTTATAGAAACAAAAACTACTCGACGGATTTTAATGAAACTTGGCACAAATATTCTTCATACTCCTGGGCAGGTCATAGGATACTTTTCATCACGCTAAGATCAATAGGAGCAGAGCAGTGAAAAGAAGTAGTAGAGAGTATCTTTTTAGGTGGAGTAGTAGTGGATACGAGTAGATTTAGATTCCTAATAGGAGGCTGGTGTTTATTATTTCTTCCTCTCTTTGCACAAAGTCCGAATCTAATGCGGACGTAGTCGCTGGCAGAAGCTAGTTTTGAATATCAGGAGGTATCTACTTCTTTGTCTTCCTTGTTCCGTGTACGACTAACAGTCGGAAGTTTGCAATATCTCTTATTCAATAAATAGTCCAATTCTCAAGGCGCATCTTTCGCAAGAACTCTTGATGGCTGCATTTTATTGCCGTTGAGCAGTTAAACCATTTTCACGGTTGGTCTCATCATTTCTAACAGAAGCTCAACTTCACTGTGTGAACTTTGACAACACACACTACCACAACCTTTGTCTCTGTAATGAATTCCACGCACACATTGACAGTTTGTACAGTCTATGCGTTTGAATGGCTATCGCTATCGAAGTGTGACCGTCTTATGTTTGTGTGCGTGAATGTCTGACTTCAAACGTTAGTTAAAGGCACTAGACACCGAACTGTCGTATTCTGGTACCAACGAGTTGTCCCATGCTACTCATACACTCATGATGTCCTAGTACATCCCTTTACGATATACTTAACGTTAACACGAATAGTTTCTGTAAACGTAATTCGATGTTAATGTTTGGCTGTAGTTGTTTCATGACTTCGTGTTTAGATACCGCAATTTCGTAACTGTTGTAGGTATATAGTTATCCTTTTCGGATGTACCAAATTTTGGATGTCAGAAAGGGATGGTAGATATCAAATATTATCTATGTACTTCAAACACAATTTGCAAGTTAAAGGGAAGATAAATTGCAGTAATATTGTAGTAATGTAGGTCGTAGTTAAGATACGATCAAATCAAATCAAATCAAATCAAATCCTTTATTTGCATAAAACATGGTAGGAGACAAGATGTTCAGTAAAATATTGTGTACAGCATGTCTTGCCGTGGCATACGGCGCGCAATAATCATATCAAATTATGAATTTAAACATTATACATTATAATCATATTAGTATTAAATAATTAAAAAAATATAAAAATAAAATAATAACTCTCAAATTAATTAGACATTAAAATCAATTATGCTTTAATTGCTTTCAAAATCAATTAAAGCAGATCAACGAAACATTATTATTATAGATTAAAGACAATTAAATATTAAATTTATCTTCATTCAAGAATTGATCAATACTATAATAACACTTATTGGCCAGAATCATTTTCAATTTATTTTTAAATACTTTGATATTACAATTTTTTATATCGTTAGGGATTTTATTATATATTTTTGGCGCCATACATAATACGCTTTTTCCTGCCAGAGTTGTGTTTGCCCTATGTAGACACAGTCTATTACTATTAAGTTTGCGCCTGTTCCTTTTTACCACATCAGATAGTTGTTCAAATAGATGAGAGTTTTTATGGACGAACAATGCTATCTCTAATATGTATAGTGACGGAAGTGTCAAAATTTTATGCGACATAAAGAACGGTTTACAAGAGTCAGTGGAATCTAAGCGAAACATGGCTCGTATACAACGCTTTTGGGCCTTAAAAACCTTCTCATTATCTGTTGAGTTTCCCCAAAAGATTATCCCATAACGTAAGACAGAGGCAACAAGGCCGTGGTAGGCCATGAGTGTAGCATCGATGTTTACTATTGGAGCCAATCTGGACAGAGCATATGCAGAACTGCTAACTTTCTTGCATAATTTTGATATATGCGCCTTCCAATTCAGTTGGCTATCGATGGTTAGTCCTAAGAATTCCGCTGATTCTACCTCGTGTATAGGATTATTGTCGTAATTTACATCAAGGTTATGAGGCTGAGCTCTTTGGCTGAAGTGCATGACTTGTGTTTTAGATAAATTTATTTTAAGATTGTTGTTATCAAGCCAGTTAATAATTGAGTCCAAGCAATTGTTTATCTCGTCTTGATAGAGTACCTTTGTCCGACATTGTACAGATACAGTACTATCGTCTGCAAATAGAGACATTGGGTGGATAGTACATTTAGGCAAATCATTTATATAAATGATAAATAAGAGTGGGCCTAGTACGCTGCCTTGTGGTACACCAAAAGTAATTTTACGCGACTCAGATGAATACGATTCTTGATGCGTAGTCATAGTATTAATCCTTGATATACTTGTCATCTGAGATCTACCAGAGAGATACGATTTCAGTAAATCTAGAATGTTGCCTCGAATTCCGTAACACTCTAATTTCTTTAATAGTATTCGGTGGTCAACATAATCAAAGGCCTGGGTCATATCGCAGTATATGGCACATATGGGAGGCCTTTTATCAACGTTTGTAAGCACTGTTTTGTAAAAATCATATATAGCTAAATTAATGCTTTTGTTTTTTCTGAATCCTTTTTGCTCATGACATAGTAGTTTATTAGATTCTAAATAGGCGTATAGTTGGTTATAAATATACTTTTCAAAAACTTTAGAAATAATTGATAACAGTGCAATGGGTCTATAAGCTTGTAATGATTCTTTGTCACCCTTTTTGAACAGTGGTTTTACAATAGTTGCTTTCAAATTATCAGGAAAGATACCATTACTAATGCATAAGTTTAAAAGATGACTCAGATGCCCACAAATATGTCGGTTACAAATTTTAATAATTTTAGTTGATATGTCATCAAAACCTACACTATTAGTTTTCTTCAGTTCAGAAATAATTTTATATATGTCGTTTGGTACACATGGAGCCATAAAAATAGAATTCCTCGTGCCTGCAATCCTCGATGTTACTTTATTGCCACGACTCGATATGGGCTTTATTTTATCAATAAAGTAATTATTGAAAGCATTGGCTATAACTTTCGGATCAGAAACTGTATTATTATTAACTTTAATTTTATTTATAATGCCACGTGGTATATTTAATCTTGAATCATTTATTATTTGCCACGTAGCTTTACATTTATTATCGGAGGATTTAATTTTATAATTGTTTTGTGAGCGTTTTGTAAGTCTAATAATTCTTTTAAATAGTTTTGAATAGGTTATAAACCTGTTTTTTGTTTTAATTGATGGCTTTAATCTATATTTCCATAATAGCTGACGCTTTCTGACACTACATTTCTTTAATCCGCGTGATATCCACTTTTGTTTTCCATTGACATGTATATTGATAGTTTTGAATGGAAAACAAAGGTTATAAAAAAGTTTGAAGTGTTCAATAAAAAAGTTATATGCCCTGTTGGGGTCAGTTTCTGTGTATATCTCAGAAAACGAGTAATTGCTAAGACACTCAATAAATTTTTTTACGTTTTCATCACAAAAGTCCCGAGCTCGTTTTCTCCATATCTTAATTACAGGTATTTTCTTAATAGGGAACATCATCAGCTGCGCCGTATGATCGGACAAAGCCAATTCTAACACTTCCGTCTTACATTGGTTTTTGAAGTTGTGAGCAAAATTATCAATACAAGTTTTACTTATCAGTCTAGTCGGTTCTCTTACCGCTAAAGTCATATTGTACGTTAATAATAAATTCTCAAAATCGCATGTTACATTGTTTTGTTTTAACAGGTCAATATTAAAATCACCCGCAATTATACAATATTTATAGGCTTTTTTATTCAATCGTTGTAATATAGAATCTAGTTTACTGAAAAATATATTCAAATTCTCTGGTTTAGGAACCCTGTAAATACATACAATAACTATACTATAACTAATAAGTTCTATTGCGCAACATTCACACAAACCTGAAATCGATAGACTTTTTATTTCTGGTAACTCTTTCCACTGAGTCCCATTTTTTACGAGTATGCAGGCACCTCCACGATTACTGTGTTTCCTACCATAAAACGCTGCTAGAGTGTAGTTTGGAATCACTAAGTGATTTTCATAGCCTTCCATAATAAAGTGCTCAGTGATGCATAAAATTTCTACTTGTATATTTTTTTCTGTTAGTTCTTCCAAACATATAGTTAATGGGTCAGATTTATTTAAGAGACCAGCGATGTTTTGGTGTAGAATATAGATGTTATTGCAGACGAAAAAAGTCCGAGGATTCACTGCAGTTGATCTTTTGCTGGTAGGGGTTTGTAACTTTGTGTTTTATGTTATCATTAGTTTGTCCAATGTAGTTTTTGTTCAATAAACTCAAATCTACTAATATGTTATCCATTATTCGGTTATATATATTCCTTAGTCCACCTTTGTTAATTTTTCCAGTTGTGTTGGAGAACATTTCAAGGCTCAGATCATAATTGGTGTCAAACAGATACGCGTAGTCATTGTTTAGTAAGTCAAGATAAAGTAGTTTACCAAACATTTCTGCCTTAAAGTTGTAGATGGGAGCCCCCTTGATATATGTAGGGGCACATATAACTACATTAGTGTGCTTAATTTTCTGAAGTGACTCTTTTAACGCATTTATGGCGTTAATATGATTGCTCTCATCTCTAACATCATTCTGTCCTATAAAAAGAAGACAGTAGTCCTTAATTGTAAATCCCTTTAGTTTTTGCTCTATATCACTTGTTATTTGCTTAACATTACAATTAGGCATTATATAATGGCAGAAATCAAAATGAGTCGAAAAAACATCTTCCATTACAGATAAAGATCCACTGATTTTTTCATTACTGAGAATGCACAGTTTATTTCTTTCTTTGGTCTTCATAGGAATATTTTTATTTTGTTCCTTCGTGTTGATGTTTTGGTTTTTAGCTGGTGTAGAAATATGTGGGTAGTCTGATGCTAAAGTGTTCTGTACTTGAATACTTGTATTAGTTGTTTGAGTTTCTTTATCTTGCTTGCTTTCTAAGATGTCTATAGTAATGTCACGGTTAAGATTTAATACTTTTTGTTTGCGAGTTGGTGTTATACTTTTTTTGCTAGGCGTCGAGCATATTTTTTTATATGTGTTTGATTTTCTTATCATCTCTTGAAGATCGCTTTTTAGTCGAAAGTTTTCATTATTTAAATTTTCAATTTCTTGATGTGCGCTTAACAACTCCATAGTAAGTTTTTTATTCTGTTCTGTCAAGTTATTTATAGTTTCACTGTCGTCATTTAAACTATCTGGTATACTCATCATTGTTGTGTCAAATATACTTTTTTCGTTCGTTATCGAGGTTAAATCAGTTAATGAGTTCATTTTCAGCGGTCTACGTTGAGTAATATTATTATTAGAGCTATTAGGATCCATTTATATATGTAGTGTTTTTTAATGTATTCAGACTGCTAGTTTTTATATAAGCGTTTTTTTTTTTTTTTGTCAAACTGTAGTATCGATTTTAATATCCAGTTTCTTCTACCATTCTACCATTTGGAAGTTTATTTATACACTGGTATTCCTAATAGCGGGGAGTAGCAGTATTTTTAGTTAGTTTTTTAGCCGTTTATATGAACAATGGCGCTAGTAGACACTAATATTATCTATGCTTTTAAGTGTGCTTATGTTGGTAGCACTGGAAGATCGTATTGACGTCAATTAGTTCTTCTAATTGCCACTAGAACAGTTAATATATGACGTCTTGGCGCTAGTGGTATGTTCTTATTGTTTTTTAAATAAAATTAACGAGCCACGAAAAAATAGTTCAGTCTTACTTGGTAATGTCCACGTTTTGTACACTTTAGATGTATGTTCGCTTGATCAATAACACATCATAAACATTTTGATATTGTAATTGTCTAACAATGTCACTGTTACATACTTTAAAGTTTGTTTTGATCACTTTCACTATGTTCACTTATTTTTTACTATAACTGACCCCGCACTTGATAATTATTAGAGAAAACGATGCCACTGGTTAAATGTATTCTTTGGACTTAAATCACAATATTTTCATTACAAAAAAATTAGATAAATAAATTTAAATCAATAATTAATTATGGAGCTATTGTTTACAGTTGCCAGGGTTGCCAGCATTTTTTCCTTCGATCCTTGAAGATAAGCTTGACGTGTCTAAAATTACTTGTTGTTACATATTTTTGGTGTAATTGGATTTACTTTCATCAGGTTATATTAATTAGTGTTAACAATTCGTTGAATTATTGCAAAAAATAGAACTTTTTATAATATTTTGATTTTATACATTCATATTGATTTAGTAAATATTCGTTTGAAGAACTGTCTATCGACGAGAGTGAAAATAATAGAATAATGTTTTAAAATTACAACTACCATACCTATCTGTCACTGTTACAGCCTTTGTATCGTCCCACTGCTGGGCACAGGCCTCCTCTCACACGGAGAAGGATTGAGCATACCTTCCTATACCTATCATCATCATCATCATCATCAGCCTATCGCAGTCCACTGCTGGACATAGGCCTCTCCAAGTGCACGCCACTGAGATCGATTTTCGGCTTCTCGAATCCAGCTCCTGCCAGCCGTCTTGCGCCTGGCAGGAGTCTATCTACATGCTCTAAAAATGAAACTACTATAAATTCTCTTTCACTGCGGTTTTTTATAAACTAATCTAGAACATTAAAGTCCTTAGTAATATTTTTGCAATAAAAAAAAAAAAACAGAATTTATTTAAAACAGTTTCACGTAGGTATGTGAAAATGTACACAGTGCGACAACAGGAACTCAATTACAGACCAGTTATTAAAAGAAATCGTTTTGTACGACGAATTCTTTAGACAAACTACAGTAAAATTTTTGTATATGCTTAGTATAGTTCATTTACTACACACTAAATTCTCTTTTAACAAGCTTTTTGTCTGATATTAAAGATACAACATTTTTTACTTAATTAGATACTATCAATATTGAAATTCATTATTCAAAACTAAAACTATTATTTCCAAATAACAAAACATGCTCATATACTGTGACAAGAATTAAGAATTTATGCAAAAAAACACTAATTGCAAAAAAAATATCGCTACAAAAATATAAAAATGACGCGACACAGCAACGGAATTTACCCCATTACGATTACTCACTCGGGTTGGAACCTTGTCACAATCAAATCAACCAAATCCGGCATTAAAATGTACTTGTCCTTTCCTAAAGGGGTTTATTTACAAATCAAATTTTTGCGAGACGACGATGGGGTCCGTAACCTCGTTGGTCCGATTTACCTAGGGCATTCTTTTTTTACGTGGGTTCTAAAAGGCTCCAAACGGCTCTCGGCTTTTCAAAACGGGCCTGAACGGTAGGAATCTCGAAATGACATTTGGGTAAAAATAAAAGACGATTTCAGATTTGGAAATGGAATTTGAGTTTCAGTTTAGATTTCGGGTTCTATTTGTTCATTAGGTTTTTTTATGAATGGGATTTTTCTTTTTGTTTTTTGTGCCTTTTGTTAACGTTTATTGTTTTTGCTGCTGTCTTGTTGCCTTCCTAAGTTAGTGGAAAATAAATACCATCAGTAGGTATGTTTGAGATACTGGCTACTATAGCGCTGTACGCGCTCAAATTGTATTATAAGCATTTCAAAAGAAATACAATTTCAACATTTCTGTTTTTGGAAGCCGGTTTTCAAAACTAGTACAATAATTATACGAGTCTCTTCAAAGACTGTGAATCTATACATAATTACCTATTTGCAGAATACCTGAATTTCACCATCATCATCATCATCCTCCGAGCCTTTTTCCCAAACTATGTTGGGGTCGGCTTCCAGTCTAACCGGATTCAGCTGAGTACCAGTGCTTTACAAGAAGCGACTGCCTATTTGACCTCCTCAACCCAGTTACCCGGGCAACCCGATACCCCTTGGTTAGACTGGTGTCAGACTTAATGGCTTCTGACTACCCGTAACGACTGCCAAGGATGTTCAATGACAGCCGGGACCTGAATTTCACCAATAGCTATATAACATTACTTTGAATTCTAACTTCATTGTGCGCAGTTCCGTCAATATGAGGTCACATATTGCATATGACGTCCAAACTTATGTGTTTATTGCACCTGGTGTTATTCTCATTTAGTTTTCAATTTATAATGTTATGGAAAACTGAAAATGTATGGATATAATAATGTGCTTATTTCCATTTTGTAGAAAACATCTTTATCTGTGTTAAGAGCTTCAAATTATTAATTTAATTATCAATTTATTAATTATTAATTATTTTACTTGTTTGTTAAATTTGGATATGTAGGGACAAGTCATAATTATTTTGTGAGATTATTTGCATGGTACCTAGATAATAATGACAAGCAACTGAAATACACCACTTTTAAATTGTTACATAGAAGGGTGGATTTGAACTTTTGTTAATCAGACAATAGTTGATTCTATGCAAAAGTCAAACCCACAATAATCGTATCATCACTGCGCCAACCGTGATACCCAAAATCCACCATTTTGCACCTAACCTAAATTCATCCTTAACACCTTGAAAATAAGGTTTAAAACGCTCAGTTTGTTTAAAAGCCTCAGTATTTCACACGAAAACTGCATTTTATATTCCCGCACTACAAGCTTGTACAAATAGCGAACAACATAATCTGGTAACGTATGCTTTAATTTGTTAACAGGCCAAAAATCCTGAACGTGTTGTGAAATTGTCGAGCCTGATTTACAGGCAACACGTAGAATTGTAGTTAATATTCTTACAAATATAGCTAACGTTATTCTAGCTACGTGAATGTATGGAGTGGTTAAAATTGCATCTCATTTCTCGAAAAGGTATTATTTTTTTGCGTTTTTTTTTGCCAGGTAAAGAAATGATTCGTATTGCATAAAGATGGAAGATTTATGCCATACGCTTCAAGAACTTAAGTGAATCATTATTAATTTCTTGTCTATAATAATATGAGACAGGCTAACAAAAATATATAGGTATTGGCTATGTGCGCGACGGTGGCGACGCGTAGCGTTTACAACATTTCGGACGCTGTCAAATAATAACAATGTAAACATTATAATTTTCTTTGCAAATATAAATAAAACCAAAGATTGAAATAGTATTGTTGACATTATTTAAGTGCAATTTATTCAATAGTTTTCCAATTTCTGCCGTGTTGTGCGCTGCGGTCGTTATCTGTCTGCCATTACTCGCTTTGCACATAGCCAATACTTCCCCTCTTTGAATTCACAGTAGTTTATTATCATCATCATCTCTTACTCTTATCCAATTTTATTTGAGATCGGCGCAGCATACTTTCTCCATCCATACTCTTTTGTCTACCAGTATCTCGAAGGTAACATATGAATTTGATTGGTAGTATCTGAATTTGTATATGTGTGTAAAATATAAAAATCATGTAAATCCTCTCGGGATTTGCATAAAATCAGAAGAATCTAAAAGATCCGTTTATAGAAGTGGCTGTAAAACCAGTTTCCTCACAAAACACCTATCGTACGAAGAAGTTTAGCTACAATGTATGTTTTCCTTTAATTCCAAGATCCGTCTCCTCTCCAGCTATCTAGGTTAGAACAATTTTATCAGGAAATAACTTTTAGTTTCACACTACAAACTTCTTTGTTGTACTATAAAAGGAAAATTTATGACTCCGGTTGAAAATTTTGAAATTGTTATTTATTTCGATTCCGGAGTGTTGCTAGATTTGGACTGTAGGGTAGGACGTTGTAATGGAAAAGGGATGTTTGATGCGGGTCAGTTTTAAAATTGGTTGAAAATGTCATGCTTATATGGAACACAATATGGTGATGGTGTAAATCAGGTAGGTAAAAATGTGCTGATAAAATAAAAATGGAAAAAAATACATTAATTTATTGACAAAAGATTGTAATACGAGTTTCGGATGATAACCTAATTATTATTTTAATAATAGACTAATAATAATTGTAGTCTTTGGACAACACGTATTGAAAAATCCTTTATTTATTATTTTTACGATGAAGGTGGGTCTTCATGGAAATATAAACAGATCATTCATAAAAACTCTCTCATAAAACTAAAATAAAACATTTTTTGCTTTATTTGCAATAGAGTCAACATGTATTTTCAATAAGTAATCTGACATGATGGAACGGTATTACGGGTCCGATAAAAGAACGGATCTGTGAATTTGTCAACAGGCCTGCCAAAAATAGGAATATTATAATCTCGCAGAATTTTATTGTTTTTTTCTCTTTGTTTATTTGACCCGCATACTGAGGGAGCTACTTTCAGCAATAGAATATGTAGTCTTCATGATGTCTCCGGCTATAGACTCTGGGTGTACCAAATTTGGTTTTAATTAGTTCTGTAGTTTTGGAGTACATTAACTTTTGCATTTTGGAGTATCGAGGATGAATAAATCTGAGTGGTTTTTTCATATATTACTTTCCTACTCTTGTTTAATATACTGAGATTACAATACACAAAATAAAGGTACAGACTGAAATTAATATTGTCTGGTATGAATTAAAAACGCATATATTTTCAAAAATGCATCAGCAATTGAATGATACATTTCGAATGACGTAGTTACAATTAATATTGAATGAACGGTTTTTAATTAGCATTCGTTTTAATTATTTGCTAATTAAAACTTATGATTACACTCTTTGTTAATGAAATGGCTGCGGTTAATAAGAATATTATTAATTTTAAAAATACATAATGCTCGTGGGATATGTTGTTACGTATGTATTGTTCAATGTCATTAAATCCATTCTTTTTCTACTTTGTTAGCATATTTTATGTTAATCTCTATTATTTACCTCGTTTGTAATGTAATTTTTTTTAAGATACCTCCATATGAAACCATGTAGCTTTCAAACTAATAATTATCGTCATATTTTTTTAAGACTTGATTTATAAGTTTACCAAATAAAAATATTGAAATATTCAAGCATTCAAAGCATTCAAGAAAACACGAATAAAACAAGGATTATTCCGAACAATAACAATAAATAAACCATTCTAAAGCACTACCTTTTCAAATTCGCCTTGATGAATTGTTTCCGACTCGAAAAATACGATAGGATAATAAATGTACGTAAGAACTGCTTGAAATCCTGTCCACAACAAAGCACAAGATATTTTTCATTTTCAGAATTCTTCAGAAAATCCTTTTCATCTGGTAACCTAACAAAATAGGTCAAATGAATGTAGAACAGTAACTTTTAAAACAGCCTGGAGATAGCATGTACGAACTTTTATATGAATAACTTTGTTTTGTTGATGACACAAAGGCTTGTCGGGCCACTGCGTCTGACAAACTAATTTACCCATTCCGTCATATGCACGGATGTACATCGCATAGATGGGGTACGTTTTGAAGGTATTTCTGATGTCACTTTCATCGCTCTTTTAAAAGAATCGAAATCGATGTCCATTGTTTTTTTACGGGTGATTTCTTACTAAATAATAATTATTTTGCTAGCAAACATTTGATGGCATCTTTCCCTTTCACTTTCCACTTGAAAGATAGTCTACAATTCAAGCACAGGCAAATAGTTGCATATAGTGTCTCCTCTAGTTCAATTAAGTCACCACAAATACTAGTGTTCATAAAATTGACACAATAATTATAGCACTGGTGTATTTATTAAGCATCTGTGTTGATGATCTGAATACAACTGTATTCTAAAAGGGTACACTACGAGTGTCAGCAATGATAAATACCTACAAAAATATATTTGATTGAATGCAGACTGAAGACTTTAAAATAAAAATAAATGTAGCCTGCTTATTATCCGTGATATTTTATTTTAATATAAAGGAAATGTAGTTCAGTGAAGAAGTAATTAATTTCTCAGAAAATAATGAAAGATTGGCAAGTTATCATATAGGCAGTAAAAAGTTGTACCAATGCATTGATTCCTATTTCACAATTCAATAGTTAATACACAATGATGTTTATTTCCAAATAAGTCGGTATTTCCAATCTAACTACGTGACAAACAACAAACTATTGAGTCATAGTCTCTTTTAAAGTCCAAACATATGTAAGTACATGACTACACCATGTATAAGCAATATATAATCGAGCATGACTACACCATGTATAACTGGAAAAACAATGTAGGGTCGAGTTGTTTTGTGTAGTTGAATTTGTAATAGTAGTGCCTGAAATAGGTTGTAATAGAAATGCATTACAGACTCGGAATTTTGTGAAGCGAAGATAATATTACAGTGTTTTCCAATATTTGGTGTTCATTAGTTCAGTTTAAATAACAATGTGTTATAATGTGTTATTATGTTTTTAAATGTTTTAGAATACAATGTTGTCAGAAATTAATTTGAATGAATGTGTTAGATAGAATTACTGTTACAGCCTTTTTATCGTCCCACTGCTGGGCACAGGCCTCCTCTCACACGGAGAAGGATTGAGCATTAATCACCACGTTTGCTCAATGCGGGTTGGTGATTTCAGACTTTATAGTCCAGGTTTCCTCAAGATATTTTCCTTCACCTTTTTATCAGCCATTGGTGTCCAAGATATACTTAGAAAGTACATACAAACTTAGAAAAGTTGCATTGGTACTTGCCTGACCTGGAATCGAACCCGCGCCCTCATACTCGAGAGGATGGAGGTATATTTATTTTGTAAAAGGTATTCCGATTTGAGTGCGAAAATTGTTTTGTGACATTGTTACATTTTTATGTGCCGATAAAAAAATAAAAATTCAGCCGGATCTTATGACTCACTATACCCATAAAATGACAACGAAGGAAACATAAAAAAGGCAACAAAGGCGATGCGTCTCATACAAATTTTAAGCAGAATGGAACAACAAAAGCAGAAACCAAAAATCCAGCGAACTGAAACAGTTTCTGATTTAAAAAATAAAAAAGGCTATTATCTCAGCGAATGAAAGGGTTCTGGGGCATATCCCGTTTTGTATATTTTTTGTATGGGTTCTGCAAATGATAGCAAAAACGAAGCAGGACCTGGGTCGTCTTTTTGGTGCAGTTTTGCAGCCTCCACGCATGAAGTAGCAAGCTGTTCAATGGATACTGTTTATGAATTATAAAGATTTTCTTTGGATTATATTTTTCATGGAGGAATCGTTTTTTGAAAAACGGAGAAGGTGAAATTAGGACTGTCGACTTGAATTTTGGAAATAAATCTTTAAAGCGATCGTCCAATCAGATTGATAGAATGTTTAACAATAATTTCCATTGCGGCTGTAGGGTCCTTCTTATTACAAAACTAAATGAGCTTATAATTTAAAAGCCAGACACAAACTTCAACAAAACATTATGTAGATCGTGGAATCCTAGCCCCAACTACACGATAAGATGAAAGGAATATTTCGAAATACTTATCTAACAAAATATCAATACTACAATAGACAGACGATACAACCGCATCTCATAGATTAAGATGAACGATGAATTAAAGGAAAATGTTCCCAAGATTGGAACAAGAAACTGCTGTAAGTGATTGACCTATGAATGGGGGGTATTATGTGTCATATCAGTAAACGATTCGGAATACAACAGTGTCGACTCTTCTGATACTTATCGGCGCACGATTGCGGTTCCGTTGGGTGTCAAACGTGAGGAAAGTTTTCCATTGAAGTCGAGTAGAATTAGCACATGTGTCATGAATAGGAGTGTTGAAGATAATGTTGGTTGTTGTTATGTCAACCGATCGTGTAGTTTTTTTTTTTTTTTCCGACGTTAAAAATCATCAAATGACCCCTCCCGCTGTGGGTTAGCAGCGGTGAGGGAGTGTCAGACTCTTACTGACTAAAAACCGTCGTGTTCCGTCATAGGCCTTTTATGTACCAGGGCCGCGGTATCTCTTTCGAACAACCCGCAGCCCCGGCAGGCCTTGGCCCTGCTGGGCCCCGCTGGGGTTGCTGACATCTCTTTGAGGAGCGCGTGGAACAACGCGCGCCGTCGACACGGGTCTGTCGTCTAGAAAGACAGAGGGACGATGAGCCACCCGAACTCACCGCCCACAGACCCACGCCTACGGTGGCCGGGAGTCATCTCGCGACACCCGGCGCCCATGGTGTCTACCTGGTCCAGCGCGGCGGCCGGGATGAGAGGTGCGAACTCTCTGGCGTTCCGCCTCCTCCTTCTCGAGCATGACCGCTTCGCAGAAGGAGGCGACGGCATCCCATTCCCTCTCGCCCCGGACCATGGCCTGAACCAGGGCCGGACGCGAGAGGTCGCCGCCGCCCAAAGCCTCGACGAGGACCCAGCGGTGCCCCTCCCATGCGGGGCACACCTGGACTGTGTGGTCCACCGTATCCTCGGGGCTGTCCGCACAATGGTGACACCCGGGCGCCTCCTCACGACCGATGCGGTGCAGGTACCTCCCGAAACAACCGTGTCCGGTGAGGACCTGCGTCATGCGGTACGTGAGGGCGCCGTGACTCCTCCCGAGCCACTCCTCAAAGAGGGGACTTACCGCCACGATGGTGGCGTGCCCTGCACTGGGTTGCAACAGTCGCTCCCTCCAGGCCACCATGAGATCGCGCCGGAGCTCCGCCCGCTGCGCGACAACTTGCCGCGGCAACGGGGTTTCTCCCCGGCGCTGAGCCTCCTCGCGCCAGTCGTACAGGCGCAAGAAGACCCTCGCCTCCAGATCCCACGGTGGCAGTCCAGCAAGTAGGCCAGCTGCTTCGCGGGAGATCGTGCGGTACCCCCGGACTAGCCTAATGGCTATCACCCTTTGGGGCACGTTCAGGTAGTGTACAGCCCGCGGCCGTACCGAACGTGCCCATACCGGGGCCCCGTAAAGGGCCATGGACCGCATGACCCCCGCGTAGAGTTTGCGGCAGGGGGCGTTTGGGCCGCCCAGGTTGGGCAGGAGCCGCTTGAATGCAGCACCTGCCTTCTCCAGTTTGGGGCCCAAACGTCGGAAATACTCGACGAAGTTCCACCGGCCGTCGAGGACGAGTCCCAGGTATTTCATCGCCCTCTCGACGCCGATGGTGACCCCCCCCACCGTGACTTGGGAGCCTGAAGGTGGCGCGTTCCGAAGCCCACCGATCGTGTAGTTCAGTTGGATATTGCTGTTAGTTGAGAATAGAGATCAAGAGAGAAAGTTGGTACCTAATAGTAATTTAATTATAACATTCAGTGTTAAGTATTTTTACCCACGACGGAACGGAGCAGGTATATGCGTTTAGGGTGAGAGATGTGCGTTTGTGTGTTTGTGAGTTTGTGTGTTTGTGTGTGCGTTTGTGCAAAGTAATGTTCCCACATATCTTCTAAACTAATGATCTGATTTTGATGCGGTTTTCAATAAAGGGTTTGTGTTCGATGAGTTCATGTTCTTAGATAGGTGTTATGGCTGTAACTCACTAGGGGGCGCCACAATATTAGTCCAAACAGCAAAGTAATGTTCCCACCTACCTTCTAAGCTAATGATCCGATTTTGATGCGGTTTTCAATAACGTTTTTGTGTTCAATGAATTCATGTTTTTAGACAGGTGTCATGGCTGTAACTCACTAGGGGGCGCCACAATATTAGTGCAAAAGAGCAAAGTAATGTTCCCACCTACCTTCTAAACTAATGATCCGATTTTGATGCGGTTTTCAATAACGGTTTTGTGTTCGATGAGTTCATGTTCTTAGATAGTTGTCATGGCTATTACTCACTAGGTGGCGCCACAATATTAGTGCCAAACAATGTTGCAATATAATCAAAACGTCCGATTACAATTCTGTTTTCATCAGCAATGTGTACGTGCTTAATGCATGTTCCCAAATAATAAAAATTACGCCTGTAACTCACTAGAGGGCGCTACAATATCGGTGCAAAATAATATTGCAATAACATATTATATAGACTATAATTCGTATATGCTCTCTAAAAAGTCTGAAATAAAATTAAGCAAAATTAAAAATTTTGAAAAATCCCCCGACGATAAAAATCTTATTGAAAAATAATAAAATAACTCAAAACCCCCGACTTAACCCAATTATATAGGAATAACCGTCAGGGGCTGCCTTTTCTATATAAAATTTCAACAATTAATTGAGTGTACTTTATGTCATCGTTAAACATCTACAATTCTTCAATAATTGTATTCACGACACTAGAAATCCTTTAGCTGGTTTAATGGCAGCCCCCGACGGATATTCCTATATAATTGGGTTAAGTCGGGGGTTTTGAGTTATTTTATTATTTTTCAATAAGATTTTTATCGTCGGGGGATTTTTCAAAATTTTTAATTTTGCTTAATTTTTTGTAACTATTAAATCTATACTAATGTTATAAAGCTGAAGAGTTTGTTTGTTTGTTTGTTTGAACGCGCTAATCTCAGGAACTACTGGTCCGATTCGAAAATTTCTTTCAGTGTTAGATAGCCCATTTATCGAGGAAGGCTATAGGCTACTTTTTATCCCGGTACGGGAAGTAGTTCCTACGGGATGCGGGTGAAACCGCTGGCAGAAGCTAGTAGAAGATAAGCCATGCCAGTGAAGACCGAGTTTGTCTAAGAGTAAGACATATTTGGCATGGCAAATTATTAAAAATGAAAGACAGAAACTTGCAACTGGCTTAAAAAACCTCACATCACAACACTGTACCAAAAACCTAAACATTCAAGACCAGCACATAACTCAAGCAATCTGTTCCAACGTAAAGCTACACAGTAAAACTTGGCAATATAATTTTACTTGAGCCACAGAGTAAAAAACTGCACTGTGGTGGCAATACGTGCTTCCTCGTACCGTTGATTTAAAAAATTAAGTCTGCACCTTTGTCGTACGAATCGCTGAACTTGCTTTTTCTGAATTCACCATTTGTCGGAATTACGTCAGAGTATTCTTTTGAATTCGGAATTGTTATTTACGCTGGTTGGTCACCGTTTTCGGTTTACATTTTATTGGTTTGCATGTCATGAAGCTTTGACCAGTTGCTGGATTGTTTGAATTGATTGTTGATGCTTTTATGTTAAGGGTCCGTTCAGATAGACCGGGTCGAAGAGCATCGGCACGCATTTTTCTTTTCACACAGACCGGAGCCGATCGGCTGCGCGAGCATTAAAGAGCATGCAAACGGAGCCAAACGTCAAGAAAAAATACACGATCGGAGCCGAGCATTGAGCCAAAGAGCATGCAAACGGAGCCAAACGTCAAGAAAAAATACACGATCGGAGCCGGTCGGCTCCTCTTATTATTTCACACCGAGCGCATTCGAGCATTCTCAATGACAAAACAGTGCGCATGCAAAAATAAACCTTACTTCGAATACTAAGTACTCAATTTTCAACGTGTTAAGAATTTGCTCTGCTCTCCGACCCGGTCTATCTGAACGGAACCTAAGTAGGTATATCATATATTTGACTTGTTTTTTTTGTTGTTACTCGATAACAAGATTATTTTATTACTTTTGCGCAATTTGTACAATGGTGGACTTAACGCCTTAGACGTGCTTAACACATACATTCCTCTCTGTTTTTGTAAGAGTAAGCTCGAGAGCTCCCATAAATAAAATGTGCATATGCACACAAAAGAATTGCCCGATTCATGAAATAAAACATCTATATCAATATGCATAAACGTTTCAAAACCAAAATGATTGCACTATTTAAAATGTCATACTAGCCGACAATATGACAATATCTATATATATGTTACAACCAAAGTAATAAATCTGCATATTATACATATTATCTAGCTATTATTTATAATATCTACTCAATTTGGATAAAGTAATGTATATAATGGCCAGTGATTATGTAAAATATATATTTAATCACTATGGCTGTAACATATACATTACTTTATCCAAATTAAAAGAAAGTCGTGTTAGTTACTCCACTTATAACTCAAGAACGGCTGAACCGATTTAGCTAAAAACTGGCAGGGAGGTAGTTTAGAGCCAGGAGAAGGACATAGGATAGTTTTTATTACAAAAAATAAGAATAAAAAATACAATTTATTCCGGACATACAGCGCCATCTATTGTTCAAACCAAAAATCTGCCGGATGCCACTATTCCACGCGAACGAAGTCGCGGGCAAAAGCTAGTTGTCAATAATTTTAACCAATGCATATTTCAGTAAACATTAATATGACTGTTACAATTCGATGTTCACGATAAATTCCACGCTGGAATATTTTGGTGTCCCAATTAGGATTTCTAGGTACTTCCAACGTAATTGTGTTTAAATCTACGACTGAATTTACCAATGTAGATTTGTGGAGTACCCAGTAATCTTTTGTTATGCATGACGGTTTATCGATTTTATATGACATCATTCCAATCAAATTGTGTTTCGTCTGTAAATGGACTTTTCGGTGTAATGTACTGCTAATGAGTAAACTTAAGTTATTGCTATTCAGGGGACTGTTTTGTACTACAATTTGTAAGAATGAGCCACAGTTTTGTATGATGATCAGTGGCGTGGTGTCAGTATATTAGTGGAATTTATGTTGATACTTAAGATACCTCTTTTGGAACAGTGTCACTATATAAGAATGAGTTTTATTGAAGAGATGTAGACTTTTTAAATCGTACGGCTTGGGAGCTCTATCTTTCCTATTTCTTCAGCTGCTTGGTCATTGGTAGGCCGGGTCATGTACCACGTATTATGTAGTTAGGACAGAAAGGTTTTATTTTTTAAATAACCCCAATCCTTTTCTCCAGCACAAGAGGCCTACAAATACACCCACAGCTGTAATTTACGCCTACAATAAAGACCACTGACCAAATAAAACACGTCATCTCATAACTCCCACTTTTATAATACTTTTAATTGCTCCATGTAAAGTTGGCTACACTTAGAGGTCTCATACATAGCTCCCTGTTGGATCGTAACTGAATTATAGGTCCCTCGACGACATTCGGGATGACCGCGGCAAGATGCCTCGAAGTTTCTGGAAGATTGTACGGTTATGCGGGCATTGTGGCAGTTTGTATCGAATTTTGAGGCCTTAGGGTCAAGTTTTGAAGTGGAATTTACAGGGATACATGTTTGTGTTATATTTGTTACTAGCTTCTGCCAGCGGTTTCACCCGCATCCCGTGGGAACCTCGGCACGGACCCGGATAAAAAGTAGCCTATAGCCTTCCTCGATAAATGGGCTATCTAACACTGAAAGAATTTTTCAAATCGGACCAGTAGTTCCTGAGATTAGCGCGTTCAAACAAACAAACAAACTCTTCAGCTTTATAATATTAGTATAGATATAGATGATTTTAGAAAGGGATTTTGGTTATGTTGAAACATGGAACAGATAGAGGCTTTCACATACCTAATTAAAATGGAGAGTCTAATAATTTCAATTAAAAACACCTAACATTATAATCGTCAGTCATATTTGCGAATCATAGTCTAAAGGTATTCTTGTTTTCTCAAACAAAAAAGGCACAACAATAAACAAAAAAAACATTTGAAAGCCATTACGAAATAAATCTAAAAATCCACCTCCTACCAAACAAATTAGCCTGGAACAATTAAGCCTTCCGCCCACAATAAATTACTGGCCGCATAGAAACACTAGATTCAGCTTAGAATAGAATAGAAACAATGAGAAACAAAGGTACAATGGGGATGCACATTTGACCAACTTTTAATATCAGCGGAGCGGAATAAAAGCACCGAGCCACCTCCGGAGAACTCATTTAGGCAAATTATGCACGTGCATCCTAGAAAAAAGTGGGTAGCAACAGCGTTCTTTTAAGAATGGTAGTTATAATATGAGTTAGTTTTTTTTTGTATTGCTACTGTTATGAACTGTTGCTACTGTTATGGCACTTGTGTGTATGGATCCTAAAGACCTTTAGTTTTCAACTGAATATTAATTAATAACTAATTAACTACACCCTAAAAAGGTCGTGGTGGCCTAGTGGGTAAAGGACCAACCTCTCAAGTATGAGGGCGCGGGTTCGATCCCAGGTCAGGCAAGTACCAATGCAACTTTTCTAAGTTTGTATGTACTTTCTAAGTATATCTTAGACACCATTGGCTGTGTTTCGGATGGCGCGTTAAACTGTAGGTCCCGGCTGTCATTGAACATCCTTGGCAGTCATTACGGGTAGTCAGAAGCCAGTAAGTCTGACACCAGTCTAACCAAGGGGTATCGGGTTGCCCGGGTAACTGGGTTGAGGAGGTCAGATAGGCAGATCTTGTAAAGCACTGGTACTCAGCTGAATCCGGTTAGACTGGAAGTCGACCCCAACATGCTTGGGAAAAAGGCTCGAAGGTTGGTTGTAATTAACTACACCTGTTCGCCGTGGTTTAGATTATCGATCTAGATTATGTGTAGGTATGAAAAAATTGGCAACAGCTAGGCAGAGATACTTTCACATTTAAAAGTATTAGTATAGATGACAGGCGAAATTGTTTTCAGTCCTTATTCACATTATGAATAAAATTATTTTTAAAATAGTTATAGTAGACAACCTTACGTCTGGCTATACAGTAATACTTTAAAAAACTTAACTAACCATCATACCTCTAAACCAGACCTCACTCCAGACATCAAAATTGTACTCAAACACCAGCCCCAGACATACAGCAACCAGACAGCAAAAAACTGCGCAACTCGCAAGACTTACCTACTATTATGTAACATCAAGCAAAAATGCAGCAACGCATTATCCCAGCCGAGCTAATGTATGACGTCACAAATGTATCATGTGGTGCAGTGTGTACCACCCCTAAGGTCGAATGCGTGGATTTGTTCTGTTTGTGAATGCATTTGCTAGGGCTCTGGATACTTGGAGCGGTAAATAACTGGAGATGTCGTGATAAGTCGTCATCATCAAAGTCAAATCATTTTATTTCATTTGGGCCTTTTCAGGCACTTATAGACCTCAAAAATGTAAATAAATTGGATTCCAGTTGTCCATTCCAAAACTAACTTTCATTATGAGTACCAGCCTCTAAGTGCCAATTTACGTGTTTATTTTTGGGTTTTACAGCCAAACAAAGCCAAATTAAATTAATAGGATCATTGAAAACTGTTTTAAATATTTATATTTCCCCATTTTGTAGAGGTACAATGGTTTACAAAGAGTGGGCCGGGGCTCCATACATTTTGAAACATATCCTGTGACACACACAACATACGAGGGAGTCCGTATCTAGTTGATTCAATGTTCTAAGCCAGAAAACAATAGAGGTTGTTTCCCACAGTAAAAAATACATATACATTGCTGAGGAACTAAGAATTAATCTTAGCCACGTTCGTACGTAATGCGCAATGTATTCATCTCGCTTCGTGCATTTTAATGCTAAGACAATGTCTGGATCTTTTCTTGGTTTTCTCATAATGTTCGCGTTGGTTTTCTTTGAACAGAATGTTGTTACTTTAGCTCACGTAGTGTGCTTTTGTTTATTATATTAAAAAGTGTATGTAGCGTTAGATAAGATACAATACGCTCTGCCATAATAAAACCATAATAAAGTATTCATATTTCATTTATCGGTTTAAAAATGTACAAATATAAATTATTGTGTATGATCGGTAACCTATTACATACTTTTTTTTAAGAATATGGATATAATTGACATAACAAAAAACTTTGCGCTTTATAACTATATTGCAAAAAGAGTAGGTAGGTACAGATACGCCCATCTGCTCACAACAAAATAAAGTTAACTCAACCTAATTCAAAACAAACCACTCGAAACCCAAGAACAGTCTAGAAACCTCTCAAAGATCAGCTTCACAAAACAGTCGGCACATTTTCTTTGACACTCCGTCTGCTATACTCGTATAAGCTCGAAGGCGTCTCGAACGAAAATGTTTGCACTTTGGCGTATTCCCATAGCTCTCAGGCAGGGAATAGACAGGCTCCCTGTCATATCGTAAATTTAATTTAACACTTCGGACGGGACGGTTATGTCATCCATTTGCTTTTGAAACTTAGAAGATGAAAGGTTGTTTTTTAAAGGTACCAAAATACCTACTCGTGTTGGTGACAGTCTCTGGCTTTGAGTGGGTGTATGTGTGAAGGTATATTATATATCTAGACTTTCTTTTCTTTAGTTCTTTCTTTCTATTTTAGAAAAAAACAAATATTTTTGTTTTAATTCAATGTTTATTCATAAAATGTAAATGCATGTTTAACAATGAATAATTAGGAAAGTATAGAAAATATTTTGTATAACAAATATGTATACTGCCACTATTAAGATGTCAAAGTTATTATAATAATTACTCAATACTTAAGTTTTACAATTTACAACCAAAATATTCCTTGATTGAATAAAATCATCTCTCCCCCTAACCAGCATTTTAATACATAGCATTTTGGTCAATAATAAGTATTATTATTAAGATGAATTTGGGACTTTTAACGATTTGTTTATAAGGATGAAGTTACTACACATTTTGAGAATCCTAGATGACGTAGAGGCTTTGTAAGTAAAAGGCTGTTACAATCAAAGGCTCGGAACTGTATCCAACTGCCTTTGACTTGTCTCTGTTTTATCCCTAGATCTAATATCTGTATGGTCTGCTTGCCATCGTTTGTTATTTGTTTTTGTTTGTTAGAGAATACTTAATGGTGAGTTGCACCATTTATCTAACCTAACCTAACGGTAACCGAACCATTTTCAGTTGTTAAGTCGCTGATTTGACTAAAGAGCGGCGAGTGTACGGGTGGTTATCGTTAAATTTGAATGGTGCAACTGACCTTAGAATTGTTAGAACCACTACAAAATTCAATTCACATTTGTAATTAGGTATATGAAACAATTAAAATAATAATGTTGTTCGCAGAAACGCAGTGAAACTTCTTACTAAAAACTTCAATATGGTTAAGTATCTAGTCTTATTCTAAAATAATTAATCATAATTGAAACACTTATTACTTGAACTAAACCGTTACGCATTTATTGAACTACAAGCCTCGAAATGAGCAATTATGTTTAAAACTTTTAGAGACGAGTTATTTTCCAAATAATAAACTTCATTACGAAATACAGAAAGTTTTTTTTGCAACTATAATAAAATTGTACTGCTATCAAATGTATAAATTATAACAACAGGCAAACTATTAATTAAATATACACTGTCAATCAAAACCTTATTCTCTTAAATTAATGGAAATGATATCCATGATTTTTAATAGCAATATCCGATCGTGCTCATATGATTAATATTTATAAAATTTAATATTGATACATGAAACGCCAGGAGGTGTCAATTCGATTCGCCGTTTCAATATCGGAAGCTGTTTAATGAATTCATCAACGCGTAGTAAGAGATATGTACCTGTGTAGTTGGGATATTGCAGTAATATGAGGGTGTCATTTTGCAATGTAAAACTACTCGATTATGATCGCAGTACCTAATGACTATGAAAGTTTATTTTTGAGCAAAAAGTTGTAATTGGAATTTGATGAAACTCAGTACCTATGATCTAAATTGGCTAATTAAAAACCACATGTCAGTGAAATCCATGGATGGTTATTTTTTTATTTTTACTGTCACTTTTGATCAATATCTCACCTGATTATAAAGGCCGATGTGGCTGAAGAAGGAACACTCTTGCTTAGAAGAATCCATAACTCTTGACTCAGAGACTCTTAGGTAGTAGTTGAAGGGAAACACATGGTGTAGATTCCCATTCGTGATAAGATTTTTCAAATTGGGTCAGAACTTTCAGAGCCTCTAAGTAGGTACATAGTAAATGAACAAAAAATATTTCCTAACTATAATATTAATACACATAAAAAAAATAGGTTCTAGTGATTTAGACCATTAAACGGCGCTGTAACCTCATCTACCTCTATATAACAACATAATTATAGAAAATAATAAACGATCTGACCAAAGATACTTATACATCACAGACGACAATCATTTTTGTGACTGGATGCGACAAAGACGGCTTTCACAATACTGGCTCCTAATGATGTCCTCAGAACTATTGAAATGAAAAGGAACTTCCAGTCTGGATGGCTTCGCATAAATCATTGTTACTAACCTGTGTATTACGTAATAGTACTATAAATCATATTAAATGATTTGTGGCAGATTTAATGAGAGATTTAGTAGTGGTTGGTATGTCATAGAAGGTGTAGGCAGGTCTATTATGGCCTGTTATTGTCGTACTTGCTTTCGCCTGAGCTTTCACTCGCGTCCCAAGAAAACAAATTATCGCGCTTTCCAAGTTATTTTGATATCGGTTATACTGTGCAGTTTCATCAAAATCCAACACACATTCATGCAAAGTTTTGTCTTATAAGAATATTATATTAATAGAATGCTACTTAGGTATAGTGTAAATTACCTAGTAAAAAGTCTAATCAGATATCTAAGAATGATAATGACACCAAAAAAGGCAATCAATATATATAACAAAAAATCAATTGATAACAAAACAATAAAATATTAACAATACACAATTCATGCCTTCTATATCTCATCACACTCGTCAGTGTTGCAACCGAAATAATTAAAAATGTACGTGTTTTAATAAAAGATTGTAACTCGGAACAATTGCTCGATTCCCCCACGCAGCCACTCCAATTAATATTACGCCTATATTTATTATTTTTTCATATTAAACTGACAGGTATTACGGTATTTTTGAAGCTGATTTTAATTTGTATGTAAAGCGAAATGGTATTTTTGTGTAATCTCTCAGTTAAATATGCATGTTACATGAGTGATATCGACTAAAAATTATCCCAAAATTAGTTTGAGTCAGTTTGCAAGCAACAACTATCCTATCCTATATTTTGATATTGCATAGATCAGCACTCATAAGAATAATTGTATGGTAAGCGAGGAATGATAAGCGTAACTATGTATATCTATACTTACTAATAAAATAAAGAGGAAAACATTTTTTCTCTCTTTGTTTGTATCCTTAAGAAATTACTGAACTGACTCTAAACATGAACTGGGACCCGATTCTCCTAATTTTACTTAAGCAACATACAATTCACATTCGAGTGCGATCCAATCACGACTCGATTACGATTGAAGCATAAGTGGCATTCCGCTATTTTTTCTTTGAAATAAACGTTTTATCCTTATCTGTCATTCAATAATGAATCATTTTGTCTGCAAATGATTTACGATTGCAATATGATTGTAGAGCAAACTACCGTATAAACCAAAATCACTAAAATAGAAGACCAATCGCAAACCAATCGAATGTCGTTGGAATACGATTGGTCTTATATTAGTAGCAGAATGCCCGATATGGTTAAAACTGCTTTGCGATCATATTGCGATTCGATTTCTATTCAATTTTGACATTATTAACTTAGGAGAATCGGGCCCCTGCACTGAAACGATATAAAAAAATTATTTGAGTGTTAGAGAGCCAAACTATTCCCAAGTAGCATAGGATATAATTAGTCTGGGAATGGGCTGAAGTTCCCACGGGACGCGGGTGAATCCGCGGGAAGACGGCTAGTAATTCATAAATTATACTACCTACCCCACTGCTCAATGTATAATATGAAGTACACCACAATACCACTCACCAATCGTACAGCCACTGAATACCAGCTTTTAGTGAAGTACTTACCTACAAAATATTGGTCGAATATTGATTGCTTTATTTACCAACAATAAATTACCACTATCAATCTTGCGAAACCTTTTAACATTATATGACAACAGCAGCCATGCGTGTTTCGACTTCTAAATTGGACAAATTGAAGAGTAGATTGAGCGATGGGAGCTCGACAAGGGAAGTGCATTACTCACTGTTTGCCTTAACATAGATGAATGGTACCAGCATATGTGCAGGTAGGTGAATAAGTTGGCTAGATAAAACTCCATTAAGAGTGTGGTTTAATTAATCAAATTGTCTCAGCAATGGGTGAACGTTCTTGCAAATCTTTTTTTATTTAAATGCAACTTCGGTGTATTTTGGAAATAATGTTATGTTGTGTGAACAAAGTCACTGCCCGTGTGTAATATCACTGTTCGGTGTGTTTTTAAATTAATATAATATTGAATGGCTATTCCTACCATAGTATTTAA
The DNA here is from genome assembly GCA_963856015.1 of Helicoverpa assulta. Classification (NCBI taxonomy): domain Eukaryota; kingdom Metazoa; phylum Arthropoda; class Insecta; order Lepidoptera; family Noctuidae; genus Helicoverpa; species Helicoverpa assulta. The sequence goes on from CAWLCW010000023.1 coordinate 11,677,876, forward strand.
AAAAGTCACTGCCCGCTGTATATCACGGTGCGGTGTATTCTAAGATCTTTAGAACTACGCAACTGATTTTGACTGTGTTAAATCACTCTATAATAGGGCATGATAAGTAGGTATATAATTTATGCCTATGCCCAGGCGGGTCGCTAGTTTTAAATAAAAAAAAACATTTTTGAAGCAGAAAACAAAATATTTGATTTTTCACGATAGTTAAATTGAAATTTAATAATAATCTACTAATATTATAAAGCTGAAGAGTTTGTTTGTTTGTTTGTTTGTTTGAACGCGGTAATCTCAGGAACTACTGGTCCGATTTGAAAAATTCTTTCAGTGTTAGATAGTCCATTTATCGAGGAAAGCTATAAGCTACTTTTTATCCGGGTCCGTGCCGAGGTTCCCACGGGATGCGGGTGAAACCGCTGGCAGAAGCTAGTTTTAAATAATTTAAAATTTTTAGTTAGGGGGAGTTAAGGGTTGCTGCGTAATAATAAGATTTCTATATTAAATTGTAAGAGTTCTGCACCAACACAGTCTGTGCAAAACATTAAACTAACTCCCACTAAAGGCGGTCGCTGACTCGAGCTTGCTTACTGCGCACTGCCGAAATCTTTGGAAACTAGCCCAGTAAATATACAGACTTTAGCTCATATTGTTTCTGTTACTATTTGTTATGAAATCTCTATAGAAAAATAAGTAAAGTTTACATACATTTATAAACTACAAGCTTTCATCCGCGGTTTCATCCGCGTTCCGAGATAACTCTTTCCCGTAGCCGGATGGTGACAAAACTGTCCTATTTCCTTCTCCCGGGTCTTAGCTACCTCTCTATAATTTTCAGTTTAACTCGTATCAGCCATTTTTAAGTTATAAGTTGTTTAGCTAACACGACTTTCTATATAAAAACTACTAATCCATAAAAAGTAAAAACTGTCCTATTTCCTTCTCCCGGGTCTTAGCTACCTCTCTATAATTTTCAGTTTAACTCGTATCAGCCATTTTTGAGTTATAAGTTGTGAAACTAACACGACTTTCTATACGAACTGTTTATAAAAAGTGTGGGTGAGAAAATGGTTAAACATATTAAATAAGTCGGCTGTGCCTCACCAATATTAGGTAAGTTTTCATCAGACAAAAACTTTTTTCATTCTAAGTGCTCACTTAGAGCTAAACTATCACTTTTGATAAAGAAATCAAGACATGATTCATTACCATAAGTTTGAATCCGTGGTTTTGACGAAACAGCCGATAGGATTTGGGACTTCGCCAAGAATAGATTACAAGCTTTCCAAACTTTGGATTTGAATTGAAGTAAGTAGTTTTATGTCTGACTTGAGTTACTCTCATATTAAGAAAGCATTTTCACGATAGGGGATTTTATCGTGCGATTTCGTTTTTTTACGAGTGACTCATTACATGCGGTAAAAATTCTGTCACTCTGATACTAGTCGTCAATTGTTTACTATTGCACGTATATTTGCGGCAACATCCACACAAACCGAGCCACATAGTGCACAAAAACCGAGTGCAAATCCGCTAGTGTAAAAGCGCTGAAAGGCCAACCAATCATTTTCATTTGAAGCGCATTTTATTATATCACAGTATTGTACGGTTATTATCTCCATTAAACATCAAACAAAGTCATAAAGCAACAAAAACAACAGCCTGTATAACAGCACTCTCGCAACGCGATCTGCAAAGCTCTCTCCTCTCATTATCTTGCCATCCAGTTACATAAATTCCAGTGGAAAAAAAGCCACGTTTAACTATAGATTTTTTTATTGAATAATGAGTAAGAGTATAATAAACAGCCTTTGTACTTTGAGAAATCGTTAGTTCTTAATACTATAGTTACAATAAAGACGTAAAGTTTGTCAGTTTGTGGCGTTGTAGCTTATATACTAATATAATACAGAGGAATCATAATGTTTTTTGTTATTGAACGTATTGAAAAATTCTTTCACTACTGGGTCCCTACGTTTTCTCCGAGCAACATAAGCTATACTTTATCCAGGTACGGGAAGAAGTTCCCATGGGACTCAGGTGAAACTAAAGATTAAATCTCCATAACATATTTTTTAAAATTGAGTATTTTAATAATCCCCTTTTTGAACCTTCCTGAAAAAGATGAATGTCCCTACATTTGGAAATACGCGGATCCGAAATACAAATTGCAATAAACTAATTTGTAACATTCGTGCAAATGAAAACCATTCATAAATCAGCTTTAGGATTGACGCAACATTTGCGTTTTATCGTTAAGTCTTTTCTGAGGGTACATTTTAATTAGAGACTGAAGGGATTTGGGAAACGAGTATTTTGCTATGTACTGTTACAGCCTTTTTATCGTCCCACTGCTGGGCACAGGCCTCCTCTCACACGGAGAAGGATTGAGCATTAATCACCACGCTTGCTCAATGCGGGTTGGTGATTTCAGACTTTATAGTCCAGGTTTCCTCAAGATGTTTTCCTTCACCTTTTTATCAGCCATTGGTGTCCAAGATATACTTAGAAAGTACATACAAACTTAGAAAAGTTGCATTGGTACTTGCCTGACCTGGAATCGAACCCGCGCCCTCATACTCGAGAGGATGGTTCTTTACCCACTAGGCCACCACGACTTATTCTACTATGACTATTTTGCTATGTATCTATAGGTATTTCGAACTCATTTTAACTCTGATTGGCTGGAAGTGAAGGTTTCTTTTGTAATATTAGAAGTTTACCTCATTACGATATTACTTACTGAAAATCTATAAGAAGAAAGTAAACATAACTTTGCATATTTCAGTTTTGTTATCTTTAATAATGTGGTATGCAACTTTTGTAACTTTCTTTCGAAAGCTCAATGATTTAATGATTTAATATTGTTATATTAAATCATTGATATTTTATCATACCCATCGCTTACTTCTATCAACCAAGATGAAAGCAGTTCTTGCTATTTAATTTCATAATGAATATACATAGCTACAAGATACTATTTCGACAAAGGCTGGCTATTACCTCGGACAAAGAATCAGCATGGCGATCCAACGAGGTAATGCTGCCAGCCTCTTGGGCACGCTCCCAGTTGACAGCGATGGGGACGAATTTTTTGACGCTTTCTAGTTGTTTGTTTTACAAGGATAGTTTTTGATATGTATTGTAAATGTGTTAACATTGTAAATATTTTATAGCTTAAATTTCGACACCAATCCTCCTCAATATTGTTTTTCTTAATAAACATTTCTAACAATCAAATAGACTATTGGTTAGAATGCAGTTCGCGTTATTTATGCGTTACTGCGATCTTTAAGCGCAACACGTTACGGTTGTGCGTGACTCCGAATGGTAACATGCAGTGCATCGGAATACCAATGCCGTTTGCTCTGTGTTTGTATTTTTGTGCAGTAGTAGTTAGTTTAGCATTTAGTTGGTTTTGGACAGTAAATTAATAGTAAATATCTATATTATGCTTTACGATGTCATCTTGTAAATTTTGAAAACAAGTAGTACATCTCAATAAGTAAGATTGAGTATCGAAAAAAGAAACATACTTAAAATATTCACTGGATTATTACCAAATTCTTAAAACTACCTGTGCTGATACCTTAACATAATATTGGTTTGTCGACAAATAAACACAACAGTAATCAATTCATGATTTCGTGGAAATTCTAGAATATTATGAACAATTTAATGTTATCAATCACCCACATTATAAAGGCAATTTATGTTGACCACTGTGTATTTTTGTTACTTCACGCGCAAACGACTGAGAGCCTTTAATGAAACTTGACAGTACCTAATGTCGTGTTTACCAGAAGAACACAGGCTACTTTTTATCTTAGGGCAGGAGAAACACACGTCAGGAAACCTCTAGGAATAAAAGGCAGTTTCAAATATTTTTCAATTTTCCTGCACCATTTCCTCACTTTCAATACTCAGTACGCAATAAACACACAATCCCACTAGCCAACTAACATAAATCAGGGTGCTCCCACTATAACCTGTATTCCGATCACGTTTGAAAACAATGAAAATTTTCCACTGCGGTTCTTTGAAATCTAACAAAAGCCAATCTGGAGTCAACGGTTACTTTTGCCTTAAAGTTTCCTGTGTTGAGTAGTTTTCGTTTTTTGAGGTTTCAATTTGGAAGAATATTTTTTGAAAAAATTGCTTTTTTGGATAGCCTGTTTTTTCAAGCTATGTATGTACAATAACAGCAATAGCTTTCTTAGGAGCATTTCGTAATCGTAGGTCATTCTTTGGCCGTTGCCAAGGGGGAGGGGATGATTATAATGATATCCCACTTCTTAGCCTGAAGATCTTCATGAACTCACCATTATTTCTTTACTTTCAATGTGAGATTTATTTGCGTCAAGTACAGGAAAGTTTTTGTTTACAAAGCAAATTTTCTTCCTTTCTAGAACCTAAGTCTCAATTGCCACAAACACAGTACGGTGTCGAAGACGGATCACACACTACTTCGCACTTCGACATACTTTTTGACATCATTCCTTTCCTTTTACACTCAACATGTAGTGCTATAGAATGACTTTCCAAATCGACGTTTAGAGGGGTTGTAATTTCTCATTCAGAAAGTCACAGGGTTCTTTAACGTGCGACTTTTAATCAGAAGGCACCATAGAGCACCTGTGTCATCAACAATACAATATGCTTAACTCATGACGAAAGATTAACATATTTGACTAAACACGAGTGCTTCTGCCGCCAATTGCCAGACTTGAAGCTATATTGCATATCAACTCTATTTAACTATATTTTATGAAGTGCACAAACACATTTTGTCCACAGTCAGAAATTTAACCGAATACCTCACACACAGCATCCATATTTTGTAACAGACCATGAGGTGGAGAGGCAATAGCTTATGGTGGCGTGAGATCCCCTTACGTCTCAATTGTCACAGAGCAGGGTATGTAGGATGGCACACCAGTCACGTCGCGACTTCAAGACGCAGCGATGTCTGTTTCAAACAAACTGAAAATCTGTTTAGCTCTCACAGAATGGGGTTCCTGCAATGATTCTTAGCTCTTGTGGTGTTGTTGAGGAAGAATAGGACTCTCTGGAATAAGGTATAGTTTATTCAGAGCTGATTGTGGCAAAACATTTTTCTAACTTATCCAAAATGCAACATGACATGTTATCTTTGTTAAACATTTATGTCAGAATGACTAAAATGTCTGGCTCTTATGAGCAAGAACTCCGCAAAATAGTGACATTTAATATATACTACTCGATATTTGGAAATTGAACTCCACTAAAAAACTACTCAAACACAAACTTGTAAAGCACTCATAATTCCGCTAATTCATACCTCTCCAAACCTTTTCTACTAAAACGTTATCCCCGAGAACAAATCTGACAAATAAGTCTTTCACCTAAAATCCGAAGCTTCGTTTGTCACAAAGCATTGCACTGTGATCTCATCGAACATCGCATGTATACCAGTCACGTTTCGTAGCACCAATGCTACGATGCTACGAGGCTACGACGCTACGACGTCTACGGACGCCGAATTTGTAGCCGTGGCCGATAACGTTGTACGTAGACGATTTTATTATGGAAACCACCTTTGGGCGATGTTGGACCTTTTCGGTGGCATTTAAATTTTGTTTAAGTGTGGAGGTATTGTTCGAATTCAAATAAAGAACGTATTTTGTGTGTACGTGGGTAGGAATTTGGGTATTTGAAAATAGAATGGGTTTACCACAGCAATTTCAATACTTGTTGGCTTTGTAGGTCACCTTCCACTTAAAGTATGTCTTTGTAGTCTCTGTCAACCAGTTAAACCAATTCATATGTTTGGAAAGGCATAACTATCACAGATCACGTCTCAACACTTCTACATAGTACTCGGCAATAGCATTGTAAGTACTTGTAAATGTTTTTATTATAGGAAATCTTCTATTCTATCGCTTGTGCTCGAAAAGCACTAAAACGTACGTGTTATGTACTGCTGAGTTGTAACTAAAGGAGAAAGACGTTTCTTGGCAATGTGGAATATAAGTAAATGTCGAATTCAGAAATCTATACTAATATTATAAAGCTGAAGAGTGTGTTTGTTTGAACGCGCTAATCTCAGGAACTGATCTACTGGTCCGATTTGAAAATTTATTTCAGTGTTAGATAGCCCATTTATCGAGGAAGGCTATAGGCTACTTTTTATCCCGGTACGGGAAGTAGTTCCCACGGGATGCGGGTGAAACCGCTGGCAGAAGCTAGTCTTAATATATGTTGATAAGTGTTTATTCAAAGCTAGGAGAAGTATAACATAAAATCATCCACTATCAAGCATTTTCAAAATATATCGGGGTCGCGGTTGCTTTCCAGTTTAACCAGATTCAGCTTAGTAGTGTTTTACAAAGAGAGATGTTCTATATGATGTTATCTAGACAGGTCGAATTCAACTGTGTTTGTTTGTCCATCCGTCAAAATAAATACATGTAGTGTAGAACCTGAGACAAGACATAAGCCAGACTTTTACACCCGACTTTACTAAGTATTTACTTATTTTATGAGAGGTAGCTTCACAGCTACAGTACATGACATGAAATCATCATACCAAAAATTATGCAAATTATGAAGTACTTACATATACACCGTGACTTTTTAGTCGTCTTACAAAGGTGGTCCACTCAATGTATCCGACCTAAAATACCACTAGGCATAATTATTAATTTTATAGCATTAATTAAGATTATAGGTGCAAAGAAAAATAAATAATACATTAGAAATAAGAAACATCCTGTTAATAATGTTTACGTATCAAACGGTAGAAAGTAGATACCTTCAAAGCGCTCGAGTCAAATGATCGTTCCATCTCCATTTTTTACGAGACAAAATTATCTACGTCATGCGTCATAATAATGAATTTATTTTTATTTTTTAATTATTCAAATCCCATAAATAACATTTTTTTTTCTATGAATGTTTAATAGTCATTGGATACATGAAGCTGGCTGCCGTTGTAAGACGACTAAAAAGTCACGGTGTATGTGTAGGTATATATTACATGGAGAAAACCACGTCGAACAACAAGCACCACATAAATATTCAACATAAAATTCACAAATAAATTCTCTCACTATAATTCAAATATCCATACTCGTTTATTCCAACATAATAATTCTAAGTTTCCGTTGGTTACGCGAATATTTTGTACATGTAAACGGCTCACCGCACTTTGTATTGCGGTAATCCCCGTGTGTGCGCTGTGACGCCACTTAGCGGTAGGCGGATCTCATGCTGCCATGCATGGCAATCATAAATTTTTAGGTACTGTGGAGGTTTTATCTCAATGAAACCTAATAATACAGTAGTATTACCGGCCAGTGATTTAAGTACCTAGTGAACTCTGAAAAGGGAGACTTTCATATCTTTTGTATTCTAATCGTAAAGCCATCAACCTGAAGGGGGGGTCATTTCTTTTTCCCAACTATGTCGGGGTCGGCTTCCAGTCTAACCGGATTCAGCTGAGTACCAGTGCTTTACAAGAAGCGACTGCCTATCTGACCTCCTCAACCCAGTTACCCGGGCAACCCGATACCCCTTGGTTAGACTGGTGTCAGACTTACTGGCTTCTGACTACCCGTAACGACTGCCAAGGATGTTCGATGACAGCCGGGACCTACAGTTTAACGTGCCATCCGAAACACAGTCATTGGTGTCTAAGATATACTTAGAAAGTACATACCAACTTAGAAAAGTTGCATTGGTACTTGCCTGACCTGATCGAACCCGCGCCCTCATACTCGAGAGGTCGGTTCTTTACCCACTCTAGGCCACCACGACTTTATTACCATTGCCTACATGGGTCATTTATTACCTACATAAAAAGTTAAGTTTGTCTTGGTTACGCGAATATTTTGTACGGCTCACCGCACTTTGTCCTCCATGAACTTTTTTTTAAGTTGATGATTTAAACCTAGCACTAATAAACTCAGTACTTTTTTTAAGACTAGACTTGGTAATAAAAATGTCACCTACCTGTACAAACATGGTAATGATTTGCTTGCTAATCTCAGAAATTATTGATCTGATTTGAAACATTACTGGTTTCAGTGTTAAATAGCTTTTTACATTTATTTTACCTCTAGTTATGTTATTTAAAAAACCGGCCAAGTGCGAGTCGGACTCGCGCACCATCCAAACTAATATCTAATATTCTATATATATATATATTTATGGATATCGAGCAAAACTGAGCAAAAAAATCACGTTAGTTGTATGGGAGCCCCCCGAAATATTTATTTTATTCTAGTTTTCAGTATTTGTTGTTCTAGCGGCAACAGAAATACGTCATCTGTGAAAATTTCAACTCTCTATCACGGTTCATGAGATACAGCCTGGTGACAGACGGACGGACGGACGGACGGACAGAGGAGCGAAAACAATAGGGTCCCGTTTTACCCTTTGGGTACGGAACCCTAAAAACCATTAGCCTCTGATGATCATTAGGCTTAAATATTACTTGATTTTGAATTTAATGTTAGCCGCTGGAAGTGTGTGAGACGCTTAATACTCGCACTGGGTGCATTGAAAGGGAGTATTGGTCAAAAGAGCCTTTTTGCTACTTTCGCGGTAGTTATGCATGGACTACATTTTGTTCACCGTCGATTTTAGAGAATTTTGTGTGTGCCATTTTACTGAAACGATAAAATCAAAATCAAAATCTTTTTATTTCACATAGGCCTTTGCAGGCACCTATGAAACGTCACATTAGTTGCACGGTTCCAAAAAGTTGGTCTCATGGATAAGAGCCGGCAAGAAACTCCATAGACACTCTATTTAAAAAGTAATACAGTCACAGTACAAATAGTCTATTACATAACAATAATAAGCTCACAAAATTATACAATGCAAGAAAGTTAACTGTAAATCTATACAATGCAAAGGGAGAAGAAAAAGTCGTTTAATTCCCAGGGAAGCCGCACATGGAGTGATGAGTTATCGCCATATTATATCTTTACGTCAACAAAGTCTTGAATTTTATAATAAGCTTTTTTAATTAGGACGGATTTTACAGTGTTCTTAAATTTTAACATATATAATAATATTTCACAGATAATATTTCACATCCCTCTGAAATTTTCAGTATAAATTCCAAGTCAAAGTTATTATTCCAAAACCTATGTGCGTTAAACAGTTAGACGGACGTTTGACAAAAGGAGTTTAAACAAAACTTTGAATACTTAATTTTCTTAAACACGTGTCTAGCGAATGTTTAACTTTTTTAACGACATTGGTTTTTTCTTTCTGTGTCAGTGACTTTTAACCAAAGTCATAGTCTATTTAATAGGCCATTTGGACCGTTTACCTGCCTCTGCTGCACAGAGTTATATATGTCAGCGCGGCCCAATATTGCTGGCTGGTTCCTTGTTTGTGGTCGTCATGGTGACGTGAGGTGCCAGTGTCAATTGAAACAATCTTAAAATCGAGTCTCGAAGAGAAACCGAGTTCAGGCTATGTGATCTTGGAAAACGTATCCGATTTATTGTAACCAATGTGATTATTGAAGTATTGAACGATAATAGACAATGTTAACGACTACTGTGGTATTATTTAATATCCTGACAAGATGCAAGTGTAACAAAAGATTCTAACCACTTCTGGTGCACCGTTATATATTTATCCTAACTAATATTATAAATGTGAAAGTAACTCTGTCTGTCTGTCTGTCTGTCTTTCTGTCTGTCTGTCTGTCTTTCTGTCTGTCTTTTCTTCACGCCTATACTACTGAACCGATTTGTGTGAAATTTGGTACAGACATAGTTTGGAACTTGAGAAAGGACATAGGATAGTTTTTATTACAAAAAAATATAAAAATAAAAATAAAATTTATTTCGGACATATAGCGCCATCTATTGGTCAAACCAAAAATCACTATTCCACGCGAACGAAGTCGCGGGCAAAATTCTGACATAAATGTTTAACAAAGATAACTTGTCATGTTGCATTTTTGATAAGTTAGAAAAATGTTTTGCCACAATCAGCTCTGAATAAACTATACCTTATTCCAGAGAGTCCTATTCTTCCTCAACAACACCACAAGAGCTAAGAATCATTGCAGGAACCCCATTCTGTGAGAGCTAAACAGATTTTCAGTTTGTTTGAAACAGACATCGATGCGTCTTGAAGTCGCGACGTGACTGGTGTGCCATCTTACATACCCTGCTCTGTGACAATTGAGATGTAAGGGAATCTCATACTATCATATGCTGTTACCTTTTAGAAAAAAAAAAACATGCAAACAACAATGTTTTTTAAAATCCTGTGGATTTCGTATTGAATTCCTGAGTTTGGTTCGAAATATATTCTTTTAAATAACTGTTAAAAAAAAATACAATGTAGCTTCAATTGGGGGCAGCACTCATGTTTGGTCAATTGTGTCAAACTGTCGTCATGAGATGAGAATGTATACAGGGGCTCTGTAGGTATAAAACCTTGTAAATTGCTTAATGAGAAGGTGTTATCCCTCCGATCGTTGACTTTAGGAAGTCATTGTATTGCAGTCAATCTTTAAAAGGAATAATGTTAAACGTTTTGTATGTGTAGGTGCGAGGTAGTGTGTGATCCGTCTTCGACTCCGTATTGTCTCTGTGGCAATTGAGACTTAGGTTTTAGAAAGGAAGAAAATTTGCTTTGTAAACAAAAACTTTACAGCAAACTTGACGTCAATGCAACTTACACTGAAGCTAAGGTAATGTTAATGACACTGAGTCGATCATACTTTTTTTCAGGTGGGATAGCATCACCATCATCCCCTCCCTCTTTGGGTGCAACGGCCAAGGAATGACCTACGTTGCCAAGTGCTTCTAAGAAATATATTGCTGTTACTTCTCCTACTAATATTATAAACGCGCAAGTTTGTATGTATGGATGTATGGATGTTTGTTACTCTTTCACGCAAAAACTACTGAATGGATTTTAATGAAACTTTACAATAATATAGCTTATACATCAGAATAACACATAGGCTACAATTTGTAAACATATTGTTCGAAATACTAAACCTGCGCAGACGAAGTCGCGGGCACCAGCTAGTTCTCTATAAAACCCAAATATTATGTCTCCACAAAATTCACTAAGAATATTAAATTTCACTGTACACTTCTTGCAAGTTCCCGTATACATGAGAATCAAAGCCTGATAATGCACGCAAGTGTTTTATGCCATCCTAGTAAGTCCTCATAAGTTATGAACTGTCTCTCTTACGGAACACCTGGGTAACCCTCCTATATGACATGTTGTATGTGATAATGAACTTTAAATCAAAGCTCATTAGGTTGGTTTTAGTTTGAAATGTGATTTCTGTTCATGTGAATTGGTTGTAGATTTTTATGGAAGTTTGAAAATACATAATGTACTACATAATAATAATCTGTAAATGATAGGCGTTGAATTATTTTAAAACTTGCAACCGAAACTAAACTATTTTTTAGCTTTAAAAATCACGTAAGTATTAATGATCACGAATCACAAACACGTTTCCAGTTATTACATTATATTGTATTTAATTATAACCTTTTATATTAAAAAATAATTTTATATATTTATTTTATTCGAAGTTATCGTAATATAAACAATAGCTAACCATTTTTTAATTTCTCTTACAAAGTTTTAAATATACATATTTTTTTTATATTCTTGGTTCTATTCACGTACTTTCTCAGGCTTTAGCTTTAACTTTGTATGACTATCTTAGATACTGTAAAAGACAGACAGAATTACCTTCAAATTTATAACAATAACAAGGATATCTCCTTTGACTAACTTCTAACAATCAACTTCCTAGAAAAATAAGATTTTGCGACCAAAAAGAAGCTTAAAATACTTATAAAATACAGTTTTCCAACTCCAGAGCAAACTTAGTCAGTCAAATATTAAGTAAATGTATGATTGCTACTACAAGTCAGAGGAACACTATCCAGTTCGAGATTAGTCTAGAATATTCTACGTTCGTCTAGAAACTTTTGTTCGGCTCCAGTTTGATTTAAAGACGAAATGTCAAGTTAGATGGGAGTCAGGAAGTTTTTATGCACTTTCAGTCTTGGCTTGTCTGTTGAAAATATAGTTATAGTTAGTTTAGTTTATTATGAACTAGCGGTCCTCCTATTGTATATAATAATTATACCTGAACATTACTCTTATTATTGCCATAATTCGTGTAGAAGTTTTTGAGTTTATTTCGAACGTATGAGAGATTTACAGCATAAAGTAGTCTTAAAGGTCTTCAGGGTGTACATAGCAGGGCCACGTATTTTTTTTTCAAAATCTCGAGAAGCCACGTAATATAAATATTATATGGAATAGAACATTATACATGGAAAATACAAAATTACAATAATGTAGGTGTCTTTGTATATTTTACTTTTTTACCTCGACCTTTACTTTCTAAGTAAATCTTAGACATCAATGACTGTGTTTCGGATGGCACGTTAAACTGTAGGTCCCGGCTGTCATTGAACATCCTTGGCAGTCGTTACGGGTAGTCAGAAGCCAGTAAGTCTGACACCAGTCTAACCAAGGGGTATCGGGTTGCCCGGGTAACTGGGTTGAGGAGGTCAGATAGGCAGTCGCTTCTTGTAAAGCACTGGTACTCAGCTGAATCCGGTTAGACTGGAAGCCGACCCCAACATAATTGGGAAAAGGCTCGGAGGATGACCTCGACCTTTACACACAAAAGATAACTAAAAAAGCATTTTTTACATTCCAACTTTATATACATTTTAAGTTACTCTAGGACCCTAGAAGTACTATCACAGTTTCCTATCTAGAACATTCGATCTGCTATTTATGTGACTGTCAGGTATCTCCCTAAGGATATAGACTGAAATATTGACGCTCTTTGTAGCTGAAACGCGTCCCTGAAGAAAAGGCCTACATTCTAAATGTAGTGTTTGTTGAAGGAATTTATGAATGGAAGATTTTTATGTTCAGTATTGATAGAAGTAACAGGTTATATTTTCATGCATTATAGTTTATATATAAATTTTCACACACTTACCAACTGATTTAGCTAAATATGCCTTTCTAGATATTAACGTGTAACAGAAGTCGCTGGTATAAAGATCATTCGATTTTTAAATTACTTTTTTGTTAGGCTGGATGTCTTCTCTATGTCATCATCATCATCATCATCATCAGCCTATCGCAGTCCACTGCTGGACATAGGCCTCTCCAAGTGCACGCCACTGAGATCGATGGCGTGCACGTGATCGTCCTTCTCTAGAGGTATGTATTTAGTTATAAAAGATTCATAATTTTAACAAGCAAATGCACACCGTAAGAACACGTTAAGCCAGTTTAAATAAGTTTTCTTCAAAACAGCTCATTGTATGATAATTCTAAATAAAGAACAAAACGCTAAGAGTTGCGTTAATTTCATTGCTATATAAGCGGAACGCATTAAACATATTACGAGTACTGAAGACAACGACTCTGGCACTAATTGACGGCAATCATCACGGGAACCTGAACTTTATTCTTACCTAAAATAAAGTTGGATATCGCGTATAAATTTTTGGTTTAAAGTAAATTTAGCCAAGTGTACAAAACAGATGGCATGCTCCTTATAAATCCCCGTTTCTGCATTGAAGTAAGATCTAGGATTAAATGTCTTTATACGCACAAAATAATGTATATTTACATGTTGTCTGTTGGCAAGGGATATGAAATTATGTCTTTTATTTGTTTTGTTATGGTACTTAACATGTTTTATGTGTGATATCTTGGAGAACTCACAGCCTCGTTGGTTTAAGTAGTAAAGTGTATTCAATCACAACAGTCGTGCTGTGCTCGGAGTCTCGGGTTCATTTCCTAGATCTGGCCGAAGCTAAATCTATAAGATAAACTAATCGAATAGAGTTTTAGTTTTTCCTTTTTTTCAATTTCGTAACCTTTTAAACATTACCTAACATGTTACAATACGAGTGTTCATAAGGTTTGCGTTTCAATTGTTAACTAAATGTTGCTTTGTTTTTCACTTATTTTAAAAAGAAGGAGCCTCTCAATTCGCTCACTTATATTTATATTTTTAAAATAAATCCTACTTTTCACTACAGTTTTCAATGAAATAAAGTTATTACCTGGTTTCTGCGTCCCCAGTGGGAAGCTTATTAAACTAGCGTGCACTTCATCATTCGATTATCCATCGGAAAGGGGATCGCGAGATTTCATCTTTTTTTTAAGCCACTTAAAAAAGAAAAAAATATCTATAGAGAGTTGAAAAAGTTAAACGTACATTTTGGTTTATTTTTAGCTATACTCCATTTAAAATAACATTAGAAATTTAAGTAAACCTTTTTTACTGTTTATTCAACCTAAACAGTTCTAGTACCTATATCTATCAAGTCTTTAATATAAAAGATGCATACGTACATGCGAGTAGAAACACTTTAATATTTTAACCGCATCTTGCCAACTAAAAACCTAAAAAGAAATCCTCTTTCTAATCACACCACTGAAGCTGACTGTACTTCTGGAGAATTTCCAAAAACGGTTCACGAACAGTTAATTCAGTAACCCGATTTATTATCGCGTGATAGTCTGACGTTTAATGGCTATAATAAAACAAAGTTAGTTTTAATAAACCCTATTATTTGCGTCGAAAGCAGTAAATACGGCTAATAAAATTATGTTAATTGATTGCCTTATATTCACAGAACGTTATTACGAATTTCTGGTTAAGGCGATGCTCAGTTTGGGTGGAAATTCTCTTGAAAATTATTGTGTAAAAGGAGAATAATATTAATTTTTTCCATGTCTAAATCCACCGAACATAGGTGTCTCTTGTGTGATTACAAACATGATCATCAATTCGTTATAAACTACTTAGGTTAGGATTACTTCTTAGGCTCAAGTTCACCGTCAACATAGGTAAACGTCATAAAAAAAGTGCTTACGATTCAATTTTCAACGTCTTGTTTGTTTTGTTATTTTCTATTCCCTTTTTTATTTTTATTCTTGATTGTACATAATAATTTAGTTTGTAAATATAGTATTAGAAGTAGAATAGTTAGTTTGTATATAAATGTATTATAATAACGATACAATAAATTTTTAAGAAATTCCTGAAAAAAAAATTTTCAACGTTGTTTTACGGAAATCTGACGCTCGTGTTGTTGTTTATAACGCGAATAAATTTTTGACTTAGAAGAGATTAGTCGCGTTCTTTTAAATATTCATACAGTATACAATTAGGTTTATAAAAATAAACCATAAAAAGGTATCTCATTAAAATAATATGCCCACTTATAGGCCCAATAATTACCTTCAAAGTACTGTAGGCATATAAAATTGAGCACAAAAATATAAATATGAATCGATCATATCTATTGAATTGATCGTTCTATAAATAAAAATTCAAATTTATTGAACGTTCAATATAATCAGTCGAATGTCTTTTGTCACAGATGTTGATCTGTTCAGTGAATTTCTGAGTGATTGAAATTGACTTCGATTTAAAAGTGCGATATTAAAACGATCAAAATGTCGTACGTGAGTGAAATACTGGTTACACACCAAAATCTTTATTTAAGTACTTGTACAAAGAATATTAAAAAGTTTACCAAGCTTTTTTGTGTGAATAATAATCTATTACCCTAATGGCGTCCACGGCCACGGCGGCTGTTCTCATTTAAGGAGATCAGCCAGCTGCGCAGGACATATTATAGTGCACAAGCATTTGCATAGACACAGGTGCATTCCCTATTCCTTCACTCTTATAGCCCAATGGGACGGCAATCCGACACTACCGGAAAGAGATCAGGCGAATCTATTACACTAATATTATACGTTTAAGTTTTTTACGCTTTAGAAAAAATACTATGGATTTTGGTGAAAATCGTGATATACCTTTTATATAAAAATGACATACAAGTAATGCCATACTTTATACGGGAAGTACATAGTTCCCTCGGAATGCACAGTCAAAATGTTCAAAATAGCTTCTTTTTAGTAATAAGTGCTAATAACCCTTAACCAGTAAAACCATTCGATCTTTTAATGAGCCGCCCAAAATAAACCGAAAGGTGACGAAACTTCAACTATAACAATTTGAAACCATAACTACTAAAAAATCACATCCTCCCAATTTTAAAAATCCGCCAAAATCCGTTAAACTCCGTCAGATTTCGTCAGAACTCTGACTTAAAAGTCATGATGTTCTATTTTAACTTATTACCGTGGGATCCGTGTCTGCGGAGCCTTCGCTAAAGTCTTAATTAATGAAGTTAGCTTCCAGTTATATGAGTTTGGCCCATATTGTGTTTTATTGTTTTTCTACAGACACCCCGGTTAAACTTTAGCCCGGACATTGGGCCTTTTTTTAACGTCATGCTTCCAAGTTTGCGGTCCGGATTTCAGTCTGAGTTATTAATTAGTTTTGCTGTCTTTTTCTAGGGTGTCCGTTTTTGCGTTCGGAATTTGAAACGTTTTTTATTAGCCGTTTTGGGCTGAGGGAAATATTTTTGTGGACTATTTTCATCTTTGTAATAGATTATCGCAAGCATTCGTTTTTAGCAATAAATTTGGGAAGCTTATGTTTATAGGACATGGATGGAGGCTATAGCGAAGATGATGATAATGAAGTGTTATTCGTGACTCCATAAAGTTATCTGTAACGCTTAATCTTCTCTGGGTGAAAAGAGGCCTGTATCCAGAAGTGGTACGATAAAAAGCTGATGATTATATCTATAAGACTTGTGTGACACTCAATTAAAAAGATAACTTATAATTCACAGTTCAAAACACGGTTTTTAACCTCTCTAATATCATAGAAAAAAATACAGCAAAGACGACCGAGAAGGCACATTTTTTCACCTCACAAAACACTCTATCGTCTATCATTCACAAAGTTCTTCACAACAAGAAGCCCTAAATATTTCATCCTGACAGCTGTTCTTAATCAATATGATTGATGATGTAGCTCAGTCGACTAATATCTACGCCGTGTTTGATAACCGATTGACATCCAAAAGGCATCTTTATGTGAAGATATAAAAATATCTATATACTAATATGATAAAGAAGAAACATTAATTAGTTTGTTTGTATCCTAAAAGCTACGAAAATACTGTAACGATTTGAAAAATTCTCACCGTTAGAAAGCTACACTATTCCCGAGCAACATACTGTATTTTACATAATTATGTGAAGCTTGTTACTGTACTCGATGTAAAAAAGTGTATCTGTATTTATAAAAAGAAAAAAAGTTTTTTTTTTTATTTGTAAAAAATATGAAGCCGCAGTTCAGGATATCCACAGCTTTGAAGCTTTGATAAAAATGTATAAACGGAATAAATTCATGAATAATATTTTTCAGACTGTTTGTAGGTATGTGATGTATTTAGGGTAAGAATGATAATATGTTTTAGATTTTAGATGGTTTGGTAGATATAGAGGGAAATCAAAGTACGGCATTAGATGACGGCTAATTAAATATCTAGTAGAGGTTATTCTTGAATGTACTGAGTTGATTTTGAAAATTCTGTTTCTCTGTGTTTGTGATTATCATAGGTTTTTATTTACAGACAAAACCAGCTAGTAAACAATAATTTACCAAATAAATAATAAACCATTACAATTTACTAAGCTTGTTTATTCCACAAACAATATTAATTGGTTTACAACACAAAATTCATTCAATTAGTATGAAAACCACAATTTAATTGGTGTCTTGTTAATTAAAGTAAACACAGCATAGTTGACAATAACTTAGATTGATCGAAGTGTTAAATCAAATGGAATTATTACACCTTATGTATTGGTAACAATGTGCTACAAATTGGAGGTAGATGTTCGACAATGTTATGTTAATATAATATTACAGCTCACAGATATATTGATGCATGTAAAATTTTGTTTATCTATACTAATATTATAAAGCTGAAGAGTTTGTTTGTTTGTTTGAACGCGCTAATCTCAGGAACTACTGGTCCGATTTGAAAATTTCTTTCAGTGTTAGATAGCCCATTTATCGAGGAAGGCTATAGGCTACTTTTTATCCCGGTACGGGAAGTAGTTCCCACGGGATGCGGGTGAAACCGCTGGCAGAAGCTAGTACTTTATAATGGTGTAGCTGAGTATCAGTGTTTTACATGGAGTGACTCCTTGTCTGATCTCCTCAACCCAGACCCAATACCCCTAGTTAAGACTGGTTGTCAGACTTACTGACTTCTGACTACTAGTAACGACTGCCAAAGATGTTCAAATGACTGCCGGGACTTACAGTTTATCATACGCTCCGAAACACCAAGGTATACTAAGAAAGTAGGTACATAGAAACCTATGGAATCGAACCCAGACTCATGAGAGGAGACTCACACTTAGGAGGTTGGTTTTTCCCCACAAGGCTACCACGACCTATACTTGCTCATACTTGGCAAAATTTTATTTGAAGCTTCGTCACCACAATTTATTATAAGCGATATAGAGTAAAGCAGATTACATAGCAATAATATCCACTGGTCCAAATAAAGTAGCAGAACAAACTTTAATACATTTCTTTTACACAAATAGGAATAGTTCACCCATAAAATGCCAAAAGAAAAATAAACGTCATCCTCATAAGAACACAGTAACTTTTCACTTCACATTTTGTCGATATAAATCAAGATAGCCCTCTAGTGATTGCGTTAAACCGTGGAAATTTTGCAAAAACCTAAACTTTGTGAAGTGTGTACGTGACGCGAAAATCGAATGGGCGAAGGGTTAACGACTATTGTTTTTTACGAATGCCCACTGTATATCACTGACCAGCACTATTTGGTTTGTGGCGGTTTTTACCCCCGTGCGCAGTTTTGGGTTCAAAGGTTTGTAAGTGAGATTTTGTTTTTGGCTAAATTGTAACATTATTATGAATTGAAGGGCTGATTCAGTGCTCTAAGTCAAAGTCAAAGTCAAATCATTTATTTCATTTAGGCCTTTACGAGCATTTATGAACGTCAAAATTATTACTAAGTTTGATTTATTTGCCCATTTCAAAAGTAGCTTCCTATGGAGAAGAAAGGTCAAGACCCTCCATGGTTACTCTTTTTAAAAATAGTATGGTAATACGGTTTGTATGTATTGATACACACAATAACAGCATATCTATATTTTGAATTGCAACGTAGTTCTCCTTTCGTGATCAAAATTAGTTCTATCATAATTCGAAATTGGGTCTTGAAATCCATTGCTACCAACATTTAGAAAAAAAAAACAACCAATCACATTTACCCATCGCCTATTTGTTAGAAAACGTCGCAGCAATTCAATTAACTTTTAATAAAAGCGCAATCTTGGACCTCATAGTGTAAACTGTGGTACCTTTTGCTGCCACTGAGGAACTTCTAGTTAATTAACTTGGCCTGTCTTTCCGATTCGAAGCCGGTAGTAAGTTACGTGAAGTTCTTTAGAGTTCGATACAAAAGGGGATAACTTTACTAGGTGTTTGCTTTGAGCTTGTTTTTTGTTGTTTAGTGTAGGTTAGGAAAAAATTGTGTGTGTGTGAAGGAATTTTATTTGATTAACGGCCAGTTTCTTCATCAAAAGTTAAAGTTAAAGTTATGGCTAAAGTAATGTCTAAAGTAAAAGTAACGGTTAAATTAAATTTTTCTATGAATTTTGCTGTCAGTTTAGCCTTGAAAAAATGAATTTGACCGTTACTTTTACTTTAGACATTACTTTAACTTTAACTTTTGATGAAGAAACTGGCCGTAAGTGTAAAGTTAAGAGATTATTCTTGAATAATTAAAAGTTATCTTGAGCTAAAGTAAAAATGGGCTTGATAGCACAATACTGGCTTTACTGAAATTTGGTTAATAGCATTTTCACAACAGCGGATTATATTATATGCGTATAGGAGTGACAGCGCTCGTAATATAAGACTCACTAATTTACAAGCATTGTAAGATTTTATTTTTCTAAAATATGGAAACCATTCTTTCTTTTATTTTCCTTACAGCATATAACAAATCAACAAACACAAGATATTATTTTTTTTAATATTATTTTGGAGCCACCGTTCAAACCTATCAATTAACTCCTTATTCCTCTAGGCAAAGGCAAAAAAGTACAATGTCTCATTTTCCTTGCCTTATTATGACGTCACAATAAATCCTTTTACTACAACGCAGAAACTAACCACAAAAATACTCAAGCAAAGTACATACATCACTACCATTATTAATTGATTCACCGCGGACAATACACAGATTGAGTTAGCAAAACATATTGATTTCCCTGCCAAAGGAATAACCACCTTGTATTGAAACATTAAGGTTGATTTTGCAATGCCGATTAGTTTAATCAAAGTAATAAGGGCGACTAAAGTGACGCCCGGTTGCTGACAAACAGTTGTAAAGGTTCCGACAATAATGGAGACGAGACATCTATCCGACTAACGTGCCGTAAAGGGCGATCGTTGACGGCATACGAACCGGATTCCGGTGGAGTTCTCGTGTTTAGGTTCAGTTGCAATTTGTGCGAAATGGCTTGAGAACTGTTAGTGTTTTGAGATCAAAATCTGATTGTGAGGATGAGTTGAATATTATTTCTGAGAGCTTTAGGCAAATTACTGCTATGAAGGTCTAGTGAAGAAACTTGGGGATATTTCATACATTTAATTTATATTATGATGGTAATTTTCAATAAATTGCTTGGCATTCTATCCCCCTATTATCACTAAAAGACCGATAGGACATTATATAGAAATAACACTAACTTGAAAACGACTAAGCTGCTTTACATAAAATATGTATAAAATCCGCATCCGAGTCGGTTTATTCGTATTTATAACAATCAAATATCAAATAACAAGAACAATTTTTTCCATTTTTCAATCATACATTAAGACATAGACTCGTCAATGTAACGGGCAACTTCGTAACAACAATAGGCGTTTAACTGGTCAACTGGTTTAACAGTCGCCTAAGTCATTTAGTACATTTAGTCCCAAATGTCGGACACGAGACATCTGCCAGAGTAATGTGACGTTAAAAACGATTGCCTGCACTCGATCTGTGGCCTGGACTCTGTGGTTAAAGGATTCTTTGGCGTTCTATGTCGATGGCAGTTTTACGGTCAATGGAATGTTTGTCTGTGTTTTTGTAGTTTATAGTGGTAGAACTTGTATTGAAGAATGTTTTGTTAAACCTAGACTTGTGTTCTATAATATTTCTCCCCTGCTATCCAACTACATATTTTTTAAATGCAAATACCTAAGTACATACCTTTATATCTATACACTAGCTTCTGCCAGCGGTTTCACCCGCATCCCGTGGGAACTACTTCCTGTACCGGGATAAAAAGTAACCTAAAGCCTTCCTCGATAAATGGGCTATCTAACACTGAAAGAAATTTTCAAATCGGACCAGTAGTTCCTGAGATTAGCGCGTTCAAACAAACAAACAAACAAACAAACGAACAAACTCTTCAGCTTTATAATATTAGTATAGATATATCTGCCCCGTTGGTCCCAATGGTCGCACATGGCCCTGGTTTGATACTGGGTCGGCCCGAAATCACTTCATGGGGTTTAAATACTTTCAGAAAGCAGTCCTTAGTCCGGCAGTTCACGGTGTAACATTAAATTAATGCATACAGCTTTAGCTGGCGTCAAAGAATGCTGCTCAGTAGCAGTCGTTGTTGCGATTCCACGTCAGAGTCCGTCAGGCGGATTGGAGAAAACTCAGACACTAGGGTTTGTTAGGTTAAACCTACAGCTGACACTATACGAAGAAGAAGAGAGAGTGATAATGAGAGAGTGCAAATTTCATTTACCTTATTCCCATTACAAAGCAGATTATCTCAGACATATTCCCATTGTCGTTTAACTAATTAATTACAGAATTAACTATGCAAAGTGCATAATCCACGTATCAGCCGTGTGTTTATTTGTTAAATACTACTGTTATATGGTACATACCCGATTTAGTTGTGGTTTACAATTATAACAAAACAATTCATTATTTATTCAATTACATTTTACTATAGCTCACTAATGATGTTAATTATTATAATTATCAAAATGATTATTTAAACAATTCGTGAAATAAAATTAACGAGTCAGTATCAATGTACATTATTATTTATGTGATATAGCAAACCTAATTAGTTGTATGTTTTTATGGAAAACCTATTAATTTAGATTAAATTATTTGATCATAAAATTAATAAATGTACATGAATGTTCTGAAAACACTTCGAAAATATACACTCCAATTTTATTTGGTTTGTATATGTCACCGTAAGATTACAAACATCGTTAGATTACAATCTATCTCGAGAGATTGTAAACTGTCGAATTATTGTGAACCGTAACATCTGATTGCAATTTAACGTATTATTTTTCGCTATATTATAATCTATCAATGTAAAGCGGTCAAATTGTCAACTGGCGTAGAACGATATGCATCTTGCGCGCTGATTGGTAGAACGTAATGTGCCCCCGCCGCTCCGGCATTCGCCATTTTGTTTGTTTATTTCGTTTGTTGTCGATTGTGTAAACAACTGTGTTTTCGTGATTATAAATTGATTTCCTGTTGAAAATAACTTATATCTTTAGAATTAGTTATATAAAAGTGTTGAGGATGTAAAATTTATCTGTGATTAACCAAAGAAAAGCAGTTTGAACGATAAACCAACAAATTAGTGTTAGTTTCCGAACATAACCTAAATTACATTAATTTCTCGTGTTTTAATATTTGTATATGCGTGGAAACTTACGTGTTCTCATTAAATAATATTAGCCATGTCGGTTATTGAGCCTGGTCAACAAAATAACTCAGGAAAAAAATATATTGTTAATCCGAACGAATTTACCATAGAGCTACAAAAATATTACAGTGGGCTTTATAAGAGTGATTTTTATATAAATTTATGTCAAATGTTTTTTCTAAGACTGAAATTTGTAACGTTATTTTAATTTGTATTAGAGGACAAAGTAACCGTTTTTATATTTTTCATTTTCATTTGAATTGCAGGATAAAATGATTGTTTATTATTTTAAAGTTTTTTTTATAATTGTCTAATTTAAATTGTTTGAGGACAAAATTAAGTAATATGAGGCTTTTATTTTTTTTTAATATTTGTTTGTGTTTGAAGACAAACTACCTAATTGTTTTGTTTTTTTTTTTTATAAAAGTTTCTTATAATTTTCCAATTTCAATTTGTGTTTGAAGAATAAATATTTCGTTACAATTTGTTCCCTCCATATGTCAGGAATATTAATTACAGCTGAGTGGTTACTCGTACTAAATAATAAATACTTGAAGAATTTTTGAAGAGCATTTATTTTATTTAACTGACACCTCTATTTCATTCCTAACTCTACGGGAACTCCATGGGAACAGAACGGCTGGTCGTGATTGGTCGATCTTACAAAAAGACTGACCAATCAGGGAGAGCTTCCGGACAGTTGACAATTTGACAATTTCTCATCGATAGATTATAATATAGCGAAAAATAATGCGTTAAATTGCAATCAGATGTTACGGTTCACAATAATTCGACAGTTTACAATCTCTCGAGATAGATTGTAATCTAACGATGTTTGTAATCTTACGGTGACATATACATGTTTTTTAAACATGCACATTACCTTTGTATGACTCGTCACTCGGCCATTACTGGGCGCTTCAGAACTTACGCATACAGAGACAATGTGCATGAACATTTACACACACAAGTACCTATGACTCAACCGCTTTCATCAGATTGAAACAATTACAAAATAGTGATTTATATCTAATTCTGCATAGTACTACAGCTGATGCGACAATACTAAACGTATGCATCTACCCACACATGCGTAGCACGTAATGTATGGTACCATGCTCCATATGTCTCGTGCTGACTAACGTCTGGACATTATGTATGTATGGACGATTTGCTATTACATAATATACATATAATACTGTGTCTTGGCAGTGGTGGTAAATTCAAATAGGCGTATCTTTCTATGGACAATCATCACAGCCTAAAATGATTTAAAATGACAGATGAAACCGCGTGATAGGTTTTATATCGCAAAAAAAATACGCTAGCGTGAAAACGCTGTTCTTCTTCTTCTTCCGTGTTGCGATGACATGTCTTATAGTGAAACCACACTTTGTCAGCCCAATATGCCGCCACAGCGAGAGCACGGCCGGAAAACGCTGTTAAGATTCTAGAAGAAGCCTAACTTGGTATTTTATTTAAGTATGCAATTAATTCGAATATTTCCTATGTATATTATTTGACTGCCTCGTTGGTCTAGTGGTCGCAAGCGCGGCTGCTGTGCTCGAGGTCTCGGGTTCGATTCCCGGGTCGGGCCGAAATCGCTTTGTGGGTTTTCTTAAGCTTTCACAAAGCAGCCCGTAGTCTGGAAGTTGGTGATTGATTCACCCGTGCATCGGAGAGCACGTAAATGTCGGTCCTGAGCCTGATCTCTTTCCGGTCGTGTCGGATTGCCGTCCCATCGGGTTATGAGAGTGAAGGAATAGTGAATGCACCTGTGTCTGCGCAAATGCTTGTGCACTATAATATGTCCTGCGCAGCTGGCTGATCTCCTTAAATGAGAACAGCCGCCGTGGCCGAAATCGGCCGTGGACGCCATTATGTATATTATTTATTCAAAGCTGAGAATTTGTTTATTATTTGTTTGGAGGAGTTACTGGTCCGATTTTAAACGTTCTTTCATTGTTACATAGCCCATTTATCGAAGAAGTCTAGTAGTTCCTATGGCACGAGCGCAAAACCAGTAGCAGACGCTAGTCTACATAACAAAAACTCTGAATAAAACCGACTTCCAAAAACACTAAAAAGCAAAAAAAAAAACTAATTTCAGGTGCATCGGCCTAGAAGTCGGTGGCAAAATTAACTTAGTAACATCCATTAGACACCGACTTGTAGGCCGATGCACCTAAAATTAGTTTTTTTTTTGCTTTTTAGTGTTTTGGGAAGTCGGTTATGTTTTTTTGTAAAAAAGTTTTTTATTTTCAGCTTTTCAGTGAAACGAATAAGGTCACTATCCACATAACTGGAAAGTTCTCATTGATACGAAGAATATAAGCCCAAACTAGAGGTAGTTTTCATTTTCAGTTGTCGAGCTCCCTCGACCTTCTCTGGTCTCCATCATCAGGTCAGCTTCAAACCTTCACTGTTGCAAAGGTCTCGTCAATACGAATAATATAAGCCCAAACACGAGGTAGTTTACAGACTCAGTTGTCAAGTTCCCTCGACCTTCTTTGGTCTCCATCATCAGATCAGCTCCAAACCGTCACTGTTGAATAGTGCTTTCAGACATACATATGAGTGTCAAGGTTAAACCCTATGTATGCTTACAACTTTCGAAAGTTGCCCTCGATTTCTCAGGGTTTCCATCATCAGATCCCTGACCTGATGACTATGGGACCAACTGGCAGCTATTCCGCGTCGAACAAAAAAAGAATCACGTAAATCGGTCTATAAACCTCGGCGTAATCGATGTACATACATAGAAAAAAAAAAAAAAAAAAAAAAAACATACCGGCCGAATTGAGAACCTCCTCCTTTTTGGGAAGTCGGTTAAAAACTCCCTTCTATCCATATTTTTTTATTACAAAATTACTAAAGGTGAGCTCATCAGTATCAGTCACTACGTCGCTACTCGTAATTCGTGTAAGCATTGCATTAATTTGGCTTAGCCATGCTTATCTCACCGCTTTGAGATGCGTCCCATTTACCCAGTGCACGCTCCCCGTATTAGCAAATAATACGTTTAAGATTGTATAGCAAATACTGTAAAGATTACGTCGTGGGAAGTTAGAGAGCAATGTTTTATTTATTATAGGGTATCAACAATGATCTGCTATATACTTACCTACCGTTTTATATGTAGGCGAGAAATCATCAAATGAAACCTCCGGCTGTGGGTCCAGGATTGTCAGACTTTTCCTGTCTGTGTTCCAACTGAAGCTCTTTGCGTTCCAGAGGCATGGCACCTCTTTTGGACAATTCTGTAGTATGCTGAACGAAACAAAGAAAGGAAAAACAATAAGTGTTCGTAGCCGGCTACCAAAAAGGCTTTATCTGCGTAGACGAAAACCTTTTTTTAAATTCACTTACAAAGTAAAACTTAACTATCTTACACACACAAAGAAAAGCTCAACAAAAAACACACACATACACACTGTAAGTTCTACACTAGATAAAGACATTTGTATTATAAAGACCTCTCAACAAAGTAAATAACAGTCCCTTATCTCAAACTCATTGTCACAGTATTAAAGACTATTGATCAACGCACAAATAACCCTCTCCTGCTTACATAATCCCGAGTTAACCCTACAAACTGTTGGTACATCAGATCTCGAAACGTACTGTGTTAACAAGCTCGATAATTTCACGAAAGTGTTAATATTAACGTTCGTAATTATAATTTAAATGTATGACGGTGTAATAGAAATTAATTTTGTATGATAGAATTAGCGTGTTCGCGGTATTTTGTGATAGTGGAGGGTGTTCGTAGTTTCGCCCTCAAATGTGTTTGAGCTATTTACGTTAGGCGTACATTGTAATTAAATTCATTATGACACACCTCTATTCATTATAATACTAGTTTATTCTGAGGAAATTGCTTCGCGTACCGTATAAAATACAGCCTTTGACACTTACGAATAATGTTTATTTGTAAAAGAGGTCTTAAAATAGGTTAACTTAATCTAGAGATAAACCCAGGGGCCCGATTCGAAGTTGATAATGTCAAAATTGAATAGAAATCAAGTAAAATTAGCAGAATCGAGCCCCTGATTTCCTCAAGAGTTTCCTTCACATGTTATCTGTCATGTTCTGCAGCAAAAATAATCTATACTAATATTATAAAGCTAAAGAGTTTGTTTGTTTGTTTGTTTGTTTGAACGCGCTAATCTCAGGAACTACTGGTCCGATTTGAAAAATTCTTTCAGTGTTAGATAGCCCATTTATCGAGGAAGGCTATAGGCTACTTTTTATCCGGGTCCGTGCCGAGGTTCCCACGGGATGCGGGTGAAACCGCTGGCAGGAGCTAATCAAACATAAAAGCGTTGTCTCTTTAAAATTAAAGTAGTATAGAAAGTATAGAATGAGGATTCTCACGAGTTTTTAAGTGCGTTTATAAAATGAATCACAGAATATAATATTATCATCGTAATAAATTACCTTTCAAGCCGACTTGATTTAGTCACGAACTGTCTGAATAAGTCAGCTTTTTGTCACACATTACTTTCCAAACGTAAGTGACAAAAGATTCCATTATTAATAGCGTACATTCGTCACCAAATAATACGATCCCTTTTATTTGTACCAGCCTAGCCTAATAGACGGAGACATTACTCATACGTCTTTATACTCTAAAAGAATCCATCTAAAAATACATAATTCCAAAAACCTCAAAGAGACAGCCAACAAGAATCTGAGCCACGGATAATGTATATCTAGGCTATTCTGAGCCCAAACTAAGTGTGCCATTTGCAATATTAGTGAGAAAGGCCAGAAAAACATGGGTACAAATTGCGCTAACTTTTTCCCCTTGAAGGACGTAATCCGCTATACAATATTCAGGGTGGTTCTCGAACCTTCGGTCAACATTAAGTGCTGTGTATTCAGATTACATTGCCATCTTTGTCGCCACGTAACGCTTTGGAAGCCGTTTTCGTTTCTAATTTGGTCATTGGCTCATTGGATTTGTATTTGGAATCGCTGTTGTGTGTTCATTTGTTTTTATTTTTGATTCAAGGTTGAGGGTTTTTACGTTGATGACATTGTTTGTGGTAGGTACACCTACAAAAGTAGATGGTATTGAACATTGGCATCCTTTTCCATTATTCAAACATTGCCTCTTTTGAGGTCGTCACAAAAGCAGTTATAACACTTAAAAATATGAAAAACAATACCTAACATTTTTGACCACCTATCTTTTCAACGTTAACTTTTATCACTTCAAAAATAAATCCTACCCGTACAATTGTTAGAGAATCAAAACAAAATCTGATCCTAAGTTGAGAAGACGGGCTAGACAGTCTGTGAACACATCTGCCACTCACGTCCGGCACACGTGGCAACACCCGGATCTTACACGGAATTCTAAACGAGAAAACATATTTTACGGATCTGTAAAACTCGGGGATTGAGGCATTATAGTAAAGTGTTGGGTGATTGTAATTTTTAACGCCACAGAGTAAGGAAAGATGAGCGGAGATGCCATAATGCAGGTAGGTCAGGCACTTACTTCTAGGTCAAATACGTACGGTGGTTCTTGACCAAAATGATCAGATACGAGTGAGTTACGAGGTGGTCGGGTTCTTTGAGACATCTCTCAATGATTTTTGGTATCACAAAAAATTGTCGGGTCCAAATAAGGCGTAAAAGAGCGAAGATAGTAACGTTCTTCGTCCCTCGCACACTAGCTTTTTGGCGCGGTACTTTCTTAGGCGATTCTCCGTTATGGCATCTCCGCTATTAATTTTATTCTCCATGGCTGATACGAATCTTTGAGAAGGAGGTTATAACACGGGAAATCAGAGCTAAAGTAAAGTGGATCAATTGTTGCAACTTATTGCAACTTTGCAACTTGGAAATGTTGCATAAGATGTAGATTTGAATGTGGACGATTATTTTATATAGGAATTGAGCGAATTTATTATGAGTGCTGGTGCAAGAGGATTAGCTAGTTCGGGAGTTCAAAGATTACTGCTTGGGATCGCTATGCGCTATATTTACTATTTTATTTTTCAATATTAATTTTTAATGTAAATATACAAATGAATTTAGATGTACGTATCTTCTTTATTAAAATGCTGTTGAAAAAATAGATGGTCACCTATCAATTTATATCTTTATCCATTTCGACGGGTAAAAGGCAAAAGGGGTCAAGCACCACAGATCAAATTGTTCAGGAGAGTAAAAAGAAAGTTTAAAAAAATAATATCTCTTTATTGCTTTATTGAATCACATCACAATCTTCAGAAAAGTTTACTTAAATACAATGTTCTTTAATATTTTTACTTCAAAATAAGCCTGAGATCAATAGTTTCAAAGATAGATGTCGCTTGACCCCAGGTTTTTACCAGGTTTATCGCATTTGCGAGGGGGTCAAGCACCAATATTGAATGTTGGAATATTTAGATTTTGGCCTAAGCTCCATGTATATAAAGTAGTAAAGTATTTTATTTTATTTGGCACAACAGATCATAGAACTAAGTCAGATTTTGGCTTAAGTTAAAATATCTTAATTAACAGTATTATTTTATATTTGGCACAGCAGGTAGGTAATAGAACTATGGATTATGTATTAAACTAAAACAATACAAGGAACAAAACTGAGATCCAAAAAACAGCAGTTACCTAACTGATAGTACATACAACAGCATGTTATCACATTATTTGAGTAAATAAACCACAATAACTTGGTAAAAATTATGATTGTTTACATTTTTAATGATTTCCTAAACGCGTGAACCAATTTACATGATTCAAAAACGGATAAAATGGTTTTATATAAAAATTAATAATACCAATAATTACACCAATATCGTTAAGATATCTCAATAAAAACATTTTCAAGTTGCTCTCGTAATAAAATTATCCAGCATGTACCTATGAAACGCGTACCTATTACCTATTACCAGTTCTTAAAAAACTAACGTTTTTTGTATGGGAGCCCCCCAAAATATTTATTTGATTCTAGTTTTCAGTATTTGTTGTTATAGCGGCAACAGAAATACATCATCTGTGAAAATTTCAACTCTCTAACTATCACGGCTCATGAGATACAGCCTGGTGACAGACGGACGGACGGACGGACAGAGGAGCAAAAACATTAGGGTCCCGTTTTACCCTTTGGATACGGAACCCTAAAAACTATCCTAAGAAACGTTTATTTTTATAAAATAAATAAAATGAGGTTGAATTTACCGATGATAGTAGGGGAATCACGGCATCTTAAATTTCTTCGACCCCTCTATTGCTATCATTATAATCAAATACCTAACCTTCTTGGTACTAGCAAGTCTTTTTCGGCCTAAAACACTTCGCAATTTCACGTTTTCGGGAGTTGCAGACATGTTTTATATAAAATTTTAATCTGTGTTAACAACTGCGATCGCGTTTCAAACACGCGTGAACTTGCTTTCACGTACCTACACGAGACATACACCCATTTGCAAGGGCGCTGTCGCGCGTGCGGAGTGGATCAAATGCAACGTAATGAAAATAAAATTATTTAAGAAAGGGGCCAAGCGCCAATTTATGTTTAGTTGACAATTTTTACTATTGGTGTAAGCGACGTTATAGTTATTAAACAAATAAAAGAAAAATGGATACAAACGACATATTTACTTCTAATATTGTTTTTAAAATTATGCCAAATGACAAGGCGATACAAAAACGTAAAGTTGGTGTCGCTTGAGCACTTTTGGTAAGTATCGATTTGGCACTTCAGTACAAATAATTCTTTGGTGCAAGCGACTTTTTTTTATGCTAGGAAAACGATACTACGACCATTCGAAAGAGAAAAAATAGTGGAGTTGGGGTCAATAAAAAAGTTAAAATCGCAAAATGTGGCGCTTGACCCCTTTTGCCTTTTTACCGTCGATTTGTTCGTCACACTTTGTCCTCCAACTTCCTTACTTCCCTATTCTATACAGAAAACCGAATTCCAATTCCAACAATGTAAAAAGCCCACAAACCAGCAAATAAATTTAAAATTCAATTTAGATTCAGAGTCCATCAAGAAATCACTTGCAGGGTTCGTTCCGAAGTCTGACACACAAAATGTTACAATGTAGTCTCTAGCTACCCTTACTTGTTAATGACGAATTTGGTTGCAGAAACTAGGATGCCTAGATGACCAAAATACGACCAATCTTTTAGCGCTTCCACACACCGCGGTCTATACAGTCGGCCGAGTTGTTTAATTTATTATTATTTAAAAAAACTGCAAATGCAATCAAAGTTTCTAGTCCGTCTTTTACTTACTAAATACCTGATTGTTGCTCATTCCATCTTGATACTGATTTATGAGCCCACACAAACTATCAGCCGACAAAAAGTTTCTAGTGTAGGTACTCTTAAACGACATTGTAGGTACTAGGTGGCAAGTTTGTGGATCAATTTTATTACTTTTAGTGCTAACCACAACCATTTCACCGTTACTCGAAGTATCACTTAAATTGAGAAGGACTGGCTATTGTTTTTTACGTCCTTTTTCGTTTAAGTCGTGTAGAGTTTTAAATTGGTGACAAATTGATCGCTTTTTGTTTTTAAATTTATTTTACGCTGTCACTTGTTTTATGAAACAAAATCTCTATGCCGTTGGTTGTTGCTAAGATCTGTCTTTTAATATGTGTGTGTAAATTAATACAGTCGCTTATACAGTTGGTCGCTTCTAACAGGTATCTGTGGAGATCAAAGGGGGAGGCCTATGTTCAGCAGTGGACGTCCTATGGCTGAGATGATGATGATGATGATGAAATTAATACATACCTTAAGTATATAAAACTTATATAACTTGGTCGTTTTATATAACATCAAGGATTAAGCTATTTTAATACATGAAACAGTTTACCTAATATCGGACTAAGGAAAATAGCTAAACAAATACCCGGAGGTACATGGGAACTAGTCAACTCATCCCACTGACTTACAGTTTAAGGCTAAAGTATGTTTTAACAGTAAGGCGTATCACACAGTACCATGCTGGTAATATGTACGCAATTTTTATCTAATGTACTGTAAATTCATCGATTTTACCAAACCAATCAGAAAATTAGCTCCGTCAGAAATTTCTAAAATAAAATTAAAAATAAAAATGCTATGGCGAGTTTAATACCTGGAAACGGCAATTAGATCTACTCCGCTATTTGCATCAAACTTAGGGTTTTTGCGTCTTTTTTATACTCTCTTAAATAAGCTGGATAGGACTAGAAATTGAAGAGGTTCACATAAGCTACTAAAGTGCTTAAATTAATAAATATACAAATTATACTAGTATGTACAAACCGATGCGCATGATATACAGACGTTCATTGACTTTATGTTTTTATCGATATGGTAGCGTGTTACTGTTACGACCTTTTTATCGTCCCACTGCTGGGCTCAGGCTTCCTCTTACACGAGAAGGATTGAGCATTAATCACCACGCTTGCTCAATGCGGATGAAATGAAATGAAATGAAATGAAATGAAATGAAATCGTTTATTTTGCAAGTTGGACATTAAATCACTTTTACACGTCATTTTTAAGAACGCTGAGGTCGGCATTTCCTAATGACTGATCCCTGAGAAGAAATGCCGAAACAAACTCAAGGGTCATAGTCTCTTTTAAAGTCCAAACATGTTATAAATAAATCAAATAATATTATGTGCGAGTGTCACCATGTACGCGGTCTGGAATGGCCTTTTGAGGAAAGAGCCACATCAGGCTGGAGCTGACCAGTCCCAACAGACGGCACGCATGCATCAGTCGTCGTGTAGCTCAACCATATCTTAGGGGGTTGGTGATTTCAGATTATATAGTCCAGGTTTCCTCAAGATGTTTTCCTTCACCTTTTTATCAGCCATTGGTGTCTAACATATACTTAGAAAGTACATACAAACTTAGAAAAGTTGCATTGGTACTTGCCTGAACTGGAATCGAACCCACACCATCATACTCGAGAGGTTGGTTCTTTACCCACTAGGCCACCACGACTTAGTGCGTGTGATCCTCCCAAACTTTACTTATCGACGCGGATTTATCAAGTTCTAAAAGTAAAACAAACTTCAATGAGCGTTTGTTCGGCGTTAGGCTTATTGAAAACAATGACGTCATAGATTTATGGGGCGAAATAATATTTTACGCAAATACGTATTGAGAACAGGAAAAGTGTGCAAAAACTAAGTTTTGGAACATTGTTTCGTAAGCCTAAAAGGTTCTGTGAATATTAATGTTGTAAGATTTCTGCGTAGGTGTTTATTTCCGATTTCCTGATTTGCTTTCAGTTTCATTTGGATACTAATGGATGTTATGTAAATTATGGCACAATAGCTATGTATTTTCAGGATAGGCGAAAAGTTTAAAAATAGTTTTTTTTTAGTTTAAGATACTATCAAACTACTCCTTTCGTTTTAAACGGCGTACAATTTTTTTATTTTTGAAACCCAAACCACACAATGTTCCAAGAATTGGTCTTGAGTCTTGACATATCAGGGTTACGGCAAAACTATGAGAAATACCGTAGCTCTGTTAGACAATGAGACTCATTTGACCCGGCATTCAAGCAAAAAGTTTAACAAACCCCTTTAACCACTAAACCACTAGATATATTTTTAAATACCTACCATTTTTACTACAATAAAAGACAGTTATACACGATTACATCTGATTTGATTGGCTGTCATTAATTTATGATGTCATTTTGGTCATTTTATTTACTTAACGTATGTATGAGGAATAAATCGTAGTTTTATTTATTTTTATTGGTAGAAATTATTACTCGGGCTGTTGTACCACAGAATTCTAATCGCTCTTAAAATAACACAAGGTTATACTTATTTTGGTTTATTAATTAATCGAATCCGTAACATAATATTTACCTTATTATATAAGGCTATTACCGTCCACTACTGAAAGCAGGCCTCCTTTAATGAGGGCCGATCATCTCGGTTTTTGGCTGCCCGTATCCATCCATCCAACTAGTACATATCGTTGAGTAACAAACATTATTTTAATTCTAAAAATTAAATTAAATCTTTTCAAACTGAATACGGAATTAAAACAGAAATATCACATAAGCAATAAAAAAAAAATTAAACTTCAAACAGAGTGAATCTTACTCAGCTTCCAATATACTTTAGAAGCAAATGAAATACTGTTATGTAGATCGGTCGACATCATAAAATAAGATATGAAACTAAAATCATTGTGCACTTTTATACGACCAATATGAGCGGTGTAGTTATCTTTTATTCTAGCCTTGAATGACAGCAATATGGATAGTGAAGAGATCTTTGCAGATAAAGGGATGCTGGATGAGACAAATACCCATACTAGTATATTCAAACTGAAGAGTGTTTTGAAAGTGCATATCTCAGGTATTAGAGGTCTGATTAGAGAAGTTTCTTCAGTGTCAGAAAGCTCATTTGTAGCAAGGCTATACAGTACTTTTTGTTCTGGTACACGAATTATATCCCTTGGATGCGAGGGAATACAATTACAAAAGCTAGTAAAACGGGAATGTGGATGGATAAAGAAGAAAAGGTCAAACAAAGCAACGATGGATAAATTGTGTGAAAGATGATATAGCTGGAACGTTAGATAGAGAAATATGCTAACATGCAATATGTGCTAAGCCCCACAAAACCATTACAACGGTTTTGTGGGGCTTAGCACATAAGATGGTTACCTTGTGAAACAAGACAAATAATAAAAAAATAATAATAAAAATGGAACCTGCTGCACCAACAGTTAAAAGTGAAATTGGAATTAGAGTATGGTGATGATGCAAGCGAAAATCGAGTTATTTTAAATTTTAAAACCGAAAGCAAGACAACGCATCAAAGAAAATAGCATAGATGAAATGTGATTGATATGTGGTAACAAATAATACAGTTTCGTCACTTCCAGCATACCTTAACATAAACAGCAGTAAATTGCATCTGGCACTGGATCGATGGCAGTCATATGATACATAGTTCCATGCACCGGCCTTTCGCGATAAAACCTTGATTTGTGATCCACTGTACCTACGTTTCGATGAATGGTTTGTGTTTAGTTTAGTTGTATGTAATGTATTGAAATGAGGTGTTGTGTATTAGTATGCACTTAGTATTATACAAGCTGTTGATATGCATCCGTGCCATATTCAAGGACGTAATTATGCTAATGATTCTCGACCCCAATCAACAAAAAAATTAGTACGTATTTTTTTTTCAATTTTTTTTTTCGGAATTCCGTCAATGTCATCTAGCCGTATTTAAACTTGGCGCGTGTGTTACTGGCCTTAAAACCGTGCTGCGCCCTCACACAAACACAAACACAAAGCATACGCAACGATCATTCATAATTTTCATTCATAAAATTGGTTTACTTCTGAAATACTACGACATTACAATGACAAAAAAAATCAGTGCATATTAGCTATTTCCCGTCTACTGTAATTCCAATCGATTATTTACGTATTTTATGTCCTCCTCCTGAAATATGGCACAAATGCAAATCAACACCTTGCATATATAAGTATTTTTTAAATAAACATACTTTTCCATAATCCTAATCCGTTTCACTGTCTATCGACATCTTATTAAGTAAAATTAAATGCAATATAGATAACAAATTAATTTCGGTAAAATAACCAAATTACTTAAAACTAAACGGACCTTAGAATATTCTAAGGTAACTTGTAAGGTAGCTTTGTACAGAAAAACGTCGATTAATTTTTATTTTCATTTGCCATTTTGAGTCTTCAGACTAAACACTAGACAAAATTCTAAACTCATGGAACCGATCGCTAGAGTCACACAAACGTCAAACAACGCACGAATATGTAATGTACGTAGATTGTAGAATGTATTACTACCTTATTACTTCTTACTCAATACCACCACTTTCCATTTAAAAAATGTCAAAAAAAATACCCTAACAAGCCTGCATTACATTATAAAACAACAATAAAGTGTCACATTACAATTTACGAGAGCAATAATAATTTCATAAGACATAACACGGAGAACGAACTGATATAAAAAACGTCGCGGCTCACATTTCAGACACGCTATAAATATTGTGACCGTCTTCTCAGGAATATAGTTTTATGTTGCACATTAAATCGTAAGGATAAAGCATTTGAATTCATTTGTTTGTAATTGTGACGTTAATGTATGGATAAAGAAACTGGCATTTTTTTTTTCAGGTTACGTAGGGTGGATTACAAGAACCTATCTATCTATTGATTTTCTTAATAGAGATATTATAAATAATATTCGCCATTTTAAATAATAACATAAATGATGGGTTGTTAAGTAATACAATACGTCAAAACGTTTGCAACAATATAATGCCAAAACACACTCCATTACAAATATAATATATCAAACAATTAAATTAATATTTCAATACAATTTCGCGACTCATTAAACGTATAACATTAATCAATGAAAAGTATAAAGTGACACCGAGTTGGGAAAAACAAAACGAATAAAATATTATAAAACAGAATGACAGAATAACTCATTATGATACTAAAAGAACTCACAATAATGGCACCACGGAGGAAGGAAAGATGATTGGAGATACCATAGGGCAAGTAGGTCGAGCGCCTTTTTCTAGGTCAAATACTGTAGGTATGATCAAAACGATCGGTCACGAGTGAACTAACAAAACGTTCGGGTTCTTGAACATATCTGTCGATGATTTTTGGTTTTACTAAAAATGGGCGGGTTACATAGAAGGCGTATAAGGGTGGAGCTAGTAACGTTTCACGTCCCCGGAACACTTGCATTTTGGCGCGCAACTTTCTTTTAAGAGATTTTCCGTTATGACATCTCTGCTAGTTATTTTGTTCTCCATAAGCATTCATTGGTAAGAAATTCAAAGTAGAGATATAATAAAAGCTGCAGGATTACTTGACATCGGTTGTAAAGGAACTCTAGCGCCTATTGTTACTTATTGAACCATACTTTTATATCATCTTTGAATATTTACTGAAGATTATGAATAACATCTCTGTAGACTTCTTTTTTTTTTCTGGTGTGCAAAATGTTTTGTTTTTGTTTTGTTTCAATATGGAAGGTAATGTTTTTTTAATCGCTCGATCTGCTTTAAAAATTGAAATAAGTTAATGGATTTGTATTTTTTTTCTTTTCTTTTGTTTTTCCTTTTATATAAAATGGCTGTAAAAATGTGTGATGTACCTCTATATGTCTGAAATCTTGAACATTGTTCTTTGTTACTTTAATAAACCAAAATATGACACGACACAAAATAAAACTAGTGACAATGACAACATCTCTATCCATTTCAAAACCTAATAATGATAAATTGCTCCAGATCCGAATCAACTAAGATCTATTACCGAATCACTATTAACTTTATATATTCAATTTGTAGCATCGTCATTTCCACAAAAAATGTGTCACAAAAATTATTTTCTTAGAAAAGAATGGAATACGAAACCAGCTTTCATTAGATCATAATTTTTCAACTCGTTTCGTCGGTAAAAGTTGAGAAGCTAAGAGCTCTTATAAGAAGTCTACTTCAAGTTATTTTATACTAGCTTTTACCTGCGACTTTGTTCGCGTAAAATAGTTACTTTAGGCGGCAAAAAACTTTCTACACCATTCTGTAGAAAAGTTGGTCATCATTTTGTTCCGTGCCTACACAATGTCAGCAACATTCTTGTATAAAAAAATTGAAAAGAAACCTAGCCTTTACCTATTCGATTAGATCCATACTTATAGACCCCGTCTGCTTATTTAATATGCCATTATCCGTGCTTTCGCCCTGTCCCGAACCAATCTATACTAATATTATAAAGCTGAAGAGTTTGTTTGTTTGAATGCGCTAATCTCAGGAACTACTGGTCCGATTTGAAAATTTCTTTCAGTGCTAGATAGCCCATTTATCGAGGAAGGCTATAGGCTACTTTTTATCCCGGTACGGGAAGTAGTTCCCACGGGATGCGGGTGAAACCGCTGGCAGAAGCTAGTATTATTATAAGGTAGCCTTTAACTGTCAACCAAACTAGAGATGTTTTTCATAAAATCGTAACAAATAAACTTCCACATTTATAATATTAGTAAGGATGTTCTTAGCTCCTGGCAGACAGTAATACTTCACCTGGATATAAATCTGGTTTAAGAAGCGCTTTGTAACTAACGGTAGGATTAAACGTAGTCTAGGACTGCAGTGACCACGGCTTTAGCAGAATTGTTGATTGAGGGACGTTGATCTGTTAGCGCTTGTGTCTTTTTGAAACCATGCCGCTGTTCGTTTTTGTAGATCAATGTTTTTAAGTGAAACTCAGAAACATAAAATAGCAGTTAAAAGATATTCTAATATGTAGCTGTAGGAGTGACGTAAATATTATGGTTAATATAACCGCATTGCAGTGTTACAACTTTTTCTGTTAAAGTATCCGTAACACAGCATGTGAGTTTATTTTTAATACGGAAGTACATTATTGCAATGAAACCTAAATCTATATTTTCATACAAAAGAGTTACATTGTTAAAGTATTATTGATACAGCCTCGTATTCAGATTTTTATTCTGTGTGAAAGACTGGAAAATGTTTACTTATGATGTGCCGTCAGATAGAAAATTGGATTAATTGCTTTAATATTTATTATAAAATTATTTCTTTATTCCATGCACATACAATCCTACAATCCAATTAACTGGTACCACAGATGAATAATTCAAGAATGTGAACTTCATAATAGCGCCAACAGGATTTAATACAACAATTTAATAGCAGCTACATAAGAACGTTTAGCTAAATTTAGAAGCAGATGGCATAGCTAAATTAACTCCGGTTTATCAACCATTAAGTCATTTGGCAAACACCCAAAGATTTCCTTATTCGTACATTCGTAAGATGTTTTAGCAATAAGTAACAAGATCTTGGCAAGGTTTGAAATTAATAAAGGATATTGGACCCCTTTGATTTGCTGATGCAATTTTGGTTCGGTTGTTGTTGCAGCTGCACTGAAATTATGTTTAGCAATATTCTAAGTAACAATACGGGGATTTGGTTATTTAATTTTGGAAAATGGTTGCGGGGTATTTATTTGTGGGTTTATTAGGTTGGAAAGAGGTGACTACCTCGGCAATTTAATGAATCTGACGTAATAGGATTCGTTATCTGGTTGGACTAAGTCATTCTGTATGTTTTTTTTTGTATGTTCTGGAATGGTAAATGATTTCACATTATGTTCAGTAATTTTCTCGCCAATTTCAAGACTTCAACAAATTATATCATCAGGCATAAAGGAGTTGTGTGCCAAGAATTTCCATAGTCAAAAACATGACAAATAAATTGGCTCAGCTGTAAAGTAAGTGCGACTATTATTAATTGGTATCTCAAAACGGAAGTCAGATTAAATCCGTTTAACAGTTTTTCGCTGTCCGAGTTCCAAAAACTAGCCAATTCATTCAATTACCCACTGGCGAGTCTTTTGGACCGAGTTTTACAAACTTTGAACTTTATTTAAACGAATATTTGAGAATTTGTTATTTAATTATAGCAGCTAAATCTTCTGATTCCAAGCAGGAATAATTTATTATTTTATTACGCAAAGTGTGCCCAAATGGGGACACACACGTGCTACATTTTATTCATGTGTCCCCAACCGAGGACGGCGTTGATTGCTATCTAATTAATCCCAAAAATTGTTTGCGATTAATTCTAATTAAACCATTCTTCACGTTTTATGATGAATAAACCCATAAAGTAACAGATTGCTCCTAATATTCGTTGATATATTGTTGGTCGTTAGGATAAATCAATGGATGAAACATTTTAGTCATCAAAATATTTTATTGCCCGCTCGGAAATGGGTCGATGGACGGTTTTAAAAAAGGATCCTGTATAAACTCTTTGGTAGATATTTTTTTTTATCAGTAAGTACGTGAAAATTGATCTATACTATGGCTAAGTAAAATCCCAATTACGAATATCAATGTTTTTCACCAAAATAAATACTCCTCAATAAAATTTCATCTTACCAGAATAACCCAAAAGAATCTTTAGCCATCCCCGTTTCGAACAAATCCGATCCGAATTTACACAGAGTATATCAAAAGCGAGGGAACGAAAATAACAGTAGACTTTCTAGGTAAAAAATCAACACCAAGTATTTTTCAATTCCGAGACGTGCAGTAATGAAACGGTGTTCACTATTTGAACGCCATTCTTTTTTTGAATTTTTCATTTCTTACTTTTAGTGTTCGCGATTGCTGTGTCAAATGCTTTAAAGAGGTTTTTTATCGTCTTTTTTTTTGTTTTGTTGGTGAAAAGAGGTTTTCAATTTTTTAGGTTAGGTAAGTGGGACATTTTATGATATTTGTCTGTATGTATAATTAGGATGTCCTAATGTGGCATTCGTAGATATGTAATACTCTTTATAGAGTTTGTTAGAAAGTGTGTCTGTATTATGAGGATTTAATTTAGTATGAGTAATACTCAGTTATGTAAATCATTCTGAATGACAAATTAACGGAGTTAAGTGGTTATTCCCAGCTATAATTGTACGTAACATACTCAATCATCAATGTTATCAGTGTAAGCTAGCTAAGGCCTGCAAATGTAGGTTTTTCTTTTCGAAACTCAACATTTCACCTTTCCCCCTTCTAATGACACTCCAGCGGTTAAACGTTTCAAAATATAAACACCGTAACATCTTGACAAAATAAATCTCTTATGAATAATGAAAAATGTTAATGTGCTGACGTCGAAGCGATACTAACTGCAATCCTGGTTCGTTCTCATTATTTCCATTGTACTGTATCTTAAGTATTTTCAAAGAAAACCACGGAGTAAGGAAAGATACGCGGAGTTGCCATAATGCAGGCAGGTCAGGCGCCGTCTTCTAGTCTTCTATGTCAAATACGTACGGTGAGTATGACCAAAACGATCAGTTACGAGTTAACTAATGAGGCGTTCGGGTTCATTGAGACATCTGCCAACTATTTTTGGTGTTACAAAAAATATTACTTTTATTCCTCGTCCCCCGAACACCCGCATATTGGCGCGCTACTTTCTTAAGAGATTTTCAGTTATGCCTCCTCCAGTAGTTATTTTTTTTACTCCATGAAGAAATCTGTGTCTCCGTTATTTTCAAAGAAAATGTTGCATTCGGACAATGCCACGGTTTCTTTGTGATAGTCACTGTGAGTAAATTGGAATTTATTTATTCGTGATAATTATTTTTTTGCTATCTTTTTAGGGTAATTATTTCTGACTGTGTTAAATTGTTATGGAACTAACGCCTTTCTGTGACAGTCCCTGTAACTTGAGTTTGGTGTTGTCAGATGTTTATTCTTAAAAAAGAAGTCTTAAACCATAACCAGTCGTATGTTGATCGCCTATTGGTCAAACTGGCGATTGGGCAACTGAGAATGCTTCGGTTATCATAGTAGTAAAATGGTGAAACTCACCGTAGGAGTCTTATGTGAAACTTGTAAAGGGTAGTCAACATCCCTTCTTTACAATCATTGCTTATTTTAATGATCCAACTACGCCCAAAAGAGAGTTTTGTTTTTAAACAAAATTATGACGAAATTCTTCATAATTATGCCACACGATACAAAAATATTTTTGCAATAAAACCTCATAATCACAAAACCTTAAAATGACTGTACGAAGTAAACTCTAAC
This sequence comes from Helicoverpa assulta, assembly GCA_963856015.1. NCBI lineage: Eukaryota > Metazoa > Arthropoda > Insecta > Lepidoptera > Noctuidae > Helicoverpa > Helicoverpa assulta. The sequence goes on from CAWLCW010000023.1 coordinate 11,719,209, forward strand.
ATTTATAAGGTAACATTATCCCCTATTCAAAGTCACAGCGTTTGTTCCACGAGGCCTTTGACAGGGACTTACAATTGTCAAGGAGTGGTCGGTCATTAGACAAGAGACAGAAAGTGCAACCTTTTGCCCGTTGCGCCCTGAAGAACAAAGTGCTTGCATACTTTTTGTAAAGAAGAAAAAAGGGGAAAAAACTCTATGGTTAGGTACTATTGTCAACTTTTTTTAGTTTTAAATGTCACGTTATTAAGAATGGTGGATCTGGCTGGGAAGAATGTCAATGGTTGACTATAAAAATGTATTTACATGTAAGCAATATTTATCACTATCTCGAATGCTACAAGGGAGAATTTCTTTTACATTATTTAGTATTGATAATGTGGGTTATATTTGATTTACTATATTTAAAAATTATTCACGTAGAAGAAAAAGCAAGGAAGACAAAATTGCTTGCTCTCGTTGCCACAACAAATTATTTGGGTGTCTCTCAATATTTTCTTTAGCGACCAGATTACCTCAGAAATAATAAAAAAACTCGGAAGCATTTAAAATAAGAGCATAAGGATAAAAACGAGCTCCAGCCAGTCTTATCTGGGATACTCATCATTTCGTAGCTTTGAGAACGTTAACTTGAAACCAGCTAAGCGTGCGGTCACAACTTTATGAAGACACAAAATAATTTAAAATGTGTTTCGTAACAAATTATATTTTTCGCCCTGGCGACTGGTCGTATTTAAATTTAAGGTAAAAAAATGTATATTGGATCAGATTTTAAAGCTGCCTTAAACAAAAAATATTTTATTATCTCTCTGGAATCAAACTTCTTTGTAACATGTATGTATTCTTGATCCAATAAGTGAAGAATCCTATACACATCTGTGTTCCAAACACAAAATTCCAGATAACCAATAAAAACAACACTTACGTTCCATAAACGAAATGTCTCAGTACTGGCCGAAAAGTCGCGAAACCAATTTTCGAAAGTAGAATTCTCTGTTCTCATATTTCCACGATACATATTTCATTAAGCAATCTGAAAGCCGTGTGAAACCGACTTTCCCAAAAGTCTTTATTAAGAGTGTCACAGTGGGGCGCGAACTTAATTCTTTAAAATGAAATACATTTCTGTAACGTATCTTGTCTTCGTTTAATAGGTTATGTAATAAAGGAGGTGAGGTTTTCAATCTTTTATTTATTATTTTAATTTCAAGTATTGTATAAAAATATATTAATATTTTTTTACTTTTGTCAGGGATTTTCATAATATCGAATAAAAAGTAGTCGATAGCCTGTCTCAATAAATGGACTATCAAACACCAAAAGATATTTCAAATTATATGAGAAGTTACTGAAGTCAGTTTTTTCAAACAAATTATCTCTTTAGCTTGGCAATATTATTAGGTATAGATTCGAGCTCAAAACTCCCCAATATATTTAATAACCTCCGCTCCAATGGATACTAAATAAAAATACGACCAATATCTATAAAAACGAGGTACAGACGCAAACTCTGTCAGTTTTCAAAAAAAAAAACTGTTCCCAATTCAACATACGTTACACTAATTAAAACCGGAGGGAGTCAAAAAACCCAGCTGAAAAAATAACCTAGTTTTTCAAATTTAAAAATACGTTCGTATGTATGTTGAATTTATTTAAAAACTAGCTGCGCCACGCAGCTTTTCCCATACTATTTACGCATTTGAAACGGAACTACAGTTATGTCGGAATTGCGCACGAAGGGTTCCGTACCAATATTTAGAAAACGAGCAAAAAAATGAAGTTAAAAATATTTATTCTATTCTAATTTTCATTCTATTTGTTGTTATAGCGGCAACAGAAATACATCATCTGTGAAAATTTCAACTCTCTAACTATCACGGTTCATGAGATACAGCCTGGTGACAGACGAACGGACGGACGGACAGAGGAGCGAAAGCAATAGGGTCCCGTTTTACCCTTTGGGTATGGAACCCTAAAAACTATCGTAAACCGTGCTTCATTGAAATTGGATCAGACGTTAAATACTCAATTTATTAGGTAGATAGATACCTACTATATTCCCTTTCATTATTTCTTCTAGGTTTTTGCTCATAGTATGATTTAACAACATATATAGTTATCGGCATGGATGTTGAGCCCTGACCTTCACCTGCGCAGAAGCGATTTATTGGTTTATTGCCTTATGTGCGCAAAGCGATCCCCACTCTTCCGCCGAGAGCCCAATATCCGTGCCGATAACTATACTACTTTATTCACTTAAATAACAATTTTTGCGATTAATAGATTCATTGCTACTCAAAGACATCAGAAGGATGATTAAGTTTGTGCCACCAAAAATCTGAATACTGTAACAATTCTATGAAGTCCTTTTCGTAACCTCTAACGAAGCCATGCCATGACATGCCATATTCAAAAAAAAACGATATATCAAAAATGTTCCGGATAGGTTTCTAGGAAAACTGTCGACTGGAAACTATGTTATGAGTGTGTTATCAAATTCGTGTTTCTAAGAATTTTTCGTTTCAGAGCAGGCGAAATAAAAATAGTCTTTAGAAAAATACTGTTAATAAATATACGAGTACCATATTAGACGTAGATTAGCATTTTTGTTAAAAGAACTTCCATTTTCACCAGAAGAAAATTCCAGATATTAATATAATCTAAAACATAAACAGTTACCTACGTCTATTTTTAGATGAATCCCAATACTTCAAGAGGAAGATCAAACAAGAAAACCATCTTTATCAAAATTACTCAACAATACAGTAACTGTCTAACCTAACATTATCTTTTACCCACAAAATACCAAAACCAAATAAGTCAGTCAGTATAGACTTTCATCAGATTCACACAAAGCCTCTATAGTATTATAAGGTTACATCACATCAATGAAAATTCACTAATTTCGAGGCAGCCTTAATTTCCATGGCAAATTACGTCACAGTCCGATAGATTTCTCTTGACGTCGTAAAAGCTATATAATAAAGCCAGTCTTCGTTTTGACTTGCAAGGCTTTCCTTAACAATAATACTCGGAGTAAGCATCTCGAACTAGTGATGTTTTGTTGTTAGTGTGATGTAATGTATCGATAGTCGATGATAGTCGATGGATTTAATGTTGTATCTAAGAATTGATAATGCCTTCTTTCATAGCTTTAGGTAAAACTACAACACACTAGAAGAAATTGTTATTAAATATGTATTTAGCTCATATTGTAATGTGTTTTAACTATTCTATATGTATATTTAAGATTTGATTAAAGTTTAATCTAATTCATTATTAAACTGTTTTAAATAACCAGTAACTACTTATAATATGAAAATTACCAAATTAATTTTACATACAATTCACTTATCCGAAAAGAACACCACTATTCTTAAAAACCTACAAAAAGAAAATAACCCTCCATAAAATAATAATTTCACCATTTGTCCAAATAAACACGAACGAATTATCATCGACATTGTCCAAGTAACATCACTATCCGCTTGTCTGTTAAACCCGTGACACCGCTTGGATAACCACCAAATTACGTCGAATTCTTTTGTTGTCGAATGAATAGTATCGAGACAGAGCTAGACACTGTTATTTCCCCTTTTTGTTTGGCTCAGATCCGCTGGCAAGATAAATTGCTTAGAAGCAAAGCTTTGCCTGAAAAATGTAAGGTTATACAACGTATTTTTATGCGGCTTTAACGATTTAAGCTTGGAGGCCTAATTCCTTGTCAGTGTTTAAGAATGGCGGGTTTTATGTAATTTGTCTACATAGAAAGACTTATTTTGTGTACAATGAAGACTTGTGTCATGGTGGCCTAGTGGGTAAAGGACCAGCCTCTCAAGTATGAGGGCGCGGGTTCGATCCCAGGTCAGGCAAGTACCAATGCAACTTTTCTAAGTTTGTATGTACTTTCTAAGTATATCTTAGACACCATTGACTATGTTTCGGATGGCACGTTAAACTGTAGGTCCCGGCTGTCATTGAACATCCTTGGCAGTCGTTACGGGTAGTCAGAAGCCAGTAAGTCTGACACCAGTCTAACCTAGGGGTATCGGGTTGCCCGGGTAACTGGGTTGAGGAGGTCAGATAGGCAGGTGCTTCTTGTAAAGCACTGGTACTCAGCTGAATCCGGTTAGACTGGAAGCCGACACCAACATATTTGGGAAAAGGCTCGGAGGAGGATGATGAAGACTTGTTACACTATTTTCGCGCTTGCGTACTTTGAGGTGTGCGTACGCGTAGTTTGAACTACGTGTACCACATCCCGTCAAAAAGTCAGCCTCGTCCAACACCTAGTTTTAGGTATGTGAACTAAACTTGTCAATTGTTTATAGGCTTACAGTTGTCGTGTGTATTGATGAAGCTAGTAGAACGTACGCTTATTTCAAAGCTCCTTAATGAGGTATAGCCGATAAAAAAGATAAAAAGATAAAAGATAATTTGTTTTGTGAAAAACATAGGTATATGTTTACAAAACACAGGTATTGTTAAACATGAGGTGTTGAGATTAGGTACGTAAAATTAGAGCCATACATGTTTTTGCCTGTAATTGGCGTACACATTTTTGTTACAAAAGTAGGCAGGTATATTATAAGTAGCGAACATCAAAGCGAAACGTCACAATAGTTAGGCATCATTAAGATATTCATTAAGTGTATAAAAACATTTCGTTTCAGAAATTCGAAGCTTGATAGTCCAATTGAATGTCGTGTTCATAATATGGCGAACACAAAGGTCGCGAGCCGTGGTGCTTTCGCAAGACCTGCAGAATGATCACAATGCACAATGCTCTGACAGTAGCTTCGCTTTTCAGCAAAGAGGTAAATGTATATTACATATGTTTCTAATTCTACCTACCTCTTATTACCGGATTATTTAGCTATCAAAGCGATTCGAATCGTCATATTTCTCATTACATAATGATACCGCGAGTATATTATGTTAGTACAATTGTGCAGACCACTTACAAATTAAATTTGCCGAAAAAAAAACATGACCTATTTTAAACTGGTTAAAACCGGCCTAAAAACCTACAGCCGCGTAAAACCTTATCTAAGCATTACTGCATTACCAAGGTACAGTTCGCATCATAATTTATTTACTCCTCTAAGTTGGAAGAACGCCAAATCTAGTAAAACGAATCCGACATTTCAGCGACTCTCTTGCGGTTTTCAAATGAAAACGCTTGCTAAACTTGCCCAGATGAGCACTGTTATTTTATAATGTGTTAAGCACTTACAAACCCCCCATTTAATATTCAACCTTATGACTTCAGGCATAGAGTTCAAATTACATATCATTTTTGGCTGCTAACCAAATGATTACCTAAAAGTACAGGATTAAACTGTGAGCTTTTAAATAATGATTAGGTACAGTTTTGGGGTAGTTATGCCATATTTTTGCTCGGTACAAAGGTTTTTTATTTTGAATGTTTTAATAATAAAGTGTGTGGTGAAGTCTTTTAGCCTACTTTTGTTTGTGAATGATTTTTTATAGTTTAAATGAAGATATTTTTTGTTTTTAATGTAATGTTGTGATACTTTTTATAGTAGTATTTCACTGTGTTGTTATAATCAGATCAGCATTAACTATGAAGATGTTTATTATTTTTGTTTTTATTTATCAGGAACAATACATATTTTGGAAATGAAATTCACTTTGGTATTCCGTTGTATTTTACGTGAAATGCAAGCAAACAGACAGATTACGACAACAAAGGCTTTTTAAAAATAAATGGTGTTTTATTTGCATTTACTTTTGCTGTGTAGTAAGTATAGCGACACTTGATTAAAAAATGTTTTTCATTATAATGTGTAATGGATGAAACTCTGTTTATATTACAAATTAATAAAAATCATATTTTTTGTATTATGAAATTAAATACACCAAATACCTACACATAAAAAAAACATAATGAAACTCTTTTTACACGACGCCAAAGTATAAATAAAAAAACAATATTCAAAAATAGAACGCAGCAATACAGAGAACATCCAATAACACCAAACATAGGAATAATTTCCAAAACAAATTCGAACGCTATTAAATTTTCAAGTTTGGAATATTAGAAAATCCTTTATTATCCGACTTCTCGGACTCATAATAAATTGCCTGTCTTTTGTTTCTTTGGGCCAATCAAAGTGACGGTGAGGCCATTAAATCCGCAGACCAACGTATTAACTGTACGCTGTCAGTTCAAACATTTTAGAATCGTATTTTAGGAACAATGTTCTGTTTTCATGATGTTGATAGCTGAATTGTTTGGTATTAGCTGTCTAAATTGTTTTAGAATGATTTTGAAATGGGAAATAATTTGAGGGGTATTTTAAAGTTAGTGAGGAGTTTGTGAGAAAGGGTTGTTTATTTCGTATTTTGAGTGGTGGAAGATGTTCTATGGGATATTTGCTGTGTATTATGATGTTTTGTACCATGCGAAAAATAACATATTTACATAAGTATTAATATATTTTTTTATTTTATTTTATGCGGTTTTCTTTAAAGATGGAGTGATTAAAATTGAGGGGAAATACTGATATCTCGTGCAAAGCCGGGGCGGTTCGCTAATTTTTTTCATAAAATAGCAACACTTTTAGAAATATCTCGCCGAATTTAAGGCCTTGTACAACAGGGCAATGTTGTGACTTTAATTACAGCTTGCTCAACTTGAAGGCACTCAGTTTGAACATTTAAGTTTAAGCTTCTAATGACGTTAGAAAGGAACACCGTTTGATTCCAATCTTTTGTACAAGAAACTTAATTATCGTTTTGAAACAAAGAAATTAATGTACACTTAAAAGTTTTCCTTTACAATCGATTAATGTTTTAATACGATTTCCGTGACTGCGAAGTGGTTTTCCAAAGGTTTGATGTTACTTGCGTGTTGAAATATATTTTTCGATTTTTTTTTATACTTAGCTTTATTTCAACTGACTGTATTATCAGCCACTTATATATTAGTAGCTCCCGCCCGCGGCTTCGCCCGCGTAGCGTTCGGTTATATCGCGTTTTCAAGAGAATTCTTCAAAAGTGCGGGATAAAAACTATCCTATGTTCTTTCTCAAGGTAAACTCTATCTCTGTACCAAATTTTATTAAAATCAGTTCAGTAGTTTAGACGTGAAAGCGTGACAGACAGAGAGACAGACAGAGAGACAAACAGACAGAGATACTTTCGCATTTATAATATTAGTAGGGATATCTTGTCTTTCCTAAGAAAAGTACAGTAATTTTTCTGTATCCCGCCTTTTTTACGGTTTCACCCGCAAGCAACGAGATTTTTTTCCTGCATCCAAAAAGTAGTATATTTACTTTCCTATTCATTAATTTAAAATCACTAATGAAATGTGTAATAAGTGACCCAGATAAATGGAAATTCGTATAAATATAAAACGAGTTTTTAATCAAAAAAAGATGAAACTTTAAATTATCTATCAGATATTTATTTATACAGTTTTCGTTCTACTACCCGAGCTCAATTAAAAGTATAAATTTTAGAACTCTCTAGAGCGAAAACATTTTAACGCTTCGCTATTGGATTGAAATTGTTGCCTATAAATAGAAATGGGTTTGCATATAGTACTGAATATCAACGATATTGAACTATCTATGTTCAGAGCAAAATAACTTTATAGTTAGTTATACAAGGTGTTGATTTGCATTAGTGCCATATTTCAGGAGGTCATAAAATACGTAAATAATCTATTGGCATTACAGTAGACGGGAAATAGCTAATATGCACTGATTTTTTTGTCATTGTAATGTCGTAGTATTTCAGAAGTAATCCAATTTTATGAATGATCGTTGCGTATGCTTTGTGTTTGCGTTTGTGTGAGGGCGCAGCACAGTTTTAAGGCCAGTAACACACGCACCAAGATTAAATACGGCTAGAAGACATTGACGTACCAATTTTTTTGTTGATTTGGGTTGAGAATCATTAGCATAATTAAGTCCTTGAATATGGCACGGATGCAAATCAACAGCTTGTAGATGGAGAAAAAAAATGAAGTTATTTATGTAAGTCAATATAAAACACACTTTAGATTTGCTTCTGCCAGCGTTTTGACCCATGTACCATGAAAACTGCTCACGCACCTGACAAAAAGCGCCTTTAGCTATCTCAGTAAATGAGCTATCTAACACTGAGAGAATTCTTCAAATAGACCTAGAAACTTCTGAGACTAGTGTGTTCTAGTAGGCAAACAGACACACTTTTAATTTATAATATTGATTATGGATGTGAAATTTTGCCGAAAATCGATCTCAGTGGCGTGCACTTTGAGAGGCCTATGTCCAGCAGTGGACTGCGATAGGCTGATGATGATGATGTGAAATTTCGTATAGAGAGAGACCCACTCACACCGCAAAGAGCAGTCAGCAAACTACGGGACCCCTTAGCCACATAAAAAAGTATATAGCAGAATATTATAGATGCTATTCTATAGATTATACTATTATTGTCGTCATCCCAGGATATCACAAATCCTACAAACAAGGTAATAGTAAGCAGAACGTCATTCACGCGCCCTCCGGTACGTTTGAACGTAATGCCGTCAGTCACGCCGTTCGTTTGCAAGGCAGCATCTGTGACGCTCATATCGCGGGATTGATAACTCTCGCATTAATCTGCAGCCTTAAAACTATGTGTTTTAGGTCTGGAGTTCAGTTCTGAGTTATGGATTTTAAGGGGTATTGAGTAATTTGCGTAGCACAACTTTGGGTGGTTAATCGCAGTAACTTTATTTTCCAAGGCCTGCCGGGGCTGCGGGTTGTTCGAAAGAGATACCGCGGCCCTGGCACATAAAAGGCCCACGACGGAACACGACGGTTTTTAGTCAGTAAGAGTCTGACACTCCCTCGCCGCTGCTAACCCACAGCGGGAGGGGTCATTTGATGATTTTTGACGTCGTTAAAAAAAAAGTAACTTTATTTTCTGTTTAAATAAAATATGGAAGTATATTTGTAAGAGACTATAATATGTTTTTGTAGTCGTAAAAATCTTATTTATACCTATAAAACATATAACTAAATTGAGATTATTAATGATTAAGTACAATAGTAATTAAAAGCTTGATATATGTATGATTGAGTACAATGTTTACCAACTACGACATGCCTATCTACGTAGCATGAAAACCTGTACAGTTGTACCTATTTGTGTAGAAACATCAATAAATTGATCCATGCAACGAAGAACGAAAGATATCCCAGCAATCTGCCGATCTCACTGACATATCACCGACATCGAGCACATCTCAATCGATTCTAACCGAATCAATTTCAACTCTCGAGACAACGATTGGATAAATTAAAAAGGCGAAGTAAATTGCAACGTCAATCAGAAGCCGCCGCGTCATTGCTGTAGCAATCAATCTTCATGAGACCGAGTCTTTAAGAAAAATAAATTGCTTCTTGCGTCACCCGGTGCGAGATAAACTGGCAATATGAGTGTAAGCTTCGTGTGAGAATGACATGTCACGTATGTACATAAATATTGGTATTAGGGACGCGCCTAAGGAACGTCTTTGTCACATTGAAATGTAAGTCAAGGTTGGAAATACGAAAGAAATTTTATTCTACATAGGATCATTATGATGAATAAGAATTCCAAAGGTTATGCTTTAATGTCAAAGACTTTCAAAAAATTACTCCCTTTGTACCCCCAAAAACGAACAGACTCTTGAAAGTAAAATAAATTACGAAAGTTATTTAGCTATGAAAAGTGTACTACAAAATACAAATTAAACTGCCTACTGAAAATAATTAACATCATTAAAAGCCTTCAAACGAAACAGACGCAAAACAAAAGTACCAGGCGAGCAGTAAACAGAAGAGTTTCGCGACACGCAACATTTGTTCACGATCACATTTATGCAAATGTAACTTTTTGGCGATGTAAATAAATACACTGTTGCTATGGTAATGAGAACAAAGGAAACTCGGGTGTCTGAAAATGTGTTGACTATTGTTGAGTTTCCTCGGAGTTTGTACAAATGCTCCCGGACCCTCTAGAGCCCCAAAACATGTGTTACCAAACATTAGTTAAAATACTTAAGTTTGGGCGGTTAAATTTATTGAAATAGTATGTGATTAAAATAGGGTTCGATGCCTACTATTGCTGTTTTATGTGTGTTTTATGGCAGTGGCGTTATTTACTTCCCTTTTATGAGCATTTGATTAACTATTTAACTTTCTATACTATTAGCGTAGAGCAGATGAGTAAAATTACGAGTTCAAGTTGCAAAATAAGTAGAACGGAAAGACGAGTATTTACTCAAAGAGCCTCGCTTTAATGATACAAATAGCACCATTCTGTTCTTCAGTTTCACGACGCTAATAAAATTCCGACAAAGATAGTCGAGACATCCGACAAATAAAAAGATAGCCGATAATAGCCGTTCTTGGCACATCATTAGCCTCAGGTGTCAATAAAAAATAAAATATAATCTAATCTGTGCTGTCAGGACGTAAACATGTTTACAACCATCCTATTGTGAACGAGGTTTTTCTTTATCCCTATTATTAGGCCTCAAATATTGGCCCAAGAGTTTACCCAACCTCTAGATCGGCACACAGCATTGGTCTCTCTCAAACACCAATGTTGGCAGTTCGCCGATCTCTGTGGAGGAACCTCGCGCTCTGTAGACTAGTTGGAACAAATATTTGGCACCAACGTCTAGAGCAGGCTTTAAACGGAGCTGTATCTAAGGCAAAAAAGAAGTAAATGAATTTAATCTGTTTATCTCGATAGGTTGTGTATTTTCTGCAACAATATGGCTTACACATTTTATATCATTTTACATTGTCCGTCCGTTTTCACTATATAATAATCGATTGAATGATATAAATATTGTTATAGATAAAGAATTAAAACCACAATTTTTACCCCAATAAAAATTCAAGTGCTTCCAAGTTCTAGTTCAATTTGAATCCTAGTCCTTCGTGCCAATGGATCGCGAATCAACCAGTCAGGCAATTGTATTTGTTTCAATTTTCAAGTAGCATAACACGAATCATGTTTACAAGCGTTACATTAAAATCGATAGCCATTACTTGGACACTTTACTTGACATGTTACCCATTAAAACGTGACCCATCACGTCACTTAGCTTCAAAGGAAATTGAACTCTATTTGTTAAGGAATAAGGTGTGAACTTTTTATTTCGTGCATTATCACAGGTTCTAGAAAGAATGGTCGATTGTCGGACTGTATTTTGTTATGCATTTCCCTTGGATGGTTAAATTGCATTGTTTAGAGGTTCTGCAACTAGTTAACATTGTTAGCTTATTTAAACTTATAAGGGTTTACTTAAAATTTCACTTGATTTCATCGGCTGGGGTGCTGTCTAATACACGAGTTGAAGTTTGGCGAATTACATGGAATATTTAAAGTTATTTGTAGGTAGAAGTTACATGCAGGTTGTTTATATAAAATAACCGGTGCTGTTGTTGGTCCTTTGATATGTAACTGTGGCTTTCGTTAATTTGTCTTACCATACAAGATTGGAAAACTAATGTGGCTGATTTTAACAGATTAGAATTAAATAATTCACTTCAAAACTTTTAAGCTGACCAAAAAAACAATATAGTTAAATAAGTTCTGCCTTGCACACACAATAGGATACTGTTGCTAGCAAGAGTATATGTACTCTTGCTTATCATGTGGATTCTGGTGTTATCGTTTGTACCGTGTTGGTTGTCAATTGTTTGTATTGGTCACAGCATAACTTCAGTAGGTACAAACCGGGTGTTACCAAGCGGCAAACCCGCTAGTATAAAACTTTTTTACAAAAAAATTAAACCGACTTCCAAAAACACTAAAAAGCAAAAAAAAAAAACAAATTTTAGGTGCATCGGCCTAGAAGTCGGTGGCAAAATTAACTTAATAACATCCATTAGACACCGACTTCTAGGCCGATGCACCTATTTGTTTTTAAAAAAGTTTTTTATTTACAGCTTTTCAGTGATACGAATAATTGTCGCTATCCGTATAAGTGGAAAGTTCTCATCAATACAAAGAATATAAGCCCAAATACGAGGTATTCTACATATTCAGTTGTCGAGTTCCCTAGACCTTCTCTGGTCTCCATCATCAGGTCAGCTTCAAACCTTCACTGTTGCAAAGGTCTTGTCAATACAAATAATACAAGCCCAAACACGAGGTAGTTTACATATTCAGTTGTCGAGTTCCCTCGACCCTCTCTGGTCGCCATCATCAGGTCAGCTCCAAACCTTCACTGTTGCAAAGGTCTCGTCAATACAAATAATATAAGCCCAAACACGAGGTAGTTTACATATGCAGTTGTCGAGTTCCCTTGACCCTCTCTGGTCTCCGTCATCAGGTCAGCTCCAAACCTTCACTGTTGCAAAGGTATAGTCAATACAAATAATATAAGCCCAAACACGAGGTAGTTAAGATGTGCCGTTTAGGAGTTCCCTCGATCCTCCGTCGTCTCCATCATCAGATCTGCCCTAAACCTCCATAGTATTGTAGTCTCATCAGATACACACATAAATATAAAGTTTTTACCCCATGCTCGCCTACAATTTTAAAGAGATGCCCTCGATTTCTCAGGGTTTCCACCATCAGATCCTGATCTGATGACGATGGGACCAAATGACAAGCATACCCTTTCAAATATAAAAAGAATTTTTGAAATCGGTCTAGGCGTCTTTGAGAAATCGAGTAACAAACATAAAAAAAATACAGCCGAATTGAGAACCTCCTCCTTTTTTTGAAGCCGGTTGAAAAACGCTCTAAATAACTGGAGCTTTCTCCTATATTTTTTAATATACTCATAATAATATCCTATAGTGGTGAGCAATGCATCTTATACTAAGCGAATAGGTGACGTCATTTATCGTTCCTCCTGGTACATTACACACGCTTTCTAGAAAATAGCGCTGAAACACTAGAATTTACTACATCATATTAGAATATTGCGCAAAATATTATAGGAACTTCTTGCTGTTGATAATCTTAGTTAAAGTAACTTTATAGAAACTTCAGGATGGTTACATTTGAGGCATAAGCAGTCAAGTTTAGTAAAAGGAGTCAAATGTAATTTTTCTCTCAACTCTTGAATCCACTTACTTTCTGCGATTAATCAATAAATATAAAATTGAAAAATAAAAATAGGATATCTATAAAATATCACAAATAACGAACGATATGAAAGTATTACTTAAATCTGTCTATAAGAAATCTGTCGAAATAATGTAAGTACTCAACTAGTTTAACCTGTCAAAGAGCTTTGAACTTTATAAACAAAATTATTAAGTGTTATTCAAAAATGATATTTGAGATTTTTTTTTATAAAAGTCATGATTTATGCCATATACGCCAATATTTTCAAAACTTTAACATTACCTATTGATAGCTATTTAGTAATAAAATAGCAGAAGTCAGACGAAAGTGAGTCTAACATTATACCTATATCAGAAACTTAAATTAGAAATATCAAGTTTCATACATTCGATATTAGTTTGTGAATTTTGTATTTTCAATACACGAGTTTGTGTATCAATATTTTGACTTCAAAATAATTTTAATATACGTAGTAAGTTTTTTAATACGTAAAGTTTGCTCGTAAATAAAGATGAATAGATTTGAAAAGTAAACATATTTAGGGTATAAGTTAAGTATAATAAAAAACTTAATAATTTGAATCATAATAAAATGTTTTAGTTTCAACTTCAGATATTGGTTCAAATAACCGCAAATTAAAATTATTGAAAATTAATAAAACGTATTATCTATACTAATATTATAAAGCTAAAGAGTTTGTTTGTTTGTTTGTTTGTTTAAACGCGCTAATCTCAGGAACTACTGGTCCGATTTGAAAAATTCTTTCAGTGTTAGATAGCCCATTTATCGAGGAAGGCTATAGGCTACTTTTTATCCCGGTACGGGAAGTAGTTCCCACGGGATGCGGGTGAAACCGCTGGCAGAAGCTAGTCTCGTATAAACTTATAGTCAGTTTAGAAAGATCTAAAGAACTTAGACAATTATCTATATTGATATAAAAGAGGATTTTTGTTGTTTTTTTATTTGTACCCAAAGGCTCCAAAACTACTAGACTGATTTAATAAAATCACACTGTTAGAAAGCCACACTCTTCCCAAGTAACATAGCCTATATTTTTTTATCCTAGTACGGGCAGTAGTTCCCATGAGCTGCTGGTGAAACCGCGAGAAACCCTCAGTATAAAATACATAGAAACTCCTCAGAATATTTTTCAAAATTAATACCTTATTTCCTCGCAGATTGGTCCTTTAACCTCCAAACCTTGGGACCGCAACCTTTAAAACAAATGAAGCAATATTGCGTTCCAAAAATTGAGAGTTACAAAACATTGCGTGTTCGGGGACAGTAAAAATACTTCCATTAAAAGCAGCACGGCCCGTTTAAACTTGCCAGCCAAATGGGCATGTAACCAGTATACTATGTAATTAATATAGCCTAATTATATGTTTTCTTACAACAGTCACAATTTGAATGAGTCATTAATATTATGGGACTAAGAAAAATTTGGGAGTTCAGAAGCTTTTTTTTTTGTGTTTTAGTGTTTATTTTTAAATAGACCTAAGAACCATTATAAAATGTAGTACCTAATTAAAAACTCAACTTATTAATTACATCTAAATTAAATCTTCATTCACAATCACCCAAACAAGACTAAAACAAAAAATGTCATTACATCTACCTCAAAACGACCTAAAAGGGAGCAAAAAGGTCTCCATTAATTGCACTTCTTTGACTTTGCAGTCTACTTTAATCATTTCCATTGACCGTCTTAAAAAAAAAGTATCTTCTACTATCTTCTTCTATAGGTATATATATAAAAGAAAGTCGTGTTATTAACACATCCAGAATGGCTGAAACGTTTAGGCTAAGAATATGAGGGAAGACAGCTCATATCCGGGAGAAGGACATAGGATAGTTTTTGTCACCATTTTGCTACGGAAAGAAGTTTCCTCGGGTCATGAATGATTAGTCAAAAACCAACTTACAGAATGCGGCCGAACCGCAAAAGTGAAATACTAAGACAGCATAAATCACCGGATCACTAATCATGGAATTTCAATGCAAGTGCTCTCTTAATGTACCAGGATGGTATAACTATTCTTTTTTTTAACGACGTCAAAAATCATCAAATGACCCCTCCCGCTGTGGGTTAGCAGCGGTGAGGGAGTGTCAGGCTCTTACTGACTAAAAACCGTCGTGTTCCGTCATAGGCCATTTATGTACCAGGATCGCGGTAACTCTTTCGAACAATCCCGCAGCCCAGGATGGTATAACTTACATGAGCATACCAATTCAAGTGTAAACGCCATTGCTCACCATGTACCAGGACAGCATAGTATACAGGAACAAATCGCTCGGGACGCGGGTGAAACTGCGGGGAACAGCTAGTTATGATATAAAAAGCAGGGCCCTGCGACCGCTAAGAGTGCAGGAAAAACTTGCTAATGTACTACAAAGGAAAATATACATTTTCTTAATGAATTGAAAATGGCAGGGGATCCTACCGCCTGTCACGTTCTATGTAAGTTAGTAAGCTCTACTTACGTAGTATTTGTAACGGAAAATATTTAACACAAAGTATCTTTGTCTTCTTAGGTTCCTTTTGTGTTTTTTTCTATTATGTTACTTCTTTTGTTTGTCGGGAAAATGGTGATGGTGAAGTATTCCTAGTATTAAAATGTATTTCTGGGAAAGTCGTATTAGTCTTCTTAGTATGTACTAGTATTTATTTTCATATGTGCACAGGAAATCATTTTGAAATGGTTTATTACATTGTATTTACAGTTTATTATTGAGAAAGCATATTTTTTTATTATATTCATATACTGAACATAAGAACCAGATAATATCATATACGAGGTGTTAAATATAAATATCACAGATAAATAAATTGATAATATTCCGACTCTTTGTCCCATAATTCAATTTCGTGTTCGTACGAGAATAGATTAAAAAAAAAACATTAGGCTATAAATGTCATTTGAAAAAAGAACAGTCGAACGATAAAAAGTTCCATAATTGAACATCAATCTACTTTAGATCAGGCCCACGAGATCCGAATCGAATGACGTTTGAAATCGATTCATGGCAGTAACCAAATTATTCCAATCACGAGTACCATTCGATATGCAGCTTTGGTATAAATCTGATACACCGATATCGTTCGGAATTATTTACATGGTCGAATCTAGCTGTCATGTTTCATTGATGGACAATAGGGAGGTACGTCGAGGTTTTGTATTGGCTGTAAATAAAGGACCAAATATATGTCAACTTGCTGGTCCTTTGGTACGAATTTGTCTGATCATTTCCTTAATTTTATTGTTAGGTTTAGTGATGACCCATTTTTGTAATGTCAGTGATGGTGTTTACTCAGTTGACTACCCAACATTAACAAAAAAATAAAGTCGTAAAGTAGAGAAGTCTCTCGGTCCTTCTTTCAAGCAGGATACTTGAAGGAGTTCTTAACCTTTACAGTATAACAATTTTCGCAAACAGACATGAACTTTTTAGAAGGAAAAATAGAGCCTAGAAATAATACGAGTGTGGCAGTAAAAGTATTCCATAATTGAACGTCAACCTCGTTCTATTTTAGATTACGCCAACGAGAATCAAATCGGATGACGGTAGAATCGATTCATTGAGGTGAGCGAATTGTACCGATTAGGGAAAACGGTACGCTACCGGAGAATCTTATTGAATTCCTATTAAACACGCTATGGAAGAATCTGGAAAGATCTACGGAAATAATTGTTTTTATTTTGGAATTAGGAAAATATCTTGTGTGATCTACTATATAAAAATAAGTCCGGTTTTCCTCCCTGACGCTATAACTCCAGAACGCACGAACCGATTTCCACGGTTTTGCATTCGTTGGAAAGGTCTCGGGCTCCGTGAGGTTTATAGTAAAGAAAATTCAGGAAAAATTTCAACAGAAAAGCGGGAAAATCTTTTTTCACATACAACGCCATCTCTGATACATAGCATGAATTAATGTTACAAAAAAAGTACTAGGGAATCATAAGTGCATTGAAGACAGATAAATGCATTACAGTACTTAATAATGTTCTACAATGAAGTACGCACGAATACAAGGGTAACAGAACTTAACAGAAGATATTCAAAATGATATCTTCAATATCATCTTTTCTAATATAAAACAAAAAAAAATCTTTATTTTTAATCACCAAACAAAATGTTAACATAAAAAAAACGCAGCATCTGGTGGCGAAACGGAGTTCGCTGGGTTTGCTAGTTGTTTATTAAAAATGATTAACTGTCCGTGAGACAAAAAGTCTTTGTTCCCTTTTTAATATATTTTATTTTTGGGTTCCTAATAAATCTACACCATGTAAAATGCAATTTAAATCGTCAATTATTAAATCCTGTATTTATAATTGACAATGGTAAAACTATACAAGTAACAAGAAAATACAATGGGTGATGTTTATTTTTTAAACGGTTTTTTAAACGGTTTTATTTAGCTCACCCAGTTTGTTTTATTTATTCATTCTTGGGTCAAATTTTGTAATTCAAATTTCACCCTCTTCCTGTCAACCGATTAATCTGAAATTTTTTATACACCTTTAATTCCGATGACAATACAATATAGTAATATCAATAACATTGTAAATCCAATATGGCCGCCGGCACAAAATGGCGGATAACGTAGATTTTATCAATCCCATCAATATGGGTATCAAATGAAAGGGCTCAACAAGCAGAATACAATATACTATAAAAAATTGAAATCCAAGATGGCGGCCGCTACAAAATGGCGGATAACGTAGGTTTTATCAATCCCATCAATATGGGTATCAAATGAAAGTTCTCAACCAGTAGAATACAATGTACTATATAAAATTAAAATCCAAGATGGCGGCCTCTACAAAATGGCGGATAACTTAGGTTTTATAAATCCCATCAACATGGGTATCAAATGAAAGGGCTCAACAAGTAGAATACAATTTACTATGCAAAATTGAAATCTAAGATGGCCGCCGCTACCAAATGGCTGATAACAATTTTTTATCAATCCCACCAATATGGGTATCAAATGAAAGGGCTTCACAAGTAGAAAACTATCAGTAACTCCAGCGGGGCCCAACAGGGCCAAGGCCTGCCTGGGCTGCGAGATTGTTCGAAAGAGTTACCACGGCCCTGGTACATAAAAGGCCTACGACGGAACAAAACGGTTCTTAGTCAAGAGTCTGGCACTCCCTCACCGCTGCTGACCCACAGCAGGAGAGGTCATGTGATGATTTTTGGGGTCGTTAAAAAAAAAAGTATCTGGAAGGGCTATGTATTGAGGAATTAGATTGTAATAAATTGTCAGGTAAGAGACCGTGTAATAATGATGCACTAAATGAATTAGATAGAATGAGGAATATTCGGTAGGCATTTTCATTAAATACTAAAAACTAGAAAATAAATAAAAAATCGGTAAAAAAACTTTTAAGTTAAACGGTTTTATCTTATGTGCACTGAAAACTAGAAAATAAAAAAATAGTTACTTACCTGTCAACCTACGTAGGTGGTCCCGGTCATATTAGACTAAAATAAAAACGTGGGGCCCATTAACTATTGCTGTAGTACTCTCTTCTAGAGGTATAATAGGTGTGGATTGCATCGGCTTACTATAATCGTAACTGGAGATTTTGACAATCAATAATCAGCCGTAGCTCATGATCTACCAAAGAATAAAGATATGCTTTGCCATAGGTAGGATTTCACAGGGGCCCCACGTTTTTATTTTAGTCTAATATGACCGGGACCACCTACGTAGGTTGACAGGTAAGTAACTATTTTTTTATTTTCTAGTTTTCAGTGCACATAAGATAAAACCGTTTAACTTAAAAGTTTTTTTACCGATTTTTTATTTATATGAAAACATTAACAATATGGTTGAACATTACAAAGTATTCATAAGCTCGCACGCTCGCCGTATTTAATAAAATATCACGTTTTTGTTGCACGCTAAAACTCAACAGATGCATTCTATTTTTTTTTCTTAAATAATGATTTTATTTAAATATAAAATTTCATAGTTTATTCACTATTTATATGAGTAATTAGTGAAGCCTGAATAACAGCGTATTTCATTTCAATGTATCTATAACTACGCAAAAAATCACGTTACATAGAAACTAAAAACAATGTAGGTTTTTGAATATTGAAAATAACAACAGTAATTAGTTCAATTTATGTAGAATACATTTTTTTTTTAAATTACAGGCCTTTTTAAAATATAACCTAAAAAAGTTTACCAGTCAACTTCTAGTCACGCTACGTCAGAATTTATAAAAAGGCACACTTCACTTCAATTCTTATTTTCCCCTTCACCTCCGAACAACGACCATTCAACCTTATGTTGACTTAAAAGTAATATGGAAGAAACTTTTTTCTTTGAAAGCCGAAAGTTTACAAGAACTCCCAAACACGGTTAACGTAGGTTGACGCACCCCGATCAACTTTGAGCTATAATAAATTTAAAGTTCCCTTGTAACGGTCAAGGGATTTTTAATAATCTCCATGCTAGAATGAATAAATTATTTGAATATTGAATAAAATTTTCCTAACTTTGACGCGGGTGCTTCATTTGTTAGAAGGAGAAAACTTTCCGATTATTCCGATAGGTAATATGTATAGAAGCGAATTATGATATTGGAAATGTTCGGTAAGACAGTTTTGTACATGGAAAATTGCTTTCGCTGATTTATTTGAGCCAGATAATAGATTTATTATATAAACATATTTTGTTGCTAGGCTTTTAAGAAAATGTTTTATCAGTACAAAGATGTTAATCCTCAAGTAGATTAAGGGATGATGACTATTAATAACTAAGCGAGTTAGTATGAATAGGATGTTAGTTGTAAGAGACCTAGATTTTTTACGGTTGTAGGTATAGAAATAATCGTATAGGTAAGTAATAATGTTTGGAGCTTATAAAAATGAAAGATGTTTCCTTTAAGATTGCTCTGCAAAGAAAAAAATAAGTACATGTATCTTATATCAATAATCCTTTGTATTTTCCAAAATATAAATGTACAATTAGACGTAAAAAAAACAATACTTTTTTTTTTTTTTTTTTTTTATCGACGTAAAATCATCAAATGACCCCTCCCGCTGTGGGTTAGCAGCGGTGAGGGAGTGTCAGACTCTTACTGACTAAAATCGTCGTGTTCCGTCATAGGCCTTTTATGTACCAGGGCCGCGGTATCTCTTTCGAACAACCCGCAGCCCCGGCAGGCCTTGGCCCTGCTGGGCCCCGCTGGGGTTGCTGACATCTCTTTGAGGAGCGCGTGGAACAACGCGCGCCGTCGACACGGGTCTGTCGTCTAGAAAGACAGAGGGACGATGAGCCACCCGAACTCACCGCCCACAGACCCACGCCTACGGTGGCCGGGAGTCATCTCGCGACACCCGGCGCCCATGGTGTCTACCTGGTCCAGCGCGGCGGCCGGGATGAGAGGTGCGAACTCTCTGGCGTTCCGCCTCCTCCTTCTCGAGCATGACCGCTTCGCAGAAGGAGGCAGGAGGAGGAGGAAGGAGGAAAAAAAACAATACTTAGTATAACTTTCACTGCGGTAAAGGTACATAACCGTTTGCCCTTCAAATAATCCTTCTAAAATAAACCAAACAGAAATTAAGAAAATAATGCAATAAAGCTCGGTTGGTGGTCCATTAAAATTGCTAATTACCCCTTCTAATGGTACTAAATGTTAATCAGATTTCGTAAATTAAACAAAATGATATCCTTTTGAAACATGATATACTTTTAGGCAATTTTGATGAGTGTATTTTTGTTACAGTATACTGACGTCCGGGAGAACCACTTCCAGCAACTGGGTAAGCCTACGTTCCACCTATTTATATCAGTTCAGTAGTTTTGTCTTCAACACTAAACAGGCAGACAGTTATTTTCGTGTGTACCATATTAGTAGGTACCTTGTAATTATAATATTATAGGTCTATAAAATTATACTCCAGAAAAAAAGTTGAAGTTCAGTTTTTTTTTTTTCTAAGTTACTTCAATTTATTATATTTTTGATTCGTATTAATTAAACATATAAAGTATAAAACAATGAGTGAATGCTTATTTTTTTCCTACACTTTAATTCTCAAAAAGCTCGCCATTTTAAAATCCAGTTACGAGGAGATCATTCACTATTACAATGAATGACACATTTAATAAATGTTAGTTTTGTATGTGTTACGTGTGGTGCGTTCTGATGTCGCGAATTTAATTTTCAAACACGATGAAATAATTTATCTAGATCCGCTCAATAAACTTACCAACATAAAACCTTATATTCTCCAACACAAAGATCTTTCCTACAAAGAAAACACAGCATAAAATTACAAATTTAATCACGAGCACATCCCAACAAAATGCAAGAAGAATATTAACGAAATTATAATATAAATCACGGTGCTGCAGAAAATATTTCACCTCTAATTACCAGAGACACGTTCATACTACATTTAAATGCAGGTGCGTTAAACATTTTGTTTCATAAATTAAATTCTCATGTTTAAATTGTATTATAAAGCTTCGCTCGTAATTGTAGCATTAAGTAATTCAACCCTTGTGTAATTACAAAAGGATAATCTTGTTATGGTCGTTTCTGGCAACTTTTGTGGAACCAAATAAGAGGTTACAATTACTAAAATGACGTTTACGGGTACTTTGACAGTATTTCGGTTGAGCCAATTAGCATTATGCTGAGTTAGAGTACCTGCACATTGGAAACTTTTAGTCGGCCAATAGTTTGTTTGGGGTCATAAATCAGTATGAAGATGAATGGTAGTACGCACGACACAAAGGTGCTAAAAGGTAATTTGCCGTATCAAACTGACTGAAAACTTTGATTGGACCCAAAATTTTCTATAATCCATAATTTTATAAATACCATTCTTCTTCAAACGGATTTATGAGTCAGAACAATCTGTCGGCCGACTAAAAGTTTGCAGTATGCGGGTATTTACTCCGATGACGTTTACGGGTAATGTCGGTTGAGTCAATTAGCATTATGCTGAGTAAAGTTGAGCTGTAAAAAGATATGAGTGTTAAATTGCTTTACTTTTTATTTGTTTTGTGGTGTAAGTTGGATATAGTTTACGGGTTAGGGAGTCACGGATCATTAACATAAAGTAGGGTTCTTGATGAAATTGGTGGCGTAAAACAAAAGACTGTCACTATCCTCCTGCCTTGGTCTTAATAATTAGTAGATAGGGAAGCATTTTTTTTTGCATTTTCTTGAGTCATCTTTTAGTCCAATATATTGAAATCTATGTTTTTATGTGTTTCTTAGACAACATATTTTTTTATTTTTAAGACAGATGCATTGTATGGTGAGAACAGAATAAGTTGCCCCCTTATAATGTATAATTTTATAAAATACTTTCGATGTATCTTCACAACTGTTACAAAAAAGCGAATATTGATTAAAAACTTTATTTCTTACTAGCCGTTTTCCCGCGGTTTTACCCGCGTCCCGTGGTAACTACTGCCCGTACCGGGATAAAATATACCCTATGTTACTCATGGATAATGTAGCTTTCGAATGGTGAAAGAATTTTTAAAAACGGTCCAGTAGTTTTTGAGCCTATTCATTACAACCAAACAAACAAAGTTTACCTCTTTATAATATTAGTATAGACTATTGCATGTAGTTCTAAGTAAATGCTTAATGGATATATCGTGTTAAACTGACTACACAGAACGGTGTTCCGTTTAAACTGCCCGTTTCTATTCAAAAAGTGTTGTTCCTTTTACTTTTACACTTCCCTGCCAGTGAAACGGGATAGTTTTTAGGTCGCTATAGATTTTTTTTTTTTGCAAGATTTGTATTTTATGTTTCTATTTCTCTACGAGTGGAGACCATACGTACCTAATAGATTTTGCTGCATTAAAATTATATTATTTTCTGTGTAAAATAAAATGATGTATAAAAAATAGAAACTACATTCAGTACGTATATTATACTCGATGTTCAAATGTTAATTAAAATCAAATTAAAGAAATACAATGTTTTTAAAGTAATCGTAGGTATAAGTACTATTGTAATAGCATTTTACATAATGAGGAAATAAAATAAATGGCTTACATAAATAAGTCGTGCTGGCCTAGTGGGTAAAGGACCAACCTCTCAAAGTACCAATGCAACTTTTCTAAGTTTGTATGTACTTTCTAAGTATATCTTAGACACCAATGACTGTGTTTCGGATGGCACGTTAAACTGTAGGTCCCGGCTGTTATTGAACATCCTTGGCAGTCGTTACGGGTAGTCAGAAGCCAGTAAGTCTGACACCAGTCTAACCAAGGGGTATCGGGTTACCCGGGTAACTGGGTTGAGGAGGTCAGATAGGCAGTCGCTTCTTGTAAAGCACTGGTACTCAGCTGAATCCGGTTAGACTGGAAGCCGACCCCAACATGATTGGGAAAAAGGCTCGGAGGATGATGAAAGACTTTACGATCTACATACTCGACATACTTTTACATTATCATTTTGAAATCTTTTGTTTATAGGTAATGGTATCTTAACATGCGTGGGAGTGGATCATATAGGTGCCTATAGATATCACATATAAGCCCTTATTAATATGAATAAATATCAAATATCAAAGTTTCCTGGAAGCCACATTTAATTGGCCTGTCTAAGTTAGAAGCCTACTTTCGTATGAATGGGTAACTAAAATAACTTGGTTAGTCTTGGGGTGCATTTAATCTGACTGTTTCACTTTACTGCGCTTTATGACTATGAATAACAAACTGTTTTATTACCTATATGCTATAATTCCGCCTGATCCCCCTTTTATAATTATGAAATATGTGTCGTATTCTGTTCTATGTTTTGTTTTTCACTTTATTTTACTAACTTGTCATCCTCCGAGCCTTTTTCCCAACCATGTTGGGGTCGGCTTCCAGTCTAACCGGATTCAGCTGAGTACCAGTGCTTTACAAGGAGCGACTGCCTATCTGACCTCCTCAACCCAGTTACCCGGGCAACCCGATACCCCTTGGTTAGACTGGTGTCAGACTTACTGGCTTCTGACTACCCGTAACGACTGCCAAGGATATTCAATGACAGCCGGGACCTACAGTTTAACGTGCCATCCGAAACACAGTCATTGGTGTCTAAGATATACTTAGAAAGTACATACAAACATAGAAAAGTTGCATTGGTACTTGCCTGACCTGGGATCGAACCCGCGCCCTCATACTTGAAAGGTTGGTCCTTTACCCACTAGGCCACCACGACTTTACTAACTTGTACACCTAAAAAAACATCTTAACACCCAACCCCTTTCTTTTCACCTTTCTATCCACACTTACCAGGCTACCACATTTTAAAATAAACAACTCTTTTGTAAAGGCACCATCAGACTCTGCTCGCTTAGGTACCTACCTATCGAACATTATCTTCAAATCCACACTCATTTTAGCGAACATTAACCATCAAATCTCCCCACCACCCAATACTCATTAGCTCAAAAAACAACAAAGCATCGAACGAGCAAAAATAGCAAATGTTAAAGTTAATAGAAATAAGAAAAGGAACAGTGTATTTTGAAACACAGCTACGAGAAGTCGGTTCGCGTCAAACATAAATAGACCGAGCCAAGCTATTGGTGCTTCGAACCTTTATTAACGTCAGATCTAGGAAGAAACCTTGGATACGACAAAGTAAAGGAAAATTAGTTTCCAGCTGTTTCGCTGGTTTTACTGAGAACTTTTTGTATATCTTAGTTTATGATTTTACTGACTGAATTTTGATTTTCCGTTGTTTTGGGTGGTTGCATTTGAAAAACTTTGATTAATTTAGGTTCATAATTTTCATCAACTTACCAAAGGGGTATTTTGTTGCATGGATAACTGCGCTGAGGAGGTCAGATAGGCAGTCGCTCCTTGTAAAACACTGGTACTCAGCTACGGCCGGTTAGACCGCAAGCCGACCCCAACATAGTTGGGAAAAGGCTAGGCACCTGATGATGGTAATTTTCATTAGCTATAAAGCTATTTCTGAAGCAATATGTAATGGTTTGCTCCTATTTTGGTGCAGTGTCAGTCTCAAACGCAATCTTGATAAACCCATACAATAAGAGCTACTCACTCGTATCTATACATAGGGTTCCTATCATCTTACTATACCCATTGTGCATGTCAATCACACATCAACTAGCTATCAATTAGAAACCTATGCTTTGGTGTACTACTGAGATGTTCCTGATTCCTGAAGGTCTGACGTAACTTGGAACATAAACTAAGCTAGCATTACGACTGACAAGGCATTACATTATATCTTTGAAATTTCAGTAAATAAAGAAAACAGAGTTTTAAAAGTACACGCACATTGTGACAAAACTGTAGTTGTCATTTTTTTCTAAGAAAATGTTGATACCAGTCAAATCAGTCGGTCTGATACCGGCTAAATACCTGATCTTTGTAATGTACGTACTACCAATTACCATATATTCTTTATACTGATTTCTGAGCACACACAAACTATCGGCCGACTAAAAGTTTCCAGTGCGCGCTTACTCGAAAACTCTGAAACTACAGCTGTTGAACGAGACGAGTTCAAAAATAAGACATTGTTTCAAAAGCTTCAAGTTTGAAGTGCAACCTGCTTTCAACTTACAGATATTCACAACATTTTCTACAAAGAGTTCACTAACGGTGGATTTCTATAACCTATCTGTCTTTTGATTTGCGATTGAATTTTAACATTAGCTCCGTACAAATTATGTCATATTACAACATCTAATTGCAAAACGACGGTTACTTTATTTACTTATTTACTTATCTTATATCACAAAGGTAGCCATCTTATATGCTAAGCCCCACAAAACCGTTGTAATGGTTTGACTGTGGGGTCAGTGAGTATCTTTAATAACAAATGAATTTACTTATAACTAAATACCATATAGATAATGTAGGAAGATAGATTTAAAAAAAAATCGCACATATCTTGCAATGAAAAACCGAGGAACGCATTTTTAATTCACCTTGTGCCAATTTTACTGGCTGGCAAACTCAGCCGTGGTAGTTAGTCATTAAGTATTAAACAATTTTTAAAAGTCAGTCACAGATGCAAGTTCAATTACACTCCATATTGTTCCTTTTTGCTT
Organism: Helicoverpa assulta; assembly: GCA_963856015.1. Lineage (NCBI taxonomy): Eukaryota > Metazoa > Arthropoda > Insecta > Lepidoptera > Noctuidae > Helicoverpa > Helicoverpa assulta. The sequence continues at coordinate 11,745,360 of CAWLCW010000023.1, forward strand.
GACCGTATACCTATACAAAAAAATATAAATAAAAAAGAGAAATGACAACTTTGTTTCCATACATACACTTATAATTAAATCTTTGTATTTTTATAGAAGATCCTATGCTAAAAAATAGTAGTCTCCAAATTGTTTTTTTTTTTATTTTGATCTTGTTGAAATAAAAATTAAATACGGAACGTTAACAAAAATGTCTGTTTCCCTAGCCCAAAAAAGACCACAAGAAACTACGATATACACATTCTCAATACCATTTTCATAGTGAATGTATGCCGGTATCGGGATGGTCGACAGGCTCCATCGTTCACGCCAGCTCTCTCACACGGATATATCGAGAGCAGAGAATACATATGAGTGACGTCACAGCGCGGTACCTGCAGCTCTGTGTAGATATTGTGTTTATTAGTTGGCTGTGGTTAAATGGGAGTTTGAAGATTTTAAATGGTCAACATCCTAGTATAACGTTTATATTGAACTAAGGAATATAAATTAATTTACTTTAATTCCTGCAATAACAAAGTCAAAAAACATCGAAAGCATTAGGAAGGTGTGTATGACTCATGTTAAATTCCCCAAAAAAGGTGAAATGTGACGTTTCTGTAGCGTGTTTTTTATAATATTAAGATGCCGATTTACTTCGAAATTCAAGGTGAATTAGCATCACAACACATTTCTACCTCCAAACACAAATTCCACACAAAATCTGAAATCGAAAACTTTTTCTTAACAAAACAAAGTTTTTTCATAAATCAATCAGTATCATTCAAAAGTATGTCAAAGCGAATTGGGTATGTGCCCAGCGTTATGTCGCATAGTGCTGTAACTTCTAAACAAGAAGTTTCCCCACATTGATATTGCAATATTGAGACTTCGATGTCCATTGAATATCAATGGACATCGAAGTCTCAATATTGCATTTCTGCTCCCCGAGTTAATCTCAAGTTTGATGGCAACAAATCTATAAGCCAGGAGTTACGCTGTATTGGCAATTTCTACAAAAGGAGGTTACAGATATAGAACAGTGGATTTTATAGGGCGGTTTTTTGAGTAAAGAACTATTTGTGGTCAGCCAAAAAGATCACCATCATCATCATCTCAGCCATAGGATGTCCACTGCTGCACATAGACTGCTGAACATAGGCCTCCCCCTTAGATCTCCACAGATACCTGTTGGAGGCGACCTGCATCCAGCGTCTTCCGGCGACCTTTATAAGGTCGTCTGTCCACCTTGTTGGTGGACGTCCTACGCTGCGCTTGCTAGTCCGTGGTCTCCACTCCAGCACTTAAAAAAACAAAAACACAACACAGCCAAAAAGATGTAAAACTATAATAAAATAACTAAACAAACAAAATACGACGAGTTTTCTTGTAGAAACCAGTTTGACTCGCTATCTAACTGTCCTAAAAGTCGTATCATATTAAGTAGCCTATACAAAGTTCCTATGTAAGTATAGAAAATCGCATAAGTCCAAGCCTGGGAAAAATATGCATTGACAGCGAATAATTGACTTAAAAACCTACCTAATTTTCGAAATCAGTTAAGACGACAGAGAGCAACAATAAAGAAAGACGTAATATTCAATTTACATCCACCAAATAATCGCTTGAACCAGCCTTCTCTATCTGACAATTTCAAAAGTCGCGACTTGAAGCGACGTGAAGCCACCTACATCAACCGTGACATATTCAGGCTAGTAGGATTGCAACGAAAGTTAACACGAAAGTCCTACGTAGCGATGAATTCTCGCTAATTTATAACCACGTAAGAACAATAAAAAAATTACGCCAAATAAATTATTTATTAAAACCACCTAATAGCTGGTTGAACCAGTTTTCCGTATCTAACAGTTTCAAAAGTCGTGACTTGAAGCGACGTAAAGCAACCTATATCAACCGTGACATATTCAGGGTAGTAGGATTGCAACGAAAGTTAACACGAAGTTCCCTTGTCTCTCGAAAAACTTCCCTTCCTTTATTCTGTTAGGGATACGCTTTCGAATTTGCGGTTAATCTTGTATGGGAATTCGTGAGTCTTTTTAGAGAAATAGTGAATTAGGGTAATGAATGAAAGTGTTGTGGTTTGTATTGTTTTTACCCATGACGGAACGGAGCAAGTATATGCGTTTAGGGTGAGAGATGTGCGTTTGTGTGTTTGCGTGTTTGAGTGTTTGTGAAAAGTTATGTTCCCACCTATCTTCTAAACTAATGATCTGATTTTGATGCGGTTTTCAATAACGGGTTTGTGTTCGATGAGTTCATGTTCTTAGACAGGTGTCATGGCTGTAACTCACTAGGGGGCGCCACAATATTAGTGCAAAACAGCAAAGTAATGTTCCCACCTACCTTCTAAACTGATGATCCGATTTTGATGTGCTTTTCAATAACGGGTTTGTGTTCGATGAGTTCATGTTCTTAGACAGGTGTCATGGCTGTAACTCACTAGGGGGCGCCACAATATTAGTGCAAAACAATGTTGCAATATAATCAAAACGTGCGATTACAATTCTGTTTTCATCAGCAATGTGTACGTGCTTAATGCATGTTCCCAAATAATAAAAATTACGTCTGTAACTCACCAGAAGGCGCTACAATATTAGTGCAAAATAATATTGCAATAATATTATAACGAATTGTCCGATTTCAATGCGGTTTTCAGCGATGGATTCGTAGTTGATTTGTGCATGGTTTAAGATAAGTCTTACGATATTAACTCACTAGGGGGCGCTGCTATATTACTCTGAAACGATTATACTGCAATATTATTAAAACTAAAACGTATTGACTGATTTCATTTCAATGCAGATTTCAGGAACAAGTTCGTGGGTGATTGGTGCATGTTCTCAGATAAGAAATAATCTGAGTAAAATTTCAAAATTAATGCATAACGATACCCCAGCTTATGCCATCATTGAATTCAGAGTTCAAACACAAATAATATAGTCTCAAGAGTGTTGACACCAATTCTAAACCAAAACCAACAGAAAGGAACTGTGTAATATTTAAAATGGAACTTAATATTATGTGGTAGGATGAATCATACTTATCCATTTTTTTGCGAGGTCTTACCTACATATTATATAGACTAAAATTCGTAAATGCTCTTTAAAAAGTCTGAAATAAATTTAAGCAAAATTAAAAAAAAAAAAAAACCCACGATGGTAAAAATCTTATTGAAGAATAATAAAGTAACTCAAAACCCCCGACTTAACCCAATTATTATGTACAATAGACGTAATAATAATAATTTTACCATAATACATAACCGAGGAATAACCGTCGGGGCTGCCTTTTCTATATGAAATTTCAACAATTAATCATACTCATGAGTGTATTTTATATCATCGTTAAACATCTACAATTCTTCAATAATTGTATTCCCGACACTAGAAATCCTTTAGCTGGTTTAATGGCAGTCCCCGACGGATATTCCTTGGTTATGTATTGTGGTAAAATTATTATTATTACATCTATTATAATATTTAATTACATAATATTTGGGTTAAGTCGGGGGTTTTGAGTTATTTTATTATTTTTCAATAAGATTATTACCGTCGTGGGGTTTTTCAATTTTTTTTTTGTGATTAAGTAAAGTTGAGTTTTTGCATAAGTTACAGATTATATTCCTTGTTTGTATCTATTCCTGAAATACAACTATAAATGAATAAATGTGTGCATATTCACGAAGAGACGATTCATTCTTGCGCGAATTAATAAATGTTTTCTTTATTTCTTTTCCTATTTTAAAAGGTAACTTTCCTTTTGAGAATAGACAACTAATTTATAAAAATAACGCAGTGACACGGCAGTGAAACATACCTACACAACCTTAAAAACTAAATAACCGCCGAAAACAATAACTTAGGTACAATACAAAGTCAAAATGTCGTCTCAGGGTCAACGCTGCCACATCAAAAAAATCTTCAAAAGAAATTCACATATACAATTAACTTATAAATAAAGGTGTAACCCTACCGAACAAAAATGCTTTGTTAGGAGGCGTAACACTAAAATTAATGAAGTTTCCACCCATTTCTAGATTTCTTTTCAGAAAAATGTCACCTACATTTTCTATGCTAGGTTTCAAGTTAAAAATAAAAATGTTTTATAGAGCTACTGTAATGTTTCTTTTGAAACATACTAGTATATTTAATGTTGGCTGTAGTTTTTCATTCGAGCCAGAAAACGGCTAAGTCTGAAAAGTTTTTGTAAAGATGGCACTAGCATCAATTTAGGGTTTTCTTATATTGTTGGCAATTTTAAAATGTTACTAAAATAGTCTTAAATAAATTCATACACCTTTGATACACAGTAAGATTTGTAACCGAATTGAATACTGTTACAGCCTTTTTATCGTCCCACTGCTGGGCACAGGCCTCCTCTCACACGGAGAAGGATTAAGCGTTAATCACCACGCTTGCTCAATGCGGGTTGGTAATTTCAGTCTTTATAGTCCAGGTTTCCTCAAGATGTTTTCCTCCACCTTTTTATCAGCCATTGGTGTCTAAGATTTACCTAGAAAGTACATACAAACTTAGAAAAGTTGCATTGGTACTTGCCTGACCTGGAATCGAACCCACACCCTCATACTCGAGAGGTTGGTTCTTTTACCCACTAGGCCACCACGACTTTTTTTATTTTTTTCACGATTCTTTTTTTGAATACTACATAAACAAAAATTAAAATTTTATGTTAATAACTATCAAGTTAAGATGTTGATATGGATAGATGCGTCAATAAAATATTATGTTATGTAATTGAATCAATAAGCCCTTACTAGCAAAGTTAGACAAATATTTAGGTACACTACAGCCTGACTTTTGACTGACATTTTAGGCATAACTCCACCCTTTATATTACTATGAATTATTATTATACCTAAATAATAGTTTCTCATAAGAGTATCCGCACACTAGAGACTAAACGGTCGGTCGACAATTGGCCCAATGGTTGGATTTTTTAAAGGAAATCGTGAATTCATACAAGGTTTAGTCGGTTTGATACCGGCGAAATGCCTGATCGTTGTTATGTGCGTACTATAATTCATTTCTTTACTAATTTATGAGCCCGAACAAACTGTCGGCCGACTAAAAGTTTGAAGTCTGTGGGTTTAATAAGATTGATAGATGCTTTGGGTATTCAAATTCAATGATTAATATGTAACTAACGTTCAAAAGGTCTGCCTCAAAGCTAGGTTATAATTAAGAAGTCAGAATTTCTAAATAGCTATTGTTTCATTTGAAATGTCTGTAATAACTATTCGGTTTTATTCATTAAAGTTTGTGCACCGTTTATTTGCCTCGTTGGTCTAGTGGTCGCAAGCGCGGCTGCTGTTCTCGAGGTCTCGGGTTCGATTCCCGGGTCGGGCCGAAATCGCTTTGTGGGTTCTCTTGAACTTTCACAAAGCAGCCCGTAGTCTGGAAGTTGGTGATTGATTCACCCGTGCATCGGAGAGCACGTAAATGTCGGTCCTGCGCCTGATCTCTTTCCGGTCGTGTCGGATTGCCGTCCCATCGGGTTATGAGAGTGAAGGAATAGGGAGTGCACCTGTGTCTGCGCAAATGCTCGTGCACTATAATATGTCCTGCGCAGCTGGCTGATCTCCTTAAGTGAGAACAGCCGCCGTGGCCGAAGTCGGCCGTGGACGCCATTATATTTAATGAGTAGCTTCGTGGGCGAGATGCAAATGTTACTTGAGATTCGTAAATAGGCACTACAAAATTGGTGTTAAAAATAGACAGTATCCCAGCCAGACAAGCTTTCGGTACGACAGTTTTTTTTTTACCTTCTTTTTTCTTTTATCTATACTAATATCATAAAGATATAGAGTTTGTTTGTTTGTTTGAACGCGCTAATCTCAGGAACTACTGGTCCGATTTGAACAATTCTTTCGGTGTTAGATAGCCCATTTATTGAGGAAGGCTATAGGCTACTTTTTATCCGGGTTCGTGCAGAGGTTCCCACGGGATGCGGGTGAAACTGCTGGCAGAAGCTAGTTATAAATGTATTTAGTCTAGAATTTATAGAAGTGAGATTATGTAGTTACTTGTATAGAAGACGTAACTTCTGTAACAACTAACTACATTAAATTCTTTATTCATCAACAGCCTTAAAATACCCCCAAAATCCACGTGACTTACTCACGTTAACCAAGAAATAACACAGAACGTAATAACTTGACTAACTATAACATTTCTGACCGTTACCGTCAAATGCGGCGGTTTGTTTGTCTTAACCGAAGTTCTGATGAAACCAACATAGTTACTGTTTAACTTTCCACGATACTTTGCCCGCAGTATCTGGTAAACAATTAATATTATGAACAAAACAAAACACTAAAACTGAGGGAAAAATATAAAACTGAGAAAATAAAAGTTAAGCTATAATAAAAATGTGGTCAATTTATTTGTGTTAGTATGACCTGCGAACTGTTTCAGATAAAATTTTATGTGTTTGTTTCGTTTTGAAATTGATTGTGAAATTAATATTTTTGGTTTAGGTTTTAGAATTACTGTAGGCTTTTATGACGTTTGCTCTTAAAGTTAGTCCGTATAAAAGTATGTACCCATTTTTGTCAACAAGATTGCTATGACAAATTGGACATTTAAAAATGCCCGGATCATCCACAAATAAATGCCGAAGCCGACCTCAACATGGTTGGGAGAAAGGCTAGGAGGATGATGATGATCCACAAATAAATAGCCTAAAAATATATTTAAACATTAATTCTAACAAAAATAAGTAAATTTATGAAATTAAAAATCACTTATTAATAGAACAATGACGTTTGCAATATAAACATTAGCATTCACATTAAAAATTTACGCACTCAATTGTCTCTCAGTCCACAAAAATAATTAATTTGCTCTTCATAAATTCTCAATTTAAAATCAGAATTTAATGAGCGCCTAAAATGCCGTGAAAGACCGAATCAAAGGTAAACATTTCTCTTTAAATTTAGAAGGAGCGCACTGGTTTGAGCCGGTTTGAACCGGTTTGAACCGGTTTGCAACCCCTGTAAGAACCCTTGAGCGTAGGGTTACGTTCTGCGTTTGAGCTCAAATATCAATGGACCCGTGAATTGGCAACATTAAACTCAAACAAAATCTTTTTCTTTGCGAAAGATGATAAAGATGAAACATTTTTAGCTGTGTGGAAAATTCGTAGAAAATCAGCCATTTGATTCTTTTGGGTTATCTCTACTGTATACTAGACGCTCTTTGGTTTTAGTCACCTTAACGTTTATATTGGTCAAAATGTATTTTGAAAAGTACTACAGTGTTATTTATATTCAGATCACTATATAGACTTGTTAGGTACCTACATCTTGGTACACAAAACCAAAAAATAAGCGAATGAAATTGTATATAACAAAATATTGTTTATTTGTAATATTCATTGTACTATAAATCAGAATACGCCGTCAGAAGTCACAAACCCACGCACAAATTGTTAAATCCATACCCTCATAGAGAACAGGCTAGATAACATAGGTATTGCAAAAGGGTTACATATGTTTACATACGCTAATGAAGTGCCTTGAGCCTTAGGCCACATATCGAGAAATATACGTATTTATTAATAGCTACGTGAATAGTAAAACCTTTGTATATTGAGACAAGATTCGGATAATGTCGTACAAGTAATTAAACATGATATAGAACAATTCAGGAATATGTATTTTTATTATAGAAGTTTACAATAGATAAAACTAGTATTTTCAAAGCTCCAATTTGGTATATTGGAAATATGTATTACCCACTGCTTTTCTGCACTTGTACACGCGTCTCGGGTAAATTTCTTCTCGTACCCGCCCAAAAATATCTGACGTTACTCGGGACCAGTATAGTCGTGGTGGCCTAGTGGGCAAAGAACCAACCTCTCGAGTATGAGGGCGCGGGTTCGATTCCAGGTCAGGCAAGTACCAATGCAACTTTTCTAAGTTTGTATGTACTTTCTAAGTATATCTTAGACACCAATGACTGTGTTTCGGATGGCACGTTAAACTGTAGGTCCCGGCTGTCATTGAACATCTTTGACAGTCGTTACGGGTAGTCAGAAGCCAGTAAGTCTGACACCAGTCTAACCAAGGGGTATTGGGTTGCCCGGGTAACTGGGTTGAGGGGGTCAGATAGGGCAGTCGCTCCTTGTAAAGCACTGGTACTCAGCTACATCCGGTTAGACTGGAAGCCGACCCCAACATAGTTTGGGAAAAAGGCTCGGAGGATGATGAGGATGACTCGGGACCAGTATAGCTTTTCAACAGTGGAATAATTTTTCAAATCGGTTTAGCAATTTCGAAGCCCTTAAAAAGGGTGTTAAAAATGTTTACGATGTATATTACTGTATATATGAAGATTGTGTGAGTTTTAATTAGGTAATAATATAATAAAATTTTTACTTTAGCATTACCTTTTAACGCTCATGATAGACACTCAGTAAATTCAATTCAACAACTTTCTACTTCAGAAACAGACATGACAATACGGGACCTACACATCACACACCATATATAAACAAAACACTCTCTCTAAGCCACAAATTATCATAACTAGCAACATCAATATTGTAAAGACAATACGGTAGGTACCAAACAAACAAAAGACCAAATCCGGGCACGTGAGCAACACAATATGGTAAGTGAGTATTCACCACCTACGAAGTTCCTGTTAATTAATTTATCGAATAACTAATATTACAAATTGTGTTAGTTGGTTATGTCAACGTAGAAAAAATTTACACTTTGTCATCATCACTGTCTAGCATTATCCCAACGAAAAAAAAAAATTAACACTGTCCACTGTCAATTGTCCAATTCGTAAACCCTACCTACAACGAACCTAAAAATGTCATGTGCATGAACTAGTTTTTGGTATGAAACTGCAAATAAATGCTATTAATGAACAGTATAAATAGCTAAATTGGCATTTCATGATTTATCCTTATTCATATGTTTTAAAATTACAGCAGGAACTGTACCAAATTAAAAATATAAACATCCTTCAATAAAAACATAAAAATGTTTATTGACCTTCGTGATAATGAATTCCCTAGCTCCTATACTGTGCACTGTACGGCTTGCAAAACGATGGAATTCCCCGTTTAATTAATTAGGTACAGGTTTATGCCAATAATGCCATACGATATGCAATAAAAGTTAAAAATATATACCTCTAGATTTCCCATAGCGTAGGATTAGTCTGTTGATTTTGGATAGCTAAATTAACTAACCACAGAGGTTTTCATACCTTATATAGATATCTTACTTATATTATAAAGAGGAAAACTTTGTTTGGTTGTAATGGATAAACTCAAAAACTACTGGACCGATTTTAAATATTCTTTCACCATTAGAAAGCTATATTATCTGCGAGTAACATAGGCTATATTTTATTTCGGTGCGAGCAGTAGCTCCCACGGGACGCGGGTGAAACCGCGGGAAAACGGCTAGTATGTAGATACAATAAATATGTGAAATAAAAACTAAAGGTCTTTTTTATTGGAAATTATCATACGAGCCTCCGCTATGGGCTATTACTGACCAAAACCCACCATGTTCCTTCCTAAGCCCTTTATGTACCAGGGCCGCGGTAACTCTTTCGATCAATCTCTTTTGATCAAAAACAAAACACTACCACAAAAAGATTTTAAACTTTGCAGTTCTTTATAGTGATGAAAGAAGGTTCGATATCATAAATATCGCAAACATAAATGATTGGTAAAATGTGTGACCACTATTGAGTACGTGTGAGGCATTACATTTCTGACTTGACGCGAAGTTATTTGACAGAAACTGTACACAAACCTAACATCCTACAATGTACAAAACAGACAAAAATCAACTCACTCATTCAACTCCCATCCAACTTAATTGTATAGCAACAAAAATAAATCAAGGATTTCCCAAACAAAACTATAATTTAAATGCATAACAAAGTCTGCGATTTGTCGTCCCCTTATCTGGCGTTCCGTCACCAACGTTACTTGCTGAAATAAATCTACATACTTCAGATAAAAGTTTCGTAAAGTTTTCGGTTTTAAAACACGTTTCGTGAAATAAGTTTGCTAGGAATTGTGGGGAATGGTCATATATCGCTTGGTGATGAAAGTTGGTATTATTTTATTGCTCGATAAAATTAAAAAAAAATCGTAATTAAAATTTATTAATAAATGTTTTGTTTCCATTTATTCATTTCACTGCATATTTTATATATTTTTAAATCTTAAATAAAAAATATTAAAATCATTTTATAGATAAAAATAGGTAGCCGTGGTTTGGGCCCAAGAGACATAAACCTCTAAAAACATTGTTTATTGTTATCAACATTTTTGTTAATATTATATGTTAACATTCTGTACACTACAGCGATAATATTATGTCAAAAAATATTTACTTCGGCCAAAGGATATGCATTGCCATCCAGCGTGGCAATGCAGCCAGTCTTTTGGGCACGATCCCAGCTGACAGCGATGCGGATGAATATTTTGATACTTAGTTTTAATATTTCCCTATCATAAATTGTATTGAAACACATAAATGTATAAATTTACTAGTACCTAATAGCATTTTTTATGTTACGTATTTCCACAGGATTAACATTACCAGAGCTCAATTTATTTTCAATCCCAAAATAATATTTCAATAACTAATTTCAACGGCCTTCCAAAAATCGCGGATTATTTATTTACGAAAATCGTTGATTGAATAATAATTTCTTTCAAATTAAATGTTGAAAAAATATTCAGACCACGGATTTACGAGGCTGGCCAATCACAATATTTATTTCGGTGGCTTCCAAAACTGGGTAAAAACGATATGACGTATAGCGAAATATTGGCATGACCCATAAGCTTTTCAACAGATAAGCTTTAATTTAACAGTCACTAATTGCCGTACGAGGCGACACAGAGAAAATATATTCAAAAAGAAAATATCACTTAGGACAAAAGCTGAGCAGTTGCATTAGTCACCTGCCTAAACTTTTCCTAACTACCTATGTTGTGCTTGGAATCCGACCCCAACATACTCGTAGGTACTCAGGGTTCTAGTGATTTACATAGAACTTTTATATACATATTTATATGTCAAACAAGCCGCGGTATCGAAATTATCATGCATTTTTGTTTTAGCTTAAAAGTACTTACTACGACTCAAAGATTAAAAATATTAACTTTCTATATCATTTACAAATGTCTTACTCTTAATTTCTTACGCTATAATACCCCAGCCTAAGAAATAACCCAAGCATTAAATACGCTACCACTTACTAATGAACACTATGCTAATTACTTGCTCCAACAAATAAACGCTTTTACAACTCTCTATACTACGAAGTTTCGTAGCATAGGCTACGGCTACGAAGTTTCGTAGCAAGTTTTATGAAGATTTCGTAGCATAAGTTTTGTGCAAACTACACTCTTTTAGTACAAGTAAGTGAGCGTTTCAGCACATTTTTAATGAAAAACTTACATGCTCGTAGTCACTACGTATTGTTCGTAGCAACTAGCGTAGTAGAAGTCTACGAGTTTATTGCTACGGTTTAATGAGTTCTAATAAAATAAAATGAAATTGTTTACATTACAAATTGAGCACTATAAATATTATCAGAGGTCATACATTACAGAATTACACTTGACTATACAAAAATAGAACAAATAATTTTAATCAATGCTGGAAAAAAATTTTCATCGTTAACCAACATTTCAAAAATCAACACGAAAATGGTTGGCATTATTTCTAAACAAGTTAATATTAATATCTCCATTGATAAAACATCAAACATACCGTCCATGGATATTTAACCCGATACGTCGTTCCCAAAATGAACCACACGAACTTTACATTTCCATACAAACAATTTCACACAATACCGTTCGGATTTCCTTACGAAATTAATTTTGGAAATCGGATATCTCCTCATATTTATATGGTAACGTTTCCATACCTAGCCACATGCCGATGGATTGAAGGGATTCCCTTTGTTCTAGTATAGCCCACAAAATAATACAAAATATTATATCATGTTACAGTCGTAATGCTGAATCAGTTAGATGTGCATTTGTCTAAAAAGTGCGGCCAAAATACTTTCAACCGTAGCCCGTGCGACACTGAGACAAGCGGCATCAATAAGTATTATATTCTATATTGAAATAACTGTTTGAAAAAAAATATGCAAATAGGTCACAGTAAAAACTAGTTTAAACTGGTTATCTTCAAAATACAATTCAAGAGTTTATCATCATCATGCCCTTACTCTGATTTTTATTTGGGGTTGGCTCAAATAAAATTAATATAAGATGTTACAATAAAAAAATAATAATCATATAGCATATTTTTTGTCGTCCCAGTAAAAAAAAACTTTCCTCTATTGCGGAGTTTTCCTACAACACATACATAGACTGGGTACATTGAGCAAGCGTATTCAATTGGAAAATATATTCTTGTGTACAAAGCTTGCGGAACGCGCCTGATACGGGGGGATACACATGTTTTTATTGTAAAACTTTCTTTAATAATAATATTTCTGAGTATGCAGGTTATATTTTCACAATAATAAAATTTAGTTTTAGCTAGTTATCTCTGATTTCCGAAATATAATTGAAGATATGTTGCGGTAAAATAATGTTTTTTTTTGTGTATTCTTTGTCGTCCCATTAAAAAAAAACTTTGCCCGATTGCAGAATTTCCCTACAACATATACATAGACTGGGTACATTGAGCAAGCGTATTCAATTGGAAAATATATTCTTGTGTACAAAGCTTGCGGAACGCGCCTGATACGGGGGGATACACATGTTTTTATTGTAAAACTTTGTATAATAATAATATGCTGAAGAAGTATGTAAATTATATTTTTTTGGTGTAAATTATATGTGGGTTTATTTTTCCTCGGTAATTATCAAGAATATCAATATAGTAACACATTTTTTTAAATTGCATAATGTGTGGACAGTCGACTCAAAAATATTGTAATATTCTGGCATAAAGTTATAATGGACTTAATGTTATTTTAGGCTATGTTAAAGACAATTGTCATTATTTAGCTGGACAATACAAGAAAGTTCTTTTAAAACATATCATCAAAATTGGACACACCAAGCGGTTAGTTCAGTTATTTTCTGACTTAATTAATACGCAGAATTTCTTAAAATGCTAAATACCGAAAAATAACTTCACACAACAGTAATATTTTATGTCCTTTACTACTGAACAGCATCATTGCATTTCAGAAGCAACATCATCAAACCAACAAAGAAAAGAAGCAAAAATATTTGAAAAAATATGTCCTTTATTTTCCCACAAAAGCGTGTCACCCTACAAGACATAAGCTTACGAGCTATCGCAAACGGCGTATTGGAAAATATATTGTTTGTTATTGCCTCAGAGACTACCAGAATTTATCGACACAAATTGGAAGCTTCAACCCGTTGTGTTTTAATACTTGATTGACTTCTTCTTTCGTTTCTGCATGTTTAAGTCTAACAAGCCTTTTTACATGACCCATTTAAAGTATGTCAATCAACTCCATTGCCACCGTCTCGTCAAAGAGTTGAGTTGGCTACACTCAGGCGTATTCATATTGCAATAGGTTGATATCACTGGCGAAAGTGGGCCCCAATACCCCACAATGCAAATGCCCATAGGCCTAAACGAATGGAATGCTGACTGATTCGGCCTAACGTTCGGCTCTGTATTTTGGACCATTCCGCATTCCTTGCAAAATTCCAGGTAGAGTCCCGAGTCAGAAGACAGTTTGCAACTACCAGATTGACTAGGCAAACATAAAATAAACAGAGTTCCAGAATGACTTATCTTTACGTTAGAACAAAGCAAGCAAGAAATGAAAGGGAAGGTAAACTGATGTGGCGTGGAAGGTATTGATAAGAATGAATGATAATAGCCCAGGAGGTACTAGGGTATTAGGATTAGTGAGGAGCTAGTCTAGCGTGAAATATTTTTTGTTTTACTATATTTGTTCGTTCAGGTGGAAGATGAGAAAGATACGCGTGGCGTGTTTTTATTTAGTACTAGTTTTAGATATGGTTTGTTAAAATATAAAACCTGTATTTTCTCAGTAATAATAATATGATAAACAAACACAAGAGAACAACATAAGAGAATTAAAAAAGTTGTTCAACTCGAAGTTTTTGCTTTGATTGATCTGTTTTTGAAATTTGTGGGCTCACTGCACCTACTAACCTTTTAAGTTTTATGACATGGATCACTAATTCATTTTATGTGCATTTTTAGTACGCAATCTTTCCACTCAGAGAATGATAACCCATTACCATCTCCAGAATCATACCAACACCACTAATACCAATTGCAAAATAAACACCAAAAATCAAACTTCAAACTTTGACATTTCCCACGATTACACACGCAAAAATATCACTAACCAAAAAACTGGCTTATCATCATTGCGTGCGTTCCAAAACCGTTTACGAATCACGTTTGATTAAGCGATCTAAAATTGTTAAAGCTATATTTTTGGTTTTTATCAAAAACTAGCAAATAAGTTACATCTCATTTTGTGATTAGGATCTACGAAGGAACGGGGGGCGAACACGCGAACTATTGCACTAATTTCTTTGTACTGGTCCGTTTTTTAATTTTGTAATTATATTTTGTGGTGTAGCTTTAGTATTGCTTCCTTGCCTTAAGAAATAACTCGTTAGTACCTCAGAGTAAGTTTTGACTTATCTACGTGTTAATAATGATGTCTCTAGAATACTTTGTTTTTTTTTTTTTTAGAAGATAAAGCGGTCTGAAAGGAGTTCTATATTTCATTTCGAAACATATGGCTTCCTTAAGGATAGTGATCAGGCAACCTTCTATATAAGGATTGTTATAGGAATATATGAAATGGTTACTTATTTCAAGTCAAAAAGATTAATCAAAAACTTATTTCCTCTTCGATGATTTGGCAGCGAGTATCAGAGAAATCTTAAATAGTAATACGAATTAATAATAACAAACCAAGTTCCTGAAATTATCTGATAAAACTTCTAACTACTGAGAAATAGTTTTTATTAGATCACGCAATAAATATACACATACTCAAAGTATACATAACATACTCGTCTAAAATACAATAATAGTATTATAAGCGACCAGTTCGTTTTAATTGCAGGCAATTTTATATCTTCTTCCCAAGCCTTAAAGTTGAAAATTCTTTGCAAATAAACTTTAAGATCTTATCACGTATGATCGATTGTGCGATGAAAGAAATACACTACGATGTGAACTGTTACACGTTGTCATTAAAAAGCAATTTTGAACTTTCATGAAAGGCAATAAGGTTTGAAATCGTCCAAATGTTTCATATTCTTTTCTCAGAAATGTGTACTTTGATAAAGGTTTTTGGTATTAGCAATGAAATCTAGTTATACTTCCTGTAATATTAGTTTTTTAAATGACAAAATTGTAGTATAGATTCTTACTACATATTCTAGTACACATGAAAGGGTATAAAATTCCCAGGAAAGGTTCACATAATATATCTTTTTATGCTTTTAAAATTTGTCAAAGCAATACCAAGTATACTTAGAGTATGAAATGAAACCGGCCAAGTGCGAGTCGGACTCGCGCACGAAGGGTTCCGTACCATTATTTATAAAACGGTCAAAAAAATCACGTTTGTTGTATGGGAGGATACATTATCTGTGAAAATTTCAGCTCTCTAACTATCACAGTTCATGAGATACAGCTTGGTGACAGACAGAAGGACGGACAGAGGAGCGAAAACAATAGGGTGCCATTTTAACCTTTGGGTACGGAACCCTAAAAACTGACAACAACATTGCACCCTATATTTCTCTTTCCATCAGAAATCTTGACCCATTATTGTATTTGCAAAATATAATGAAACTCTCTATCAACAAGGAGTAATAAGCCAGTTAGCTATTTCTGTCTCATAGTTAAAAGCACGCCAGTCAAGTAATTACCGACATATTTATTACTTAATAACAGGCCTGTGAGGGAATAATTTAGAGCTAGTTTACTTGTTGTAAGGATACTTTCAAGACTTGATTGCAGTACATATGATAACTTGATAATGATGAGGAGTACCTACTTATTATCTATACTAATATTATAAAGCTGAAGAGTTTGTTTGTTTGTTTGTTTGAACACGCTAATCTCAGGAACTACTGGTCCGATTTGAAAAATTCTTTCAGTGTTAGATAGCCCATTTATCGAGGAAGGCTATAGGCTACTTTTTATCCCGGTACGGGAAGTAGTTCCCGCGGGATGCGGGTGAAATCGCTGGCAGAAGCTAGTCCTTGATAAATGGTTATTTTTGAAGAACTCATTATTATGGATGTGACCTTGAAATAGACAAATGAAAGGGTTGTAAATAAGTTAGGTTGTTTGGAAATAAAGTCAGTCTATCGATTCTCAATTAGCTCCAAATTATAAAAGCCTTATTGTTGTGTGATTTGTGTTTCCTTGTTTCCCTGTAATTTGTATAAGCCAGCAATTTCGGAAGTAATTATCTGATAAAAAGTTTCAAGTTTAACAAGAGCGCGTAATTTTGTTTAGGTTCTCATTTCATTGCTTTTTTTTATGGGTGAGTTGTACCATTTTACTATAACAATAACCAATAGCTGAACCGAACCAGCCATATACTTGTTACCAATTGGTCGAATTGGCGGTTAAACAACTGAAAAAGATTCGTGGCCTTACTACAAAAACTTAACCACCTGTTTTACACTTGTCTAAAAAAATTGTGGCTGCAAAATGAACCATATGTCAACGTCATAATTTGTCATTTTTTTTAGACAAGTCTTAAACTGACGTTTAAAAGTTTTTGTGGTAAGACGGTCGGTTGTTATATTTAAATAGTGCAACTCACTGTAAGAACTCTTAAGCTCACTGCAGATTACTTTGTTTTCAGTTTATTTTTCAAATCAAAGTTACACAGAGACTGGATGGATAACCATCTCATGTCATGACGAGTTCCTCCGTGTGTGCTATCTGACATTTGAACATATTTGGTAGTCGTAACATGAAGTCAGAAGCTCTAAAATCTGACAGCCACTCTTACAAGGGGTATTGGGTTGCCCGGGTAGCTGGATTGAGGAGCACCGGCAGTTGCTCCATATAAAACACTGGAACTCATCTGTGCCCAGTTAAGACTGGAAGACGACGGCAACATATCAAAAAACCGGCCAAGTGCGAGTCGGACGCGCGCACGTAGGGTTCCGTACCATCCAAACGAATATTCTATATATATATATATTTATGGATATCGAGCAAAACTGAGCAAAAAAATCACGTTAGTTGTATGGGAGCCCGCCGAAATATTTATTTTATTCTAGTTTTCAGTATTTGTTGTTCTAGCGGCAACAGAAATACATCATCTGTGAAAATTTCAACTCTCTAACTATCACGGTTCATGAGATACAGCCTGGTGACAGACAGACGGACGGACGGACGGACGGACAGAGGAGCGAAAACAATAGGGTCCCGTTTTACCCTTTGGGTACGGAACACTAAAAAGAAATAGGCTAGGCCGATGATCATCTTATTCCTTCAAATATCATGCTCTAATGTGGTTCTACGTTCTCAGAAACCCCACACGAACTTAATCTAATCACGGAATTAACGTCTTCAATACCAGAAACTTGTGTCGGACATCACTGACAGTTCGGCAACTAAGTTAGTTTAGTATAACATACAACTTACTTGATGTTCTAGTTATTTTGGATCTTGGTGGTACATGATGCTGCGTATACGAAAGGGAAGCGAATCTTTCGTGGGTCAAAAAGGGAAAAATGCTGTTGAATAGAGAACATACTTTTTTTGGAATTCGGTTAAAAACTAGATCACTTCGCTGTTCGTATCGAATCAAACAATACTTGTATGTCATCATCCTCATCCTCCGAGCCTTTTCCCAACAATGTTGGGGTCGGCTTCCAGTCTAACCGGATTCAGCTGAGTACCAGTGCTTTACAAGAAGCGACTGCCTATCTGACCTCCTCAACCCAGTTACCCGGGCAACCCGATACCCCTTGGTTAGACTGGTGTCAGACTTACTGGCTTCTAACTACCCGTAACGACTGCCAAGGATGTTCAATGACAGCCGGGACCTACAGTTTAACGTGCCATCTGAAACACAGCCAATGGTGTCTAAGATATACTTAGAAAGTACATACAAACTTAGAAAAGTTGCATTAGTACTTGCCTGACCTGGGATCGAACCCGCGCCCTTGTACTTGAGAGGTTGGTCCTTTACCCAGTAGGCCACCATGACTTTTTTTTTTTTTACTAGATTAACTAAATGGACTAGATTTACCAACTGACTGACATGACATGTTATCATATATTATGTTCGTGGATCAAAGTTACACATTCGTTATTTTCGAAAGTGACACACTTGGCCGTTTTCAGATTTTTACTTTACTTTGACTAAATACAAACCTTTGTACCATTCGAAGATATATTATATAAATATAGATAAATTTAGGTCGCTTTAGTTCCTTAGGGGTATAAATTTACACCTGGTATAAAACACCTTCATTATTTTTAAACCGACTCACACTTGGCCATTTTCAGATTTTTTCCTTTACCTTGACATAAAGACCTACCTCCATGCCAAATTTTAAGTCAATACGACCATTGGAAGTGGTCTAGGTTTTTGATGAGTGAGTCAGTGAATCAGTGAATCAGTGTATAGTAAAAATAGCGATTTTCTGACGTCAATATCTCAAGACCTACAATAGGTATTTTAATGAAATTTTGTATTTTAGATAAATGAGGGGGTCTCAACAGATACTAGAAATTTGATATGCGTAAATAAAATAGATTTTGAGTTACAGGGGGGTCGAATTTGGCCCGAAATGGTTCGTGTAATATAACCCACGGCCGGTGTGTCGCTTTTTTTGCTCGAACTTGGCGGACACACTGCCGTGTGTCTAGATAGGTATCTTTGGAATTTGTACCTTCAATCTACCTTCATGATAAAATGCTCATTCCTTCTTAGTAACAGAAATATGTGTAACGATGACTAACTGGGGCAATGATGTTGATATTGCCCATATCGTTAGATAAAGTACATAATGTAAAATTTACTCTTAAGAATTAACAATTTATTTCTAAATGCAAGAAGTAAAATTCTATAGCCACATCTATACTAATATTATAAAGCTGAAGAGTTTGTTTGTTTGAACGCGCTAATCTCAGGAACTACTGGTCCGATTTGAAAATTTCTTTCAGTGTTAGATAGCCCATTTATCGAGG
Source organism: Helicoverpa assulta (assembly GCA_963856015.1). NCBI lineage: Eukaryota > Metazoa > Arthropoda > Insecta > Lepidoptera > Noctuidae > Helicoverpa > Helicoverpa assulta. The sequence continues at coordinate 11,764,600 of CAWLCW010000023.1, forward strand.
AAGGCTATAGGCTACTTTTTATCCCGTTACGGGAAGTAGTTCCCACGGGATGCGGGTGAAACCGCTGGCAGAAGCTAGTCACAAAATATAAATAATTACAAAATTAACAAACGGACCAGTACAAAGAAATTAGTGCAATACTTCGCGTGTTCGCCCCCCGTTCCTTCGTAGATCCTAATCACAAAATGAGATGTAACTTATTTGCTAGTTTTTGATAAAAAACCAAAAATATAGCTTTAACAATTTTAGATCGCTTAATCAAACGTGATTCGTAAACGGTTTTGGAACGCACGCAATGATGATAAGCCAGTTTTTTGGTTAGTGATATTTTTGCGTGTGTAATCGTGGGAAATGTCAAAGTTTGAAGTTTGATTTTTGGTGTTTATTTTGCAAATAGTATGGTGTTGGTGGAGTTCTGGAGATGGTATGGGCTGGATAGATTAATAATAATGTCAGGACACCTTTTCACACACGGTCGGTTAGCCCCATGTTAAGTTATTAATTAACTTGTGTAATGGGTGCTAACACAACTGATAAACTACATATATCCACATATATACATATTTATAAATACATATTGTTACACCCAGACCACGGCCAACAAGCATGCTCATCACACAAATGTCGATCGAACCGGGAATCGAACCCGGGACCTCAGGTTCGGCAGTCCGGCATGGTGACCATTGCGCCATCGAGGTCGTCAAATATTGAGTTTGTAGTGGAGATTGTGTTGGACATACGTAGTAGAATTACAGTTTTGAAGAAAAGTAGTGAACAGTATCTTAGAACATCAGCAATAAAAGTACAGAATCAAATGCAAGAAATTCAGACATTTTCGATTGTCTAATTTCCAGGTTGATTTGTTTTATAGACACTTTCTTATGAGATATTTTAGTTTTCAGTTATATTAGTGAGTTTTTCGTTGTTAACCGTACATACTTTACTGTAACATTTATTGTAAAAGCAACATGTTTGATACTTTAACAAAAAATATCTAAAGCTAGTACTAAATCATAACATGCCACGCGTATCTTTCTCATCTTCCACCTGAACGAACAAATATAGTAAAACAGAAAAATATTTCACGCTAGACTAACTCCTCACTAATCCTAATACCCTAGTACCTCCTGGGCTATTATCATTCATTCTTATCAATACCTTCCACGCCACATCAGTTTACCTTCCCTTTCATTTCTTGCTTGCTTTGTTCTAACATAAAGATAAGTAATTCTGGAAGTCTGTTTATTTTATGTTTGCCTAGTCAATCTGGTAGTTGGTAAACGGGACCTGAGATCGTACAAGGCAAGGTCAGGGTCAAAGAAAATGTTAGTCGGGGTCTCAGTATTTTATCAGGAATGCGGAATACCTATTCAAACTATAGAGGCCAGAAGGAGCATGAGTGAACTTTAGGCCGAATCAGTCCGGCATTCCAATCGTTTAGGCCTTTGGGAATTTGCATTGTGGGGACTTGTCCTAATAGTTTCAACCCATTGCAACACAAAGGGTGACTTACGAAATACGACTGAGTTTAGCCAATTGATTTGATAGACACACATTAAATCTGTCATATAAAAAGACTTGTCAAAGTTAAATATGTAGAAACGAAAGAAGAAGTCAATCAAGTATTAAAACACAACGGGTTGAAGCTTCCAATTTGTGTCGATAAATTCTGGTAGTCTCTGAGGCGATAACAAACAATATATTTTCCAATACGCCGTTTGCGATAGCTCGTAAGCTTATGTCTTGTAGGGTGACACGCTTTTGTGGGAAAATAAAGGACATATTTTTAAAATATTTTTGTTTCTTTTCTTTGTTGGTTTGATGATGTTGCTTCTGAAATGCAATGATGCTGTTCAGTAGTAAATGGCATAAAAGATTACTGTTACTACTGGTACTGTTGCATTTTAAGAAATTCTGCGTATTAATTAAGTCAGAAAATAACTAATCGTCGTGTCTAATTTTAATGATATGTTTTAAAAGAACTTTCTTGTATTGTCTAGTTTAATAATGAACATTGTCTTTAGCATAAAATAACATTAAGTCCATTATAACTTCATGCCAGAAAATAACAATATTTTTGAGTCGACTGTCCACCCACACATTACGCATTTTTTAAAAAATGTGTTTCTATATTGGTATTCTTGATAATTACCGAGGAAAAATAAACCCACATATAATTTACCAACCTTTACGAGCCTTTTCCCAACTATGTTGGGGTCGGCTTCCAGTCTAACCGGATTCAGCTGAGTACCAGTGCTTTACAAGAAGCGACTGCCTATCTGACCTCCTCAACCCAGTTACCCGGGCAACACGATACCCCTTGGTAAGACTGGTGTCAGACTTACTAGCTTCTTTCTGACTACCCGTAACGACTGCCAAGGATGTTCAATGACAGCCGGGACCTATGGTTTAAAGTGCCATCCGAAACACAGTCATTGGTGTCTAAGATATACTTAGAAAGTACATAAAAACTTAGAAAAGTTGCATTGGTACTTGCCTTTTTTTTTTTTTTTTTTTTTTTTTTTTAGCGACGTAAAATCATCAAATGACCCCTCCCGCTGTGGGTTAGCAGCGGTGAGGGAGTGTCAGACTCTTACTGACTAAAATCGTCGTGTTCCGTCATAGGCCTTTTATGTACCAGGGCCGCGGTATCTCTTTCGAACAACCCGCAGCCCCGGCAGGCCTTGGCCCTGCTGGGCCCCGCTGGGGTTGCTGACATCTCTTTGAGGAGCGCGTGGAACAACGCGCGCCGTCGACACGGGATTGGTACTTGCCTGACCTGGAATCGAACCCGCGCCCTCTTCGTCAAACAATACTTGTATGTAAGTATACTTTTCTTTTCTATTACCGGAAAGCTGACGAGTTCATTTGGGAGGTTGAGATGCTTTTTTGTTTCTTTTGAACTTCTTTTCCGATTCGAAACACTTTTTCATTGTTGCTTATTTATATATGTACAATAGTACATTTAACTTCATAGTTACGTAGGATGTCTGACTGACGACTTTTTTCTCTTATCTAAACATAAAGTCACAACCAAAAGTGCTTACTAATTCTAACGCTATTAAGAAACTCGGTTTCTCAGTAATCGTACAATATTGAACGAAATCTTCGAGGCATATCGGCGTTCTGAACATCACGCAACGTTCGCGTGACGGACACGAAATTGTTATTGATTTAAAATAATTACAGTTGAGCCGAGCAAACAACGCTGTGCCCCACTGTACTTATGTACTGGGAAACATAAATGTTCGATTTTCACTGTCATTATATTACCATGTACAGTCGCGTCGATATTGGTTTGTTAGTTTTCTTGATGACAGTCTTGGTGGTATAAGTTTGTTTAATTGACTTGTAACTGACGATTTAAAAAAAAAATATTTGTAAAAAGTCTTTGAGCTTTGATTCAAAATGGGGTATTGGAAACAAAACATGTCCTACCAAGTAAAGACTAGTAGCTACCTTATGTTATGTAATGATTAATTAGTACATCAAGCTGACCGAACCACCGTGATTTTAGTAGGTATCTAAAGGTTTTACTTTTGTGATCAAGCCAACCTCCACTCTTAAAAGGAAAAAACAAAATATGCTGATAAAGTTTGGGACATTTTTGCATTGAATTTCTACTCACCATTTTGAGTACCTACAAAAAACTTGTGAAGTGTTTTCTCCAATATCTCGAAATGCACATTTGACAAAAAAAAGTAGTTTTTCTAAAGCCTTTCACGATAAAGAAATAACGGTACTTAAATAATGTACAAGTAACTATTGTGTTCCTTGTAACGTTCTCACGCAATCTTTAAGTTAATTAAAGGAAACGTTTGCAAGGTGCACGAGAGACGCGTCAGCGATCTATCACTACTCCACCAGACGTGTAGTGCCGGTCCTCTTTATTGGAAGTGGGGTAAAATGTTGTTTTAAAATAACTTAGTTTAACCCGTTGTATGGCGGAGTGCAGATGTATGTGAGACACAATTGATTGTCTATTGTTTTATAATTATCGACAAACAGGAGGTTAATGCTGTCTATTACGAAATTTTTCTTATGTCAAATTAGTATAAAACTGCTGTCTGGATCACCTAGGATCAAATTGACACATGACAGAAAACAGAAATATTAGATTTAGTGTCAAACTTAATCTAAAAATGGCTTTTCTCAACTTACATAGTATCTGTCATTTCTTACAATCAGACTCATCGTTAACAAGCCATCATCATCATCATCTTTCTGCCCTGTTCCCAAATCATTTGGGGTCGGCGCAACATGTCTTTTTCTTCCATTCCTCTCTGTCAGACGTCATACGTACATCGTTCACAAGCCATGAGAATTAAAATTAAGATAAACTATTGTAACGCAATTTAGTGTTATAGTTTTACTTATTCTTCCTATTTTCTTAGAACCTCTTATAAAAATATGTTCTTCCCCTATCGTAAATCAATTATAGGGAGGCGTATGTCCAGTAGTAGAAGTCATTTGACTATGATCATGATTTTAAAAGAATTAGGTACGTTCATACACATTCATACTTCGTATTTACGTACTCACAGCCACATAACAACAACAAGGTCTATGTAACAAATACGGCCGCACCTCAAACATTATTAACCCTGTTTCGGGCGCCTTCTATCATCGGGTATTAAGAGATAAGCCTGCCACGTATTGTGTTCAACGCGATAATCGTTTGTGACAACCCTGCACGTTCGATACCTAAGAACCATGGAGAACAAAATAACTAGCAGAGGTGCCATAACGGAAAATCTCCCAAGATAGTCATCATCATCTTCCGAGCCTTTTCTCAACCTTGTTGGGTTCGGCTTTCAGTCTTACCGGATGCGACTGAGTACTAGTGTTTTACAAGGAGCGACTCCCTATCTGACCTCCTCAACCCATTTACCTGGGCAACCCAATAACCTCATGGTTAGACTGGTGTCAAACTTACTGGCTTCGGACTACCCGTAACGACTGGTGAGGTTGTTCAATGACAGTCCAAAATCGCCCTAGAAAGTAGCGCGCCAAAATGTGGGTGAGCGGGGGACGGGGAACGTTACTGTTTTCGCCCTTATACGCCTCCTTCGGACAAAACCATTTTTTATTACCAAAAATCGTTGACAGATGTTTTAAAGAAGACACCCTGTTTTCGTTTGACCTAGAAGAAGGCGCCTGACCTACCTGCATTATGGTATCTCTGCCCATCTTTCCTTACTCCGTACTATGAACGCATTGAACACGCTCCTCTAATGGTTGGAAAATGGTGTAATTTATTGCTTGTATAGAATAGGTGGTTAATTTTCAATATTATGTTGTGGGAATAATTATTTATAGGATCTTGGGAGCTCAGTGGTATGATGTAGGAGGTCTTTTGTTCGGCTGTGAACTGACAAGGGTGATGTTGATAACAGAATCATAAGATCTTTATTATTTTGCGAAACTTACCGCTGTATAACATTTTTAGTGACAAGATTTCTTGATTTATTTTTACGGTAACAATTCTTTGGAAAAGAATAAACCAATACTTCGTGGGAAAAGTATGCAAGTACATAAAAAAAAGTAATCTTAAAGTATTTACTTATTTAGTGATATATTATTTTACTAGGATAAGGACATAATTATTTTTCGGGAAAAAAGCTTATGTTGTATTTAATTTTGGTTTTAAATGTGTAATTATTCACCCATTAGTAAGTAATTCAACATTTAAAACAAAATGAAATTCTTGAAAAAGGAACAATAGAGACTACATTTTTGATTACAACCGATAAATGACTTAAACAACTAAGCAGCAAACAATATCAAAATTAGTCTCAAAAACAAAACCAATAAATAACCTAAGACTGTGTTTGAAACTTATAAATTAAGGCGAGGTTCGACCGCTGCACTCCATAATATTTCATATGTCTAATGGTGCAGTTGCAACGTATTGTGCCAGTCAGTCGCCTGATCGATGGCGCTTTGTTGTGAATTATAAATTGCAATGCTTTTACAAGCGTTTTGTGTCATTTGTAAGATAAGGTTGGTACAGAATTTGAGTGGTAGAGTACATTTCTGGATACAATTAAAACGTAATTAAAATACTTTAGTCCTTTGAAAAGTCATATAATCTGTCTATCTATTTCCCAACTATGTTGGGACTCGGCTTTCAGTTCACCCAGATGTAGCTGAGTACAAGTGCTTTACTTGGGGCGACTAACTATCTGACCACCTCAAGCCAGATAGAGTATACCTTAGTAAAACTAGTTATCAGACGTTTAGGCTTCTGACTATCGGCTGCCAAAGTTGTCTAATTGACAGTCGGCCTTTTCTGACGTAACTTCCGAAACACAGACGAGCTCATTATGATAAGATGGTCACCCATCCACGGACCAACCGCACCAAGCGTTGCTTAACCTTATGAACGATCAAGGCGTGTGGCTGTTCCTTAACAACGAGCTCCTCAAGAATCGTAAATACACGACCGAAACTGTGTAATACAACCGAAAACGACTTAAAAAGTAAATCAGAAAACATTACTTATAATTGCGTTTACCCCAGTAATGGCCAGCAAAGGCCAAAAAAGGTATAATTTTCTCTTTATTCAAGACTTAAAAACAACAGTCGGATTACTTTTACGAAATAATTTATACGCACGAGATGTATATTTCCAAGCACACATCTTTATGTTTGCATTTAAAAAGAAACTCATATATTTTTTTAAATAATTTCGTGCACATCTGACGCTAGCTGAAATTATAATTAAATTAAAAATGTTAATGCAATTAAGCGTGCAATGTTCCCAGATGTATGTAATATTCATTTTTGTATTTTTTCTGCTTCGCTCGTTTTGTGGGGCGTAAGTGAAAATGTTGGTTAGTGTGATAACATAAGTATGTTTGTTGAGGATAAAGTTTATGGAACTTAACAATATGGTCATATTAAATGCCTTCGATTGACATATAAATCACCTGACAATTCTGTTAAAAACCTCATATAGGAAATTGAATAATTTAAGTTATTTGCATTTCTGGCTTCTTCCAAAATTCATTTTTTTTTCAACACAAGCATAACTTCCCGCACATAGATAAAAAAGCGCATATTATAAAGTATGTTCCTACCAAGTTTCATCGAAATCCATGCAGTAGTTTTGGCGTGAAACAGACACATACCTTCAACTTAGCCACAAACATAGGCATATAAATCCATACAAACTTTCTCAAGGTCAGCGCACTCCACAAAAAAACAAAAACAACAGCTTATTACACGAAAAAAGACAATAATTCAATCACAAATCTGACATTCCCCAAAAAAGCGCGAATTCCCCGCGCAAAGCTGAGATACGGACGGCAATATTTTTTTTCGTCCGTAAATAATATATTAGGAGAGATATTCGAAGAAGCAGCTAGCTTGTTTTAAGGCTGTTTCCACATAAATCGTGCGTCACTAGTTTAACTGGCAAAACAAATTGCTGTGACTACAATTTTCTGAATCCAGTTTTTCAGTGTCCGATTTCTTGAGGATTAATATCCGTTCTTCTCGTTGCGTTTTTGTTTGTGTGTTCTTAGTTTGAATTTGGTATTTTATATTTTGTTTTTAATTTTGGATTTTTGTGATGGTGTTATGTGTGGATGTGGTCATTAGGTAATGAGATAAATAGAGTTTTGTTCACAGAAGATGAATGTTTTTTTTATCAAAATGAGGTAAAAGCACAAATATGAGAAAATTCACACGGAGATTGAAACTATTTGAAAACCTACACGGAATAAATAATAATATGTGCACATATCTGGAAGAACCATTTTATCAGTTGACTTCAGAGGGTATAATAGAGCTATGGATTGACAAAACTGCGCCAAACGTGATATAAATTTTCTGAAACTCATGATACCTGACGTAAAGTGGTATTTCTCATTTATTGTTAATAATTTGTTTGATATACCTAATTGTTACAACAATTAAAGAAGAAAGATCCCTTAAAGCTTTAGTCGTAGAAGAATAAGAACCATAAATTCACGAAATACTCTCATTTTATAGATCTATTGATCGTATCAATTTGACAATATGCTCACCCATCCATAACCCGGCCTCGCACATACAGCTTAACCTCTCACAGCAGTTAATACACGAACTCCTCAACAAGTCAATCAAGCACACTCCGTAATAATGTCAAACATAACACATTGATTGGCACACAATACGCGTGACTTGCTAAACGTTGCTTCTATGTGGTACGTCACTAGAGTTTGTTTAAAGTTGCCGCAGACTGCAAACTTATAGTTGGCCGATAGTTTGTTTCGGCTCATCTCAGTATGAAAATGAATGGCAGTAAGAAGACTTCAATGATTAGGTATTTAGCCGGTATCAGACTGACTGAAAAGTTTGATTGGAATCAAGATTTACACATTGTATACAAAATATATAAAACATTGTTGAAAGGTTCTTCTAACCTACAGACAGGCATGTGTTGCTGGGGATGCAAAACACATAGAAAGTCGTGAAGGGCGTTTTGTGGGCTACGATTTGTAAACTTTTGACGTTCAAAAAGTGCCGTTTTACAGCCAAGTTTGAATAAATGATTTTTGAGTCTTTTTTGTTTTTTTTGCCAACTGTTGGTCGACAGTTTAGTCTGCAGTCTGTAGAATATTCTTAAAGTTCATGATATTAAGCGCGTTAGGCACAAAGGCTGTGATATCGTGACTCGGTTATAATGCACAGAGATATTGGTAGGCATCGAAGGGAATTGTGAATAGAAGGCAAGGTCGGCACGCGACTTGATTAGGGTGACTGTGATTTTGGGAAAACATGGGATAAATCTTACTGTAAAATCCTGCTGATACTCACAGTTTGGCTGATGTTAAGATTATTTCTGGTAAAATAAAATAAATATTATAACTGAGGGCAAACGTTAAAAATTTATCGGTGGTTGGTTGTCCACCGATAATTGTTTAACATTTGCTATAAGAAAATCACACAATCTACAAGATATTTTTGTTTGTAAAGCGTCAGGAAATGCATTGTAAATTCGTTTTTTTCTTTATTTATCTAAAACTCATTTTTTTTTACTACCGACCTACATCGTTCAAAAGTTTTTCTTTGCCTTTTTCTAGCTAACGCAAACACATGAAGTGGAACGATGTAGACACGCAACGATAACTAAAAGCTTGGGAACACTTTTATCACAAATCTAAGTCGTTTAGAAGTTACATGCATCGCATGACCGGGATATGCAAGCACGTTGATGCAATTGTGTAATAAAAGGCACCGCGATTACTTTAAAATAATAAAATTTTATGTACGTCTGATAAGGAGTTACGAATGCAATAACAGTTTTAAAACAAGTTTATTACTAAGAACATGAGTGACTTGTTTAGTTTATTCATACGATGTAATGCCATCAAACTGTTTATATTTCGGGACATTTGTTTGATACCTTTTTTAAATAAATATCTTGACTAAGTTATTTATTCATCACATTATTTTTTTTATGTTATTTACATTGTTTGATGTCTATAAAAAAATCTGTAGAATTGATTTACTCTTAATTTCATCTGCCATCAGAGGATACTTCTCAGACGACGTTAAAGATATAGCCTACTTAATACTTACATGTTTTTGTAACTCTTTAAAAATAAATAATATTTTCTATATCTGTTTAAAAATAGAATCAATGTAACACTAGTACAATAAAAAATCACGATGGCTAATTACAGCAAAAACAATCCGCAATTTTTAGGGCGATATACATTTAATATCAGTGCGAACAATCGTTAGTGGTTTGTCCAAATCATTTGGTTATTTGTATTCAATAACAATATCTCGTTTTGTTTGTACATTCAGCTGGATAATGGGAAGTGGTTTCATAACAAATTAAATTACAGTGTTCGATAATTTTGCAACCGACTGTTGTAATGAATTTTACTTTTGTAAATATTTGTGAAAGTGTAACGAAGTAACATTTTCTTATTTATTTTTTGTTTAAAAGTGACATTAAAAAAATACAAAGTTTTTGTAATAGACAGACAGTGTGTAACTTAAAATCGCCAAGGACAGTTTGACTAAAAATACTCATTACATTATAAAACAGGATTTTCCTCAAGATATGAAATTTAAATTATCTTCCTAAAATATAATTTAAATCTTGGGAAATATCCTAAGAAACTGACTCCCATGGTCGCCCTACTTCCCCCTCGCTACATAGCTTGATTGATTGAGATGATTCAGCGCAAACGAATTTCCCGAGTGAAATAACAATTATGTACGAACGTACTACCTACACATTGATAATTATGTAATCTACAATGACAAACAGTATACAATTATGGGTTTGTGAACATATTTTTCTTAAGCAATTTTAAATGAGTTTGGAATGTTCTGTCACAATAATATTGCTTACAATTAAATAAGCTCTGCGATTTATTTATAAGGTAAATTTTGAAGAATCAACTTTTGCTTAAATAGTTATGTATTTTCTGAAAATTCCAAGTACCTACTAGCTGTTTGATAATAATAATGGCGTCCACGGCCGATTTCGACCACGGTGGCTGTTCTCATTTAAGGAGATCAGCCAGCTGCGCAGGACATATTATAGTGCACAAGCATTTGCGCAGACACAGGTGCACTCCCTATTCCTTCACTCTCATAACCCGATGGGACGGCAATCCGACACGACCGGAAAGAGATCAGGCGCAGGACCGACATTTACGTGCTCTCCGATGCACGGGTGAATCAATCACCAACTGCCAGACTACGGGCTGCTTTGTGAAAGTTTAAGAAAACCCACAAAGCGATTTCGGCCCGACCCGGGAATCGAACCCGAGACCTCGAGAACAGCAGCCGCGCTTGCGACCACTAGACCAACGAGGCTGTTTGATACTATCACTACGACTTAAAACAGAACAACAACCATAAAAACACTTTATAATGTCAGCTATACCTACCGACCGCCACTACAGAACTACCAATTGGTCACCCATCCATATTCTGACCTTGAAGACCTCTGCTTACCATCACGAAGATTATTCTGTATATTTTTTGCTCACTACATAAACCCAACACAACCGTGACGTCGCAATAATTTCAGCGTCACGCAATATTTTTTCTGGCAATAATTTCTATCCAGCGTTTTAACGATCCTCGCCTTTATATTGGACTTTATTGTTTGGGCAATAAAGGCGAAAATTGATCAGCAAACCATCAATGGGTATAAGCGCTGTTTAATCGGTCAGTTTTCACGTAACGTTTGATAGCCCGTGCGTGATATTGAATACACATCGCTCTTGGGGATGGCCAGCTTGTGATGTTGGTTCAAAAATAAGTAGAATAAAACCCCTATTTTTTCAAAGTTTTCAGCGAGAATAGAGTTAAAAGTAGTTTCATTAGCAATCGCATTCATAGTTATCGGCACGGATAATGAGCTCTCGGCGGAAGAGTGGGGATCGCTTTGCGCACTGTACCACTTAAGTCAATAAACCAATAAATCACTTCTGCGCAGGTGAAGGTCAGGGCTCAATATCCTTGCCGATGATTATAAAAGAGAATTATTGACATTAAATTTTCCAAGATTAATTAGAAAGGTACAAGTGGCATTGGTACCTGCCTGACCAGGAATAGAACGCATACTCGTATTTGAGAGCTTTACCCACTTGACTCTTCTGGCATTTGACTACATGAATTATATTATGTATATTCAAAATTCATATATTAAGTAGATAGTTTGCTGTATTCTTAGATGACATTTACCTCAAAATGGCATATTTATCTGACCCCTGCAAACAACTGCACGTTAACTGTTTAGCATATAAGTATAACTTAGCTATCATCTCTAAGGGATGGCAGTAACCATTTCCCTAAGGCTACTAAGTCTTACTCCAGCACTCTTGAACTATGACGTCATATGACCACTATGTGACTTCCAGGATTTGAAATAAAGTATATAAAGTTTTACAACATATTTATTAGACATATTTTTCGGTTTGTCTAATCATTTTTCAGGATTATATTATTATATATAACAAAGAAGATGGAACAAGTCAGGCAAGTACCAATACAACTTTTCTAAGTTCTTTTGTACTTTCCGAGTATATCTCGGACATCAACGATTTTTCAGAGGTGAAGGAAAATACTGGACTACGAAGTTTGAAGTCACCAACCCGCATTGAGCAAGCGTGATGATTAACGGTCAGTTCCTTCTCTGTGTGAGAGGAGCTATGCGCCTAGCAGGGAGACAATGACGATGATTTATAACCAAAAATACACAGTTCTATCAGTCCGTATGTCACGAGGCTTATTGCAATAACCTCAGCGTAATGTGCTTTGATATTAAAGCTTTTACCGTTTAATAGCTCTGACAGATGCTGGTACTTTTTTGATTAAAATCCTTTACTAGTCGCGGATGTAATAAATCCGGGTTGTCGTCACTTTGTCGGGTTTTGAATGTCCGTGATGAATAGGTAATGGGGTAATGATTTAATTTAAGCTCTTCAAGAATGCATGCCAGTATTAAGTATAAGAAACTATTTCGTGAAGAAATGCTTTATGGGGTGTGTTGCTTAAGAATAAAATCTAGTCTAGTCTTCATAAAACGTAACAATTGAGGCTTACGTAAAATCCGTTCCCAAATGAATGACCCTCAGATCTCTGTGAGTCAAATAAAATCCAGTTTTGTCTATAGGTCCGTTCTTCCGAACTTATCTTTCCACGAAGAAGAAACATATTTTAAAATAAGATGTGCTTAACAAACTCAATTACAGTAAGTATAGTATCTCTAGCGTTTATTACTGTTACAGTCTTTGTATCGTCCCACTGCTGGGCACAGACCTCCTCTCACGTGGAGAAGGATTGAGCATTAATCACCACGCTTGCTCAATGCGGGTTGGTGATTTCAGACAATATAGTCCAGGTTTCCTCAAGATGTTTTCCTTCACCTTTTTAATCAGCCATTGGTGTCCAAGATATACTTAGAAAGTACATACAAACTTAGAAAAGTTGCATTGGTACTTGCCTGACCTGGAATCGAACCCACACCCTCATACTTAAGAGGTTGGCTCTTTACCCACTAGGCCACCACGACTAGCGTTTATTACTAATCATATAATTTTATATTACACATTCATTACATAAACATTTTTACTTAAAATTAGTTCCCATGTAATTTAATATCTTTGTACTGTTTTATGCATGTTAATAAATAAAAGTATTTGTACTTATAAAAAATTGTATGCATGATGTGTCCTCCTGTAATTAAAGGAATACACATGCTAGATTAAGGTGTCTTAGTTTTAAGAATGTGATGTGTATATTCCTTGTTGGAGGTCCAATAAATAAATAAATAAATAAATATCCCTTTTGCAACTATTAAAATCGCACCCTCCAACAACATCGTAATTATGTTCGTGTAAAATCAACTTTAAAGCCAAAGTAGGTACGCGAAACACTCAATAATCAATATTGTGAACATCACACAGATTTTCATTAATACGAAACTTAATGCACTCTTCAAACATCCGCAATACCAACATTAAGCCCAGCACACATGTACGTTGGTATAATTAAGTGGCACAATATACTCGTAACTCGCACACTCGTTTATCAGCGCTCGAGGGTTAACACCACGGAGTAAGGAATGATGGGAGGAGATGCCATAATACAGGTAGGTCAGGCGCATCCTTCTAGGTCAAAGTCATAAAATAGGTATGACCAAAACGATCAGTTACCAGTGAACTAACAAAGCATTAGGGTTCTTTGAGACATCTGTCAACGAATGTTGTTATTACAAACAATTATCACGTCCAAAGAAGGCGTATTAGGGCAAAGACGGTAACGTTCCTCGTCCTGCGCTCACCTGCATTTTGGCGCGCTACTTTCTTAGGCGATTTTCCGTTATGGCACCTCCGCTAGTCATTTTGTTCTCCATGGTTAACACCGAGTGACGTCGACATCTCGCACTCGAGTCGCACGCTTATATTACGTACATTTATTAACTTTTATTCAACTTTTCTGTGAGTTACTCGCCTTATTTTATGGCGCGAATATAAATCTCGGGAGACAATGAGTTTGATGGTTCATTTATATTAGATTTGGTCGTAAAAGTAACGTTGTAATAATGATATGGGAATGTTACTTGCGGTTGTTTAAAATCTTAATGTGGATTTGTCCCAAAATAAAGATAAGCGCCACTAAAATGTGTCGGTAAAGTGGGTGTAATGACCAAAAAATTCAGTAACTGTTATTTATTAATTTTAAAACTTCACTTCCAACGCAATTAAAAAATCAAAAACAATACGAAGCGACATACTTTCACGTCAAGGTACTATCAAGGTTAACAACATCTTAATAGCTAAATACTGGAGTGACAAGTTTAATCAATCTTACTTTTTCTGTTTTCTTCTACTTTGCATACTAGTACTGTATATAGGCTCGCAGATCTGTGCTATAAAAATACTCAAAATAAGACTCAACATCGCACAAAAACACCACGCTACACCAACATGTACATTTATATAAACACACAAGCAACACGCAGACGAAATGATAATGCTGGCTTGCTCAAGAATCCAAAATGGCGACCCATTAATCACGTGACCTACGGAGGGGATGACACCACGGTCCCCCAGATTGACTGACAAGCTGTAGTTAATTTGATGTCACAATGGAGGATCGTAGCACTTAGGAATAGACTGGATATTAATCATGTGTTAACTTCAGAAGGTTACAAAGACTTTTTTATACTATAGACTAGTCGTTTAACTACGGTTTCACCCGCGTCCCGTGGGAACTACTATCCATATCGGGATAAAATATAACTTATGTTACTCGGAAAGAGTGTAGCTTTCTCATTATTATATTATCACGTGACCTACTGACGGGATGACACCACGGTCCCCCAGATTGACTGACAAGCCATAGTTAATTTGATGTCACAATGGAGGATCGTAGCACTTAGGAATAGACTGGATATTAATCATGTGTTAACTTCAGAGGGATAGAAAGACTTTTCGTAGTACGTATACAGATAAATAAGCCAAGAATGTTCACAGTCCGTAACGTGAAAGTAAGCATGTTTGTTAACCATTCCGCCACGCTTTCTTTTATTAATACCTAAAAGAAAGCTGTTTGACAAGAGATTGCACCTGTGTCTGCACAAATGCTTGTGCTAAGTCTTGCGCAGCTCGCTGATCTCATTAGAGAGAACAGCCGCCTTAGCCGACGGTTGATCCGGACGCCATCATGAGATTGAGCGAATCGTTTAACAAAAGACTGAACCACCGTCATCGACAGGTTGAATGAATAATTTCACAATTATTATGCTTTTTTGGCCTCTTAGCTACATTTTCGAATACTATGTTTCAATCCTGCTCGCCCCATGCTCCAATAAGTCTGTCTGAAGAAACGTACTGCAGAACTTACAACGTTAAAACCTGCTTTACGATTGCAATAAGTGCACTCGAACCACTTGCCCTTGTTACCGTGCCAGAAGGCGTAAAAAATGCTTTCTGGGACTTCGTTTACGAAATAGCTTTTTTTTGAGGAAATATTTTCAGGGTATGGATTAAGACTTTTGCATCTTGCTTGCAAAAGTATGATTTTTTTTTTGGGGTAAAATATTAATCAAATATCATGCATAACTGCAAATATCTGCAATAAAAATTGTGTATTTTTTTTCTAAATGGATACTAAGGTGCAAGTTGCTCAGAAGTACCTAAACACACTTAATCGACCAGGCGGGTAGCTACAAATAAAGTAGGTACATAAACAGTAAAAACTTTAAATCATCACTCCAAACTGACTTAAATTCAGCACTCAACAAATTCTTAAAAGATAAACTTAATTGCCAGCGTTTAATCCGAAAAGACATGTACTCAAATAAATTCCTAACGTCAGATACCGAGAAAAAACTCGATAGCATCTAGAAATTAATTAAATTCGAAAACACTTCGCAGTCAAGCGCGATTTTAATCCAAACTCATCTTAAGAGCTGGGATGATAAACTCTCATTTCGAATCAACCACGTAATCCCCTTAGATTGAACAAAATTAATGTGGATTTAAAACATAACAGACGTTTCTAAAGTATCCTCGGTTTTACTTTATCGAAATTTTATTATCTCGGCCCTTGTCGGGAGGTTTAATAACTCTATACGACTAAATGACGACGGGAACAGACCTCTTGACAGAAATATCGTTTTGATTGCTTTCAACTTTTTAATTAAACGCCCCGTCGTGGTAAAGTGGAAGAAGTGTTTGAGTTGTTTTACCGAGCCTTGCAAAAAACTAATTTAGATAGGCGATCGGTGGAATAATGTTTAGGGTTGCTAGACACAAATTGCGTTTTATCTTGACTTTTTAAGCCGTTTTTTGATATTGTTATTTGGGATCGGTGTTTGAGGTAGATTACTGAGATAAACCTGAATGGTTGTATAAAGCCAGGTCAGGCAAGTACCAATGCAACTTTTCTAAGTTTGTATGTACTTTCTGAGTAAATCTTAGACATCAATGACTGTGTTTCGGATGGCACGTTAAACTGTAGGTCTCGGCTGTCATTGAACATCCTTGGCAGTCGTTACGGGTAGTCAGAAGCCAGTAAGTCTGACACCAGTCTATCCAAGGGGTATCGGGTTGCCCGGGTAACTGGGTTGAGGAGGTCAGATAGGCAGTCGCTTCTTGTAAAGCACTGGTACTCAGCTGAATCCGGTTAGACTGGAAGCCGACCCCAACATAGTTGGGAAAAAGGCTCGGAGGATGATGGTTGTATAAAGCCATTCCTTTCCAAATTCTACCATCAGACCTTCTCTCTACTTTATCTCTCTCCGATCTTTAACTACCTAAATAGTTTGTAGTCTCATCAATACTACCGTCAAAAAATCTGAAATCTTAAGTGTCAGAAGTAAGTTCATAATATCACAATATCCTATTTAGTTCCGTTCGTATGTTTACTTATCTTAAGTTCGCCTTACCTTTGCCATAATACCCGGATGTTTCAGCTTCGTTTGCCGAAAACTTCGACTAACGTGAATGCAAGTTTAGCAGTCACAGCATTAAGTAAGCAAGATCCATGCAGTCTATAAGTGTTTGCATATTGTGTCTTGGTTAGAATATGAAATTTTCGATGTGAATGGAGATAGCTGCTTGGTTGCGATTATAAGTGTCGGTCGGTGGACGGGTGACCGTCTTTTTATGACGAGTTCTTTCTTGTTTTGGAAGGCACGATTTTGTGGCCTCCGGCTATCATTTTAAGATCTTTGGCAGTTTCTGCAAGTCGTCAGAATCTGACAACCAGTCTTACCAAAGGTTGAGTTAATTGAGCCCATATTTTACGTACATTGGACAGTAAATCACATCACAAACAAACAAACAAAATCTCAAATAGCGTTTGAGATTTTGTTTACCACAAACCACTCCGCCATCAAAAACTTCAGACAGACAAATTAACACCTCGGAGACTTACGAAAAATTTCAAAAAAAAGAAACAAACACAAAAAACGGTTCAGAAAATTTGCTTTTCGCACAAAGTAAGAAGGGGGGAAACAAAAAATCGGAACAATTTCTAGTGGAAGTTGTGTAACAAGTTAAGGGGAACGTTTCGAAGTTCCGCACCTGCTGGCGAAAACTTCTACCGGCGAGCTTGGGGACATACTACTGATGTTCACCGGGGTTGCTCGTATTTTCGAAACAATTTCGTATCTTTGAAGATGATGGTGAAATATATTTTTCTAGGATGTGTAAAATGATCAACGTTTAAGTAATTTTTGGGGACTGTACAAGAGTATTTGTATAAAAATGAAAAAAAAAAAAGAATTAAGAAGTAACGTATAACGGTAGAAAACTTTTGACTTTGACAGGCCAGGGTTTACATTTTTCTTTTTTATATCAATAGAGTACATTGCAGATCCCCAAAATTAAAGACGCTGTATGGCCGCTTCTAACTGTTCAGTAAAGGACTATAGGACTGAGATTGATGATTATTAAAATACGTATTACTCTACAAAATAACTGCAACACAAACAAAAAATATTACTACATGAAATGAATTATAGGTAAACCCGGGTGGCAAAAATGCAAGCGCGCAGTAGTTCCAGATATTAAAGACGATTTGTAAAGAACAAAGTTGAAAGTCAACGTTTCTTCGGACGAAATGTTTCTATTTAAGTTTGGTGTCTTGCAAATATATTATGGGAAAGTTTTGCATTTTTAAAAGGTAAATTTGTACCTGACGGCCGTTCCCGTACTTTTAGATTGTAGACTTTAGATAGTAAATGAGTTTGGGATTTGGGAAATGCTGGAGTTAAAATTGTTGAAGAGAATTTTTATCGCTGTTCTTTGTTTTTGTTTCGTGTCTTGTGCAGAAAATATGTATTTAAGAAATAAGTGGTAGTCAAATAAAGTGTGAAAGCACTGTCAGTTGTTTTTTACCTTCTTTAATTATTATTTATTTTGCCTTATTTTCACTCAATCAAAAATCATTTATTCAAACTTGGCTGCAAGACAGCACTTTTTGAACGTCAGGAATTTACAAAAGACGGCCCCCAAAACGCCCACACTTTACTTATTTAATTGTTATTTACATTTACTTAGCCAATTTTACGTGTATTTTACTCGGTGTGGCACATCTTATATGTGCATCGAAAGGAACATATTTATAACTTTTAAGAACCCCTGATGTCAAAACGTTGCCGCTGCTGTGCTAGCTACTTGTATCAATGAAAATTTTTTTCCTTATACGGGAATTAAACCCGTGACTTTACGTGTTAGTTTTAATATACCAAGTCTGTGGTTTCAAATAAATCATTTCTTTATTAGTAACGTTTTTATCGTCGGTTCGCGCATTCCGCGACTCTAATGAAGTTATAAAAAGTTTACGGACTTTTTGCAGTTTTATTTATTAGCCGACTTGATTTAGTCGTTAATATTTGAATTTGATTTGATTTAAAATGAAATATGTTTCGATAGGTAATGAAGCGATCAAGGAAATTTTATGACGTACTTTTGATTTTTTTATGTTGAACTAGGGTTGGTAAAAATATAAAGTCAGTGTTTCGTGAAACACAATGAAATAATGTTGACATTGTTTATTTTTTATTAAACTATCAAAATATCATTTCTACCTGACTAGTTCTACAAAAAAAAAATATTAATTTCAATATAGTATGAGAAATGAATAAAAACATTCAGAAACAAAAACACTACAGTCAATCGAAAATAGAACCCACTCAACTCAAATTGCTATCGCGCAAATAATAGGTCAGGAGAGTAAAGTTAGCAAAAATACAGCATTTTGTTTTCGTGGCACGTCGAGACGAGACTACGGGACCCTCGGGGCCTATAAATCGCTCAGCACCCTGTTTTATTTAATTACCACAACCACAGATAAGCAGAATACAATTTTATACACAGTTTTTTAAAAGTTGACAGTTCAAATTAAGGATGTCTACCGGACTCCTTTCTTTTTTGGTAGATAGTAATTTTTCTGGTGTAAATATTTTTTTTTGATGATAAAACTGCTGTTATTAATTTGAAGGAGAAGAAATTTTATAATAGTTCTTGTGGAATTACTTTGCTCCTCTGAAAACCGTCATTTGAATCTATTGGCGTTCGCTGTAGTATTTTCTTGTACATTTTAATGAATCCCATTGTAAGTAATTTACTTTTAAATAAAATGAGCGTGGCTATCTGATGAGTACTCACTGCACAAAATCCCAATTATCTCCCCACATGATGTCTGCATACTGTTGTCATAAATAATGACATTTCCACGAACAAATTATACGTAGTGACGGAGCCTTTTGAAGTTTTAATTTACATACCAGGTAAAAAGTGTTTTTCTTTAAACAATTCTTTTAAAACTTATAATTGTGTTGAAACAATGGTAATTTTTTCTCGGTAGAAGAAATCATCCTTTATTGGTTCGTATTCGAGAACAGCCAGAACTGCTTTAAGAAGAATAAGAATCTTTATTTGCAAATCTTTTTTAATTACAATATAATTGTAAAGAATTTTTATTTACAAATCTGAGTGAATTAGGTAAAGATAAATATGGACTTATACTTTCTTCTTCTTCTTCTTCTCAGCAAAAACACATAGGAACTGCTAAAGGGTGGGCGTTTTGGTGGTGCCTTTCGAAAACTGCTGATTTATCGGCCTTATTTGAATAAATATTTTTGAGTTTCAAGTTTGTTCCGGTGACTTTTTCAGTTGTCTAACAATTTTTATTTACTACCTACCACTTCACGACTTTAATAAAGTCACTGAAGCAATTTCCTTCTCCTTAAAACCTCAAACCATAAGAGCCCAGTGATAAGCTTAAAAAAACCTAGTATCCTACCTGAAATATTATAGTATTCAGGTGATAAAGCCGGTGTGTTGTAATAAAAAGTGGCTGCCTACATCATTATGTATTTCAGGCGAACTTAACCTACGTGAGCGCTTTGAATAAGCGGTCGGGAATCTTAAAAAATATACTTTTATCGCCGTAGAAGTAAAATGAGAATATTACGCTTTTGGCACGAATTTTAATTTACACGTTAATATAGCTTGACAATCTGGTATCTATGTAGTATTTGACAGTAATATTTGTAAGTATTCGTCAGGCCTGATTTATGTATCAAATCACTTCACATTGATTACTCATAGCTAAGTAAAAGTCGCACGGTTCGATCGACGATCTGTTACAGCCTTTTTTATCGTCCCACTGTTGGGCACAGGCCTCCTCTCACACGGAGAAGGATTGAGCATTAATCACCACGCTTGCTCAATGCGGGTTGGTGATTTCAGACTATATAGTCCAGGTTTCCTCAAGATGTTTTCCTTCACCTTTTTATCAGCCATTGGTGTCTAAGATTACTTAGAAAGTACATACAAACTTAGAAAAGTTGCATTGGTACTTGCCTGACCTGGAATCGAACCCACACCCTCATACTCGAGAGGTTGGTTCTTTACCCACTAGGCCACCACGACTTAGAGATCGACGATCGACGATCACGAGATGTTTTTTTTTAACGACGCTAAAAATCATCCAATGACCCCTTCTGCTGTGGGTTAGCAGCGACGAGAGAATGTCAGACTCTTACTGACTACAACTCGTCGTGTTCCGTTGTAGGCCTTTTATGTGCCAGGGCCGCGGTATCTCTTTCGAACAACCCGCAGCCCCGGCAGCGATCACGAGATCTTACATGGGTATCTTGGCATAACGAGTTCTTCTATGTTTCGGGAGACCCAATATACATAGTTAGGGGCTAGGCAGACGATGACGTAAGCAAGATAATTAAAAAGCAAGAAACACTAAAACAGATGTCTTAAAACTTCGTTCGTAGAAACGCAATCTACTCCGAAACTAACTAGGCACCCATTAACGGAATTAGTTGAGTCACTGAACGGTCTTCATTTAAAAACTTACAACTTATTTTCAGACTAAATTGAAAATGTTGAAGAACTAGCTCGAAATAGATTTGAGTTGAGAAATGTACTCGTTATTGCTGTAACGAGAAATAGCTAGAAAATCATTTGCCTAGCCTTTTTCTAACTATATTGGGGTATATCGGGGTTTTCCGTGCATCGGAGAGCACGTAAATGAGCTCTCTCCGGTCGTGTCGGATTGCCGTCCCATCGGTTATGAGAGTGAAGGAATAGGGAGTGCACCTGTGTCTGCGCAAATGCTTGTGCACTATAATATGTCCTGCGCAGTTGGCTGATCTCCTTACATGAGAACAGCCGCCGTAGCCGATAATCGGCTAGGAGGACATCATCATATTGGGGTCAGCTGCCAGTGTAATCAGAAGCAGCTGAGTACCAGTGTGTTACATGGAGCGACAGTCTATCTGACCTCCTTAACCCATTCACCCGAGCTACCCTTTAGTAACAACAAAAGTGTAATCTTTAAAATATTTTTAGAAGATTTGAGCTTAACTAAACTTGAAATCAGTACAAATATTGTAGTTGAAAACAAAGAAACTAATCATGACACGTCCACTCGCAGCTAAACCTCGTATGTGTAAGTCGGTGGACCATAAACTGTGGCTCACTTTGAGTATGAATTAGACAACCTATTTCAGCCTGAGAAACAAAGCTAAAGCGCTATTGGATTTTTTGATGGGTTTGATTTGAATGTTTTCGTCATTTGACATGACACTACAAAACCTGTTTGCACTGAAATAAGTAGTTCTCATCTGTGGTTACACTCAACTATATCTACCTAAATCTCTAAGCTTTATTGCAGACTAATATACTTTATTTAATACACCCGCGTGCCGGGGACTTCTTCCCGATAAAATATAGGCGTGGTAATAGTAGGTATAACCTTGGTAATAGTAGGTATAGCTTGTCAATAGTAAAAGAATTTTGGAATATTTAGGGTACAAAGAAAAAATATTATTTTAAATGATTGATGGTTGATTGTATTCTTCTTTATTTATAGTACGTACGACTATGGCTAAATGTAATACATTCAGACCTAAGATTTTCCCATTTTAACAAAACTTAATAATAAATACCTTATTAAATTTCTACGTAAAGGCATCAGTTCTCAAGTTAACCCCGTTTGCAACGGTCTCGCTGGAAACTTCTACTACATTGGTGCAGTTCACTTCTTGGAATCGGAGACAAACAAACAAATTAGTAGATTGTTACTTTAACTGTGCAACTTGAGATTTATTAATGAAATATTTTAAAATTAAATGTTTTTTTTTCTGCTTTTTGCTAATTGAGATATTTGTCGAGTTGCTTTAATTACTATTAAAGCAACTCGACAAATATCTCAAATATGAGATTTTTGAGACTTTTTGAAGATTTAGTAAATCTGGTAATTTATTGTCTTACTGATAACGAAGCTGCTTATCATGTCAGATGTTTACTGCAAAAGTAACTATTGGCCATCCAACGAGGTAATGCTGCCAGTCTCTTGGGTACGCTCCCAGTTGACAGCGATGGGGAGGAATTTTTTGACGCTTTTTATTAGATATAGTGTTGTTTTTTTTTTATTATTTTGTATGTTATGTTATTGTTTTACAAGGATAGTTTTTTTTGTGTTGTAAATATCTATGTAAATAAAAATTGTACTATTGTACTAGTCATATATTTTTTCAGGTTCGTTAAGCAACTAAAATTTAAGTATTTTTCAATACCTACTATTCATTCAAACAATAGCCAATAAAAATTAACAAATAAACAAGCACAAAACAGAAACGAAATAAACGTACTTCAGTCAAACGATAACAATGGCTTCATTTTTTGAAAAACTTTTTTTCAGTTTTTGCCAAACCATTGAAACGCTGATGAATTTAAAATTTTGTTTTAACAATATAGGTATTCTAAATATTTGCTTTCTGTTAAAACAAAACCGAATAACAAATAAAATATATAAAATTCAAAGCAAAAAAAAAAAAAACAATAAATTCAATCAGAGTGGAGTATCAAAACTCAAGTGTCATTGACCCCAAACAAATGAAAAGCGATACTCCACCCAATCCAGCACAAATCGGTTGGAAATAAAAACTGGGTAAGTGCGGGTCAGGCTTGCGCGACGAGTTCCGGACCATTATATTTATGAAAAGCAAAACATACAAGTTTGTTGTATGGAAGCCACATTCATATTTATTTTATTCAGTAGTTGTTGATGTAACGGCAACTTAATATACATCATCTATACTAATATTATAAAGCTGAAGAGTTTGTTTGTTTGTTTATTTGAACGCGCTAATCTCAGGAACTACTGGTCCGATTTGAAAATTTCTTTCAGTGTTAGATAGCCCATTTATCGAGGAAGGCTATAGGCTACTTTTTATCCCGGTACGGGAAGTAGTTCCCACGGGATGCGGGTGAAACCGCTGGCAGAAGCTAGTCTGTAATAATTGCAAGCTTTTAACTATCACGGTTCATGAGATACAGCCTGGTAACTGACGGACAGCGAAATCTCAGTAATAGCATCCCATTTTAACCTTTGTTTACGGAACCCTAAAAATGGACTCTGATACCAGGTAATTAAATAAAGTATTCCCCGCGGCTGTGTGGTCGATAGATCACATTCTAGCAATTTCTTTCCAATCGCCAGACCGCTGGGTCGTCAGCTACGTAGATTAAAGTTAAAACTACCCTTGGGGGATTGAAGAGTAGTGTTTTGTTCTCTTTAAAAGATTTTATTTGGCAAGAATTGTTGTTGTTAAGGCTTTGGATAAGATTGATAAAGTAATGTTTTTGATTCCGCATTGAGAAAATTAGGATGATGATAGAGATACTACGTAGTAAAATGTATCTATACTAATATTATAAAGCTGAAGAGTTTGTTTGTTTGTTTGTTTGAACGCGCTAATCTCAGGAACTACTGGTCCGATTTGAAAATTTCTTTCAGTGTTAGATAGCCCATTTATCGAGGAAGGCTATAGGCTACTTTTTATCCCGGTACGGGAAGTAGTTCCCACGGGATGCGGGTGAAACCGCTGGCAGAAGCTAGTACTGAATAAGTGAACCATTTAAATGTTCAAAAACGACTTCTTTTGGTTTAAATAATTTAAAGCGATGCTACTACAGTTACTTACAAGAAAAATCAATCAGGTCAATGGCGGTACAATGACATGTCTCGGTTTGTTTTCAGAAAAGGAGGTCTCATGACGATTTTCCTCAAACGAAAAAATACCTATAATAATAATTTGGAAAAACTGATAGGTATAACAAACGGATTACAACGATAAATTATTGGAGGAAAGGAAACATGGTCGCTTACCCCTTAACTTCGATCTATTTTATTTTTATTATATCACACGCGTTTGTTAAGAGAATAGGATGTTTTGTTGTGTACGATAACGATACGACCAGGGCACGATATGGCACCGACAAATCCAAAACCGACAATCTATACTAATATTATAAAGCTGAAGAGTTTGTTTGTTTGTTTGTTTGAACGCGCTAATCTCAGTAACTACTGGTCCGATTTGAAAATTTCTTTCAGTGTTAGATAGCCCATTTATCGAGGAAGGCTATAGGCTACTTTTTATCCCGGTACGGGAAGTAGTTCCCACGGGATGCGGGTGAAACCGCTGGCAGACGCTAGTTTCTATATACAGACGCCAGCACTGCCCAGCAGGTCAACCTATCTGAATCTGCCAAATCGAACAATCGAACTATTGTGATAAGCTTGAAAAGCTATTGGGGTAGTTTGATGTGCTGTCGTCTGCCTAATGTTAAGTTTCAAAAGAATTAGTTAATATAGCCTATAACTTTGATAGATGTCCAAGCTTATGCTGTTACTACTAAGTTACCACTGAATTTTTAACACTTACCTATATTTTGTGGCATTATAGGTCGCTTGTTTTGGCGGTCGGGTTGTCAGACCAATAATTATTAAAACTGTCAAAAGTATCGCCAACGACCTACCAGTAACCTCGCTGCAGCTGAAATAATTTCCAGTTTGAAACTGGGAATTATGTAATTCCCAGTTAGAAACTGGGAATTATATCTTACAGACAAGAAAACTGATCCTTACAGATAAGAAAAATCGTATCGTATCGTGACTTGCAAAATTACAAATGTGCCTAAAGACGCATGATCTTGGCATCATACTTTCGTTCGAACATTGTGAGCGGAATACATTATGTTTTGGGTGAACCATAAAACACATACTATGGTCTATTCGTTCGTGTAAATTGTTTTGATAGGCACGAACATTATATACTTTGTTTTTCTACAGTTTATTATAGTTTAGGGTTTGTTTCGTTGATATAAGCTCCGTTTTATTTACTTAAGCGAGTGAAAGGAGTTTTTGTGTTTTTGATTTGTGTTTATATATTCGCGTTTCATATTTTAGGTTACGTTAGGTTTAATTAACCTAAAATAATTGGAGATTCAGAATGGTTTTGTAAATAAGTTCCATAGTCTTAAAACTTGCCGTCAATAAATAAAAAAATCAAATGTCTGTCACCTAATTGAAGTTATTTTTCGCGCCATTACAAACTTTTATTACAATGTATTCAATGAAGTTTAATAAAGTATTTGATATAACTGCACAATAGCGGATAAATATTACCCTAATAAAAACTCGTATATACTCTCAAATCATGTATCATACTTCGTTACAAAGTTATATAATTTTAAAGCCCAATTCCACATCAGCCATGAGCAACAGAACAAAATTACAAGCATTAAAAGTAGCAATATGTTTGTAACAAAGTACAGAATTAACCATAACATAAAGTTCATACTAATATGCATAAAATTATTCAAGTTTTGATGGACTTGTTTCCATTTTACGTGCGTTAAATAAGTGCCTATAATAGTAAATCTCAGTGCGTTAGCGGCAGGCTGTTTGCTTTAGGTATATGTTTAAAAAAGGTTAAACAATACTTATAAAATGTATTATACTAGCCTCCGACCGCGGCTTCGCCCACGTTGTGTGTTGATGAAAAGTAGTCTATGTGTTAATCCAGGGTATCACCTATCTACATATAAAATTTCAACCAAATCAGTCCAGCCGTTTTTGCGTGAAAGAATAACAAACACACACCCATACATTCTCACAAACTTTCACATTTATAATATTTGTAGGATATTAGTAGGATTTAGCTAAGGCTGTAGTAAGCACCCTTAGTAGAAGATTTATGTACAAGCATTTTAGTAAACATATTCCGTTAACTTGTTCAACCGTTGAATTCAACGTACTTTCCGATATACGAAGGAACTGTTAATTACAAGATGTCACCCATCACACCACCATGACCGCGACAAGAATTGCTTACCCTTATGATCGATTGACCATTCTGGTAACTTCTTAGCTACCAGCCGATTCCAATATAGTTATGAAATGGCTAGGCAGATGATAAAGTTTGTGTGTAGCAAGTATTATTTTACCTTTATGAAACAGATTTTTATATGTTTTAATCCCGTATGATGCTGTCGAGAGAATTTAACGTTTAATGCTATTTTCGAGCCCTTTACGTAATCACTCCAGCTTTTTTAATTTTTGCATATAACCTTTTTTATTTGGACTATTAACGTGTCAGGAGTAATGTTTTACTGAGAAATAATGTTGTTTTTGATGAAGAACATAATGATGGTGCTTGTAAAATATGTTTTGTAATTTTTGATGTAATTTTACAAATTGTATTTTTTTTTACTACGTTACAATCTAAGCAGTTCTAAAAGTATCTTAAAGAAAGTATATGAATAGTGTCATACATTCAAGCGACCGTCTTCCATAGTTAAGAAGTGTTTAAAGAGAACTTATTATCTTGTTCGTAGTCAATTACTCTATTCATTTACACGACCAATCCTATTTTATATTCCGTAATCCTACCAAAAGAGGCGCATTTTAGCTCAAAAAAAACTCAGTTTTAGCTCAAAAAAACTCAATTTTAGCTCAAAAAAAGTGTCTTCCTTACCTACTTAAAAATTATGAAAAGTTCAACAGTCGCATACATTGAGCACTTGAATATTCGCAAGCCATAATTTTCCGTACATTTAAACTCATTACTGCTCCGCTTAATTATGAGAAGTCAAACATTTCGTGTACAAACATGTCACGTAAAAACTTTGTAATACGGCATTATATTTAATGATACCTATTGTTTTTAACCCATTTTTGTAATTGGTATCTATATTTGCTAAAGATTATTACAAAAAAAAAACGACTTCAATAATATATCTAACACAATCTTACAAAAAGTATACCCTAAACCGCATCGAAATTGGTTCAGCCAAACGTCAATGTTCAAACCATTTATCTACCTTTTTCAAAAAAAACCTGAATATTACCTTCTTTTTCAAAAATCTTTTACCCCGCACATAGGGATGACTTTCACAAAATTCACTAAAAGCCTATTTCAGTACTGGCCGAACAATGCAAGGACTTAGCCCAGTATTACAGTATTATGTAGCTTAAAATATTTTGCTACAAAATTCGGCCTCACAAACGGACCATTATTCTATTATTAGGAGCGAAAATTACATCTACAAGAATGCTACAATGCCCCTGTACTAAGAGGAAATTCCTTGAATTATTAAAACCTAATTTGTGTTTGCACACATACAAAACTTTCATGGAAACACCAACGTTTGTTTTCGTGTTGAGTGTGTTGCCAACATGGACGCTTCTTTCATTTTTTCAGAAAAGAATCCTCTATAATATTTTTCTTAAAGCGTTAATTACCTTGAAGCGAGTGTTATGCAAAAGTAAGTGATTCTATAAGCCACATTTCCTTGTCATTTCACTTTTGATAAAAATGGTCGTTACGTTCCAGATTGAGCAGCTTAATTAGCCTCACGACATCCCAACTCATTTATGGTGCATTCTTGTACGGGGACGATCACAACCACTTGAACTCATCACCTCATCGAAGTACCTGGCCAAAGATTTTTAACTTAAAACATGTCTAAAATAATATACTATTCAACAATGTGAATGATCTGTTTATTTACAAAGCTTCAGGAGAGTCATAGCAATAACATTACCCAGAGACGGTGCTTGCATAACACACTTTCACCGTAAATTACACAGGTGTGTGTGTGTACAGGTACATTACATACATAAGATATAAGTGTGTGTGAGTTCAGGTACCTGAGATACATGCATGTGTGACTGTATGTCTGTGTGCGACTTTAATTTAGACAATGCGCTAAGTCAGCTGTAACACCGCATTATTATAGTTAACTTTTGGCAGTTCCAGAGCAAAGTAGGGCAGTATGTTTCTCGTGTGTAAAAAGTTAGTTAATACCTTGACCCTTTTGTGTTATACGTGTGTTGTGTTACGTTTGGATGTAAAGTAATTTGTGACGAATAATTATAGAAAGAGAACACCTTTTAGTGATGAGTAGTAACAACGTAACTGCGATAAGTACATATTAATTTTAAATGCCGAACCTCTTGGGAATGAATTTGTAACTAAACCTGAAATACGCAGCTCAACTGTTAATTTTGTCATTTAGATATATCACAAAATGCCTGACTTCATCCTACCAAAACGAAAACAAAAAATCCCTAAAATAAATCATCCCCAAAACATTTACTACAATCCAGTCAAAATTGAAATTCAAACAAAATAATGACAGCTTCTAAAATTACCGATATCGATAACCCGGACAGCTGGAAAATGCGTCAGATTTTATCGATTCTCTCATAAACAACGCAGTGTCATTCCATGTTGACGTTTATCGATGCTTACATCGACACTGTGATAGTTGCATGTGCCCTGCACTAGTTGAGTTGTGTCATTGAAAAGTATATTGTGTAACAGATTTGGAAAATATAAATTAATGGTTCAACACTAGATTTCTAATTCCAAACCCATGGGCTTTTCAAAATTATATACATACATACACATTATACATTACATAGGTATGTGAACGGGTATATCATACTAATATGAAGTCGGAAACTAAGACTTGTCAGACTCGTGTCTAACTTTGAAATCATAACGAATGTCAATGTTCCTATAAAATATGTAGCTAAAATAGGTCAGACGATTATCCTATTGAAAATCTTAGTAAAGAGTCTTAGATATATTATAAATTAAGAGGTTTTATTTAATCTTTTTACCCAAAAAATCTGTTGCCTATAAAATTATGGTAGCTCAGCCTTCGTTAGTAAAATAACCGAATTACCTAAAGTTATTTTCGATTATTTAGCAGACGGCGTCCAGGATAATTTACTCAGAATATAAGAGATATTTTCTCATTTAATCACGTCTTAGTCGGGTCATTGACCGCAGGTATCAAGAACGTTCCATTCCAGACTCGATCAATTTTATTGAAAATAATAAAACAGAATGACATCTTTCATAACTACTTACATCTTAGATGAACATTAACGCTCGAAAAACTGCATAAAAAGTGCAAAACATTTCAAAATTCGAATCGAACAACTCAATTGTGAACGTGAATATTCAAAAAGGGAAATGAAAAAATAGAAAAAAATATATAGAAATACATTTCTAGCGCGAGTTGCCAGTGAAAGATGTTTCTCGATAAATAACCATGTTTCCCTCGAAATATAGGGACTCCTTATGAATTTCAAATTCTATATTTGAATACATAATTCCGTTGAGTTCGAAAAGTTATTTTTCTTGAAATCTGTGTCGCGATTCTGTGGAACATTTAAGATAATGTGTAATTTGTTATTCATAAAGAACTTTGGTAGCACTCGGTACTACTTCTAAATTGTGTTATTTACAAGCAAATGTATGGATTTGTGTTCGCGTACATGTTTTATTTATCTTAAGCTTACATTACCGCAAATATGTCTTGAAGTAAGAGTATATTTTTGCAGAATAAATTATAGTCAAGTTGCGGTACTTATCAATTTGAAACCATAATAGCTGCTATTTTGAATATTCTCATTTTTTGACATTCCTTTTTTTGGTATTTATCTTAATTTAAACATTGCAGCTCTATTGGTCAATCGGTATGATATTTGTGACTCTTTACTCTAAACAGAAATTGATTTACCTATTTCCTCGTTTTCTATATACTTACAGTCAGTACAAAAAGAATCATAATTAATTACTATACTATATACATACATTTTAATTTCTGTGATTCCTATCGAGACAAACAGACGGGCCGCGACCTACATTCATATGCAGATTTTACCGAGCTCTTCGCTTAATTGTGTCAATTCAACAGCAGCTGCACTTGATGATAAATTACAGTTCATATTTATATTAACATGTCTGAATTTAACTATTGTACCTCTAGTTGTGAATCATATATCAATACATTTAATGTATTGATATATGATTCATTTTTTAGAATGTTATTTTAATTTTGAACTTATGTTTTTCCTCATTGCCGCTCGCATGACGGTAATTATAAGACAATTGACTGTCAATTGTTTCTCGCGAATAATATCTTCGCTGCGTATATGACAGGAGAGTGGTTAAACCACCAGCCTATCATATCAAGTACCTACAAGTGTGTGGGGTCAATCATAGGTCAGAATAGTAGGTACTCATGTTCAGTTCCAACCATAGAATCATTAAATCCTTCTTATTTATGGGTGCCATGCATGGGTGAGTGGGTCGTCTTAGGGGAGTGCGATCACCATTATGTCATTGAACCTTTTATGTCTTACTTATTACTCTCCCAGTTAGTCACGATTCTTTTAGTTTATAACCAGCGTTTGTTTCTCGTTTTTGTTGACATATGAATGATACAGCTATGTTCACGGGTGGGTATAGTTTGGTCAACACTAGGTAAACTTGTAGCGAGCACGGGAGGGTTATCGGTGTAACCTTCCGCGTGCAGCGTTGATTGGTCGTTAGAGGCGCGGGAGCCATTTTGTGTGCACTCGCGTTTATGATGGTGATTGGGTGCTCGGAAAATTTGATACTGCATAAGTAGATGTGACGTGAGGTGGTAAACCTCACGTTCCTTCAAATCATTTTTGAACAACGGAGTAGCCATTGGATACCTGGTTGTACAGCCTGACTGTTGTTAGTGATTAGCTAATTTCAGAGCGGCAAAGTTATTTAAAGAGAGTTACTAAACTATAAACTGTTACTACCTTCTGTGATTTTCAAATGAGAAACGCGAAGCTCTCTCAAATATAATTTTGACAGCTCGTCCAAAAAAATCTTCATAATCTATACTAATATTATAAAGCTGAAGAGTTTGTTTGTTTGTTTGAACGCGCTAATCTCAGGAACTACTGGTCCGATTTAAAAATTTCTTTCAGTGTTAGATAGCCCATTTATCGAGGAAGGCTATAGGCTACTTTTTATCGCGGTGCGGGAAGTAGTTCCCACGGGATGCGGGTGAAACCGCTGGCAGAAGCTAGTTGGTGAAATATACATTTAATTTAGCAGAACCTCCACCTATTATTTGTTAAAAATATAATATTTTTACCTAAAACAAAGTATCGAACTCACCATCAGCAACGAAACCCTATCCACGGTGACAGTTCAATTTAGCGTATGTGATAGACAATAGTAGCTAACTGTTCCATCATAGTGTTGGTCAGTGTTGTTATGGAGCAATTTACCTGTGTCTATTTGTGTACACCTGTCGACTATCGACAATGCATAGACACAACACTATAGCTGTGAATATATGCGTGTTTTATGTGCGGATTTGAGTCTGGTTTAAAATTGCTCGTAGGTTTCTGGAATTAATTTAATTAGTAGTTATAATAATTATAAAATATACTACAATTAGCTCTTACCCGTGGTACCACCCAAAGCTTAACTTAACGCATCAGTATGATAAGTAGCCTGTTTCGTTTCTTAGTAGTTTTGGGCTAAAGGCACGATTGACAAAGAGAGTTACTTTCGCATTTATAATATTAAGGAAAATAAGGTGTTATTTCACTTTGATAATCACTGTGATGGTAGGTTGTGTAATCATAAATTGATAAACAATAAATTAATTACGTCAGTTTACATACACAAGTATATATTTACTTAATATATGTAAGAAGGTGTGTTCCAGAATGATCCATTTAAAACCAGAACCTAGCAAGATTGTTGTTTCCACGAAAACTGTATGTTTTGCTTTCCACAGATGATGTAAGTTGTCTTTCCGTGACCACGTGCTGGAAAATGTACTAAACGTGAGAAAAATAAAGGTAACATTTCCACAAGTTTTATTTTGGATGGAATCTTACACTTTCCTTCCTCCGTGCTTACATTGCACTGAGGCTAATGTTTTGAGTTATTATTATTACAAAATAAAACAAACAAATGACGACTTATCAAAACAATTGGTGTTCTTGATTTTACGGTTCGCAATTATTTTATGTTTAATTCAAAGAACTGAAGATTGATATGCATTTATATAAACTAATAATATACAACTTACAAGAATAGATTTTTTCAAAAAAAAACTTTTCACACCCGAAAAGTATTTGTAGAAAAGTTATTCTAATATTTGCAACAACCTTAAAGTTCAACTTATAATTAACACAACATAACTACCCAACATATGTACGTATATACTAATTCACGATAATATCCCAAAAGCTGTTTAGTTGCGCCAAAAGTTCTGCGTTCACAATCTGCGCGGTCAAAGGCTGGTGCACACTATGCAATACTCGTGTATATGTTATTATGGTTCCATATTAAAGACTAGCTTCTGCCAGCGGTTTCACCCGCATCCCGTGGGAACCTCGGCACGGACCCGGATAAAAAGTAGCCTATAGCCTTCCTCGATAAATGGGCTATCTAACACTGAAAGAATTTTTCAAATCGGACCAGTAGTTCCTGAGATTAGCGCGTTCAAACAAACAAACAAACAAACTCTTCAGCTTTATAATATTAGTATAGATTTGACCTAATGCTACACAATGATTAATTGCCACATTCGTTTTTTTTTTTAGTTTTTTTTCTGATTTTATCTTAATTGACCTGTTACAAAAACTATTTCATTGCATTAAAAACTATGGCTAGAAAGAAGAAGGGTGATGAATAGCCTTCTCAGCAACGCCTGGATTTTAAGCTGCTATGCATGTCTTCGATGCACCATTTATCTATCACAGCTCTTACTTTAATTCCATAGCCCGGATGTAACATAAGAGTGTTTTGTGCAGTACACCCGTTAGTGTAATCTCAACCTTACATTTAGCAGTTTTGAAACACAACAGCTTCAATAGCACGTGCATAATTAGAAGTAGGTACTTATGCAGCCTCATGGTGGTGCAATTACCAACACTCCGTAGAAGACTGTGAACTTGCTTTAAAGTGTCTCGACTCTACATACAAACCATTGCAAAAATAAGTATTTTTCAGGTGCTTTATTAAAAACTAGCTTCTGCCAGCGGTTTCACCCGCATCCCGTGGGAACTACTTCCCGTACCGGGATAAAAAGTAGCCTATAGCCTTCCTCGATAAATGGGCTATCTAACACTGAAAGAAATTTTCAAATCGGACCAGTAGTTCCTGAGATTAGCGCGTTCAAACAAACAAACAAACAAACAAACAAACAAACAAACTCTACAGCTTTATAATATTAGTATAGATATTAGTATAGATGTACCTATTGTGTATCTATTAACTTGCTAATGCCCAAGTACGGACACAACATAAAGATCTGATTTCAAAGAAAAACTTTAACGTTCAATTTTTAAAGTAAACAGTTGTTTTGAAAAAACCGAACGTTCCTGTGTTAGGACAAAATGGGCCTGTGGTGAACTATAGCTATGTACGAATTTTACCAATATTTTTGTGTTATATTTAAAAAAAAAATATGAATGGAAAGTAGTGTAATTAGCGTGCGCGTGAAACTGCAGAATAAAGCCAGTCATGTAGGAATTTAGTGTTGAAATTTTAACACTAGCTAAAGGCGTAAATAACCTATTTTATAGGTTATTTGACACGAACATAAAATAAACTGCTAATAAATTTAGCTCATTTCAATCAGGATTTGCTAGTTCACAGAGCAGTAAAAATGTTCCAGCCTCGATCTTAGTGTTGCTTTTATATTAAATCAGACGGCGAGAGTTCATTTTGTTAAAAAAAGATAGGTAGGTATTTATGTATAGTCTAAAAATGTCTTATTATATCATGTATCAGTAGTTCCTGCAATATTGTTTTATCTAATCGTAGCGATTATGATAAAATACAAAAAGTTGTTTGTTTTTTATTCCGCTTTTGAAATATACCTCTGAAATTATTTGGATTTATTCTGGTATTGACAGCAGTTTATTTAGGCTCACATATATTTCCGAGATTTAAATAACTACATCATACGTAACGTATACGGTGTTTAAAGGCTACAAAAACCAGGGTAGACAGATAGTAACACAAAAATACTGAAAACTTATTAAACCAACTAACAGCCAGCGCCCTTGACAAAACTACAAAAGAGAATTTAATTTACTACCAAAATGAGTTCCATTTTCAAACGTACTTTTGTCAGTACTTTTACAACTGTAGCTTGCAGAAAGTACTATCATAATCAGACATAACTCGAGGGTAGTTTATCACCGCTAGGTTTTCAGCACTTTTTTACAGCCGTACTTTCATGACAGTCGGCGCTGAAAAGTTTACAATGTCACGTAGTTTTGTTAGATTTTGTGCCAAAAAGTTGAATGGCAATTTTGTTGCTGTAGATTTGTGTAAGGGAAATAAAAGATTTTTACGTCCTTGAATTGAAAGTGCAAGAAAGAAGTGAACTTTTGAAGAATAGGTACCTTACTTGAAAAAGAAACTTTGGAATTTCAATAACATTTGATAGTGCGAATACGTTCAGGAACTTATTGGACTTGGATTGTTAGAAGTCATATTTAGAAGAAGGCTATTTTCATCAGGGTGCGCGAACTATTTCCTACAGGTTTTAAAAGAGCAAGAGTATAATAAAAGTGTCATTTATAAAAATTCTATCACAGTTAAAAAATCCCAATATTCCTGAATTCTGTCACAGACGGCGTTAATCCCATTCACCCGACGACCTCTACCATAACTTCCCACAACGAATTCAAACAATCTGGAAACCATCCAGCAACAACACTTAACAAACTGTCAAAAAATCACCGACACGTAATCCAGCATATGATGAGTATAAGGAATGAGCCAAGACTTGGAACAACCCATTCGGTGGAGTAAAGAAAATTCCCGGTACTTTAAACCATCATATTTGGAACATTGCCTGGACAATTATTAATGTTAACTCTTTGCATGCACGGGGGTGCTATATTGGCGATATCGCGTGCACAATTGGATAAATTCCAACAACGCCCCGTGTTTAACGCGATAAACAGAATAAAGAACGGTCCTCTACTTTATAAGCTCTTGGCATACTTGCTTAGTTGTAAACAATTAGATTTTCATGTCAAATCTTGGTGGAACAAAAGACAGTTTTAACGCAGTATGCAAAAAGAGGTTTTGATCGTAAGCCTCTGGATGTCAATATATTTATGAAGTTAGGAAAAAAAATTACAAATATCCAGAAACATTTTCGTCCTTGTCCATGTTTGGTGTACACTAAAGAATATTATATCTATCTATATAATTTATACATAAAGATTGTCTAAACCAGTATCCAAAACTAAACATCCCATTTTCATTACTTCCTCATAAAGCAATTAAATATTATTTGACAGGAATCTATTTATAAACAAACGTTATAAGTGGCCTTCCCATGAGGAAATATACTTCCGCCATTAGAACGATATAAATAATTAATTAATAGAAAACCACTTTCCGTATCTACATATCAGATGTGTGATTCCACACTTATTTATACCGAACATTATTGATCACCAAAGGGCTGGCCCTAGAGATATGAAATACTAAATTTGGAACGCCAAGGGAGTCAAAAAGTTATTCAAACGGCCTAGTAATCTGTTCAACTGTGGACCGACCGCTATCTATTCATAATTTCAGTCGGTTATCAAATAATTTAAAATTATCAACTCACCAGGTATGCCCAAAGGGTGGAGTTGTAATTAGTAGGTACATCCACATTTTTGTAGTTAAGTAAAATCTATGAAATATTCTGTCTAAGTTATCATTATATTATAACTGAAAAAGACCTTACCTTAGAGGCGAGATTCTTTTGGCATCAATCAGTAACCTTTGGGAACATTTTAGGTATCTCGCTATTACAGAATCTGGATTTCGGACTTTAAGGTGGCTTCAACCCACATTGTTATTGATATAAAAATCAGAAGCAGGACAATGGGCTTAAAACCTCAGTTGACTTATGTACTAGTTGCTGCTGAATCACACGCTGAGCTCCTAACGAAAATTTAATTACATATAAAGATAATTAGAAAAAAAGCATAGCTTAATTTATTTTTCACCTAACGTTATCCGAGTCTAGACAGGCAAGCACTTAATCTTGTTCTATTTACAGTAAGATATAAAATGTTATTTATGTACGAGCTTATAATGTCAACTTTCAATTTGTAGAATAAGTTCTCTAAGAAATTAGATACATAAGTTACATGATGAGGAGACGTTGGAACAAAAACTGTCATGATCTTACTTCAAAAATGTTAAACAGACGTTCGAAACGTGTTAAGAAAATTCTGCATACAAAATTTTCTTAAACACGTCTCGAACGTGTGTTTCACTTTTTCGTAGTAAGACCATCAGACTCCGACCATTTATTGGCATTTAAAACTAGAATTTGCTTCCGAGCAAAACCAGTACCAAAACTTATGAATACTTGACAAGTATTCTTCAATGCATGTCCATCTTAAAAGTAAAACTAAGTCATCATTATCTCCCGCTCCTATTCCCAACTATGTTAGGTTCGGTTTCCAGTCTAACTGAATGCATCTGAATACCAGTGTTTTACAAGGAGCGACTGCCTATCTGACTTCCTTCAGTTACCCGAGCCAACCCAATACCCCTTGGCAAGACTGGTAGTCAGACTTGCTTCTGACTACCCGTAACGACTACCAAAGATGTTCTACGACAGCCGGCACCTACAGTTTAACGTGCCCTCCGAGACACAGAAAACTAAAACTAAGTACCTAATCAGACTAAATATAAGAGACAACGTCGTCCTAGCTAAAACACACATTACGATTATTAACTCTCTATACTTAGCTCCCTAAAATGTGTCTGCAGCCTAACTCCTTAATAACATTAGCTTTGTTCCAGAGCCTATCTTTTAAGAAAATAGCCTTTGTTGTTTAAACAAAAGCATTGTAAATGTTTAATTACGTTAGATACCGTTTTCATTGTTAATCGACCGAAGGTTCTAAGACTTGGTTGTTCCAAGGACAACGGAGTGGTCCAAGGTCGAAATTAATGCAAATTCTACAATCTAATCCAGTCGTTTAGTGCTAATTTTGTGAAAGCAAAGGTTTGAGTTTTTGGGATGTCAATGAAAATTTGGTTTTACTTGAAATAAACTGTAGCTGGTGAACGGCTAGGCTACCATTTTTATAAACAAACTAGCTTCTGCCAGCGGTTTCACCCGCATCCCGTGGGAACTACTTCCCGTACCGGGATAAAAAGTAGCCTATAGCCTTCCTCGATAAATGGACTATCTAACACTGAAAGAAATTTTCAAATCGGACCAGTAGTTCCTGAGATTAGCGCGTTCAAACAAACAAACAAACAAACTCTTCAGCTTTATAATATTAGTATAGATCAAAAGCTAATATATTTTTTTTGTAGATATCTTCAATTTCATCCACGTCCCGATTGAACCACTTCCCGTATCCGGATAAATACTTTGATGCTCAAAAATATTAAACAATTTTCAAAATTAGTTCAGCAAATCTAGAAATTACAACATCACACACACTATCTGCAATAACCTGAAGCAAAAATGCAATTTTTCATTTTTAAATATCATTATACAAATACTGTTTGTTGCCAGTCCAAATATAACCTCAAATACTAGAAACTTTAAGCTCCAATGCATTTGTTAGTGAAGTAGGTCAAATTAATTGGTATCTAGCTAAAACATTTCAATCAAACTTAGTCGTGTTTCTCTTTGATGTCGCATGAATATTGTACTCCTCACGTTTCAAAGCTCTGCTAACGTAGTGTTGCCAGGTAGGATTTTGAAAGTGTACCATTATTATTTTGTTTGTAGAATTTAAATGGATAATGTTTTTAGTAGAGTAAATACAATTAGGTTTGTATAATACTATAGTTGGATACTACATACATTTATGTAAAAAAAAAAGATTTTTACTTTATCATAAAAAAATCTCCCATTACTTACTTTTGCTTGTGACCAAGAATTTTTATTATACCTGCAAGTTAAAATTTTATATAAAAAACGGACTTTCCATTTTTGCAATCGCAATCGGCCTTAACCTGCAGCATAGTTTTAAATGATATTTTAAAATTCATAAACTACTAAAAATCCTAAGCTACAAACGCTAGCAACACTAAGAGATACAATAACGCATCGGGATCACTCAGACGAAAGCGAGCAGCCAAAGGAAGGATGTCTTTATGAGATTGCTATTACACCTGTCGAGACCAAGGAATCTTATAACGTTCATAGGTGATAATGTTTTGTAGGATATTTTAATTTTAACTTATTGAAATGTATTTGTTTCAATCGATCACAAAAAAAGCGAGGACTTTTAATTGGCTCTCTGTCGTCTATGACTTCCTTCTATTGTTAAGTTTTCATATAGCTTAGCTTCATAAAATTATATCTTGGCGCTTTCGATCGGTTTTTGGTTATGACGAGTTTTTCCACGTTTCAGAAGGCTTGCAAATTGGTGCGTCTTAGCTGTAACTTGAACATCTTTAGCAGTCTTTACGGGTAGTCAGATACCAGGAGTCGGATAACCAGTCTTACCAAGGGCTGTCGCGTTGCAGAGGTAACTGGGTGGAAGATGTAAGATATTATGCAGTCGCTCCGTCAAAAGCGGTTCCTATTGGAAGCCGACCCCAACATATTTTAGGAAAAACTTAGGCAGATGATATGCTCTTTCTACTTACTACCCACAACTCAAGCCTTTCCTAACTTACATCAGGATACACTTTAAAACTATGCAAGCACAACCATCGCGTTACAAACGCCCATAAAATTCGCTAATAACAATGAAAGATAGTAAAAATAGCCCCACTTTTGGACAAGTTCCAATCCACGTTGTGTGCAAAGCTCATGTTTGCGCTTTTGAGCAGTGATTGCTATATCACACTCATACGGGCACTCACTACATATGTGTGTGTGTTTTGTTCAGTTAGCTCGCGAGTTTCAAATAAATATTGGTCGTGGAATGTGATGGTGGAAACGGATCAGTGGTTTATGGGTATGGTTTATTGTATGCGTTCGTCAAGTTTTGTACCTATAGAGGTAGTTTTGCAGTACTTCATGAGGTTTTGACCATCCTAAGATACCAAGATAGATATGAAAAGTGAGTTGGTTTTACTTCTATGCTTTGTATATTTTTAGTATGACACTACCAGCAAACAAGCCATTAGTGAATGCATGTCGTAAATAAATTATAAATCAAAAGTATTTTTTTTTGTAAAATTAATATTTTTTCAATTTATTGCCGGACTCATGCTATAAATTGCCAAGCCCTTAAGCTTGTACAAAATTAATTTTTTTTTGTATGTAATAGTTTATAGTTTTATTTTGTTTAATAATTATTAACGTATTGTTCTTTATTTTTCATATGTATCAGTTTATAAGTTTGTATTGTTAACTATTTATGTATCGTATTTGCTATGGGCCTTAGTTGCCTGATGTAAAGGAATAAATAAAATAAATATATGAGTAATTCTCTCGGTATAGTACTAACGGATGCATTTATTTTACTGATGGATCCAGTGGCATGATGAACTTACATTAAATAATATACTTACAGTAACATACAAAAAGGGGGTAAACAACCCAGCAGAGAGTCAGGTTGCACTCCCTAGTTACAAAGTAGTCGGTAATGTGCAGAACAAATATCGTGTATTTGTGTAGCGATGCATAACAAACAAACGCTCAGCTAGCTATCTACTAAACTGAACAACTGCGAGGCGGTACACTCGCGCACTAAACTGTTATATATAAAACGCTGAAGTTCGCGGTTTTACCTACAATCTGTTGGAAGAACACGCCCATATAAAAGTACTGGCTTTTACCAAAGATTTCATCTGTACCCGATATAAAGTAGACTAACTAACTGATTGATGCAACTGATGTCCTTCGATCATCTGATGTCGGAAGATGGCTCGTTCTGTTATTTATACCTATTACAGGCGATAGAATAATCTAGCCTTCCTTTAAGTGTTAACGCAATAAATTACATATTTTCTTTTAGTCCGTCATACCATCATTAACTTTTATCTCTGTCATGGCTTCGCTCAAACATTCTTCGACATCTTTCAGCCACAATAAAATCATAATTTGCGTATTTCAGTTCTCATACATAATATGAAAAAGGCTCTCATCAAACCGTGGTTGCATGAACGCGAAAAACTGAACCACTTTTGTCAGTAACTGTACTCTGCTCGATTTGTGTTTAACTAATGCAATAGATACACACGCTGGCGAGCTGCATAAACATTGCTAAACTGGATACAAACGCGCGTTCACCGTCAATGAAACTATATTACTATACTCCCTTAAAAATAACATTAGATAACAGTTAGTTTAGGTGGGTTAACTTACATACTAGGTTAGGTTCACCCTCATATTTCTATGGTTTATCAAATTATTCATTTCTATGCCGAGGCTATTTCGTTGATCTAAGTGGGATCGGAAGCACAATTGAAAATTGTTTCTGGATTTTTAGATTTATTAGTTTATGATGGCTAAATAATAGCAAAAACTGTGTGTGTTTAAGTAGTCAGGTGCATGTTTACCTTACTTTTTAACAATAGAAGAATGGCATATTGTATCTGTCGATGGATTGGTATTCGATTTTTGTTCGTTTGAGGACTGATCGCAGAACAAAGGCGAATTGGCATAGCGTTGTCGCCCCTTTATATGCTTGGTACCCCCAGTTGATTAAGGTGGGCCAATCACAAAAGACGGGCCGATGGGCCGCATGCGGCCCCGGTTTGCGAGTGGCTGATTTAGATCAACGAAATAGCTAGAATAATTTGATTTATTTTCGAAATAAACTACCAAAAAACAAAACTCTACATAACCAATATTAAATAAATATCGTACTTAACCTCCAAAATGATTGACCCAAAAACCTTAATCAATGCAACGAAACCGACAGAAGTGAAGCGAGCAATCTATTTTGTATCGGACCGCAAGTCAGTCTATAAGATCGTAGTGTATAGCAATGTTAGGGACCGCCGTCAAGTCTCGAATTTGCATTCCAAATTCAGCAATTGACTGAGTGCGCCTCCGAACCGAAGTTACACCGTACTGTAATATTGTTAGCGTTACCAGTTGTTTGATCGAGCTGCTGTTACGAGTGTAAGGGAGTGGGAAATGCGTGGAGTTTTCTTAAGAAATAATTTTTATGTATACTTATCCTAACTAATATTATAAATGTGAAAGTAACTCTGTCTGTCTGTCTGTCTGTCTTTCTGTCTGTCTGTCTGTCTTTCTGTCTGTCTGTCTTTTCTTCAAGCCTATACTACTGAACCGATTTGTGTGAAATTTGGTACAGACATAGTTTGGAACTTGAGAAAGGACATAGGATAGTTTTTATTACAAAAAAATATAAAAATAAAAATAAAATTTATTTCGGACATATAGCGCCATCTATTGGTCAAACCAAAAATCACTATTCCACGCGAACGAAGTCGCAGGCAAAAGCTAGTATTTTATAGATAAAAAGTGTGTTTAAAAGTGGTAATTTTAGAACTGGATCGATTTGAAAAACTCTTTCAGTGTTAGATATGTAAAGCCAAGGAAGACTATGTTTTATCAGGCTATGCGAAGTACTTCCAACGGGAAGGGGATGAAGCCAGTAGTTAAAGCTAGTTCTCTTGTATTTAAAGGATATATTTTGGAAAAATTTAACTTAGATGGAAAGCATAATATAACCAGTTCCTCTTTATGCCTATACCAGAAAAACGGGTCACAAAGTGGAATCTCACATTTATATCTGTATAAATCTCGTGACGTAACAAAATATTAATATCAATAACCAATTCCAATTACACAACAGTGCAAACACACCGACAGTTACAAGACTGACTATAAATTTCTATTCCTTACAATAGTTACAGAGATTGCACCTGGGATCTGTCTTAGTAGTCTTAGTCTAAACTTGGACCAAAGATAAATCCCACTGAAGTTTACCGCCTCGGGCAAGAAACGACAAATTGAGTTATCAACTTGAGGGAATACCTACAGATCATTTCTCTGCTGTCGTGAAATAAAAAATGTACGTGAGTTTATCAAGATTTTTGGCGCACTAAAATATTTAGCTGGGTATGTTTTTATGGCTAGGAGTGTAATGATTAATAGTATATTATATACAAGTGTAATAATAATTTACGATTGAAGAATTTGAAGTGTTTTGTTTTTTTATGAATTATTTTTCACGTAATTTTGTGTGTATTTGCAAATAAAATAAATATCTTAAATCAG
The DNA here is from genome assembly GCA_963856015.1 of Helicoverpa assulta. Classification (NCBI taxonomy): domain Eukaryota; kingdom Metazoa; phylum Arthropoda; class Insecta; order Lepidoptera; family Noctuidae; genus Helicoverpa; species Helicoverpa assulta. The sequence goes on from CAWLCW010000023.1 coordinate 11,807,445, forward strand.
TACGTTAAAGCCTAGTCAGATGTGTAGTATTTATAACCTATACCTGTTACTTAGATGTGTTTAAATACTCATGTTCAATTTTAAATTCGCTCACATTAAACGCTACGTTTACATTTTGGATATACGCGAACACTTTATTGGCTTAAAGGACCCATTAAACAAATTAACTAAGACATGTTAAATAAGTAGTGGAAAGTGTTTAGAAAGTTGATCAGTAGAATTTATTTTATCACACGTATCAAGTTTTTGTACTTTTATTGTCTTACTAGCTGTCCGCCCGCGGTTTCACCCGCGTCCCGAGATAACTGCTTCCCGTAGCCGGAAGGTGACAAAAACTATCCTATGTCCTTCTCCTGGCTCTAAACTACCTCCCTGCCAATTTTCAACTAAATTGGTTCAGCCGTTCTTGAGTTATAAGTGGAGTAACTAACACGACTTTCTTTTATATATATAGATTTTTTCTAGTACCTACTTACTGTGTCTTTAATGTAATTATTTACTAAGCTAAGGAATTGAGCTTAGAAAGACTTGTTGACAGTTTTTCATGTCAAAACATATACAACTGATAACACAGGACGGTCGAAAACACACTGATTACCTAGCGAAACGCTAGATGCCAATCAATAGGAGGAAAAACCTAAAAAATAATCTATTGCTTTAGTTAAACGATAACAAACGTTGTAGGTAAAAGTTGTCTTTGACACCATTGGCCACACTATCATTTGCGATACTAGGTATCATCATGTGCCGAGCCTTTTCCCAACTACATATTATGTTAGGGTCGGCTTCCAGTCTAAACACATGCAGCTCAGTACCAGTGTGTCACAAGGAGCGACTGCCTATCTGACCTCTTCAACCCAGTTACCCGGGCAACCCGATACCCCTAGGTAAGACTGGCTGTCAGACTTTGTGACTACCCATAACGACTGCCAAACATGTTCTGCCTAAATGACAGAAAAGCGATAGCAAACATTTTCGGTAAAAGTTGTCTTCGACACTATTTTGCGCCGCTATCAAAGGTCGAAAAATACAAAATTACACAAATATTGTGAATTTAAAATCCCCAAAAAAGACAACAAAGTTATTATAATACATGACTTAATTAATCAAAAACAATGTGAATTAAAAATGGCGCCAGACAAGTCAAGAACCAGCGACAAAGATACCTTTCACGTAATTTAAACTGAACTCAATTCCACAAAGAAAATTGACAAACACTTTAAGACAGGCTTGCAACATTAGAGGTAATTTCATTGATAATTTATTTCAATTTTCGCTTTTCATGTCCTATTATCTTTAGCAATTATTATTATCCTCGCAAACAAAGGGCCGGCCTTCCATTATAAACGATATTTACTTAGTTAATTTCTTGCCATATTTCAGAGTTTGAAGTCATTGGAATTTTAGATGAACCAATGGAATTACGAATATTTCTGGGGATTCGCTAAATTGGTTACGAAAGGACCTTGTGCCTTTGGGACAAATGCTTGACTAATAACTGTGAGGTAATTTTGTTCGAAAGGATTAAGTTCTTTGGAGGCTTCTCTATTATGTTATTGAGCTATATTTAAATGATTACTGTCTTCCGGGAAAGAGTAACAAACTTACCGACATACCCAGACCTACACCCATGTATAGATAGATGTATAGTATTTACATGCTCACATGCATACATTATTTACGACCAAGCAAGATTGTCGACCTATTCAGTGAAGTTTGTCCCCTTTTGTCTTTTTTAGAGCCCCCGTGATCATTAAAGAGTTTATTAAGGTTTTTCATTTTTTCAGGAATTTTGTATTCAATAAAAGTACCAGTAGGTAACTACTTCGATACAAGTACTTCTAAATTGGGCCGAAACTTGTATTTTCGGATTCCAGAAACAATAACAACTACATCTAAGCGGATCAATTCCCAATAAAAAACAAATAAACTTACCAAAAACTAGGGCTCTAGGCTACGTAAATAAAGGTCCATAAATACTTTACCTTCTTCCACGTAGCCAGAGGTCACGTACGGCCAAAAAAATCTCCCGCCAACCGAAGGGTTCGAAATTCGAACGTAATTCAATAAGAGAGGGCTGGCCACACTCCCTTCGGGGCCGATCGGCCGACAGTCATATCCAACAAATTGATGAGATTTACAGCCGAGATTCCCCGAAGTTACCCGAAGGGAAATTAAGTTCGGAAACTTTACAAGTTGTTCAACAAACGTACTGACCTTATCGTTAGAGTTTAAGCTTCAAACCTTTTTTGTGATGGTTTAGACAGGAATAGTTTTATGGAGATAAGATGTTGCTAGAGTTTTGGACCCTGAAGAAATTGCCTTTTGGAGTAGATAGCAAAGTTAAAAAAAAAAAAACGTATTTTCGCGAACCTAGAAAATAGTAATTAGTTAAAAACTAATTAAAACTTTGAAAAATTTGAGGCGAATTGCTGCAGCAGTAAACCTAAACTAAGAAGAATAATAAAAACACATTTCATATTCTCATTTAGTAAAAGATTTAGTACACATAAAATTAATGAGCATAAAATCAGGATTAAACAATTTAGGTAAACGAATGTTTTGACATGACCTTGACTTGTGACGACAATTTATTGTATGTAGAATCAATCATAATAATGTGAATAGTAGTGGGAAAATAAATAAGTATGCGAAAATACTGTTAAATCGATCATGATAAACATAAAGCTCAGACGAAATTCTTTTAATCAAAAAATATTACCTACGGATGTTGTAGACAAATTATAATTATTATCTTAATCTGTACTTACTTATAATGTATACGTTATCATTAGATAGTCTACCGATAGTTAACCGACTGCGCAACACAAATTGGGATACTGTGTTTATTACCTACCTGATTATTTGATTACCCTCCTGGTTTATTCGATGTGCTTTGATTAGTTTTGTTTGATTTGATTAGATTTTAGTGTTGTTATTATTAACATTTGATATGATACATACAAGTATATATTCAACCAGTGGATATTTGTTTCAGGCATTATGAGACAACTGCCAAACCAGGATTACGTACTCCGTATCACAAATATTAAATGAAATATTACGACTGCCAAAATGTAATTGTCAAATCTCAAAAAAAAAGGTTATTCAAATAATTTGAAAATAAAAATATTTGTCCAAGGTCGTATCGAAGACAAATTATATTATTTAAATTAATACAGGTACACGTGTAACTTTATTTTTTTTGTGAATCAATCATATTGAAATTGATTGAGCAAATACAGTTAGATAATTATGATTTTATTCAATACTTTTACTGAAGAATATTAAGTATAGATTTATAACTAAGTATATAAGCTTTGTAACTGTAGTATTTTTGGTAGTTTTTCTCTACCTATTAAAGTTTTTTAATCATCATCATCATCATCTCAGCCATAGGACGTCTACTGCTGAACATAGTCCTCCCCCTTAGATCTCCACAGATACCTGTTGGAGGCGACTTGCATCCAGCGTCTTCCGGCGACCTTTTTAAGGTCGTCTGTCCACCTTGTTGGTAGTTTTTTAATGTATGTAGTTACTAGCTTTTTGCCCGCGACTTCGTTCGCGTGGAATAGTGATTTTTGGTTTGACCAATAGATGGCGCTATATGTCCGAAATAAATTTTATTTTTATTTTTATATTTTTTTGTAATAAAAACTATCCTATGTCCTTTCTCAAGTTCCAAACTATGTCTGTACCAAATTTCACACAAATCGGTTCAGTAGTATAGGCGTGAAGAAAAGACAGACAGACAGACAGAAAGACAGACAGACAGACAGAAAGACAGACAGACAGACAGACAGAGTTACTTTCACATTTATAATATTAGTTAGGATTAGGATTTAATGAAGTAGTGCCTTTGTACTTGTTTATTTCTATTCTTACTACTGTTAAAATAAATAGATATTTGTCAAAAGAATCTTTAGTATGTTTGTAATAAGTAGTCAATTAATATCTAGAAGCATGAATTAGGCCCATAGATACCGAAATATGCAGGTTTGATATAGTTTCCATATATACCCCTATTCAGTAACCAATGAGCTTTCAAAGTTAAGGAGGCTACCTATTCATTTACATCATAACCATTTTGTTCTTCACCATACAGTACCACAATAAAGAGAATGCATCCAGCGAATCATTGAACTAACACTGTTCTACATATAATAATAATAAAAACAGCTATCTGTTAGTCTCATCGTTTCATGAATAAAGTAATGCAGACAGTCTTCAAAACAATGTACTCGTAAATCTGTGTTTTAAACAAAATTCTGTACAACGACAGAGAATGTTCAGAAAACTAGTTCGTTCATATTTTTGTATCAAGTGTTTGAAGTTATACAGCTTGGAAATGTAACAAATTTTTTTTATGTCTTAGAATCTTTTCTTTTTTAACCGACTTCCCAAAAAGGAGGAGGTTCTCAATTCGGCCGGTATGTTTTTTTTTTTTTCTATGTATGTACCTACATCGATTACTCCGAGGTTTATAGACCGATTTGCGTGATTCTTTTTTTGTTTGACGCGGAATAGCTGCCAGTTGGTCCCATAGTCATCAGGTCAGGATCTGATGATGGAAACCCTGAGAAATCGAGGGCAACCTTCGAAAGTTGTAGGCATACATAGGGTAAAAACTTGACACTCAGGTGTATGCCTGAAAGCGCTATTCAACAGTGAAGATTTGGAGCTGACCTGATGATGGAGACCAGAGAGGGTCGAGGGAACTCGACAACTGAATATGTAAACTACCTCGTGTTTGGGCTTATATTATTTGTATTGACGAGACCTTTGCAACAGTGAAGGTTTGGAGCTGACCTGACTGACCTGATGATGGAGACCAGAGAAGGTCGAGGGAACTCGACAACTGAATATGTAAAATACCTCGTATTTGGGCTTATATTCTTTGTATTGATGAGAACTTTCCACTTATATGGATAGTGACAACTATTCGTATCACTGAAAAGCTGTAAATAAAAAACTTTTTTTTGTAAAAAAGTTTTTTTTATAGATTCCAGAAAGCTTATTTTTCTACATGTACAGCTTGACGGAGTGTCATACTTGTACTGACATAAATCCACCACAGTTTCTTCTAGTACCCTTGGTGTACCAGGGCGGCGGTTTCACTTTCGAACAATCTCACAGCGCCTGCAGAATTGCAACACACCAGTATTTTCACCTGCCTCAGCAGTCTGAACCTCAGTAGAACTGTAAATCTGCCATTGCCAAATTTTTTATAATTGCCCATTTGGCAGCACGCAAATAATATATTCAGACATCCAGTGTTCCCAAGTAGTTGCCCAAATTGATCCATGAATATCAAAGACAGTCGTTACCAGCGCTTTGAAACTCGAAACTTTGCTAAGATAGTGAATGAATGTGGAGCTGAAATATTAAGTTTTCAATTAATTTGTCTGCATTATCTGACCACCGTTTTTCCAATTATTGATCAATTCTAAAAACACTGGTACTCAGCTACATCCGATTAGATTGAAGCCGACCCCAGCATAGTTCAGAAAAGGCTCGGAAGAATATGTTTTTACAAATATGTTTGTGCTGTATTCCAGTCGAATTGCAAGCATCTAAGTACCAGAGTTTAGATTTAAAGCCGCTGCCCCTCTAATCTCCTCGTCTCAGACAAGTTTCCAGACTAACCTTAGCATCTGCCATAGTCAAAATGTGCATTGTCTTTCAAAGCGTGAAGGAACTTATTATGATAACAATACATATGCAGTCATCCATGCAAGGAACGAATGCGACAATCGTTGCTTAAAATTTACACCAGTTAATTAATTAAGTAACAGATTGAAGATATTTTCACGTTTTAAAGACTTATCATTTAATATTCTTAAGACTATCTTTATTGGCCAATCATTGTGTGATTCAGTAGAAAGCTAGTCATTGCCATGAGAACAAATTCCAGTGATAAAAATCGTCGATGATATCAATGAACATGACATGATAGTGTAAGTCATCATTCACCATGAGATATATTATTTACTGTTTAGGTAAAGACACTTAATAGTATGATCAAGCAAATATTACAATAATTAATTGCCAAGATATTTTGAAATCATTAACAATTTTGTTTAATTGTTTTGATAATCTCGGTATGTATGTAATCAGGTTACTGAAATCAAGTTCAGATAAGTAGTGATTTTGACCAGGATTCACTTGGCCTAAAAGTTTTACACATAATAACAGATAGTATACCAATGAAAAAAGTGGTTAATTTTCAGCAGGATTTTTAAAACAGGTACATGGCATTCGCCTTCGTCGAAACTGTTGATGGAGCAAAAATAACGAACCTAAAAAGACGGTTTTGTAACGGTCATCTGCAAATCCTTTTCCTGACTTTAGGGTCGAGTTCCAGTCTATAAGCAATATCAAACTGTCGATTTTCTGACCATCAGAAAAAAAAATCTCTAAATACAAACCAACGAAATTTTTGTATAGCTAGAACAATTAATTTGCAATAGACCTTCACAAGTACATATGACGCAAAGGACTAATCACGAGGAAGATAATTAAAGGATAGTTGGTAAATATTATTGTACTTTCGGATTAACTGTCTGCAAGCGATAAAAAATGACGTCACAGTTTTGCATACCAGACTGTGTGTTGTAAAGAATTTTGCATTCAAGGACATGTGGAACAAACCTATATGAATCATACCTATACCTCTAACATCGATGGAAGAATGAATTACGCAGACTTAGAATCTAGGCTACGGGATCATTTGAAAGGGTTGCCGCTACCCTGGAACGAGAAGGGGTCATAGAAGGAACATTGGTGTGCTTTAGTCAGTTAGAGTCTAAATAGAAGCAGATAGGATCTTCAGCTACAGCGAAAGGGGTAAATGATGATGGATGTTATTTTACGCGAAAGCACATTTTCCTACAATTGCACAATATTTTCGTCATCAATAATTAATAAATTCATCATGAATTTTATCATGTCCAAAAATAAAGTTTCAAGAACGTGTCTATACCTGTGTTTATCATGAAGTTGATTTTTATGACGTTACATTTAAATTCAGAGGAAAGGAAGTATTCACAGAATCAATTAAGTAAGTACTTTATTAAATACATTGAGATTTTTTTAGCAAGTTTCTATTTTGATAATTTTGGCTATAATCTTGGAGGTCATAAGGGGGCAATCCAAGGTCGTCCTGTACAAATCTGAGCACTGGCGACCAACTGATGGCGGTATAACCACCACATAAGTGAGACGTTAGATGCCGCTTGGAGATATGCAGCAGCATATCCGAGTATGGATAAATCCCCAAGCTTGCAGGAGGCCTTTATCCAGTAGTGGAGACTTATACAACTATGGCCTTAGATGCTGAAGTACCAAAGAGACCCTTAAATTTGGATATCATATCGAACTGAAATTTCTGCTCCGTACTTCATCACAACACCAGTGTACAATTACGCGCGACGAGGAATTCATTCTGGCCGGTATCGACGTTGTCCCGGCACGGAGATATCTCATTTATTTCGCTTATCATTGCCCCGGGAACGGGGATCGTCAACGCGACGCCCATTTCTTTGGATGGGGCTACGAGAGATGGGAATTTATGCTTTTGTTTTTGTTGAAGTTGTTTGATTGTCAAATGTTTTTCGTTCAGCTGTGGAACGCATTTTGTAGAAGATAATGTCGTTCGTTTTTCAAATTTGTTTAATAAAACCTCTTGTACACGGCATTATTTTTAAGCACGGCACCATTGATATACACAAAAACTGCATGGCACTTTTGCCGTGCTGTGAAACCTTCTTGACCCATACTGGCCCATACAAAACTGACCACGAAAACGTCGCGTGTATGTATAAGAAGCCTAATACAGTACTTCGGATTTAATCATGAAAAATATTTTATGATTTGTATTTTGTTAATTACGACTATACATACATATTAAAATCCTCAAGTTAAAGACAATATTAAATGTAGAGTTATTTATTGTATTTTTAGCAGTTATTTAACTGACCGTTCATATGACCCTTTCTTATTTTTCTCTTAATAGACAAACTACATTTATTTTTCCTTACTTAAATATAAATTGCCTTACACAACCTTTGCAGGTAAAAGTCTAATTTATCGTCAACATCAGTTACCCTTTAACTGTATTACATTCTTGAGTTATGGAAATAGTTGTCATATATTTAGATAAATAATAGTTCTAGAGTTCCCAAACAAGACTATAAATAAAATGCAGAGGAATCTTTGAAGTGTTCATAACTCTTATCAAAATATATCGTAAATATTTATAGTTATTATCCTATTTACCTATCATAAATGCGAAGTTCGTAAGGATTTTTTTTTGTTTCTGTGTATTTTTGTGATGTATTTTTAAAACCTTCACATAAAATATATAGAATGAATTTTGGTGAAACAAGCCAACAATGTTGCCTAGTATCACACTAAATATTGGCAACTGACTTATTTAAGACACAAATATGGGTATTACGAAGTTTTCTAGTGATGATACTGAAGATAGATGCTCAATTGTTTTACGCGCAGCAACGTACGAACCTTATCGCACGTATACACGATACACAAACAATTGACCATCCACCACTACAGTTTGAACTAACGATCACAACTGGAACCGCTTGACAGGCTCTTTTGACGCTGAAAAACCGATCGCAAAATTCGGTATAGAGAAAACGCTCTTAAGCCAAACGTAAAACCAGCTTCAAATAGCTCATACCCACATTTGGCATCCTACTAAACCTTCTAACAAAACAGGTCGATATCACTAAGACCAAATTGCATCCACAATAATAGCCATAGACCAAGCCACAGAACTGACACGTTATTTATTTCAGTTGCAAACCGCTATTTTCGTGGCCTCATCCCGAACCATGGAGAACAAAATGACTAGCGGAGGTGCCATAACGGAAAATCGCCTAAGAAAGTAGCGCGCCAAAATGCGGGTGTGCGAGGTACGAGGAGTTATTGTTTTCGCCCTTATACGCCTTCTTTTGACGGCCATTCTGTGTGATACCAAAAATCGTTGACAAATATCTGAAAGAACCCGAACGCCTCGTTAGTTCACTCGGAACTGATCATTTTAGTCATGCCCACCGCACGTATTTGACCCAGAAGAATTCGCCTGTCGATACATTCGACCATTTTGTGTGATACCAAAAATCGTTGACAGATGTCTCAATGAACCCGACCGCCTCATTACTTCACTCGTTTTGATCACGCCCGCCGTACGTATTTGACCTAGAAGAAGGCACCTTACTTACTCGTATTATGGCATCTCCACTCATCTTTCCTTACTCCGTGTCCCCAACACTCGTTGGCTGGATGCAATGAAAAATAAAAGGTGCACAACACAAAATGTACAGCAAACTTCATGTTGACACCGTCATTTGTTTCGCCGAGATTCAACTCCGTTGATAAGGTATGAATGTTTATTTTATACGAGGAACGTCATAAATGGACCCTGGGGAGTATCAGGTGACTGATAACGGTTTGGGTGCGTTCCAGAAATGATCAGGTGGGTTTTGGTAGAATGGTTTTTAATTAATTTTAAATTAGTGGTAGGTTGAATGGTACTTGTTGTATGTAAAAGAAAAACTCGTATATCATCCTCCGAGCCTTTTTCCCAACCATGTTGGGGTCGGCTTCTAGTCTAACCGGATTCAGCTGAGTACCAGTGCTTTACAAGAAGCGACTGCCTATCTGACCTCCTCAACCCAGTTACCCGGGCAACCCAATACCCCTTGGTTAGACTGGTGTCAGACTTACTGGCTTCTGACTACCCGTAACGACTGCCAAGGATGTTCAATGACAGCCGGGACCTACAGTTTAAAACTCGTATATCTCATTTGTTTATTTCGTCGTCGCAGGCCAAAAAGCCACCCCGAAAAAGAGCAAGGGTAAGAATGTTCACAGCGCTAGACAAGCGTGATGGTGAGTTGGAATTTGGGATGTTATTAACTTTGGATATGCTGCTGGCCATCACTCAGCAAGGATATTCTATTTGGTGCTGTGTGGTAAACATTTTTTACTTTTACTTTGACTAAAATTTAATAATAAAAAATTGTGCACAATGAAAAGGCTACTTTAAATTATTAAGTTCAAAGAAAATAGAATTTTTCTTCATTCAAACATTGCTACTCTTTTTTACACCTGTCCAACTCATTACATTATAGTGAACACTTTCCCAACACTAATTTTACTACATTTTATCCGTCAAAAGTTCAGCTGCGTTCAACTATCCTTGTAAACGTTTACGGAGCCCAGTATTTTATACCATTACCATGAAAGCCGACCCTATTCCGTATTAAAACGCCTGTTACCCCGTCTGAGGGGAAACTGTGAGGAATTCCGTTACACATGGGACTTATTGGCGACAAAAATAAACATTTTACGATCGCTTCAGTGTGTCAAAGTGCGTTTGTCAATTGTTTTTCTGTAGGAGTTTGTGTCATATATTTAATTCGAAGATGTCACAAAAATAGAAGACCAGCTATTCGTCGCGGTTCTACTCGTGTTTCTGCGGAAATTACTTTATACATCTGGATTAAAATAGTCTTTCTCTGATCTAATTATAAGCTACATTACTGCAAAGTCAAATATGCAGTCACTCTTTATAAAACACTGGTACTCAGCTGCATCCGATTAGACTGGAAACCGACCCCAACATAGTCGGAAAAAAGGTTGAGCAAGTGATGATTACTGCAAAGTTTTATCAAAATCCATGCATGAGTTATGTATGAAATAGTACAAACATAGATTTTTACAAACTTTCAAGTTTATAATAAAGGATTAAAATTCTCCTAAAACTAAAATTAAATATTTTTACTTAAAGTTATTTATTATACAACACAGGTGCAAAACTTGTTATCATTCATAACGAAATAGTTTTGTACCTAACTTAGTGTCGGCAATAATTCTTCACTAACAAAAATATACCTTTGACTTTCAAACTATAATAAATCATAGAGATGTAATGAAATTACAGGTGATTTATTTGTTGCAATAAATTATGATTACAATGTTTAAGTAACTATATTATAAAGTGTTTTGAGGTGGTTTACATGGTCATGATAATTAGTAAACTATTTCGTTTTAGTTCAAAAAAATATTTACAGTGTATTAAAAAAGTATAAAAAAAGAATATTTCGAATCCAATTTTGATAATATTATAATTATTTAGTGCACAATGGTAATTTCGTCACAAAAAAATAACCCTTTCAGTGTGTCATAACATTGGAAAAATACCCTACATGATTTAAATACAATACATTTATAATAATAGGTTTGTAAAACAGTTGTTATTTTAACATTATTTGTAATCCAAAAATCTATACTAATATTATAAAGCTGAAGAGTTTGTTTGTTTGTTTGTTTGAACGCGCTAATCTCAGGAACTACTGGTCCGATTTGAAAATTTATTTCAGTGTTAGATAGCCCATTTACCGAGGAAGGCTATAGGCTTTTTATCCCGGTACGGGAAGTAGTTCCCACGGGATGCGGGTGAAACCGCTGGCAGAAGCTAGTTAATTATAAAAATAAATGACAACGTTTTTAATTTAATCAAAGGTAAGAAACAATTTGTGTCTTTGTTGTTTCTCGGTGTAATACGACTTCTAGTAACTTTACTTAATTAAGACTTTCATTAGAAGACGCTAGCCAGACGCTTCATAACATAATTTATTATTTAATCGCTGTCAGATAGAATATTTGAAATAGTGAAAATACTTTATTTATGTTCTGGAATTAGTGCAATAATGTATGAAGCATAATAAGTAAAAATAATCTAGAATCACTTTCACTGATACCCAATTAAAACAATCCTGACTTAGATAACAATAACAATACTGAACAATACTGAAGTCGTGGTGGCCTAGTGGGTAAAGAACCAACCTCTCGAGTATGAAGGTGTGGGTTCGATCCCAGGTCAGGCAAGTACCAATGCAACTTTTCTAAGTTTGTATGTACTTTCTAAGTATATCTTAGACACCAATGGCTGATAAAAAGGTGAAGGAAAACATCCTGAGGAAACCTGGACTATAAAGTCCGAAATCACCAACCCGCATTGAGCAAGCGTGGTAATTAACGCTTAATCCTTCTCCATGTGAGAGGAGGCCTGTGCCCAGCAGTGGGACGATAAAAAGGCTGTAACAGTAACGGATAAATATAAAACAACAGCTGTTGCCCCGTGGTCTCAACCGCATCCGATACCCATGATAAAACATACCTCTAACGCCAAATTTTATTTACATCGGTCCAGTAGTTTTAATGTAAGTATATCTCAGACACCAATGACTGTGTTTCGGATGTCACGTTAAACTGTAGGTCCCGGCTATCATTGAACATCCTTGGCAGTCGTTACGGCTAGTCGGAAGCTAGAAAGTCTGACCAGTTTAACCAAATATATTGGGTTGCCCGGGTAACTGGGTTGAGGAGGTCAGATAGGCATTCGCTCCTTGTAAAACACTGGTACTCGGCCGCATCCAGTTAGACTGGAAGCCGATCCCAACATAGTTGAGAAAAAGCCTTGGAGGATGATGAGTAGTTTTAGCGTAAAACCGCAACAGACGGACAGAGTTACAATCACGTCTATAATATCTGAGAATTCATTTTTGTTCTAGATCATATACTTTCCTTCCCAACCAAACCTTCGCTTAAGAAAAACTCGCACCATTTAAACCTCAAATAATACCCCCCAGCCCTAAGACCTCAGAATCAGTTCATTCAGCATAAGACCCATTACAGTCAAACCTATTTTACATGTTAGTACAATAAAATTCTCTCAGTACGTTATAGGCCTAATAAAGTAACTACGTGATACTGATCTCTAATATTTTATATACATTACGCGGATTGTTACATAAATTCACCATGGTTAAGCAATAGGAACGTGCAATGTATGCGGAACGATACGATTTTTGTCGTTTCTAAATAGGGCTGGGGTTTATAAAGAGGTTTGTAAGTTGAATTGAAGATGGGGTATCGTCGAATAGGCAGCAGTCATATAGATTGCCAATGTATGTGTTTTAGTAATATAAAGATAAGTAGTAAAATAAAGGTATAAGAAGTAGTAGGTGTTTGAGTTCTATAGTCGGTATGATCACCTTTCATCATCAGCCCGTTTATTGTCCGTCTGCAAGGCACAATCCACTTATCATAAAGAGAAGCAATGAGCTTGCTGGTTTTATTAAACGCGCTAATCTCAGGAACTAGTAGACCAATTGAAAAATTCTTGCAGTATTCGATAGCATCAAGAAAGGCTATAGGCTACTTTTTATGCCAGTGCGTGAGGTAGCTCCCACGGAACAGGGGTGAAACTGCTGGTGGAAGCTGGTTGCCCGCGAGAAAATTAAGCGTTTATTCAAATGGTCATCACTTCCTCCCCCAAAACCCATGTATTAAAAGGGATCCAAACCGTCACGTTGCAATTTCGTTAACTTATAATCTTGGTCCCCATAAAATCGCATTAAATCACGCTAAAGCACTTTGTCTGCCGGTGACTACATGACGAAATCTTTAGATATAATATCAGTTTATAACGCTATTAAGAACAGGTGTTGCCATGAACAGCCTAATTTATTAAAGAAATTAATAAATCGTACGACGATTAATGGCGTTATTAATTATCGTCAGTTTTCGTCTTTTGAAACGATCTTGAAAGTTGACTTTGGTAGTAATTTTATGTACTTAATTATTGAGTATTTATTACACTTATTTGCTTCCAGTATCAATATACTAAAATACTGCCTCTTTCTCACTCTTTGGTCTCAGGGTCGATGCCCGTGTTATGCCGAAATCGCTTTGTGGCTTATGAAACTTATACAAAGCATCCCGGTGTCTGGAAATAGGTGTATAATACATACACACCTTCATAGGAGACATGTTCATACCAACCGAGTAGGTAAATAGTACAAGGTACATTGTTTCAGGCTCAACATTGAATAGATTGATGTTTTTTTAATATGTTAAAAAATATAAGATACACTGTTCTATTCAAAAATTGAAACCCCAATTTTTACCAGCACAAAATATCATGCAAGACAGACTTTCGCAGTCCAACAAAACATCAAAACATTGAAATAAAACACAACTTCAAAACAAAACAAAAAGAAATCGGCAATCCTTACACATCTCGATTTGTAGCCGCCAGAGTAACAAATGTACCAAAATTGGCTCAATAAACTAAGTCCTTGGTCTCTGAATGGCTATTAGCCGTTGACCACGGTACCGACCCGGCTATTTGCCACATTAATTATTTAAATGTACCTACAACGGTGGCAGTCCCAGGGGTTTCTTGTTGTTAATAATTTTGTTCTTGATAACTTGGTGCCGTGGTACGATGTGGTTCTAGAATATCTTGAAGAGATGAAGATGTGGTTGCAATGGTCTGGCGTTTGTAAAGCATGATACACAGGATGGATAATTTTCGAAGTTTTGACACTACAATTTAATGGTTTCGTATATCTATGTATTTTAATGTATTTATTAATTTGGGAATGACTATGACTATAAATAATTTTATTGATAAAAAATGTACCTATATTGTATTGTAATATATAAAGTACTAGCCGTTTTCCCGCGGTTTCACCCACGTCCCGTGGGAGCTACTGCCCGCACCGGGATAAAATATAGCCTATGTTACTCGCAGATAATATAGCTTCCTAATGGTGAAAGAATATTTAAAATCGGTCCAGTAGTTTTTGAGTTTATCCATTACAACCAAACAAACAAACAAACAAAGTTTTCCTCTTTATTATATTAGTATAGATGACTCGATGTGCTCTTTAACGAAAAACAAAACTTATTATAAACAAAAATAACTACCGCCAGTGTTGTTAAAATAAACAATCAAAATAAGAATTTTTATACGCAACATACATCCCCCTAAAACTTAACGATACACTAAATAACTAATCTTCTTTTCTCAGCCCATCAGGCTCAATATTCGAACCATGTAAGCGAAATATCTTCACAGAATTCCACCTAATCTCGAGCTTAAGGAAAAACAAAAAGAAAAATGTCTAGTAGGTACCTATATATAAGGGCAGGACTCAATTACGGGCGAACACTACCAAGGATGGGTACCTTGCGGTCAGACAGAGTCAGTAATTAGAGAAAATCAAATGACGGTCCGGTGTATTCACGGCCTAAAATAACATTAGAAGGAAAACATTGGGCTTGTGTGTGTATGTACTTCTAATAAAGCTGTGTGTACATTGTATAATTGTGGTGTTGTTGTCGTACTGTTGCATTTTATATTTGACTGATTTTATTTAATGTTAGTTTAAAAAAAAAAAACTTTTCACATAGGTATAACTAAGGTATTCTGTCTAGTCGGCTAGCAAATTAGTAATGTGGTGGCCATACATCAACTATTATTTGTAATAAGGTGTGAAGAGTAAATGTCATGATGAAATGTCATGATGAAATGTCATGATGAAATGTCAATGATGTAACATCAAGATACAGATGCATTTTTTCCATTAACATACATAACATAACATAATAACGATCGCTATTCTTATTACAGTCTCACGAAAGGGTACCAGTATACCCAGGTGACTGGGTTACGGAGATCAAATAGGACGGACGGAGTTGCTCCATGTAAAATACAAATTCTGCCTAGACGGCTTCTAGGGAAAATAGTTGGGAAGAGGCTAGACAGATGATTCAGAAATATTTTTCTCCATAACACATAGATGTTTTATATCTCTCCACTTAACTTAGTCTCACAAGTTGTCTTACGACCATTCGTTATGATAGTTGGAACAATGACAGGGGAAATAACAACCCTGATTCCGGTACTTATCTGCGAACGCGACATAGTTCCGATCCCCATTGTTGTGCACTTGAATTATTTCAGCTGTACCTAGTTATAGTGATGGGAGAGGAACTATCGATAAAAAAATTATCGATATAATTAATTGCTAATTTTGATTTGAAGTAGAAATGTTGAATAGAGTGAAATTGTTTTGGTTATTATCCCAAATTGTACTTAGATTCTCATTATTTTTCATATACTTATGGTCATTTTGACAGTTTGTAAGCAATTTAAATAAAAATAACTTTCATCTTAAATACCTTTGCTAGCAAACTATTTCAAAGAATTGCCATTAAATTAAGTGAACATCACAGATCTCCTATCGATAACTAAACAATTTATCGACAAAGTAACATCACTACGAATGAAACGGACCATTGAAGTTCTAGTCGATATTCGTGCACAATGATAAGAGAAAATAATGGCTGTTGCAATGATTGTTCTATCGCATTAGAACGAGACTAATGTTTTGAGACAATAGCTTCTTTTAACAGGACCGTTAATCCCTTAATTAATTTCTTTTCAGATAATTAAGTAAGAATGATAACTGTTTTCAGTTTAATTTAGTTGTTTCAGTGTTCTTTACTTTGTGAATTACTTTCGTTTAACTAGAAAGAAAATAGTTCAATTACTTGTTCACCATGTGCTTGTTTGCTACCAATAGCCCAGACCTAACTGTATACGAATTTATTGCCGACATACAAACATGACACTAAAAAGTAACAAATTAAAAAAATATACCATAAAACGAACCTAGAAGTAGTTGGAATAATTCGCCGGTTTTCTTCGTTATTAAAACTTTTACAAAAAATTATAGTAAACATTTCCAACTAGATATGGATTTCACAGAACACTCCCAATAACGCATACTTACCTGCATTTTCACTCTACCAAAAACAGTTATTTTTCGCGCGTATCTTCTTACCTATAGATTTAGCACCATTCCTGTCTAGCATACTCAAAATATTACACGACTTTGACTAAGGCAGACCTTATTTTTACCCACCTATAGTTATCGGCACGGATATTGAGCCCTAACCTTCACCTGCGCAGAAGCGATTTATTGGGTTATTGCCTTATGTGTACATTGCGCAAAACGATCCCACTCTTCCGCCGAGAGCTCAATATCCGTGCCAATAACTATACCACGAAGAATTTTTACGCGTACCTATAGACTTACCACCATTCTGACTTATCCTATTTAAAAGTTCAAACCCTTCACTAAAACGGTCCTTCAGTTATTTGACCACTCCAAGTAGAACATTATACGGAACGACTAAAACCCATTATGGGTGTGTAGTTCCCACTGTCAAGAGAGACCTCAATGGGTTGAGCAAATGTATGTAATCTAGTCAAGGGTGCTACACTATTCGAGTGGGATTACAGAGTCACTGGCTACCTTGTTGAGAATCAATGGCTGGTAGCTTGAGTGAGAAATGTTCGGTTAGTATTGTAAAATATTTGTTCATCCTCCGAGCCTTTTTCCCAATCATGTTGGGGTCGGCTTCCAGTCTAACCGGATCCAGCTGAGCACCAGTGCTTTACAAGAAGCGACTGCCTATCTGACCTCCTCAACCCAGTTACCCGGGCAACCCGATACTCCTTGGTTAGACTGGTGTCAGACTTACTGGCTTCTGACTACCCGTAACGACTGCCAAGGATGTTCAATGACAGCCGGGACCTACAGTTTAACGTGCCATCCGAAACACAGTCAATGGTGTCTAAGATATACTTAGAAAGTACATACAAACTTAGAAAAGTTGCATTGGTACTTGCCTGACCTGGGATCGAACCCGCGCCCTCATACTTGAGAGGCTGGTCCTTTACCCACTAGGCCACCACGACATTTTTTTCCCACTAGGCCACCACGACATTTTTTTTTTTTTTATTGTAAAATATTTGTTATGGTATTATAAATGAGAACAACTAATTAGTTCGTCTTTTAGACAATCCTAAAATAAAAGACGCAACCTTTTCCCTCACAAATAAAATAACAACAAAATACAATACGTATGTGACAAGCCCCCAACCTCAACTTTTTATACCCCTTGTATTTTTTTAACATTTAGTTTAGTTAAAATACGTTGTTTTTTTTTAAACAACACATTTAAACAATGCATACCTACATTTAATGGTTAAAATATGCATATGTACACAACATTTACCGTCTAACCACAAAAACTTTTAAACGTCAGTTTAAGACTTGTCTAAAAAAATTACAAATTATGACGTTGACATATGGTTCATTTTGCAGCCACAATTTGTTTAGACAACTGTAAAACAGGTGGTTAAGTTTTTGTAGTAAGGCCATTAGGGGCTAAATCCACCCCTACTACCAGACTCGACCACAGTCGATTAAAAACTCTTTTATAGTCTATATTTACCAAGCGTTTACTACATCACACTCTAGCCTTTTGTTTCCCCGACAAACTTTAACGGCGGAACTTTGCAAAAACATTATGAAAATTTTAACCCACCTAAGTATAATCTAACCAAGTATTAACTTTGTTACGTAACTAGCTAATCAATATAATATGTTTCAGCTGATAAAGTTAGTTTAAAACCTCTTAGGAGTTGAAACTACGAAAATTTTGCACGAGCGAATATCTGCCACGGTTAAGGGAAATAGGATGGTGTATTTTGTGTTTGTTTTTAGTGTGTACTGTGAAAATACGTTTTGAAAATGTTATATTTTGTAAATTAATTATGTTTTATAAGGAATTTTCGGCATCATTTAGTAACCAGGCACAGTTTCATAAAACCATGCACTAAAATATCACTAGCATTATGAATGCAAAAGTCTGTCTCTCTCTCTCTTTCTTATCAGGGTTTTTGACGCAAATCAAAATTATTGAACTGATTTGGCACACACAATATAGCCTAGATCCTGAGAAAGGACATATATATATGTTCACCTGGCCCCAAAGACGTGGGTGAACCCGCTTATTTGTATGACCGAAAACTGAAACAAAACACGACCACCCACATGAGCTAAAAATACCTGAAACCCTTCCTTATTCAACAGACAAACAACACAAGCTATTCTCAGATTGAGGAAAGTTCATAATATTTTAATTAAATGTTAAAGTATTGTTAATTTTCAGGGAGGTGCTAGGGCGCGAACACGGTAGTCCGGAAGCTGTGAAAGAGCTGCGGCAAAGATTTATGCGTTGTGTTACCTCCCAGTGAGAGGGGTAAGTTATGAACTGAAAGCGGTCTTAGTATGTCATATACACCGTGACTTTTTAGTCATCTTACAAAGGTGGTCCACTCAATCTATCCGACATAAAATACCACAAAACACGATTATTAATTTTATAGCCGTACTCAATTAAGATAATAGGTGCAAAGAAAAATACTGAAAAAAAAAATGTTTACGTATCAAACGGTAGAAAGTAGGTACTTTCCCAACGCGCCGCGCTCCATTGATACAAGATTCGGGCAGCGCTCACAACAGGGTGTTCTTATAATCTACGTCGTGCATCATAATAGTGAATTAATTTTTATTTTTAAATTATTCAAATCTCATAAATATTTTTTTTTATATATGAACGTTTACTAGTCATTGGATACATGAAGTAGGCTGCCGTTGTAAGACGACTAAAAAGTCACGGTGTATAACTGGGGCCTTGAAATTATGAGATGAAAGAAAGTGTGTTGGTTATTTCAAAACTTGTATAAAGAAATCTTTGAATCAATTGCTGTAGTCATTTTAGTTTCTGTCGGGATTTACTAGGATGATAAAATCTCGGACAGGATTTTAAATAAAGCGTATGTTAGGTATGTTAGGGAGGCCCACACTGTATCATTTGAAATGGATCTAAAAACAATCTACCTACATACATGAAAAAGCCAAATCACATGGTAAAACTTTCCCCAAACCTCAATATGCAACCGGTGTAAAAGGTGTCAACATCAACATCTTCGGGGACAGTAGTTAAAATGGGCGTACCTCAAGGCACTATAATGGGTCCATTTCTTTTCTTAGCTAATATGAAAGTTTTCATGCGTGTCTTCATATGTGGCTTTTATGTCTAAAACATGCAATTATGTCATCACTATCGCTTCTATTTACACCACAGACCAAACCAACGAACGCGGAGTTGGTTTCATTAATTAATACCTTCGTTGTACACACGTAGCTTCCTACAAGTAAACAGTTGACGGGTACTGTTTGCAGTCTCAGGTTGACACACAACTAAATAATACACATTACTTGGCTCCGTCAGTCCCCTTGGCGGCCAGGACGTTAGTAGACTCTAGTATTGAAGTGGTGGCTGGCATGTTGATATTGCATTTTCTGTTGAAAGGACTGAAGGAATATTTTGCCCTTGAAGATCCTTTAATGAGTATGCAAAATAAATTTATTAAAAGCGGTAAGTAATTGAGAAGAAAAGTGTTTTTTATTTTTGCAATTAATGATATTTATATGGGCAAGTGAAGACTAGAGAAATTCTACAACATTCAACTACAGTAACTTACAGTAACTACGTTACTGTTTTTAGAAAAAAATATATATGTATACATAAAGGTCGGAGCAGGTTGCATTGTTCCACGCCCTCCTCAAAGAGATTTTATTTATATTTTATTTTATTTATTGGGGACAAAAAACAGTTACATGTTAAAATTTAAACTATAAGTTTTACAATATAAATAGGTGAACACATATAACCCACACCATTGTCCACGGGTTAAGAGATGTCAGCAACGCGAGGCCCAGCAGCCCAGCAGGGCCAAGGCCTGCCGGGGCTGCGGGATTGTTCGAAAGAGTTACCACGGCCCTGGCACATAAAAGGCCTACGACGGAACACGACGGTTTTTAGTCAGTAAGAGTCTGACACTCCGTCGCCGCTGTTAAACCATAGCGGAAGGGGTCATCTGATGATTTTTGACGTCGTTAAAAAAAAAGTCTGAATTATATAATAGTTTTCTTTTAATTGCCTAAATGCACAGTCACCATCTATTTGTTTTAATTTCGATAAGCGTGTCTTAGGTAATTCAATACATATTTAGACGATAACACAATGTCTAGACGGATGTAATATAATTAGTTAGATTAAATCAGGCAAAATGAATTAAACAAAACAAAGTGACGTACAAGATGTAAAGCGATTAATTAAATGACCTTGAAGTATTACAATGTTACCATTTGGAGATAACTTAGATACCAGTATATTTAGGCTAGTTTTAGGGCATAGCAAGTTTACCAGAAATTGCAACTCACATTGTTAGTTATCATGTTTGGGGCATGTCACCTAACTACTTATTTTATTTTAGTTTTCAGCAATAGAAATACATCATCTGTGTAAAACACAGCCTGATGACAGAGAGACAGACAGACGTACAGACAGACAGAGAAATCTAAGTAATAGGGTCCCGTCGGTTTTACCTTTTGGGTACGGAACCCAAAAAACTATTCTTTTTCACGAAAAATAGCATCCAAATAAAGTTATGTAACCAGTCCTAAATAATAAATGGAAAATTACAAAGATTAAATTCGTTGTATAGATGATCTGAAAATGATAATCTTAATCTGATTAGAAAATGTATGTAATATTGCATTTACATTCTCTGATTTTGATTTATTTTGTAAATGAAACCCCCGTGTTGCGTGATATAAGATTGATACTAAAAACTAGCCAAAACCGAAACGGACTCGTGCATGAAAGGTTCCGTTCGTGACCATTATTTATAAAACATCATGATTGGTGTATAGGAGTTTACAAAAAAATATTTTTTTCTGGATTTCAGTATTTGTAGTAGTAAATGTAAAATAGTGATGACGTCTTAGACCGATTTCGGCCACGGCGGATGTCCTTACGTAAGGAGATCAGCCAGCTACTCAAGACATATACTACTGTAAGTGCACTCTCATATGGAACGGCAATCCGACACGATCGGAGAGAGATCAGACGCAGGACCGACAGTAACGTGCTCTCCGATGCACGGGTGTATCAATCACCAACTTCCAGGCTATGGGCGGCTATGCTTACGACCACTAGACCAACGAGGCAGTCAATTTGCGTTAGTTAGAAGTTGTAGCGACAAAAGTAAGAGATCATCTTTGAAAATTTCAACTGTCTAACTATCACAGTTCATCTTGCGATGCAGCGTGGTCATGGACAAATGGACAGCGAAGTCCTAAAAATAGGGTCCCGTTTTACCCTTTGGGTACAGAACCTTAAAAGTGCATTGTGTTTTTATTTGTTTCTCTAAGATTTTTAGATACCATGCGATTATCCAAAATGTAAAATGGTTCACTATTAATTGGGTTG
The DNA here is from genome assembly GCA_963856015.1 of Helicoverpa assulta. Lineage (NCBI taxonomy): Eukaryota > Metazoa > Arthropoda > Insecta > Lepidoptera > Noctuidae > Helicoverpa > Helicoverpa assulta. The sequence continues at coordinate 11,829,522 of CAWLCW010000023.1, forward strand.
ATTTGTATTATATCTATCTAATAGTGACTGAGATTAGAAAGTATTTTATCGGGTTTATTTCCAGATCGCTGATTGAACATTGACCTACCATAAAACACTTTATTGTACCAACTATGACTGTCTTAAGTGTCATATATTTTCTGTTACTATGCTGAAATCTGATGACACATGATACAGCAATTAGGAAAACGAAAAATGATCATCCCTCCCGCTGTGGGTGCAGCGTATCAGACTTTTACCGTCTAAAACTCACTACGTTACTTCTTGAGTCCTTTTTATACCAGGACCGCGGTAACTCTTTCGAACAATCTCGCAGTCCAACCAAATAATACCTGACCTACACAAACATGAACATTTTATTCCTCCTAACATCTAAAGTGGCTTTATAAACTTCCACAAACAGACCTACAAACAATTTTGTCCCAGGATTAAGGTTTAACCTTTGTTATACCCGAACCGTCACGTGGAGCCTAATATTAATCCGTGCGGTGGGCGTGACAGTAAATCCCAATCAAAAACAATGGACGGCGAGGTGCGCGAGATTGTGATGTGACGTAGTGGCAGCTACGTATGAGAGTCAGCGCTTGCGTTGGATCGCGGTAGTAAAATTGTGGAAAAAACGCTTCATATAAAAAAATCTACTGTATTTTATAAAGTAACCAGTCTAACCAAGGGGTATCGGGTTGCCCGGGTAACTGGGTTGAGGAGGTCAGATAGGCAGTCGCTTCTTGTAAAGCACTGGTACTCAGCTGCATCCAGTTAGACTGGAAGCCGACCCCAACATAGTTGGGAAAAGGCTCGGAGGATAATGATGTATTTTATAAAGCACCTAAGTAGGAGAGGAATATGATCACTGGCTTAAGATCATGTAATTCAAACATAATGAAAATATTCAATAATCTTTTAAATTAACAATTTATGCGAGGAGATTCGAAATCATTTTGAAAAATCACAAATATACGTACTACCGGATACTAATTTAGGGTGCCAGAAAACCTTCACCTTTGATATATCCAAGGACAAATAAATGCACTGTCTATAACAGCGTTGCTATCGTAGATAAAAAGCTGAAATGGCATGTCTTATTATACATATATCTGATTCTACTAGTACTAAGTACTAAGTAGGTATACCTCGTGTGTTCATAAGTTTTGAGACAAACTTTTTACTTATAAAAATAAAATAAAAATTACTGGCTGCTGTATATTTCTTTTTTCTAATTTTGAATTTGGAATGTTAACTTTTAATATCTATGATTTCGGATTATTTTATTTAAATTTTCTCGTAATGGAGGGAACAAAAGAATTACGTGCGACCGTCATTTCACTATTTAAGGTGGGAAGAAAACCTATGGACATTTTCCGAGAACTGAAAAGTTTTGGTGTGAGCCGTAACTTCGTGTATTACACTATTAAACGATACAAGGAGACAAGTTCTTTACAAGATCGGCAAAGAAGTGGTCGTCCACGCTCTGTGAGGACGCCTGCGAACATTAAAATCATCCGAGAGCGACTTCGCCGAAATCCATGTCGCACTCAGAAGAAACTCGCTCTGCAGACCAATATTTCGCGCGTTTCAGTCAACAGAATACTGAAATATGATCTCAAGGTTAAGGCGTATAGCCGTAGGAAAGTACACTTTTTAAACGATCGCCTTCGTCAATTGTGACGCGAACGTTGTCCAATACTGCTTAGGAGACACGATGCGAGGAAGATACTCTTCACCGACGAGAAAATCTTTACTGTCGAAGAAAAGTTCAACCGACAAAACAATAAAGTGTATGCCAAAAGTAGCAAGGATGTCCCAGCTTCAGCACGGAATGTCTCGCGTACTCATCATCCGGCTAGTGTCATGGTATGGTGGGGAGTTTCGTACGAAGGTGTGACTCAGCTTCATTTCTGCCAACAAGGCGTCAAGGTGAATGCCAAAAATTATCAAAGTGACATTCTAGAAACTCAAACTCAAACTCAAACTCAAAATCGTTTATTCAAATTAGGCTGATAAATCAGCACTTTTCGAACGTCAAAAACAAAAGACAGCCCCCAAAACGCCCGCCCTTCACCACTTCCTATGTGTTTTTGCTGGGAAGAAGAAGTGGTGGAACAAACTCCCCAGCAACACATGTCTGTCTGTAAGGTTTGAAGAACCAGAATGTATACAAAACAAGTCAAATAAAAATATCATTATCACATGATAACCATTATATAAAATTAAGAAAGAAAAAAAAAACAATACAAACTTAACACAAGTAGGCTAGCACACAGATTTACACCTATAAAGACTAAGTACTCAAGCATTACTTACAGTCTATTAAGTGTATCTAAAGCCTCCTGTTAATAAAATAAAAATGTATTTTTAATATGAGCATAAAATCGGCGTGCCCACCCACATGCGCAGATGGTTATGTTGTAGCTGTACAACACAAACAAGGTGTATACCTGCTAGGACTACAGTATTATTATTTTCTCCAAAATAAGCTAATAGAAAATCATACTATTATTAATAGTGTCAATAGCCACCAACACGACCTGGTACCGCCAGCAGCACCCGTTCACGAGTATAACGCGAGGATCAGCCATCGCCCCCTTCGCACATTTTTAAGGGAAGGGGACAACCCGACCCCCAACGCTACCACTGGCCATACCGTCTAAGGGAGCATGACGTGCTTGCAGCTATTCAACAAAAGTAGAACATGTAAGAAGTACTGCAGTACTAGCAAGCCATAAAGCAACAACGCTAAGCAAAATTTAACACAAGTTCCCAAAGTAAATAAATTTAAAAAAATCAGAATTAATGTCTGAAGTAATGTCAATCAATTTAAAAAAAAAAAATAATAATAAGTTAATAATTTAGTTACAGTGATAACAAGAATGAGCTGCCTTGCGTTCAACTTAGCGACCAACTATTCCTATCATTTAAATAATCATTAATGCTATAATAAGCCTTCTGTTTAATTTTGCACCTTATTTCTTCAGGAATAGATGATAAAATAATACAAACACTCTTCAAAATAGCAAGACCTTTAATATAATGTCAAAATGCAACTTATACTATTTTTGGTAACGAAACCATAGCGTGCATTTAAACGCGGCAACGCCATCTAGTTACAAACAAGACAACATTTACCGGGAATCCTGAACACCTTCTTTGAAAGAATTGACTTTACTTGTAATTTAAATGCATGAAACGGTAATTGTAGTAAAGTTAGAGGTAGTTTATTGTAAAAGCGGATACCGAGCCCCAAAAATGATCCATGAACCTTATGAAGTCTGTGAGTGGGTACACACAGTTTGTGCTTGTTTCTAGTGTTAATACTGTGAACATCGCTTTTTTTGGTGTACAAATGAATATTTTGCCTAATGTAAAGTATATTGGCATAGATAAATTGTGATGCCACAGTAAGAATGCCTATTTCTTTAAAGAGCTCTCTTAGCGAATGTCTACTACCTAACCGGTATATAGCACGAACAGCTCGTTTTTGTAATATAAATATGTTTTGAATATCAGCAGCTTTGCCCCACAGAAGAATACCGTAGGACATAACGCTGTGAAAGTAGCTAAAATAGACTACTCGAGCTGTTTCTACGTCAGTGAATTGTCTTACTTTTCTGACGGCGTACGCAGCTGAGCTAAGCCTTCCCGCGAGGCTAGCTATATGCGAGCCCCACTGAAGTCTGCTATCGACTGATATACTATTCCATAACAAGTATTGGGTTTTCCAGCAAGACTCGGCGCCATCCCATAAGGCTAAAACCACTCAAGCTTGGCTGAAGGAAAATGTGCCGGCCTTCATTGCGGCGAATGAATGGCCCTCCTCCAGCCCCGACCTCAACCCGCTGGATTATTCTCTATGGACCGAATTAGATCTCAGAGCCTGCCGAAAGTCCCACCCAAACTTGGAGTCACTTAAGCGAGCTCTTGTCCGAGAAGCGAAGCGAATTCCTCTGGAAAAGATTCGTGCCGCCATTGATGACTGGCCAAATCGTCTAAGGGCATGTATTAAAAACAGGGGTGGTCATTTTGAATAATAATTATATTTAATTTTTACTTACTATTTACTTAATGTTTACTATTGTTTTTATAAATATAAGTTAATTATTTAAAAAGATATGCAACTTTTATTTTGTCTCAAAACTTATGAACACACGAGGTATATACCTACTTAGTACTTAGTACTAACATATATGTTACAGCCATTGTGATTAAATATATGTATATTATACATAATGACTGGTCATTATATAGGTATAATACCCAAATTGACTAGACAATGTGATAATATAATCACTTTTTCTGGATATTATTCACGATAGCTGGTCAAAGTTTGCCAAAGTAAGTAATAAATATGGTATAACCAACTTACTACTACCTAATTCTCAAAAACGGCTTTAGTTATTATCGACTTTTTTATGATAAATCATCAATTGTCATCTCTCGCTGTGGGTTAGCAGCGTGAAGGAGTGTCAGACTGTTAGTGACTTAAAATCACTGGGGTTTGCTGAATCTCTTTGAGGAGCGTGGAACAACGCGCCCCGCCGAGACGGGCTCGTGTCTCCTCGGAGACGGAAGGACGATGAGCTACTCACCGCCCATAGGCCCACGCCTACGGTGGCCGGGAGTTGTCTCTCGACACCCGGCGCCCGTGGTGTCTTCCACGTCCGTGGCAGCAGCTGGGATGTGAGGTGTGAACTTCTCTAGCATGTCTGCTTCGTAGAAGTATACGACGTCGTAGAAGTATCCCACTACCTCTTTGCCATTACCACTCACCCCGGACCATGGCTTGATCCAGAGCTGGGCACGAGAGGTCACCGCTGCCGATTGCGTCGACGAGGACATGGCGGTGCCCTTCCCAGGCAGGGCACACCTAGACTGTGTGGCTTACCGTGTCCTCCGGGCCGTCCGTACAGTGGCCCGAGCCACACCCCAAAAAGGGGACTTTTCGCCACTATTCTGGCGTGCCCTGCACTGGGCTAACTATAATTAGCCTTTTTCGAGATATACTAAGGTCGGCTACCAGACACTTTAGTTAGTTTACATGAAAAATATAATCTTTACCTACTTGTTTTATTACATTATCCAAGTCTTTGAAGATATTATATAAAATTGCTAGTTAATGTGATTAGTTCTGTGTCAATTATCACTTTATCTAAATTGAGTAGACATTATAAATAATAGCTAGATAAAATATATAATATCCAGATTTCTTTCTTTGGCTGTAACATATACATTTAGTAAACGTTCCTGTGTGTGCGACTTTAATAATGAGTTCATCAGAATTTCCCATACACCTCTACAATAGTTAAGAATTGATTGATTCAGCCCATTATAAGGTGTAAAGAAAACATTAACAGTCACGTTCATTATAATTAAATAGCAATGTGTTTCCATTTAGAAAACAGTTCATTATTTTTTACAAAACATGTTCTGACAAAAATATACCTACAAAATAACACGCATTAATAAACATCAAGAGGTCCAAGCTAGCATTTTTAATATTATCTAAAAGCCCATTGAATACCGGAATCAAAACAATCAACACTCAAGCGCACAATCTCCTTCAGAAAAAAAAATATGAGAGACGACAAAAGTGCCTCTCATTATGTAAATTAAAACATCTTTTATCTATAGGCCATTAGTGTCGGGAATTATTTGTAATTTGCAAACAGGATATTTTCCAATTTGTCTCAAGTCCCACTACTGCTGTTTTTTCCATACTAATGGCTGGATATATTTTCGCATTACGTTCGTCCGTTGTTTCTTAGGTCGCTTGAGAAATGGCGGGTAATTTAGTAAGTTTAAAACAAAAACGTCGGGTGATGGGGCGGAACGCTTGTAAGCTTGGCTTTGGTTATAATTTTCTTTTATTGCGATTCGCAGCTGGTGATAGAGTTTTATGAATGCATCGTCTTGACTTTTTCATTTGTCACGAATGGTGAAATTACTGGCAGTTGTACGAGTATACGGCCTTTTTGTCTGAGTGTTACATGTACTTAAATTCGAATGGTAAAATGTTTTCCGTGGTGTACCCTTAACACTATTTGAGTCAGCATTAAGCTTAACAAGATACAATTGGTTACGGAAGAGTTTATTTTTTTACTTATTTAGTTACGAAAAATTAAAAGTAAAAAGATTACAAAATCATGTTAAATAATTGTTTTTTTATTTTATACATTATATACTACGATATTTTTCAATGTATTTTACCTCTATATAAGACAATTTATAAATCGATTTAAAAATGATGAATAACTGAATACGTGAGACAATATAAATGATTAATTAAACAATAAATGTGCCTACTTTTAGATGTAACGTGGACAAGAATCGAGATATCTGCTCAGGATTTATGTCTGAAGATAAGATAATATTATAATATTGATTCATTGTATGTATTATTATTTTTTATCTGCGATAATTACTCTTATATTCGATATTGGACAATGTTATGAAGAAAAATGTACAGAAGGACCACAAAAACCACTACAGCTTTTGCTGATGATATCATAGCGATCTTTCTTACTTCCAATCTACCTTACCTTTACCATATGAAGGAGATCTTACGATATTCTCAATTTTTGATACTTCTAGTACCACAAGGAAACAATTTTTTTTTTGTTTCCTTTAAACCTTGTTATTTTAATAGCGCTTTCACACTGGCGGATTTTCACAGCGACATCGCTCGATTTGTATGGGGCGGTGCCACGCGCAGCAAACATTTGGTAAAAAATATGACGTTCAAAACCAAACTTTACCTTTTTGTAGCCCGGATTGCATCGCACGTACGCTTTTTCTACGCGCGATAAAAATCCGATAGCGTGGAAACGCTGCAAAGTTTTGTACTTCATTTATTGTACCTACTTTAATTAAATCTCTGTATTGTAACTGTCCTACTACGGGTCTGCTGGAAGAGATTTCATTACAAATAAGCAGCACCTTTGGATTATTTTATGTTATTAATTACTTTTCTGGCAGTCGTTACGGGTAGTCAGAAGCCAGTAAGTCTGACACCAGTCTAACCAAGGGGTATCGGGTTGCCCGGGTAACTGGGTTGAGGAGGTCAAATAGGCAGTCGCTTCTTGTAAAGCACTGGTACTCAGCTGAATCCGGTTAGACTGGAAGCCGACCCCAACATAGTTGGGAAAAAGGCTCGGAGGATGATGATTAATTACTTTTCTCTTATTGTTTACTGACACTGTAGTTAAATGGTTAAATAAATGGTGTAAACACCTACACTAAAAATAGTAGTAAAAAGCACCCAAACAATAAAAATCGATTATAAAGAACAATCAATAAAGAACTGCGCCTACTGATTTTTCTATCGATTTTTTTTTTAGTATCGATTTTATCACCGTTTGTTCTGATATCAATCTTTTGATAAATACCTCGGTTTTGTTGGGTTTTCAGTCGGCGTGTGTTGTACGTTGTGACACAATCATAGAACGAGTCGTGAAGTGTGGTGTGATGAGCGAGGGTTCAGTGAAAAAGTGTATATAAAGCTTATATTTATGCGTTAAATTCAATATGGCTGGCAGTGACTACAATATCAATAAGGCAAGTTTAGGTTTTTTATTAAATTTTTATAGGTGCCTAGGTATATTTTGGGTATGATTCTTATCGTTCTTTGTTGTACTGCGTAAATCTAACACAATGTAAGATTTACAGATAAATGAACAGGAAAATAATTTGAATTAAGTAGTTCAACGGCTACTTTATTTATCGTCACAAAAAAGCTAAATCTAAGTTTTTTGTCGAACACAAGATTACTAATATCTTAATAACTAATATTATAAATTGTGAAAGTTAATCTCTTTGTCAGTCTGTCGGCCTTTCACACCAAATTGATTCGATATACCTATATGCAATTTGGTACATGAATAGATTAGAGCCCTCGGGCTCTAATAGCTTGTGTCTTTTCTCAAAAGGCCACCAGCTTCCAGGTTCGGGAAGTAAAAAACTTAGATAAGGGACGAAGAACAGCTAGTTATCAATATAAACAAAAATTCTCTATTGCATAACAACAAAAAAAATGTACGTAAAATGATAGTGCTTAGTAGGTAGTAGGTACTAATATATATCATCACCTATTCATCATATATCATCCATTTTCATAGATACTCAGTATCATATCATCCTTAACTATTAATATTAAAAATGCGAAAATTTCTCCATCTGGTTTTGATGAACTGATTGAATCAGAAACACTAATAATCAAGAGCCTGAAAAAGAGCACAGGCTACTTTTTATTTAGATTCACGATTCATTGGGACACGGGCAGATCCACTCGTAAAAGCTAGTGAACCATAACAAACCACAAAACGCAAATATTGTATGCTCATCAAAACTAACCAAATACTATGCTCGCTGCTATTTCGCCTAAATTGTAAATACCATCTGTCACCAGTCACTGCGGTCAATTGAAATAATAGGCCAATGACCTGTTTCCAATTATGTGCTAAATCATACAATTGAAATATAATTATTGTTTAGTGCCTACAAACTAACTGATTCAGGCATATACATTGCCATGAGGGAAACTTCTTCACGCATCTGGATAAAAATGACTAGACTTGATTATGCTCGGGTATAGTAATTTAACGCTTAAAGGATGTTTTAATCAGCTCTTGACTTGATTCATAGCCATCAATTCAAAGTGCTTACTTAATTAATCTTTTCTCTTCATCATCATCATCATCATCGTCATCTCAGCCATAGGACGTCCACTGCTGAACATAGGCCTCCCCCTTAGATCTCCATAATATCAGTCAAAAAGTATTAAGTGATTTTCATCTTGATCTTACTTTGTTGTCTCAAACCAGAATAATTAGATAGTTATAAAGTTACTCTATAAAAGCTTCCTTACGGCCAGAAATTAAAGTTAAGTAACGTTTGAGTATTTCGAGGTTAAGTTTTCTGCCTAGACTCAGCTTATATCTAACAGCCAGTTTCTTCATCAAAAGTAAAAGTCAAAGTAATGTCTAAAGTAAAAGTAACGGTCAAATTCGTTTTTTTCTATTAGATTTGCTGCTACTTTAGCCTTCAAAAAACGAATTTGACCGTTACTTTTACTTTAGATAAGAAAGGTATAGTAAAAACTCATTTGTTGATAACTCATAGTTTACCAGATTTTGAGATATCAGAAGATATACGAAAAAGTTTTATTTTATTTGAACACATGGTAACTAACACGTGCTATAAGCACTTTAAAAGATCGCACGATATACGAGTACTTTAAAAGGATAATCGATATTTTATCACTACAATAATGTACCTAGGCAGTTTTTCCTTATGAATAACCTAATTACTTAAGAAAGTATGCATACAATTATACGAGGAACTACTTAAAACAATTTATTTTATAGTTTTTTACTTCATCTTCACTATCATCCTCCGCGCCTTTTTCCCAATCCTGTTGGGGTCGGCTTCCAGTCTAACCGGATTCAGCTGAGTACCAGTGCTTTACAAGAAGCGACTGCCTATCTGACCTCCTCAACCCAGTTCCCCGGGCAACCCGATACCCCTTGGTTAGACTGGGCTTCATCTTCACTATAAAAAGGTGAATTATTTTGACTTATAAATACGACTCCGCAAACCTTTAAGTCAGCGTTTATGGCTATTCCCAATAATCTGTACGTTGATTTCCTTACTAGACATAGAATTTTGACATCAGCCCCATACATGTAATGTCAAAAGCCTATCTTTGGATAAAACCACAGATAGAATATCGGGAATGGCCACTAATCTGGGTACTATGGATACTTATTATAATGATAGTGCGCACAATACAACGATCAGGGTATCGGCCGACAAAAAAATCGGATTAACTATTATCAGACTATGTTGGGCAATAGTTTAGTCGGCAGTCTTAGGGAGGTCTTCATTTGATAGATATCCTAGAGTGTGCGTACTTATATCAGGATCAACTAGTTTTGCCTAGCCTAAACTGGTCCGTCCTATCGGGCTTAGGACAAATTAGTTTGGACTAGGCTATACTAGTTAATCCTAACGCGTATAGGAAGAACTAGTTGAGCCTAGGCAAAACTGGTTTGTCCTAAAATCGGGTTCGGCCGGTAACAGATACACTGAACAAAAAAAAACTATACATAAATTCTTGATGCAGGAGATTTCTTAATTTTCCTCTACCTTTTGGTACCTACATACCTACCACAAAATGGGCATAAAAATTGAAAATAATTGACGTAAGATTGAGTGAATATTTAACAAAAATCTACTGAATTGAAGCCTTAGAACCAAATAATCACTCTTTATCTAGATAGGTAAATAGTAACTGATTTTGTTTCTCGATTAGTTTTCAATCGATCATCATTATTATATGTAATATCAAGATAATTGTTCGATTATGTCTGCCACGAGAGTCGCGCGTCATAATGTCTTATCGCCCGTCAAACTCTGTGGGAGTAAGGCTGGCAATACACGGACAGCTTGAAGCAGTCAGGGGCCGACCGCACGAATCAATTGCGACTGCTCGAGCGGTTCGCGTATGTGCGTCCATAGAACTCTGCAGTTCACTGTGCAGTCGCAGCTTGAAGCTGTCGCCCCTAACTGCTTCAAGCGGTTCGTGTATTGCCGGCCTTAATTGTATATATTTACGGCCTTCTAACAGAATACTTACATAGTGTTATTGAAAGTAATATGACCGTAGCGGGGCGTGGTAAATCGATATTGATACAGAAAAATATGCAAATAAAACAGATATTATACCATGTACTGTTATGCTATACGCATTTAATATTACATCAGAGTATCGGGTTTAATGTACTGTCATATTATTCCTATATACATTACATAATGTACTCATCCTCCGAGCCTTTTTCCCAACTATGTTGGGGTCGGCTTCCAGTCTCACCGGATTCAGCTGAGTACCAGTGCTTTACAAGAAGCGACTGCCTATCTGACCTCCTCAACCCAGTTACCCGGGCAACCCGATACCCCTTGGTTAGACTGGTGTCAGACTTACTGGCTTCTGACTACCCGTAACGACTGCCAAGGATGTTCAATGACAGCCGGGACCTATAGTTTAACGTGCCATCCGAAACACAGTCATTGGTGTCTAAGTTATACTTAGAAAGTACATAATGTGCTATGTTAATTAAAAATATTATAAGGACTTTTAAAAGTACAATATTCGCAGGAAAAGCAAAGTGATTTTGTAATATCATAGTAATCTGTTCAATGTATCATATGGTCCAATTTATCAAGACAAATTACATTAAATTACATTGACATGCATTGATTTATTATAAATTATCTTTGAACATATAAATGTTATTGCACTTATCTAAAAAACAAAAATGTTTTTTTTTTCATGTTAATATTAAATTGATGAAAAGATAAGGCTACTGTTTATCTGATTGTATACAATTATTTTTACATAACAACTTTAGATTGGTAATAAGCACAATACTAATAAAAATAGACTTTTGAATATGAAAATACCAAAATGCACGCACAACTTCTTTACTCATATTATAAATGGGAAAGTTATAATGGGAAACTCTGTCTGTCTGTCACTCTTTTACACCAAAACTTCTGAATCGATTTTAATAGGTACACAGACAGCTTAGAATGTAAGAAAGGACACAAGCTACTTTTAAATCCCGCTGCGGGACGCAGTGCCATCTTGTAACGGAGAACAGTTAGTTAACCGCTCTCCAAACCAAATACTATGTTCCAAATCTAAACTACCACAGACTAACGACTGCTCATAATTCAAAAGCAACACAATATCAATTCCAACTCTGCAGGTAGATACACATTCACCATCCTGTGACACCCTCAACAATGGAACTGCATGCCGTCAAATTCATAACTACCAAAGTTGTGCCGAACTAAGCAATGATACCACAACAACTCGCAGTCCCTAGTTATACTAACTAATAGGAATATCTACAGTGGAAGCGAAAATCGGAATTGTCTACAATCTGTTTTTGTAGAGGGCAATTTTTGTTTCGGGGAAAAGCTGTGAGTGAACAAGTGTAGCGTATGTTTTGAAATCTACGAGTACCTAAAAAAGATGGAAAACTATACCAGTTTTTCGTTGTACTGGAAAGCTCCAATGCATATTTTTAACTACAGGTTATGACAAGTGTTTCACATATTGAAAAAAGTAATCATTTAAGCAATGTTATACCTAACCATTTTTTCAAAATGGCGTATGGGTGTTTTCAATGAATGTGACCAGTTTTTCTATATGATTAAAAGTAAGAAACAGCAGTTCCCATCAAAGTTTCAAAGTTGCATCTTATCACTCAAGTCAGGCATGATTTTAGAGAATCGATGTCCTCTTTGATAGTGCTAAATCAAAAATCGATGTCTCAACTCCAACCCTTTGCTGTTCCGCGTAATAAACATAAAGTATGTGAACAAGAAGTTAGCCGGTAGTTCTTAAATAATACCGACTCCTGCATAATATTATTTGAATAGAGAAAAGCGTATCGAAGGAAAACTCAGGCGACTCCATTCAGTTCTCGTCACAATTCAACGAATTTACATTTAAATGAGAACGATTATTCCGTTGTTTGAAGGGATTAAGTTTTGGAACACTTCCCGATTTTCACGTCCGCACAAACTTTGCGTAATTACTTTATTGGTGATTAGAAAACTAAGACACCAGTTTTGGAATACATTAACTGGGAGTTTACAAGAAAAGCAGTTCAGCTGCCATTATTGGATTACCTATAGAACAGGTTGGAAGTTGTTCGCTTATAAATGGGAACCTATTGACGTCTAATCGAATTTGTTCGAAAGCTGTTTCTTGTTCATTGATTTTTGATTATGGTTTCTTCGAGTTTTGGCCTTGAAACTTTGTGGAAATTTAGGTTACTAAAACTTAGAAGGAAATTAATCTTTCAAAGTATTTTTAAAAGATAATTTGATTATTTTGAAGTGGGTACTCTGGTGCAAACAATATGACTGTATTAATCCTTCCCTATTATGCTTTCCTTAATCTAAGCACCTAAAATAGTTTTGGTTTCATTACAGCGCCATCCATCCTCCAAGCCTTTTCTCAACTATGTTGGGGTCGGCTTCCAGTCTAACCGGATTCAGCTGAGTACCAGTGCTTTACAAGAAGCGACTGCCTATCTGACCTCCTCAACCCAGTTACCCGGGCAACCCGATACCCTTGGTTAGACTGGTGTCAGACTTACTGGCTTCTGATCTGACTACCCGTAACGACTGCCAAGGATGTTCAATGACAGCCGGGACTTACAGTTTAACGTGCCATCCGAAACACAGTCATTGGTGTCTAAGATATACTTAGAAAGTACATACAAACTGAGAAAAGTTGCATTGGTACTTGCCTGACCCGGAATCGAAGCCGTGCCCTCATTCTCGAGAGGTTGTTTCTTTGCCCACTAGGCCACCACGACTCCCTAGGCCACCACGACTCCTATATCCACGACACGGTTTCATTATAGCGCATACGCCTTATTTTCAAATTTTTTGAAAAGTTCTCCAATAACTATTTTTCTCCTATAATAAAGCTATATATTTTTTGTTTCAGACCGAGGCCAACGGGAAGCCAGCAAATGGACAAGCCGTGAGCGATGCGACACCCGAAAGAGCGTCTTGGGGAAGACCATTAGAGTTTATTTTAGCTTGTCTTGGTTACGCAGTGGGTTTGGGCAATGTTTGGAGATTCCCTTACCTCTGCTACAGGAATGGTGGTGGTAAGATATCTAATTTTTTATTTCGGTGGTTGTATTATCAAGGAGTCTATGGCGTTACCTTCTTAGGGAGTTGTAGATAGGCATCTCCACCAATTAAGACTAAAAGATGACCTAAAAATTGTTGATAAAACACTAGCCAGATCATCATGCCTCTGCCTCTTCTTACTGTTGTTCAATCTGGCAGTCAGATGATAGCTTAGAATGTTTTGAATTGAAAAACGAAAAATATTTACAAGTTGATCGTGAAAAAAGGCATTTATAATCGCATAGGTACACATATCGCAACAAAATATAAAGGTGAATTCATAACTCCACCTGTGATATATTAGGCGTGATTTCATTTTAAAAACAATAAATTCCTACATATCACGACAAGCCAAGAAAGGGATGATAAAAACGGTCAGGATCAAAATAAAAAATACATATCTCTGTGAATCAGTATGAATTATTTATTGAACCCCTATCGGTCAATAAGCGTCCCTGCCAGCCCAACAACCACTTGCTACAGGAATTTGAACATAAATATTGTTTTTTAGATTGAAAATATTTTATTTATGAAACTTTTTATACGTGAACTTTGGACTAACAAGCATTGTCATCATTTTAATCAATTTGAAATTCAATGGAATACAATCAGCTCTAAGATTAGTAATTTTGCATTTATATGATGAAATGAGTTTACACTTCTTAACATGCAAAATAATCAAAACTAAGACTAAAAGATGACCATTTAGTCTTAGACACTAAAAGGTTAGACACTTTTAGTGTGGACAATATTTCGCATTTACCTCACAATTAATTATAGTTTCTAAAAAATCGGACCATGGAACTAATAGATTTGAGATAAGTATAGTTATGTAAGCTAAAATTATAAACACCTGACAATATTACGACAAAAACTAAATCAATTCTCTTTTGTTCCAGGTGCATTCCTCATCCCATTCTTCCTAATGTTAATATTCATTGGTCTTCCGATCTTTTACCTCGAGCTGTATATTGGACAGTTCACGGGCATTGGTCCCTTACAAGCCTTCAGTGCCATATCACCGTTCTTCAGTGGTTTGGGCTACTGTACCTTAGTCGTCATCTCTATTATATCCATATACTATATGATAATAGTAGCTTGGACTTTGTTCTATACGATTGTGTCTATCGCGGGCAACCTGGATTGGGGGTCCTGCGAAAATGATTTTAATACTGATGGTGAGTTTGTTTTTTGCATATTTTTTTTGTGATTTTTCGTAAATGGAGTAAAGTTTTTAGTTTGACACTGTACCTACCTATTTAAAGTTTATATCATGTATTTAAGAATATTCAGTTTGTCGTATAGTTTATGCAAATGCAAATTTTAATACAAACATCATAATGAAACTATGTAGGTAGGTATGCAATTAGTGTGACGTTTCATAGGTGCCTGCAAAGGCCTATGTGAAATAAAAAGGTTTTGATTTTGGTTTTTGATTTTATGGGTACTGAAATACGGCTCATACATTATTCTACAAGACTGCCGTTTGTTATATGCGCACTGTAGTACTCAGTGACTCTACAGTATACTTTTCAAACTACATTTCAAAGGATAAAAGCCTATCACAGACAAACAAAATAATCATTGCGTCATTCCATAAAAACCAAAGCCGAAATCTCGAAAACAAAACAAAACACAAATAGATTTCACAACAATTTATTACACAATTGCTGTTGAAATTCACGTTATAAATCTGATTATTTATACTAGATAATATATTTTTATCAGCTTGCTACAGTGGGGAGTACGACAGTAACTGTCGAGTGAACAATGTTGGCCTTGCGACTGATCTTACGTACTACATGCGGGAGTGTATGAGTATTGGGCAGATTTGCATCGACACTGGCTTTCAGCCGTATGATGGACTTTACTGCTTGAATGGAACTGAGACTGTACCGTGGTATACTAATGTTACCAGAACTTTGGCTGCTGAAGAGTATTACAAGTAAGTTGATCAATAAATTGATTTTTTTTTTTTATACTATCATAAGTCGTGGTGGCCTAGTGGATAAAGAACCATCCTCTCGAGTATGAGGGCGCGGGTTCGATTCCAGGTTAGGCAAGTACCAATGCAACTTTTCTAAGTTTGTATGTACTTTCTAAGTATATCTTGGATACCAATGGCTGATAAAAAGGTGAAGGAAAACATCTTGAGGAAACCTGGACTATAAAGTCTGAAATCACCAACCCGCATTGAGCAAGCGTGGTGATTAATGCTCAATCCTTCTCCGTGTGAGAGGAGGCCTGTGCCCAGCAGTGGGACGATAAAAAGGCTGTAACAATAACTATCAAAGGCATTGGCCACTTCTCATTGTCGTCATAGTAACTACCTACATGTTCGTTAGTCGCATTTTTGTTTGTCCCGATTTTGTTGATCTCAGTTTTAACTACAGTCACAAGAACCTACATTTTTATTCTATAACGAGCTGTTTCTGGCGTTTCCATATACATCCCGTGGGAACCACTTTCCGCACCTAGATAAAAAGAAGAGAGAAGCCTCCTTTCTTAGAATGGATTAAGGGTCAAAGGACATTTAAATTGGTTTAGTAATTCTAGCATAAAAGAGGATCGGACAGATAGAAATACCTTCGTTAATTTATAATTTATTAGTTAGGATATTTTAGAATTTTGTTTTACATGTTTATTGCTATCCTCTTCATTCTATTTTTGTACGAAATCACAAAAAAATATCAAGAAACGACTTGTTAGTGCTTGTTCATTTTTTTTAATTCAAATTCATCATGATATATACCTTTTAAATTTAGATTCGTTTGTTTTTTTCCAAATGATTTAAATATTTAATACAAGAACTTGTTTTATACCTATGTGTCTTAAAACTCAAAAATAATTAATTCAGTCGTTCAAAAGTGAATGCCTAATTGGCTAATTTAAATAATCAAACTACACCTGTACCAACTTAGGAATTTGAATTTTAGTGTTATCATTATGTTATCAAAAGAAATTAAGTACCTATTATGGGTTTACAATGCTCGTCACGGTATTTCACACTGTGATATTATTGCTTTATGATTATAATTGATTTTCGACGGAATTGATACTATGTCTACGTTTAAAAAATAAATCTACGTTATCGCTGACTTATTGAAAAGCAAAATTTTAATGAAGTTTTGAGAAATGTGATAAAAAAATACATGCAAAAAAATAAATAATAAAACATATAATTTCTATAAAATATATTAGTCTTAATCTTCATAGACAGCTTTAGATATACAAATGCATTAAAAGATATCGTTCATGATAACATTTGCAGAACTTTTAAACCCAACTTGATTTTTATGTTCGTTAAATAAAAAAAATATCGAGTGTTATGACCTTTCGTAATCAGGCAATAGCCACTGTTCACTAGATAATTATACTTATTATAGTTTATCTGATTAAAACGATAAACCGTGACGAAATCAATTTACCTATAATCCACATTTGTGTGAATGGATTATATGCGATCTCGATGCTACGAAATAATGCAATTATGAATTGTTAGGTGATTTCTGTAAGATTTTGATTTCTAATTTCTGTATTGGACTCTAAAAAGAGCTCCAAACATGTTAATGAATGAATAAGTTATTAAAATAATTTAATTGTAACTAAGTATTAATACATTTAGATTAAGTACTTTCTGAATCCAGAATCTAATCGCACATTTTTTGATTGAACCATTCCTACTGAGCTCTGTAATCTTAAATCTCAATAACAACTATAGTTTCATGAAATATTTTTGTTAAGTAAATAAATATATGTACTTACGTAAATTGTTATCTTTGCGGATACGCATAAAAAGATGATTTAATAATCATTTGATAACAGCTTTTCCTCATTTCCTCATAATTTTATTTCACGATATCCGTAAAATTTGAAGAAATAATCAACTAGAAATATCTTGTAATCGGTATCCGTATCCTTATCCGTCAATAACTATTTTTGATATCATTTAAATAAAGTAAAATACCTAAAAACGGCCAAAATTCGTTGCATTTTTTGATAGTAAGTCGATAAATTGTGGCTTACATTAACCTACGTTAATCCGCTGCCCCGATATTAAAATACCAGAGATAATAAATCAGCTGTTTCGTCGACTTACTGCGGAATTCAATAACCAATTTATCTATTGACTAGCCGTTTTCCCGCGGTTTTACCCGCGTCCCGTGGGAGCTACTGCCCGCACCGGGATAAAATATAGCCTATGTTGCTCGCATATAATATAGCTTCCTAATGGTGAAAGAATATTTAAAATCGCTCCAGTAGTTTTTGAGTTTGTCCATTACAACCAAACAAACAAAGTTTTCCTCTTTATAAAATTAGTATAGATTTACTAACTAGAGGTAGACTTTAATTCCCATCACGGAGGAAGGAAAGATAGCGGAGATGCCGTAAGGAAGGTAGGTTCTAGGCCTTCTTGTAGGTGACGGTAGGCGTGAAAAGTTAATAGAACTAATGAGGCGTTTGGGTTCCTTGTCGAAACAAAACCAAACTGTCAAAGATTGGTCTTGCAAAGGTATACGGCGTGTAGATAGTGGATAAGTCAAATATCAATTGATTCAAACAATATTTTACTACACTGAAATGAACTCACTAAGCCGTGTACTTGATAAAGAAAACATCAAACAATATTTATAGACTGGGAAATTGATAAATGTGAAAAGTGTGTGGGCGTGGAAAATAACAGTTGCCAGTGTATTTTGATAACAAACGTTTGCCTACGTAAAATTTTGTGAATAATGTATTATTTACTAACGCAGAATAAGTTATTAAAATAAACAACGTATAGACTTACCAGCTACATCCCTACTTCACACACACAATATAAGTATTGACATAATAAAAAGATGTCTTCATTTTTGTCATTTAAACATATTATTACGTCGTATTTTTAAGAAAATATTTTTATCACACACAAATATGAGAGATATATAAGCTAATTATACTCAAACTGCGAGCGTGTTGACCCCTGTAATAGGCAGAGACTTTCCAATTATCCCCATAATAAATTATATCATGTCCACCAGCAAAAAAATGCATACTTAGTTTTTATGTAATTTTTCACACAATAATTTCATTTTTTATTAACTGTACTGACTTAATTGAGCCAGGAGAGATTTTTGGAAAGGTCTACCACCAAGGACCACCGAAATAACTATATTGTCTTAAAGAAAATACTTTATAGATAATACTTTAAACTTGGCTCCAAGACCTTCAGTATGTCTAATTCTTTATTCTCATTTCAGTGAACGTGTGCTGGGCCGCGGTGATGCTACCTGGGAGAACTGGGGCTCCATCCAGTGGCATTTAGTTGGTTGTTTAGCATTGTCTTGGTTCGTCGCTTTCTTGGTTGTTATTAAGGTAAGTGAGAAGCTACCAACGAACTTAAACATGTACCTATGTTTTCTGTAGACTATCAAATTCAATATTTTTTTTTATAACAGACAATAATACTTTGAAGATATTCAAGGGCATATCCTTGTTTCCTGTTTTGTCGTGGTTTAATTACCACTTCATACATGACTGTCATAGGACTGTTTGTGCAGCCTTTAGGCTTTTGAATACCAAAAACTGTAATAGGATCAGAAATTATATACAGACTAACTTCGTCAACAAGCTCTCTAAAGCAATAAGGAACTTCGGTCTCATCAAGGTTATTGACCCCAGCAACCGACCTTGATCCTTCAAACTTGATCGATCAACCCATTCAACTGTTATCGAGTCACGAACCCCTTTATATTATTGGTTCAGTAAAGTTTGTTCAAAAGTAAACTTACTAATTTCGTTGGGATCTTGTAATGGATAATGTCTCTCTTCTACCGGGCATTTTCTGTTCAGTGTGTCCTGATATTTCGCGAATTCTGATTAATAAAAACTGAAAAGTGACTCACTACAGTTTTAAGAGTCCCATTAGTATATAAATCGGTAGCGTACAGCATATCAATATATTCAGTGCCGTTTCTGTTCCATCTACACCAAAAAAACCCATCTTCTCAACTCATTCATAATTTGAAGTTCCTAAAAATGTTCTTAAAATTCCACTTGTCCTCAGGGAGTCCAATCTGCCGGCAAGGTAGTCTACTTCACTGCGCTATTCCCATACGTGATGTTGACTGCTCTTCTGGTCCGAGGAGTTACGTTGGAAGGAGCGGCTGATGGAATCCTGTTTTATCTGTCACCTGATTGGGACACTTTGCTCGATGCTCGCGTTTGGGGAGATGCTGCTTCACAGGTACTGGTTTCGTTTTAAAAGAAGTAAATTTTGTCTGCTTATACTGGAAGGTTGATGTTAAAGTACAACATTATTGCATTTAGTAGGCAGTAGGAGTTCCATTTTAAGTTTACTTTAGTATAAATTTCATTTTTTGTGTTAATACAATTTCAAATTGGTTCTTTTGGTTACCATACAGGATAAATTATTTTTATTTACGATAGTTGGCAAATAGTAAACATGGAGGAAAGTAGGTTAGGTCCCATTTAAATATTTAAAGCTTAATAAAATACCGTCTGCAAACAAATTATCAAACAGTTTACACATATTAAAAACCTTTCAGTTAATCAAAAAGATAAACATCAAAAAGGCCTCACATAATTTAGTTACCGTAAAAATTTACGCAAAAATGTTAACTGAAAAACTTTTCGGCTTTTACTAAAAATAGTTCGAAGCGATCCCTGAATAAAATCCCTATTGGTATTGCCATTAAATTCCAAAGACTTTGGCAACAAACATCAATCCATAAAAGGAATCGGTCCATCGGAAACATTTTTGTCAGTAATGGCGGCCATTATTTCATGAATAAATAAATGCGGCGCCTAATTATCTGGAAAAGTTAAGGGAACGGTAATTTATATTTTTTTCCAGGCCACAGACTTTCGAATTTCTTAATTAAAAAGTTTTCAGACCGTTCCAAACATTTTTTGGTGTTTCCATAATTATTTTTATAACGCGCTGCTAGGGAACTTGGTTGTTTGTTAACTTAAACAATTATTTTACCATCATATTTTCACAAATGTTGTATTTTACGCAGTTTTTATTTAGGTATTTTAATTGAAATATGTGCAGTGACTGTCACATAAATTAGCATGAGATGTAAAAGTATAAAATGTTAATGAACGCAAAGTGCATTTGAATAATTACATGTTAATTCTTATAAAAGAGAATGCTGTTGGTTACTAGGAAAAGTAAAAGGTAACAATACATTGTGCAAAAATTAGAACACGTAAATTCAATTCAGCACGCTCGGAAAACACAAAAGTACACAAACAAAATAATATGCTGCGTTTGTTTTGATATTTTAGTTGTTTAAAATCTCGTCGCAATGTTTTACTAACTAAAAACTAAGATCAAATATTGTAACCAGTAACAAAACAAGTACCCACAGTAAAATTATTTTTTAAAGAACTTACATTGAGTAATTTGAATAGGTACATACTTACATCGTCATGCGTCCTTTCAACTTTTACAATTAATTTATATTATTGTTCTTCTTCCTCAATATCTTTTACTATACCACCCAACTCTTTTGTGCTTTCATTCAGATCTTCTGTATTTATCTTCTTGATTATTTTATTATTTGCTCTATACTTATCTGCTTCTTTTCTTCCATCTTCTAGATCTTCTATTCCTTCGGTGTGGCTTGCGGATCTCTCGTGACCTTGGCTTCCTACAACAAGTTTACTAACAACTGTCACTTTGACGCAGTCTTCGTCAGTTTTGCTAACTTCCTCACTTCTATCTACGCTGGGTTCGCTATATTCTCCGTGTTGGGCTTCCAGGCTCAGAAAATGGGTGTGAGCATTGATAGTAAGTGTTATTTCTTTTGGTTTTTCTTTTTTCTCTGGCTCAAATGCAACATGAACTTTTTTTTAAATACGTTTTTTTTTTTAATTCTTTGAAAGTCAAACTTTATTTATCCATAGGAGTCTACTACATTAGGTATATAAAAGCTCACGTCATGGTTAAATATTTATTAGGCAACTTTGAGTCCGACTACCAGGCTCAAATTAAATATAACCACAGGAGTTACTCAAAAAGTAACCAAATAACTAAACGAACATAAACTAACAAGCTCATAAAACAACAAAATCCGAACCCAACGAAACAAGCATTAAATACAAGTCAGAATTCTGGGAAAAATGCTACAATCTCCATGTTAGCGATTAACTCAAGTTGATTAATCCGGCAGCACAGCCGCGGGCGCAAACATACACGAGCTGAACAAACACTGCCATACACTGAAGCACGCTTAAATATTCAACTGTAGTGCACAATGGGTATTAGATTAATTTATTGCATTGTTGTTTTGTATCGCAAATATTGGGTTCGTGGCTATTATGTGGATGAGGAAACCTTTCCAACTCAATATTGGTAAAGTTTTTGGTAAAATTACAGTGATTTTGAAAAGTAGGGGTGTTTATTACGCAATGCCAATGAGAGTTGTGCAAGCGTCGTGATGGATACTCTTGCTTCGTAGAGTGGAAAAAAAACTGATGATGATGAAGATAATGATGTTAAATGATTGGTATCCAAAAATGAAACACAAGATAATGATCATGACAAAAATATTAGATTACTAACTCATTTCAACGACAACGTGTTTGTGTGATTCAGCAGAAACTATTTAATCACAGGAAACGGCTAGACCAGTACGATACAAGAGGCCAATACTTAATCCTAAATTATAAATGAATGATATAATGAATGAAGAAGTGTTTGGCAACAAACGTGATTCATAAATGAAATTCTTGAAAAATTGTAATTAAAAGTATTCTTCGATCGAGATCGTGTTGATTTTAATGCATCTCTCACTATTTTAACAAAATATTTCTGAGATCGACTTATTGCTATCCACGTATTCACAAACGTTACTAGTTTGTATTTCAAATTCAAGTACAAACACAGCCTTTTCCGTCCAAAAGCATCAAAACTCTGCAGCATGCGAAAAAATCTCTGTTAATCAAACTCGAAACCAGTGTACCTACTACACCTATTGTATCTACCAGGCAATACAGGTTCATGTTGATTCCACTGCTACAAACTATGATCATTCAACTAACCGGAGACGCCCTTGCGCTTAGCAAATCTATCCGCGAAAAAGACGCAACGCTTACCAGTGGTAGCTCTCTCGTGTATTTTCGATCTCATCGTTATGCACGCAGACAATATTGGTAAACAAAAGCATATAGCTTTTCTTGTGGGAATTCATCAAATGCCTCATCCCGCTGTGGGCTAGCGGCGTGACGTGACGTGTCAGACTCTTACTGACTAAAACCCATCATGTTCCATATTAAGTAGTAGCTCTTTATGTACCAGGGCCGCGGTAACTCTTTCGAACAATTCCGCAACTGTTACAGCCTTTTTATCGTCCCACTGCTGGGCACAGGCCTCCTCTCACACGGAGAAGGATTAAACGTTAATCACCACGCTTGCTCAATGCGGGTTGGTGATTTCAGACTTTATAGTCCAGGTTTCCTCAAGATGTTATCCTTCACCTTTTTATCAGCCATTGGTGTCTAAGATTTACCTAGAAAGTACAATTAGTAAATTCCGCAACCCACAAAACTAACGTATAGACATGTACATAAAAGAACGAGCGGCGTTCTTGTACATATTCCGTGATAGGGAAAACACGGAATTGTCGTTTCCAGTTGGTAAAATTCTCTAAGGCTACAAATGCTAGCATTGTTTGTATTCAACTCCAAGATAATGGATTGATTAAACTGTAAATATTTCATTCATTCCGTACTAGCGTGCTAGCATTATTGGTTCACCGAGTTTCTTTGTGCGGTTCCAATGGAATGCTTTGTATCGGAAATTCTGAACAAAGGATTATTTCGACAGAAGTTGCTTTGCCCTTTGAATGATTTGCTATTGATATGTGGGTATTTGGGTGTTGCTTGAAGTGAATCTGAAGCCTTTATATGTAGACTTTCTACACGGTTTTCAGCAAATCACTTCATCATCATCATCATCTCAGCCATAGGACGTCCACTGCTGAACTTAGATCTCTACAGATTCCTGTTGGAGGCGACCTGCATCCAGCGTCTTCCGCCGACCTTGACCGCTTTGAATTACTAATTTTTCATAAAGACAGGCTTTCATGTTAGCCACTGGTGGCTCAGTGGTGGGTATATTATTATGATCCAAAATTTTGAATTCATATTTGTGATAGCATTAAAACCATGTCCACAAAAATGCCCAAAAAACATAAACAACTGCAAATGTATTCCTTTTACTGCGTTATAGCTTTATTCCATGCATAATCCTTTGTTTGTCCCGCCAAAAACGCAGCCATTTTGTTGAAAAACAAACGCGGGCTACCATAAACAATGCTCACTGCTCACAGCTATGGAGTTCGCAAATGTTGTTGTTATAAATCACTCTTGTATCTATTAATTACTTTTTGTCTGTCGATAAAGGTATATTGCTTCACATGACACTATTAGTTGGACATTATCGTGATAAGCAGTAATATTGACAATGCTCTCAGGAGTATATTATCCCTTTCAGGGTCATGTTTTGTTATTGATTTTGCTATTAATATACTTTTTTTATCGACACGAGTTTCACACGTGTTTTTATCGCAAAACTATCATTCAGCAAAATATTGAGCAGGAGGATTTTTTCCTTTTTTTTAAATGTAATCATGGACTTAAAATTATTATTTTGTAAATACTGTTTCAAAAAGATGTCTAGAAGAGACCAAACATATCGTATTCTACTACAAAAAAAAACTGAGTTTCCAGATATTCACCCGCATCCCTGCCCCACCATTTTCAATACACCTGCATAACTAACAACATGCAACATGCATTGCTGTGCAGATATTTGGTTCCAAAAATAAGACCACATCACAGGTCATGTGTAAAGTCTAATAAAGATTTACAGCGCTCCTTAGGATAAACAAACATTGATTATCTTTTAGGTATAATGAATATAGATAAAAACTGTATTTCCCCAAAAAATATACCCATTCATACAAAATGTACAGTCACGTTTTTTTCGGCGCTTTCCACGAAATATGCAAAATTTTAAATAACTTCTTAAAACGTTAGCCTCGATTTCTTAACACGTGTAGTCCCAGATATGTTATCATATCATCTTTCGTGAATTAATATTTTACCTAAATATTTAGTGAATCATTACTATTGGATTTCCTTAACGGCTTTGAGCTGTCTAAATCCTGTTGCCTGTTTAAATCAGGCGTACGGTCTCGTATAATCACTACTTGTTTTTTAGATAATGTCGATACCCTAAAACCAGACTCTATATAATCTTCTTCTTTTAATATCAGCACACCTTTAAATGTAAGAAAACTGAGTAAATGGATCTCCTTCTAGACGGTCAAAATCATATTCAAGTCAGTCTTAGTTCATCCTTCAAATACTTCAAAAATATTGACTCTTTCTTCGTCACTTATCTCCTACAATAATTTTGAAGCCACTTCCACTCCTTCATATTTAACACCATTTTTATTTCCAGTGGTGGCTGAGCAAGGTCCAGGGTTAGCCTTCGTGGCATACCCAGAAGCTTTACTGCAGATGCCTGTCGCCAGGATGTGGTCAATCCTGTTCTTCTTGATGCTCTTCATCTTGGGGTTGGGAAGTCAGTTCGCTGGAATTGAAGCCATAAATACCGCCATAGTGGATAGGTGGCCTCAGCTTAGGAAGAATTATTGGAGGGTAAGTGACCGGCGATGAGAATATACTCACCTATTTTAATACTATTTATTGGTGAGCTTTCGTTCAAAAACTGCGAACGGTTGGGATACATTTCTGATGGAGATAGGTGGTACCATGAAGACAGAAATACTTTAGAGAGTGAAGTTTGGAATAGTATTAAGACATGGAATTACGTATCCAGGCCTCTCAACCTGAAGTTAAATATTTTACAGTTTTTGTATCAAGTTCAAATAACATTTAGGATTTAGAACCTAGTCTTTTTCAGATTTTTTTGTTCACTCTCCTAAATACACAAATATTGCTTACATTTCGGTGAGACGGTGTCACCCTGACACAGCTTACCCTACTAGAAAAACGTGTTAAGTATTATGTTGTTACATTTCTTATTTTGTTTGTTGCAGGTGACTGCGTTCACATGTTTCACATGTTTCATCTTGGGGATTCCGATGTGTTTCAGCGGTGGCGTGTACTTGTTTACACTCCTAGATTGGAATACGGCCTCTTGGGCCATCCTGCTGATTGGTATGGCTGAGGTAAGTTTCGACCTTAATTTTTAGGTGGTAAGGTCAATTTTCGAATAGATTTTAAAACCAGAAAATATCGATGAATATTTTTTGCGTGGGTATATAATTGGAAAAAAGTACCTACTGGTTATTATGTTCTACAAAACCAAAAAAAAATTAGTACATTATCTGAACAGGTTGAACTCCGACGGTAATTTATCGTCCAAATTTTTCGACATATTTAATTAATTCCTTGTTTGGGAAATAATGCTTTAGGTACTTTAACTAAAACTAATATTAAAATACCGATGGAGATAAACGCACGATATTTATTAATTCATTTCGTAAGCATATTAATGAAATTCCTTTATAGATAAATGGTGTATGTATACATATACTCGTAACTTATTATCAAAATAATCCTATTTTAACGTGCTTATGTAAATCTGAATCAAAGTAATTATTCTGAGTAAAGTATATTATCCTAAGCTCAACAAAATGGCCCATTTTTTAACCATTTATATAAGGAGATATTAATACGAATATCTATATTTGATGATGTAACAACCAATTGCAAATTAAATGGGTTATTTTTTTTCACATGGTGCTGAGCACTAATCTACGGATAGCCATTCTAATACCATAGTTACTCAATTCTCAGTACTTTTATTGCATTCCACATTTGTATTCTTAGGTGGTAAACCTATGACGAGTTCACATGGACCATGCCGAGCACAGCAAAATAAGTGAGTTAGGAGAGAGGAAGCACATGACTGCTTTACTTAAGATTACTTAAATCATCATCATCATCATCATCATCATCAGCCTACCGCAGTCCACTGCTGGACATAGGCCATTACTTAAATAGGAATATGTATATAGTTTTAGTGGGTACAAAATAAAAATAGGGCTACTTTGACATTTTTCTCTTTCTTCGGCTGCTTATTCAGGTATTTTTCCATCTTTATCAATGTTTTGCCTAATAACTTCTTCATCTTCCAGTGTGTGGCCGTCTCTTGGAGTTATGGTATCGACCGCGCAATGAAAGATCTCGCTTCTATGGGAATGCCTCTCAATAAAGTGCTCAGATTCTACTGGAAAGCTGTATGGACTGTAATTGTTCCTGTAGCTAGTATTGTAAGTATTCAAAATAGCTTTAATTTTAATCAAGCATTTTTGATATCATTGAAAAGCTAGTAGTATCTTCAGGTTCTAATTTTTGAGACCTCGACTTTTAATTATTTTTGATCTTATTCTGATTTTAAGCCATTATTTATTTTCTTCATCCTTACCTCTAAAATCTCACATATTTCCATATCGAAAAGCATGTTTTTTGTTGTCACAATATTTTTTTTATTGAACAGTATGAATGACTAACACTAGGTTTGAATGGAAAAAACATGTTCCACGTGTATCTATCAACGATATACAATATTATAGAAGCATTTACATCTGATTAGCCCTTCAATAGTTATTAGATCAACTTAGTAATGAGGAATCCGCTTGTCACGTACTTGTACACGCACAAGTTAATCGTTTGATAACATAATGGTGACAATTATCTCTAATTAATCTAATTGATTAATAGTGTGCGTGCTTCAATATGTTGTAATATTCTATTAAGGAATTTAGTTTACGAGAATGGCTGTGGAAGCCTAATCAAGTGAAAGTACTTGAGGGTGTAATTGTTTGTCTAAGGAAATGGCGTGTTGAAATAACTCTCAAATCAATAATGGATTTTTAATAAAACTATCTATTTGAAGATGCCTTGTAAAGCGTTCATTGCAATTTGTCTATGCGTTTTTTACAACGCTTGCTCTTTCGCTTGATTATATTTTTCTTTATAAGTGGTAAGATGTGCTTACAAACAACACTTAATTTGTAGCTTAATTAGAAAAAAACGATTTCTCTTGCTTCGTCATCATAATTATGTCTGCGATTAGTTATCTATTTCTGAACATACACCGTATATTTTCAAAAATATCTGATAGACGTGACCAACGGGATCGCCATGCGTGAATTCTGAGGTTCAAGCCACCATCAGCATTAGCCTTTTTATCATCCCACTGCTGGGCACAGGCCTCCTCTCACACGGAGAAAGATTGACCGTTAATCACCATACTTGCGCTTGCTCAATGCGGGATGGTGATGTCAGACCATGATATTTATATACTTACCTATACATTTTTTTGCAGGCTATCCTAGTATTCATCTTTTACGACTGGAGACCTCCATCGTACGAAGGCTATGAATTCCCTCTGTTCGCTAACCTATTGGGCTGGGCGGTTGGTTTATCAACTCTAGTGCTATTCCCCGTTGGCGTTGGATGGGCCTGGTACCATGGATACGTAAGTATTTTGTTTATATAGTTGGTCGATTTATAAAATTTTGATTACTTGGAGATTATTAGATTATCGAGATTGACGTTAATATTTGTATTATTTGACACCAAAACTGTCTTTTCTTTTATGTTGGTAGGTAAATGAAAAAAAAAACATTTTATATGACTTTAATTAACTTGATTGTATTTATATATATTTTTTATTTAATTTATTCATTTAATTCAGGCATCAAAGCCTATATCAATATGTACAATACTATAATACATTTTATCCAAATGTCCTTTTGTTTTTGACGCTGTTGAAAATATCAATTAGCAGCTTTAATTTCTTCTTCTTATTTATATTATTTTTTTATTTCCCAGCGTGGCAAAGAGCTATTCACACCAACGGACGCTTGGCAGCCAGCGAACAAGGCCTTAATAGCTCCAAGATCTGACTCCATAATGACCATGGACTCCTTGCATCAGGGACCTTACGACAACGTCGGCTATATCATGTGATCATCAAATATCAAATATCGTAATAATTCAAAACTATTACGAGTATCTAGTCAAGTGAATTTGGTTGTACACGACCGAACTCAAAAAGCTATCATAAGGTTCAAAGCACAGCGGAAGAGATGATGATAATATAATTTATAGCATGACTTTGTGTCTTCAAGTATTCTGTAAATAAAAGTAAAAGGGTTTTGGTAACCAAATAACGGTTTTCAAACAAAATTATTTGAATAGAATGATTATTTGTTTGCAGAAAATTTAGTTATAAAGACTAGAAGTAGAAAATAATTCTTTAAACATAAACAGCTTGGAATTAAGATGCAATGCATGACATGTGTGGCACGCATGGCCATGTTACATGATTACTTGAAGGTGATCGACGTTTTTGCGGGCGTGTGTTTTGAACAAAATAGATGTATGAAGCTTTGAGCGAGGTTGTAGTGAAAATGTGTTGTTTGTACTGGATCTGAAAGGATTCGTATTGTTTAATCATTGTGCTAAGGGATTAGTTACTACATATGACACGAGAAGACTCTTTTAGGCCGCCAAAATAACTATCATATTTAATGGAAGGAACAGTAAGTAATATTATTATATTAATCTGCATGATTTACTCGAAAAAGGCAGTTAAACTCGGTTTTCGCAGTTCTGGTGGTCCCAAAACGTGTTCAAATAATAAAGTATAGAAAAGAAAATAAATATAATGCCAAAATTAATCTGATTGACAGGCATTTGTTGATAGAGAGCCAATGACATGACCAATGGAAATTAATAAATAAAAATAGCTTGCGTTAAAAAAACGTTTAGCTTTTGG
Organism: Helicoverpa assulta; assembly: GCA_963856015.1. Lineage (NCBI taxonomy): Eukaryota > Metazoa > Arthropoda > Insecta > Lepidoptera > Noctuidae > Helicoverpa > Helicoverpa assulta. The sequence continues at coordinate 11,859,070 of CAWLCW010000023.1, forward strand.
TGTGATGGCTACTTAATAAAATATGGAGTATTTCCGATTTTTAAATAGTTCTAATTATATTAACTTATCAGTAGTTTAGTGGATAAGAAAACCATAATTTACTGTGAACTATGAGTAGAAATTAGTTCTTGATACTTAACTGTTTTATAATAAGTTAGTTACTCGATCTTTTTAATGATATAATATTACAAGTACATGATGTATTGAAGAAAAGAGTTTTATATGCATTAAGAACTTATTTGTAAAAATAACTGCGTTTGTATCTATAAGTGCAGTTTCAACCAAAATAAAAATATATCAACCGAAAAGATTTTGTATCAAATTGTAGATTATTTATTTAAATGAAAATGTAAATAATATCTGCACAGGTTAAGAACTGATGGGTAAGTGTAATGGTAAGTAACTAAGTATTGTGGGTAACTGATTTTAAGAGTAAACAATAAACTGATTTAATACAAAGAGTATTCTTTTATTTACTTAATGTCGTTGTTTTCGCTATGTAATTCGTGGAGACACGCCTTTATCAAGAATTAATTTGATTATCGAGAAGTAATATTTTACCACACTGTAAATGAACAGTGAGACCACTCTTGCCCCACTCGAAAAAACACTCAGCAATTCCCAAAAGAGATCACTGACCAGAAAAAACAAAAACAAGTAAGTATAAACAAACAAATAATGGCTAAAAAACAAAACAATATTGTCTCACTTTGACAAGGCAGTGAACTTATCAAGAAATCGGTGGACGACATGAAAAATCACTCAAACTGTACTCAGACGAAGTTTTATAAAGAAAAATGCGTCAAACGACAATCCGGCTAAATAGAGATAGACGACTTCTTGGGAATCCAGACGTTTCGGTTTCATTGAAATATTTGTATCAAGTACCTAAGAGTCAAGAAAACCAGTCACACAGCGGGACAGCTGAGCTCGATGTCTTAGATTCGATAAAGGGTCGAAAAAGCTTTGTGGGTTTTAAAAACCGGCCAAGTGCGAGTCGGACTCGCGCACGTAGGGTTCCGTACTATCCAAACTAATATTCTATATATATATATATATATTTATAGATATCGAACAAAACTGAGCAAAAAAATCACGTTAGTTGTATGGGAGCCCCCCGAAATATTTATTTTATTCTAGTTTTCAGTATTTGTCGTTCTAGCGGCAACAGAAATACATCATCTGTGAAAATTTCAACTCTCTAACTATCACGGTTCATGAGATACAGCCTGGTGACAGATTAGTAATAACTATACCACGAAGACTAATTATTAAAATACTTATCGCATAAAAGTATTTCTTAAAAAAAAAAGAAAAATCGACGAAGCATAGAAATGCGTTTGTTCCTTCATTTATGTGTCCATGCAAAATTATTTTTATCCTTTTTTTTACCTACTTCTAAACAGGTATAGATAAATACAATACCAATCAAGATTTGAGTTCAATCCAGTGTTATCAGTGCCTGGCAGTCGTGGAAACTATTACTGAATTAAACCAGTTCTTTCTGGGAGGTTGCATCTTTAATTAAACTTCAAGCCGACAAATCCCAAAGGAATCTATTGGGGGCGTGTACATTGATGTTGGATTTAGGATGTGGTATTTTTGTGTTATATTATTTGCGGTATTCTAAATTTTAATTTGTTATACCTGTGACCTTTTCCGGCTTTTGTAGTAAAACTGTCTGTATTCACTAATCCTTTTTTAAGCAAGCGTTGTAATTCTCTGCGAAAAATATCTCTAAGTATTCGTGTGTGTGTGTGTGGCATGCTAAATAAACCTACGTATACAAACATTGGGTGCGTGGAATTTAAATAATGACCAAGTATTGAAAATCTTTATGATTTATCAGGGTGCAAATGATGTAAACCACTTGCAAATCCGTTCAACAGTTTTCTTGTCGTCTATGACTTTCTTATTTTGTTAAGTTTTTATCTAGCTGTAAGCCCTACATGTTGTTTAAAATACCTAAATAAATAAATTATAGATACTATATCAAACGGACAGTTTGCTTCATTTTATAATATTTTGAACAAAAATATTAACCATCATCGGTTCACTATACCACATCAAATTCTTCATGCCTGCAAGACTAGAACAGTAGCACAAGCTCCCAGATAAAGTCAGCCTTCTAGACTCATTAAAGTTGCTGCTGTCGGGCCAACCATTCATTGCGTTTGACTTTTCATTTTTATTTCATAGCCCATCATAAGCCTTAGATTAATTTTTTAATTAGTAGATTTGGTTTTAAAGCATTTTTATGAAGAAGTTGAAAAGGTATTTGTTGTCTTTACGAGTAATTAGGAAATTCGCGGTTTGTTTTTTAGTAAGTTTTTTTTTTTATTTAACTCATACTGTGTACATGTATATATATGTTAACGTGTAAGTTTGTTGTCGATTGCTTAAAGCTCATAAGTTTTTGGAATAAACTACTAGTTAGGTACCTACACATAGGCTTCCTTTGTTCAGGGGATTGGCCAAGTGAAAGATCAGCTTTAGGCACTACGTTACTGTCTGGCATAAGAATAACTGAACCTATTTGGAACTAACTTCTTTTGTTTTTTATAGGTTTATTTCCCCAATACAAAATATATTTTTCCCCCTTTTTTATACAATGCTATATGGCATTACTCAAAAACGAGTAGTAGTAGTCGCTCAACGAGCTATGGAGAGGGCTATGCTCGGTGTTTCTCTACGTGATCGAATTCGAAATGAGGAGATCCGTAGACGTACTAAAGTCACCGATTATAGCCCACCGGATTAGCAAGTTGAAGTGGAAATGGGCTGGCCATATTTCTCGCAGAGCGGATGGCCGATGGGGTCGAAAAGTACTGGAGTGGAGACCACGGACTAGCAAGCGCAGCGTAGGACGTCCACCAACAAGGTGGACAGACGACCTTATAAAGATCGCCGGAAGATCGCCTGAATGCAGGTCGCCTCCAACAGGTATCTGTGGAGATCTAAGGGGGAGGCCTATGTTCAGCAGTGGACGTCCTATGGCTGAGATGATGATGATGATGATTACTCAAAAAAGCCGTTTCAATATGGACACCAAAAACAAACCCGTAATTTGCATTCGGCCCTTATATTCAGAGCTCTGACAAAAACAATTCGCTATCGGTAGGGAAAGGGTAGAAACTTGCTAAACTATTAACTTTTGTTTAGTCCCGAACGGTAGGGAAGCGCTTTATCATTTCGATGGGACCTACAAATTCTGTTGGGCTGCAATAAATCTGCTGAGACAATTGTCACCATGGTTTTAGCTAGATCTAGGATTTAGTTAGCATACTTTAAACAGCTTGTAAAATATCTTCGAGTTTAAAAACTTGTGAAAGCGTTCCCTTTGTTGCAATTAGCACAGTAAATTAAATTGCAAGAACATTATTAAAATTTTCTACTTAGTGTCTTTTTCATGTCACTTACAATTTATCATCAAACAATTTTTATTTTAACTTAATTAAATAATAAACAAAATCTTGCTAATTTTGAATACTACGAGGCTTACCTATAAAGGCATTGAACCTATAATATAAGTAAATCACGCTACTCCGTAGCACTGGCGTGCATGAAAATGTGAAACATGGATTTTTCGACACACTCTTTCCAAACTCTTCTGCATTGAATTAACCATCAATTTATTAAATTTTCAGGCACTGCAATCAATCATTTTTTAAATTTAACTTGTTGATTTGATAACACAACTCTGAACGGAACTTAGGTACTATTTACTTTATATCTGTATGCATCCTCTAGATGCATTCCTTGCTCTAGCTTATAGACTTCTTCAATAAATTAACTAAAATAATTTAAGTAAAATAATTTAAGAAATCGGACCAGATGTTCGCCACAACAATGTTTTCAAAAGAAATAGACATCAATATGATAAAATTTTAGCCCGCATAAAGTTGAGCGTTTAAAAAATATATAAATTCCAAAACCCATAGTCACCCTATTCAAAATGGAACTGCGGATTTTTCTGCTCGACCGTGTTGAAACAGAGCGAGGACGCACTTTCCTTTATCTGGTACGATTGTCCCGAGAATTTATTCTCATGGACACAACTACAGATGAAAATAATTCATATTGTTGTTTTTACGCCTCGTGCTCGGCGCTAGAGTTGTAGGTACGTCCGCGCGTCCACGCTATTTCGGTCGGCCGAACTCGGCGTCTTGACGCTCGGACGGACGAGTTGGCGAAACGGCATACAACGGAGTTGGACGAATAAATACGCGAAGAAATATGTGCTGTTGTGTTATGTGGAATTGCTGTTTGATGTGGAATAGAACAGCATGTTAAAATAAAAACATTTTGTATTTTCTGCATTTGCAGTCTATGCGAAAAAGATGTAATGTGGCAGTTTTATTCTTGGATGGAGTTATTAGGAGTTATGTATTTATTTCTAAATTATAATTAATATTATCTATGATTAATGAATGTTTACAGTATAATCCTATAATTAACAGAAGCCAAGCTTATGATGATTCATACTGACTGACATATAATTACGTTGGTATGTGTAGTTGATGAATTAAAGTGCTAATTATTGTGACAAAGCACGTGATGATTACGATGATAAAATATGTAATTAAAAACTGCAGTATCATTTGTGTAGTATTAACGAGTCACGAAGATATCATTGCACTGAAAAACTTGTAAGCAGCGATGCAGGCACGAATTGACCACATGATAATTTGATGATGTTTTTTGTTTTATAACATAAAGCAGGTTTCATAGTTACGATTATTTTATATTTAAAGCTGTATAGAGAAAGTTCACGTAACTTAAGTAAAAATTTTGTAAAAATATGCAGGAAAAGAAAAACTACTACCTAGTACTACCCAAAAAAGTTGTGTGTAGTTTACAATTTCCATGACAAGAGCAAAACTTTTTCAATAAAAAGCATTAAAAAGCATAATAAATTGTTAAATTATTATAACACTTCAGGAATACTTGCTTTTAATTACTTTTAACAAGCTCATGAGCGAGATAAGCCGCTGTACAAAATAAATTTAACATTATACTCTTAAATATTTAATACAAAATGCATATTACACAAGCGTTTAAAATGCAGTACCTATTTTTTTAATACAAAAATTACGGATTAACTTCTTTTAAAGTAAGTAGTTTCAGTTGCCGAATGCAGCTAAGTAAAATTTTCAAACATTTTTGCAGTGCCTTCACACAAACAAATTTTTGTTAGAGACAGATTTTCCGCCGCTCGGAATATGTTGAGCGTATATGCTAGATATATGCGAGAAGCCGAAAATCGATCTCAGTGGCGTGTACTTGGAGAGGCCTATGTCCAGCAGTGGACTGCGATAGGCTGATGGTGATGATGATGATGAATTTATCCTTATATGAGGTTTCTCCTTATAAGTCTTTATGTTGAAACGAGACGACAACAAAAGTTAAATTCCTATCTTTCTAACAAGACAAATAACAGCAACATTAGAACTAAAACATCATTGTCCCCAGTTCCCAGTTAATCGAATGTCCATCATAGTCGCGGTGATTGGCGTCCAATGTGTACACAAAGGACACGTGCCCCCATTCACTCATACATTCATTCATTCGTTCATTTGACTCTCAGTAATGTGTTTCGATATTTTTTTGTTTTATCGTCCACCTGGTAATGGGTACAGATCATGGAGAACTGAATGAGAGTAGAGATGGCATAACGCAACCTCTCCTAAGAAAGTAGCGCGCTAATATGCGGGTGTTCTGGGGACAAGGAACGTTACTAGCTCGCCTTCTAGGGAACTAGCCCATAATTTTCAAAATAAAATCACCAATCAATCAAGACCAATCGTTGACAGTTTGGTTTTGATTTGACAAAAAACAAGAACGCCTCGTTAGTAACTGTTTTCTTATTTGACCTACAAGAAGGCGGCTGACCTATGTTCCTTATGTCATCTCCGCTTTTCTTTCCTCCACGGTACTGCTAAAAGATAGATAAGGCTTTGGTAAAACAAATGTATTTAGTAAGTGTATTCCAAGAAGTAATCGTATATTGACAGGTTAATCTTTTTTCGAAGAGATTCGATAAGGTAACCTTTATTTCAAATAATTGTAACGTCACATCTCGGCTTTGTTTAGTTATTTTTTTAACACTGAAAATGTTTAGTTATTTCGTCTAATTGTGGTGACAATTTTGCTGTATTTATGCTATCGTATCGCCACTGCAATAAATATTCGGTAAAGAAAAACATCGCAAGGGAGCCAACTTATCCTTATAATCTTGTGTTTACAAAGCTGGTTAAGGCCCCTTTATAAATAAAATATAATATTACCGCAATAGATACTTATAAACATTTTAGTCAAATTCTTTAATTCAAAAAATGGATCGAAATGATTTTGGCATCAGTAAAACGTGATCCTATTATTAAAACTTCTCCTTCCTTCCATAAGTCTATATTTGGCCGATATTCGTCATTTCTATACTATGAAAAAGACAATTTATCCACAGAACAACCGCGCTAAGCGTTAAGCGTTAACCCTTAAGTCGCCTTCGTCCTACTTTACTCAGCCACAAATATACTCAATCACAATTTTGCAAGCCTGTAAATATTCCATACTTCTAAATAAAGATATCCTTCAACGCCCATCTTACACAAAGCCCAACGAAAAGATGAATTGTTCTATTTTATGAAGACAAGATGGCCGCCAACAATTAAAACGCATTTAAAACGAAAGACATTAAACTTCAAACAAGTTGCTTAATTACGTTTTCGCGTTTCGAAAATGTTTTCCGGAACTATTTTCTGTTATTGCTGTAGTTTTCACTCATATTTTATTTGTACGCTTTGTGTGTTTTTAAGTTTATAACTAGTTTTCCCACGAGGTAAAATTGAACGACTTTCAATTATTTTTTTAATTTAGACTCATGTTTATGGCTTCTCTACAAATATATGACATTCAGTTCCTACCTTTACATTCGTTTATAATCTCTCGAAATAAATTCAAGTCCCAATTTATTAGTCACACATTGACAACACTCATAATGAGGTCACAAAATCACTCAAACGTCCTCCGCTGGAGTAGATTCGAAAACCAACTTAAATCAAGTCAATAGCTATTACATCAGAGGCACAATACAGCGGGCCAGCCGTAATCGCAGCCCATACACTGCAGGCCAAATTAATAGCCTGTTTGAATTATATGAACCGCGATAATCAACACAGTGAGACGCGTAATAGCTTATTACTACCTTTCGGTTGAGCAAAGGTCTGTTGGTAATAATCATAGAGTAAAGAAAGATCGGAGATACCATAAAGGTAGGTCAGGAGCCTTCTTCTAGGTCAGCTAGGGAAATGGTCAGTTGCGAGTGGACTAACGAGGCGTTCGGTTTCTTTGAGACATCTGTCAACGATTTTTGGTATTACAAAATATGGCCGGGTCCAAAGAAGGCGTATAAGGGTGAAGACAGTAACGTTCCTCGTCCCCCGCGGACCCGCATTTTGGCGCGCTACCTTCTTGGGAGATTTTCCGTTATGGCACCTCCGCTAGTTATTTTATTCTCCATGTTAATAATAAAGGCTTATAAATTAGAAGTCGGTAGTGCGTTACGAGTACTTCCTCTCATTCATGCTTTTGTGCCCCATTTCACGGAGGTGGTGTATTAATTTGCACTTATGTGTAAATTATTGTTAATTGTGTGTCAGCGTTTTCGTTTGCTGTTGACATTTATAATTTATTTTACTCAACAATAGTAGCAACAAAGTGATAAATAAGGATAAGATTGGTAGTCTTGTTGGTACTACGCTTTTGGCGCCCAACGTGGGACTCGTAACAAAATTGACGTAAATAACATCGAGGTATTTATAACTATGAACCCAGTTTTTTTCTTAATTAAAATAGCACTCAATGCGAACGAAACAAATAAACTAAAAGGTAGGTACAGCGCAAAGAGATCGGCTTGCAGACAAGAATCTAGGACAGTTTATTAGCAACTTCTATTAGCACAACGAAGAGCCCTCGATGCCACTCCAGCCGGCTATAAAGGCTTATTCTATACCAACATTAAGCGAGTAAAATATTCCCCTTTAAATCTTTAGTGAGTATAACCTTGGAACATTTAAACAACTGGAGCTGCCATGAAGTCCTCTACGCAAAAATTACGCGTGGTGAACGAGCCAACGCAACAAAGCACGTGACAGCTTACTCTAGCATTTTTGATCACACCGTTTCGCACACACACGACAAAATTTTCAAACATAAAATTTGACATAGGTAGGTATAAATGTAATAATATACGAATTTACGAGCTTTCGTAACTTTAGCAGAGTGAAAGGTACAAGGTGGCGTCTTCTTTTTCTTCCTGCACTGTTCCCAATTTTGTTTGGTATCGGCGCAATATGTTTTCCGCTTCCATTCCTCTCTGTCACTCGTCATACTGACATTCACTCCCTTCTCGTTCATGTCATCGACTATGGCGTTTCCAGCTATTCAAATAATCTAAGTACAACAGATTAAATTTATGCCTAAGTGTCGAATATTTTGTTTCGAGTGCTTTGAATAGAGTTGATAGTTGTTTAGCTTTTAAAGGTGTTTATGTTTTGATTGTTTTATTTATAGTGTTTTAAGTGGCGATTTTAGTTTTAGGCGTTCATGTTTATTTTTGTATGAAGTGCTGTTAGAGTGCCGCCTATTTATAAGCCTAGACGCCTATTTAAACTGTGTTTTGGTGTAAATTGTAGTGTGAACACTTTTAACGTAATTTGCACTTTATGCAAATTTTGCATTGAACATAGTTACACACATACCGAACATCGAGACCGATGTATAGTCGGTAGTCTCTAAAACGTGCGCCCTACACCACTTCTTATATGTTTTTCCTACATAGCAAAAGTGCTGTGACAAACTCCCCAGTAACACAATGTCTCTCAGTTAATGAAGCTAACCTCTAACTTAAAGAATAAAAGCTTATAACTATTGGAAAACTCAGACATAACTAACAACATAATGAAATTCCAATATCTCAATCCAGACCAAAAATTCTAAGTAATTTGTGAAGTTTATAATCTATCTGATTTATAGAGTTCGGATCTTAACCGCACTCAATTTAGTGTAAAAAGGTCTAAGTTTGCGTAAAAGTGGCAAGATCGACCGTTTTTAGGGTTCCGTACCCAAAGGGTAAAACGGGACCCTATTGTTTTCGCTCCTCTGTCCGTCCGTCCGTCCGTCCATCCGTCCGTCTGTCACCAGGCTGTATCTCATGAACCGTGATAGTAAGAGAGTTGAAATAACAGATGATGTATTTCTGTTGCCGCTATAGCAACAAATACTGAAAACTAGAATAAAATAAATATTTCGGGGGGCTCCCATACAACAAACGTGATTTTTTGTCTGTTTTATAAATATTGGTACGGAACCCTACGTGCGCGAGTCCGACTCGTACTTGGCCGGTTTTTAGAAGTTGATGGGCCAGACTAAAGATATTAGACAAGGAGACGATTAACGAGTCGTAAATGGTAGGTCAAAGGTTTCTGAACCTTTGGAGATTGATGCTTGATATCTGTTCTGGGTGGCTAAGGTTCTTATGAGTTAATTAAAAGTGATAATTAATTGAAAGGTCATGGCACACCATATACATAGGTCAATCGAAATAAAACCAAACAGACACACAGGCAGCGGTCGGTACGTGGCTGGAGCACTAGCTAAGCCACATTTCGAAAAGCACTTGAAAAGGTCCGCACTGTCATTTGTACATCATTGGATGACGTTACGGTAATTCCAAACCTGGAAACTTTGATTAACAATCTTATCAAGGGTATCTCCTTACCATAGTTACTGAGTTGAGGAGATCAGCAGTGTGATTCTATAAGACTTCACTCTAAACTTCGCATCTGAATCCGCCGTGAGTTACTACACTAGCGCTACTCTTGCGAGCGTGTTTGCGAGTTGAACTAAATTTAACTCGAGATTTTGACAGATAAAGTATGAGATGACTTTTAGAACGTTTTGAACCGAATGCGAAGTGAGAGTGAATAGCGAAGTGAAATGCGAAGTGAAATGCGAGTTGTTGTCTGAATTTTATAGAATCGACGTACAGATAAATAATTATTTATCTATATAATCGCTATGTATAATTAGTATTCAGACGCATCAGAGTAGATTGAAAGCCAACCCCAATATAGACACAAAAACTCCAAAACAATTTTGTGATGATACATACTTTATGACTATTTTTTCAACATTGGTACTCATATCAGTACAGATTGAAATCCGATGCCAACAAGAGTCCAAACCGTTGATGAGATAATGACTTACACACTGACTTTATAAGTATGTTTTTTCTACACAACTTGCGTATAATTTTCTAAGACTAGCAAGTATATCAACGTTAATATCTCAGCGGGTGACAGATGAAGCCTTTATGAGCATTCCTTGGGGACAGTGGCCGACACTGATTTATTGTTTGATCACATCACAAATCTTCTCGCTCTATACTATACACTGGGTTATGGAGTGTGCTGAAATTTAGCTCCAGTGGGCGTTGGGTTTTAGCTTTAGTTGAAGTAGGGCGTAAAAAAATGACCGTATCGAGACTGTTGTGTAAAGACATGAAATAGTGATTAATTACATAAATAGTCACACAGAAAAGAAATTAGAAAAAAAACAAATTGTCATTAAAAGTCACCATTGTTGACGATATTATAACTAAATTATAACCAACACAGGTACTAATTACCTCATAGATTTAACTATATCATATCTGTGACCTCCTCTCAACAGCTTATAAAAACATTTGTTAAATTTTTAATTCGGTAGTTAGTGATCGATACTGATGCCAAAAATGCAATCAGTAAAATTTTTGTCTGTCTGTCTTTCTGTCTGTCTGTCTGTATGTTCGTTATGGAAATAAAAACTACTCGACGGATTTTAATGAAATTTGGCACAAATATTCTTCATACTCCTGGGCAGGTTATAGGATACTTTTCATCACACTACGATTAATAGGTGCAGAGCAGTGATGGGAAATGTTGGGAAAACGGAAGTTACTCCATTTTTTAAGCTTTCGTCACGTGTGCAGCCTTAGTGGTTAAAGCTAAGTAGTAATAGGCTAGGTAGGTACGCATAGATTTAGATAATTGGATAGGCTAGTGATTATTATTACTTCCTCTCTTTGCACAAAGTCCGAATCTAACGCGGACGAAGTCGCTGGCAGAAGCTAGTAGGTATCTAAAATTAAAACATTATCCGTCTTACCACAAAAACTTTTAAACGTCAGTTTAAGACTTGTCTAAAAAAATGTCAAATTATGACGTTGACATATGGTTCATTTTGCAGCCACAATTTTTTAGACAAGTGTAAAACAGGTGGTTAAGTTTTTGTAGTAAGGCCATATATGCTTAATGTAAAACTAACATAGAAATCCTCCCTCAGAAACAATAATTCGGATTTAATAATCTCCTCAGCAAACAAACAGAAGCATAAATAAAAAGTGTTGACACAAACAGAGAGGGAAATATCCGAATATCTAATTAAGGAATAAGAAAGGAATTAATCATAAATTAAATCAACATTTCTGTACAGAACAAATATCGTATCATTAATTTAATTTTACTTCGTCAAAATCGATTTTACTTAATTAAAATGAGAGAATGCTGAACAATGGATTAACATAATTTCGCCTTGTTGTTTTATAGACATTGATAGAAGTTTTCAGGTAAGGATAATTATTTCATCTGATGTACATATGTACTACTTAACAATGGAACTGGATGAGATTTAAATAACCAGAAGAAATGATGTTACAGCCTTTTTATCGTCCCACTGCTGGGCACAGGCCTCCTCTCACACGGAGAAGGATTAAGCGTTAATCACCACGCTTGCTCAATGCGGGTTGGTGATTTCAGACTTTATAGTCCAGGTTTCCTCAAGATGTTTTCCTTCACCTTTTTGTCAGCCATTGGTGTCTAAGATTTACCTAGAAAGTACATACAAACTTAGAAAAGTTGCATTGGTACTTGTGCTTGAAGAAATGATGGATTGTGTGAAAAACGATATGGGTGGAAACAATGTTACTCGTGAGATTACGTCAGATGTTAGAAAAATAAGACTTAAATGCATTGACCCCAAGAGGAGGTACATACATCCTTGTCAATATAGCAAGTCTTGTCACTTTTGGAATACATAAACCGTTTTTAGGTCTTATTTTCATGATAACTTAATGACTCTGTAATTAGATTCACAATAAAAACAAAACAAAATAAAGTCACAATTTCTAACCCTTACAAAAACCAAGCGCAATCTTACAACCCCAATCCCAGGTAGCATAAGGTAGGATGCGAGCTAGACGTCGGTGACCGCCGACGATTTCCCATAGGACGGCCATTTAATTACGTTCCCAGACGTTCACCATGGCGGCTGTTTAAAGAATCATTTAATTTTTCTTACTGTTACCTTGGGACCGGTGGGACGATGTTGTTTTGTTTTTTGTCTTTTCAATTCTTGTAGTGTGGTATCTGTGATTTTGTAGACCGGCCACACCGCTTGCGTAGCGTAGACGTGCGCGTCGTTACGCAAGCGGTGTGGCCTGTCTCATACATTTCCATACATTACAACTCAGTGGTACGTGCACGTCTTCGCTTACGTCTACGCATACGCATCCGGTCTGCTCGAGCCTTAAGTGACGTAATGCTGGAATTACTGTTGTACGGTCGTCTGATGATTTGAAGAAAGTGGCTGCCGTGGATAAATTATGATGTTTGACGCTTTTTGGGGAGGTCCCTTCAGCAATGAACGACTTTAGGCTGATAAGATTATGACGATGTTCAGTGACATGAATCTATACTGTTACATCAGCTAAATTTACAATACCACTGTGGATGATAGGTCTAAAGACATGATCATTGATCACCTTTGCTAAATATTTTAAGATTTTCTAGGCCACGTTTCTTCACACTCCTTTCCATTTAAGTGAGTGCCATCTAAAAGATAAGATGAGTAAAAAACCTTGTGACTATGTAAATATTTCGTATAACATTGATAAATTCGTCCATTTTCGCGATTTAAATCTGCATAGCAACAAACGCGTCACAAAGCTAGTTTATTTTAAATCCCGTATCCATCACAATAACAAAATAGACATATCCCTTTATTGAATATCCTCGGTCGACCACATAATGTAGGGCTAATATGAAATTGTACCCACAATTCGTTCGTCCGTACGTTTGTAAACGATCCTGTTCGTGTAATGAATTTTAATTAATGTATCAATCAGTACAAACGTTTGGTATTCAACAAATAACATGCGTGTTCTAAAATATTGGTTTTTGTATCGCGAAATAACGTATTTGAAATTCAGAATAGATTCGTTACGTTACAGGAATATTCATTTTGATTGTTGGATTGGTTTGTTTTTTTTTTTTGGCGTTCTGGAATACGTTTAGGCTTAAAAATATAGGCCGTTGTTTTGTTGGAAGTATAATTGAATCACGTAGGCAGTGAGGGTGGAGAGATCTTTCTGTTCTCCTGTGTTACCCAAAATTCGATAGATTTTTTTTCGATGGATTAGCTGTTCCCCGCGCGCGGTTCCAACTGCGTTCCGTGAGTACTACTTCTTATCTATACTAATATTATAAAGCTGAAGAGTTTGTTTGTTTGATTGTTTGTTTGTTTGTTTGAACGCGCTAATCTCAGGAACTACTGGTCCGATTTGGAAATTTCTTTCAGTGTTAGATAGCCCATTTATCGAGGAAGGCTATAGGCTACTTTTTATCCCGGTACGGGAAGTAGTTCCCACGGGATGTGGGTGAAACCGCTGGCAGAAGCTAGTCTATACTAATATTATAAAGCTGAAAAGTTTGTTTGTTTGTTTGTTTGAACGCGCTAATCTCAGGAACTACTGGTCCGATTTGAAAAATTCTTTCAGTGTTAGATAGCCCACTTATCGAGGAAGGCTATAGGCTACTTTTTATCCGGGTCCGTGCCGAGGTTCCCACGGGATGCGGGTGAAACCGCTGGCAGAAGCTAGTAAACTGATAAAAAGTAGCCTTTGTCCCTTCTCAGGCACTAGACTATCGCTAGAATATAGTTTTCGCATGAAAGCACAACAGGCAGACAGAGTTACTTTCATATTAAGTAAGAGTAGGGGGAAGTCCCGTAACGCCGGACGGCACCTAGCACCGGACACTCGTATTTAAGCGGACTATTTAAGCGAGTATAAATCTGTTCGATTCAAAATACATGTGAAAGGGGCGCAGGGAGCACACAGGTACAGATCACGCGCCGCACCTCACCTGTGACGCACACGGCCACGGTGGGAGCAACCGTTTGCTTTTTTAGGTGCGAAATCACTGCGTCACCTAAATATCAATGTAAGTAAATCTAGTATATTTATGCATTTACATTTGAGTGATATTCAAAGATAAAAGTAGTAATTGATTGTTATCCGTAAAATGGTAGAATATTATTAGACCTTTTAAACAATTTTATTAGGTACCACCTAATGAACGAAAATGTCTGTCCCTTGGCGCCGGACACTAAGTCGTCCCTTAGCGCCGGACAGTAAACTCATTAATATTTCTGATGAGAATTTACGTCATTCATTCTAATTACTTAATTTTGTTTTGGATTATAGAGAAAGAATATAATTAAAATGGAAGACAAGAAAAAGAACGGATCCTGGGAGCCACAGAGCTTACAAACTGCTATTGATGAGGTTATGTCAAAAGAAGTGAAACAATTTTCGTAGTTTGCTTAGAAGACTGGATCCAGTGTTCATTATGTCGTGGGTGGATACATGAAGCATGTGAAAACATTCTAGAGTGTGAAAATCTATATACATATAATAAATCTGTAAAAAAACTGTGTCTGTACATTGAATATATTAAAAAAATAATAATTGGGTGGGGTTTAGAAACAGTAATGGAACACAAATCCAAAAAAAAAAATCTGTCTGTTTGTCTGTATGTCTGTATGTCTGTTTGTTTGTACACGCTAATCTTCCGAACTACTGAACGGATTTCAATGATTTTTTCTTTGTTGTATTGGTATTAAGCCGGGTCAACATATAGGCTATAATTTATCTTCGAAACTTGAAGACCTGATGCAGAACTCCAACAGACAAACAAAACTATAAGAGATACAAAAATGGTGCCATAGCAAAAATTGTTTCATGTTATGAGCATTTTCTGCTGAGATAATAAATTTGAAGATCTGGAACACCTTATGTGGAACCCCAAGAGCCCAGCTACTCTGTACCATATACAGGTATGACGTTTTAGCAAAAGTTGATCAATCTGATAAGCACTTTCTGCTGACTTATAAAAATTGAAGATCTAAAACACCTGATGTGGAATTCCAGGAGCCCAGCTAGACTGTAGCATATAAAGGTATGACGTTTTAGTAAAAGTTGTTCAATCTGATAAGCACTTTCTATTGCTTTATAAAAATTGAAGATCTAAAACACCTGATGTGGAATTCCAGGAGACCAGCTAGACTACAGCATATAAAGGTATGACGTTTTAGTAAAAGTTGTTCAATCTGATAAGCACTCTCTATTGACGTATAAAAATCGAAGATCTGGAACACCTGATGTGAAACTTCAAGAGCTCCACTACTTTAAATGTATAGAAATGAATGTTACAAAATAGGTATGGTGAATCAAAAAAAGTAATTAGTCCGCCTTTTACATAGATAACCCTAAAATAATGAACACGTATTTTTTCTTTTCTTTCTCTCACATACAAATAATAACGTAGATACAACACGCTTGAATTTTGTGTTAAGTCACTTATTAGTATAAATTTTACATCTCATTTTTATTTTGTATGTTTTTTTTTTTTTTTTTTTTTTTTATTTTTTTTATTTATTGCAAAATGTATACAGATGCATCTTATGCTAGGTACACATTACCCTGTTAGGGCGCAGCAAATTAACTTAAAACTAAAAGTATTATAATAATGACTTAGACTATAAATATATATATATATATAACATTAATTTATAAGAAGTTAACAATATCTAGAAATAATTATTAGTTAAGCTTACATTTACAATATCAACTTAGGTATATGACAGTAGTTTTAGTTTATCATCTTAATTATTATTATTATTTATTGCACAATGTTTTTAGGAACGACATAATACTGTTTTGTTTTTATTTATAAATACATTTAAAACAACAAATTAAATTATATCTAGAGGTGGTTATTTATTATTTTAAGCTTCTATCTTCTAAGTATTCCTGTACACTATAGTAGCATTTTTTTAACAGTAATAACTTAAGTCTAGATTTGAATATGCCTAGGGTTTCGGTGGAACGGATGCTTTCAGGTAACTTATTGTAGATTTGAATGCTTCGGTATTCTGGGCTATTTTTAAACATTTGTATCCTAGGTGTTGGTAAAATCAGTTTAGTTTTGCGGCGCTCGTTCTTTTCAAAGTTGAACATTTTTAGATTTTTCTTAACAAAAATGGCAATTTCTAATATGTATATTGATGGTAAAGTTAATATTTTATTATTTATAAAGTGGGGTTTACAGGTGTCTGTTGGCTTTATGTGGAATATTATTCGTACAAGTTTCTTCTGGGCTATAAATATATGCCCATATATATATGTATGTCTCTTCCAGACCTCGGGACTACAGAGTCCTGAATTTTTGGGAGGCAAACGTGGGGCCGAAGCCAACACGCTGAATCAACTTTAATGACATGGTGACACAAAACCGACGATTATCCCTTTATACACTATAGAAATGAACCCAAAGACAATCCCCGGTAGACGTCGTTAAAAAAAAAAGACAGTCCCCGGTTCTGTGATAAACTATTGCTGACTATGAAGGAAAACTACTTGGGCTATTGTGATGGGATGTAAGTGGATTAGGACATAGGAAACTATGGGAACTATGGCACCTCCCGATGACAATGTATTATTTATACATGTAAAAATGGCAGGTGGAGACTCGCCACCTCACTTACTGGGCCCCCGGGAATCAGTCACTGAATAGAAACCAGAGGGCAACAACTACATGAGCGGCTGAAGTGAGGATACCTCGGTGGACTTTAAACGCAGATCACCGGCCCACTTGCCACTTACCACGAGGCACCTACCCTCCGAGCAGGGCTACTAACCCTGCTCTAGCGACTCCACTCTGGACGGCCAATGAAAGCAAGCCAGAGGCGTGAGACCTAACCCCGTCATGGTTCACTCCGGCCGGCCGGAGATGGGGGACAGTATACTCTCCCTGGAGCACTCGGTATATATAGCTCCGCGGGGTTGCTACTCCCCATCATCTGCCTCAGATGTCCTGCGGGGCTTATATCTCATTATTATTGTCGTTATTATCTCAATAGCCTTTGTCCCAATTATGTTAGGATCGACTTCCAGTCACGATGCAACTGAGTACCAGTGTTTTACAACCGGTTACCCGCTCAACCCAACACCCCTTGGTAAAACTGGTCAGACTTACTGGCTTCTGACTACTCATAACGACTGCCAAGAATGTTCAATGACAGCCGGAACCTACAGTTTAACGTCCCCTATTGGTATCCAAAATAAACATAGAAAGCACATACGAACTTAGAAAAGTTGCATTGGCAGGTACTTGCCAGACCTGGAATCAAAGTCATACTTGAGAGATCGGTTCTCTACCCACTAAACCAAAACGACTTCCACTAGGTCACCACTACTTTGTTATCTTAGTAATATTTAATGTTTTTTTACGTAATAATACGTGCAATATTTGCCACACACAACTTAGATTAATTAGAATCTGTGCTTTTGCCGTTGACGTACAAAAAATTAAATATATGGAAGGTTTCTAATGGTTATGCGTATTCCGTTTTTTTCCCGTCAACGGGCCCTTAAAATTCAATATGAGACGATTCAGACCATTGATTTTGCTGACCCCGTAGTCGCTGGCATAAGGGACAGGATCCGCGTACGAAGTCGCGGGCAGAAGCTAGTGGCTAAATATGTGATCGATCCTGGTTATTTTGAAATTTCCGGTGTGGTAGAAATAGCCGTCCGGTACTAGGTGCCACTTTTTAAAATTACGTTTTTTGTTACCAAAGTTTGATTGATAGTATTAATTATTTTGGAGCAGAAGTTGCATTTTTGATAATTTAATTCGATTTCTAACTTTGTCATCTTATATAAATCATAATTTAATAAACATTTCTTAAACAATTTTTTGTTTTATTTATAAATAACCTTAGGTGTCCGCCACTGGGGGACTTCCCCCTACCTACGATGTAGCTACGTGTTCTATAAGAAAACATTTTAAATCATCTTAATAAACCAGGTATTCCATTTCCATTATTGCTTTCAGAATATTCCAGAAATCCCCTTACGTAACTTAGGCACGAAGCCAAAAAAGTAACTTGAAAGGCCAAAGCTATAACTTGCCTACTTCGTTTACATTACGAACTCACAAATGTACTATTTTACATGAGTCTAAGTGCGATATTTAATTTGTAGGTACCTACGCACCACAGAGGAAGGAAAGATAGCGGAGATGCCATAAGGCAGGTAGGTCAGGCGCTTTCTGGCACTTTCTGGCGCTTTCTGGCTGTGGCAGTAGATCACATGAGAAAAAAAAGCTGAAGGGTGTGAAAAGATTTTGGAAGCTGTCTTTTGTAAATTTTTGACGTTCAAAAAGTGCAGCCAAGTTTAAATACATGATTTTGAGTTTTGAGTAGTTAGTGACCAAAACCATCAGTTACTAATAAAGAAAAGAGGCAATAGGGTTTCTTGAGACATCTTTCAAAGGTTGTTCTAGATTGATTGGTGATTTCGTTGTAAAAAAAATGGGTGGATTCCCAAGAAAGCGCATAAAGGCCGAGACAGTAGCCAGTAGCGTTCCTCGTCCCCCAAACATCTGCATTTTGGCGACGCTACGTTCTTGGGAGATTTTCCATTATGACATCTCCATTCTTCATTTTGTTCTCCATGGTACGCACCTTTTTAGAGGAATGAATTAAAGCGGCCCATTCACTGTCAGACTAGGTGACTGAGCGACGACTGTCGGCGTCGGGTTTATTAAAATTCCTTCGTTTTGTAAGCTTTAGGTGTGGCTGTTATTGATGTTCTGGCGGATTTTTGATATTCCATAGATTCCATTGGTAATTCTTTTGGATTCGTTTCGGCACTATGAGTAAGGTGTACTAGCAATTCTTGATAGCTTGTTAATTTAAAGTAATATTTACGAAGACAATAGCAGAAACAATTAATGAAAATCTTTTAAAAGCCTTGTTCAAGAGGGACGTAAAATTCAACATTTTTTAAAAGTTAGTCTGTACCTTACATATTTAATTTTGCTAAGATATCAATTGCCACGTCTTATCCTGCATGCTATCTTTAAACAAATACACTTTCTGCTAAAAAAGTAAATTCACCTCCTAGCTACATTTATGTTAATAAGCCATCTTACCTTCGCAAAACCCCATCGTTTCGACCACTCTGATTGCATTAAAGAACGAGGGTTATGTATTACTAGCCGTCTTCCCGCGGTTTCACCCACGTCCCGTGGGAACTACTGTCCGTACCGAGACAAAATACAGCTTATATTACTCGGGAAAAATATGAGTTTCTAACAGTGAAATAATTTTTCAAATAGCTTCAGTAGTTTTGGAGCCTTTATTTATTTATTACTTCCTTTATTTCAGGCAACTCGGGCCCATGAAATACAAATACACATATATCGTACATAAGAATACTTATAAACTAATACATAAAATTATCCATATAAATATACAAGGTGTTGATTTGCATTTGTGCCATACTTCAGGAGGAGGACATAAAAAACGTAAATAATCGATTGGAATTACAGTAGACAAGAAATAGCTAATATGCACTGCTTTTTTTGTCATTGTAATGTCATAGTATTTCAGAAGTAATCCAATTTTATGAATGAAATTTATGAATAATCGTTGCGTATGCTTTGTGTTTGCGTTTGTGTGAGGGCGCAGCACGGTTTTAAGGCCAGTAACACACGCGCCAAGTTTAAATACGGCTAGATGACATCGACGGATTTCCGAAAAAAAATTAAAATCAAAAAATTTTGTACCAATTTTTTTGTTGATTTGGGTTGAGAATCATTAGTATAATTACGTCCTTGACTATGGCACGGATGCAAATCAACAGCTTGTATATACAATACTCATCATCCTCCGAGCCTTTTCCCAACTATGTTGGGGTCGGCTTCCAGTCTAACCGGATTCAGCTGAGTACCAGTGCTTTACAAGAAGCGACTGCCTATCTGACCTCCTCAACCCAGTTACCCGGGCAACCCGATACCCCTTGGCTAGACTGGTGTCAGACTTACTGGCTTCTGACTACCCGTAACGACTGCCAAGGATGTTCAATGACAGCCGGGACCTACAGTTTAACGTGCCATCCGAAACACAGTCATTGGTGTCTACTATATACTTAGAAAGTACATACAAACTTAGAAAAGTTGCATTGGTACTTGCCTGACCTGACCTGAATCGAACCCGCGCCCTCACACTCGAGAGGTTGGTTCTTTGCCCACTAGGCCACCACGACTTATATACAATACTATACATCTATAAAAAAAACTTAAACATACTATAAATATATAACTAATATTCTTAAAACTAATCTATAAGTATTGTACATAAAAACAAACAAACGAACGAACAAAAAAGTGTCCTTTTTATTTATTAGTATATAATTTACGACATAAGGGATAGAGTAATACATAAACATTAGGGTCATGTTTACCCTATGACTTTTACATTGATATGTCAAACTTATACATTATACAACTTTTGTTATTTATGTTTGTTACTCCGTTACTTTACTGCTTAGAAAACTTAGATAGAACCCAGAGGTCTAACTTTGTCTTCTTTATTGAAAGCTAGAAAAAAGATACCTAAGCTTTTTACTGAGAACCTTCACGCCACAAGAAACTATTATTGTATGATCAAAATATTTATGTAATAGATAACAGTTCTTTCTACTTAAAACAGTGAGGGACAATAAAATGAGTACACGTCATATACATTCGGTAAGACAAGAACACTATTTTACACGTTTTTTTTTTTATTTTGACCTTATTATATTTTCAACGCTTTACGTAATCACAATTTTCTATATCTCAGAACGACACTTCGTTGATTCTTAAGACCAAAATTCCGTCTGGAGCACATTGCTACATTAAAATATATAACAGCCAAAAATATAATATCTCCAGAAACTCCTTCGTATATTAACTAGGTGCTCTGAGTACCAGCTTATCTACCAGACAATAATACTGAAAGGACTCCAATATGTTATTCAAAATGAAAATTTCATTTATCCATACACATTACCATATCCTAAGAAAATATGGACGCAATAACTTCGCAGATCTATTTCGAGTTTTTTGTTGGAGTATTGAAGAGGCATGCTATAGAAGTTGGTTAGCAACACACATTTTAATTGCCAGCTTGCGTTTCAAACTAACAATTTAACCGTAAAAAGATTGTGTTAGTGTTTGGAAGTTCGAAGTACCTACACCTTTAGTTTATTGTGTTTCTGAGTAATCGTTGCAATTATTATTCTTTTGACGTGACAACGTCTTATAAATTGGTTTGCCGGGTGACACTTCAAGAAACTGCGTTACGCTCCGCTCACGTTATGCGCTCACAATGAGAGCGAGTGAGAGGCACGCGTCCCTTCCACTCGGGCATGGTTAGCCCGCCTAAGAGCGAGAGAGAAAGACATAAAAAGTGAAAGGCACGCGTCCCTTCCACTCGAGCACAGTTAGCCCGCCTATGAGCGAGAGAGACAGAGCGAGAGAGACTCCAAGTCGTTGTCACGTAAAACTTTCGCCCGTATACCGACTTTACAGGCAACCAATTTTTTTTTTATAATCAAAATCCTACAATCTTGATTGGTGGATCACTGAACAGGTCGAGAGGTGTGGAGACAAAATGGGTAGGCCTTTGCCCAGCAATGGGATAATTCAGGGTAAGAAATTAGATTTTTTTTTTAATTAATCCAAAAATATAATATTCAATATCTCTACAATAATATAATACTAATCTAGTGGTCAGAGGTCACAGAACCATCAGCGCTCTATAAACCAATCATACTCATTAACATTCGTCCAGTGTGAAGCTTAGTCGAACCGCAAGCAAGTCCGAACTGATATTTTATTTTAGGGACCTTTATGTAGGTCTTATTCCTCTGTAAGACCGAACTAAAGTAGAAATGTAAATAAGAATATGTATGGATGATACGGGTTGAGAAAATATACGAGTATATCGAAGGGTAAGACAACTATTATGTTCTTTTATGAAGTAGGGAAGGGCTTTCTTGAAATGGTCAGAACACATGAGCATATTATGTAGCTAAAGATCGACTGAAAGGTTAAGCACCGTTTATTAAAATAACTCTTTGGATAGGCAGAGGATTATTCGTTTATTAGATTTCTTAATTCTATCTTTACCCTATCAATTACTTTTTGAGAGAATAATGTAAAAATGATCGGCAAAATTACAGGAAAAATTATTGAAGTCGTGGTGGCCTAGTGGGCAAAGAACCAACTTCTCAAGTGTGAGGGCGCGGGTTCGATTCCAGGTCAGGCAAGTACCAATGCAACTTTTCTAAGTTTGTATGTACTTTCTAAGTATACCTTAGACACCAATGACTGTGTTTCGGATGGCACGTTAAACTGAATGTCCCGGCTGTCATTGAACATCCTTGACAGTCGTTAGGGGTAGTCAGAAGCCAGTAAGTCTGACACCAGTCTAACCATGGGGTATTGGGTTGCCCGGGTAACTGGGTTGAGGAGGTCAGATAGGCAGTCGCTTCTTGTAAATCACTGGTACTCAGCTGAATCTGGTTAGACTGGAAGCCGACCCCAACATAGTTGGGAAAAAGGCTCAGAGGATGATCGGGAAAATTACAGGAATGAATGTAAAATGCTATGAAATGGTGCTTTTAGTTTCACTCTAGTGCTTAATCACTTGGTCTAAAATGCCAACTTTACCTGAATCCTAGAATCCTAATCTATGTAGGTACGTCGTTCTACCTCTCTTCCTTTCATAAATAATAAATAAATAAATAATAAATAATAAATAAATTTTATTTTCTCTCCACAAAAGTAACAAATTATAACAAGTACGAGTCTTAAGAATATGCCAGGAAAACAATGAATTGATATTGTTAACTTTTCATCCATCATCTTAGTCCTTATCTTAGTCATCTTAGTTCCTTTCTCGGATATAGAAATTGAGAAAGGCAGGGAAGATATGATAAGGCTTGTATGGATAAAATAGCCAAATATAAGATAAAATAGCCAAGCAGAAAAAGATTAAACACGCCTTGATTAATTAACAAGAATACAAAAAAATAAAAACAGTACATAAATTACTTCACAATTCCTCCATTACACCATTGTAATAACAACAATTGTTTTTCGTAACATCCTTTGAGCATTAATACATTAATTATATTCGTTGTTACAAGGCCTGAGTGATATGTTTCATGTTTTTCTTAACCGAATTGTGAAAGCAATTATGTTTTGTGAAATAATGACGGAGTTGGTGAACGTCACTATGCAGATAAAATCAGAAATTCAAGTGTTTTTATTAATGAACGCGACTCCGTCCTAAAACTTTGTTCTCAAATCACCATACGTTCCGATATCACTGTTTAATTTAACTCTTTGACCATTTTAATTTGGTTTTATTTATTTACCTTTCACTTTTTAACCATTTAACGCTGGTACTGAACTATGGTTTAATACGAGACATGCATAGTATATAGGTATTCACAAACTTTAAACTAGAGGACATACTAAAATAAGTTAAATTAGCATTGCCACTCAACGTGGCAATGCGGCCAGTCTTCTGGGCACGTTTCCGGAGGACAGTGATGCGGAGGAATACTTCGACGCCTGATCGATGTTATTTTATACATGTTTTTATGTTTTGTATGTAGTATTTTATTTTTAGTATTGTACAAAGATAAGTAGTTTAAGTTTGTATATATAGTGTATTCATATTTACTTGCCATTAATAAAAATAAATTTTCATTAGTTACGGGTTGTTAGAGTTAAACAATTCTAGGTTCTTTTTAAAAGAGTGCGTTTGTGATAATGTGTAAACTGGTCCTTCTGTCTTCCGTTTACCAAATGGCATCTACAATACCAACGGGTTGCAAGTAAAAACAATCCATTAAAAGTGCTCTTTCTTTTTTATTTATTAATTTACGGTTTTAAGGTCTGCACGAAGCTTGAACAATTAACTCATGAAAAGTATTACATAACCCTCTGTTTTGAAGTCGGGTAAGGAACACGGAAACGGATGTTTGTAAAGATAATTTTGAAGCGACATACCGTTACGGGTTTCCTTGAACTAATTTATTATGACTGTGAATTAAACACATTTTTGAATGAGTTTTCTCGCCATTTTTTCCTTTGTAACCAGAGCGGTATCAACTTTTATTCTAACTATAAACAGCAAAATTTATTTACATATAATGCTGGAAGACAAAATTGTTTATTGAAATTAGAAATAAGGTTGGCACCATCTTTGGCTGGCACCAACGATACAAAAGTATTCTGATTTTGAAAACGAATTTAACTGTCAGTCACTCTTGAGTTGTTTTTCGTTTCTTATTAGGCTAAGAAACACCATCCTCAGTTATTATTTGATTTTATGAAAAATGTCGTATCAGTATTGATGAAAAAAAAGACAGAATAGTAGGTGAATTAGCTTAAAATAGAAAATCAAAACTTCATATTTTGTTAAATCAAACTTAGGATTTACATAAAAGCAATAAAGCCTAATTGGCTTTATATTGTAAAGCGTCACAAATTTTCAAAGGCCAGTTAATAAACACGTGTAAATCATATTAATTTAGCTTTCGTTTTACAAAATCATGATTAGCACATTTACAATTACTTAGTTGGAACGTGGATAACATTTTAATTCATTTTCAATATTCATCTTGTATGCCAGCGTAAGCTCAACTATATCAAGATAGTAAATCTTTTAAAAATTATAACTGCTTTTAATTCGCGTAGATAAATATACATATAATCGTTCATACCATTACGAATATTGGTTATAATTTTAGCATCAGATCCTTACAACTTTATCCTTACTAATATTGTAAATGCGAAACTAACTGTTGCTTTAAGAGACCAACACCAGAAATTGAATGATACACAGGTACTCTGAGTCTGAAGAATATATATTTAGATTTAATAGATTTCTCTGAACGTAGTTGCAACCGCGATTCACAGCTACTTTCAAGTATTTAAGAAATAACAGTTTCAAGACTATGTGGATTCGAACTTTTTCGCAACAACAACTTTAGTATAGCGTGGTATAGCTAGCAATGGATATCCACCTGTTTATTCAAACAGTGTTTGGACAAAACAATTTATATTCTAACGAACGTGTCCAAATGAATAATGCAACATGTTACAAATAAATTAATCAAAGAGAGCGACTACACAAACGAGCTTTTTATAATAAATCGATTTGTTTTAATACAATGTCCTGTTTCGATTGTGTGCTAGATAGCCAGTTGTCATACGAATGAGATTTGTTTTTCCAGTAAAATTTGATATTTAGGGAAATAATGTTCCTATTCGTATCCGCACTTTTAGATGTTTAGATAAATATGACCTTAATGATAAGTAACCATGCCTCTGGGCAGGAGTAAATGTTGTTTTTTTTGGTAATCGTAAAGTGCTCTTGTGTCTGCGATTGTCCATGAATCATCATTATCTTTCAGTTACTACTTTACAAACACTCAAAAATTTATACTTTGCGAATATACTATTAGCTCTTAAAGCAGCCGTTCACTAATTGTGAAAGGAAAAATAAAAAGTACCTAAATAAGTATTTACGAATTGAAAATTAAAGGACAAGTTTCTTGTGCATCTTGCTGCAAGAGCAGCAAATACGAACCCAGTGCATATAACATGTCTACACAAATGACAATATTATGTAGGTCACAGACGTCGGCCAGCGGATATTAAGTGACTCACTAATAACTAAGGCGACATCTGTCACCGATTTACTGAAACCAGAACCATATGTACCTACATATGTAGGTACAGTAACAACATCATAATTATTGGTTTGTTGTTCTAGTCGTCAAAGTTGTGGCTTTTGAACAAAATGGGATGCTTGATAGAATGTTCAGTAGTGTGTGAATTCAAGGACTTGTATTGATTTTGGGTTGACAGCTTTGATATGAGTGCGTTTAGGCCAAGCAAATTAAGAAAAACTGGTACAAGAAGATTCTTTTTCAGCACTTTAGAATCCATCCTTAAGTATATATATATTTTTATTATTTTGTAAACCGACGTAAAGCATTTCCCTTGATTCTCTACAAAATAATTTGATAGGTATGATAATTCACTAATTTATGCACACCCTTGTATCCACCGTTTCTACACAAACCCATGAGTAGATAGTACCGATATTACTACATACATATCAAGTTACACAACAATTTTCCATGACACCCATCCAACTTAAAATCCTTTAAAATAACTGACATCCACAACACCAATTTCAAATTTTCAACCCCCTACCGTTCACAATACTCATGTCAAATTCAGTTAACCGACAACCGAGACGAGCGACGGTTACCGAACAATGGACGGACAATGTTAACCCGTAACAAGTGCTGTCAACCTGACAGATATAGTATCGACTGTCGATATTATCTGCGGATGTCCTTGATAGGGATGGGGGGATGTCGATAGATAGATGATCGAGTGACGTTATCGATTGTAGAATCGGATGGTTGAGTGGAGGAAATGAGAGATTTGACTGTCGGATTAGATGCATCGGCATCCTGTAAGCTAATTTGCAAATATATATGTTGATTTGAAATTACTAAATTTATTCGTATTTTTTATATAATTTTTTTGCCTCTTTATATACACCTATACTTTGTATTACATATATTTACAAAAAAAAAAAAACAAATGTTTATATGGCATGTACTTTGAGCCACCTTTAAATAGTGTTTGCCTCCAATAATGTTGATACCTAATTCACAAACGATGAACCTAAACAGATTTTTTGGTGAGGCGTATAAACAGCTTCACTAGAAAAATTGAAAAATAATTGAACATAAATCCCTATTGATCAAATGTCATGAGACACCAATACCCACTACAACTATTTGCAGCAATAAAGACCACGTACCTTGTGAATCCAGGGACCTCACTCATAACCAGGGAAATGGGAAGATGCCTCGTTCCAGGGTGCGTGATCACTGTATGGGCTGCAGGCCGGCGAGCTAAATCTTCCTTCATTCACCGGTGAACTGGTTAAAACTCGTGAAAACAACACCACTACACAATCACACTGCACTATAAGGTAAGCAGCAGGTCCACTTATTACACGAGAATTTTCAGATTTTCAACATATCGGGAATATTATCGCGGAGCGGTGTATATTCGACGCAATGCGAATGACGGTAGGAAGATAATTTTTGTACTATCGTTTGCGGTAGACGGACGCCATCTATTGGTCATTTGCGAGAGTCTTTGGGAAACATTCGATATCCTGACCAATGGGCGCTGGTTGTAGGTGGCGTACGGAATCATCAATAGACACTCAAGTGTAGGTATTACCTTTGTAATGAAAGTAAGCGAAATAATGTTTCAAAATGCGGGAAAAGTAGCTAGTTTTTTTTTTATATTATGTATTATTTGAACAATGTCTGCATTGAAAAAAGGCATTGAGGCTTTACCAATTTTCTTTATCTAATTTCTAAAATTGTATCTTTACATTCTTCTAGCACAGATAATGGGTAAACTATACATTATCGCTCTAGATTTCTCACAAACACAAACCATCAGTTGCACAAAGCGATCCTGGATGACCTTCTTTCAATGGAACTGCCATCTGGCTGCCACCTTCAAGCTTACGCCGATGACGTACTGCTTGTTACCCACGCGAAAGACACCACCGCACTCGAAAACTTAACAAATACTATGCTTTCAAAGATCACAGCATGGGGGAAATCCGTCAAGCTCTCCTTCGGGCCTTCCAAAACTCAAGCAATGGGGTTCACAAACAAATCAGCCAAATGCATCATTAAAATAGACGACCAAAAAATCAGTTTTGTCAACTCTTTCAAATACCTGGGGGTTGTCATAGACCGTAAGATGCGATTTACGCAGCATGCAACCTATGCCATAGAAAAATCTAAAAAATTATTAAACAAACTCACCATTTTTGTCAGACCCACTTGGGGCGTCCACGCAGATAATATACGTATCATTTACGAGCAGGTAATACAGCCAATCATTTACTACGCCGCGAGCATATGGTCCGGCGCACTGCGATACTCGTACATTCGGAAAAAACTCCTCTCATTACAACGGCTCTTTGCCCTCAAAATTATTCAGGGATTCCGCACTGTGAACACCCCCACAGCAATCTCGCTTGCCAACCTTACTCCTCTTCCCTCGAAAATTCTTGCAATAGCTGATTGCGAACGCACCAAACTCAACGGCTTCTCTTCTTTTCTACCCTCCGACATCCCACTGGAAACCCCCACCCACCCAACTCACTTCCTTCACCCCTCTCTCAGGAATGGCATTAAATTCAATGAATTAAAATCAGTGGAAGAAATTGCTGCAGTGTGTGGTCCCGACACTACCCAAGTATACACCGACGGCAGCAAGCACAACGACAGGGTAGGTGCTGCTGTCGTTATTATACAAAACAATAGCGTCAGATATATTAAAAAACTGAAACTCCACGAGTGCTGTTCGGTGTTCCAGGCCGAAATGCTTGCAATACTGCATGCCTGCAAGCTGCTTATAGACCGAAGATCCTCTCCTGCCACAGTCCTTTCAGACTGCAAGTCCGCCCTTACGGAACTGGCAAACCCTTATAGCTCGAACCATTTTGCTACGCAAGTCCACAATCTCCTCTTAGATGCTGAGTCTGCTGGCCTCAGTATATCGTTCGCCTGGATTAAATCCCATATCGGGATTCCAGGCAACGAACTCGCTGATTCCGCCGCTAAATCTGCTGCCAATCTTCACCGTTCCTGTGACTATGCATCGATCCCAATCAGTTACGTTAAATATAAGAATAATCTCCTCTGCCGCCAGGCAGCCTCTGATTTCTATGACACCGCAACTCACATCAAAACTCTTATCCCCAGCTATGAGCAGCTCCAAATATATTTAGCTTCAGTCAAACCAAACTTCGCGATCACGCAATATTTATCCAACCACGGCTACCATAAATCATATCTTCACCGCTTCCACATCACCCCCGATAATCTGTGTCCATGTGACGGGATTAGCATTCAGACCTGGAAACACCTGACTCAGGAATGTCTTCGCTTTTCTTCCACTCGGAATGACCACTTGATTGTGGCGGATGGTTCGAGCCCCTACGATATAACCCAGCTGACGCCAGAAGCTATGGACACCATGCACAATCACATTTTTCAGATTGTCAGGCAGCTCAAGCGGTTTAACAACTACAACTAGCCCATTTGTAACCGCCGATTCTACTTCTGTACCATATCCGTAAATTTAGTTTTATATTTTATTTATTATGTATATATTATATAATTGAAAAAACCTATCCCTCCTCAAACCACCCACAACATCACAAACCCCTCCACAATACCTCCCCAACCCAAAACCAGTCAGGAGAAAGGCGCAGACATACCATAAGTGTTACCCTTTCTCCCCAATGTAAATATCAAAAAAAAAAAAAAGTTGCACAAAGCTCCTATAAAGTTAAAGCTTCTTTAAGTCTATTGCTGACTCTTTCTTTGCCCACAAGATGAAAAGTGTACTGAATGATGAGTGTGTGAAACTGACGAAAAGTACCGTAACACAACGATATCAACGAACAAACAAACAAAGCAAGCTTTCAAACCATTACTACGAATTACTTAATCATTGTATTACAATGCGTTACCCTGCGTTACATTCAATACGACCAAATTCTAAAGGTGCCAATTATAGTGAGATTTGCATTGGTAACAAAATATAGGCGAATAATTAATTATGTTAACTCCATGGAATTGATGTACTTATGGTATTCAATATTAATTATAATTATAATGGCGATCCAACGAGGTAATGCTGCCAGCCTCTTGGGCACCCTCCCAGTCGACAGCGATGGGGACGAATTTTTTGACGCGTTTTAGTTGAAGGTAGTGGTTTTTTTAGTTTGTTTGTTTTATTAGGATAGTTTTTATATGTATTGTAAATATGTTAATATCTATGTAAATGAATAAAAAGTTCGTGCATGCTTTGGTTGTGTAATTATCGAGTTCCAAAGTATCAAATGGTTAAATGGCGGTGTCTTTTTATAAACTATCATTTAAAAATATTCACTAGGAGGTCCACAAAATATTTTGTAGAATATTTACGTTAAAATACGTTACGTTATAAATACGTTTCTTAGGCACACACAATAAGCTTGAAACCACATTTAGGTATACAGATGTTTTGTGTATTTGATTCTATCTGAAATCAAACTTTATCCTTATCAACACAATCATTTCTCATCAACACAATCATTCATCGTTTTCGTTATAAGAAGGCATATAAAAAAATGACACTACTTTTAGGTATTATTTTGAGAATTTAATCAGCAAAATTCATTAAGCTACTTTTGATGATCAACAGTAGATATATATTTTATATGATTATATCTTTTATCTTTATTATTCCGATCGTTTTTTAATCCCAATTAATCGGTTTTGTGATTAGTATAAATTAAAATAAACAAATGATCATCGTGATTCGCATCGAAATGCAACTTGCATATTTAAAAATAAATGATGACGGTATTCAAATACATATTATTATATTATCATGACTAATACAATAAGTAGTAAGTAAATTAACATAGGTAATTATCTTCAAAATCGGCCAAATACGAATGGGACTCGCGCCCAAAGGGTTCTGAAATATATCGGGTATGTCGTACCTAATCAATATCAATATTCCTTATAGATATACTTTTTTATGTACTTATTTACTTCCTTATATATTTCAAAAAATCATTTTTGTGTATTTTTATTTTTTCTTTGTTTTAATCCAGATATATTAACCAGTACATTAACGTATTTAATTTAATGTGATTAAGTATGACACACACTGTATAATCTGTGAAATTTTTAACAGCTGTCCATAGCGGTTCAAGGGATGCCGTCTGGTGACATACGATCTAACAGACAGCGACTTTTTGGTGATACTTTTTACTCTTTTTAAAAGCTATGGAAACCTAAAAATATAAAATTAATTTGAAAGGTAGCACCTCCTTAAGTTTATTCAACCCACAAAGTGTCAAAACAAGCTCTGAAATATGCATAATAAGTACTGAATTATCATCTCGCCAAAATGACTTATTTAGACAAGAGACTGCGGAGGTGTTCAAATGAGGCAAGTTTGTGTCCCATGGGACATCGCCTTACGTACGTAGGTACCTATATGTGAAATGATAATGATATGGGCTAAATTGACAGCTTGATACCGAGTTGATAGTGTTATAAAGACTCAATATTATTCAGTGATAGTTGAAATGTATGTAAAATACCGATAATGTATTCAATTTTAGAGTGTGCAGTTGATAAAACGAATGCCATCTTGAATACGAATAATTGAAATGTAGTTGAAGTTATATCGGTGCTATCTCGCAAAAAAAGCCATTTTTCTAATATTCTGTCAACAATGTCTTGAAAATTGGAATCTATACCTGTAGCTACTACTTAAATAAAGAGAATTTTTCATTTACTCGTTTTCCCCACCTTAAAAGCTCCAAAACCACTGAACCGATTCGTGAAATTCATTCACTGCTAGAATGCTACACTATATCTAAGTAACACAGGTTATATTTAGTCTGGATACGGGAAAAACGAGAGGAAAACCGCGGAAGTACCCCTTAACACATTATTTTCAATTAATCATTCCAATTTAACGCAAGCGAAATCCAGCCTAAGAAAAATAACAGCTATTTATCTTACGTAATTTCACTATAAATAAATATTAAACAACATTATCTCATTACAAAGATAAATCTATGTTTCTTTGACTAAGAATTTACATATAAATTAAAGCCTTAAAATTCTGTAATTTCAACAAATTATAAACATTACAACTATGACAGTTACGCCATTATTTTTCTAAAGTAAATGTATTGGAGCTATATATTATAAGCACAAAATATGATTCGAACAAATATAGGTACCAACCTTATAAATATTCAATAACTAAGTGCAGTTTTGTTGAACAGGGCAAAAGGGAGAGGTCTATGTAAAATTAAAATATTCAGCCGCATCGGGTTACACGGGAAACAGACCCAAACCCAGTTACAGAGGTGCTTTCATAAAAACATGCCTTTAATAAAGGGAATATACTTATTTGATACTAGCTTCTGCCAGCGGTTTCACCCGCATCCCGTGGGAACTACTTCCCGTACCGGGATAAAAAGCCTATAGCCTTCCTCGATAAATGGGCTATCTAACACTGAAAGAAATTTTCAAATCGGACCAGTAGCTCCTGAGATTAGCGCGTTCAAACAAACAAACAAACTCTTCAGCTTAATAATATTAGTATAGATTATAATCGCAGTAGTGTTTTTAACTTCCACACTAAAACGGCTGAACCCATCGAAATGATTTTTGATGTAACTAAAACAAGTGGTGTCTTGGAGACGGCCAACTACGATTTTTGTACTTATGCAAAACCGCAGTTAATTTTCTTATTAATACTTAGAAGGCCAGTCAAAGACCATTTAGAAATAATGATATTTATCATTCAAATTAAATCTTGAAGTATTTTAAATAATAGATAAATATAGTTTACATTCTTGAACAACTTGAGTCTCCTATTTTTAAGCAACTTAATTACACCTACCAATCATTCTAACAAAACAACCTAAAACCCAATAATTATTCAAATATCCCGAACGCAAATCCAACCGCTACATACAGTTATTTACCTCGCCCAGGCTACGTCGCAGACAAATTACAGCGTCGGCCAATCCGTCCTTTGTCCAACCAGTGACTAATGTGTGATACAGCTGTAATTCGGGCCGGCCAATATGCGCACTGACCGGCTGCAGCCGTTACTCAGTAGTTTGTCATTTGTGATGCAGTTTCTGTGTTCGACGATGGTTTTTTGTTTTTCATTTTTGAGATGTAAGGGTAAAGAGTGATGTTGTATGATTGTGCAGATCATGAGGTTTCATGTCAATAGATTTAGTATAATGGTAATGTCTCTTGAGTATCTGCTAAGTATGTATTATCCACATAGCCTTTTCCCAACTATACTCCATTCAAAATAACATTAGAAAAAGTAAACCTTTTTTACTGTTTGTTCAACCGATTTTGCCTTCTATTGCGTTAGTAGTATGATTAATGGCGGCTGCAGTAAATACTTGGTATTGTAACCACTATTTTGCTTTCAATTCCGTTCTTTTGTCTACGGAATAGAAGTCAAAATCGGTTGAACAACAAACAGTAAAAAAGGTTTACTTAAATTTCTAATGTTATTTTGAATGGAGTATAGGTATGTTGAAGTCAACTTCAAACCTAGCTGTGTTTTACAACAAGAAAGTGCTAGTATATATAAACTTAATATATGTAAGTTTAATCGCAGACAAATTACAGCGTCGGCCAATCCGTCCTTTGTCCAACCTGTGACTAATGTGTGATACAGCTGTAATTCGGGCCGGCCAATATGCGCACTGACCGGCGGCAGCCGTTACTCAGTAGTTTGTCATTTGTGCTGCAGTTTCTGTATTCGACGATGGTTTTTTTTGTTTTGAGATGTAGAGGTTATGTTGAATTGTGTAGAAAGGGTGAAAAATATGGTGAATGGTGTCTCTAAAGACAGTACGGTGTTATTATAAAGTGAAATAATGAGTTTCTTACATATTTACTTGGTTTGGTTTCTGTGGCAAAGTGAACTTTTGATATAATAAGCTTCCTTGACAGACAAATTGCAGACAAATTACAGCGTCAGCCAATCCGTCCTTTGTCCAACCTGTGACTAATGTGTGATACAGCTGTAATTCGGGCCGGCCAATATGCGCACTGACCGGGCAAAGCCGTTACTCAGTAGTTTGTCATTTGTGATGCAGTTTCTGTGTTCGACGATGGTTTTTTGTTTTCGGTGTTTAGATATTAATGTAGGGGTATTGCTGTATTCCTGTTTAAAATAATCCTTGCCTGTGTGAGAAGAGGCAGTTCCTAGAAATGGGACTGTAAAATAGCTAAGGATAATTGATGTATTACGTGTAAGTCGAAGGAAAACATAGCGATAGGCTTAGTAATATGATTTTGTGCAATAAAGTATTGTTAAGTAAGTTATTAATAAAGTTTCCATTATAAGTTACTGAGTGTCTGAATTCAGTCTACTAATATTTAGAAAACCTATCACCTATTTTTTTATTTCTTGAAATTATATCCAAAAGACAGCCGTCTAAAATATCATAACAATAGGTAAAAACATCTTTAAAATTGATCCTCCAAATAGCCAACAACGACATACCACTTAAAAAGCTGCTTAAACCTTCACACTGCAAGACAAAGATATCTAATAATAAATGTATGACGTCACAGTATGTCAGGCGTGACGTCAGTAATCGCTTCCACATAATTATGGTGTCCCCGCGCCTAAATAAGTAACTGTGCCAAGGAATAAGGAACAGAATTAACTCTTTTGTTAACATGCATTTCACTATCACGTAAAGCACAGAAGATATGAATCTTAATTTTTAAATTAGCATTTATCAATATCTGTGGAGATCTAAGGGGGAGGCCTATGTTCAGCAGTGGATGTCCTATGGCTGAGATGATGATGATGATGATTTATCAATAGTATCTGGTTTTAAAAAAGTAGCATAATTATATAAAATGTCGAAGTTTTTATACATTTTGGCCATTCAACTCGTTTCTTTTAAAATTACTTCTGTCTATGTTTTCACTCGCGTCCGTGGTGTCTACCTGGTCCAGCGCGGCGGCCGGGATGAGAGGTGCGAACTCTGTCGCATGACTGCTTCGCAGAAGGAGGCGACGGCAACCCATTCCCTCTCGCCCCGGACCATGGCCGAAACCAAGGCCGGACGCGAAAAGGGTTAGCGTTTTTGTCTCACAGAGGAATATTTTCTCCTTATTTCAATTAGTTTTGGTGATTTACGCCTGCAATTTTAATATTAGTGAGGATGTGTCCCCTTGTATTAAAATCAAAAACATATTCCAACAAAAACATTCATCTTCAACATGTTAAAACGATCTCTTTCACACATTAACCAAACTTGAACTACTGTGTCTCTCACTCTATGGTGTCCACTAACAGGGCCTTATTTATTAAATAAACAGGCAACACTGTAAAGGGAATGTATTCTCATTATAACTTGGGGAAGGCAGCTAATTAATTTTTTAAAAGCCAAAGAGAAGTTCATTATGATTAATTCATTTTGATAGAAGAGAATTGCTTTTTAATCTAATAATAATTGATCAAGGGCCCTCAACCTTTTTTATGAAAAAATGTGGAGGAATTATTGTAGGTACCTTGGAAAAATTTTGTGAAGGTTAACAAGAAAAGTTGTTCAGTAATTTTTCTTGAGAAAGAGCAACATTTTATTTACTAGGCATCTTGTGCCTTATTTCCTAAAAAAGGTAAAGACCTACCTGAGATAATTAATTACATCAGTTTTGTTAGTTTTCTCTCTAGATTTAAATCATGTCTACTTACACCGTTTACAGTTGAAAATCGGTGATGCAATAATGTTCCATTACTGACAAATATTATATATGAGTTTTTTAAAAACGCAAAACATTTTTAAAGACAACAATATTTACTAGTAATTAAAAAATACTAAACAACGCCCAAAATAACACTAAAAGCCGGACACTCAAAACAATAGACAACGCTAATCCCGCCAATCAGTTCAACGGAATCGTGTTAAAGAACTTACTTAGCCACGAGCCACGAGCCACGAAGCCGGTACCGACTGGATTGGACATGGCAATGCCATTCTAAACTTGACTAATCCCGGCTTTGCCGAAGTAACCTCGTGGAACATCGCGATATTAGCGGACAAGTACTATTGTATTTACATTCTGTATACGACCTTTTAAGTACATTAATGAAGTTTATGGGTGTGTTTATTATTTGGAAATTATTTTTATGATCTATACTAATATTATAACGCTGAAGAGTTTGTTTGTTTGTTTGTTTGAACGCGCTAATCTCAGGAACTACTGGTCCGATTTGAAAATTTCTTTCAGTGTTAGATAGCCCATTTATCGAGGAAGGCTATAGGCTACTTTTTATCCCGGTACGGGAAGTGGTTCCCACGGGATGCGGGTGAATAATTTATAAAATCCATGGTCAATCGAAAATTGTCTACTACTGGATAAAGGCCTCCCTCAAGCTGCAGAAAATTAATGTTGCAATTTCAGAATTAAAGCTTTAGCTCGCAGTTTCAGTCACGTGCTGTATCCTCAGTTTAAGACTTTCCCACACTTGGGTATAAACAGTAATTTAACCACTTCACTGTCCACGATGTAGACACACCATAGTTAAACAATATCAGCACATCTGTTGAACACTTGTCTAAAAGAAATGTGACTGCAAAACGGACCTTATTTCAACGTCATAAACTCTAATTTTTTTGACAGACGTTTAAAAGTTTTTGTGGTACGTCGGTAGGTGTGTATCACATATATGACTCATAGGATAGGGAAGTGATAAATTGACATTCCAAGATAATCAGAATCATCTAAGGGTGGATTTTAAGAACTTGGCTGTTATTATACTTACTAGAGAAAGATAAATTACCTACTTATATGGGGATTTATCACAATTTTATGTCTAATAAGCAATAGATTCAAGTTGTTTATTGAAATCCGAAATCAACCAGTTTTTCATATCCCTGACTTTAGCATCACTGAATTAAAATCGAAGTTCTGATAAAGATAAAACATTTCTTTTACATAACTTACACAGCTCGCTTGGAGTTTGTATATCACCTAAGCGCTTATTCGACAATAGCCGAGGCGTTAAGAGCGATTTGTTAGCGCAACGAATGTACGTGCGATACCACAGTTTAGGCCATTCTTCCTAATAACGGAGCTGTGTCGAACATTCTAGACGAAAAACATACTAAATATGAAGTTCTAGATAAAACATTTCCTTAACATAACTTATACAGTTCGCTTGGAGTCTGTATATCATCTGAGCGCTTATCCGACAATAGCCGAGGCGTTAAGAGCGATTTGCTAGCGCAATGAATGTACGCCCGATACCTCAGTTGAGGCCATTCATCCTAATATCGGGGATGTGTCGAACATTCTAGAAGCTTTAAAAAAATGTGCTGAAGACGTGAATTGTAGTTATTTGAATAATTAATATTAATGGCATCAGTGTATTAAATGCCTTTCCAGTTACATACAATACGTTACACAATACATTATGTTATATCTATAACACGAGTAAATAAGCAGAAATTTAATAAAGCAAATTGTCATAGTTAATCAGAAAAAAAAGTAATGGAAAAAATGTATGCTGAAGTCGTGAATTGTGTTTTTTGTTTGGATATTTGAATAATTAATGTTAATGTTATGAGACGTTATTTGATGTCATACCACTTTTTAACAAAGGGCATTTTTATTTACGGCTAAATAATACAAATTTTTGTTACAGGAAAGTTATATGCAAATTAAAACCAATTAAGCAAGAGCTCTGGCATAATTTGATACAATAATTATTTCTTATTCAAAATCCAAATAGTTGATCGTTATTCAGTTCGGAAATCTCTCTTAAGGGAGTGATTTAATTATTATCATCTGGACATCATCATCTAGACTAAAACTAACCGGTATTATTTATTTAACTAAAAGATGGCTACAATAAAGAACTACTACGCAAGCGTAGCGTAGCAAGCGTAGCTGCGTACACTCAGCTACGGCGTAGCATGACTGCGATACTTTTATTAAATTTAACACAATGTCGCGCTTCTAGTGTTACTTTAGTTAAACCACTTGTAGTTTTAAGAGTAAGAAAATTATGTTTTTGTATTTAGTTTAAACACCTCGAACCTAACTTATGCGGCAAAGTATTTTTTACAGAATTAAGAAAAAAAAATTAGAAAACAACACAGTTTTTTTCCAAAAATATGTTATCTGCCGTCTCATTTTCTATCACAGTACAGAATAACATACAAAATAAGACGACCAGAAATTTTAATCTTGTTCATAATCTTAACTACCTACACTTCACACAAATCGAGAAATACCGTAAATTCCGTATACCAAAGTACCTACATTACCTACAACTATATAATATTACATAGTAGAAACTTAGCAACTATAAGTAAATATGTTGATCAGTATCAATGTTACCGTAGTGTTAGTAACACGATATCGCGAGCATCATTTGCGTTCCCGCATTATCAACGCACATACGCGCCATCCGCTAGTGAGAACACGCCTCTATTGGTAGGGCTGACACGAACAGTAAAATTAATATAAACAATTCTCATTTATTTTTCTGGAATTCAATAATTTTCTTAAGAATCCTTGTCGCAACAAAAGGAATCAAAAATAAATGATCTAATTAGTTGCAGTCATCACAAAGCTATGACAGCTATTACAGTTTTCATTAGAGA
Source organism: Helicoverpa assulta (assembly GCA_963856015.1). Classification (NCBI taxonomy): domain Eukaryota; kingdom Metazoa; phylum Arthropoda; class Insecta; order Lepidoptera; family Noctuidae; genus Helicoverpa; species Helicoverpa assulta. Next base: position 11,897,662 of record CAWLCW010000023.1, read on the forward strand.
AAAGCAAACGGTCAAATAACTGTGTGTAACGTATATAAATATGTTGGAAAAACTATAAAAAATTCGAATCACCGAAAGCACAGTATACAATCAAAAGATTCCTTTCATTGCTATCCTTAGCAAAAATACCATGAGGTAAGCTTTTAACGAGGCATAGAACGTATTTTTCGAAAAAATAAACAAGAATTTTCAAGTAACAGTTTAGGAACGAACAGAAACTTTATGACCCTACCTCAGATGGTTGAGATGTCAGCAACCCCAGCGGGGCCCAGTAGGGCCAAGGCCTGCCGGGGCTGCGGGTTGTTCGAAAGAGATACCGCGGCCCTGGTACATAAAAGGCCTATGACGGAACACGACGGTTTTTAGTCAGTAAGAGTCTGACACTCCCTCACCGCTGCCAACCCACAGCGGGAGGGGACATTTGATGATTTTTGACGTCGTTAAAAAAAAAAAAAGATGGTAGGCACTATAAAAATAATTTTCAGCGTAGGAGCTGTTAATTTCACATTAATATATAATTTCACATGTATGTTATGTCGCGCCAGCCCTGAGTACAGATCAAGACTTCAACCGCACGACATAAGCCCGGTACACACAAGTGTATCGTTCCAAAACTTTCCAAGCAGCGGGATTTGCGAGGATTTCACATTTATCCGTTTTTCACGGTTGCCGCCCCTCGCGCGATAAACCGTCCCAAGTAAGCTTTAATATTTATTGTTCTCTCTTAAAGAAAAGGTATTTCCCACCGTGATATCGTAAGCCACTGTTTATGTTGTACCGAATGAAATATGGATGTAAAGCAACAATCTTAAGCTCGAGACAAAAAAAGAAAAAATATTTTCTAAGTTCGGGAACAGGAAAACAATTAACATGTGCTGTTAGCGGTTGTTGGATTTCAAACCCTATGCATGTATGTTTAAAGTCGATTTCTAGAAAACTCTGTTAAAAGCAAGATTGTGTGATACTGTATGGCCAAACCAAAAACTCAGTAGCAAGAAACAGGATTATCTACAAAACAAAACTTTCATACATAGTAATATTGAAAAGCTCAAATACTAAGATACACCTCTAATTATCAACTAACTGTCCACGTCCCCAGGGAACTGCTCCATGTACCTAGAACATGGGATATTATTTTTCAAATTGGTTCAGTAGTTCCTAAGATTAATTAGCTCGTTGAAACACACTTCACCTTCATAATATTAATATCTATGGATTTAAAACGTTTCCGGAGGACAGCGATTCGGAGGAGTACTTTGACGCCTAACACTCAGCTGTTTTTTATTCGTTTTATTATTTTTATTCTAGTTTGTAGATTTTTAGATATAGATAATAATTTTTAGTTTGTAAATATAGTTTATACTAGCTTCTGCCAGCGGTTTCACCCGCATCCCGTGGGAACTACTTCCCGTACCGGGATAAAAAGTAGCCTATAGCCTTCCTCGATAAATGGGCTATCTAACACTGAAATAAATTTTCAAATCGGACCAGTAGTTCCAGAGATTAGCGCGTTCAAACAAACAAACAAACAAACTCTTCAGCTTTATAATATTAGTATAGATTATTTACTAGCTTCTGCCAGCGGTTTCACCCGCATCCCGTGGGAACTACTTCCCGTACCAGGATAAAAAGTAGCCTATAGCCTTCCTCGATAAATGGGCTATCTAACACTGAAATAATTTTTCAAATCGGACCAGTAGTTCCTGAGATTAGCGCGTTCAAACAAACAAACAAACAAACTCTTCAGCTTTACAATATTAGTATAGACTAGCTTCTGCCAGCGACTTCGTCCGCGTTAGATTCGGACTTTGTGCAAAGAGAGGAAGAAATAATAATCACCAGCCTATCCAATTATCTAAATCTATACGTACCTAGCCTATTACTACTTAGCTTTAACCACTAAGGCTGCACACGCGACGGAAGCTTAAAAAATGGAGTAACTTTTCCCGATTTCCCATCACTGCTCTGCTCCTATTGATCGTAGCGTGATGAAAAGTATCCTATAACCTGCCCAGGAGTATGAAGAATATTTGTGCCAAGTTTCATTAAAATCCGTCGAGTAGTTTTTGTTTCCATAACGAACATACAGACAGACAGACAGACAGACAGACAGACAGACAGACAGACAGACAGACAGACAGACAAAAATTTTACTGATTGCATTTTTGGCATCAGTATCGATCACTAATCACCCCCTGATAGATATTTTGGAAATTTATTTAATGTACAGAATTGACCTCTCTACAGATTTATTATAAGTATAGATTTAGTTGAATTAAGATTTAAAACAGTCTTTCTCTTTATGAGTGTGTTATAACTGCATGACAAATAACGTGATACATGCAACAACAAGTGCGTACTATGCACTTGTTGTTGCATAATAATTTTAATAACATTGTAGTGTGCAGTCGACACTTGAGCTGTACAGACGTCGCTCTCGCTTCTAATTTTAGATGCTCGGCCGACTGGAGAGCAACTGAGCTCTTCAAGAAACTGCCAGCTTATGCGAGCTTGTAGGAACATAGCCTCTATGCAGTCATTAGCGTTTTATTGCATGTTTATACAATAAGTAAATCATCCTCCGAGCCTTTTTCCCAACTGTGTTGGGGTCGGCTTCCAGTCTAACCGGATTCAGCTGAGTACCAGTGCTTTACAAGAAGCGACTGCCTATCTGACCTCCTCAACCCAGTTACCCGGGCAACCCAATACCCCTTGGTTAGACTGGTGTCAGACTTACTGGCTTCTGACTACCCGTAACGACTGCCAAGGATGTTCAATGACAGCCGGGACCTACAGTTTAACGTGCCATCCGAAACACAGTCATTGGTGTCTAAGATATACTTAGAAAGTACATACAAACTTAGAAAAGTTGCATTGGTACTTGCCTGACCTGGAATCGAACCCGCGCCCTCATACTTGAGAGGTTGGTTCTTTGCCCACTAGGCCACCACGACTTGTCTTTTAACTACCTCTAAAATATTAACTGGAACTAAATTCTGGTGAACAAAATGTGTCTCTATATGAAATACCTAAAAGTTTAAATTGACTTCAAAATGTTTTCAAGTATTTTAATACACCTTATATTATACTACATTTCGTTACACTTATTTCGTTTAATGTATAATGCTATCTTCTATGCTAAAACCGTTTTAATAACCAAATCAACAAAACCTTAAAAAAAAAACAAAGAATAAACGAACCACAGATGATCAACGGCATCACCGTTCCCCTAATTCTATTTTCAAAACGGGCCTAACCCTTCCAATTTGCGATATCACACCATCGGATATAAAAACCATCTAATACTCTTGATTCATGGGTTTTTTTCAATTTCCTCCTGTAAACAGCTTTCATAAGCAAGCCTTCAATTTTAACAATTTATTTTCCTACTAGCCGATTTCCCGCGGTTTCACTCGCATCCCGTAGGTACTACTACCCCAGATAGGATAAAATATAGCCTATGTCACTCAAATACAGTATAGCCTGCTAAAAGTGACATAATTTTTCAAATCAGGTCAGTTTTTGAGTTTATCCATTACAAACAAACAAAAATATTTTTTTAGAGTGCCAAGAGTGAAAGAATTTTTTAAATCGGTTCAGTACTTTCGGAGCTTTTACGGTACAAACAAAACAACATTTCGGCTTTATTATACTGGTATACATATCGATCGTTTTAAATAAAACCATTTTAGCTTTTAACCAATTACTGTTAAAATTGTACATGAAAGTCTTACGTTCGTTCGGTAATAAACGAAATTCTTTAATAGGTTTATTTTTGAAAGCACATAATTGCTTTTGCTTGATATATACAGGGATCAAATGGAAGTAATTGGAACTCATTAGGTTTCGAACCTACTTGAATGAGTTTGCAATATTATATCAAGTTGTGTTATTATGCTTTTTATTTTTTTTTATTACCGAGTTAAAGCTTGATGATTTATTTATTTATTTATTTATTCGACTTACACGGCTTTAGCAGCCAATTACATAAATCGTAAACTTAAATTTAAAATGAAAAAAAAAGAACTTAAAAATACAGTTAACTAAAGTATAAAATAATATTAAAAAAAAATAAAATAAAATGAAAATAAAGTAAAAAAACACGTTAGTAACGAATAATAAAATTAGAAATTGTTTTCACAAAACTTTAGGCATACTCTCATTATATGGACAAATTTATCTTCAAATATATCGCAGTCCGGGTTGGCTTCAACGAATTTGTTGATCGTATTCAACACGCGCGGTACGGGAGCCGTAGCGCGGGCTGCGGTTCGACACGGAGGCACGTCTAACAGACGATGCCTTCTGCTGCGGAGATAATTATTCGGCGTGTATAGTCGAATCAGCTCATTAAGGATATCAGGTGCATCTGTCAAACCTTTACAAATTTTGAGCATAGTTCCTATCTGGTCACACTCCCGTCTTACCGCCAACATGTTATACCCCAAACATCCCAAAAGGAACTTGGTAGGGTAAAGGTAAGGATAGTATCCGAATGTTTTCCTGTAGAGAAACCGCAAAAATGCTTTTTGCACTTTTTCTAAAAGAAGTACATACTTGGCTTCATGCGGATTCCATACAGAAGAACTGGCTTCTAATTTAGTTCGTACTAGTGCACTGTACAGAAGCTTTATGACGTTTTTATTATTAAATTCACGGGCAATGCGGAGTACAAACCCTAACCTTTTAAAGGATTCCTTGGCAACCGTTGAAATATGGTCATGGAAAGTTAGCTTCTGGTCAAATGTGACACCCAAGTCTTTCATGTTATTCGATCTTATTATCTTAGTACCATTTATTGTATAGTCAAAATAAATTGGATGTCGCATTCGACCAAAAGTCACTACACAGCATTTAGACAAATTGAATTCCATTTTATTCTGGACTGCCCACTCGTGTATGGCATTTATATCGCTTTGCATGGCTTCACAATCCGAAAGAGAGTCAACCGCACCGTAAAGCTTAAGATCGTCCGCGTAAAGGAGACTTTCTGCGAATTTTGGGACAGATGGTAAGTCATTGACCATGAGTAGGAAAAGAAGAGGCCCAAGTATTGATCCTTGACTTACACCGGAACGCGTGTGGTAGGGGTGGGAATCGTAGACACCAAGCCTTACAAATTGCTGACGGTCCCGGAGATAGTCGGCTAGAAGTCGGAGTAGATTAGGACAGAACCCAATGGCACTAAGTTTTAAAAGCAAGATGTCATTATTGACTCTATCGAAGGCTTTACGAAAGTCAAAATAAAGCACGTCTACCTGGCGTTTTCTGTCAAGATGTTTTGATATGTACTCAGTAATTGTCTGGAGGTTGGTATTGACAGACCTCTTGCATCTAAAACCGTGTTGATTATTACGTAAATGTTTTTCAACTTGCGAGTATATTAACTTGTGAAGAACATTTTCAAATATCTTTGCAGGAGATGATAATATAGCTATAGGTCGATAACCTTCGACTGCTGATTTATTACTAGTTTTAGGTATGGGCGTGACACGTGAAATTTTCCAGTGATGTGGATATATACCCGTATTTAGACACAAATTAAAGATGTGACATAAAGGAGCAGAAAAATGTTCTTTGAAATGTTTCAATATAAAAGCCGGAATACTATCAGGTCCTATTGAACTTCTAGGTTTTAGTTTATTAATACCATATTGAACATCGTCAAGAGTAAATTTGAAAACATTAATGTAATTACTGTTGGAACTATTGTCGAGACTATTTACACATGCTGCATTCAACTGTGGTATGTCGGGCAGAAACACACTGGCAAAAAAGTTGGCAAAGGCCTCAGCAGCTGCTGCTCCCGAAAAACTGTCGCCATTAAAAGAAACACTTGGTTCAAAGCCTCCTTTAGATCTTAAGCTCTTAACATGTTGCCAAAACTCTAGAGGGTTGCATTTAATATTATTTTCTACGCGCTTTATGTATATAAACTATAGGCTTCTGTTGTGCGGCACTTTAAGGTGTTCCTGAGATCCGCAAATCTCTTATAATCGTCGGGGTTATTGGTACGCTTCCAGTTTGCATGTAGTTTAAGTTTAAGTTTAATGTCATTTATTAATTCTGAAGTAAACCAAACAGGATATCGTTTAGTAGAATATTTAGCACGATGTTTTTTGGGCACACAGTCATCAAAAATGTTATAGATATTATTATAAAATGTACTAACAGCATCTTCAACTTTGTTACATTGTAACACCGATTCCCAAGAGATTTCAGATAGGGATTCGTAAAGTTGTTTGAGGTCACATTTGCTAAAGTTCCAGTCTTTATCTGGATTTATATTGCTCGGTTCAATAGCATCTGATCCGTGAGCTGATTCGACTTGAATCTCTACATTAAGCGGAGGATGATACGCGTCAGGTGGAACAAGTCCATCTATACTACTAACTACGGCATCTAGAGATCCATCCCGGACTAATATGACATCTAAAATTCCTCCATAGCTATTAAAGACTACATTTTTATCAACAAGACCACAGAAAGATACAAAATAACAATAATAATTTTTAACACAGGTTGATGCACTATTGAGATTAATATCACCCATAACAATAACCGAACCTTTAAAATTGTTTATAAAACTTTCGACTTTGCAGAACCAACGCATATATGATATTTTTGCAAGTAAATTGTGTAATAGAATAAAATAGCAACATTTGTTGTAAAGGATAGGTTAAGGACCTTTGAACCAGACATTTTGTCTGAAAGGAGATCATTCAAGTGTCGAACATTTTGTACCCAAAAATGAAAGTGCCGGCCAGAGTAAAAAAATAATCGATTCTTGTAGAGAATACTGCCCTGAAGATTTTTTACTATCACAAGAATCGTCTACAGTTAACCCCCAGGCTGCTATTTGACTTTGAAAATACAAAAAATCCAACAATGTTTGGAGCATTACATTACGTCCCCAAACTGGAGAAGGCAGGCGCTGCCTGCTGCTGCCCCCCCAGCAGCATGGGTGAGCAGCGTGAGGGAATGTCAAGTTTTGGGTACGAAATGAATGATGTCCTTTTCCATAGCGATCATAATTTTGTATATTTTGTACATCCAATATGTACAAAACACCTATGTTCAGAAACTGTAAAACATGCCTTAATAAATCTTCAAATTCAATCGAAAATCTCCACCAGCAATTCCAAAAATCAATATCAAAACACTAAACTACCTACCATAATCCCCACGAGAGAAAACAATTCAATTCCAAACAAAGTAATAATGACACTGAAATACGTTTCCGATGCAAGCCGATCTTAGAGCATTCAACTATCTGAAACCGCCGCAAACATACTACGAAACTATTGTATTTTATTTTTTAGTAAAGTAGTTTAAGGTCGTGATGTGATGTGTTATAATAGTGTGGTGATGATGATGATATACTTATGTAGTTTAATAGTTTTAAATTAAAACCTATATTCATATTATTTATTTAAATTCCACAACAAGGAGAGAGGGCGCCTCTGTGCCACTGTTGACATAGGCTCCGTACTTTAATGTGTTTTAAAAATCAAATATAGTGAATTGGACTCTAAATCATCATTAAAAGTTTAGTGTGCATCTCAAACTATATGGACTAGTGAAAGTGCTGTGCATAATACGTTATTAAGTGCAAAAACAGAACTTATAAAAGTGTTTTGCAACAAGTGTTTGATTTCTAAAAACTGTGACTTTTCATACATAAATAAAGGAAGAGTAAAGAAATTTAGAAGCTAGAAATCTTTTTCAACATAGATATATCATACAGGTGACAAAAATTCTCGCCACTTTATGAACATAACCTATATAGAAAAAAAATATCTTGAAATCACATAGTCATTGCGACTACGCAAGAACTGACAGCGCCATCTAGCGAGATCAAGCATCATCTGCTTATCATCGATTTATTAAAATTCACCAATAGAGGGCGTTACATGTTGATGGATATAACTCGTCTATTCGACAACAGAGGGCGACATGTGTATGTAAATAACAGCATTAAGCACTAATTTAACAAACGACGTAGCAAACAAAAATGGAAGAAGTCTTGGCTACTTTGCACTTAATTCAGAAAGAATTAGATGAACAAAAAAACACAATCAAAGAAAGTGGAGCTCAGGTTACAGAAAAGGTAACAGAAAACATAAATAAAATTATTGATGCAAAATTTAATAATTGGGAAGAAAAATTTGATGTATTACAACAAAAAGTAGATAAACAAGAACAAAGATTGGAACTTTTGGAAAAACAGATGAGAAAAAGAAATGTGGTGATATTTGGTATTGCAGAAAAAGAGCATAGTTACTCAGATTTGGAAAATATCGTTATTGATTTCATAGATAAACATCTATCTGTACCCATATCACACAATGAAATCCAAGAACTAAAGAGAATAGGGAAAAAAACTGAAAATCCACGCCCTGTTATATTATCACTAACAACTCTGGGGAAAAAAATCTCAATATTCCAGAAGAAAAAACTATTGAAAGATACAAACTATTACATAAAAGAAGACTACCCCCTACATGTTTTGGAAAAAAGAAGACAGCTACAAGAACAATTAAAATCAGAAAGAGAGAAAGGAGCGAGGGCCATGATCAAATATGATAAATTGGTAATATTAAAAAAATCTGAAGATTCCCATATTCCGGAAAACAACAAAAAACGGTTCCTGTCTACTTCCCCTCAAGAAAAACAAGTCAGTCAAACTCGGCCACCCTTGGGAACACAAGCTAACAAGAAAAATAAAACAACCCCTTTGAACACTTCACCTTCAATTACTACCAATCGCTCTGAAGGAATAATGAAGCCGGGCATTCTGAATTATTTTGTAAACAAAACACCTACAGCTCCCCAAGGACAACCCAACAAAAATGAGACCAAATAACAATTAAGCCCCCCTCTCAAAAACGCACAAACAATAAACAAAAGAAAAAATACAGCACATCTTCCAACCCGGTTGGTCACCGTGGAAGAGTATGACCATTACCCTCCAAGGAATATACCAAAAATTACCCAACAAAGTAATCGGCACCTAAGTAATAAACTCTATGTGGCAACGTACAATGTCAGATCCTTATCTTCGTATGAGCGACTGATAGAATTACAGGAATCCTTAGCAGGGATAAAGTACGACATCATTGGCATATCAGAGGTCAGACGCCTTGGCAGCAAAATCGAGGAATACAAGGATTTCATTTTATGTTATAAGGGAGAGACTCCAGGAAAACATGGCGTTGGCTTTTTGATAAAAAAATCGTTAAAAGAAAACATAGAAAGTTTCACTGCAGTCACAGAAAGAGTTGCATTACTAAATTTCAACATGCAAGGCTATTGTATAAGCATAATACAAGTATATGCACCTACTGAATCAGCAGATGAGGAAGAGATCAACGAATTCTACTATTCAATAGACAAAGCCATACAAATTGCCCATAAAAACCTGATTGTGATGGGCGATTTCAATGCAAAGATTGGTCAACCCCTAAAAGATGAATATTTAATAACAAAAAAATACGGATATGGACAAAGAAATGATAGAGGTCAGAGATTGTTAAACTTTGCTTTCGAGAAGAAACTTTCGATTATCAACACGTACTTTAAGAAAAAACCAAGTCGTAGATGGACATGGCGATCCCCAAACAGCCAGCATAAAAATGAAATAGATTACATAACAACTAACCAACCAAAAATATTTCAAAATATAGAAACATTAAACTTAAATTTTTCATCAGACCACAGATTAGTCAGAAGCACAATTAACTTATTAAAACCTCATAAAAGTAGAGTAGCATATACAAACAAGCAAACAAGTACTCTAAAAAGCGACGAAGATATAATGGAATACAAAAATTGCCTTGAAAAATATCTGTTAAACTGGAATGCAACAAATACTGTCCAAAGTTGTTATGATTCACTGATGAGTGCTATAATGCAGAGCCTGGAAATCAAAAACTCAAACAACCGTTCCATTAAAAAACACAAGCTTTTGTCAGAAAAAACACTATTACTTATGAAGAGAAGAAAATTACTACAAACAATTAAAAACAAATCCCGCACCCAAAGAAACGAACTCAGCGCCCTATATAAGCTAACAAGTAAATATATCAAACTTGACTACAAAACCCATAGAGCAGCTACTATAGAAAAACATCTCGAGCAGGACGGGAGTATAAAAAGAGCCTCTAAAGAACTTCGGACAAACAGAGCCTGGATAGAAGGCTTGAACCAGCTAAGCGGAACATCGTACAAACGCCAAGACATCGTCAATATTGCAACAAACTTTTACCGTCATTTATACAGCGCCAGATTAGATGAACATCTAAGCAACGAGATCACACAGCACAATGCAGACACATTGCAGACGGCTAGTGAAGAAAAAATTCAACCTATCAACGAATCAGAAACTCTTCAAGCGATAAAAAGATTAAAAACAGATAAAAGCCCAGGCCCAGATAAAGTCACAAACGAGGCCATTAAGTACGGAGCGACTCTTCTGGCCACGCCACTGACGCACCTATTTAATCTCATCCTAGAGACGGGGATTATACCAATACAATGGTTCGAATCTAACATAATCTTGCTCTATAAAAAAGGAGACCCCCACGACATTGGCAACTATAGACCCATCAGCCTATTACCGACTCTATACAAATTATTTTCTTCGATTATAAACAGCAGAATAAGCGAAACGATAGATAAATGTCAACCCGTAGAACAAGCAGGTTTTCGCAAAGGATTTTCTACAATAGATCATATCCACTCGTTAGAACTAATTATTGAAAAGTACATTGAAAAGCAGACACCACTGTACATTGTCTTTGTCGATTACAAAAAAGCATTCGATACAATATCTCATACAAGTATCTGGGAAGCCTTAAACGCTCAAAAAGTAGATTACAAATACATAGAAGTCATAAGAAACATTTACAATAAAAGCACTAGCAAAGTAAAATTGGAAACAACGGGCCAGAGCTTCCCCATAGGGAGAGGGGTGAAACAGGGCGACCCGCTATCACCAAAACTTTTTATAGCAGTACTGGAAACTATTATAGGCAATCTGGATTGGAAAAATTATGGTTTGAATGTTAATGGTAAATACTTGAGCCATCTAAGATTTGCAGACGATATTGTATTATTGTCAGAAACAAGCCGGGGCCTGCAATACATGTTAGAGACTCTCCATGAAAACAGTAAACGAGTGGGATTAGAGATGAATTTGTCGAAGACAAAAGCTATGACAAACAGCATTAATAAGTGTATAATGTTGGGAAATGAACAGATAGAATACGTAGATCAGTACATCTATCTTGGAAAACTAATAAGTTTCAGAAACAACAGCAATGAACTGGAGATAGAACGCAGAATCAAACACGCATGGAACAAATATTGGAGCTTAAAGGAAGTATTTAAAAGCAACATGCCAACAAAGCTCAAAAAGAAAACGATGGATTCATGCATTCTGCCATCTCTCACATATGCCTGTCAGACGTGGAAATTTACAAAGAAAATGAAAAACAAGATCAGTTCATGCCAAAAAGGAATGGAACGTAGTATGCTGAACATTAAAAAAATACACAAAATACGACATACAAAAATAAGAAATAACACCAAAGTCATAGACGCGCTGGCCTATGCCCAAACACAAAAATTCAGATGGGCCGGTCATATAGCCCGATACCTGGACAACAGGTGGACCATAAATGTAACCATATGGAAGGGCCCGCCAGGCAAACGCCGGGTCGGGAGACCCTACATGAGATGGGAGGATGACATAAGAAAAATTGCAGGAATAAACTGGCTACAAATAGCACAAAATAGAAAAAAATGGAAATCCTTGGAGGAGGCCTTCACCTGAGAGGGGTCCATGCAAATTAGAATTTATTATACCTATTTAATTTAAATTTATCAATTTATTGTACCTGTTAATTTATTGCATGTAAATTAATTAGTTGTATTATGTTATGAAATTTCAATATTAATTATATAAGATTTTCTAGGTTTATACATACATATTATTAAATTGGAAAAATAAAAGAATATTAATGATAATAATTAAATTAAATAAAAAAATACAAATTACTAAAAACAAAGTGCAAACTAATAACAAAATGAATTAACTACTTACCTACTATTGTCAATAGAATTAAACTAAATGTATAACTACATACTACATAAAACGTGTCCGAAATATAATAAGGAAATCATGTTATAATAATGCAATGTTATGGATGTTAAATTTTTGTTTGATTTAATGCATGGAATAAAAGGCTTTTTTATTTTTTATTTTTTTTTATTTTTTTATTTTTTTTTATTTTTATTTTTTTTATTTATTTTATTTTATTATTTTGTACATCCAATATGTACAAAACACCTATGTTCAGAAACTGTAAAACATGCCTTAATAAATCTTCAAATTCAATCGAAAATCTCCACCAGCAATTCCAAAAATCAATATCAAAACACTAAACTACCTACCATAATCCCCACGAGAGAAAACAATTCAATTCCAAACAAAGTAATAATGACACTGAAATACGTTTCCGATGCAAGCCGATCTTAGAGCATTCAACTATCTGAAACCGCCGCAAACATACTACGAAACTATTGTATTTTATTTTTTAGTAAAGTAGTTTAAGGTCGTGATGTGATGTGTTATAATAGTGTGGTGATGATGATGATATACTTATGTAGTTTAATAGTTTTAAATTAAAACCTATATTCATATTATTTATTTAAATTCCACAACTATAGAGACGTGTTACAAATGGCTTTTTATGTATAGGTATAACTCGCGGTGTCTCGTACCTTTGACAGATGGTAAAGCAGCAATGGCGTCTCCAATTAGTTAAATACTCTAAGAAGCCGATCGTAAGCCGAGCTCCGGTATTCATATCCTTGCTTTCTTTAAGGCTTGCTGAAACCTGTTTTAGAATTCCATCTAGTACTAACTGAACGTCTGGCTGTCGACACCGATGTATTGATAGAAGATATATAGTTTGGTTTGATTTTTATTTTGTTGGTGGTATATCATAGCTTGAAGCTTTAAGCGATACACACGAAAATATTGTTTACTATATGGTACATAGATATCGGTTTGCTGAAAAAAGTTTTAAAAATAATTGCATACTAATCAAACATTTTATCCTTTATGATAGATCCTCTATGGTAGATCCTCTGTGTTACCTTTCAAGAAAAAATAAGCCTCAATTTGCTTTTATACATCTACGTCTCACCAAGTCTTTCCATGGTTCTGTATCCATTAGAATAAATAGTTTTTTATTACACCACCTGTACTAAGTTGTACCATAAAATTCGTCCCCTCGTTGGCCCTATGATGGCGCCCTGAGGGAACCCAGATGGCATTTGCATTATGCAGAGATTCATCAGAGAGAAGTGTATTCCCTTGACATCTATGTGTTATGTATGAAGCATTTTGTCGTTTATTTACCTTCGGGGGTGAAGGGAGGGGGGTAAATCAAGTTGTAGCTTAGTGGTGAGGGTGGTAAATGCTTTTGGTGAAACTAATTTGTGGAATGTTATATTTTAGTTTTTTACAAGTATCCGTGTAATATGTTTTAAGCATACATTTATCCATGTTCCATCATTATCCTTAAAAAATAAAACTTTATGAATAAGTATATTTATCCTATAAAATTCATAAGTTATGCCTTTAATTGTATTTTTAATCAACTAACATTCCAAAACAATTTACAAGCATCACGTTGTTGTCCAAAAAAATGTGTTTGTTACACGACGCTATGTACAATAATATTTTATTCAGTACCTCTACCATAAGTTTATGACGTTTGCACATTTCACCCTTGTCATGACAACTTACCTTCGCGAATTCTGTAAGGACATGGGATCTTCCCGCCTTTCTTTGTTTGCCCTTTTCAATATTTGATTTAGTGAATTGAGGAAATCATTCTTTGCTTTGTAGTGAGTTTGGGGGTCGTCTTTTGAGTCTAATTTTGATGAATTGATGATTTGGGAGTCGAAAGATGTCAATTTGTACGTTTATGAAATTCTACTATGACATGAGTATTTTTCCTGGAAGGGTATTTGTACATCTCAACTATGTTGGATACACATTCATTTGCAAAATCATTAGAATGGTTTTGTAAATAGTCTTCCAATCGAGTTAGCAAGACAGTCAGTAGGTAACTACAAAATATAGAGCTTAGCACGAAACATTTAATCAATAACAACCTTAAAATCTTGACAACCCAGCCAACACAACATCATGACAATACTCTAACATTGACCTTCAATCAATAGCCCAACTCACACAAACATACATACCACTACTCACAATTCCTACCCACATATGAATATAAATAAATGTTTAAATCGCATTAAGGCCGCGCATTTCCCCAAGGCAGGTCGTGGTGAGTTCTGAATTTAACTTGCACAATACCGGCCAGTTCCAACTAGTTTTAATAGAAAAAAGTTTGGACAAGGCGCCAACGTAAAGTATTGTCGCTTTGTTAGTTGTTAGTCATGTGCAAACGTGTGGTGTACACTTTACGTTACAGAAATACGAGGAAGAATTCTTGTTACAAAAGTGATAAAGTCCTTTGAAAATGGTATCTCTGTGGATTATTGTTAAGAAGTCCTTTAGATTTATAATTGTTTCCTTTGTTATTCAAAAATGAATAGTCAAGATAAAAAGATACAATTATTTTGGTACATGTTCTTTTCACACTCTGCGAACTAAATAGTCGGCTGACAGTTGATCCGGTGGATGAAAAAAAAATTGAGAAAGAAAAGGCAAAGATTTCAGTCGTTCTGAGACCGGCCAAATAAATGATCTTCGTAATGTGTACTACCATTCATCTTTATACTGATTGATGAACCCAAACAAACTATCAGCCGACTAAACGTTTACAGTCTGCAGGTGTTCTAAAACTACAAACCTATAATTAAGAAAAACAAGAAACTATTGCTATTAAAAACCCCACAACAACAGAACATATTTTTCATCACCATTATCCTATCACCAGTTACGATTCCTATTCTGTGCGCGTACAATCGGAATGAAAACTCTTTGCTTACAGATAACGCGAAGGAACTTGCAATGGCTTGCAGTTGTTATCAGGGAACATATGAATGCATTGTTAAAGAACTTCGCTCACTGCATACTAAGCTAGTTAGTTTTTCTTGTATTACAGGACAAAGTTGTTAATATGTTTCAGAATATATTGAAGAACTTGATTAATTAACATTACGATGATAAGACACTTTTTTAAATGTTTAAGCAAATTATTACTTAAAAATAGGCATCTAAAATAAGTTATCGAAAAATAGGCAAGAATTTAGATTAGGTACAAAAGTTTTTGAAAACCATTGCTTGTTCGAAATTGACTACAATTAGGGTTGCCAGGTCCTCAGACGCAAAAGCCGGACAGACCTGTGAGTTTGTCCTGACATTTCGGTAAAAAATCCGGACATCTTATTTTTTTTGTACATTTTTTTATAAAAAGTGTAAAACAAATTTTTTTTTGTCCTAACATTCGGTCGAAAAATCCGGACGCCTCACATTTTTGAAAAATTTTGGTGTTACTTAAAAAAAATTGAAATCCGGGATTTTCTGATTGCATTTCAATAAAACAAAAGCAAAATCAAGCTAATATTTCTTTATTATAAATCAGTCCAGCGGTCGGCTGTTCTCGGGTCAACTCGGCTAGCCGAGCGCGCGGCCGCCGGTCGCCGCGCCCCGCGTCGCGCCGATACTCGTTCGGCGTGATTCGATCTCAATCCGCGCGCGAATTTCGAAATTGAAAAATCCTACCTAAATCCTAACAGGCCGGATGCCGCTTAATTTGGCCGGACAAGCTATCAAAAATCCTACGTATGTCCTACTTTATCCTAACACCTGGCAACCCTAACTACAATGTCTGCCAGGACTGTGGGTTATTTTAAAGTATAACCGCGGCCCTAGAACACAGTAGTTACAGGTAGACAGAAGTCAGAAAGACTGACAACCAGTCTTACCAAGGGTTACCTTCTATTACAGCCTTTTTATCCTCCCACTGCTGGGCACAGGCCACCTCTCACACGGAGAAGGATTAAGCGTTAATCACCACGCTTGCTCAATGCGGGTTGGTGATTTCAGACTTTATAGTCCAGGTTTCCTCAAGATGTTTTCCTTCACCTTTTTATCAGCCATTGGTGTCTAAGATTACTTAGAAAGTACATACAAACCTAGAAAAGTTGCATTGGTACTTACCTAATCTGGAATCGAACCCACACCTTCATACTCGAGAGATTGGTTCTTTACCCACTAGGCCACCACGACTTTTTCCTTATCCTTGAATTCCTTGAAGGGTTACCTATTGCCAGGGTAACTAGGTTGAGAAGGTCAGATAGGCAGTCGCTCCTTATAAAACACTGGTACTCAGCTGCATCGAGGTAGACTCGAAGCCGACCCCAACATAGCTAGAAAAAGATTAGGAAGACGAAAAGGTGACAACAAAGTATTACAAAAATCCACATTACTTTCAAACCCGACTTCCTACATAAGACGGTCATAAACGCGGCACACCCGAGAGCCCTCGACTCAAGCCTGGCTTCACTACAAACGAACAAGACACTTCACACGTGTGACGTGCAAGCTTCATTATGGAAGACTCGGCTTTAATTGTGTTATAATTATTACTGGGAAGATGTGTAAAGCGTCGTGTTAAGGCTTGAGAAAAATAAAATAGAGAATCTAAAATGCTTCTTGGTCTCTACTCATTTAAAGATTCCTACCTGGAAGATTAGATCCGTAAAGGTTGGTGGTTGCCTGAACTGTGCTAATCGAAGAAAATGTAGTATTACAGTAGTGTAGAGAAAATAAATATTCAAACGAACAATACTTGGCTTGAATTGTACCTGCTTCAATAAATAAACGAAAATTCTTATTAACTATTTGATCAAAGATTATTATAGAGTGTAAGTGTATCGATATTGTAAGTGTTATTTCGAAATAATAATTCTATCCAATTGTTATGAACCATAAGGTCCTAACATTTTAGCATCGTATCGTTATTTAAAGGGATCTTAATAAACCCTTAACTATAAACAGTTACTGAGATTTTATCGGTACTTTAGCTAGTTAATAATATTGTAAGTTTGTAAAATATTGAAGTCAATTTCTATAAGGTAGTTTCATATCGGGATAGAGATAATCGCGGCTGTATTGTGTCCCATCATGTCAAATGTCTCAATGAACATAAATTTCGCTTAAAAGCGGGATAAATCTATACTAATATTATAAAGCTGAAGAGTTTGTTTGTTTGTTTGTTTGAACGCGCTAATCTCAGGAACTACTGGTCCGATTTGAAAATTTCTTTCAGTGTTAGATAGCCCATTTATCGAGGAAGGCTATAGGCTACTTTTAATCCCGGTACGGGAAGTAGTTCCCACGGGATGCGGGTGAAACCGCTGGCAGAAGCTAGTACAATATAACCCTTCAATTGTAAAGCAAGTCCTGGATTATTATGTCCATTTTGAACGCGATAATGCAAAGTCACGGCATTCTTATTCTATGCACATTAAAGATCAGGGACAAACTAATATCCCCATTACATCCTAGACCGATGAGTACATCAAAACAATCACACAATTTTACAACTTACAGCTCACACAATCCAATATCCTCAACAAACAACAGCACATATTCGAACAATTTTCCAATAGAATGCATTATGTAGATGCGGTACAACGCCGCCACATCGCACGCAGACTGATTCTTGCGGCGACGCACGCGACTGCGTTATTGTCCAACATCACACATTTAGCTTATTATAGTAGGTTACCGCGGTTTGGATCGCCGCCAAATTGGGTACCAATATTATTGGCATTTTCTAGGTTGATGTGGTAAGGATATCTTTCAATTAGGTGTAGCTAAGATTCAGTTCCTTTTTTCTTAAAGACGTGGAAGAGGTATATCTGCAATTTTGTAAAGAGGAACGAGTGAACCTACTGTATTTAATAGCACATAATAAATCCAGGTTTCAGTATGCTACTTGGTTTCTTAATATCCTAGGAATTCTAAAACTTTGGAATTACTTTTTATTCTTTGTATTTTGAAATACTCGATCACAGCATTTTTAGACTGCAAACACCTGGTTAAACAGATATTTGTCAACTGCATGTTTTCCTATCCAGTATTATTCTTCTGATCTACAAGATCTCACATAATTTTTATTACGACAGTTCAGATAATCACCTTCTTTCCAAACTTACAATCACCACATTACCCAGGCTATTCGAACATTCCCACAAAAAATCTCAGCAAACATTTGGCAAATCCCCCGCCATCAAAACTCGAATGGGGGGAAACTCCAATAATTCCGTGGTAATGTAATAAAAAGGTAATCACTATCGTTTATGGAGTGTAGAGGTAGCGCTGACTCGATGATCAGACATCAGCTCGTAAACCGAACATAAAAACTGTTCACAGGATTGTGAGACCAAACAATGGAGTGTTAGGAGTGAGAAGTTAGAGCTTTTGGATGCGGTAATAATATAATTTTAATTTTAGGTTGTTGGAAAACGTAAAGCTGAAAGGGGATTAAATATTCCACTAATAACTACCACTCCTGTTATGATATTTATAACTCATAATACTTTAAAGTTTACAAAAATAAATAGCAGTAACCTTGAGACACTGATTCCTAGGACCTTGTTACAAAAACAACTGCAGGTATACTTCGAAGAAAATTATACAAACTGACAAGTCTTGTAAAGTATGTAATGATAACCTATTTTGTGGTGATTTTATGTCATGTGGTAAAAATTTATTTATAAAAAAATCCCGAAAGCTAAACGTGAAGTGAATCTAGTCAGAATTAACGCACATAAGCAATTTGTTTCTACAAATAACACTAAAGATACCTACTTAGCTAAAACAAGCATTACACTTGCTTACATATTTAAGGGAACTTCCCAAATAACTTCGTACTTCGTATGTACGTACGTTTTACGATTGGCAACACGACACGTATTCGTTAAGGGTACGTTACGGGGACGTAAACAGATCGTTCCGTGGTCGTTACGTCGCGTCGACGTCTCACGTACGCCCATTGTGACTGTAAAACTTAATAGTCGCGGTATTTACTGTGATATTGTACAACGATAAAAGTTTGCTTCTGGTTAACGTGGAGTAGGTATTAGGTAATATGCTAAAGCTGGTATAATTTAATGTTTATGAATTTACTAGCTTCTGCCAGCGGTTTCACCCGCATCCCGTGGGAACTACTTCCCGTACCGAGATAAAAAGTAGCCTATAGCCTTCCTCGATAAATGGGCTATCTAACACTAAAAGAAATTTTCAAATCGGACCAGTAGTTCCTGAGATTAGCGCGTTCAGACAAACAAACAAACTCTTCAGCTTTATAATATTAGTATAGATACCTCTAAGTCAAGGTGCTCGTCTAATTAACAGTCGCCATGGGTGACCATCTTGTAATGATGAGTTCGTCCGTTTTTTTTTTGGAAGGGACATAAAATTGGCGTCATTTCGCAGTCAATACAGATATTAGAAGGAATCTTATAGCCAGTCTTACGAAGGGGTACAGATATCTCTTTATCACTACATAGTATAAAACAAAGTCGCTTTGTCTGTCCCTATATCCCTTTGTACGCTTAAATCTTCAAAACTACGCAACCGATTTTCATGCGGTTTTTTTATCAGATAGTGTTTCAAGAGGAATGTTTATATGTACAATAACATACATCAAATTGTGGGAAAATACTGTTACGCCGTGCGAAGCCGGAGAGCGGGTCGCTAGTATTGTATATAGTAAGGTGTCCATGGTGACTGCCTGTTCCTCTCCAAGAGACCGATCCCTTGGAACCGTGCGACTACCTTTGTTGCTTTGAAAATAAGTTGCTACCTAAAAGCGTTTCTAATTTTTCTCCTAACTTAATATTAACTCTTATACACTTTTCCAGTAATAATTATAACTCATCGTTAATTTATTGACGATGCAACCCCTTACCGATAACTAAACGCCACATACAGTAGCAAAAGAAAAACCACGACTAATAAAACGCCCATCCACAACTACAGTAGGGTTATCAAATATGATCCTACAACCACTAACCGGGCAAACAATTACTTTACCCTCATAAAAGAGAACAAAGCTTTACCCACAATACGACCAAGAGTACCCGCACACTAGTAACTTTTAGTCGGCTGATAGTCGGTTTGGGCTCATAAATCAATATGAAGATGAGTGGAAGTACACACGTAACAACGATCAGGTATTTTTCCGGTATCAGACCGCCATTAGTTTTAAGTGGTTTATAAAAAATACAAGCTTCCGTCCGCGGCTTCGCCCGCATGGTGCGTTGATAAAAAGTATCCTATGTTCATTCTAGTACCACCAAGAAAATATGTACAAAGTTTCATGAAGATCGGTTAAGCAATTTTTGCGTGAAAGCGTAGCTAACAAAAGGACTTTCCCATCTATACTAATATTATAAAGCTGAAGAGTTTGTTTGTTTGTTTGTTTGAACGCGCTAATCTCAGGAACTACTGGTCCGATTTGAAAATTTCTTTCAGTGTTAGATAGCCCATTTATCGAGGAAGGCTATAGGCTACTTTTTATCCCGGTACGGGAAGTAGTTCCCACGGGATGCGGGTGAAACCGCTGGCAGAAGCTAGTTTATAAATAAATAAAACTTTGAATTCACAAATATTTTTTTCCAACCACCGCGCCAACAGTCGGCCTACTCTTTACTCTGCAGTGTGCCCATAGGCTAAAATGTCACCCCGTGATTGGACGGGCCTCGTAAATACTTAACGACACTGACCCGCCATAACTATTGGCCGAACAGTTAACAGGGCTTAACTGTAGTTTAACTGCCACACAGTTAACCCTTATTGGGGGCTTACAATGTTATCGGTTCAAGATGTTGATCGCGATTGAGGCTGGTTTATGAAGTTCTTAGAGATTTGGGTGTTATGAATTTCGGTTTAATATCTTATGAGTAACCCCTTCTTCAGTGATATATGTTTTGTTCCTAGTCCGGCTTTACTCTCTTTACTGGGTTACAAACGTGGTTTTGCCCGTATTTGGAACTACTTCGCGCACTTGAATAAAAGTCCACCTCCACTCACTCTCTTACATCATCCGCCTAGCCTTTTGCCAACTGTATTGGGGTCAACTTTCATTTTATTTATTTATTTAATAGTTTATGTACACACACAGAATACAGACAAGAAGAAAAAAATAGATACATAGTAGAGGTACATAGCTTATTTCATAAGAAATCTCTTCCAGCAGGCCCGTCATGGGAGAGTTAGAATAAGAAGAGATGCAGATAGTGTGTAAAAAAGAAAAGAAGTTTTTCACTAAAATACTAAAATTTACCTAAATATATATATATATATATATATAAACAAATAAAATAAATGTATATATGTATAAATATATAAATACACTAAATACTATATGCATCTATGATGACTACTATAACCTATCTACTATCTAAAACTGAAATAATTTTTCAGGGCCCTGAGATTTGCGCGTACGACTAACGAAATTAGTTCATCTACAGACACGACAAAATAACACCCCATTGTTTTTGCGTCAGGGGTTAATAACAAATTAAAAACAGATACAACATTGTTCCTACCTCATACCCTGTAAGTCTAAGTTAAAACGTACGGCGTACTTATGGTATAATCAAAGTTCACTTACAAACTTTGCGGTGTATAATATATGTTAAACAAAGTCTTAGACATCGGAGCCATATAAGTCTGCGAGACTTACACGTATCAAGTTTGCTTGTTGCTAAACTTATTTGTAAGTCACGAGGAAATAATTTTGTACGTAAATTGATTTCATATAGTTCAGATATATTTATGTGTGTTTTCAAATTATATTTTTTTGGTACACAATAGGTAACAGTTACTGTTACTGTTACTGTTACAGCCTTTTTATCGTCCCACTGCTGGGCACAGGCCTCCTCTCACACGGAGAAGGATTGAGCATTAATCACCACGCTTGCTCAATGCGGGTTGGTGATTTCAGACTTTATAGTCCAGGTTTCCTCAAGATGTTTTCCTTCACCTTTTTATCAGCCATTGGTGTCTAAGATATACTTAGAAAGTACATACAAACTTAGAAAAGCTGCATTGGTACTTGCCTGACCTGGAATCGAACCCACACCCACATACTCGAGAGGTTGGTTCTTTACCCACTAGGCCACCACGACTTTAACACTCACAATAGGTAAGTAGGTACCTAAATCACCATCATCTGTCTATTTTTATTTTGGTGTCTGCCATTCTTAATTATAACAAAATTCTCATCTTGCATCCAATTTTCTTTACGCAAATCGCCATGATTTCATGTCGTATGGTACCTATCCCACATCATATTTACATAATACTACATTTATATTACCTATTATGTACAATAGCTATTCATACTCACTACATTTTATTTAAATTAATTTAATGGAAATTGCTTTAAAATAATTACAATAAAATAAAGTTTTCATTGCATTTGCACAAAAATGGTCAACAGGCAAACATGGTAAATATACCCATTATTATTTTTTGCGTAACTTATTGCTCAATAAGGGGCTTGTTGATTGCATCTTTGGGGGTATATAAATTATAATAAAATACACGCTCTTTTGTTTTCAAGCGTTTTCTAAATCCGGAACGAAGCGTATATCGCTAAATTCAATTAAGTCGCTAACTGAGGCGCAAGTCATAAGAGAGAGCGGAGGACGCTAACATTATTTAATTGTTTGTAAAAGTCTCCAAAACGGAAGTACCCATAAATTTCGATATAGTGGGTATATTTTACTTTTTAATATTAACTATTTTTTATCATAGTAAGCAAAACCTGCATAAAATTTTCCGTTTAACTAAAATATATTTGCAATTTCTCAGGACGTAACATAAGTGTGCGTACGTAAGATTCTCAGTACGAAAGCTCAGCAAGTGAGGACATTGGATAGTTCCCACCTACACACATGCAGTACTCAACTCAATCTTTATTAATTGGAATCCTAAAAACACAATACTAGCAAAACAAAACACGACTCCTCCTGTACCCACCTCTATATTACACCATCCCCCATGCTAGGCGCCTCTAGCGTGCCCTCGAAACATAAATCGAACCCCGTTAAATCAGGCCTGGCCAATTCTCACGGGGATTCAGCTCTTTAAAATTTACTTAACGAACAATAAGAACGTTTTATATAATTTCAAATTAATTATGTTGCGCTTTTGCCCTTTGAATTTGTCTTTAGAAGCGGTTTAATGAAACTGTTTGAGCTTTTGTCCTCTCTAATCGCTTAATTAAAGTTTTGTGTGGGAAGATTAAGTCTTTAAGGTGTGGGAGAATTTATGTTGTTTGGGTAAGGTGCGAAAATAAACTAAATGAGGAAAGAGAATAACAATTTAATTCTATTGCACTACTTTAAATCTTTCTAAACGGCTTGCATAAATCACGCTTAAATAAATCTTAATTTAAAACATTTGTCAGAAAAATAATGTAACAAAAACAAATTAAATAAACATTTCATCCTAAATCCTCGCCAATTACAAAATAAACAATACCCGAAAAAAGAAAAAAAATCTTCATAACAAAATATAAATCCTAAAAAAACACCCTGGGGCTACGCCACCTAATAAATTACTGGTACAAATAGAAAAATAAAGGTCCCGCCACACTGTACAATAAACACGTAGATTGTACACTAATGCGAAATAATGCTGTTATAATAGGCGCAAACAATGATTTATGCGCTCGCCCACCGTGGTCCAACGTAGACGGTGGTACAAATTACCCTTAATCGGTTTATTTAGGTACCTGGTGCGAAGAGGATTTTGCGTTGGTCTTCATTTGAAAGTGAAGTTTTGTATAGTTTTTGCGTCTGTTTTAATTATAACTTTGCATTGAATGTGCCCTAATATTCAGTGAAAAATTTGCATACATCATTAATGTATTTGGAAAAGAACACCTTATCTATGAGTAATCATTTCTTTATTTAACAGTTTATATACACAGTTGCTGAGACAACAAAAATAGAACAATCAAGTACAAAGGCACTACTTATTGCATTGCTGCCAACTATGGGACAGTTAGAATAAAGAAGAAAAGTACCTTTGACAAACTATTCAAAAATTACTGTCAATAACTAAAAAATATAGTATACAAAAGCCACAACATTTCTTAAAGGCAGTAGACACTTACGTCCCACTCAAAAAAAAACTGTAGACACATCGCAGCACCCTCACAGTCTATCGTGTTATGCAGTAACACATTTTACCACAAATTTCATTTGTCGCCGGAGTGACAGACAATTTAGCGCGGGCCCATGCTCCAGCTCATTGCGTATGCGCTACATTTAAGTTCAAGTAGCTTTAGCTTACGTTACTCAGTGTACTGTATTACATTACATACATATGTATTACATTTTTAGGTCCATCTAAAATATATGTCCTTAAATAACTACTTGGCTGTGACTGTGTTGACGTTCAATTGAGCCCATGAAGGTAGATATTTTGGTTTTAATTTTTTTTTTAAAACGACACGCTTATAATTGGTAATGCAATTTTTAAATTAAGAAGATCAAAATGTAGTTCCATTTTAGCTGTTAATAAACATAATTACGGAGAAAATCTTAGTAATTAACATTTTTCTTTTGCTCTACAAAATTTGATTACAATAAAAGCACCAAATGGTACAAACTATTAAATTTATATCCACGGCAACTTAAGTACAAAATCTCAAAACAATTCCTTGCACCACAACGTGACATAAGCTAAGCATGTTCCCAGCATATTCTAAAGACATTTTCCCTCAGTGGAGTATTCACACTACGTGCCCAGCGTGGACGACGACACTTGTAATATCCGGCCACCTGTCTTACTGCAGAATATCACACTGATAATAGTTTATCGATTTATTTGTGCTACTATATTCTAGTGTCGTTCAGCTGAGTATGAAGGTTTTATATGTAGTGACTATACAAGGTGTTGATTTGCATCTGTGCCATATTTTAGGAGGTTGATATAAAATACGTAAATAAAATCGATTGGAATTACAGTAAACGGGAAATAGTTAAAATGCGCTGCTTTTTTTGTCATTGTAATGTCGTAGTATTTTAGAAATAACCCATTTTTATGAATGAAATTTATGAGTGATCGTTGCGTATGCTTTGTGTTTACGTTAGTGTGAGAGCGCAGCACGGTTTTGAGGCCAGTATCACACGCGCCGAGTTTGAAAACGGGTAAGTGACATTGACGAATTTCCGGAAAAAAATTAAAATCAAAAATTGTCGTAGCAATTTTTTTGTTGATTTGGGTTGAGAATCATTAGTATAATTACGTCCTTGACTATGGCACGGATGCAAATCAACAGCTTGTATGTAGTGACTGCTATCCTGCCTCAGGCTACGATACTATTTGATGGGACTGTCAGACTTTTTGGATTCTATCTACACACCAAGACTGCCAAAGATGTACAGATGACAATTGGGACCGACTATTTAATGTGCCTTCCAAACACAGAGGAATTCAGCCTATCTATGCTGAATATGATATGATATGATAGATGGACACGCATCGGCTCACCGACCGCGCCAAGTGTGGCTTGAATCTTGAGTCTATTTTCACCAATAATATAAACGTCCGTTTTTTAGGGTTCCGTAGCCAAAATGGCAAAAACGGAACCCTTATAGTTTCGTCATGTCCGTCTGTCCGTCTGTCCGTCTGTCCGTCTGTCACAGCCGATTTACTCGGAAACTATAAGTACTACAGTGATGAAATTTGATGGGAATATGTGTTGTATGAACCGCTACAAAAATATGACACTAAATAGTAAAAAAAAGAATTGGGGGTGGGGCCCCCCATACATGTAACTGAGGGATGAAATTTTTTTTTTCAATGTACATACCCGTGTGGGGTATCAATGGAAAGGTCTTTTAAAATGATATAAAGTTTTCTAAAAAACATTTTTCTTAAAGTGAACGGTTTTTGAGATATCAGCTCTCAAAGTCGTAAAAAGTATGTCCCCCCCCCTCTATTTTTATAACTACGGGGTATAAAATTCTAAAAAAAATAGAGGTGATGCATGCTAATTAACTCTTTCAACGATTTTTGGTTTGATCAAAGTATCTCTTATAGTTTTTGAGATAGGTTGATTTAACTGTAATTTACGGAACCCTTCGTGCACGAGTCCGACTCGCACTTGGCCGGTTTTTCCTTAAACCATTTACTTTGAAAATTGAACGCAAAAATTCATAGTTAACAGTTGCTTTAAGAAAACTGCCGCTTACGTTGACAGTGATCTTAAGTGATTAAAATAAAAACAATATTTTCTCTTTTTCAAATTCTTAACCTACAATAACCGGATCTGAATCAATATGGCGGGCTCTTCGTTGTGACGTCACTACACACGTTCGCTCCGGATATTGCAGTGCTGCGCTTAAACTTAACGGAGTTGAGCACGCCGACACCGGAATACAGCTCAGGAGTTCACACTTTGCGTTGTTATGTGGACGAATATGAAGAAAATAAGAAGTTTTACGTAATATATTAAATATGTGTTTATGTTTTTTAGGATAAAGTGAATTGAGCAGTCTCGTAATGTTTCTTGCTATGCTCTTTGTAAATTGTACAACTCGGCACTCTTTACTGCAGTTAGGTATAGATCTAAGGAGAAGTAGCTATGGTAAGCGCAACATTAAGTTTAAGTGATGATAGATCTCAAAGGCCAGTGTAATTCTAAAGATCCCTAATACTTCATGTACCTAAAAAAAATCTATACTAATATTATAAAGCTGAAGAGTTTGTTTGTTTGAACGCGCTAATCTCAGGAACTACTGGTCCGATTTGAAAATTTCTTTCAGTTTTAGATAGCCCATTTATCGAGGAAGGCTATAGGCTACTTTTTATCCCGGTACGGGAAGTAGTTCCCACGGGATGCGGATGAAAAAAATAATATTAAATAAAATATGTATCTACACAATAAAAAGAATAATATCTTCGTTACTAGGCGACTAAGTAGGTAGGTAACCTAATTGTTACTCAATCGGCTTATATCAAAGTAGTAAAATTATACGAATATATTTTGATATTTTTCTTTTAACCTACCTACCTACTTTATACCTCATATGATCTAACAAGACCTTTGATGCCTAAAAAGTCGACTCCACGTGGACAAAATTTTCAAGGTTTACACCAAAAAAACGTGAACACGTGAACATACAAAGCTATATAGCATAGTATGTAAGATGTACAGTATAAAGTAAAGCGATATAAATCCCAAAGGTAGTGAATTAGCATGGTGCCACGTCGCCCATCGCACATCGCCTGCATTAGGGACGCGACGACCTTAGATTAATGGACCCGAGCGCGTATTTGTGAAGTGTAGTTAGAATTTTTGAAAAATTTTTTGATCTTGTTGGTCAATAAAGGAAAAAAATAAAGACACGGTAAATATAGATAAAAATGTTTAACGTATCATTGATGTGAACTAAACGATCTATTGCCAAACAAACTGGAATCAGGAAAAAAGACAGAAATTATTTTTTGTATTGAAATCTTATCAAAAATAATTACTGAAATGAAATGAAATGAAATGAAATGAAATGAAATGAAATGAAATGAAATGAAATGAAATGAAATCGTTTATTTTGCAAGTTGGACATTAAATCACTTTTACACGTCATTTTTAAGAACGCTGAGGTCGGCATTTCCTAATGACTGATCCCTGAGAAGAAATGCCGAAACAAACTCAAGGGTCATAGTCTCTTTTAAAGTCCAAACATGTTATAAATAAATCAAATAATATTATGTGCGAGTGTCACCATGTACGCGGTCTGGAATGGCCTTTTGAGGAAAGAGCCACATCAGGCTGGAGCTGACCAGTCCCAACAGACGGCACGCATGCATCAGTCGTCGTGTAGCTCAACCATATCTTAGGGAGCTCAACGACCTGTCACACGACGATACCAGATCTGCAGAACATTTGCGTAGGCCATTTAAAAATACTCAAACCCGCCAGACAGTATTTATGTTATAAGAATATGTATATAATGTTGCTCGCATACACGATACTCACATTCACAATAATAATAATTAAAAAAAAAAATACAATTATAATATATAAATGTCAATAAAAAAAAAATGTCATTAATAAAATGTTATCTGATGATAATAATATTTAAATGTCAAAAGAACAATACACAGGCATTTGAAAAGATATCACTCACTAAGCGAGCAGCTCATTCCCAAGCTTCTTTATCATTTAAATAATCAGATATTTTGTAATATCCTTTTTTCAAAAGTTTGGATTTTATATGATTTTTAAATTTCTTGATAGGTAAATCACGAACCGCTTTGGGAAGTTTATTGTAAAAGCGTATACATTGACCCATGAACGAGTTGCTTACTCTGTGGAGGCGAGTAGCATGTACAGCAAGATTATGTTTATTCCTAGTATTTATGCTATGAACATCAGACATTTGAACAAAGTTAGAAATGTTTTTACGAACGTACATTAAATTTTCAAAAATATATTGCGAGGCAACAGTCAGAATATTTATTTCTTTGAATTTCTCTCTGAGAGAAACTTTTGGACCCAGATTATAAATGGCTCGAACAGCTCTTTTCTGTAAAATAAATATAGTCTCAACATCCGCACAGTTTCCCCAAAGGAGGATCCCATACGTCATTGAACTATGAAAGTAACTAAAATAAACTATTCTGGCTGTGTCCACATCGGTGATTAGTCGGATCTTTTTAATAGCATAGGCGGCTGAACTAAGCCTTCCTGACAGTTTAACAATATATGGGCCCCATTGGAGTTTGGAATCAACGGTCAAACCAAGAAATACCGTTGACTCAACAGGCTTCAACTCTACTCCATTTAGTTGTACATTGGTTGGTAACTGCCTTACGTTTGGCGTTGAGAATTTAATTAACTTCGTTTTAGATTCATTTAAAAGAAGATTATTGACATTAAACCAATGAACAACCTTAGAGAGTGCATTGTTAACTTCGTCAAAATTGTCGAGTTGGCGCTTGATTTTAAAAACGAGTGAAGTATCATCGGCAAACAACACAATCTTGTGATTATCCCTTATGTGATAAGGGAGGTCATTAATATAAATAAGGAACAAAAAAGGGCCTAGAATTGAACCCTGTGGAACCCCCATGGTGACCGTAGATCCAGAAGACCTCTTACCGTTGACATCTACCCTCTGAATTCTATTATGCAAATAAGAAGTCAGAAGGTCAAGAGCCTTATTTTTGATACCATAGTGGTGAAGTTTCCTGATGAGTATATCATGGTGCACGCAATCAAAAGCCTTGGACAAGTCGCAGAAAATACCGAGCGCATCCTGCGAATCCTCCCAGGCCTCGAATATATTTTTAAGCAATTCCACGCCCGCATCCGTAGTAGAACGACCCTTGGTAAATCCAAATTGTTTTGTGTGCAACAAGTTGTTTTTATTAAAATGGCTCAACAATTGACGTAATATTAATTTCTCAAAAATTTTACTCAAAGTGGGTAAAATTGAAATTGGCCGAAAATTTGATGGATCGGTTGTACTACCAGATTTAAACAATGGGATTACTTTACTAAGTTTCATCAAGTCAGGAAAAACACCAGACGCAACACAAGAGTTGAACACAGTTGCTAAATAAGGTGAAATTATTTCAATTATCGATGAGATTATCTGAACTGACAATCCCCAAAGGTCAGCAGTCTTTTTTACATCGAGATCTTTATATGCTAGAATAATATCCTTAGAGCTAACAACTGCGAATTCAAAACTTTTGTCACATTCCGCAACACAATTTTTTAATATTGTAAAAGCCGAACTGGAAGAAGACATCAGAGTTCTGGTTGTTAAAATAGGGATATTGGTGAAAAATTTTTCAAACTCAGATGCCACCTCCGAATCTGACTTAACGTCTACATTGTTTATTTTTAAGTGGAAGTCTCGATTCCGTACAGTGGATCGGCCTATTTCTGAATTAATTATATTCCAGGTGGTTTTTATTTTATTTCCAGAAGCTTTTATTTTCTGTTTTATGTGTATTGATTTTGCGGAGGTACAGGCTCTTTTAAATATTTTTGAATAGTTTTTAACATACTGTTTAAATGTTTCATCTTGATTGAATGATCTTTCATAGTATAATTCAAACAACTTCTGTCTACTTTTGTAAATACCCGGCGTTGCCCAATCACTAAATGTTGCCTGATCACAAACAGATATGGACTTAGTGGTAAAAACTTTTTTAAATTCACAGTTAATTAAGTTGAATAAAAGGCTATAAGCTTGATCAGGATTATCATGATAGGGCAATTCAGGCAGTTTTTCACACAAGTTATTTTTAAAATGTTCCAACCGATGTTTGTTTACAGGAATAAAACTTACATTTTTTCTCTGAGCTCTGATAGTTTTCATAGGAAAGGTAACTAATTGACCAGAGTGATCAGAATCCAACACATTTAAAATTTGTTTATTTAAAGGTTTTAAATTTGTAAAAATGTTATCTATACATGTAGCACTAGTGCTAGTTATTCTAGTTGGCTCGATAAATGTACTGTACAAGTTGTATGATTTAAATAGAGTTATAAAATTATTAACAACTAGCTGTTGCCCGCAACTTCGTCTGCGTGGGCAATATAGAATAGTCAAAATACTACTTATCCCGTAGGTGCATTCTTTCACGTGACAGTATAATTAGGATTACCACTTAGCAGTCGCATAGATTCAATGATCAAGGTTGTGTTGTGGATGTGACCATTTATCTAAACAAAAGAAGTAAAGTTTGTGACGTTGTGGAAATCTCTGGATCTAGTCAGCCAATTTGGAAAATTATTACGTATGGTGCGTAAGTAATTTTCACAGGAAATAGCTATAATCTATGTCTATATGCTTTGAGTCTGACAAAGCTGTCATTTGTACATTTTCTGCAGCTGCTGCGACTAATCAGAAGCCAGAAAGTCTGTCAGTCTTACCATGGATATCGTCTTGTGTAGTTGACTGGATTGAAGATAGGTAGATAGGTAGTCGCTCCAAGCAAAATATTGGTACTCAAACAGATTCGGTGACTGGAAGCCCAACAACAACATAGTTAGGGAATAGCTGGATGGATGATAAAATGAGTCATCATCATCAGCAGGCGCATAGGGTAGGATAGTTTCATTTACTCACTATGGTAAGGCTGACCCCACATTAGGCGTGCGCGATCCTCGGGCGTGTGAGTAGCGCGGGCGTCGCGAGCGCGCTGCGTGAACGTCGCGTTTTGCTGCCCTGCGGCATGTGTGAAGAGTGCAAGCGACGCGCTCGCGGCGAGCACGCGGCGCTCGAGTTGCGTTCTTACCCCTTCGCCCGCTATCCCCGCCGCCCGCTAAACGCCTTAGCAGTTAAACGTCAAGTCGAGCGCGCTGCAAATGCCGCAGGGCAGCAAAACGCGACGCTCACGCAGCGTGCTCGCGACGCACGCGCTTCTCACACGCCCGAGGATCGCGCACGCCTAATGTGGGGTTAGGTCTAAACCGGGAGGGACTCCACCGAAATGTTTGCATTAGTTCACGAATAGGCAAAATGTACGTATCTGTGAGAGTCCACTTCATGTGTTCGTACTTGAAACCGGCAGTTTTGCCAAGATTTTCAAAATGTACGCTCGCAATTTGTCATTTCTTGGTGGAGCCAGCAAATCAAAAGAAACAGAAGTGTTGTATACTGTGCGTCACTACCGCACACCGGGAAAATTTCGCTCTTGCGGAGGACGTTTATATACCATATTTTGTGTCACACGTAAACAGGACGACAGTAAGTATCCACCGAAACACTTTCAAAGATCTGATGAACGAACAAATCAGACCTGAGTTGGTCACCTGGGGCCAATCAGAGCTCTATGAAGCGATCATACGCTTTGGCTCCTACTGTTATTGTGGTTTCTGAAAATGTATTCACCTCATTCAACGATGAATGTAATTCTGATGGTACTATTAAGAACACTTGCTTAGCGCAAAAGCTGACGTTGGCAGGCCGACTCTTTTGACTTCTCTAATAGGATACCATTGGTTTTTGTGCAATGCACACCTGCAATGCATGCTGGATTAGGATAGGATATAGGTGGATAGGATTTGCAGCAGAGAACAATTCTGTCTTTGTAATTGAATGACATCAAACGTAGTTTTATATATAAAAGGTGTTTTTTAGACTTGGCTCGGGTCTTACTGAGACTGTTCGTAATCGTGAACAGTGTATTTGCGATCAGAAGTTGAAAGTAAGCATGTCTCTGGTATGCGACGCGTAATTTGTACGTTTCCAGACGCATAAAGCATTTTACGTGTGTATGGTATTAAATCAAGAAAGCTCCCATTTCTTATCTGCACTTTGTATCTGGGCTTGTTTTTAAAGCTACAGATGCCTACATTACCTACCTCACGCTTAGTAGCGCTTGCGAGAGATAGATCTTCCTTTCTTCTAGGATTAAATTTACATATTTTGCATCAGAAAAAATAATTAAGGTCTACTTGATACTACTCACTCAAAGTAAGGGGATCTTCACACTGCCCCGCATCACGCTGCATCTTGCGTGTCGACGCACCTACGCGCGTTCCTGCGGGAGTGCAGATCTGCATCATCGTGCGGGTTTTTCGCGCACTCACGCGCGTAGTTGCGTTTTGTTAATTCACGCACGGCGGCTCTCATCGAGTTCCATTTTCAAACATACACGTCACGCCCATTCAAAATCACGCGCGTCACTGCGGGATTCAGTGTGCCATACCTTGCGTCTCGCCCCGCACCTACGCGCGGGGGTGCGTTTTTCTCCGCATGTATGTGCGTGATCCGCATGAACGCGCGTGGATGCATTTTCAGTGTGTTGGACTATGCGTGTTTTCCATACAAACGGAGATATTTCCATACAACGGAAAAAAACGCATCCACGCACTACGCTGCATCATGCGGGGCAGTGTGATAATCGCCTAAGGCGATTATCCACCACATTAGTGGAAGATAAGCTAAACTATGTTTATGAAAAAATCCTGATATGAACTCCATCTGTAACTTTAAATGATAATTAATTGTTCCACTAAAGTCATAATTTTTGACATAATGTTCAAAAAATAATTTAGATGGCACCGTTTTAAATTTGGCTGAGAACTATTAATTTTCCTTTCATCAAGGTAATAATTATAGTTGGATTTTGATGTGGTACAGCAAACTGACAAACACTATTGAAATGTCTATCGAAAAATTACACTACGTGTTAAAATATGGTGAATTACGGAAAATACACAACTCCATCTGTTGAAATAATAATCCTCTATAAAGAATGTATGGTAATTAATTGTCATTTACCACCTCGCTCTTTTGACAAATTTGATGTATTTTTACCACAGATGGAGCTACTTTAACCTTGGCTAAACAAAATTTTCATATTTTTTTTTCTTCCGAAGTTACTTATAAAGGTGTGATTTTCTGTGTAAAGATTAATAATAGGCCGAACAACTAATATAAGTACAACATTCAAATGTACAGTTTTGACAAACAGATTGCGTGTCGTAATATTTTACATCTTGAATTCACAAAATTAATCATATCTTTTGATAGAGTGAATCGATTTCGATGAAACAAAAACTAAGTAATACCCCAAGTTACGTAGAATTTTTGTATATAAGCATTGTCTGCATTGAATTCGTAGATTTTACGTGAATCCCGAACAAACAAACAGATAAACAGACAAACAGACAAACAGACAAACAGACAAAAATGACAAAAATGATGGAAATGGGTTCTGTTAGTTATCCTTTAACATGCCGGCTATTTTTTTTGTCAATTTCTTCAATGTACAAAAATTACTTTTCTACAGATTTATTATATGTATAGATAGGAGTATTTTCCAGAATATTAATATTAAAGTCTCCACAGACAACAACTGTTTTATTATTATTAGAAATTTTGAATAATACATCTTCCAGATGCTTCTCAAAAATTGTATATGATGCACATGGGGGCCTGTATACACTCATTACAATGAACTGCTCAAGCTCAACGCATGATATCTCAATTACTCGCTCAACAGAAAGGTTCACAATATCCTTCCGTTCTTTGAATTTAATATTATTGCGAAGAATTATTAGAGAACCACCACGTATTATATTTACTCTGCTGTACGAGCTGCCTACACAATGGTTCTTGAAGCTAAACATGAACTGATGCTCTTTAAGCCAATGCTCAGTTAAACATAAAATATCCATGTTATTACAGTTCATGAATAACTCCAATTCCAATTCTTTACCAATCAAACCTTGAATATTTTGATGGAATATATTCAGATTGTGTTTGTTTCTAGTATTTATATTCAAAGGGTTTGATGGATCAGAAGTGACAACATTTTTTGTAGTATTTAATTGTACATTTGAAGGTATAATTGTATTTATGTCACAATTCAAAATAATCGATTGACTAATATTGCTAGAGATTGGCTCTATTGTCTGGTGGTGGAATTTAAATCACTTGGAACTAATTCCAAGTTCTGTGAAAAAATAAAACTAGACTGCTGAAAAGGAGCAGTATCGTTAGCCAAGCATTTGGCTTTGTTAAAAATACAATAAAATAGCGATTTTGCTATTTGTTCTTTATAAAAATTACAAAGATAATAATTATCTTTTGTCATAAAATAATTATTACTAATGAGTACATTAGAGTCAATAAAATTGAATTTTTCATTATACAATGTCATGGTTTGTAATTTGAGATTGCATTTATGTCTATAGTTGTTTTCTGTCTGCGACAAGCCCTTGCCATAGGGAAAAGCATGCAAAACTATTTTATTTACGTTTAATTGAGATAAACACTCAAAGTATTTAATTACTGTTTCAACAGTGGCATTTCCTCTTCTCCCAATTAGAACAACCAGAGTAGTAGTTGGACAGTAACTACTGCTTAATATTTTATCTAATATTTGTTTGTAAGTAGCCTCAGGCATACAATAGTTTATTACCTGGTCACCTAAATATTGGTGTAATTTGTGACACATGTTTTGTCCAATTTCATCACTATACATTACTATTTTGTTGCATTTATTATTTTCATTTTGTATCAATTTAATTGTTTTTTGTGTGTCGAAGGAAGTACTTTTTTTACAACTATTTAATTTAATCGAATGAGAGGATTGATGAGAATCATCTAACGCTGAACAGCCTGGCAGATCTTGTTCACAACCTGGTGTTCGATTGTTTGTCAATGAATTAAACATTTTCTCATTCTCACTACACAGATCCACCAAGCCGTTCATTGCCAGTATGTACTCACCCATTTCTCTTTGTGAGGTTTGATATTTGCATGTAACTGCCATCAATGATTCTTGTAAATGGAGAATCCTTGACTGCAGATGCTCCATATCAACCTCATATTCTTTTTTACTATTATGGAATTTTAACTGTAATTTTTTACAACTGTTAAATGATTTGTAGTTTTTGGTGAAATTATTTTTGTTACTTTTAATTAATTTTTGGGTCTTTTTGATAAATTTATTTATTTTGACATATTTTTTAAATTTGTTTTTGCTGCCAATGATTTGCTTGACCTGAGATATTGATGCAAAGCTATTGTCAGTAGTCAGGTCAATAGTCACAATTTGAGAACTTTTTAAGAGTGAGTCAGCAGTCCGCACCGGAGTGGTACCAACCAGTTCCTCAAACAGTGCATTGGTTTGCTCTGTTTGAAGTTTCTGGCTAGTACTCTCCATCCTAATAATAGTGTCCTGGGCCTCACTCAACCTACACTTCAGTTCAGCGTTGTGTTTGAGAGTTGTGTCAAACTCATCGCTGCACCGGTCAAACTGGTCAACAATGTGTTGGAGCTTATCCCGTTCTTCTGTGATGTTTACTAATTGACAGTGCAGTTCTGCCATCTCACTCTTTAGTTTACTATTATTGTTTAAAATATTAAGTACTTCCTTCTCATTGTCATCCTGTTCCCTCTGTAGAACCCCACACAAATCCTTATATTTCTTAAGTTCCACTAGTGTTTGTTGAAGTTTAGCTTCCTCCAAACGTGCAGTGGCTTTCCTGGTCATTATTCTTTCCATTTTGCACAGAAATAACAATAACTCAGGTAGATGAAAGTGTTTTAGTTTGTGTGAGAAACTATTTTCTAGGCACTATTATGATGATAATTATTCTGTCCGGTAGTCACTAATGAAGAATAAGAATTCTCAGTAATAAATTAAGTTGAAAAAAGATAGTACTTACAGGATTTCACGATGACAATGCACTTTAATTCAAAAACTTTCAAAGATCGTTATACCAAGTTTCGAACTTTGACAGGTCGAGACTTGGTTATATTCACATAAATATACACAGTAAAACACAAAGTATATCACAAAATTTACCGTCCCAGCAATAAGAGTTTATTATTATTGCGAATTAATAATATAATGTATAAAATAACACTTAAATTATATTTAAATTAAATTAATTAATTCTAACTACCTTTATAAAATTAACCAGTAAGTCTGACACCAGTCTAACCAAGGGGTATCGGGTTGCCCGGGTAACTGGGTTGAGGAGGTCAGATAGGCAGTCGCTTCTTGTAAAGCACTGGTACTCAGCTGAATCCGGTTAGACTGGAAGCCGACCCCAACATGATTGGGAAAAAGGCTCGGAGGATGATGATTATAAAATTATCAAAATAATGGGGAACTCTTCATGATATTGATTACTTATGGCAAAAGCATGACGAACAATAAGCAAAAAATAAATTATTCCCTCAATTCCATTTGACATAAATATAATAATCGTTGCTTGACCTTGATATTCGAGTGAGGCAGCTGTAAGGAGTTTTTAACGACATCGTCAATAAGGGCTGAATAAATTATGCGATCTAAGGGCGCCTATTGTTTTGTCATTTGTTAATTGGATATAGCTTGTTTTTATGTATCAAAGCGTGTATTTGATTTATTAAAAAAAACATCTAACTTAATTGAGGAAATCAAAGGAAAACTATTTATAAGAACTGTCAAAAGAAACACGTGTCTTTATACTAGTGTATTAATACAACTACCTTTTTTAATATTATTTTATCAGAATTTTAATAGCAAATGACAGTGGAATTGTTGTATCAATATTTTTTAATTTTATTTTCTATTATTTCATCAAACAAGTAACACGCACACGTTTGATCTGAATTCCACACATATTATAAAACTTTATTTGGAAAATTAACTAAAATTGTAAACTTTTTCCTTTTATTTTCAATCAAGTTACTTTTTCACTTAATACTTTACATCAAACGAACTACACACACATCCTTCACAAATACGCTTCCCAAAAACCGTTGAGTGGCCATTTTTCCCTTCTCCACTTCACGCGTGTGCTCGAGGGTAGAAAAATAACCCTCTCATAGGCCGGACAGGGTAACGTCCAACATTCATAAGATATGACTTGTATACAAATGTGTGAAAAAGGTTCTGACAAATTATGTTTATCATAAATAGCTTTTTGTAGAGTGTCACTCATCGTTCGGGTCTTTTAGTAGAATTCTTTTTTTGGTGTTTTTTTTTTTTTGTTTTTACGTTAGCTATGTTTTTTTGGTTGGAATTCTTGACTGAAGTTACATTAAGTGGTGTTCGTTAGCTTCGTAATTATGAAACATGGATCAAAAAACCAAAAATAAAATTGATCCTACATGTTCCATTCAATTAGAATTATGAAGTAGCTCCGTTTATCGTAAAGTGAGATCTAGAATGGTGCCTCTATTCTGACATACCAAACTGGGTAAATTTCATTAAAACCAAAAACCCCTCATCACTAATAACTATTAACCAAAACCAGTATAAATCAACATAAAATTAAATAGAAATAACATCAAAACGTTCGTGAGAAACGCTATTCCACTTAAACCACAAAATTGCGTTCAAATATCTAAAATATGATAATTCTGCGTTCATAGAATGTGAAGGCTAAGAAGTTAGACCGTAAGCCTGAATGAAACGCCTACTGAATATTAAATAGGGAAATAGAATTGTTAATACGAGGGTACAGGGTTAAAAGAAAATATGTATGAATGTCAAATTGGGTAACATATTTCGGGATACGTTGGGAATATTTTTTTTAATTTACAAACAATATCATGGATATATGTATACATCTAGATTAATAGAATATAGAGGGTTGGCTTATCTATACTTAATATTATGAAGAGGAAAAATTTGTTTGTTTGTTTGGTTTTAATGGATAAACCCAAAAACTACTGGACCGATTTTAAATATTCTTTCACCATTAGAAAGCTATATTTTCTGCGAGTAATATAGGCTACATTTTATCCCGGTGCGGGCAGTAGCTCCCACAGAACGCGGGTGAAACCGAGGGAAAACGGCTAGTTTGTAATATAATACCAGTAAAATAAACAGAATTATTTTTGCAATATCTTCTGCCACCGAATAAAATACCAACCCCAAGCTAAGATATCAATTTCACCATTATACCTGCAGTCCTATTAAATGTTCTTCAAAACAACCCTACTAATAACTCTATGTAATAGATAACATTTCCCATGAACACTCAAAAATTAAGCAATGGGTAAGCGAAAAATGAAAACGGACGTATCGCCGGGGGCCCCATTAATCCTTCGACATTCCGGGCCCCAAGGACGAGGGGCCCGTTAATATACTTCACATAATTAAGGGACACGAATTTTATGATCGCATTTTATGAAATGGCACTTAAATTTAAATTGCAATTGGTTATTTTACTTAATTTGTTTATTAAGAAGCTTGCTCTTGTGATTGGTCGCTTTCAATCATCGAAATACCTATAGCTGTAAGTTTATAACAAAGTCTACTACATAGTATAAAACAAAGTCGCTTTTTCTGTCCCTATGTCCCTTTGTACGCTTAAATCTTCAAAACTACGCAACCGATTTTCATGCGGTTTTTATATCAGATAGAGTGTTTCAAGATGAAGGTTTATATGTACAATAACATACATCAAATAGTGGGGAAATACTGTTACGCCGTGCGAAGCCGGAGCGGGTCGCTAGTTTTATATAAAGTAGGATAAAAACCATGGTTCTCTGGGCCTAAGACTACACTAAAATATACCAATATCATTAACATTCGAAATCAAAAAGTATAGTAAGTTGTTTTTTAACCGACTTCCCAAAAAGGAGGAGGTTCTCAATTCGGCCGGTATGTTTTTTTTTTTTTTCTATGTATGTACATCGATTACTCCGAGGTTTATAGACCGATTTGCGTAATTCTTTTTTTGTTCGACGCGAAATAGTTGCCAGTTGGTCCCATAGTCATCAGGTCAGGATCTGATGATGGAAACCCTGAGAAATCGAGGGCAACCTTCGAAAGTTGTAGGCATACATAGGGTAAAAACTTGACACTCAGGTGTATGCCTAAAAGTACTATTCAACAGTGAAGGTTTGGAGCTGACCTGATGATGGAGACCAGAGAGGGTCGAGGGAACTCGACAACTGAATATGTAAACTACCTCGTGTTTGGGCTTATATTATTTGTATTGACGAGACCTTTGCAACAGTGAAGGTTTGGAGCTGACCTGATGATGGAGTCCAGAGAGGGTCGAGGGAACTCGACAACTGAATATGTAAACTACCTCGTGTTTGGGCTTATATTATTTGTATTGACAAGACCTTTGCAACAGTGAAGGTTTGGAGCTGACCTGATGATGGAGACCAGAGAAGGTCGAGGGGACTCGACAACTGAATATGTAAAATACCTCGTATTTGGGCTTATATTCTTTATATTGATGAGAACTTTCCACTTATATGGATAGTGACAACTATTCGTATCACTGAAAAGCAGTAAATAAAAAACTTTTTTACAAAAAAATTAAACCGACTTCCAAAAACACTAAAAAGCAAAAAAAACTAATTTTAGGTGCATCGGCCTACAAGTCGGTGGCAAAATTAACTTAATAACATCCATTAGACACCGACTTCTAGGCCGATGCACCTAAAATTAGTTTTTTTTTGCTTTTTAGTGTTTTTGGAAGTCGGTTTAATTTTTTTGTAAAAAAGTTTTTTTACCACATAGCGTATAGTCGCAGCTAGCCATATGTACAACAATCCAGGGTTTGAGGTACGATTCAAAGTAATTCAGTAAATCTATACTAAAATTATAAAGCTGAAGAGTTTGTTTGTTTGTTTGTTTGTTTGAACGCGCTAATCTCAGGAACTACTGGTCCGATTTGAAAATGTCTTTCAGTGTTAGATAGCCCATTTATCGAGGAAGGCTATAGGTTACTTTTTATCCCGGTACGGGAAGTAGTTCCCACGGGATGCGGGTGAAACCGCTGGCAGAAGCTAGTCTTACTTAAATTGCACAAGAACAAAGTGAACGTAAAACACATAAATTATAACAAACTTATCTGTAACATTTTTCTGTATGTAGATATGAGAATTTAAAACCCAGTCGCTGAAATAATGTACCGTAAGTCTAGTTTTTTTGTATCGCACTTTCAATGCACGTGAAATGCCATTTCAGATTAGAATTTGTTCGAATAAAACCTTATTTCATAGAGGAAAATTCATTGATAGAATTGTTTCAACTGAATTATGTTCAAGATATTCATATTTCCATTTTCAATTTTATTTCGACGAGTAAATCGGTTTTTACTGCATCTACTTTTACCGTTATATATTTTAATGCAAACGAAATTAGTAAAGCACTCAAAAATTTCATATTTTTTGTCCTAGAACACTACTGTTATACTCAGTCCCTTTCTTTTCCTAAGTGTTAGAAAGAGAAGCAGTATTTCTGAAAGCAAGTATCGCTTTCAAAATGGCTCCGAGGGCTTTGTTTAGCCGACGATCTGGTTTGAACCGGATATTACAAGTCACTAGGCGCCTTGATATTTCTTTCTCGATATAGAAACTGCAGTTTTAAGTATATTTTCACAGCTATATTAAAAGTACCCGAAGTTGTACGAATATTAAGCTAAATTACATTTTTGGATGCAATATGTAACAAGAAGAACTGCAAAGTGAAATTATGACAATAATATTAACACCTTTCGTAGCGGCTTAAATATACCAAGATACTTGAAAATAATACATAAAAAAATCTGTGTCAAACAAAACGAAATTACACCATCAACAAAAAACATAGGTCCAAAAAATCACATTACAAAACATTACACTTAGCAACAGAAAAAAACATCCAATAACCAGCCGACTAGCCGACTCTACGGGACTCCCTATACAGAAAACTAGCAAAACGAACAGAACACGCCATCAAAAACTGACTGACAGACAAACAAAAACCTTTTACTGTCACACGCCACTAATATTAGGAACATCCACGGAGTAAGGAAAGATGAGCGGAGATGCCATAATGCAGGTAGGTCAGGCGCCTTCTTCTAGGTCAAATGGATACGTTGGTCATGACCAAATTGATCAGTTATGAAAGGACCAACGAGACTTTCGAGTTTTTTGTTAACGATTTTTGGTATTACAAAGAAGGCGTGTAAGGCGAAGACAGTGACGTTCCTCGTCCCCCGCACACCCTCATTTTGGCACGCTACTTTCTTAGGAGATTTTCCGTTATGGCACCTCCGCTACTCAGTTTGTTCTTCATGGGAAGATCGGACATTTTTCTAACAAATCTCAAAGGACTGGTGTTGGAAGTCGAAAAAGTGATACGGGGAGGTCCCCAAATGTTCGCCATTAATTTGGACTGGGGCCATGGTATGCGATGACAGGTCATCTTGAATGGCGAGTTAGGAAGTTGCTTTTTGTTGGCTAACGTCATGTGTTGGTTCGCTATGCCTATTGTTGTTGAAGATATGCCTTTTGGAGAAATCTATACTAATATTATAAAGCTGAAGAGTTTTTTTGTTTGTTTGTTTGAACGCGCTAATCTCAGGAACTACTGGTCCGATTTGAAAATATCTTTCAGTGTTAGATAGCCCATTTATCGAGGAAGGCTTTAGACTTTTTATCCCGGTACGGGAAGTAGTTCCCATGGGATGCGGGTAAAACCGCTGGCAGAAGCTAGTAAGGAGATATTTGTCATGCGGATAAAGGAGAAATAATAATATGTAATTAAATTAAAACATCGCAAATATTGAAAGTAAATGATGATGGCGCTTTGTTAATCTGTCGTTCTACTTACTTATTTACTACTTATAACTAGCTACTATACCTATACATGCTTATAGCCAGTTTCACCGGTTACTCAGGAAACCGTCCGGAAACCTCAGGACCTGCTGGTCCGAAGTAAAAAAATAAAAAAATCCGTAGCCTATTTATCAACAGAAGTCATATTATAGGCTTACTTTTTAACTACTATTAATCAACTACAAATGAAAAAAATCTCAGAAATCACAACAGAAAGGGACTACATTAATTAGTGCTGAAAGTCTTTACTAGAAAGTATACAGAAGTTTTTGAACTGTTTAATTAGAAGGACGTAAAAATAGGTCTGTTGTTTGGAAGTAACAATTAGTTGTGAGTTAATTAGTGTTTGATAAAGACACTACAATAATAAAGAAAAATGGGTACCTACTTCAAAAAAAATATTGTTTCCTACAGAATTGCTTCGGTATTTTTCCAGGTTAAACTAACTTTTGTTTGTTAACACAAAAATATGTAGGTTGATCTTGTTGGCAAGGCAATATAAGAGGTACCATGTTTTGTTAGTTTCAACTTGGGTTTTCATCTGAACAATAAAAATGCGCCAATCTCCTTCTTTTGTTAGTTTTGTACCATGAAATCTAGACACACGGCAGTGTGTCCGCCAAGTTCGAGCAAAAAAAGCGACACACCGGCCGTGGGTTATATTACACGAACCATTTCGGGCCAAATTCGACCCCCCTATAACTCAAAATCTATTTTATTTACGCATATCAAATTTCTAGTATCTGTTGAGACCCCCTCACTTATCTAAAATACAAAATTTCATTAATATACCTATTGTAGGTCTTGAGATATTGACGTCAGAAAATCGCTATTTTTACTATACACTCACTGACTGACTCACTCACTCATCAAAAACCTAGACCACTTCCAATGGTCGTATTGACTTGAAATTTGGCATGGAGGTAGGTCTTTATGTCAAGGTAAAGGGAAAAATCTGAAAATGGCCAAGTGTGAGTCGGTTTCAAAATAATGAAGGTGTAAAATACTCAGTGTAAATTTATATCCCTAAGGAACTAAAACGAACTAAATTTATCTATATTTATATAATATATCTTCGAATGGTCGTACCGATCTGAAATTCGTTACAAAGGTTTGTATTTAGTCAAAGTAAAAATCTGAAAACGGTCAAGTGTGAGTCACTTTCGAAAATAACGAATGTGTAACTTTGATCCACGAACATAATATATGATAACATGTCATGTCAGTCAGTTGGTAAATCTAGTCCATTTAGTTAATTTAGTTCATTTCTTTGTAAGAAGCATAGTGCATATTCAAAAATCTGAAAGATAGTATAAATGAGACATTTCCTTAATTAAATTAAATATAAGAAAAAAATAAAATAAACAACCTAACAAAAATAAATGAAATCCCACCCAAAACAAAAATGTGAAAGGCTGCCAAGTTCGATAATATGGAAATCCTTCGCCTATAAAAGAAGTGAGATCTGAATAAGTACCAAGTTCCATACACATACCTCAGTTAAAAATAGTTACTTTTAATAATGTTACTTGGCAAGTTTTAATAGAAAATTAAATACTTGATTCATTGCGTTTAGTAGGTTTATAACAAGGTGTGTGAAAACTTGCCAAGTAACATCATTAAAAAGTAACTATTTCTAACTGAGGTATGTGTATGGAACTTGGTACTTATTCAGATCTCACTTCTTTTATAGGCGAAGGATTTCCATATTATCGAACTTGGCAGCCTTTCACATTTTTGTTTTGGGTGGGATAAATGCTTACCTATGTTATTACATTTCATTTAATTATAACAAAAAAGAGAGAAAACCTGTCATATAAAACGCTAACTTCCAATTTCCATAATCCCTGCCACGCACTATTCGTAGAACGCATTATTGTATATGATCACCGGCCTGAACGATTTTGGTGCATCACATCTCCTAAAAAAATCTTCGAAAACCATTCAGCATTATGA
The DNA here is from genome assembly GCA_963856015.1 of Helicoverpa assulta. Classification (NCBI taxonomy): domain Eukaryota; kingdom Metazoa; phylum Arthropoda; class Insecta; order Lepidoptera; family Noctuidae; genus Helicoverpa; species Helicoverpa assulta. The sequence continues at coordinate 11,941,741 of CAWLCW010000023.1, forward strand.
TGTCAATTCTCACGCACAGACAGACCAAGGCCTTTTACTTCAAACAGTAACATCACCCTTTCAGCATATGCAATAGTAAGTAAGCATATATATAAACACCTAAGTTTGCTCTCAACTTGGAAGCTCAAACCTTTTTACTCTGTTTTTTCTTACTTTCGCAGATATTCGCAGAAAGGGTTTTTTAGGAAAATATAGTTTACGACTTAAGAGTATGAATAACGAGTATGTATTCGCTTTAGGAGTAAAAGTCTGTTGGCATTTCTTGTTTATGTTGCTTAAAGGGTCTATAAACCTTTTAAGCTCTTTCTTTAGGAATACTTACTTAGCTATATCTCTTTCGCATCATGATTTAATTGACACTAAAAATAGGAGATAAAGAATTTAGCCTTATAAATCATAAACTGATTTTTACGTAGTAGATAATAAGGGAAAACCCCATTGAGTTTATGCTATAAACGAAAGTACATAAAAAAATATAAAATGAAAATGAAACTAGAATCCACTGCACATTAAAGCACTCTATTTCAAGTTAATAAAGGCACAATGACACTACGATTAATCCACCAAATTAAATAGGCACGTCTATTCCCATTGTGGCCTACACCACAGAGCCTCCTTATAAAGTCGTGTAATAGATGCTTTAGCCCAAAAACGATAAAGAGGTCGCATTTGCATGCTAAGTTCGTTAACATTAATTACTGAGCCCCACGGACGTACTTATAATATCTTTGTAACGAGACTTGAGCTTCGTTCACATCTACCAGCAATTAGTGACGAAATTCTTTCAGTGTTCTAGAAGATCCCATTTATAGAAGAAGGCTATAAGGTACTTCTTTCTTATCCAGGTGCACAAAGAAGTTCCCACGGAAACTACTATATCTGTAAACTAGTACTAATATCTACTCTAATGTCTCGCACGCTCAATTTTTATATAACAGGCTCCCGATTCTCCTAAATTTACTTAAGCGCCATACGATTCACATTCGACTGAGATCCAATCCCGACTCAATTACGATTGAAGCGTATGTGGCATTCCGCAATTTTTTTTTTAAATAATCGTTTTTATCCTTTTCTGTCATTGTAGAGCAAATTACCGTATAGACCAAAATCACCAAAATAGCAGACCAATCGCAAACCAATCGAATGTCGTTGGAATACTATTGGTCTTATATTAGTAGCAGAATGCCCGATATGGTTAAAACTGCTATTGCGATCATATTGCGATTCAATTTGTATTCGATTTTGACATTATTAACTAAGGAGAATCGGGCCCCTGGCCGTTTTCTGCGCAGCGTTTTGACCCGTGGCTTGTGAGAACTATTGCCCGTACCTAGATGAAGTATAGCCTGTGTTATTCGGAGACAGTTAACCTTTCAAACAGTGACCGAATTATTCGAATCGGTTCAGTTGTTGAAGAAATATTTCTTTCCATATCAGTATACTAGCTTCTGCCAGCGGTTTCACCCGCATCCCGTGGGAACTACTTCCCGTACCGGGATAAAAAGTAGCCTATAGCCTTCCTCGATAAATGGGCTATCTAAGACTGAAAGAAATTTTCAAATCGGACCAGTAGTTCCTGAGATTAGCGCGTTCAAACAAACAAACAAACAAACTCTTCAGCTTTATAATATTAGTATAGACTAGCTTCTGCCAGCGGTTTCACCCGCCTCCCGTGGGAACCTCGGCACGGACCCGGATAAAAAGTAGCCTATAGCCTTCCTCGATAAATGGGCTATCTAACACTGAAAGAATTTTTCAAATCGGACCAGTAGTTCCTAAGATTAGCGCGTTCAAACAAACAAACAAACAAACAAACTCTTTAGCTTTATAATATTAGTATAGATAAGTATAGACAACTTTTTTCACTGCAAAATTCCTTAGCCAAATCTATTCCCCATGAATCGAAACTATATTTCTTATTACACCAACAGCTACACAAACACAAAATTAAGCGATTATAAGGCATACCTCCACCAATCACATGGATATACAATTCTCACAATGAATGGATACATTAGACCTGGCTCATTCATCTGATATGCGTCATTAGATACCTGGCCTTATGAAGTAAGATTGAGTGTGTACCACTAATGTTTATACGGAGCTTCCGAATATCTGAGCAACCTTGGCCTAATAGTTAGTGGTATGTTTTTATTTTAGCTGAAAAATACAGGTTTATTGAAAATGACTGTTTTTTAGGAGGATTAGGTAAATTATTCTTAGGATTTACTAACATATTATGACAATAAGCAACGATTATTATCAGCTTCCAACAGGTATCTGTGGAGATCTAAGGGGGAGGCCTATGTTCAGCAGTGGACGTCCTATGGCTGAGATGATGATGATGATTATCAGCTTCCAAAAACGGGAGCACCATAGTGCTTTGACAAAGAAGTTTCCCTGTATATAACGACTTAAAAATGTGCACTGGAAACAGGACTACAAATATAATTGTTTTCAATTCCATAGTTCATGTAACATTAATGATCAACTCTGCCATCAAGGACCACCATGCCATTATGGTACACGATAAAGCTTTATACATATAATTCCATTCCTTTACATTCTACAAAAAAATATACCCAACCTACAAAATACACGCCCAACTTTTACAAAATACAGAACTACAAAGTTAACATGCAAAAGTATCTCCGAAAACTTTATTTCATTCGCAAAAGGCGTACGGAGCGAGATTTTATTTTTCAGTGTCTGCTAAAAGGCAGTTTTCTCGAGCGGCTCCGGGAGGCAAGACTGTTAATATTCTACAGTTGGACTACAAGGTGGTACGTGCTTAGACTGGGGAGCAATCCACTTGCCAATGCAATGTCTTTAATAGTACCCATAAATTGAAAATACATTAGCATGCGAGTAGTAACTATATGAATAGGGCATTTTTTGTAGTGTTCGGTTTTTGTGTAAGTGATTGTATTTTTATATTTTTCTTTTGTTATTTTAATGTTTACCGGTATAAACTGTTGATTGATTTATGTCCCTACTAGCCACGGTCACGGGCGTTTTGTGAGAACTACTTTTTGTACCCGATACGATATTAAAAATAGCGTGATTGACCTAATTAGATTTTAAATATCCTTTTAACTATGTCAAAAAATCAAAACATTATTTTTGAAAATCAAAACACGGCACGCCTATGGATCATTCTAAATGAGTAACACGACATATTTTATATGGAAGCAAAAACAAATCGTTTATCCTTTTTAGGGTTAAAATCAGAAACCGGCAACAAAATGGCTCCCACGTTAAATGTTGTGTAACACTCGTTATAAATGATAGAAGTGTAATAAAACATAATTTATCGTATAATTCAATTCTGCTTAATGATCCAATATTGATGGGAATTGTTATAAGATGGTAATGAGACGCCTCGGCGGCGACAGCTTGCAAAAACAATGGTGGGACGTAATAGCGATTGGGTTTAGGGATTTGGAAGTGCGTAGGTGGAAGTCTATAGTTACCTATTGAAATGTTAGAGTAAACTGGGCCAATACGCGTGGTTATTTACTTACATATTGTAATGTTGAAGACAAAAGGAAATTCTAGGTCCTTACCAAAATTATAAATGCCAATGTAACTCCGTCTGAACTTCCGGCTTTCACGCCAAATCTGCTAAACCGATTAGAAATAACGTTCGTAAACAGATATTCTAGAGCCTAACGAAGGATCCTTTAAATCCTTTTTATTGCGTGGCGTAGTGCATAGTATTAGAAACAAACTCATTGTTACATTAATCACTGTTTATAATCATGTAATTCATTACATATAAGATTAGAGATTCAGGGTAGGTACTTTTCATCCAACGCTGTCTATTTCTCTCCAAACACCAATGATTTCCATTTTCAAAACTGCTTTAACAACCAAAAATCTATCTAAGTATGGAATGTTGACCAAAGCGATTGCGTGCTAAACGAACGTAAATATACTCCTTAAAGTGTCCGGCAGAAGTTACAAGTGGTGGTCCGGCCAGGGTTTATGACGGGAAGCTACGAATCCATACTGGTAATGTCAAACAGATACATGCCGTGTTTTCATATTTATTACACGGCAGATTGAATGTGGAAGGAAAAGCATGATTTATGTGATACGCAGTGAAGAAAGAAAGCAAGAAATCTTTGAAAGTAAAACTTGTATTATAACTACTTATGACACAGCTTGGCACATTATACTCACTTTAAATAATATTTTTCCCAATTGGAAGATTTTAACAGTAACATGATGAAACGACTACTTAATAGGTAAATGGACTATCTAAAACTAAAGATTTTTGCAGTTCTGGAGATTAGGGCGTTCTAGCAGACAAACTCTTCAGCTTCATAATTTGATTTTTCATCTAACCCACATATACGCCTAATGTCCTCTCAAAAATGAAAACAAATTACTTAACAGGCTATCATTAAAAACATACCAATACTCCCCATCTTCCTATCTTAGTAAAACAATTTCGCCAACATGCCGAATTCACGTCCTTATCCAAAAGGCGGCTTCAAAGCGCCTTTATAAATTAATTAAGGCACGCAACTAGGCACACTTTGTTTGTGCCCACAAAAGGCTCGTTGAGGTAAAACAATTGGTCCATTTTGTCCTCCACGCTGCATGAAGTATGTATGTCTTTAGTTAGCTTTGATAATTTTAGCAACTGGAAACGCCATGCCATGCCATGCTTTCTCCTGTGCTAAAAGCACACTAGCGTCGGACATACTCGTATGTACAGTAATGCGTTCAATAGGTATATCATTATGCTTGTGTAAATTAACGATAAATTATAGGTCTACGGCCGTTCATTTCAACATCTTTGGCAGTCGCTACGAGTAAGCCATAAAGTCTGACTAGGTACTACTAGGGGTATTGGGTTGCCCAATTAACTGGTTTGAAGAGGTCAGAGAGGCAATCGCTCCTTGAAAAACGGTACTCAGCTGCATCAGATTAGACTGGAAGCCGACCCCAACATAGTTAGGAAAATTCTAGGCAGATGATGACGATATACACTACGCTTGTCAATTCGCTCATGTAATCTAAGAGTTGCTGACGCGCGCGTATATGACAGATTTTTCACATACGTAGAGAACTCAAGGCGATTCCAGTCACTTAAATGCTCTAAGTTATTTTCCATTGTTCGTAAGGATGTGCACATTAATGTGGGGCCACGTATGAAATGCAGTGCAGTTGCACTTGTTTTGATGCGCTGTTTGAACGGAACTACTCGTAAATAGAACTGTGGGAAGGAGTCTTTATGAAATTGGACTATGGTTCTGAGTACCACTTAATGAATGAGTTTGAGTTCCTGCTTTATTTTATTAGTTGTTTAATTGATGTCTTTTGTTTATTTAATTATCACTCGTTTATTTTGCAGTTGAGACTACATGGGAATACTTATTTACTTATCCCCATTTACACTCAACTGCAGAATAAAAGTATACTTACTTCATTGTTTTTATACATTCATCTGCCTAGCCGTTTCGTAACTATGTTGGTTGGCTTCAAATCTAACAAACAGAAAACTCAGAGCAACCTTTATGGCATGATGGTCACCCATCCATCTACCGACCGCGCCAAGCGGATTATGATCGATCTTCCCGAAGAGCTGTTACTTAGCCACATACGAGCTCCTCAATTTATTTTATTATGTATATTAATAAACTTTAATATTAAGTAACTAGGGCAGCACATTAAGCGTAAAATTCCAAGAGACATACCTATATAGAAAACTCTAATTTTCTTTTGGTAAATAATAGTTCCAACTTGAAATCTAATTAAAGTTAATTAGGTACCAATTATGTTTTAGACAAAAAGAAATGGCAAAATTTAACGGTGTCTAGAAGTCTAAAAAAAGTTTCATTAATATGGTATACAAAATAATTTCTGAAAGACGAAAATAACCTCATCAATAACAAAACTTCTAACGCAAATAAATCATTAAGTGTTAATATGAATGAATAGAGGACTTGACTTAATGAAATGACCTTTCTGACTTTTATCCACCCCAAAACTAAACAAAGTTTTGTGAACAATAATAAGTGAAGAAAATAGATCTAAATCTAAAATTACTATCTATTTATGTTGCATAATTTTCAGCTTAAACCAAATATGTGGGAATAACTTATCCGGTCTTTTTTTTAATTATTTTCATGATCCCTCCATCTGACACTGAGATTCTCTATAATTATTTACCTCGTATCGCAGATAGGCGACTATTAAAAGGTAATCTTTTTTTCTATTTAGGACCAATAAATCAGTTAACTTCTATCTTTTTTTTTTCCGACGTCAAAAATTATCAAATGACCCCTCCCGCTGTGGGTTAGCAGCGGTGAGGGAGTGTCAGACTCTTACTGACTAAAAACCGTCGTGTTCCGTCGTAGGCCTTTTTATGTGCTAGGGCCGCGGTATCTCTTTCGAACAACCCGCAGCAGTTAACTTCTATCTGGGGAATAAATACCTATAGCTGTCAAATATTTAGATATTCATTACATTCTTTATGTATAATAATAGCAAGATAATATGTATAATATGCAGATTTATTACTTTGGCTGTAACATATATAAAAGAAAGTCGTGTTAGTTACTCCACTTATAACTCAAGAACGGCTGAACCGATTTAGCTGAAAACTGGCAGGGAGGTAGTTTAGAGCCAGGAGAAGGACATAGAATTTTTTTTACAAAAAATAAAAATGAAAAATACAATTTATTCCGGACATACAGCGCCATCTATTGTTCAAACCAAAAATCTGCCGGATGCCACTATTCCACGCGAACGAAGTCGCGGGCAAAAGCTAGTAACATAATAAAAAACTCCCAAAAAGTAGCCACATGAAATTACTTCAATTGTTTACGCAAAGAAAATTGAATAAAGAATTTTAAACCTCCATATCCAAGTTCCACATTTAAATTGTAAACATAAAAACGAAAGAAAACGCGGGAAACCAATAAAAATGTTGCCAGGGTGAAAATTACATGTAGAATTAAAATACGAAGTAATTAAAGTGGTGGGTTGAGCGGGCAGCCGTAAAGAATCGTATTGCATTAAGGATTCATGCACACAGTTCTCATAAATTGTGTATTGACATTAGCATGGTTGTGTATTCAGCCTAATGAAGCTGGCGGGAATCGGCGTGCATTGTTTAGATTTATGGCAGTTTAAAGCTTGAATAAGGAAGGAATTGCTGGATCGTGTTCTGTTTTTATTACCTACTTTTTTAAGGATGTACCAACTGTGCATGTATTTGATAGAGGGTTACCAATCTCTTACTTATTGAATGCAATATGAAAATACCTATCACAGATAATACAGAAGATACAAAAAAAGTTTGTACCGAGTTATCGCCAGTTCACAATTTGTCTCACCTAATAAGTTTTAAATATTATAATGTCATGCAATTTATAATTTCCCTGCACAATTGTGCTATTTTGAAATCTGAAGCCATCTCTTGTTGTTTTACTCTTAAAGCTCGATAAAAAAACAAAAGCAATACAAACAGAAAAAACAGGCGCAATAATTTGTATGTTAAAGAACAGCTTCCATTTTCATTAAAAAAAATAAGCAAACATTTTATAAAACAACATTTATTAAAAGCTAAGTTATTAAAAGTACCCTCCATTATGACTGGCACTCAATTATCTTTTAAGCCATCAAGAAAATAGACTTAAAGATATTCAGAAATAATGAACGGACGGCCGAGATCCTCAATGATTAATTTCCATACATTACTTTGAGTACTGAACTCTGTTAGGGTACGGAGAAATACATCAATCAGAACAAGTTGGGCTAACCACAAGGTCTAGAGGAGATTAGGATATCTGTCTAACATAATCTTGTGGTTTTTGAGGTGACCACACCATTAGATAGAGCTGAGATATACAAATGAATTCGCATATACATTATTTCATCAATATGAATAAACTGGTGAGATTTTCAACCCGGCGTTTTTCTCTGATTTTTGATCGTTTGTGGAAATTGACAATAGCGAGATTGATACTCGTCGCGGAGAATCAGTAGCATTTCGATATAAGGAGCCATTTTTAGAAACACATATTTATAACATGTTTCTGTGACTTTATCATTGATTTATCGCATTGACCTACATACAGCCTCACGCTGCAATAAACACTACGATCTGAATTAACATTTGATTAAACAGCCTCCATAATATTCGCAATTAATCAATCACCCGCCGACAACGAACACTTCACGCCACGGAACCCCAACTCAAATTAATACGACACACCGCATTAAATAATTTATTCCATACCAATACAGGAGCAATATCGGTGCGGTATTAAGAAAACAATCGCTCATTCGGCATAGTAATCACGCACGGCTGTATTCCCAGCACGCAAGAAACAATTCTAACGGAAAATACATTTCAATTCTTTATTGAATCCTGCCTCCCTACATAACTTGACTCTCTGGGGTTTTAGTCGGCCATCGGTTTCGTATCGAAGTATAGGAACCGTGTTACGACACCGCCCTAGCTGGAAAGCGACCGTGCCCCACCGTGCTCTGAAATTATTGAGTAGGTACGGGTCGAAGGGAAACGTGTGAAATTAGGTGGTCTGTGAAATTTATTTGTTTGGTGTGATTGCTATGAGGTATTGGGTGAAGAGGGAATTGCTGTATCGTGAAATCATTGCGTTATTTCCTGAACCAATATTGGCAATTTTATTTCTTGTGAGAAAACGTCGTGTTGCGTTATTTCTATAGTAGAAACAGTTTTTATACAAGTCCGTGTGGGAAAACTTGTTAGGAAATCGTTGCCAGGTAAAATTATTAAAGTAAAAATGTACCTGCCCACATTAAAATTGCATACTGAATATACAAAGTTGGTTCTCTGTTAAACGTTCACAGTGTAGACATCTGTCTATATCGAGGAGTGTCGAAATGCAGCCGATTCCAGCATTCCTGTTGGCTTAATCCTCTTTGCACGTAAAATCGTTTCTGAACTCTAATTTTCCCTTTTTTTGAGCGAACTTGCAAAACAGACTTTCCCAGTCGATTTCGTAAATAACGTTTATTTATGGCTGCAATGTTATGAAGTGAAGGATTTAATTTTCTATTTTGGATTTTTAGAACAGTCTTAAATGTCGATGTAGGAGACAGTAAATTCTCTGTTATCACTCGGTTTTGTACCTAAGATTTTATATTATTTACTGAAAAAAACTTAAAAATATAGTTAAGAGTTTTTTTAACAACAACTTTGAAAACCAGATCAAATTGCAGATATTGGGGAAAATCATACAAATCACCCATACAACGTAGCTTAACACGGAGTGCAGCACAAACATTCTGTTACCGCATAATTTCATTTACTCGCCTATTTACTTCGCAAAAATAACATAATAGAACAACACAATTAACAATTAATAAAACAAAATAAAAACCCGTCACTCATTTTAAGCGATCAATACGTACTGGACAATTAAAGCCGATTCTCCCGGTATCGCCGTGAGCCGGCTTGAACCATGGAGAACAAAATGACTAGCAGAGGTGCCATAACGGAAAATCTCCAAGAAAGAAGCGCGTCACAAAGCGGGTGAGAACTTAAGACGAGAAACGTTACGATTTTCGCCCTTATACGCCTCCTTTAGACCCGAGCATTTTTGTAATACCAAAAATCGTTCACAGATGTCTCAAAGAACCCGAACGCCTCATAAGTTCACTCGTAACTCATCGCTTTGGTCATGCCAACCGTACGAATTTGACCTACATGAAGCTGCCTGACCTACCTGCCTTATGGCATCTCCGCCTCGTCTATTCTCCGTGGCTTGAACCGTGCGCCTCCAATTTATTCGCGCTCACGGCAAACACACCAGTTTTCACTGATTGCGAATGTTTGACCATTGAGTAGAGACAGCATGACAGCTGTGGACCAAGGTGTTGAAACCATTAATCCTTCATTTGTTTTTTCTTTCGTCGTCAGTGGCAAACAATTAATGTAGGTACTTGTGTCTGTAGTATGAAATCATAAGTGTAAAAGTTATAGTAGGCTATAATCAAAATCATATTTATTAGTTCGTACCTACTTCAAAACCTTGGTAGTTACTTAAGAAAGTGCGAAATTGTGAAGTGAAATAACAAAAGTGCCTAACTACATAGAAAGAAACAAAAGTCACTATATCGATCTATTTCACTTAAAGAAACTGCAGAAGCTGTACGTACCATTACCATCTATAATGATTTAGACATGTTCGTACAACATAGCCGACGATGTCAATAACGAATCTTATGGCCTTACTACAAAAACTTAACCACCTGTTTTACACTTGTCTAAAAAAATTGTGGCTGCAAAATGAACCATATGTCAACGTCATAATTTGACATTTTTTTAGACAAGTCTTAAACTGACGTTTAAAAGTTTTTGTGGTAAGACGGTTAATGTTTTACATAGATACTTATAGGTAAACATATATACATTTATTGCAATAACGTTAAGTTCCTAAATAGAATATTTAATAGCGGATTAACTAAACAAGCACTCTCTGCCACTTTTCTCGCAAAGCAATAACTTAAAAATTCCCCACATCATAATAATCTTTTTTCCCATCCATACATACTAACGAACCGATTTCCAAACGACATATGGAGAGATTCATTAATGCACAGAAAAATGTGGAACAAGGATCGTTTGTACTTCAAACAGTCGCCATTTTGTTTCTAAATCAATGGAGCACACACGCGATCGCTTATCGTATTAGCTAAAACGTGTCAATGACATATTTTTTTAAGTTCATTGTGTTCTGTATGTCATTATTTTTTTGTTTTTCTTTCAAACCAAATATATTTTGAAACGCATTAATATCAAATTGGAATATTTGTCCGACTGACAAGAAGGGTTATTTGGTGAACTTATTATTACTTAGCTGCTCGTTGGTCTAACTGCCTCGTTGGTCTAGTGGTCGCAAGCGCGGCCGCTGTACCCGAGGTCTCGGGTTCGATTCCCGGGTCGGGCCGAAATCGCTTTGTGGGTTTTCTTAAACTTTCACAAAGCAGCCCGTAGTCTGGAAGTTGGTGATTGATTCACCCGTGCATCGGAGAGCACGTAAATGTCGGTCCTGCGCCTGATCTCTTTCCGGTCGTGTCGGATTGCCGTCCCATCGGGCTATGAGAGTGAAGGAATAGGGAGTGCACCTGTGTCTGCGCAAATGCTCGTGCACTATAATATGTCCTGCGCAGCTGGCTGATCTCCTTAAATGAGAACAGCCGCCGTGGCCGAAATCGGCCGTGGACGCTATTATTATTACTTAGCTTGTATAATAACACGTTTTTACAAGTCAATATTAATCACCCTAAATAGTTCATATTGAAACAGAACATAAAACACCTTATTCCAAATACACACAGCACTTATTTCTGACACTTACGCGACTATTAGACATTTACACACATACACACAACACTGAGCACTAATTATTAATGATATTCATTGTTCGGTCTACTCTAAGTCCGTATGTCATTGTACGGATCCAGCAGAATACCAGCGTCAGGTATTCTACCTGACACATGGTGAGCAGGACTCTCATTCGATGCAAATTTAAGACACACTGAACCGCGCCTTTATTTTTCTATTTCTACCGTCCTACAAGTCTAATATGTAACTTTATAATATGAGTTTTCGTAAATATTTTATGTTATGGTAATTTGTATTGCACCCGCTTACTTTTTTATTGTTTATGCTGAATGTATTACCTATCTATCTTATTTCTCAAGTAGACCTTCAACGCCCTTTTTCTTTACTTTTTTACTAATCCCTTTGGTCTATCGATCAAATATTATAGGTACTAATTCGACTAGAATGGATTAGTTAGAGAAACTCATGGCTAAATAAAAAACAGGCCTTAGCAAGGGCTATCAGATTGCCCAAGTAATTAGTTTGAGGAGGTCAGATAGGCAGTCGCTCCATGTGACATTCATAAAGTCAAGCTGCACCCGGTTAGACTAGAAGCTGATGGTGTAATTAATAAAATCAATTATGTAGGTATAATTATTATAACTTCTACTACACCCAAATAACAAATCTTCTTTTTTAAATAAAAATAACAAATTCACATCAACATACCTCACAACAGAATCAAAAAGAAAGAATGATTTATCAACATTTTAATTTCCGCAATCCACGGACACTCAAAAGGGCATTTTTATTAATCGACAACTCAATACCACGCAATGTATCAGTGCTTAACGAAAGTACCGTGCATATTGATAAGGCCGCCATTTTAAAATCACCAGTAAAACAGTCGCGTACTTAGAGTATTAACCTAACTGGAATCACCATAAGGCCAAATTTCTACACGCAAGCCTGTTAATGTTAGCGTGGGGAGCGAGGCATTGCAACCGATACTGACAGCGTATTCATGCATCTTTTCGATTACATCTTTACGCACGAAAAATTAAAAAACAAGGGCATAAAGTTGGTTCACACGAGTATTAGCAGAGGAGAAGGCCCAGCAATGGTATCTCCTGTAAGTTAATTGCTCTAAGAGAAAAACAGTCGCGTTACGTTCTTTCATTTGCGTAAATGACAGTTATAAAATATTCATTGTGTAAATTATCAGGCACTGTACTGCAGGACAGTGACAGGATTAAAATTGTACCGTAGTTATTTTCAATTAAAATTGTTCAAAACATGTTTTTTTATAAATAACTTTATTACCTATCTAGGGTACCTATGCTCATAGGATATGAAGGTAAAAGTTGATCGTTTAAGACAGATTCCAAAATATGATATAACTACACTATAAATATGTCTCTAAGTCGATATTTAAGATGATTGGCAATCATTTAGAAAAAAATGAACGAAGTTTATTTCATTAAAAATACGATATTAAGTAAATATGTAGAAACCAGATTTTTTATATCCAAATGGCATATCAAACTCGAACAAAAACGCTTACAAAAGCGCCAATCCTCCACACATCCATAATGGAACGAAATAACAAAATCATTAGATACACGAGCGAACTGAACAAAACGCGACTGAATTTACCGCATAAATGAAAAATTCAAAAGATCATATGGCTGTGGCATTATCTAACCTCACAAACAGCCCGTATTGGCAGTTTGAAACAGATAACGACGATAAAAAGCCTGTCGGTGATCGACATTGAGCCTCCACGATGAATGGACGAGACTCAAAGGAATATCGGAAAATTGGAATCAATTTCACGAAGTTTTTTTATCTTGATTTTATGTGGCAGTTCTAATTGCATTTATGGCGAATAAGAGCTTTATTCGCCATAAGGCTACTTTTAAAATTCTTTTTAACAATGAGCACTGGAAATTGAAGTCCTTAAGTGGCATCTCTCTGTCATCTTTGACACAATATTTCCCAACCGCAACAAAGTTATTACTCACAAAACCTCTTGCAAACAATAAATCACTAATTACGTCATTCCCTTTATGCTTTACATCTTGACACCGAAGCATATCCTCATGAAAAAGCTCTTCAGACCTTATGGGCCTCGCAAGATCACAACAACAAAACTTGGGAGTCTTTCGACAACAATTCAATTAGTCAGCAATTGGACGCTGGAGGGCAGACTTCAACGACTGACGGAATGGAACCTGTAATGAAGATAGATTACTTCACAAAAACAAGTGAAAGGAAGCGAATAGAAATAAAAATGGTGGCTAAGGATGTTTCGAGCACGAGGTACGAGTGTTGCCAATAGAATAGGAAACGCGTTATAGGATTTATTTTTGTTGTTTTGTTGTGCGGTTCTTCAAAGTTTATTGTACTTGAAACATTTGATTACTTTCAAAGCTGTAGGACGTTTGATGAATAAGTAATGATATTTGGAAAATATACTGATGTCAAGCATCTAAATTAATTCATTCTTTAAATTATGAACAGCTATTTTTAAAGTTTAATTCTCAGGATTTTACCATAAGTAGGTAAGTAAATCCAACGATACTCCCTTGTAAAGCATTCCCGCAAAACCCACATCCACTTACCTATTTAAATCTAAAACAAATCACTTGACAGCGCGACTTTAATAGAACTTCCAGGACCTACCTATTAAAGTCGAGGCATCCGGTTAAAAAATATACGTCTTACGTTATAAAACGCGGCGGCAGTTCACCGTGAAATTGCCACGGTTCCCGAGAGAGGGCGCCACCCGCCACGTCTTTTTCGACGCCAAGAGGTGTCCAACGCTTAGAGTATGTAGGCAACCAGACACGCCATAAAAGCTCTAAGCGAAGAAGTCTGCCAGAGTCGCGCAACTTTGAGGAGCGAAGGCAACATAGTGCATATCTATGCACTCATGCTTTTTCGGTAGCATCTTTACGCATGCTCATGGAAAAAATTACAAACACTACCATGAACTTGACGCACACATGCGATGATTACACGATGTACGACCGGCAATCTTGTAGGGGAGCTTAGGATAGTTGTGTTTTTTTACTTTCAGGGTACTTTTCTTTTAACGATTCTTATCTATAAGACACATATTAATTCATTAATTGCCATTCCTAATAGTTTTAAAACCACCACCAAAATAAAATTAATTAAAATATCAAAATATCAAAGTTGCCGAGAAAATCTAAGACCACTCCCCCCGTCACAACTCTCTTATGGCTCAGAAAGTAAGACAGGCAATAGCGTCTCCAGTTATTTAAACAATCTAAGTTCCAAGTAGCCTTTATTCATTTCAGTTCGTCTCTAGAGAATTTGGAGTTGGTAGATGTGATTCGTTTTGCGAACGTGAGCCTTATGTTTTGTTTTGCAATGTATGGTATAAAAGATTTACGTCGTGTAAGTTTCTGTCATATGCCAAGTCTGGTAAGAATGGTGGGTAATGGATTTTGGCGGTAAATGGTTGGCAACTTGACGTGTTGTTAGGTGTAATTGGAAAAATATTGTATTTACTCTTGTTTTTATAATGACTATGGCCAAAATTATACTTTATTAATAAGTACATCAAGGGGAAATTCGTTCGACTTCGTCAAAAAATTACTTTAGCTAAGTACTAAGAACAGGGCTCAATTTTATTTACCTAATCGTTCAGTAACTTCATAGTAAAAGCGTGGCTTATAAAGAGTCGTCTCTTTCTCATTATTATTATTAAGTTAACAATAGGTAAGTAAAAAGCACAAACTAATTCACAGAGGAAACATAAACAATAGTTTCACTTCATGTATTATTAACTTGTCAACAATAAAAACTCTTTAAGACAATTATAAAATGGCATCAAAAAATTTCTTATCATTGTTTTTAGTTGTATTATATAAATAAGTTTATTTTTAGGTCATGTAAATATGTACATTTAATTCATTATTAATTATAATAATACTGGTTAAAAAAAAGGAAGATAAATTTTATGACAATCTAATAAAACATTTAAAAACAAAACAAAAAAGGCGAATATTCAACACGTTATTTATTTGCCTTGCAAATTAAAAGCAAGAGCATTCTCCAAAGTAGTGGCAAATTATTTACTATCATTAGTTTTCTTTGTCTCATTAAATTTATTTCGCTCTACAAAGCTGGGAGCTCTGCGTCTGAATATTTTGATAAAATTATCTCTTATACTAATGGTAAGGGGAGACGATGCAAAATAATCACTATGTCTGAAGGTGGAAAGGTTAGGTTTCTTGTTTCAAATTAGACAAGGGTGTTTAGTTTGTAACTAGATAGACAGGGGTATGGTGAAAAAACTATGCTTATTACAAAACTGAAGAGTTGCATCTCTAACTGAACTGATTGAAAAAAAACCGGCCAAGTGCGAGTTGGACTCGCGCACGTAGGGTTCCGTACCATCCAAACTAATATTCTATATATATTTATGGATATCGAGCAAAAATGAGCAAAAAAATCACGTTTGTTGTATGGGAGTCCCCCGAAATATCTATTTTATTCTAGTTTTCAGTATTTGTTGTTCTAGCGGCAACAGAAATACATCATCTGTGAAAATTTCAACTCTCTAACTATCACGGTTCATGAGATACAGCCTGGTGACAAACGGACGGACGGACGGACAGAGGAGCGAAAATAATAGGGTCCCGTTTTACCCTTTGGGTACGGAACCCTAAAAAAGAATACAGTCTAGATAGGCTATTTTTATCCAGGTGCTCGTAGTAGTCCTGAAATTGCTGGCGGAAGCGTATGTAGATACTATAAATTGAGTATGCTTTGGTCTTATGGCTATAAAATCTACAAGTGTGTTGTTTAATTTCACACGATTTTCTACTGGACAAAAGTCATGTCCGTAAGCCAATGTAAAACCATACCTCTTTTAAGATTTATTTCTTACTACGGCCGAAAAACTTTTTGAATCATACTTATTGCATTGCAATCTTTTTTAAAGTTCGTAATTCACAAACAAAGCTACTGTTATCTCAAACGTAACTCCTGAAGCTTTATCAGAGATCAGTAAAGCCACCTGAACTCCAAGAAACACTTCATCAGGGAAATTAATTTCACAAAAACAATTTAAATGTCCGCTCTGTACAAATTAGCTTCAAGCTAAGTTATAATGTTACGTGATTCCCTGTACACGGTGATTTACATAGAGGATTATCTCGCAAGAGGTTTTGAAACATTTTTGTGTGATCCGTCATTGAATGTTCTTTCAAAAGTTTAGATTTGGTAACTTAAATAACTAGTGAATTAAGGTTTTGTTATTTGACCTTGCAATATTACAAATCATTCTGTATTAAGTACCTGTAATCTTGGACTGGGACAGAAAGTGGACTGGTAGAGGTAAAGTTGTGATAAACGAGCTCAGTCTATGGCTGGCTGGAGGGTTAACGTATCGACATTCATTCCCACCGAAGAGTCGTAGAACTGAATATAATTAATAGTAACATATATCATCATCATCATCATCATCATCCTCCTCCTGCCCTTATCCCAATTTTATTTGTGGTCGGCGCAGCATGTTTTCTCCTTCCATACTCTTCTATCTGCCGTCATCTCACAAGTAACATTCTTTCTTTCCATATCTACTTTCACACAATCCATTCATCGTTTCTTTGGTCTTCCTCTTCCACTATATCCGTCCACATTCATACTCATCATCTTCCTCACAACATGATTCTCATTCCTCCGCATCACATGCCCATACCATGACAGCCGGTTTCCACGCAGTTTTTTTTATAGTAACATATGTATATCATGTGAAACAAAAAAATATAAGAAGCAGCACTGACCACACTCACAATTGCTCACTAAATACATCACACGTACTTTGCTACTCCATTAAAATTAGAACGTTACGAACGAAATTCCGTGTTCAGAACATAAAATATCCCCTAAGCCGAACAGAAATGTTTAACCCAAAACAAAAATGTGAAAGACTGCCAAGTTCGATAATATGGAAATGCTTCGCCTATAAAAGAAGTGAGATCTGAATAAGTACCAAGTTCCATACACATACCTCAGTTAAAAATAGTTACTTTTTAATGATGTCACTTGGCAAGTTTTTATACACCTTGTTATAAACCTACTAAACGCAATGAATCAAGTATTTAATTTTCTATTAAAACTTGCCAAGTAACATCATTAAAAAGTAACTATTTTTAACTGAGGTATGTGTATGGAACTTGGTACTTATTCAGATCTCACTTCTTTTATAGGCGAAGCATTCCCATATTATCGAACTTGGCAGTCTTTCACATTTTTGTTTTGGGTGGGATTTCATTTATTTTTGTAAGGTTGTTTATTTTATTTTTTTCTTATGATGAAGTTAGTTAAAGAAATGTCTCATTTATACTATCTTTTAGATTTTTTAATATGCACTATGTTTTTTACAAAGAAATGAACTAGATTAACTAATCATCCTCCGAGCCTTTTTCCCAACAATGTTGGGGTCGGCTTCCAGTCTAACCGGATTCAGCTGAGTACCAGTGCTTTACAAGAAGCGACTGCCTATCTGACCTCCTCAACCCAGTTACCCGGGCAACCCGATACCCCTTGGTTAGACTGGTGTCAGACTTACTGGCTTCTGACTACCCGTAACGACTGCCAAGGATGTTCAATGACAGCCGGGACCTACAGTTTAACGTGCCATCCGAAACACAGCCAATGGTGTCTAAGATATACTTAGAAAGTACATACAAACTTAGAAAAGTTGCATTAGTACTTGCCTGACCTGGGATCGAACCCGCGCCCTTGTACTTGAGAGGTTGGTCCTTTACCCAGTAGGCCACCATGACTTTTTTTTTTTTACTAGATTAACTAAATGGACTAGATTTACCAACTGACTGACATGACATGTTATCATATATTATGTTCGTGGATCAAAGTTACACATTCGTTATTTTCGAAAGTGACACACTTGGCCGTTTTCAGATTTTTACTTTACTTTGACTAAATACAAACCTTTGTACCATTCGAAGATATATTATATAAATATAGATAAATTTAGGTCGCTTTAGTTCCTTAGGGGTATAAATTTACACCTGGTATAAAACACCTTCATTATTTTGAAACCGACTCACACTTGGCCATTTTCAGATTTTTTCCTTTACCTTGACATAAAGACCTACCTCCATGCCAAATTTCAAGTCAATACGACCATTGGAAGTGGTCTAGGTTTTTGATGAGTGAGTCAGTGAATCAGTGAATCAGTGTATAGTAAAAATAGCGATTTTCTGACGTCAATATCTCAAGACCTACAATAGGTATTTTAATGAAATTTTGTATTTTAGATAAGTGAGGGGGTCTCAACAGATACTAGAAATTTGATATGCGTAAATAAAATAGATTTTGAGTTACAGGGGGGTCGAATTTGGCCCGAAATGGTTCGTGTAATATAACCCACGGCCGGTGTGTCGCTTTTTTTGCTCGAACTTGGCGGACACACTGCCGTGTGTCTAGATCTTCGCATTGCATCTGTACGTAAGCAGCCCACTTGATTATTCTAAATCCACGAGACAGGCCACCTACTCAGTTTCACAATAACACCCACTGCAATGCAAATAGCTAGAATAATACTTAAATTGAAATATTTTGCAAACACAAACAGATAAAATTCAACTCTAACTCAATGAGATAAGGTTCACTGAAATATGGGTTTACAGATGTAAATGTTACCGTCATATTATTTGATGGAATGAGTGTCCTGAATAAATTTGCAAGTGGTTTACACGATATGAAAAGGTATGCCTTAATGGTGCTTCCTTGTTTCAAATTAGGAGCTCGGACACAAATCAGTAATGGAAGCTTCGGAGATGCTTTGAGGGGAATTCCTGATGGTTTTTTGTTTAACTTTCACGATTGCTTCTTAATTTTATGCAGTACTTACTTAATTATACTGAGTGCAATTAAATATATCTACGGATGTAATAAAAGTATTGACGCTAAGTACCTAAGAGTCAGGAGCACCATTCAACTACAAGGTGTTGATTTGCATTTGTGCTATACTTCAGGAGGAGGACATAAAATACGTAAATAATCGATTGGAATTACAGTAGACGGGAAATAGCTAATATGCACTGCTTTTTTGTCATTGTAATGTCGTAGTATTTCAGAAGTAATCCAATTTTATTAATGAAATTTATGAATAATCGTTGCGTATGCTTTGTGTTTACGTTTGTGTGAGGGCGCAGCACGGTTTTACGGTTTTAAGGCCAGTAACACACGCGCCAAGTTTAAATACGGCTAGATAACATTGACGGGATTCCGAATAAAAAAAAAATAGTATGTATTTTTTTTTTGTTGATTTGGGTCGAGAATCATTAGCATAATTACGTCCTTGAATATGGCACGAATGCAAATCAACATCTCGTATAACGATAACCAAATCATTACCAGACGTAGGTATACTTGCCACCCATTAGTCAAATCAGCAACTTGACAACTGAAAATGGCTTGGTTATTGATATAGTTAAATGCTGCAACTTTTCATAAGTAGGTACTACTTTTCACCTTGTTTGATTGATGCTCATAATTCTTATTCATAAAATATCATAAAACAAAACACAAATGTTGTGAAACTGAGACGCCGAAGAAACTTGAGTAATCTTTTTTGTTTGACCATAATTTCCTGCATTAAAGTTTAAGAATAAGAAGCAACCCAACACTATTGTTTTCTTAAGACAAGGTATAAACTTTTATCTAGATCTGTTAGCAGACTTAACTTTCAAAACTTAAACTATATAAGTAATAATTTATGTAATAAACAAAATTATGTCCGCAACTTAGTCCACCTGCCGAGGGAATTCAGCCACGTACCTATCCGAATAAATAATGTAACCCATATAAGCCTGTCTCCATCTACAGGGTGACATTTACCTTTGTGCCAAATTTCATCTCGATCATTCCAGCCGTTTTAGCGTGAAAGCGTAATAAATAACTGTTTCGCGTTTATTATGTGACTAAACATTTTCCCGCGGTTTCATTCACATCACGAGGGAACTACTGCCTGTACCGGGATAAAATATAGCCTATGTTACCCGGGAAGAGCATAGCTTTCCAATCTATACTAATATTATAAAGCTAAAGAGTTTGTTTGTTTGTTTGAACGCGCTAATCTCAGGAACTACTGGTCCGATTTGAAAAATTGTTTCAGTGTTAGATAGCCCATTTATCGAGGAAGGTTATAGGCTACTTTTTATCCGGGTCCGTGCCGAGGTTCCCACGGGATGCGGGTGAAACCGCTGGCAGAAGCTAGTGTTGGAATAATTTTTCAAATCGGTTCACTAGTTACGAAACCTTTGGCGTACAAACAAACAACAATAAAAATCCTCTTTGTCATTCATATTAGAATAGATATACCTATGTATTATTATGCATAAGAAATGCACCTTTAAGTACCAATATTGATTGTAAAACGTGAAAGATTGTAAAACTGCACTTATGCGCAGAAGTATATTTTGTATGGCACCTATCATTTACAACAAATTGCCTAAGATCTGGAGAGAACTCAATACCGAAGCTCTGAAACGTCGGCTCAAATTATTTTTAGTACTGAGAGCATACTATAATATTAAAGAGTTTCTCGATGAAAAATTTTATTATTATAATAATTCGATTTTAAGTAGGAAATGTTTATTTTTTAGTTGCTTTTTATAGTTCATAATTAATATTGTAAATATTTGCATGCCATGGCAAATGGCAAACGTGTTTTTAAGCACATATTATTTAATTGTATCATCTTACATACATGCACCTGCGTGTGTATGTATGTATACACATGTTTATGGCAAATAAATGATTCTATTCTATTCTATTAATATGTGATCCCATCTTAAAATCCTGCATAGAATTTTCAACACAACTCCAGACTTTCTCACCACAAAGGGCATTAGCAGTTTAGTATACAAAGCTACCCCGATCGATAGTCAGTTAAGCCAATTAATGCATTACGCACTAACGAACCGTTGCGGTTACTATTAACCGGCAAATCGGCGAAACAGCCTTTGTCAACAGTTTTGTTATATTTTTAGCTGGATTTTTTAATACAGATGAGGTTTTACTTGGATTTTGGCTTTGGAAACGGCATATTTAATAACTGGTTGGTACTGGTTAAAAGCTCGTCTGAAACATACACGGATTCAGATTTTATCACCATGCTTATTCAATACTGTTTTTAGTATTTGATTTTAGTGTATTTTTACATATTGTATAGATACTTAGATGTTTAAATATACCTATAGTGCGCGCACATCGCCTTTACATGAGTAAGTTTAGGAACGCTAAGTACCTACTTACATATACATTTTGCATGAAATTTTACACACACAGGTATGGGTCAAACGCATTCGTGAAATAAAACAGCTATATCTATAGGTAGGTAAGCAATTCCAACATAAAAATACCTGTTAATTTAAACTGCCAAAGGAGACTCCATAACAGATCGATCTCAAAGCAAAACACCATCATCGTTCACCGGTCCGTCACATCGTATTGAAAACTTTACGCCTCCGAATACATTTCCCAAATAAACAGGCGACCTCAACGGAAAGGCTTAGCGATATAAATCTTCAATGAAAGCTATACAATACGATGTTTAGCTACGCCGAGCGTAAAATTTACAACGAAATGTAATTACTGTAATCTTTTCAAAAGTGGAGTTTGGTGCGGGACGCGGATTTGTGAATGGTAGTTTTAAAGTTGTGCTGAAATGTGTTAGTATTTGTGTAAGTTTAAATAAAGCCCGGTAAATGATCCAGGTATTACGTTTGCCTCGAATATGGAGGTGAAAGTGGTTTTCCTGTGTCAATAACAGAAAAAAAAACTTTTGAGTATTTTTATGAAACTCTAGGAAAGAAGTCGTTCATTCGAATTACTGTTACTGTTACAGCCTTTTTTTTATTGTCCCACTGCTGGGCACAGGCCTCCTCTCACACGGAGAAGGATTGAGCATTAATCACCACGCTTGCTCAATGCGGGTTGGTGATTTCAGACTATATAGTCCAGGTTTCCTCAAGATGTTTTCCTTCACCTTTTCATCAGCCATTGGTGTCTAAGATATACTTAGAAAGTACATACAAACTTAAAAAAGTTGCATTGGTACTTGCCTGACCTGGGAGTGAACCCACACCCTCATACTCGAGAGGTTGCTTCTTTCCCCACTAGACCACCACGACTCAATTCAAACTTCATTCGAATTAGGTCTGAAAACTTTACTTTCGATTACGGTAATTTACTCCGGGATGACCTTACGTCTAAAATCTGACCTCAAGACTTTCAGTATGAAAAACAATGTGAGCCAATCAAGCATGATATATTTAGCCATTTTAATTAGACTTTAAAGTTTAGAAAGTAATTAGGTACATTCATAAATACGCAACCTATGTACCTTTTGTATGCCCGGGTCCCGTTTAAAGTACGGATTATGACGTAGGTGGCATAATACCCGGGAGTATAGCAGGTTTGACAAATCCTGAGTCCTACCTTACCTTTTGTACCTGTTTGTTAATGAGAAATAAATGCTGATTATAATTGTATTAACGGGTCTTTTAGTAGGTCAGTCGAGTTTAAGGGTCAAGTGTCGCGGTTTCATCCTTGTCCCGAGGAAAGTAGTTCCCGTACCTAAATAAAATATAGTGTAAGGCAAATTACATGGATTTATATTAAAAAGAATTCCCAAAATAGTTTTTTTTTTTTTTTTTTAACAACACATATCCACCATTATTTTACAAATATATGACTAGACAAAATTAATCTCTACATTAAACATTTTGACGGCAAATATTAGCACATCAATCCTACCTAGACTGTAGACGCATTTACAGTTTAATACGAGCATGATAACCTAAATCTGAACGTTAATAAATTCCCAACGTCAAAGTCAGTAATAAAGATAATATTTGGCTGCTCATAATGAGTGAGAGGCATGCAACGCTCAACTTGGCTACGAAAGCAGATAGCAAACTTTAATTGTTAGAGATGTTGCTCGTTACTCAAACATGGCTGAATAATGTTTGTTCTAATTTCGAAATTTGCTGCCAATGATGTTTTTTTGTTCTAGTTATTTTTTAAAATTATTCGTGCCATTTACTGGAATATCAAGGCATAACAGGGATTGCTTTCTATTCCGTCTCAAAATACAAAAATCTGAATTGAGAAAAAAAATTAAAACGTCGGTTAAAAAATGACTTTAGTGTAATTGACAATATGAAACTCCTGAAATGGATCCAAATTACACGCAATTTTTTTAAATATTTTAGTTTTCTTTTTTAATGAAAACTGGCGTACATAATAAAGAATTATATGGTCGAAAGATCGAGAAGTGTGGAAGCAAGATGGGGAGGCGTTTGCCCAGCAGTGGCACATTATGGGCTAATAACATATATCTATCCCATAATAGCAATTAATACTCTCTTTTTAGATCATTTAGTACAAATAGCGAAACAAGAAGAAAAGCCCTCTTAAGTTTCTAATAGAATACCTACAACCTTCAGTAACTAAGTTCTGCCTCAATACAGATTAGCTAAAGATACCATTAAGATGCTATCGGCATCTAAAGACGATCTAAACAGAAATCCTATAGCATAAAAACAGTGTTACTCGGCCAAGACAAGCAGATCATATCTAGAAACATGAAAGCATGTCAACCGACTGGCTAGCAAAGAGTGTGTGTTGTGTTGCCAATATCCGGGTGTCATTCTACCATTGCGACGCCGCAGCTGTGGGAATATATAATGGGGATGGTGTTGCTATGATTTAGAATAAAAAATATTACCTACTAAAATTGATGAAACTACTTTTTTTATAGGTTTCTTTGTGCATGATAGAAAATTTGATTTTATAACATAAATTCTTAAGTGAAATAGAAATCATTATATGATCAGCGAAAAAAAATGCCAGATATCCTCTTTGGTTGAATGGTTGAAATGAAATGGAATTGGTTCTAATATCAAATGATGATCACTCATGACATCACTCTTTCGAGTTCCATTACACTATGTAAGTCCTTAGAAATAACAGCCCAATATCTAGATTTGTGTGTGTGATATTATTTGTGTTACAATTAAGTCTCCCTGATCTTAAAGGAAACAAGCTCGAAGTTATGTTACGCACGTAGGAAAGCCACATCGTTTGCTTGCGGCCAGCTAGCGATTCAAGCCATTAAGCCAGACATATCTACAACGTATTCCGTTCCTAGATCAATTGCAGGATTCTAATGAATGGCTGCCATTGTATGTACCGTGAACATTGAATGTAACCTACAGAAGCAATGCCTAGAAGTCAGTGTGGCACACATCCTGGCCATGGCCTTTGCTATAAACCTCGAATAATTATCGAATGGTTTGTATTACAAACAATTACTGCCTGTCTATTCTATGATACGAGAGTGATTGAGGTAAAGTAAACACAGGAAAAGCATGGCTACATGTAGGTATAACTTCATATATTCTACGTTATTCTCCAACATATCAAAACTCCAAGAAAACAAATAGAACATTTCAACAAAACTTTCCTTAAGAGAGCTATTTAAAATCAGATTACCAAGAGATCGGGAACAAGAAGATCGGAATAAAGTTCAAGAGAAGTTAATTCTCAGTCATTAATATTATTATTCTGTATGGCAACCCCGAGTGCCGGAAGACATCGGCGTCAAACGTCACGACCGCTCGACTCCGAGACTCTGTTACACGAGTTTGTTTGATAGTAGTTTCTTCTGTTGCTACACGTGATATCTCGTCGAAAGTAGCACTAACTAAGCGCTCCACATAGCTGTACTCGGGAATTCAAATTGTCTGTTTTTCAGGATAGAAAATTTCTAACAGGTCTCTTAGCTCGGGATAGTTAAGTATTTCAGAAACAATATCAGAGGTACCTAGGTACCTACAATACAGGTAGCGCGAACTATCATCCTTGTTTTAGAGCTCTTAAGAATGAATCGCGATTGTGATTATTTTGTTGAAAACTTACAACATCGACTGGCGAAAAAAGGATGTTAAGTAGATACCTATTTTTTTGCAATAAAATGCACACCAAATATAACTTAAACAGACAGTAGCTTTTCTATTTTTGGAACAAAACGATAATTTCAAATAAGATAAAAACTTTGTTTCCTTTTTAATGAACACACAATCAAGCCAAAATAAACAACAATACTCTTTTAAATGAACCCGGAAATGTCCCGATTGGAACAATCCGCATGGCAGGCCGGCGTAAAACATTGTATGTTCGGTACAATGCAGTTAATATTAATTGCCAGTTACCTGACGAGCAATGGTGCCACAATGCATACATATGCGATGCCAATACCGCAGGATACGATATACAGTAGATCAATGTTCGTAGTGATAAAATTATTTGGAGTGAACTGTTGTAATGATAATAGGAGAAATCGCTATAGAATGATATTGAGGAATTTTATTTTATTTTTACTAGCAATCAACCTATAGGTACAGATAAAAAGTAATATCCTCGATAAATAGGCTATCTGACATTAAAATATTTTCAGATTTTGCGATCAGCGCGTTCAAGCAAAAAAGAAACTCTTCAGTTTTAGGTAGACAAGTATAGATGATGTCATGTAGAACTTTATCCACTTTCTTTCAGCATTTATTCCATGTTACTCTTAATTTATCTTTCAAAAATGAAACTTATTGAAAAATTCTTTTGCAATGGCTCTACGGTACATTAAACGCACAGTGCATCGTCCGTGGTACGTTAGTGGACGATATAAAATTCTGAACGGATAACAGATTATATTACCTAGTTTACAAATAAACTACACGACATTTATTATCGTTATGCGTCCCATCATGCGATTGAGTGAAAACTTATTCACAGTTCAGTTTTGTTTTTACTTGTAAATGGAAAATGGACAGTCCATTATATCCAATTGTTGTTTTCTCTTATTGTTTGTAGAAAAAAAATATAATATGGTTGACAAAGAAAATAAAACCTTATTTGGGAATTTAAACTACGAATTTTACTACTACTATGGATACACAATTCCACTAGATCAGAATTAATTGACTATCGTACAAATATTAATTCACACGCAACGTAAAACCGAAATCCTGAAACAAACCATAGAGCGATTTATTCGCCTTAAAAACTCAAGCATCATAAACCAAAGACATTAATCCCCTAACTCTAAAGTTAACTAAACGCTCGCTTAAAACCCTTTTATTCAGCTGCAGGCATTTCCCATCATTAATGTTTTTTATTAAAGGGGGAAGTGTTAATAGCCTCAATGGCATTTGGTGGGTAAGTGGTGGAAGGAGTGCCTAAGAAAACGCGGGAAGCAAAAACTCGAGGGCCGATGGGCCGCCATTGTAAAGGATAAAGGGGAGATCGCGATAATCCGCAAATGTGGGACTTATATGGTGTTAATAATGGGATATTATGTTTGGTAACACGAGTGAATATCATTGTTGTAAAGTCTATTCGCTTGGTTAGTGTTGTTTACAATACTTTTTTGTTCGCGTGACAGTTAGTAACGGTAAACAACAACGATCTGCGAATCAAGTCATTTTCCAGTAATTAGGTACAAACTGGCTAACTACACTATACAAGGGTAAACGCAATATAAATTAGAACGTTAATATCCGAGGTCAACAACCTCACAAAGGTCCAAAATTAACTAAAGTACAAAGTTAAACCACGCAACAAAATTTTCACGTAATCGCATTAACGATTCGGCTGTAAAACGGGTCTGTAATAATAGTATGATATTGTAACATTTGAAGCCAATGTTGCCAGGGTATAAACATTAGTTTTGCTGCAGTGGGGCACCACGGAGATCTCAAGTCGATAAGCAACAGCGTTAAAAGCGCAATAGCACGAACTCCAAGCCTTCGTGAGCGATATTAACTAGTGTTATAATTGTTGTAAGGAACGGATCGCGTTAAAAGATTTTTATTTCTTCGAATTTTCAACGATAGTTGCTTATCTAGGTTTTGTTTTTATTCGACGTACAAAAGGAGGTTCGTTTATTAATGCCGATAACCTAGCAATTGCAATATTCGTAGAGTTTGCATTAAGCACCTACTTCTATACTTTTTGTGTTTCCATCTTCATAATAGGTAAATACTGAGTAAAATGCGCTAAAGGCGTAGATATCTATCTAAACTAAACTATATGTAGGTACTTAGATATGCGTGAAAATCCGTCTGTCTACGTAACAAGACTGATATGCCTCAGAATTCAGATATGTTTATCACCAAAGGGGTTGCTGCATTAAATCCTATAATCTCATTAGAAGAACACCTCCCCTATGTTATCTTATGTTTCATAATAAATAATGCTAAACAATGTTGCGTCTCGCATTAATAAACGTTATTGTGACATTTATTAGATACCTGAAGCTCTATTTACATTCCTATTTTGATGATTAGATCGTTCTCTATTTTTATGTTGTAACATTAAACCGTAAAGTACCTAAGTAGACGAAATATTTGTATAAAACAAACAATATAAACTTTTTCATTCATAAACATAACATTAACTTACCTATAACAAAATCTGTGACACAACAAAATTGAAAAAGAAAAGCGGATATTATTTGATGGCACGATGTATCACTCGAATAGGAATGGTGGAGTGCGAAAACAAACTCACTGCCAATATCCAATGAAAAATCAATCCATCAAATCCAATAAAAAATCTAGAGCAAGTTATTATTTCGACGGTGGGGACGATTTATAACTGCCTAGGTACCTATAGTTTTGTTGGGAATACGCATAAACTTTTATTTGATATTTTCTTTTACCGCTGTTATTGTGTTTAGTTGTTGTTTGTATTCGGGCGCAATTAGCTTGATAAACAAATAACAATAAATTTTCATGAACGTGGTAATTGCTTCCGTGATCACGTTTTTGGTAGATTCGGGTTTTTGTTTGTTTGTCTTTTATAAAACTTTCGGCAATATCTATTTGTTTATTTTACCTAAATAATGGACTGCAGCAGTGGCGGCGTAGCATCGAGTGGCACCCGGGGCGGACTACCTATTGAGTACCCCCAAAAAAAAAACGACCAAATAAAATCACGTAGTAAAAAAAATGGTGTAGAAATCATTCATGGTGCTTTTAGCTAGGTTTAACATGAAGAAACCGGAGACAGATCACTGCAAAGTTATAAAGCGCTAGTGAAGGGAGCCCGAAATTTTTGAGTTTTGGGACGCAAAGATACCTAAAGGAATGAGAAAAAAACAGTGTAAGTGAAAGGCGCGAGCGCAGCGAGCGCGAAATTTTTGAGTATTGGAACACATAAGTACCCAATAAGTTTCAAAAAACCACTGCAAAGTGAAGAAACCGCGAACGTAGCGAGCGCGAAATTTTAGATTTTTGGGACGCAAAGAAATGAGAAAAAAACACCGTAAAGTGAATGGCGCGAGCGCAGCGAGCGCGAAATTTTTGAGTTTTGGAACACGTCACCCAAGCAAGTTTGAAAAAATCACTGCAAAGTGAAAAAGCCGCGAGCGTAGCGAGCGCGAAATTTTAGATTTTTTTGGGACGCAAAGATACCTAAAGAAGTGAGAAAAAACCACAGAAAAGTGAAAGGCGCGAGCGCAGCGAGCGCGAAATTTTTGAGTTTTGGAATACATAAGTATTCAAAAACTCGAGCGTCAGTTGTTTTTGATACTTCGGTGCTTGAACTTTTTGTAAGATTGAGGACTTAAAAAGTAAGCGCAGAATAAATTAGAAAGTAATAAAAAACCGCGAGCGAAGCGAGCGGATTTTTTTTTCAACGTTGAGGAATTAATTTAAGTAATCAGGTAAAAGCAAAAATACAAGAGAGGGGTGACAGATGGACTGAGGGGTGACACCCCTTTCAGTCCCACCTTGATCATTCTGGTAGTGCAGATATGTGCCGACCGAGATGGCACCCCCCCAGATGTGGTACCCGGGGCGGACCGCCCCCTCCCGCCCCCCGCCTTACGCCGCTACTGGGCTGCAGAGCACCCTTATCGGCGTGTGGTGGGTGATCCAGAACCATCCTTAAGGTATGTGGAAGATAGGCGAGTGCCGGTGTCTGATGCTCCCCGGGTAGGTATGTACCTATTCTTCTATATACTTAAACTCTCAGAATGGTTGAAAAGCACAACTAGCCTCAGACCACAAGCTTCGCAAATCAAAGTCAATATTACCTAACTTAAACGGTTTATTGAAAGTGGTCTAATTGAATTAGCCCTTTTTCACGTCTCGTTTTAATCGAACTTGTGAAACATAATGAAAATCTTTTTTTCTGTTCCCACTCAGCGTCAGCTTTTGCTTCATGATAATCAACTGTGAGTCCTGCAGGTTGCCTCTGCATATATTACAATAGAGAAACACAAGCTGAAACTTTTTACTGTATTGCCTATTTTTAATTTTACAAGTTCAAAACCTTTTTCAGAACGCAAGAACTGTGTCAAATTCAAATATTTGTCACTTGTCAAAGTGACATTTCGTTTGTTGTTACAGCTGTTCGTAAAAATAAATATTTACGTCTTTATTTTCGCGAGGAAATACGGAATAAACGTGTCAATTTACTAACTTATAGATAGGAAGATCGTCACAAAAATACAATTAAATCTATGAGTATCTTATTGAGACCGGGTAAGATAGTAGAGGTAATAAATTGTGAAACAAACGGGAATGTTCTAGTTTCATGTAGACATTGTAAAATTTATACGTTTCAGGTGTACACCGGATCCACAGAAATATGTCTGCCATGTCTGGGGTGGTGGAAAATACAATAAGAAGCAAATTGTCGCAGTTCCTAGAAGCTAAACATTTAGATGTCATCAATGAGTCCTACATGCATAACGTCCCCAAAGGAGCGGAGACGCATTTCAAAGTAGTCGTTGTTTCCGATAAATTTGAAGGATTGCCATTAATTAAGGTACCTACTTGTAAACTAAAGATTTATTAATTTCTTGATGGATTTTTCTCTAGAATTCCTCAGTTGCCAGACAGTAGCCATAGAAAAGGATTGCAGATAGCCTTTGACAGAAGAACACAAATCTTACAAATAACAAACCTTTGATTTCAGAGACACCGCTTAGTGAATGATCTCCTAAAAGACGAGCTCCAGAGTGGTGTCCATGCACTATCCATTGTAGCCAAAACTCCTGAGCAATGGGAAAATAGTGACAAAGTTGTGGAAAGCAGCCCAAACTGTAGAGGTGGATTTGGAAAGTAGACTCGAATACAGTAGTTATTTAATTTGTGGCTGTTACATCTAGTAATAAATTATAATATTTAGTACACATACCAAATTAATATTTTGTTTTAATGTTTTTCCAATAAGAGAACTCTATAAGCTTTGCATCACAGAATGCTAACAAAGCAACAATGTTAAAACAGTGCTAGCCTAAATATTTAGTTACTAGCTTCTGCCAGCGGTTTCACCCGCATCCCGTGGGAACTACTTCCCGTACCAGGATAAAAAGTAGCCTATAGCCTTCCTCAATAAATGGGCTATCTAACACTGAAAGAAATTTTCAAATCGGACCAGTAGTTCCTGAGATTAGCGCGTTCAAACAAAGTCTTCAGCTTTATAATATTAGTATAGATAAATGCAACGCTCATCATCACTTACAGTCAAAACTACTGAACCAATTTAGATGAAATTTGGTGCACAGTCTAGCTGTATCCTAGAGCAGGGAACATCTAGTAGGTACTTGTTGATTACAGCCATGCGCCACTTCCTCAATAAAAACGTTAATTTAATGGTATTCAAAGAGAAATGCATGGAAGATAAAAGTCAACCTTCAACTTATGAATAAAAATACCAAAATGAATTTTCAATAAAAGCTTTATTCTTACACCACATCTTAACAATCCAGTTGGACTTTCTCTTTCAGCAGAACAATATGTAATACACAAATCATTCTTATAATACTCATTATACAATAATGTATTCTTACCTTAATACTATGAAGATTCATAATTCTCAATTCTACACACAATTTCAATGAACAACAATGATATTTGAAAACTGTACAGCATGCACTTTGATTATTTTATACAATTGTAATATCTCAGTAATAATTCCGTTTTGCCAGAAAATTGGTAGTTCTACAGTAAATGCGCTCAGCTAACGTTCGGAGTGAGGCGTCGCTCGGCCATTACGACAATAGTATCAACAAGGTAACGTAGGAAGATATTTCCAAGATATGCGAATGTCGCGAGCTGCGCGTTGTTGAGTTTGTTTTCTTTTAATTTTATATAATATAATGCTTATCATGTGATAATGATATTGTTATTTGACTTGTTCAAATTCTGGTATTTCCAACCTTCTTCCCAGCAAAAACACATAGGAAGTGGTGAAGGGGCATTTTGGGGGCTGTCTTTTGTTTTTGACGTTCTTCGAAAAGTGCTGATTTATCAGCCTAATTTGAATAAACGTTTTTAAGTTTTAGTTGCCGTGTTGATGTCAGCCCACACAGTTATTTCCCTAGTGTAACAAATGAAGCATGAAGCTGTCTCCATTAACAGTAGCTTTACTGTCACCAAACCTGGCAAGTGGATCCATTTTGATATTTTACAGAAATTTGATTATAATCATGTCATATTATACATTTGTTGATTTAAAATCTAGATCTAAATTGTGACGTAATTATCCATATCTAAATTTTAGATGTACATAATTACGTCACAATTTTTACAATTATTGAAGTTCCAAATTGTTAAAAACTCGATTTACAAATTGAGATTGAATACACTATTTAGTAGACATAGAATTTACACTGATTATTTTAATCAAAAAGGTAATTAGCTTTGACATTGCTATTTATTTATATAATCTTGATTATTATATATTTATATTGTTTCCTATATTTTTTCATAGTCCACTGTTGTACAGAGTTTTCAAATAGTCTTTGATCACTGATGCAAATACTTGGTACACTGCACTCAATCCATTCATACGTTTCACACCGCTTAGAGAACGGTGTTAGTTGTATCAGAGGTTAAAGTTGTCTAGCCGTAGCTTGCCCTCGTTTTCTGTTAAGTAGAGTAAATCTGCCATGGTTTGTTCACAAATTGCTTCTTCTGCTTTCTCAGACATCTGTGTTACAAACAAACGAAATAATTAAAATCGTATCAAGTTGTAGTACACGAAAGTTACATGAATTATGGAACTGAACAAATATTTTATTCCAATTTTTGCGTAAAAGTACCCACTTTGAGTAGATTAAGAAGTTCCTTAGAATTCGATTGTCCACTGCCAACAAATTTAACTAAGTTTGTACAGTTGTATGTATTTTTTAAAGCTATATGAATAAAGCATATATGAACACAAGAGTAGAACTATGCAAGCTTAGATAATCCGCCAGATAGTCGATCTCGGCAGTGGCGATCTGGTTTAAAATACGTATGAATATTTTATAGCTTAGTTATGATCAAGTAATATGCATAATATACTCACCGGTCTATACTTATACTCTGCAGACGGAGGATACTTGAAGTTAGGTCCAAAGTTGACACTAACTGTAATGTTCTTATGTAAAGACACGGTAGGATAGTAGCAGCCTTCGTAAATGTCCACAAACGCCTCGCCCTGACACTCGCCGTTCTTGAAGAAGTATATCTTACTGCCCGGTAAAGGTTTGAGATTGTTCAGAGATTCTTGTATGTTGTCCTTATCTTCGTAATAGAGGTGGCTCTTGAATTTTACTAGTGGCTGGAAAGTAGATTGAGAGTAATTTAATACTGAGTTTACTTTTGCAAAATTTTGATTCATAAACAAGATTGTTGTTTTAAACGGTTTCTTTGTATCTTCATGTTCCACAGTAAAACAGATTCACCAAATTAGCCCCAGTTTAGCAGGGAGTTAAATACGAGAAAATCCCTTCATTCCCTATAGTCACATTAAGATGAGGATGCAGTTAAAACTTCAGAAATAAGGTATTTTGTTATAATTGTGAAATAACTACACTTACCCTATCCTTATAAGTGTTGGGTGTGTACTTAGTTGTGGCACTTTCAGGCAACACAACGAGAAAGCCTAATGTGTCGCCTTCGCCGTAACCATTGCTGTAGTGCTTGCCTTTAGACTCGTGGAACCTGGAATTTTTACGTACTTTATTATATATGTAGACTATTTTTAATTGTAATTTTTATAAAAATGAATTGCTGTCGTTAGCCTGACTAAAACTCGAGGATGGCTGGATTTACCTTATTTTCGTTTTAAAATGTTTGTACAGGTCCAGGGAAGGTCTAAACGATACGAAGTTTGCGGGATCAGCTAGTTATTTATCTTTATTAATTTGCCCCATAATTATGGAGATGTTTTCATAGTTTGGAGGATAGATATAGCTGAAGCCGAACATATCGTTGGCTCCACGTACCTCGTCCCCTTCCGACTGCGCCAGCTGTAGCCGAACTTGTCGTACCCGAGCGGCGCCTGCAGGTTGGCCACTCTCCTCGCCCAGCCCAGCCGAGCTGCCGCACCTTCCGGTAGTTCTTCCACGCAGGCTTCCCAGTACCAGCTGCCACGGCATACACCTGACAAAAATGTAAAAATTGTTACAAAAAAACACATTTCTATCAAAATTAAACTTCCAAACACAATCTGGGTTGGAAGCAAGTCAGACAAGCAGGGTAGCACACACAGAGCGCGGCAGTGGTACGCTACCAGTGCATAGACAATGCGTTTACGACGTGACTCTGTATACCGGTGTTACTCAATGTTCCAATGTGATCAGAAGTCGAGCTGATGAGCCATAGGAGCCGAAGTTTTCATGTCCAGCGTGTTTTCATACAAAATATAGGAGACAGAGGCCGATACCTTAAATTAATTTCTGGCCTTTTTTTAATATTTTGACAGTAAATTTTCAAATTGCCAACAGCGTTTATTAAATTTTCAAATAGCCAACAAATTGTGTAGCTAAAAGTTTGTAACTCACCATGCGTAGCCCGCACCATGCAGTACCCCTTATCCCCGGTAACCGCCAATCTGTCTTCAGATATCTTGAGTTGAGGTGCTCTGTCGTGTAGAGCTAGCAGCACTATGCCAGGACATAGGGACCGGTACAACCAGCCCGGGATCGGCTTGCCACTCCACTCGTTGCTTTCATCGAACTCCTAGAGCAAGTCATAGTTTTTATAGCATGTGGTATGAATGAGCTTAGCTATTATGTCATTAGCTTTTTGTTTCGATCAATAAGTTTACAAAATTATTTTTGAATTTAAATGTCATTTGGCATTTTATTTAATTCCAGAATCAATCTCAGCATGAAACACTACAAGTAGAAATCGTCCTGCCCTACATCAAAAACAAAAAGATACATTTGTTTATGAACTTTGGATGACAATCCAAAATTGTTTTCATTGAGAGTATCGCGATTTTCACAACATAATATTATTAATAAACATGAACCTGTTAAACAATAGACAAACAATGCCTCAACATAAAGATGTGCATTATTCCATGTCAAACTAGAACCTGATAACCTCTTTATTTTACTAACTTTGAGATAAGAACTCCTCTTGACCCCTTCCAATTCCCAAAAACATTTTTTTTATATTATCCTTTAAACAAAACAATACTTGACATATTCTTCGTTTGTCGTCTCACCTGTCGAAAAGGCGCATGTGGATCAGGTTCAGCCAATATATACCGGTATCCGTCCTTATTGAAGGGATGTTCCGTAGGGTACCCGTGCGAGGGCAGCTTGAGGGCGCCGAGGTCTGCGGTGCGGCCCTTCTTGCCGACCGGGGCGCCGGCATCGGCCGCGCCGCCTACCGCCGGCCGCCGCTTGCCTTGCCTGCCCTTTACGTTGCCTGCTAAGGGGACTGGAAATAAAGGACAGAGTTTTGATGTGCTATGTGGGAAATGCAAATCTGCCACTAATAAGCTGAGAACTAAGAAGTAATCCCTGAGCTTGTTTTGGAAGGTGGAATTTGTCATAGTGCTCGAAGCAGTAGAGAGTATGAAACTCTTCCTAACTAGACCCATGCATATTCTTTTTGGAGCCTATTGTGTTACGGGTCCACGATTATTTCTTCAAACAATCCTGGGTCATCATTATCTTCTCTGGGATAAGTCCTAACCTCTTGACAGTTTGAGAAATTATGATAGGGTTTGATTTATGACCATTTTCTGTAGTTTCTTTCTAGCCTAGATATTGGTATAAAACCTATATATTTACTCTAATCCTTCGCAACACGAAACTCGGTGTCGGCACCGTAAAATAATCATGATTCATAAGTGCAAATAACGAAGGCGTTGGTCGAAAATTAGCACCGCATATACCTATAATGGCGTTGCAATTAGCCAAAACCCGTGCTTTAACCCGATATCGATTATGACGCAATAGTTTTCCAATAAAACAGGTACAAATTTTGAACAGATAAACGCATACTCTACTAGGCTAACAGTATCATCTTATACTGCCAATAATAAATGCATATGTCCTTTACGCAATCCCGCAATCTTCGTGAGATTTGGCGGAATGCCATTTTGGGACATTAAACCTTAACTCCTAAGAATTGCCTGTTCTTTGAGGCAAGCCTACAGAATCTTCATAAACCCTTTGCTAATGCCTTAACCAACTCAGATACCATGACCCAATATGTAAGTTAGTGGCCAATACTTGATGGAGCTATGATACAGAATGAAAATATCGAACTGGAAATCGAGCCCAACGAAATACGTAGAAAAAAAGGAGTTGGTGAACCAATCGATTTCTCATGCTACACCTATAAATACAACAAAAAACCTTACAATCAAATTAGTGCAAAATAACGCTAGTAGCCACAAACGTTGTGGTATCGCAAAAAGGAAGTGTGTGCTGTCATGTGTGAACTTAATAAGATAGGGCTGGTAGCAACCATTTTGAAATGAGATTCCTACCCAATATAAGAAGCGTAGGGTCTACAAAAGTTCTGGCACTGTTGACAGAGAATAGAAGAGTATGAAAGAAGAAAATATGCAGCGCCGACCAAAATAAAATTGGGATAAAAATGGTCGGACCCATTTTATTAATTTAACCTTCATCATCACGATTTAATCGCATATGTTAGTCAAATATGTATAGTATAGGTAACTAAGAGAGTTAAATTATTTCTTGAAATCCTGAATATGGTCACGTAGATAATAACGAGAAGCGACATTGCAGCGGATGATGCAGTAACAGTGAGCGTCATGACCTCATTCCACTTGCTGCAAAATGTCGTCATCCGCCGTCTCTTTTTAACTGTTCGTCACATACCTCTGCACATTCGTAATTTATCCGCTTATTGGTAAAACTGACCCCAAAATAGAAAGTCCTAATCAAATCCAATTTTGGAATGCCGAAAATAACTTCTCTAACTTCTGATATTAACGATATTCTTACTTACGTAAATATTCCCGAAAAAATTGCACTGAAATGACGTATTTTAAATGTCTTTGACGACCATATTCAAGAGTTTTATGTTCTCAGAGGGGCGGGGCTACAAAGCTTGACATGCGTACAGAAGACGGTAAGTTTTTCCAAGGAAAGCTGTGACGTAGATAATTATTTATAGTCCCTTGGGGGGACAAGTGAATGTTACTTAGGGGACTCTGGAGACATTAAATTAAAGTCTATAGAGTGTAATTTAGAATGTTACCATAACAACGCAGTTAGATTATAGTCGTAAAGATCTCAACACAAACAAGATTATCTAGACTACTTCAAAACCAACGAACCGTTATCATCAGAAATATTTGATACACATTTACCCCAATAGAGACCAACTATTTCGAGAGAGGTATAGAAACACGTTTTGTGGTTTAGTCACGAATACAATTTCCTCGTCAGAGTCGATAACGGAAAAATATCTTTAGAGGCGGTAATAAACTATTAACAACAGGCTCTAGATGCTTTCATATAATAACTAACACGAGTGCAGTAAAACTGCAATGATCTCGGACAAATCCTCATTGGTTAAACGAATTCCGAGACTCCTATTATGCCACGCCAGCCATACCAATCGCATAACTGCAGGAAACAATTATTCATGCAAGAGGATGTAACACCATACGTACTAAAGACCAGACATTAAAACATAAGTAAAATCAATTGAACTTTTAACAACTTACTATCCATGTCGTCAACACCAATATCTGGACTAACTGACAAACTTGTCATATATTTAGTGCAAGAGTCGATAAGATAAAGTCCACGTATCTAGACGAACCTACGCGCCGATAAAACCGAGTCTTACGTGACAAACAACACAACAATGTGGAGCGCCGAACATAAACATCCTACGGACATCATTATATTATGGAATAAAAATAATTCCAGCCATACATTACGCTACGAGATAAAAACGCGTCGCCAATACATACCTACTTATAAGTAAACATTTGTTCAAGGCAAATTACGATTCTGATAACAGATAGCCGTGTAAACTAATTATGTATGCACATAACATTCCAAGGAGGTGTAACAGTGAATTTGAGAAGAAAAAAAAATAATCGGACGTAACTCACCAGCCATAAAGTTCAAGGTGATTATGAAGTGAACTATTTAAATCTAAAATCAATAGAGGAGAAATCGCGCGGCTAACGCGACGGTCCTATGTGTACTTATCGGGGAATATACGAACACACTAACGTAGAATATAGTGTTTTAATGCCGCCGCTGTGTGCGTCGCGAAGTTAGTGTTTACATACACCAATGCATAAAGAACAATGTCATTATTCAATAACATGTCTTTGTGGTCGACTCTACAATTCTATGTATGCACCGCGCGTGTTACGTGTCTACGTTTTTCAGTGTTTTGGATCGTTTCCAAAGTAAAGCGATATGTCACTCGGTCAATTATGGTGTTTATACCACTCAACAATTTCTAACTTGACGTTATTTTATTGAGGTCGGGTTTGTAGGTCGCGTCCGTCAGAGCGAGCTCCTTTTCGCGACAATAATATTATGCTGGCTGAGAGTAATTCAACAGTAATTGGTTAACCTGAGGATCAAATCGATTGTATTGGTCACGTTAAATTAATTATGGTCTTTAGCACTATTGTTTGTTTGAAGTCTTACAAGAATTGTTATTGATCAGTTGATGTTAGAGTATTAAATTCTTGACCGTTATTTGAAGCTTACTAGTTTGAGATAGGCACCTACGTGTTTTCCGCTTTTATCTCCGTCCTTTTCTACCCCATATCTTGCATCTCTCTCGCACACCGACCAGTTTCACTCCCCACCAGGCAGGAGGCGACGAGTGTTCTCGGCGGCCACAGTTCGTCATTGGCGTCTTGTTTTCCGCCCGAGAAGGTTGGTCTAACCAACCGCTGTAGTATTTCGTTGAAAAATAAACTCAGTGCTCTCGCAGAACACAGGTGAGTTTATAATATTTTATACAAATTTGTTAACGGTTTTACCGTTCGATATTCGATTTTGCGAAATCAAGTGTTAATATTTTGTACATCTACCCCTTTTTTGTCACGAGTTTCTTCCGTGTACTTTTTTTTTTTCAGTAATTTGTTTTCAGAATGAGTGACTTATAAAGCAAATACAGATGCGGTAAATAATAAAGCTACCACAGCCCGTGCACGTGACTATGGAAAAGAAAGCAAACCCGAAGTTCCTAAGGCACCTGTGGCCCTAGTTCAATCCTGCAAGGCGTTCAACTTTTTGACAAAAAAGAATGGTGCGAGGTGCGGTCCAACCAGCATCTCCTTAGTTCGGACTGGTCACTACCGCACTTGAAGAGGGCTGATGGTGTCAAGAAAGCTTTTCGGCCTTGAAAGACTTGGTACGCTCCGCCACGGACTGCCAGTAAGTCTGTTAGCCACCCCCCATAGGGGTCGGCTCATTATCACGGCGTGTGATGCTTTTCGGCCTTGAAAGACTTGGTACGCTCCGCCTAGGACTGCCAGTAAGTCTGTTAGCCACCCCCCGCAGGGGTCGGCTCATTATCACGGACCCGCGCAGGGTACCAATCTTGCATGTTGCGAGACGCAGCATCATTACAAAGTGGGGACCAGTAAGTATACTAGCCACCCCCCGCAGGGATCGATTCATTATCACGGACCCGCGCAGGGTACCAATCTTGCATGTTGCGAGTTGCAACATTATTACAAAGCAGGGACCAGTAAGTATACTAGCCACCCCCCACAGGGGTCGGTTCATTATCACGGACCCGCGCAGGGTACCAATCTTGCATTTTGCGAGTCGCAGCATCATTACAAAGTAGGGACCAGTAAGTATTCTAGCCACCCCCCGCAGGGGTCGGCTCATTATCACGGACCCTCGCAGGGTACCAATCATGCATGTTGCGGATCGTACCATCATTGCAATCTACCCTCGCAGGGTGGCTATTTGGATCGACTCTCGAAGAGTCGCTATTATAACCGTCCCTCGAAGGGAAATGGTAATCACACTCACGCTGAATGGCGTGTGACGCAAAACTCTAAAGGGTCCCTTGGGACATCACGAGCAAATTACAATAGGAACTATGTCCAACAGAGGAAACGGAAAGCGTCCAGGACCGCAGGCGGACTTTGATGCGTCCAACAAGGCACGTAAGTTATGACTTTCGAGGCGGGTTGCCTAACATTATATCAAGACCAATGGAAAGAAATGGGAGCTCCGCCTTTCTTGTCAAAAATAATAACTGGGTATCGCATACCATTGGCCAAAAGCCACCTTTGATAGATAATGCCAGATTTGACCAGAGAGTCCAAAGAGATGGATGTCGTCATATCCCAAATGATAAAACAAAAAGTTCTATTGATAGCTGCAAACTCTGCCAGCTTTCCTTCCAATATGTTTCTTGTGCCCAAAAGGCGACGGAAAGAACCGTCCAATACTCAATCTCAAGGTTCTCAACAAGTTCATAATTACGGAACCCTTCAGTTTAATAAATGTTTTTCGGGTGCTAGAGTTTCTTCAGAAAGACGAAGGGCTGTGCAAGTGGATCTCGCCCAGGCTTACTTCTACCTTCCGGTAGCCGAAAGTCACAGACATGTTCTTCGACTAGTATACAGAAGAAGACTGCTTCAGATTACGTGCCTACCATTTGGCTTAAGCACGGCACCCAAGACCTTCGCCACAGTGACCAATTGGGTGGCTCAAACTTTGAAAACTCAAGGGTTACTTATAATTGTGTATCTCGATTTTCTGGTGGCTCACCAAGATATATTCGCCTACTTTGGGATCATTTGCACCACGTTTTGGATGGCAAGTGAATAAATCGCAAGCATTATCAACAAGATAATGACAAAACGCACTACGTGACAAACAGCACGACAAACTTAGAAGACCTGCATAGCTTGATAGGACTTTTAAACTTCGCAAGTTTTCGTTGTCCCATACGACAGACTGCATTACCGGGCTCTCCTCACTTTCCTCAATGCAGTGTTGAACAGCAATCTATACCTACCCTATTCATGGAACCGTGAACCAAACGGTGAACAAACCATAAAAAGGGTTCTTAAAGTCACGATTGAAGTAATGATCATATTTTATAAAAATAACTACGAAAGTAATATACTGACAACATTAGAAATGATATTTTAGAACGATGTCTGTGGAACTTATGCAATCTTTTCAAACTTATTTGAAATCAAATATAATAAATGCCGTAAATTATTTTCTTAATTTTAATGAAATATGTTGTAAATCGTTTACATGTAAAAGGAACCTAGAAGTCTTGACTGTCATACATAGAACCCTACTTAATTGAAGACCACAGATACTAAGAACATTTTACATAAAAATGTGACGTTTTTGTCATCGGTCGGGTTATACCCACCATTTTGAAAAAGTGTCATTCTTTGGTTACATTGTGGGCTCACGGCTCGGTGAATGGAGTATAGCAATGTTGAACCTACCAGCAGATGCCTTAGCAGATCTAAAGTGGTGGCTGGTCAGCTGCCACCAAACCTTGGATATTCATACGCCACTTCCCTGTCACCTTATAACCACGGACGCCTCCGATGTAGGATGGGGGCACAACTGAACGGAACTCCCGTAATGGGTTCATGGAACAAGAGAGAAAAAGCCTTTCACTGTGATCTGAAAGAGATGCTTGCAGTATTTAAAAAACGGCGAGTTGCTAAGGAGATCAACAGCAATTTTTCAATGCAAAAAAGGGGACTGTGGTGTCATATCTAAGAAATCAAGGTGGCACCCGATCAAGGAGCCTACCGAACTTGACGTACAAAGTATTCAGTTATCTCGAGCTGTATCAAATCTATCACGTCGTGAATCATATACCAGCCCTATTCAACAGTCATGCAGACCATCTCTCCCGACACAAACCTCCACCGGAGTGGCATCTTGTATCAGCAGTGGACCTATTTGCCTCGAAGCGAGCCCAGGGACACATAGTTGTGTACTACGTGCCGCTAGATCTGAAGGACCCGAAAGCGGGGTTCCACGATGCCTTTTTCTCAAGTTTGGACTTACCCGCTAGCATGGGTATTCCCGCCACCTTACCTTATACCGAAGGTCCTCAGTCATCTCAATTCAGGAACGGGAGTTAATCTCATAGTAGTTCCTTCGGTGGCACCAGGTATTTTGGCGAGCAGATTTTAAGTCCCGATCATTAGCAGTACCCTACACACTGATGAACCTCGAGCAGAAACCGATAGACACAGCAACGGGGGTACCCCCTGCCAAGGTCAAGGAAATGGGGGGGGGAGGGACAAGGAGTCTCTCCGACGGAAGTCTTCTTCTTCAATCCACACGCAACACTTATCAATCACCTTGGAGTCGATGGTTAAATTGGGGCGAAAAGTATGAAATTGGATCCTATGAATTCTTGAATCCCTATTTGGACCTATACTTACCCAATTTTTAGCGGACTTACACATAGTAAATAAACTAGCATACAATACTATTTTATTACACAAGTCAGTTATAGCTACACTATGCAATGTAGAAACCGCTGGAGAGCTAAGTTCACACGTTCTAGTCGGACACATTTTAAAATCAATAGCGCTGAGCAAACCTGTTCCCCGGGAAGCCGTCCATCTGGAATATTGACCAATTGGTAACCTACTTAAGTGCAGTAAACGTAGACGAGAATAATCCATTTGCAACTTCCAGGCACACTGCTGCTCTTTCTTTTGCTAGCTTGTTTCGAAAAGGCGAGTCCATGATCTTTCCTTGCTTGCAATAGACCCAGAACATTTCAAAAACAACAAAGATAATTTAATCTTATGGCCAGTCTTTGACTCTAAGACCGACAGTTCTAGTCATAGGCAGTCGGGTTGTTGTTTGATGGATAATCAGGAAAATATAAATCTAAGTCCAGTGTATTGAGTCAGACAGACTAATTCCTTGTTAGAAGATAGACGGACATCGGCTAATTCCTTAAATTTATTTATATCCGTTAGAGGCCAACCAAAGGCAGCCACCCGAACGATGATTGCGGGTGGATTAAGACATTGTTAAAAGAGGCAGGAATAACTACAACCCCAGGAAGCTTCCGCTCGGCGGTAGCGTCAAAATCTGTGTTGACAATATACCTTTGGACGATATATTAGCCAAGGGTAATTGGCAATCAGGCAATACATTTGCCCATTTTTACAGAAGGGAAAGATACCCACTAAATAGAAGTAGCAAGTTATCTCGATTATTTAATTAATCTAGCTGATTAATGTCTATATTTTTGTTACTATTGTTATTAAGAAGTATCGCAATGTTTTTGATAATTACTATTAGAAAATGAAATCAATTTTGCTTTTGTTCTTGCATCTCTCTTTTAATTTTTATTACTCATCCTCCGAGCCCCTTTCCCAACTATGTTGGGGACGGCTTCCAGTCTAACAGGATGTAGCTGAGTACCAGTACCAGTTAACTTTTATTACATTTGTATTCCAGGACGCAATACACATACTTACATGTGATTACTCGTGTACCTAAGTACCTATTTACATACACAATTTAATTGTGCTTTTGCTCACATTGGCGTCCACTTCCACCAGGCGATAACAAACACGTCTCAAACTAGTAAGCTTCAAATAACGGTCAAGAATTTAATAGCAGCGTTTTACCTGAAATAAAACGCATATTAAATACTTACCTTATTTGAAGCTTACATTTTAATTTCTGCCTGGTGTTTTCGACTCAATGACGAACTGTGGCCGCCGAGAACACTCGTCGCCTCCTGCCTGGTGGGGAGTGAAACTGGTCGGTGTGCGAGAGAGATGCAAGATATGGGGTAGAAAAGGACGGAGATAAAAGCGGAAAACACGTAGGTGCCTATCTCAAACTAGTAAGCTTCAAATAAGGTAAGTATTTAATATGCGTTTTATTTCAGGTAAAACGCTGCTATTTTACATTAAAATGTTGGTCTTTAATATTAATGTTTAATATAAAAATATGTATTAAGTAAATAAATAAAAAACTGAGTGTAATAAAAAAAAACAGCTTACTTTGAAAGATTGAAGACTAAGCCAAAGCAGATTAAAATATCAGCAGCCTACGAGAACTTCAAAATTCATCTTATGTGATCTTTATAATAAATTTGTAGGTAACGCAACCTCTTAAAATCGGATCGAGGAGCAAGATATGCAGTGTTGGGGCTTCAGTAATGGGAGAAACTACAGCAAAAGAAGCAAAAATAAAATCCTACTTACTGGTAGCTATCCCCATATCAGTAACTTTAAGCTGGCCCTGCTTAATCATAGCCTCATAGTTAGGCTTGATAGCCGTGAGCTCCATATTGTAGAGACCAAACATTGGGCCTTGATTAGCGTCCTCCTCATAAGTAAACAGCACTTGGATGTCCTTTATTAATGCTCGCTGTACTGTAGCATACCAGGACTGTGTTACTCTGAA
The DNA here is from genome assembly GCA_963856015.1 of Helicoverpa assulta. Lineage (NCBI taxonomy): Eukaryota > Metazoa > Arthropoda > Insecta > Lepidoptera > Noctuidae > Helicoverpa > Helicoverpa assulta. The sequence goes on from CAWLCW010000023.1 coordinate 11,985,849, forward strand.
AATGGTGCCAACATTAAGCATATTCTAGAAAAACTTAAATTATTTGGATTGTTGGGATACAATTCAATGATATGAAAAGTATATTTATTTTTATTTCATACCTGAAACTTCACAAAATAACAAGGTGCAATGTTTGCTAATTGACAGAAAATAATGAATTCATTTGTTTTTTTTCCTCTTAAAATATTGAGTGCCAGTATTATCGTCGGTATTGAAAGAGTATTTAATTCAAAGTTTAGATAAGCACCTGCTCACATTTTTTTTATTGTTGGAAAAAAATATAATCAATTTGGCTACAGGCCAGTTAGAAACCCAATTAAAAAATATTTGTAGTTTGTAGAACATCAGGTTTTACTAAATACAAAAGTAATTTGTCAAAATAATTGTAGCATGCAATACAATGTACCTGAAAAAGTAGTAAAATGGTCTCATCTACCATTATTTATGGCACTTCAATATTAAAACTGAAGGGTTCAATTTAAGGATGTTTTAACTGTAATTTTTAAACAAGTTTTAGGCAGTTTCATTCTGTACAAAATTATCTACATTTTTACCTACAAAACTCATTTTGTTCAACAAATGGTGGTTAAATCATTCTCTACTTGGATCATTCTTCTTCAACTGTAAGGCTATTAATGAATGTGTACCAATTAAGGTCTTACCTTCTTGGCATAGTAGTCATGGCTTCCCAATACTGATCAATGTACGGGATGATCTCCCGATCTTTGCTAAACAGGACCCTGTTGCTGCCGTCCTTCACAGTCTCCTGCCGTAAGTTAGCAATGGCAGTCAGACACATCTGAGGAAACGCTGTGGGCAAGAAGGTATAGTGAGGCAAGACCAAGAAATTACTTATGTTTTATTTCCTCTTTGTTACTACATTCTGAAATGAGCCCTTTTATGCCAGGTCTACAGGTAGGTAAGTTAGATGGGTATAATTTACTGTCAAAAATATAATTATACAACAATGATTTTCTGACTAAACTGGATAAAAACTTTGTGTTGTATGAGTGAAATTACTCAGCTTCTGTCAGCAGTTTCACTTTCACCCAAAAAATATGCTGTGAAACTGAAACCAACTTGGATTTACATGACTTCTGTTACTTGTTAAAGATAAAATTAGTTGTGAAAAAAATATTAGAAGACAGAACAAATACTTACGAGCCTGGTTCTTCTTGAAAGTCTCAAGTCCAGTTGGAGAGCAATTCTTGCAAATAAACAAATAGTTTGTCATGAATGGTACCAACTTCCCAAGTTGGTAACCAATGCATGACTCGTGAAACCATCGATTGCAAGAAGCACACAGCAACTCCGCTATATTCAGATTTCTATCTTTCCCGCTAAAAATAAGAAAAAGGTTATTCATGGAACACCTTCCAAGTTTGAAATCTAGCTAACACTAGGCAACGGAGGTGATGTTACTCACCAGTAACAATTTCCCTGAGATTCGTTAGAGTTTTTATTCGATTTATTTCTTTCCGCATTATCCCCCGGCTTTTGAGATTCCGATTGATTGTTATGAGCATTGTTGGAACCAGCATCTGAATCCTTGGATTTCTTGTACGATTCTGCCGCGTCTGACGACATTTTCGATATTGTAGTTTTACAACGACTTTTGAGGATGACTTCACTCACATTTTATTAGAGTAAGTAAAATTTAATTCCCTTTTTCGTTATTAATACGAAATTACAGAAACAACAACGAACAAGCTGGGTTAGCAAGTGTTTTTTTTTCTATCATACTACATTTCAATTGCTAACCTACAAGTAAGAAGATTAAGAACAATTCAAAAAAATTGTAAAGAAGGCGCTAGTATTGCGTGTTTTTACATAAGCTAGAAAGAGAACAGTGTAGTATTTGACATTAAACTTGTGGACTATTTTTTTTGTGCGTATAGTATCCGTTCTGAAATAAAGCATAATGGAAGCACCGTAACGCACCGATTTTGAATATAAAAGTTACTCGTTAATCTATAACATTTACGACAACGACTTTTTAATGGTTTTAAAATTGAAAACCTTTTATTACGAGTATTTTACACAAAAATAAATTAAAACTCGTTGTGATTGGCTCTCGCGTCAATGTCAATGGCATAACATTTTAGCTTTCAAATTCAAATGGCTGTCATAAAAAAATCAACAACGGTTGTCGTGGTTACAGTTTGTTTATATCGGAAATCTTTGAATTAATCCGAATTTAACAGAAAACACATTATTAGAAAAGTATTTCTATACGATGGATTCAGTAACAAGTACAGATAATGTGTGTATGGACATAAAGATGACCCAAGAGAACATGTTGCTTGAAATAATACGAGAAGTGTGTAGTGAAAATAACAAATTGTCGGATAAACTGAAGGGCAAAGTGAACAGGATCATCGCTGACTGTGACCTCTCATATTATTCTAGTCTACACAGGCTGAGTACGGGGGATGAGAGCACTGCGACAGTATTAGGTGAGATTTTTATAAACGAAATTTTATGTTAAACTTGAACTTGGTTCAATTCGCTTCTTACACACGCAATTATGACAGAAACTAGGTCAGTGGGTCGTCTTAGGGGATACATTCAAATTAATACATAGGCTTCCCATGACTTTTTGTTTTTAATTCCGTTATATTATCTTTCTTCCAATAATTCCTTCCATTATATTCTTCCAATAAATAGAGGATGATTAAAAAAAATCTGGCTTACCTGATTAAACAACAATCTATTTACTATCTCCACATTAATTTCCAGGTTTCATGCACCAAACTGCAGCAGAGTTAACATTCGATGAGCAATCCGAATTCAACCAAGCAGTGCTGCACAAAATACAAACAAAACTGCCGGCCTTCACCGTAGAGCTAGAACATTTAAAACAATCAACTGCTAGTAAGAAACCTCTAAGCGAGGAAAAGAAGGAACTACAAGACAGTATTGATGAGAAACTTAGTACTCTAGAAGAACAGGAGAGTGAGAAAGTTGAGCTGATGATGGAATGGCTTAACCATAGGCTCCGAGATGTTACGAAGTTCAGTCATGATTCCAGCGAGCTGTTGACGTTGAAGACTAAAATTCTGGATTTGAAATCTAAGTGAGTACGGAATAAATAAAATAAGTTCAATAATAAATACAGTAAGATGATGCTTAGGCTTTACTAGAAACTTGCAAAAAACCCTAGTAAAAGATACTTACCTTGCCCAAGATTCAACCTTAAAGATATATAAAAGTAATTTATGGAAGTCTGCAAAATTGTATAGTTATTGCAAATTATAGAAAAGTGTGTGTGTTGACAAAAATATGATAGAAATAAGTAATTATGCTCATAATCATCAAGCTCTTAATTATTACTGATCTTTATGTTAGCTATTTAGTTTTAACAGACCATTAAGACAACTAATGGCCTATTCATAATTAAAACTCATTTAAAAAATCAATGTTGGTATTTTGAATGTAATCTTTTATTTAACTCTGACTATTGGATCATAAAATTCATTCTTTTTCTCGATTTTGAAGTCAAGTAAGCTCAGTATTACTTATTGCTTTATTTCTTTCGTTAGGCGCCTTACAAATGAAAATTAATATTTTACTTGTTGTCTACTAAATTCACGATAAATATCGGTCTATTTAATAAATCCATTGCCAACATAAAAAAAACGACTAATAAATACTTCCGAGCCATGCCAAGTTTATGACACCTTAAATCATTCAATCGAAAACACAACCGAAATTAATTCTGTCTAATCTAATCACCATTACTTTTCCTTGCAGAATTCTTCACCTTCAAATACTACAAAACATCTTCACTGAAACCAACCAGTCTATCAAAGCGTATGGTGAGATACACAAGGATATGAAAGACGCCATTAAAGAGACTGAATTGAGGATCAAAAACTTCAGAAGTATCATTGATAGTGATGCATAATAGTTAACAGTACAAAAAAAAACTTTGAGAACTGTAAAGTGGTTCGTTATTGGATCGTTTTAGAATTTCGTGACTATAGTTCTCACCAAATAATTTTGCGTTTCTGAAGTTAGCCTTTGACACCTTGCGCGTTTCTTCATACAGAGCATAACGAGATCCTTTACTTGTAAGAAACAGGCTGGGCCCGATTCTCCTAAGTTAATAATGTCAAAATCGAATAGAAATCGAATTGCAATATGATCGCAATAGCAGTTTTAACCATATCGGGCATTCTGCTACTAATAACTTTATCGACACACTAAGGCCATTGACTTGACTGATACGCTTGACAAAATTAATGCAGATTTGGAAGTGGTGAAGAACTGGTCTGACAGGTTTGGGGTGGAGGTTAACCCTACCAAGTGTCAAGCTATTATTATTGGGGGCTCGAGAGCTATGAGCAGGGTTGACGGTCTTGGCTTACCACCTTTAGTTTTTAATGGTATCCTCATTCCGTACAGCTGCACTGTGAAAAATCTTGGCCTACACATTGACTCTACGCTAAATTGGCAATCACAGGTTGCAGCTGTCAGTCAGAAAGTTACTTGCACGCTACGGTTCCTCTATCGCTTGAAAAATTTTCTCCCGTTCAAGGTTAAGGAGACGCTTATGCAAACCTTAATCTTTCCAATAATCGACTATGGTGATGTTTGCTACTATGACCTGAATGCAGATCTGCTCAATAAACTCGACCGGCTTCTCAACAATTGCATTCGATTCGTTTTTAATCTCCGCAAGTACGATCACGTGTCAGCGTTTCGAGCGCAACTTAAATGGCTACCGATAAGACAACGACGTGTGATGAGGGCATTAACTACTCTTTTCTCTATTCTACATTCTCCCACTTCACCTTCTTATTTAACTCCTCACTTCCAATATATTTGTTCTCAACATTCCAAGAATCTTCGCTCTTCAAATAATCGTCTTCTGCACTGCCCTACTCACCGTTCAGATATAATTCACTCTTCCTTTTTCGTTAAATCCATTCTTCTCTGGAATGAGCTTCCTCTGGAAATCAGGATGGTTAACAGTAGATATTCCTTTAAAAAGAAACTACGCGACCACATTCACAAGAAATTGGCAGAATCGCTACCATAGCTTGTTTTCTATACTTTTTTTTTATTATTTTTTTTATTCCTTTGTCTCTCATGGCAAATGTAATATGTATGTATGTATGTATGTATGTATATATGTTATGTTTATGTACCTCGTGTGTTCATAAGTTTTGAGACAAACTTTTTACTTATAAAAATAAAATAAAAATTACTGGCTGCTGTATATTTCTTTTTTCTAATTTTGAATTTGGAATGTTAACTTTTAATATCTATGATTTCGGATTATTTTATTTAAATTTTCTCGTAATGGAGGGAACAAAAGAATTACGTGCGACCGTCATTTCACTATTTAAGGTGGGAAGAAAACCTATGGACATTTTCCGAGAACTGAAAAGTTTTGGTGTGAGCCGTAACTTCGTGTATTACACTATTAAACGATACAAGGAGACAAGTTCTTTACAAGATCGGCAAAGAAGTGGTCGTCCACGCTCTGTGAGGACGCCTGCGAACATTAAAATCATCCGAGAGCGACTTCGCCGAAATCCATGTCGCACTCAGAAGAAACTCGCTCTGCAGACCAATATTTCGCGCGTTTCAGTCAACAGAATACTGAAATATGATCTCAAGGTTAAGGCGTATAGCCGTAGGAAAGTACACTTTTTAAACGATCGCCTTCGTCAATTGCGACGCGAACGTTGTCCAATACTGCTTAGGAGACACGATGCGAGGAAGATACTCTTCACCGACGAGAAAATCTTTACTGTCGAAGAAAAGTTCAACCGACAAAACAATAAAGTGTATGCCAAAAGTAGCAAGGATGTCCCAGCTTCAGCACGGAATGTCTCGCGTACTCATCATCCGGCTAGTGTCATGGTATGGTGGGGAGTTTCGTACGAAGGTGTGACTCAGCTTCATTTCTGCCAACAAGGCGTCAAGGTGAAAGCCAAAAATTATCAAAGTGACATTCTAGAGACTGTTGTGAAACCCCTGTCTAATACCCTATTCCATAACAAGTATTGGGTTTTCCAGCAAGACTCGGCGCCATCCCATAAGGCTAAAACCACTCAAGCTTGGCTGAAGGAAAATGTGCCGGCCTTCATTGCGGCGAATGAATGGCCCTCCTCCAGCCCCGACCTCAACCCGCTAGATTATTCTCTATGAACCGAATTAGAGCTCAGAGCCTGCCGAAAGTCCCACCCAAACTTGGAGTCACTTAAGCGAGCTCTTGTCCGAGAAGCGAAGCGAATTCCTCTGGAAAAGATTCGTGCCGCCATTGATGACTGGCCAAATCGTCTAAGGGCATGTTTTAAAAACAGGGGTGGTCATTTTGAATAATAATTATATTTAATTTTTACTTACTATTTACTTAATGTTTACTATTGTTTTTATAAATATAAGTTAATTATTTAAAAAGATATGCAACTTTTATTTTGTCTCAAAACTTATGAACACACGAGGTATTATTGTCCATATATTCTATATATATATATATTTTTATTCTTCTTAGCATGTAGATTATATATTAAAAACTGCACCTACCACTGCTATTTCCCCACCACCCAAAGGTAGACTGGGAGAAAACGCCTAAGGCGTTAAGTCCGCCATTGTACTATTTGTGCAAAAAGTGTTATAAATAAATAAATAAATAAATAATAAAAGACCAATCGTATTCGATTGACATTTGATTGGTGTGCGATTGGTCTGCTATTTTGGTGATTTTGGTCTATACGGTAGTTTCCTGTACAATCATTTTGCAATCGTAAATCATTTGCAGACAAAATGATTCATTATTGAATGATAGAAAAGGATAAAAACGTTTATTTCAAAGAAAAAATAGCGGAATGCCACATACGCTTCAATCGTAATCGAGTCGAGATTGGATCTCAGTCGAATCGAGTCGAACTCGATCGATCGTCGCTTAAGTAAAATTGGGAGAATCGGGCCCCAGGCTATTAACATCTCAATTGTAAAAAAATCAACCAAACAGCACCTACCGAATGTGTGAGTTTTCCAATGCCTAACTTCAGAAATGCAAAGTTATTTGGCGAGAACTATATTCGTCTACAGCTAAAAAAGTGTAGGTAGGTGTCTATACCACCATGCAATTGGTTGGTTCACAACAGAACCAGATTTTAGGTGCCTATTCGAAGCGATGTTTCTCTGTGTTCATGATATTCTGACAAAACTTCGGTGCCTATCCACGACGCACAAAATAGTCGTTATTATTTTAAGATGGATGATTCTATTTTATCATATATCAACACAGGATTTACAGGCTCTATACATCTTCAGTTACGTCCGTTACGACATACGAAGATTTCAAATGCTCGCGATGCATAATTCAAGTTAAAAAAATACACACTTAGTAAATTATTCTTTACCTGCGAAGACAGGGATTTATTTGTTTTTGTTAATTAATGTTTCTAATATTTCGTAATAAATGCTGTTTATTAACTTATCATGGAATTTTGTGTAATTTCGTCAACCTTTTGTATTTCTTGTTTTTTTTTTTGGGATATTTAAGGAAAACCAGTTAATTCGTTTAATTATTGGGCTTCGTAATATTTTAATTTTTACCATGTAATCTGGCGAGCGTTTTCATTGTTTTATATCCGAATTTGATTTTAAAGAAATTAATAATAAAATATTGCTCAGTTATATATTATATGCCTACATTTAAGTTATTTACCTGGATATATAAATAGCCAAAGATTAAAACAGGGACAAACATGTTATTGCTCTCAAGTTTTGCAAATAAACAATAATGTGGGTAGTTTAAATCTAAATGCGTACGAATGAATCATAAAAATAAGTCAACGGCATTTTATCTCCGTATCCCGCCATTCAGACGAAAAGGAAATAAAAACAATTGCAAAAATAAGTATTGATAATTGCAAGTTTATAAAAATAAGAAACAGCGAGAAAAACCTCTCAATAAAAATGCTGTCCCTGTTTTAATTTCAATTAAGTAGGTACATGAAATGTACGGATTTTTACTGATTCGTTAATTAACTACTCAATGTAATCAAAACCATCCCTATGAAGGTATTTTTAAAGTTAATATTAATTAAAACCGATTTCACTTTTATTCATCTTTTTGGGAAAATTATCTTATATCACAGACAGAAGACCTACCCACACGCACGGGTGTTATTTTTTTGCGGGTAAAAACATATGTACCAAATCTTGATTACTAGATACCCACAATTTTACAATACTCAAGATACTTAGTACAGAATCCAATATGTACATTTTCTGTTTCTCGTTCGTCATGAATCAGTAGTTGACATTGATGATTAGAGGCGAGCAACTAGCCTTAACAATTTAGTTGTAAGCTAACTGTAGTGTCGAGTGGTCATGTCATTTAGTAAACCGAGATAACGTGAACTTGAAAAAAATGATGGAGCATATTTCTAATATCTTCGAAGTATTAATTAAAACCTTCAGGTAAGTAATTTTTTATTTTTATTTTTTTAATTGTAAATAGAGGTTCCATAGGCGAAGGTTGAATCTCGCGGTCATTGATAACTATGTAAACAACGGAAATTGGTTTGCTTCCAGTTAGAATTAGATAAATAATGATGATGGTACAGATTAGCTGTAGTCATGTATAACTTTAATTACTTATTTATTGTACACGAGATTCATTATCAACATTGTAAAACTTAACTGACGCATTTGTCTTTGTTTTGAGAAGGAAATAACGTACTTACTGTGGGTCACGCTTAACTTATTAATGAAAATATTACTTAGGTACTTACTGTATATCCCATGATTATAAGATACTAGCTTCTGCCAGCGGTTTCACCCGCACCCCGTGGGAACCTCGGCACGGACCCGAATAAAAAGTAACCTATAGCCTTCCTCGATAAATGGGCTATCTAACACTGAAATAATTTTTCAAATCGGACCAGTAGTTCCTGAGATTAGCGCGTTCAAAAAAACAAACTCTTCAGCTTTATAATATTAGTACTTATAGATAATAGAAATGTCTTTGTCCAGTTATTGCTGAAATTCTGCAACAAGATGTTTCAAAATCAACTTGGCAGTTGCATTCGTTACCTGAAAGATTAGATACAAATGAACTTTCTTAACTCATTTTGTGATTTATTATATTTCCTTTATCAATAATACGAAACTAAACTGCCCCTATCCACTCTGTTCTTTTGAAAAGATATTGTTTAGGTACCTAAGTTGCGATGTTTCTTGTGACTTGTAAATTGAAAACGTCTGACAATAGTCACACTGTTGGCGGGCATTTATAACACCTGCCCATTCTATGGAGCACCGAAAGTAATTAACTAGAAATAAATATAGTTTTACCAACGATAATAGAGATTTTAAACTCGACAGTTAATTTAACAAATTATTAAAACTGCCTGTAAATTATAAATTACCTCATTTATTATAGTCAGTGTTCATCATCATCTTCCTGCCCTGTTCCCAAGTCATTTGGGGTCGGCGCAACATGTCTTTTTCTTCTATTCCTCTCTGTCAGACGTCATACTTACATCCACTCCCTTCTGCTTCATGTCCTCTTTCAGGCAATCAAACCATCTTTTCCTCGGTCTACCTCTGCCTCTCCATCCTTCCACATTCATACTTAGCACACTCTTTGTAGCATGCGTTTCACACCGTCTCATCACATGCCCATACCACGCCATTATAGTCAGTGTTCATGGGCGTTATCTATACATATAATAAATCTGTAGAAAAGTAATTTTTGTACATTGAAGAAATTGACAAAAAAAATAGCCAGCATGTTAAAGGATAACTAACAGAACCCATTTCCATCATTTTTGTCATTTTTGTCTGTTTGTCTGTTTATCTGTTTGTTTGTTCGGGATTCACGTAAAATCTACGAATTCAATGCAGACAATGCTGATATACAAAAATTCTACGTAACTTAGTTTTTGTTTCATCGAAATCGATTCACTCTATCAAAAGATATGATTAATTTTGTGAATTCAAGATGTAAAATATTACGACACGCAATCTGTTTGTCAAAACTGTACATTTGAATGTTGTACTTATATTAGTTGTTCGGCCTATTATTAATCTTTACACAGAAAATCACACCTTTATAAGTAACTTCGTCACCCAGTGGCTACCACAGGATGGTCATCGCAGGCGGGGTAGGCCCCGAAAGAGATGGCGAGACGACCTGGATGCCTACAACCCTGATTGGTGGGAGGTCTCAAAAGATCGAGAGGTGTGGAGGCAAAATGGGGAGGCCTTTGCCCAGCAGTGGGACAGTACGGGCTAAGAAAAAAAAAAAAAAAAAAAAAATAAGTAACTTCGGAAGAAAAAAAAATATGAAAATTTTGTTTAGCCAAGGTTAAAGTAGCTCCACCTGTGGTAAAAATACATCAAATTTGTCAAAAGAGCGAGGTGGTAAATGACAATTAATTACCATACATTCTTTATAGAGGATTATTATTTCAACAGATGGAGTTGTGTATTTTCCGTAATTCACCATATTTTAACACGTAGTGTAATTTTTCGATAGACATTTCAATAGTGTTTGTCAGTTTGCCGTACCACATCAAAATCCAACTATAATTATTACCTTGATAAAAGGAAAATTAATAGTTCTCAGCCAAATTTAAAACGGTGCCATCTAAATTATTTTTTGAACATTATGTCAAAAATGATGACTTTAGTGGAACAATTAATTATCATTTAAAGTTACAGATGGAGTTCATATCAGGATTTTTTCATAAACATAGTTTAGCTTATCTTCCACTAATGTAGTGGCCTTAAAACAAATTACTTTGAGTGAGTAGTATTAAGTAGACCTTAATTATTTTTTCTGATGCAAAATATGTAAACTTAATCCTAGAAGAAAGGAAGATCTATCTCTCGCAAGCGCTGCTAAGCGTGAGGGAGGTAATGTAGGCTTCTGTAGCTTTAAAAACAAGCCCAGATACAAAGTGCAGATAAGAAATGGGAGCTTTCTCGATTTAATACCATACACACGTAAAATGCTTTATGCGTCTGGAAACGTACAAATTACGCGTCGCATACCAGAGACATGCTTACTTTCAACTTCTGATCGCAAATACACTGTTCACGATTACGAACAGTCTCAGTAAGACCCGAGCCAAGTCTAAAAAAACACCTTTTATGTAAAACTACGTTTGATGTCATTCAATTACAAAGACAGAATTGTTCTCTGCTGCAAATCCTATCCACCTATATCCTATCCTAATCCAGCATGCATTGCAGGTGTGCATTGCACAAAAACCAATGGTATCCTATTCGAGAAGTCAAAAGAGTCGGCCTGCCATCGTCAGCTTTTGCGCTAAGCAAGTGTTCTTAATAGTACTATCAGAATTTCATTCATCGTTGAATGAGGTGAATACATTTTCAGAAACCACAATAACAGGTAACAACCAAAGCGTATGATCGCTTCATAGAGCTCTGATTGGCCCCAGGTGACCAACTCAGGTCTGATTTGTTCGTTCATCAGATCTTTGAAAGTGTTTCGGTGGATACTTACTGTCGTCCTGTTTACGTGTGACACAAAATATGGTATATAAACGTCCTTCGCAAGAGCGAAATTTTCCCGGTGAGCGGTAGTGACGCACAGTATACAACACTTCTGTTTCTTTTGATTTGCTGGCTCCACCAAGAAATGACAAATTGCGAGCGTACATTTTGAAAATCTTGGCAAAACTGCAGGTTTCAAGTACGAACACATGAAGTGGACTCTCACAGATACGTACATTTTGCCTATTCGTGAACTAATGCAAATATTTCGGTGGAGTCCCTCCCGGTTTAGACCTAACCCCACATTAGGCGTGCGCGATCCTCGGGCGTGTGAGTAGCGCGTGCGTCGCGAGCACGCTGCGTGAGCGTCGCGTTTTGCTGCCCTGCGGCATTTGCAGCGCGCTCGACTTGACGTTTAACTGCTAAGGCGTTTAGCAGGCGGCGGGGATAGCGGGCGTAGGGGTAAGAACGCAACTCGAGCGCCGCGTGCTCGCCGCGAGCGCGTCGCTTGCACTCTTCACACATGCCGCAGGGCAGCAAACCGCGACTTTCACGCAGCGCGCTCGCTACGCCCGCGCTACTCACACGCCCGAGGATCGCGCACGCCTAATGTGGGGTCAGCCTTACCATAGTAAGTAAGTGCACAGAAAATCCCCAATTCATACAAGTCATACAAGTGTTTCTCCCCAGTAGTGAAACTATCCTACCCTATGCGCCTGCTGATGATGATGACTCATTTTATCATCCATCCAGCTATTCCCCAACTATGTTGGTGTTGAGCTTCCAGTCACCGAATCTGTTTGAGTACCAATATTTTGCTTGGAGCGACTACCTATCTATCTATCTTCAATCCAGTCAACTACACAAGACGATATCCATGGTAAGACTGACAGACTTTCTGGCTTCTGCTTAGTCGCAGCAGCTGCAGAAAATGTACAAATGACAGCTTTGTCAGACTCAAAGCATATAGACATAGATTATAGCTGTTTCCTGTGAAAATTACTTACGCACCATACGTAATAATTGACTATTCTATATTGCCCACGCAGACGAAGTTGCGGGCAACAGCTAGTCCTAACTATCCTAATCCTAACTAATATTATAAATGTGAAAGTAACTCTGTCTGTCTGTCTGTCTGTCTTTCTGTCTGTCTGTCTGTCTGTCCGTCTGTCTTTTCTTCACGCCTATACTACTGAACCGATTTGTGTGAAATTTGGTACAGACATAGTTTGGAACTTGAGAAAGGACATAGGATAGTTTTTATTACAAAAAAATATAAAAATAAAATTTATTTCGGACATATAGCGCCATCTATTGGTCAAACCAAAAATCACTATTCCACGCGAACGAAGTCGCGGGCAAAAGCTAGTTTTGTATAAACCCAAATTTCCTGACTAATATTTTTAATCACTAACAGTATTTCTTAATGCGTTAGTTTTTTCTAAGGAAACAAACTTCGTAGATGCCTTCTAACGTTAATATTCTTGTGAGATCTCCGGTATCATAGAGAACTTCTGTTGCCTTGCCCATGAATTACAATTTTCTTGACAGTTTTAATCACATCCAATTTGCTGTCTTCTAACGCCCTGCTAATTGAAACGACATTGGAGCAGTAGCGGCGTAAGGGGGGGGCGGGGGGGGCGGTCCGCCCCGGGTACCACATCTGGGGGGGTGCCATCTCGGTCGGCACATATCTGCACTACCAGAATGATCAAGGTGGGACTGAAAGGGGTGTCACCCCTCAGTCCATCTGTCACCCCTCTCTTGTATTTTTGCTTTTACCTGATTACTTAAATTAATTCCTCAACGTTGAAAAAAAAATCCGCTCGCTTCGCTCGCGGTTTTTTATTACTTTCTAATTTATTCTGCGCTTACTTTTTAAGTCCTCAATCTTACAAAAAGTTCAAGCACCGAAGTATCAAAAACAACTGACGGTCGCTTCAGTCACGGTTTCTGTTTATTGCTCATGTCTGAGTTTTTGTCCTCAAACCAACAATTAGAAAATTCACTTTACGGTGAATATTTCTAAGCTGTTTAGGCGCTGTTTGTAAGCGGTGGAGGACTTTTGTGTCCCAAAACTCAAAGAATTTCGCGCTCGCTACGCTCGCAGCTTGTTCACTTTACTGTGGTTTTTTTTTTCAAACTTGTTTGAATACTTATGTATTCCAAAACTCAAAAATTTCGCGCTCGCTGCGCTCGCGCCTTTCACTTTTCTGTGGTTTTTTCTCACTTCTTTAGGTATGTTTGCGTCCCAAAAAAATCTAAAATTTCGCGCTCGCTACGCTCGCGGCTTTTTCACTTTGCAGTGATTTTTTCAAACTTGCTTAGGTGACGTGTTCCAAAACTCAAAAATTTCGCGCTCGCTGCGCTCGCGCCATTCACTTTACGGTGTTTTTTTCTCATTTCTTTGCGTCCCAAAAATCTAAAATTTCGCGCTCGCTACGTTCGCGGTTTCTTCACTTTGCAGTGGTTTTTTGAAACTTATTGGGTACTTATGTGTTCCAATACTCAAAAATTTCGCGCTCGCTGCGCTCGCGCCTTTCACTTACACTGTTTTTTTCTCATTCCTTTAGGTATCTTTGCGTCCCAAAACTCAAAAATTTCGGGCTCCCTTCACTAGCGCTTTATAACTTTGCAGTGATCTGTCTCCGGTTTCTTCATGTTAAACCTAGCTAAAAGTACCATGAATGATTTCTACACCATTTTTTTTACTACGTGATTTTATTTGGTCGTTTTTTTTTGGGGGGTACTCAATAGGTAGTCCGCCCCGGGTGCCACTCGATGCTACGCCGCCACTGCATTGGAGAGAGATACTCCATTATCCTAATCGTGTTTGACACATCTGGACACATCATGGCTTCATTTTAGTTGTTGTGGAAACTTTACCTATTTGCTTACCCTATCGCAGTTCGGTTTAAATGGACTCGTGGACTGTTCCACATTTTGGTTAATTAGGTAAAGCAATGGTATATTTTGGCTTCTAATCTTCGTTTCTCTTGATAGTTTTAACATTTGTTACTGAATGTTGCTCGTGTCTACACTGGGCCTAATGAAATAAGTTTCCAAGGAAAACGGTCAATGTAAGAAAGATAACCATGCTTGGTAGATCGAAACAGCCGTCAACTTGATTCTGCCTTTTGTGGCAAAACGTAGTACTTAATTATTTCTTTGTGAAAATGAATGCAGAGATCTCATATGTAGATAGGTAATTTATCTTTGCAGTTTTTCCGGTCACTGACGATAATCGATTTCGCAGTAATTGCTAATTTCTAAGTCCTACGATCTTCTAGTCAGCAACAAATCCAAAAATATCAGATCAATCGAATATCGAATCTATCGTCTAGAGCGCTAATACATATTGATCTAAGCCCGTTCACCTACTTTCCTTGATGCCCTCGATAACACACCTGATAACATATCAGCATACCTTTTACTTAGTACTTTCTTACACGTGGACATCCGAGTTCATGACTGATAAAATTGCTTAGATATTTTGTACCTACCTATGTATCTATATAACTAATCCCATGATTGTGTAAGCTTCTCGCTAATCCGTAAAGCTGTCGTTGTAGGAAACTCTCAAGTCAATTAGAATTGAGTATATTAGAATGTTGAATGTTGTTAGGTTTTTAAAGACAATAGTAATACCGCGGGACCCGTGAATCCTTGATTATTTTATTTTGGTTCTCCATAGTCGATTCTAACAAGTGTAGTGTAAAAATCTGGGGATTGCAAAAATTCAGCGGAGAATCGAACCCACGACACGTAACCACTCCTCTAACCGCACCCGTCTATTTATTTATTTGTTTGATCAAAAGCACTACAATAAAACCAGGTTCAGAAATTCGTAGAAAAAATAATAAGCTGACTAACAATCATACTCTCTTATTTGAAACAGCTCGTTTGTATTCAGAAATCATAATTCTGCAGGTCAAAAGTATAAAGTGTGTTCAAACAAGTCATTATTTTATACTTTATCCTTATCGTCATAATTTTATACATAAGTAGGTAGGATGTACCAGTAACTGCCACTAAATTTTAAATGTGAATAACTGTTCAAAGTTCAACTTTTTTCTTGGATTTATTAGCTCACTAGTCAAATGATGCGAAACAAAAGTATCAGTTATAATAAATTGTCTTGTTTGGTAACCTTTGTACTTTCCATCTTGTTTGTACTTTGTCTGTTAATTTATATTAACAAAGAATATAAAGAAACTTTGTTTTTTATGAATCATCGTTACTAAAATGGTTTTAATGTTCAATGGCCTTGTCGAAACATTGAGGAGTGATGAAAGAAGAATTTTATTATTTTAGTAATTGTTGTCAATTTAACCGTCTAGTCCATGGGTTGCAACAATAATTTCTTTAGTTTGGTAAATTAATTTATTTCATACAAAGAAGTGAAATAATTTTTCAAAGCCATTCAAGACACGAAGAGCCTTTTAAGACAATTCAAAAGTTTCGGAGCCTTTTAAGGCACGAAAAAGAAACAAAAAAAAAATCCTCTCTATAATACTGCTATTTGTGTCAAAGCATATTTCATCATCCATCCTGATTATCATGTAGAAAGCAACTATTTTGTACAGCTTGCTTAGCAATTATCTAGACTAGACGCTATAAATAGCATTATCAATCAATAGGTCGGAATAGGTATATTAAACCTTTATCGCTAACATTAAAAGATTAGGTGCGAAAGTCGACATACTGAGCAAGTAGATATTAAATGAAACCATCGTGATTAGATACTCGGTGACTAGCAATAATTAACGTAGGTATAATCGTAATGACGAATATTTTCTTTTAAATATCAGTCTGAACCGAATTGTAGTAAAATAATGTCTGCCGTGGATTTGAAGCCTTTGGCGGAAAGAGCTGGATTGAACGACTATGAGTTAAGGTAATTTATCGATGTTTATTCGCCGAATGTAGAATTCAAACTGTACCTATATCATAATGCCACTGAAATTATTATCTGCTAGTGTAACCTAATCTTGGACATAGTGTTCAGTTTTCATGAGAAAAATAGAGTACATTTTTAATCCTCATCTTATATGAAGACGTCTTTAGATTTGCAGCATAAATGTTACTTTGAAAACAGATAGTCAAAAGCCCACATCTCCATTCCAGCCAGATATCAGACCTGCTGGGCATACAATGGGCTCCCATGAACATCCCCATGTCTCGTCGCCTGCAGACCCTGGCTGCCTTCGTTTGGATATACCTCATACTGTTCGGAGAAGCTCTGGCAATATACCTGTTTATCCAGCTGGTATACTCCAGATTTTGGTGGGCGGCCATACTGTATGGTGTCTGGATGTTGAATGATATTGACATCTGCCATCGGGGTGGGCGAGTGTAAGTACCTTTTTCAATGTTTTATATATGTACCTATTTAGTTTTATATCACAATCGCTTTGTTGTACCTATTTTTCTACTTTTTAAAATGGCGGTTGGTGAAATTGTTCTTATAGCTTAAGAAGGGTTTAAGTTGAGTTTATGTATTTTATTTTTATTTATCACACGATTCCACGGTACCATGACTGTTTCACCAATAGAAAGGACTATTGTAAACTTCCTTGTTCAGGGCCATCATAACTTTTTTATCCAACAACTTAAAGTACTTACTACTTCATTTTCAGGTCACAATGGGTGCGAAACTGGACATGGTGGCGTTACCTCTGCGACTACTTCCCAATCAACCTCGTAAAGACTGTCGATCTAGATCCTTCCAAAAACTACATGTTTGCCATCTTTCCTCACGGCGTCATCTCTTTGGGAGCCTTTGGTAGCTTCTGTACCAACGCTACCAACTTCCACAAACTGTTCCCTGGCATGTCTTGCCATCTTATTACCTTAGGTGGTCATTTCTTAGTTCCTTTCTTCAGAGATTTGGCTCTGGCTATCGGTATGTGTGCCTCTTCCGAACAGAGTTTGCTGCATTTGCTTGATCAGAAGAAATATGAAGGCAATGCCGTTTGTATGATCATTGGAGGTGCTGCTGAAGCGTTGGATGCTCATCCTAAGGAGTATAAAGTGATTCTGAGCAGGAGGAAAGGATTTATTCGCGTGGCTATGAAGTCTGGGTAAGACATTTTATTGATTTACTTATCGTGTTTATTTCGTATTGTCAGGGAAATCCCTATCGATACGAATTACTATGTAATAATGCACCTACAAACTATTTTTAACCGACTTCCCAAAAAGGAGGAGGTTCTCAATTCGGCCGGTATGTTTTTTTTTTTTTTTTTTTTTTTTTTTTTTTTTTTTTTTTTTTTTTTTTTTTTTTTTTTTTTTTTTTTTTTTTTCTATGTATGTACATTACTCCGAGGTTTATTGACCGATTTGCGTGATTCTTTTTTTGTTCGACGCGAAATAGCTGCCAGATGGTCCCATAGTCATCAGGTCAGGATCTGATGATGGAAACCCTGAGAAATCGAGGGCAACCTTCGAAAGTTGTA
The DNA here is from genome assembly GCA_963856015.1 of Helicoverpa assulta. NCBI lineage: Eukaryota > Metazoa > Arthropoda > Insecta > Lepidoptera > Noctuidae > Helicoverpa > Helicoverpa assulta. The sequence continues at coordinate 12,003,800 of CAWLCW010000023.1, forward strand.
GGCATACATAGTGTAAAAACTTGACACTCAGGTGTATGCCTGAAAGTACTATTCAACAGTGAAGGTTTGGAGCTGACCTGATGATGGAGACCAGAGAGGGTCGAGGGAACTCGACAACTGAATATGTAAACTACCTCGTGTTTGGGCTTATATTATTGGTATTGACGAGACCTTTGCAACAGTGAAGGTTTCGAGCTGATCTGATGATGGAGACCAGAGAGGGTCGAGGGAACTCGACAACTGAATATGTAAACTACCTCGTGTTTGGGCTTATATTATTTGTATTGACGAGACCTTTGCAACAGTGAAGGTTTGGAGCTGACCTGATGATGGAGACCAGAGAAGGTCGAGGGGACTCGACAACTGAATATGTAAAATACCTCGTATTTGGGCTTATATTCTTTGTATTGATGAGAACTTTCCACTTATATGGATAGTGACAACTATTCGTATCACTGAAAAGCAGTAAATAAAAAACTTTTTTACAAAAAAATTAAACCGACTTCCAAAAACACTAAAAAGCAAAAAAAAACTAATTTTAGGTGCATCGGCCTACAAGTCGGTGGCAAAATTAACTTAGTAACATCCATTAGACACCGACTTCTAGGCCGCTGCACCTTAAATTAGTTTTTTTTTGCTTTTTAGTGTTTTTGGAAGTCGGTTTTTTATTAATACTTCCTTTATCAAAGTGCGTGGGCAAAAAAAATAGGTACACTATTTCATTACATGGAACATCAAAAAATGGCCTCGCATCACAGAAATATATCGTACTTGTCGTTTTCATACTTATTCCACTCAAAAATAGTAAATTATTGGACCTCATTTGTTAATCTATACTCATCCACGTTCCAGGGCGTCCCTGGTGCCAGTATTCTCATTCGGCGAGACGGACCTGTTCCATCCTCCGAACAACCCTGAGAACAGTCTACTGCGCCGCTTCCAGGAGAAGGTGCGACAGTGGACCGGCATCTCGCCGATGTTCCCCATGGGGAGAGGCATGTTCCAGTACTCTTACGGTGTACTGCCTATCAGGTCGCCTGTTACTACTGTTGGTGAGTTGTGCTTGCCAATATTATGATTATTTAAGTAGAGTAGTAATTAATATTCTGAGTACATGTGTGAGTACCCAAGGGTCATGGGGGCGGTATATGAAGGATCATGGTTGAATACATAAGGGCGTATAAGTATAGGGAAGTACATATGAAAAGTACACAGAGATGATCTGTACATACAGAGGTGTGTTTAGGGGAGTACATATGAATGTACCAAAAAAGAACAAATATGTGTAAAGTAAATTGTTGTTGTCCGGATTTAAAATAAACAACTGCTTGACTTGTTTATTTTAAATCCGGAGTAATCGAAAATTATTCGTAGGTTGGAGTGCATCCTAGTGTAAGTACGATTACCTCCAACAAAAAATGTGTTACAATCCTAAACCTGACTGATAAAATCTTCCTGTTATTTTCAGTTGGTGCCCCAATGGAAGTAAAAAGAAACTTGGAGCCAACGAATGAAGAGATAGATGCTGTCCACGCAGAATTCACAAAGCGACTTCAAACCCTCTTCGAAACTGAGAAGGTTAAGTACCTGAAGTACCATGAAGAAGCTAAACTAGTCATCACGTAAATATACTTACATAAATGTTATATTGTTCCACAATGCTCAAGTTAAGTATGCAGTTTCATTGAAAAGGCATCTCATTTAGCAAAAGTGTTAAAATTCAAGATTGGGCGTTTAATTGTTATTTCATCTGGTCTAGATCAGCTTTTAAAAGACGGATGTTTGGATCAAAAACGTCTTTAAAAGTTATAGAAATTAATTAGGTATATTCTGCCCTTATCTATTTGCGATATTCTTTTGTTTAGAACTGCTAAGAGTGTGGTTCTCCTATCTTCATCCTTATGATCATTTATTTTTATTTTATTTTCAATCACATTATTTCCATTACAATTAAAAATAAGTATATCAGTTAATATAGTAGAAATACTATCAATTCCTTTATTAAATAGACTGATCGATATAATTATGAATTAGTTATAAGTTTGTTATAATTAAGCGGGTAGATCAATAAAGATTTTTATATTATGTTGTAAAATAGTTTCCATTTAATACCTAAGTAGTCCATAGCTATTATTTTTGTAGACTTTCTGTACATTTCAGAAATATTTAGATACTAACCTGCATAATCTAAGAACAATTGGCTAGAAATTTCAGGATTTTCAATTCCAAAGTAATAAAACCAATATTATTTTACTATTTTTATTTATTTTATATATTTACATTTTATATACAACGTTAACATTAACGAATGCGCATGTCTTAGCGCACGACTCATTTGAGCATTATTTTTTTATTTACTCGGCTATGAACACACAAAAATACGACAATGACAAACATCAAACATAAAATATTGTTTGAATCGTAGAAAAGATTGGTTGAATCGCACAAAAGATCGGTTAAATTGCACAAAATATTGGTTGAATCGTACAAAAGATCGTCTGACTTGCACAAAAGATTGGTTGAATCGCACAATAGACTGGTGGAATAGCACAAAGTTTAGATTCAATTGTACAAAAGATTGGTAGAATTCTGTGTGTTGATGACGTCATTAAGCTTGGTATCTTCCAAGCATTTGTGCGTTCATAGCGAAAATAGTCCTTACGTTTCATGAATGAAGGTATCATTATAATTATACACAATAATATACAATACGAGCGGGAATGATACAGAGTATATCGGGCATGTTACTACGTTACTTTATGATACATTGATGACGGTGCAGTAGGGATAGAAAATAGATTTGAAAATTATTTTAAAATATGACCGGGGTGTAATTACGGCTTGTGATTTATTCAAAGGAGAACATTTTTAATGGTATTGATGAGAAAGAGAAAATGTGAAAAATAATGTCGATAAACTACACAACCATCAACGATTTGTCAATATCTAAACATCGATGAAACTAATTTGGCACAACAATGAAATACAAAATGTAAGTAATAAATAAACTAATGAAGTATCGTAGTATCATGCGGGCGTCAGTCCAGCTCCCGCCCATTGGACAGTCACTCGAAAAAAATGAGCTCTAAAACAAAATCACTGACTAAACAACTATAAAATTTTCATTGTTACATAAACTTTGAACACCAATTTACGAGGCAGTTTAAACACACGACGACATTTTATCACCGAATTATTTTTAACGACAACTTTGCTACACTCAAGTCTTAATAAAAATTCCAAAAATAATATACGATTTTTACTGAACAGTGAACATTGTTCGAGAGCTCAGAAAACTCAAACACAAACTTAACAAAGGCTCAACGAAACCTAAAAGCCTAAAGACATTAAGTAACAAGAAGACATTATCGGTGAAATTCATTGTATCATGAACACGGACTGGATAATGGAAAACGGTACATCTCACACAATATCCATTCAGATTTCTACCGAGAATACAGTCTTAACGAAACGGTCGTACTTCAAAATGCCTTTGAACAAGAAAATGAAGGTCACCACCAAACCGATCATGTAAAAAAAAAACTTTATTTTGTTTCTATCCAGTGTTTTCGTCGTCCACTAAAAATGTCTATAAAAGTTTGATCCCAAGAACGTAAACGTCTAAGCTGATCCTTAGTCCATGTTTGGAGAGTGTATCGGTGGATGGCCAAGGACTAAAGTGATCAAGTGTCGAAGTCGGTTGGATAAGGCTCGAGGCCTGGAAGTCACAATTAATTTACGAAGAGTAGCGCGGCTCACGCCTGCTTCGGATGCGGCGCGGGGGCGGGCGGCGCCGGCTTGAAGCATTGCAGCAAGAACGCCGTGTACATCACGAACGCTATTGACAGCGCTATCAGAGCGTACATGAAGATGTTCAGCTCCGGCTGTCGGAATCTGTTCTTTCGGAGCCACTCGAGCACTTCGTCTTCGGACATGAGGTCTCCTGGAAATGTCATTATAATAAAATAATAATATTAAAAAAAAACAGATTACATTACAAGGATATCTCGAAAGGTTTTAGGAGACTTAACAGAAAATGTTGTAATTTCAGGACCTCTAATTTAAGATTGTGTTCTTACCTCTATATATGCTAGGGAATCTCTTCCTGAAGTACACGATAGCCGGTAGCTTGGTGACTCCCCACTTGCGAGCATATCGCGGGTCTTGCATCTTCACAAAGGTTATGTCCAAGTTGTCAGTTTCACTATCAATGTTCTCCAATTTGTCTAATACCGCACGGCTTTCTGTTGATTTCTCATCTAAAATCACCAAGAAAAAGTTGAAGATTTATGAAATCCACTGTGTACCCATATAAAAATAAAGACACAAAAGCAAGGCCTAAAGTTTTAAAGGGTTGTGCAAGTGGTGAAAGAGATATTAAGGCTGATATTTATTTACTTACAGAAATAAACAGCCAAGAATTCGTTCTCTTCCAACAATTTGTCCAACATCTTACGGTTCACCTCCTCAATTTCATTTTTGATTTCAAAGACGTCCTGAGATGTCAACCACTGCAAGATCCTGTCCACTTGATGGAGATCACCATCGTATAGCATCGGTATTTGCTTGCGGAAGTATACTAAAGAAGGTATATTGACGATGTTGTAAGTAGCAGCGGCTTCAGCACTTGCGATTTTGACGAAATCTATACCAAACTGATCAACTTCGCCGTCTATTTGTTCGAGAGATTCCAAAATTTCTTCACATTCTGCACAGTCTTCGTCATCATCTAAAAGGAAAATGTGAGTGAAAAACCAATGTATTTTCTATCCGTATATTTCATGTCTTTATCTAACTTCATACTTACAGAAAAAGACAACCAACAGATGCGATTCGTAAAGTAATCTCTCCAACATCCTGTCGTTAACAGACTCGATTTCATCAGCCAATTCCCTGTTGTCGTCATCAATGAGCCACTCGAGAATAGACTCTTCATTTTGTAAATCACCTTCAAATAGAAGAGGATTTCCGTTCCTGAAAACAGTACATTATTAGGCAACTTCGTTACTGGTGCTAGTGTTAAAGTTTGTAGTTAAAGGACCTTATTTACCTGAAATATACCATAGCTGGGAAAGTCTTGATTGAATATCTTTTAGCGAGTTGTGGGTCTTGAATCTTTACCATATGAATACCGTAGACATCGCATTCATCATCAATACTTTCCAGCCCTTCTAGAATATGGTCGCATATGTGGCAATTCAGCTTGTCTGGTGAAACAATTTTACTATTCATATCTCGCATGATAATCCTAATCCTAACTAATATTATAAATGTGAAAGTAACTCTGTCTGTCTGTCTGTCTGTCTGTCTGTCTGTCTTTCTGTCTGTCTGTCTGTCTTTTCTTCACGCCTATACTACTGAACCGATTTGTGTGAAATTTGGTACAGACATAGTTTGGAACTTGAGAAAGGACATAGGATAGTTTTTATTACAAAAAAATATAAAAATAAAAATAAAATTTATTTCGGACATATAGCGCCATCTATTGGTCAAACCAAAAATCACTATTCCACGCGAACGAAGTCGCGGGCAAAAGCTAGTTTCATATATGTAACTTCTTTATTAGTTTTAGAGTAAATTATACTTACAGAAGTATACGGCCAAATACTGTGTTTCTTCGACCATTTTCTCTAACATTACTCTCGTAATAAGTTCGATACGATCCTCAGTTTTCTGAGTAATCAACCACTGCAGAACTTCCTCTTCTTCAGCTAACGATCCCTCATATACATTCGGTACATTATTTTCAAAGTACACCAGTACTGGGAAATCTGTTACTCCATAAGATTCAGCAATCGAATAGTCCTGAGTTTTGACGAATTTAATTTCGTGCCTGTCGCAGTCATCATCGATATTCTCCAATTCTTCCAATATTCCGGCGCATTGTTCGCAGTCGAGACTATCTGTAACATTCCGATCTGATGCCAATTAAAGTGTAATACTATTTTGTGAGCAAACCTCATTGGATGGACAAACTGTATCGTACTATGGGTAGTTTACTGTGCTGCTACAAAAACCAAAACCAAAATGTTGGACTAAATACTTGTGGAACACAATTTAGAGGCGAACGTGGACGGAACAATTCACATTTGGCATAAGTGGGAACGGGGACTAATCTACTTACTTATCAGACCTTAACTACCTATACTGGTGCGATCATGCTACATGCAGAAAAAGTAATGGCTACAAAGACAATCAATAAAAAGTTTGCAATTGCAAGGGAACGAGTTGCCAATGGACATGGTTCTAAGGAGATAAGAGTACCCTCTGGATCTTGTCCCTCATCCTCCTCGTGTTCTACAACTTTCTTTTTTGATGCCTTTTTCTGCAGTTTCGAATTGCACATTTCACATAACGTTTTGTTCCCTAATAAAAAGCAAGATAGATTAATAAAAAGATACACAACAATGTTAATTTTATGTACAGTATCGGCTGCATTTTCTTCTTAATCTTCTTCGTTCTTCTTAAACAATAAGTAATATATTAGAGTGTGAATATTTTGTATTTTAAAGTATAAAATTAGTTGTGTAAGTGTGTGTGCAGTATATAGGTGTATGACCCCACCCAGGCATGCAACTTACAGAAGTAAACGGCAAGTGATCCGGATTCTTCGATCAAATCTAGAAGATCTTGACCTTCCAGGGCCTCTATGACATCTCCAGCCGGGTTTTTCTGTGTTAATAACCAACTCAGAAGTTGTTGTTCATCGTACAAGTCTCCTGCAATATTATCATGGCTGTAGTCACAATATTCTTATTTTCTAATTTCCATTAATCAGATATCAGCTATAAGTCTATGTAATTTTCACTACCGGCATAAATAACAGGATCCTTAGAGCCCATCTTGAAGAACAACACAGCAGGCAGAGCAAACACTCCAAACTCCTTAGCCATCTGTCTGTCATCGATCTTCACGAAGTTAATACCAGAGTCATCAGCATCGTCATCTATGTGCTCAATCTCTGCCAGCACTTTAGGGCACTGTTTGCAGTCATTACTGTCTAAAACATGTGTTATGTGCAATGCAATTGGATTTGTAAGTATCAGTTTTTAAAAGAACATTCTAGACTAAGAATAATTGAAATCAGCTTTGATTAAAACTCATCTCTGCAGGAATTAAAAAGAAAACTCACAAAAGAATACCGCTACGTAATCCGAAGTCTGTCTGATCTTCTGAAACATTTTTCTGTTGACTTTCTCAATGTGATCTGTCAATTCCATATTCTCAGGGTTGGTCAACCAATCTAATATTTCCTCTTCATCATCGATATCTCCATCGTAGTTGATAGCTTTAGTTTTCCTAAAGTATGTGATTCCTGGTGGGTTGCGGAAACCATATTTCTTTGCCATTAACCTATCGTGACATTTAACTATTTTGATTCCGTATTCTGCTGCTTCATCGTCTATAAGTTCTACATGTCGAAGTACTTTTGGACTGTTTGGATCTTCTTCTTTGTCTGAAATATAATATTCATTTGATGCTATCTAGATCTTGACAACATTATTGTGTGTTTAGTTACATATGAAAGGAGATACTTACAGAAAACAACAGCCAGAAATTCCTTAGTCTCGATATACTTGAACAGTTGGTCTCTATCAATTTCCTCTATACTTTCGTCTTCCTTCTGCTTGACCATCCAATCCAACACCTCAGATTCGTCCAAAAGGTCCCCTAAAATAGTTTTAAGTTTTACTTCACTCTGAAAACCCTATGAACTAATTAAATGTTTTAAAGAAACCACATCCATTTTATATTTTGGGAAACTCACCAGTAAATTCCAATAATTGGCATGCGCGGATACAACTACGGCAATACCATGCTGACATCATTCGAGTGTGAAATGAGTAATGACAGTTTTGGTTTATTAGAAAAAATGTATTTATTTAACAAAAAAGTAGTTTCAGCGCCGACTCAACAATTCAACGTAACAAATAAATAAATTAAACATTCATGCGAATTTTCTGCCAAACTATACAACTTACATATCGACATATTGTCATACAACGCCAGCACTGTTCGACCGGAAGGCTTTAGACGACTCTAGCCACAACATTTATCTTCAACGAAAGCAATGGTTAACAGATAGCCTACCAACCTATGCAAGGCAGTGATCGATCGTGACAGAAATCGTCCAATGCGGTCCGATCCCTATCGGTTACTGAACAAAATGATAAATGAGTATAATTATTGCACTGATATCCGGCACTGCGCTTATGAAAATTAATAATCAAATAATTCATTAGTTTAATGTTGATACAAAATTAAGAACTATAGTTTTTATGTCTATAAGTAATAAAAGTAATATTTTTATCAAATGTAGCATTACAAAATAATGAGATTCCATGAAGACTAGAAAACTATATGAACATGAAATCCTTACAACATTATAAGTCTTTCAAGATGTCACGGCAAAATACAATGAGAAATGCCTTGCGTAGTTATTGTTACGTCTCGATTAACATTTAATTTCTAAATATTGGAATCAATTTACAATGAAATATAACGATTTGTACACCTGCTTACAATGTCTCTAGACATCCCAATATTTAGTCCGCACATGATCTCGAATTGACAGTAAAGCACATTTGGAAGGATGTAGTACAGTGTGGGCAGTATCCACACGGCAGGCAGAGAGCTACGGACGGTGGGGATACTCCCTTGTGCAACGTGTTACGACATTCAACCCTGTTAGGTGCTAGCAGGGATCAAGGGACACGAGGTTATTCAAAAGCTAGCAATGTTAATAGCCATGACAGAGATGCAACGTTAGACAATCTATTAGCAAGGTGGATCAGAATCTGAGGGCCAGTAACGATAACATTCGTGTCCACTTGATGCCTTGCACCCGCTACTTGCGCTCATATCCGAGGATATCAGAGCAAGATACTTCTAACATTAACATAATTTACCACCACCAAATATTATTGTCAGACTCGATTAAACCTTTTTTCCCTTTGGTCGGTTTGTCTGGCTTGGCGAGGGCCTTGTTTTTGCCCTTGGGCGGCTTGTCGGGTTTCTGTGGCGGCTGCTTGTCGAGTTTCTTCGGCACCTTGGTCGGCGTGGCCTTCGCTACTTTGGTCGGACTCTGAACTTTAGTGGGACAGCACTGGTAGGGTTCGTAAGTCATTTTTGGGACGGCCGGTTTCGCCCCCAATCCAATGTAGAAACAGCGATCGCCTGCAGTCAGTAAAAATCTCGTTTACAACCCGTATATATACGGTAATACAATAAACGGTTAACTGCGTTAATACTGTGCAATTGTAAACGTTGCGCCAATAGTAAAGCGCTATTTCTAATGATAATGTTAGTAAGTATAAGATTTGAAAACATTTATTGGTCATTAAGCGGTCGCGAATGACTGCAGGCGATAGCTAGAGAGAGGATCCCATGCGGGCACGTCGACCATGCAGATGTGATGGGCCGCGGGGATATGCTACTCAATTACCTGAAAACATTCGTTTTATTCTACCGAATATACTATCTTCATCGCTATCATCATCATCATCGTCATCATCCTCATCATCATCATCGTCGTCGTCGTTATCAACTTGCTTGAGACGACTGACTTTACCTATTTTAGAGCGAGCCCGAGATTTGATTTCTTCTTCATCATCATCATCGTCGTCATCATCATCATCGTCATCATCATCATCATCATCATCGTCGTCGTCATCGTCATCATCATCATCATCGTCGTCGTCGTCATCATCGTCATCATCATCATCATCGTCATCGTCGTCGTCGCCATCATCATCATCATCGTCATCATCGTCATCATCATCGTCATCGTCATTGTCATCGTCATTGTCATTGTCATCATCATCGTCGTCAACCTCAACTGAACGTTTGCTGGGATTTTTACCAGGGTAACGAATTTTTAGTTTACCAACTTTCTTCCAAGTAGCGTCTTCACTCGGGTTTTTAAATTTTAGTATACTTTTGATTGCCGCTAATTTTGCGTTGTCCGCTTCGTCATCATCATCATCATCTTCATCGTCGTCGTCGTTATCATCGTCATCGTCGTCATCATCATCGTCGTCATCATCATCATCTTCATCATCATCGTTGTCATCGTCATCATCATCATCGACGTCACCGTCATCATCATCATCATTGTCCTCCTTGGAACTCACTTCGCTCTGCTGTCGACGTTTCTTATCGACAGTTCCTGGAAATCTTATTTTCGAAGCTCCCATAGTTTTCACTTGCGCAGGCTTCACATTTTTCGGGGTATTTCTCTTTAATGCGTCTACATTATCACCTTTTGTGAACCCCGATGATTTTTTATCACCATCTGCATTGGCCTTCGATTTAATATTAGCTTTATTATGTCGGTGGCTATCTTCACCTGCAGGCATTAGTAACTGTCATGCAAAATGACATAGCTCAAACATCCAGCATTTTAGGCGTAAAGTAGTAACACTGTTTCATAGAGAGATATATCAAGAATGATGTCATGCACGTAATATTTTTTGGTATCATAATACTTTAGATATTTTTAACATTAAACAAAACCCCTCGACCTTAAACAGATATAACATTAGAAACGTTTATTATATGGATGTGGATTCTTACTTTTTTGATCTACAAGCCACTGCAGAACCTTATTTTCGTTCTTTAAATCACCTATAAACAGGATAAAAGTTGTTAGACTTACATAATTATACATACATATTTTATCATCAGTACACGAGAGTATAATCACATTCGCCAATATAAAGGGTTTATGTACATAGATTTAGATAATTTGGCAAACATAGGGAAGGATTCACTTACCGTCGTACATGATAGGAACACCTGTTTCGTAGTAAACGAGAGCTGGGAAGCTGAAAATACCGATATCCGACGCCAGCTTAGAGTCCTTGGACTTTACGAACTGAATTCCGTGCTTGTCTGTGTCGTCATCAATGGTCTCCAACTCCTCAAGGATATCGTCACAAGTGTCACAATCTTCGCTGTCTGTAACAAACAAACATTATTTTAAAGTATTTGGCATTTCGACAGAAACAGTTACACCATAACATCGACAGTTAACAAATTTTGTGGAGAAATGGACAGTAATATGTGGTTTGCGAACCATTCCGTAAGCCATTACACGAATAGAAGACTTAAAACTGGTATTTAGTTGGGCAATTGCCAAACCACGTAATATTTAAAATGATTTACAACGTTTAATATTTTAATAACTGAACGGCAATTTCCATAAGAATGTTATGTAATAAAATAAAAATGTCTTAGGGATCTAAAATAAATGTTACTTACAGAAGAAAACGGCTAGATGCTCGACGTCGTTGATAAGATCTTTCAAGGTTTTCCTGTCTACGTTTTCAATGACATCAGGTTGGGAGCTGTGGAGCTCCAACACCCACTTGAGAATAGCTTCTTCGTGCATCAGATCACCTTCGTAGATGGTCCTGAACTTATGTCTGTAGAAGGCCAGAGCTGGTAAGTCTGAAAGGTCATATTCCTTATCGATGCCATCGTCAGATGTTTTGACGAAATCAATGTCCTTCTCTTCACATTCGTCGTCAATGTTTTCGAGCTCACTCAGGATTTTCTGGGACTTCTTGTCACCTTCCTTGTCTGCAATACAAAATTGAGAGAGTTTATGAATAACAGACTTCTTGTCAAAATAATATTTTATGTAGATTTGAAATAAATATTATAAAAACGAGTGGTTATAACTTAAAAAGAAATGGACAACATATACCTTCTTGGGGGGAACCAACCAACTTCAATATAAAATTAAGAATCGAAGTGTAAGTGTGTAGTGAACATTTAACAAACGCAAGGCAAATTAAAACTTCACATTTTTAGATGAATGCCTTAATCAAAGCTTCGTATCAAATCGTATCAAAAGCTTTATCCAAATCTATTTTAACTTCATAAGATCTTAATGTTTTCCTTATCAATTCTTAAATCCGAATAAAAAAAATATACTCACAGAAGAACACAACAACATGATCGTTTTCTTCTAGAATCTTCTCTAACATCCTGCCATTGACTTCCTCGATCTTGCCGGGAATCTCCAGTGTGTCTTCATCAGTCAGCCAAGCCAGTACCTCATCTTCATCTTCGATATCTCCTGAAATGAGAAATGGGAATATGTTAAGAAAACGTGTTTGCCAAAAGTCATCTATATAAGTTAGGTGTGCAAAACTGAATGTTGCTCAAAGGTTGATTTTATGAAAATGGGAAGTTATTTACTACTTCTCATTTATTTATTGTTAAACATATAAATTACATTTTTAAATATTAAATATAAAAATTATTTAAAGTTATTTTATCATTACTCCATTAAAAGAAGGGTCCAAACGATATAGCAAAAATCACAATTAAAGTTATTAAATAGTGAAAGATTTATGTAAATCGGGAGAAAACCGACATGTGAGTTTTCCTAGTTTTTATCTAGGTTTGAGCTGTTGCTCCCAAAAACGTAAATAAACCTTTGAATGATGGGTAGGTAGTATACAACCTTATTTTTTGTTAATGCGAAACTTGATACACCTGTCTAGTATTTTTGTGTAAAGAATCTATCCCACCAAAAACATTAAATGTAAAAAAAGCCAAGCCTCTACGCAATTCTCCCACCGTAAAAAGTTTTGAGATCGCATAGAAGCCAAGTCCTGTTCAACTTTCTTTGTAATAATAAATCAATATTTTGTGACTATTTCAATAGTTTTGTTCACATTACAATAATATTGACTTGTCCATGAGCACAATAAACTACAAATATACTACAGCATATCTTGGAGAGGTGAAAGTCAAACATAAAGTTTTATATCACAGAATTAAATACTTTTAGTTTATTCAATTGTTACTAAATGACCGACAGTCAATATCATCCAAGATCAATGAACTGCAATTGTAGCATGGCGCATGTTTAGTCCATGGTGATCTCAAATTCCAATCAGTCCATAATCAGTTCAATCGTAAAATCATGTCCATGTATAATTTATCAATTCAACGGTATTTACACATAATTACAAGGAGCGACTTTTAACTTGTGCTCATGGCCAAGACAATATCATTGAAATGTGAACAAAACTATTGAAATAGTCACAAAATATTGATTTATTATTACAAAGAAAGTTGAACAGGACTTGGCTTCTATGCGATCTCAAAACTTTTTACGGTGGGAGAATTGCGTAGAGGCTTGGCTTTTTTTACATTTAATGTTTTTTATTCATGTGTATGTATATTTAATACATAATAACAATATACCACACTACGTCACAATAAAACATATAGTAACATTTTGTACATAAATAAATAACAAAGTTATCAATGCAGTCAAAATTCATACACAATGTTCTTGAAAAACCGCAAATATAAATTTGTTTCCTATTTTTTTATTAAGTTTTAAGGTTTTTATAATTTTCCCTTTATATGTAGCTAATAACCTACCTTGGTGCCAAATTTGAAGGTTCTAAGTTTGCTAGAAGTGCCTTAGACTTTTGATGATCGGTCAGTGAGTGAGTCAGTGACAAAATGGTGTAACTTTGATCGCTCATAACTGGTAAACTATTTATTCAAATGTCTTGTGATTTTGAGACTGAGCTTGTTCTAATGCTTACTCTTGGTCATCGAAAACCTAAACTCCTAGCTTTGTTCACATGGAAGATACAGGGGGGTGAAATAGCCGCGAAACGCTTCGAGAAAAGATGGTACGGCCGTGCCCGCTTTGCTCGAGTCTTGGCTGGGGCACTGCCGTGCCCTCAGATTTACAAAATTTCACGACTGTATCATAAAAAAACACAAAGTTATAAGCTTGTAAAGTCAGCAAAAATTCAAGGTCACCGGGTCTTCAAGGGGACTGAAGGGTTTTTTTGCACTTGCTACTAGTTGTTTACTGTTTCCTAATACTCGATATGACCTGCCATGACCTGTGTTGTACTTAATAGCGGCGATGTCCAACTTTAAACTTTTTTGAATAGTTTTTGAAAAAAATATAACTTGGTGTAAAAACTATTGGAATCGATTCAGTTACTGATTCTGAACAAACTATATTCAGGTTTCGCATATACTAAAAATAACGTTGTATATAAGTATGTTTGTGCAAAACGATCACTTTATTGGAAAAAATCTGTAAGTAAAACTAACTTACCCTTATAAATAAGCGGGTCCTTATTCCTGAAGAACACGAGCGTGGGGAAGGTCTTGATGCCGTACTTCTTGGCAAGAGTAATGTCCTCAGTAGTAACGAATATAATGCCCGTCTCGTCCAGCTCATCATCAATGTTCTCTAACTCGTCCAAGATGTTGTCACATTCCTCGCCTTCTTCGCAGTTGCCACCTGGAATTATGAGTAGAGGATTTTGTTAGATAAAGTTAACTGTCTAATAAAGAAGGTTATTTTTATTTTAATCCTAGCTTTTTCCAAGTTACTGGCTCACACTTACTGAAAATGTTGTTGAAATTGATATATTTGATCGATTTTCAAGTCAAGATTTTAAAAATCCAGTGATAAACTTTCCCAAGAATCTCCCATTTATTGAAAAAAAAAAAACAATGAGTTCTTCATCAAAATTATCAATTGATGAACCATCCTATTTACAATATAGTTAAAATTGTTATTTCATGTGCTTAAAAAAATACTTACTGAAATACACGACGACGTATTCATGCTCCTCAATAAGATCAGTCAAGATCTCATCGGTAACCTCCTCAATGGTAGCACTGTTCTTCTGTTCAATCAACCACTCCAGCACTTCATCCTCATTCATCAGATCTCCTTCGTATATGGCAGGAATGTTCTCCTCAAAGTACACAAGAGTCGGCAGGTGGTCGATACCGTACTCTTTGGCTTCGTTCTCATTGTCCATTCTGACGATGACAATTCCTTCCTTTTCTAACTCGTCATCAATGTTCTCAAGTTCGTTCAGGATTCTAATGTCTTGTTTGTCGTCTTTGTCATCTGGAATTTGATTTTGTGTTTTTGAATATTTAGTTTTACTTGGTTTAAGATGCTTGTTTACAACATTTTCTTTGCTCCCTACTGAAGATACACATCTCAGTATGCCACATGATTGTATAGAAATGAAGATTTTTTGGTTTGCGTATCACATTACAGAGAGCAAGACAAGAATAATCAGTCATTAAAACGTTATTTTGTTTTGCAATGTTTGTTGAAATTATAGCACCCACACTTCTTAGTCGCTTTACGCCAGAACCCACGCGAGCTACATCATAAAAGTCAAAAATAGTACTGACTTAGTCAATACAAATTACAAATATATAATTGTTACTTACAGAAGATCACGGCCAAGTAAGGGGTGCTGACGATAAGTTTGTCCATCATTTCGTCAGTGACTTCAGGGATCTCGCTATGACGCTTCTGGTGGAGCAACCATCCCAACAGTTCTTCTTCCTTCATCAAGTCACCTTCATACACGTGAGGAATACCCCTCTCGAAGAATACCATGGTAGGAATAGTCTCGATACCGTACTCCTTAGCTTCCTTATCGTCGTCAATCTTGACGAAAGCGATGTCATTCTGGTCACATTCGTCATCAATGTTCTCCAGCTCAGCCAAAATCTTCTGACTCTTCTTTTGGTCCTTGTCGTCTGTAATAAATTCGAAGAACTGTATTTCATTTATATGTCAGTTCTTGATAGTGTTCTGTACTGAATTATGAAATTCCCTATTTTTAGACGTGTGGCAATTTAAAAATCTGGCATTGTTTCAAACAACACATCCAATGTTAAGGCCGTGCGTATAAAAGTAAAGAAAAAAGTACTTACAGAACAGGACAGCGACGTACTGCATTTTGTCGATAATCAAGTCTAACATTTCATCGGTGATGTCTTCAATCTCGTCGCTTTCACTCTGATGTCTGAGCCAGTCCAAAACCTTCTCCTCCTCTTCCAAGTTACCTTCATAGTAGGTGGGTATGCCCTTCTCGAAGTAAAGCAGAGTAGGGACTTTCTCAATACCGTATTCTTGAGCTTCATCATCGTTATCAATTTTCACAAACGCAATACCAAGTTGGTCACACTCATCATCAATATTCTCCAGTTCGTTTAGCACCTTTTGTGATTTACGGTCGTTATTATCATCTGTAACATAACATTGAAATGGCATTTACAATAACGCAAGTCAAGGAGATTTTATGCTTTAGATTTCTGCCAAGAAATGTTTATACTTACAAAATAACACGGCGACTGTTTTACCGTCTTTGATGAGACGGTCCAACATTTCATCGGTGACATCTTCAATTTCGTCCTTTTCTAATTGGTCGACCAGCCATTCCAGGATTTCTTCTTCGTTCTCAAGGTCACCTAGAAAAGAAGAACAACTTCAGTAACCTTAAATCACAAAACAAATTACTACATTACTCTTCAACTGTTTGTTAGACATACCGTCGTAAACATTGGGAATCTGCTTTTCGAAGTAGACGATGGATGGTACGTCATCAATGCCGAAGTCCTTAGCCGCCTTAGTGTCGTCAATCTTGACGAACTGAATACCGTGGCGGTCGCAGTCATCGTCTATCTTCTCGAGTTCAGCCAGGACCGTCATTGACTCGTCGTCGCCGTGGTCGTCTGAAATTGTTGGGAAATATTGTTGCTTAATGAGAATGTTAAGTTCGTTTTTATTATATTTGGGCTGGCTTTGAAGTTATCTATCAGGTTTTAGAAATTCGTTTGTCTTGAAAAACAATGTTTTGTTAAAATGTCGAAGATGGATATGATATACTTACAGAAGAGTACGACAAGGTTGTCCACATTCCCAATTAAGGTGTTTAAAGTCTTTGCTGTAACATCTTCAATGATATCCTCTTCATCACCGGTAGATTTGTTGGCAATCAACCATTCCAGTACATCCTCTTCTCTGCTCAGCTCACCTGTAACGTAAACATATAAAGTCTAAAATAAGATCCCATAACACTTTATCTAATCCTAAATTAGAAAATAAATAGAACTCGGAAAACTTAAACAAATATATCTTTGAATTCTAATGTAGGATTACCAAAATATTCAAGAGCAGGTTAGCTTATTTGTACCTAAATCCTAAACAGCAATTACCAGTTATTTACTGGCAATTCATGCAGTTTACTACGTTTTCAATCTTCAGCATATAAATCTGGTAAGGTTTATGTTGCTTCCAATGCTAGAATTCCAATTACATCCAAAAGAAAGTGTAAATTTGACGTAAACCAGTAACTATCGTCATTAACACCATGCGTTTCCGTAATACGAGCGTCAGCAAACGTAAAATATGAGTCACAAACCTTCATAGATAATAGGTATCTGATGCCTGTAGTAGACCAGTCTTGGCAAGTCTCCAAGATTGTACTCCTCGGCTAGTTCCTCGTCGTGGATCTTCACGAAACCGATCCCGAGTTGGTCAGCCTCGTCATCAATGTTCTCCAGCTCTTGCAAAGCCTTCGCACATTTCTTACATTCCGGTTTATCTGTAACACGTGGAATTGCGCTTTATTTTATGACTCGCCCAAACCTCTCCGTGCCTAATTCATGCCTCGGACGTGAAGCGGTGCAGTTAAGTGCCTAATTGCCTATGAGTTTTGCTGTGTGTTAAATTTTAGTGTGCAATATAAAGCTTGTGTCGTGCAAAATCCTATTAGGTTTATGTGTGGTGGTGCACTTTACTAAATCTTATATAGGTAATTATAACTATTATAAGCAGCGGGGCCTTTTCGAATGTTCACATCTAAATGGATTAATAAGATCATCATCGTGAAGAAAAACCACTTCAATTAACTGAGCATCCTTGGGGTTTATGTAAAATATCTTGTCACATTGAATATGACACTGATGATGATGTGGACATTAGTTAGTTTCAAAAGTGTATAACTAGGGAGGCAGTGTAAACATCTAAAATTGACGGCAAGCTGTAGACACGGTATGTGTTCTTCCTAAAACATTTAGGTCAAGGTCACCTCAAAATCTTAATTTTGGGAAGTGTTTTGCGTTCTCCACATATAACTTGGCGACATTGTTCAATGGTGTACCTACGCAAATTAGTTTTTTAATAATACCTATATGAGTGTCGTTACGGGGAGAATGTTCGTCTGACGCTGTAGTCGTGACATGTCGGTCCGTCAATCTGAGCTTGCTGGCGAGACGCAAATAGCCCAGCCGAAATAGCTCGCCTCACGGCCCGATAATGCAAACGCGTTTTTGATTCTAGCTTTCCCTTAGACCAGATATACGAACATCGTCAATAAAGAAACAGTAAGATTCCAGGTAGGCGGTCAATTATTGCGCAGACTTCCACAATTAGAGGAAAGATTAGCGTCTGATTGAATGTAAGTGTTCTTGTAAATGTTTTAGTGATGAGAGTACCAATTCGTTAAATTATGACGTTTGAATATAATTTGCCATGTGAGTCATATCGTTTCAATATCTTGTATCGGAGCCAAAAATGTAATTATCTGTAATCATCATTGATTGTTGATTTAAAGAACGGTTCCTTTATGATGTACCAATTAAGAATTTCCATATCTTTAACCTGTATAAAATATAAGCGTGAAGCACGTACATGATATAAAAGTACACAAATACTAAACTACTAAGCGAGAAGAGTAACAGCCAAGCTGACATTAGAAGGAGGCATGCCGCCAGCTGAGAATCTTACTTACTGTTTGACGGGCCGCAACTTTTGTGATCAGGACCTACGTCAAAAACACAATCAAAACACACTGCACAATATACAGACGCATGTCTAACTTCCACTAACAATAATGATGTACACGACTGAGAGGAAGATTATCTACTCGACAGGGCTACCTCGATAGAATTTACAGTACCAATTATTGATTACGATGGTTAGTTGAAAAATGGCTCGAATTTATCACAATTGCTAATATACGATGACAAGAACACAGAAGAGAACACTCCAATACTTACAGAAGAGAACGGCTACATAGTCCGTGTCCTCGATGATTTTCCCGAGGATCTTTTGGTTGACTTCTTCTATCCGGTCAGGAAGGTCCATTGCTTCTAAACTCGTCAAGAAATCCAGGACGCTCTCTTCGTCCATGAGATCTCCTAGAATTGTTAAGATTTCACCATACATATTAGCATCATTGAATTCTAATGCCTAGAAATCAAATTTACATAATGATATTAAGACTGACCAAGGAATTTAATTTAATACAAATTAGTTCTAGCTCTCTAGTAATTAAAGTAGCCTAAAAAACATTTGAAGAATGTATAAAATTCTATTTAAGCAAAACATTCAAACATTGGAGATAGGCATGGCTAGCGAGTAGAACTTTACAGAAATAATTTAAGAATTCGTAGATTAAATCACGCTTTATATAAATAGACGAAATCCTGCATGAGAGCCCAGTTATAAAATTAACAATCAAGGGAAGTTGTCTTGAATCACCGTTTATAATTAGTTGAACAATAAAACGTCAGCTACAGCTGAGCTTTGAGAGCTCATTAAATTGTACATTATCATTACGAGTTAGCTATAAAACACGTAATTTTGGATGATCTTGGACAATATTTTGACATACGTGTTTCCAGGTCACTTCAGCATAAATTTTAGACGCATTCGACATGTTGAATGAATAGTGAACTGTATTTTAGGTCACCACAGTCATGGCATACATGAAATATGTCTTGTAGAACTGAATATTTTACGAAACTAAATGAGCTCATTCTTCGGATTGAATTCGAATAAGCATCAGATCTATTTCGTTATTTGAACCACCCAGCGTCTCGTGACGTATGAAACTGAGTGTTAGTAAAACAGCGTTTGCCAATGATCAAATTATCTATTAAGGGTAATTATCGAGCTCATGAACTAATCCCAAAATTTTTATTTCAGTTCAATATTATCGTTGTCATCCAGCATCATGTGAATGCTGCTGATAAAAGATTGATGCAACAATTTCTTCAAAAGAGATTGGGGCTCCTTTTAGGTTCTCTCATTGGTTCTCCTTATAATTTTGCTATGATAGTGTCTAGTTTATAGTTAAAAGTAATAGTGACGGTCTGACCTTCGTAAATGATCGGTTCCTTCTCACGGAAGTACGTGAGGGCGGGGAATTTCGTGATGCCATATTGTTTGGCGAGCCGCTTGTCGTTGATCTTAACGAAGTCCACTCCAAATGTGTCCGTGTCGTCATCTATCTTTTCCAGTTCTTCTAGCACTTTGTCACACGTTACACAGCTTCTTGCATCTGGTGAAGATATTGTTTTATGAAGGGATTGTACTTTATAATCATGCTACTCCCCGTAGGAAGTATATCTATATTCAGATGACTTATGAAGACAAAGTTTTACGCGCAAGATATCATAATTGTGCAGTCTGAATTTTCGACTCTTTCATTATAACCAACTCATTCCAACCGATGTAAGGCTTGACGAAACATCAATAAAGAACAACGGTCTGTTCTTTGTATCTAAAACTTGATATACCTACTCCTGCGTCCTATACAATATTAAGTTAATTGTAAAGCAAGTCCAACATAAACTTTAAGATCCTACTCATGAAGATAATAAACTCCATCGGATAAATCATTTTTATGACGCCCAAAAGATGAAAATAGAATTTTAGGCAAAGATTGGATCAAAAATACCGTGCTCATATGTATATATCTGCCATCACATCGAAAATGCTGGAAATAAAAACTCCTATTACAAAGCCAACAAAACTGTAATATCCTATTAAATTTCTGTTTCTATACGACTTTATGTCTCAATCGTTGTAAACAGATTATCTCGAACAACACGTGGCTAGCTAAATATTTCACGAAAATACCGCATATTATTCTTAGACTAGGAATAATACTAGTGATGACTGATGTAACTAATCGTGTCTTGGATTTGGCTGCCGAAATCGGTTATGTGGCTGCTGATTTAATTTGCTGAAGTCGATAGATGACAGACATGCTGCGAACCAGAAAAATAGATAAGCCACAGCTGAACTTTGAACAGTTTTGATTGTTCCAAAAATACAATTGAAGCTTAAAATATGTTCATCTCTAAACAATTTTGACATAGGAAATTCCAAAGTTTACACTGCAACGATATATTGAAATCGCAATCGATTGAATCGCTTACATTAAGGTAAAATATCAAACTTTATATCTAAGAATTTGCTTCTTCACTATTGTCAATACAATAATAATTGTAAGATTTCCGAAATAAATTTCGTATTCACGTCATGATTATTCAGCAACGTTATTGAAAACCATTTGGACTACATTCAAGTTCTATGTTTGACAGGTATCTATTGTTCTTTCCTGTGTAGCAGCTTGCGTCCGATGTTGATTTTTACGTGTGTGACGCCATAAACATCATTAACCTTAGCACATGAAAATAAACCAACAAATATAACGAATGAAGAAGTCGCGACTGCTACCGGTTTATATTTACGATGTACTTGTGTACGTTCTGGCCCACATAACGTTCAGTTTGTGGCCGAAGTAGCTTTTAATTTTATAGCTTTTTGCTACTTTTATGTTACCTCAAGAATATGAACAAGTTTTACTCGTATATCAACATGAGCAAATGATTAACCAAATGGTAATAGAAATTGGTCAGCAGTTAGGCGTTCTTCCTCATTAAGACTCTCTGTCTATTTTTATCTTAATAGATGCAACTGAGCATCTGGTTTATTTAATACTACACTGCCAATATTTGTTCGTTGAAAGTTAATGTTCCAAGCTCTCTGATTTGGTGTTTCCATGTGCTTTGTGTTCAAAAATAGTAGTAACAGCTATATCAATCGATCTTGTTTGAAACTTGGTTTTCAAACATTCTGCTACAACTTGACTTTGTAGTTTTAAATTCAGCTACCTATCATTTTAATTATTTATCAACATGATATATCTTAACACATTTTGTGTCATTTCTCACCCACTCATACATCATACGAGGTTACACACAACACAGTATATCTCGCACCATACATCTGTCATTCAATGACATGCGATGTTTTCTTTCGCGTCAAGTATTTTAATTTTAAGGGGCGAGGTCATTGCCATGTATTAGGCACAGTTCCAAGCATGAACAATACACATGCTAACTATGATTAAATAAAAACGCCAGTAATACCTAGTAGTTAGAACTATGACGGCTATCTTAAAATGAGAAATGTTCAGGATCCTTACAGCAAAGTTCCGCAATTGGAAAGTTTTTCCTTACTGCAGTATCACTCTCTGCAAATATGACCTACACAACTACATCAGCAACAAATCATCATCAAATCACCTTGCAACAAACACATCATCGAGTTGACAGTAATTGTATAATAACGACATGGCCAGCCTACAGATAGTGTGCTAAAAACTATGAAATATGGCTGCGGAAAATTACTAGTCCGTAGGATGATGCCGACCCGCGTTGTTGGCGAGGAACTAACAATCTTTAAATACGTTGACAACGACGCAAACGGTGAATGGACTGCTTCGGAATCTAATGGGAAACTCCACACTCGACTCATAAGTCAAGTCATTACAAGCCAAATGTACTTATAGGTGTAAAAATCCAAAGCTCCAATTTATAATAAACACAGCTGTTCATCCGTGACCTCACACAACATTATGAATAATAAAATATTGACTCATGAGAAGTGTATGTACAATAATACTAGTGTATCTAATAATAACGCGGCTGAAGCTCTGTTGCAACGATGCGTGAGTATGCAGGACATGCAAAACAATTACAACGCCTTCACGCGTGATGAAGAACATACAGCACCTATATTTAGGTGGCAATAAAAGTAAGAATAAAAGCTTTAATCTTCTGAAATGTAACTGGAGATCAGATTGAAGTTTTTAATATGTTTCGAAAATGGCTGACCCTATCGAAAGCATTACCTAAATCCACACGCATGAACAAACTTTGGAATAAGCCCAAACTAACGCATAGATACAGTGTCGGAGCTTTGCCATGGGAGAGTTGGCTTTGATGCAAAGCCATGAAAAGATTTCATTCAAGAGCTCAAAATTAACTTCAGCATCTGGTAAAAAATAAACATCCGGTCAAACGTAAGTGGGTCATGCCAAAGATTTCATTCCTTATTCTCTAATTTGAGTGCAATTTAGTTTCTTCACATTCTTCAACATTCTTCTTCACACATTCTTACTTTACATACGTTTTCATGAATCAAACAACATTTGACTATGGACGCGAATGGTAAGCCCTATGTAACCTTTATATCTATCTCGTGGTGATGTTAAGTGATCTTTGACTTCCAGAATGCCTAGCTTAAATTACCAGAAATTATTTCTGATGTCATTTGCGTCATAGGTATAAGGTTTTTACTAAACGTGACGTTGAAAGAGGCGTCTCTCGCCAAACGGATCCATTGCGAAGACTTAAATTTTAATTTATAACATTTCACGAAGTTCCACATAATTTTGCACTTAATTACAGTAAACTTTAGTTAATCATATGAAGCAATTACAAAAACACCAGCTATTCCGAAATGCGAACTATTTAGTCCAGCAACAGTGTTTTGTTTATTTTCATGGAACATCTTGAACTTCATCACCATTTATTCTTATGTGTCATAATTATTTTAAACGTACTCCAGCTGTGGTATTGTATCCAAGTGCACTACAGTACTGCATTTATGCTTTATTTACAATCGTGCGTGCAAAATTGATTTATTGAACTTAGCTGAATGGTTACAAAATACATTTATGTTTTGTGAAATTAATTAAAATTTATTTGAAAAAAAAAAACAATGCCTCACCTACTGAGACAAATAAATCATTCACGTAGTTAAAAGCTCTAGTCTCACAAACATTGAAATCAGTAGAGCACATTTCAAAAACTGCCTTCTACAGCCTGAAGAAGAAATCACTTACAAACACAATGATAAAAACTCGGTAAAAACTGGACGAAGTAAAACAAGTTAATCTCATTTTGAGAAAGAAGTCTCAATTAATGAAACTCTGGTGGAATCTTCCTTCACCGACAAACAATAATAGAAACTTTTATATGAAGTTATGGACCAGACAGATCCTTAGGTTTCCTCAATTAAGTATTTCAAAGATATTAATTTCCGTCCGCAATTTAAGCTGATGTTTTCATAAATCCTAACTAATATTATAAATGTGAAAGTAACTCTGTCTGTCTGTCTTTCTGTCCGTCCGTCTGTCTGTCTGTCTGTCTTTTCTTCACGCCTAAACTACTGAACCGATTTGTGTGAAATTTGGTACAGACATAGTATGGCACTTGAGAAAGGACATAGGATAGTTTTTATTACAAAAAAAATAATAAAATAATAAAATTTAATCCGGACATATAGCGCCATCTATTGGTCAAACCAAAAATCTGCCGGAAGTCACTATTCCACGCGAACGAAGTCGCGGGCAAAAGCTAGTTGCTAAATATTTTAAACAAGAACACATTATCCTTCGCAGTAAAATAATACGATTTCAGTTTTCCGGTCTTCTGGAACATGCTTTCGTAATATGATCATTTACGACTTCCAATGGTTTTTCTGTCTGTTGTAACTTTGATAAAGCTTTTTATAAGTTTTTATTTGTGAACATATATCAGAATGACGTGAACACCGACCCCGGTCGTGTATTTCAGTTATTTTCAGTATGTTATGATTCATATGGTGAAGAAATAAATGCGTAAGAATTTCTTAATGACGTTGACATATTTAATTGTCCATTACAACATGGTACAGATAGACATACGTCTCTCTTGTTCAGCCCCTATCTGAGCTTTATAATTAAAATTCCTACAAGTTGCCAATAATACTAAGTTTTATAATCTATTACGTTGTTTCACCTGCAGGTCAAAAAGATCTAAATATGTTGAAGACAGAACACTTCAATACAATTTGTATTCCAGTTGTTTCTTATGCTTCCAATGATAATATCGCGACCAATACCGTTCAAAATTGAAGGTTGTAAATTATTAGTACCATACACGGAATGTAAAAATAAAGAAAACTAAAGACGGAAGGTAATGTTCTCTTGACGTCATTATAAAAGAAAACGGAGACGTCAGTGAAGCCATATCTCTTAGAAGCAAAGTGGAGTACCTTGTTATGCCAAAATGACGATAAGACTGGACGTTTGGCAGTAACAAGACAATATTGGATAGGTTTGGTATGTAGAATGAGGAAGTACCTACGTCAATGAACCAGGGCGATCAACGTTAGAAAGCTAGACAGCACTGATGAGTAATATTATTAATTAGCAACTACACGAGAATACAATGGTTCATAAAGCAACCATCAAAAACATGTGAACATGTTGATCGAAAGCCTTTTAAAACTCCTTTTGATAAGTGTGGAGTACCGCAAGGAAATCGAAATTATTTTTCTTTTGACTGGTGATTATATGCAGTGTAACACAGGCACAAATATGTGGCTTACTTACAGCACGTGTGAGCCCTTTAGCTTGGAAATACATAAATAACTATCTCGTCACGTGGTCCGAATTCTGCATCCGAACATATCAAAAACATGATGATAGTATAGTGTAAGCGATTGTATAGAATGTGAATCTGTCTTGGCCACATGTGACCTGCTGTTGCTGGGCATAAGGACCTTGATCCCTATATTCATCTGGAACCTTAATTACCCTTCCTGCCTGAAAAATACAGTTTTATTCATCAATATACAGCTTTACACTTTAAGGACTACATTGACGACCATTTCATCAGCTCTCGTTAATTTGCTAGAATTTATGTGTTCTTATATACGATTTGAAGCAATTTTCATTAATCCAGGAATTAATGCTAGCATTCTTGATTTTGGAAGTATTCCAATAGAAACAGTTGTACGAGCACATTTTCGTAATTATGTCTTTTCTGTAACACTTACTGGCCGACCAGGGCCTATTTTTATAACACAAAAAACTTTTCATGACGACTTTAACGTTATCAAGGTGCCGTGTCGGTTCGCATCTATTTGATTTTGTCTGATGTTGAAATTTTTTTGGCATTTACATATTGTTCGCACCACTGTAGTCAGTGTTTAGGCGCCAGAATTAATATTTTGTATACGTTAATGATTTCCAAATAGTCTACTGATGATTTATTTTAATGTTGCGTTGCTCAAAGTTGTTTTATTGTTTGATTTTTTGATTGCTAATCGTTTGTCTACTCAGTTTCATAGTTATCCCTATCCTCATCCTGCTAAGTATTTGCTGCATCTTAAATGTTTTGTTTGTGTTTATGTTTGTTATTCCATCAATCTACAAATTTTTTGGTAGGCTGCCTTCCGTATGACTAACGAGGTTTGTTAAATTGAAACTTTTGACAAGCAAGAAATATTCTAACGAGCTCTCAATAAAAACAAGAAGACCATTTTCTCGGTACACCTACAGTAGGTAGCTCGGAACAATTTAGTCTCTAAGCCAAGAAACAATCTTGCAACGGTGCCGGCTTCGACAGTGATTTATGACACTTTTTGTGTCTAGACCAGCTACTGCATCCTTCGGATGAGTGAGAGATGCATAGTAGGCATGGCAACGACTACAGATATGTCAAGATAATTAATGAATATCTGACGAATCAGCTTATGGCTACATTTGCTTCCAACTCACACACTCATATGCACACACGCACAGCTTGCACTTTTACGAAACGACCATTGTGAAGAATGTGACGTAGCAACAACCAGATCACATCGACAGTTGGCGACAAAAGAAAATAGTCGGAATGCCGATACCACGTAATGGAAGTTTATTTCAGCGGCAAATGCGGCGGCACACAGTTTTAGCCGAGCTAAGAGCGTAGGCGCCTTGCGACCTTGGCGGAGCCAGCATCGGTGGAACGGTGGAAAATGAGACTCGGTACCATTTTAGGCCGCGCCGACGGCCGCAGCGGTCGGCGGCCGGGTCAAGTTTTATTGTCTCCGCGGCTCGGTTGCATAACTCGCGAATCGCAAGCCGAGCCGCTCGCTTCGAAAATATCATGCGCACAGCCGAAAGCTCGGGTCTGCCGAGGCGGTCTTCCCCTCGGCTCGTCCGAAGATCATTAACTCGACGATAACCCATTTGGACGGGCGCCGTCGCAGACGTTTCGACACGGCGACGACCGCCCCCGCCCTGGCCGGCGGCCAGCTTTCGAAAGCTCGCAAAATTAAACGGAGACGCGCGCCGGTCGGCGGGCAGCGGGCGAGTGGCCACTTACACCAGTACACCGCGACGAAATCCTTGTCTTCCAGCACTCTCTCCAACTGTTTGGCGGTGACCTCCTCGATCTGGGGTTCGTGTTTGCTCGGGGCGGGGGATTTACGCGCGGTCGCGGCGGCGGCGAGCAGCAACACGGCCGCCAGAGCCTTCAGCCACCGAGCCATGGCGAGGACGCGCGCGGACTGACGCCGGCGCGGCCGCCCGCCCTGCGCAAGCGCCGCCCGCCGCGCCGCGCATGCGCGCCCAGCCTACTCCCCGCCGCCCGCGCCGCTGCGCTTTTGTTTACATCGCGACGCAATGCCTCCGGTGTTACGAACGCATAACCTCCACATGTCTCGGATCTAACTTGCAGGTCAACTGTTTCACTAAGGAATCAGAACTGGCTGTCAGGCTCCTGCGTTGAATTTTTTCGTTCATGTTTGCGCGCACTTGACGCTCCATCTAGACATTTATATAATCAAATTGTAAAAAGCAATCAATAAATTAAAAATAAGCCTGACACTCTCACCCTACAGCCAGATTTGCTGTATGAGATACGGCTTTGAAAATTTTGCTTCAACCTAAGATCGTAAGAAACAAATCAAAGGAAACACGGATGAGGACTTAGGTTCAGTTATTAGGTAAGAGTAAAAAACTCTGCAAATGATTTTCCTTCTGCTAAAATATCTGTATCATCTCAGAATAACATGATCTACGTCATCGGAGCAGCCTTTTCCAGCTATGTTGAGGTCAGCAGGGTCAGCTTTCAGTCTTACTTTAGGGGAAACTGGGTACGGTTGTGCCAGGGTACGGTAGTGACAGTCGCAATTGTAACGAAACTATACGTAATACGGGGGAGGGTTGTGAGGGAAAAAGACGTGGCTTACAAGCTTTAACACGTTCCCGAGTATTGCGTTAGCCGGCGCACGACGTTGACGTAAGCAGGAGCCCACATTGCTTTTCAACAATCAAAAGTAAGTATTTTTGTTCGATTTATTTTCCTAATTACTGTTATTTTTATACAGATAGATTACCTTGTTATTTTTTTCTTTAAAAGTTGAACATTTATATTTAATTACAAGTGATTTCTTTTTACGTAAAGTATTTGGCAAAATTATGGCGATTTTTTGTTTTCAAAATGATGCGTTGGGTACGGTTGTGACAATTTTTTTGGGTACGGTTGTGCCGAATATCTATACATATAATAAATCTCATATTATTATTTTTTGCTTTTAGATGTCCAGAATAAGTTTGTGGAAGACCGAAAGAGCGCAGTGTGATATCAAAAAATATAAAGATGCCGATGAAGAAGTGAAACAAGGGATTTCATACGTGTAGCTCAAGCTACAAGCCTTTCTACAGCTACGAGTTTTAAAAGAGCAAATGTTGTTTTGTTGATTGTTAAAACTATGTTTGTAAGCTTATTATGTTAAACATTTCTACAATAAAAGATGTTATAGACCATTTTGATATATGTTTATGCGTGTCACAACTGTCCTTGGCATGTGGCCGGTTGTGACACTTTCCCATTTTTTTTTAAATTGATCTTATGAGTTATACATTGTATTAAGGAACAATATATTAGTGTTTTTACGTACACAAATGTACAAATTGCGATACAAATTCCTTTTCTGCGAGCTAATTAGTCAAATAACAAAATTATTGGTGATCAAACGAAAATTGGCACAACTGTACCCAGTCTACCCTACCGGATGTAACTGAGAACCCTTACTTGGTATTTTACTAGTAACTATTAAATAATCTGTGATTTTATATCTAGCGATTTCCTTCTCCGGGTGAGAGGAGACTTCTGTCTCAAAGTATTAGACAAACAAGCCAGGTTATAGAGAGTAACAAAGAGAATAGAATAGGTACCTAATAGATGTGTGACATGGTCTATATCTAAACATACTTACGCTACAAGCTAGAATGAAATTAATCACATCATTCAGTCAACGAAATATGTTTAGTATGTATTCAGTAAATGTAGTAAAACAAATAAATACACACCCTTGTTGTGAAGCTTCTATTTCAAAAAATCGGTTTTAACAAATTCTGAAACAAGTTATAAGTAGATCTGCAGAGAATTTGTTATATTCTTTTTTAGGGCTTCACATAGACAAAAAAATGAATTGGAAACCGCATACCGAAATCTTATGCAAGAAAATTAGTAAAGCTGCTTACGCCTTGCACACGTTGTCGTCTATAGTAGGTGTTGAGGCATTGTTGACAGCCTACTATGGTCTAGCAGAGTCCCATCTGCGTTATGGAGTCATTTTCTGGGGTAACTCTACAGAACGGGAAATGGTGTTCAAGGCCCAAAAGAGATGCATACGTTCTATGTTTAAAATCAAACCTACTGATAGTTGCGTTCCTTGCTTCAAGAAATATAAGATACTTACTTTGCCATGTCTTTATATCTTAGAATTGGCGGTCTTCGTTAAAAGCAATCCCAGTCGTTTCAAGCTACAAAACGAACTGATTCCCCGAAACAGACGAGACAACGGAAGGATATGCCTTCAGTCTGCAGGGACAGCCCTTATGCGCAGGAGTGTGTTCTGTATGGCTCCAACTATATTTAATACACTGCCAAAGAGCTGGAGAGCGCTGCCATTGCCACTTTTTAAAAATGTACTGCATAAGTTTTTAGCGAGTAAAGTATATTATAATATTTTAGATTTCATAAATGAAAAAGACTTTATTATTCCTAATTATATTTTTCCTTGTTCTTCTTAATCCTATGTTCAATAATTTTGATTTATTAATATTATATTGCATGCCAATTGGTAAAATATGGCGGATCTTTTTACCTTTATGTAACAACATCATTGTAACCCGTATTTGCAAAAATAAATATCTTATCTTACTTATATCTTTTCGTGAGTGAACAGCCTTGATGTTTTTAATATTGTATAAAGAGACTTTAAGAAACAGGGATCAGAATAGTACCTATTTTATTTCAACTCAGCATTGAATTTGACTTCCCGCCAAACAAAAAAAAAACTAAGTTAGAAAAAGGTGTAACAACTCCATCTAACGGTGTATTAGCGAATCAATTTTATTTTACTCTTCAACGTTTCTGAACGACCGCTAGTGTAGTAAATTGACAATCGACGTCGAATAGTCGATTAAATTGATACTAATGTTTACACAACGCTCACCTAAATAAACTATTGAACATCCAAACAAAACTTTTATAGTTAAAGAAAATGTTTATAGTTTACTCTAATACTACTTTAAAAAGAGTATAATTTATTTTACTGTATCTCAAGATTCTTCACGTCTTTTATTTTACATACAAAGAAGAATGGCGAACTTGTATGTAAACTGGGACCCATTGATATAAGATTCGTACATAATTGAAACTTAGTACTACTTGTAGATCTATACAAAACTAACAAAAAAGCAAATGGATAATGAGTTGCAAAAGTTGGAAGAAAAAAGTTATGCAAGGTAGAAGATTATAACCTAAAAATCTCAAAACGAAAAGAATATTTGTGAACTACGAACTTGGAGACCTGGTTTAAACTATAGATGAACGATGTCTTAAAGATCGCCTTCACTGTTTGTTCAGCGTAGGCATCCGATAAAAGTGTGGGCAGCGCAGACGCCGCGACTACCTACGTTGTGCAGGCGTCGCGTTGTCACGGCATCAGTGTAAGGGCGACAAATCAACATCGAGCTGTGCTGGACTGTGCTGTTTTTTTAACTCGGCCGTCTCTAATATTTTAATGAGGATACAAACAAACCATGCAGTGCAGCGCTGTGCGAGGCAAGCTCTGTTTAGTTGACCAAACATAGCACAGCCTAGCAAAGCTCGATGTTGATTTGTCACCCTTGACTCTTGAGGGTTAATGCATACGCAGCATTAGCCCTGCAGGTGCCCGTCGCATGCACCGCGTTACTGCAGTTATGTACAATAGTGCGACTTTTGCGCCGCAGCGGAGAAGTCGCACAATTTTATTGTAGTGTCGTTACGTTAGCGCAGCGTGCCGCAACAACGTAGCGCAGGCGTCACGTTGTAGCTCAGCAGCAGTGTGGGTAAAAACATATAGGTGTTAAACTATTACATAAAAACATGTTTACTAAATGAAACAATATACTCATTATTAAAAACATCTTTTATTTATTTTTATCACAACATAGAAGGAAGAGAATAATGAATTTATTAATAAAACTATTTTTATGTTTTTTTACATACCTACCATCACTGTTTCTGAACTAGCTTCATTTTTAGACAGCCTTTCAAAATATTATTTACCTAATTAAAATATTGTCCAAGAATGAAGCTGTCGCAGAAACATAGTTCTGGTGTCTGGCATGACCCATGTACCATGCACTTTCTCAATTATCTGAGCATTTTCATCCAATACATGATGTCTTCGTAATCGTGCAATGCGTAATTGGCAATTGACACAACGCATTTTGCACGGTAAATAAGTCCAAATCACTTGCAAATCGGAATCCAAAGATAAATACGGTAGTCGTTATGCAGAATAGTCAGTCCAAATAGAAAGCCAAGTCGCCAAAAAGTACCTAATCCACAAAATCGCATTCAAATCCCAAGTTAGCCGTTGAAAACAAAACCAAACATGGAATGACAGAACACATGACAGCACTGACAGCAGCCTCTAGCCACAAACGTTCCAATTTGCGTTCGCACTAAAAAGGTTAGCAATACAACATGCTAGCGTTGTAATTATTATTCACTAAATGTGTACTTTGCTTATTCATTGTTGCTGTTTCTATTTTACTTTTAAGTAAAAAATACAAGAAAATAATAACTGCCAAACGTAGACGTCCACAAGTGTACGGCGATGAATCTACTTAATAATTAACTATGAAGATAGGAACGTAATCAGTGACACAGGATGCGTTCGCAAACTGCATGTTATCTAATTTTTAATAGATTTAGTTTATTTCTAACTTTTAATTCCCATGAGCTAAAAACTCAATATTTTTTATATAATCCTCTATTAAACTTGTTATTTAAATTCATATAGATTTGCAAATAAATGATCTTTAAATCATGTGGGTCCATTTTCGCCATTCTTCTTTAAATACAAAAATAAGTTATAAAAAACAAAACAATATTATAATTATTTTTCAATTTGAACAACTTCTAGATGTAAATATCGATGCCCAGTCTGTCGATAGTTAAAGTATGCACTCGTCAATCCCTATCAAGATGAGTCAACCAATCAGCACTCACCGCAAACGTCATTGTCACGTGGAGGGGAACACCGGAGAGTGGTTTCCGAACGGCGTCGAACGGAAAAGGTAGCGTAGCTAACTTTTTGTTTCGCAGTCTTGCGCTGTTAACAAAATCTCGTGACGCGGCCGGTTGTAATAAAATAAGTTCGACTAGTGGATGTGAAGTGCCTTGTGAAATATACAATGGATATTATTTATTAATTGTTACATTACTGTGAAAAGTGTTGTAACTTCATCTTCACAAAGTTTTGGTAAGTTTATATTACTCAAAGTTTTAAGTTTTTCGACTACGTATATTTTACCTGGCCGATGTATTGTTTGATTCCGGTCTAATCTTATCACGAATTCATAGCTCGATAGAAGTTTTTGTACTGTTTAGTCAGAAATCTTGAGAGAATCTAGTTGGAATGCAGGTGGGTGAAAAAATAAGCAAAGTTTGTCGATAGTGCTTTGTTTTTAATTTGTAACTTTTTGGTCACCTGATTGTTTGTTCACCTACGCAATTAACATGTCATTTGGTTTCTGTATTTTATTTATAGGAAACATAAATTTCTAATTATGGCGTAATAAAGCCAGTTAATAAAGTTTTTCCCATGTTCCTGATCCACAGATAGGTAAACTTTGTTCCCTATTTAGAGCAGAAAATAAACAAGCAAAAGAAAAAAGTCTACATCAACAATAACTTAATAAGACTATGGGCAATAATAACAGTATGGTTACTGATATTTATAACTTAATGGGAAAAAACCTAATTATAAATGGATTTCACTTCTTTTTTTAAGTAACAGTTATTGTGTGTACGTTCTATTAATAGAACCTTGTCTGATACATTAATACTGCTATTTACCTTACATTTCAATTAAATTGATTACTTTTTACCGTTGATAGCCAGAAAATTCTAAATATAAACCTTTTTTTAAATAAAATAAACACTTATTACATACTTACTAAAAACTTTTTTATTTATGCTACACTTCCAAAATAAGCAGAAGTTATCATTTTGACTGATTTTTTGTTTTGTTCCACTAGAATATAAGATAACTAAAACAGTAAGCAAAGTGTAGTGTACCTTAGTAATTAAACGCATTCTTCTTTAATAAGCTTGCTCTTGATGGTGCAGCCCCTTCCTTTTATGCCTATTGAGAGCCAATACCATGCTCGCGCTGTGGCGACATATTGGGCTGACAAAGTGTAGTCTCACTATAAGACATGTCATCGACACGAAAACAGAAGAAGTGCCAATTCCTGAATTTCTTTATACATACCTTTCTTGTACTGAACACTATAACTACGTACTAACTGCTATCTAAAATATTTGACAATTGTTGGTTTTTGCTATAAGAACCATTATTATCAACCGACGTCCCAAAAAAGAAGAGGTGCTTAATTCCTTTCTTTTTTAATATGCGTCTTTGTATACTTCTTAATTTGAAATAGGAATTTCGTAGAAGGATGTATTTTTAAGAGGCAACCTTTTCAGATCAAATAAGATACCCTACCTTAATGGAAGTTTTGATACAAACGCAGATACTAATACCTTTAATTAATACGCACAGATTACTATTGAAAAAATAAATACAGTACAAAAAAATACAAGGATTCTTATGTATGTTCTACCTACTTAAATGACATCATCAAACCTTAATTATTTTGATAGCAATAGGATATAGGCTGCAACTTTATCAGTTCAGTATTTAAATATGTTTTTAAGATCTTATCATTGATTTTTATCATTTTCGAGTATAGTGATAGCAAGCCTTTGTTTGGAACAATCAACCGCGGCGCCATTGTTTTGCGAATAACAATAAAACACAATAAAAATTGGCACATCTGGGCCTCTAACAAGGCTAGTTTTGCAATTCTGTAGCAAAATTGGGGAAAACTATAATTTGAGAATGTTGCTTATAACTTCTAAGTATTGCTCTGATTGAGCCGTTGCTATTCAGCTAGAGTTGAGTAAGTATTTTGAAAATACAAGGACTCAGTGCTTAAACTATGTGAAATAAAAAAAGTCTGTAGGATCGGAAACAGACATATTTTAAAAGTTAATAATATTACCAATTAATTAGCCAAACTTTTCTACGCAACTACTAAAATATGCCAAATCTCTCTTTTTTAGATCATTATTAAAATTTTGCGACGATCGGCATTTGCTCCAAATACATTTAAATAAGTTACCAAATATAAATATCTTGGCTATTATTGATAGACACACATTTTATGAATAAAATATTTCTACATAATATTATGTCTTTGTAAAAAGACTATCTTTTGATAAATCTAACCACAAACGCCAACTCACAACTTATCAACATGATAACAATGACCAATCAGAAGGTAACTAATATTCTAGACGCTTCTAACAAATATCATTGATTAGCATTTCCTCTAAACTAGTGAAAGTCACCATTTTATTATTGCATATGCATATCTACCAGATACAAAAACTCGGGAGGTTCCTAATCTCCATAATTTTGTCTTTCCGGAGTTCCAAAACTATATAGGTAATAGGCGTACGTAACTATCACTATTGGCTCAACACATATGCATACATTTTTAAATAAGTAAGATATCTTAGAAAGGAAGTGCGTAACAAGTGTATTGCACGAAGCCAAAGTACCAACATTCGGTACAGGTAATATCTGCAGAACAAAATGCCATCATAATTATAAACCATTTATGCCACAAGATAATAGCGCCGGTGTGATAAACTCCAATACACGTTCGTAGAACAGCGATAATCGCTATCAAACATATCGTCAAGCTGATATTGTAAGGACGCTTATCATAAGGAGTTCAGTGGCTACGTGTCAGTACACTAGTGAACATCCAACATGGGCGACTATCGTGCGGGCAAGGCTGGCATCAACGCTGAGGCGCAGGCCAGGATCAACAGCAAATACAACGATGACATCGCCCACGAGACCCTCGAGTGGATCAAACTGCTCACCGGCGAACCTGCTAACACTGACGGAAGTGCCGAAAATCTGTACGCGGTCCTGAAAGATGGAACTCTCCTTTGCAAGCTCGTCAATTCTCTCGAGGAGGGATCAGTGAAGAAGGTTAACCAGTCCACCATGGCGTTCAAGTGTATGGAGAACATCAATGCTTTCCTGGAAGCTGTGAAGAAGCTCGGCGTGCCACCTCAGGAGACTTTCCAGACTATTGATTTGTGGGAGAAGCAGAATCTTTACTCTGTCGTCGTGTGCCTGCAATCCTTGGGCCGTAAAGCCGGTAACTTCGGTAAGCCGTCCATAGGGCCGAAAGAGGCTGACAAGAACGTGCGTGAGTTCAGTGAAGAGCAGTTGAAGGCTGGACAGAACGTCATCTCTCTGCAATACGGCACGAACAAGGGCCAGCAGTCCGGCATCTCGTTCGGCACCAGGCGACAGATGTAAAATACTAATGTACCTACCTAATTTATGATTAAAATCTAATAAATTATTTTGTATTTTTTTAATGATCGCCTTTCATTTAGTAAATCAAGGTGTGGTTCTTTGAAGTCCTCGGCTAATGTAATCACAGATTAGATAACACTAATATTTTACAATACTGCAATAAATTGAAGTATTTTGTTGTAGATTTAATACTTGCAAGTGGTCATAATTCAATTGGTTTTATACTTAATCCTCCATTATATTTTATTACTTTCACATTTCTATTAGGTATTTATGTTACTTAATACGTAATTCTGTAATTTTGAAACAGCATTTCTAATAATTATCTAACTTGACCATAGGCTTTAAACCCCAGATTATAAATTATTAGCTGGCGCATACCTATCACTGCATTACCTATTGCAGGTACTTAAAACATTGTTGAAGATAACACAGTTATGGTTAGTCTGTTATAGATAACACTATCTAAGGAAAATCAGCATGCTAGCCACGAACTTTATACGATATTCCCACGAGAGTTTTAAAAATTCGCCTTTGCTAATCCTTTTCTGTTATATTTTTACCAAATAAAGGTACTACATCTCTTTTGTTGGGTGCAGTCCTGAAAACACACAGCATGTTACAAGAAACATCGAAATAATAAAAATCATGAACACTCATTTGTAACCAGAACAATTATTCACTTGAATAGCTGATAGCCTGATAATAAAATATATGATGTCACCTGATTATCCAGAAATTAATGATACACCTCGTCCGTCACTCTTAGCTGAAAATGTTCACGTATTAAAAACATTACAAGGAACTGGACATAATAATAAAGATAAAAGAATTAAGTTAATCTACGCACGACATTCACACGAGTTTGACATAATTGTTCAGATTCCCAAGGCAATTAGACAATGCATCTAGTGCTTGTGCTTATCCTTGAAAATATAAAAGAAAAATAATATTTATATAATAGGGTTGTTTCCTAGTATTCAGACAATTAAAAATAGGTATATGCACCGAAAGTTCACAAAACTAGAAACACGATAAGCTATATTATATTATTTATAACTGACCACATAATTTTTAAATAATTTATGAATTTTAAAGTTATCGTCTATTACGTCACGCCCTTGAAAACGGTGAATCGAGTCCGATGTCGTCACTTTACATTGACAATGACAAGTATTTGACAGTGACAGTCTATGACAGGTATAACCTGAGAATTGATGTGTTGTTTTCTTCAGTTTCTATTTGTATTTGAGCGAAAAAAAGTTAGAAAATAACTATGGAGAAAGGATTTATGAAAGCTGATAGTTTTATTGTCGCTCAATTCTTTGCTAATAACCAAGATGACACAAACATAACCTCAATAACAAACACGTTCCTTTGCACAGTTTTATTTTACCGCGTACACAACTCAAAACATTACAGGTATTTTCTTTTGTGCCCAATGTTTAAAAATAATTTAAATGTTTAAAATATTTGTTTTTGTATCTAAATTATAAGAAAACATTATTAAAATTAAAAATCAATGAGTTTTTTCTAATTAGTTACTTCTCTTTAGATGTGCATTAAAGTGTAAAGGAACACATAGTACATGTTGACGTCACAGTCACGTGATCGAGCGTTTTCTGGGCAATGTTTTAAGAAAAATAGAAAAAAATCGAATACATAAAAAGTAAAGAGATTTAAGACGCAAAATTATAGGATGGGTGATCTTTAAATTATTTAGAAGCTATTTAAATAGATTTTCGAAAATTGGAAACAACCCTATTTATAGGTATTTAAGATAGTTAATTTATTCTATGCTGAAGTACCCACAAATAACCATAAGTGGACGCTATGGGCAAATATGAATATAAAACCAAATAATGCAAAAGCAATAAAAAATACTGAGGACGTCGAAGCTGAAAATCACCTTATAGACACTAAGGAAAATAATTAGTTTCAGGGCAGACATTCTTTAGCCTTCTTCTATGATAGAAGTTAAGGTTGACCAAGTGAAATACCACTTATATCTAAATCATTTTGGCAATCCGTAATTGATAAACGGAGTCAGGTTTTTAGTGATCCAGTCATTGAAGAATGCACTCATTATTTAACAAAACAATTGTTATAGACGATAATAGAAATTCCAATTTCATTTGGAAACAACCATATCTTATCTAATTTCTGAGTGAATCAGCAATTACGTAAGTAAGGATCGGAATAAACCTGCTGGAAGGGGAATATATTCTGATGGTCATAATAAAGTACGGCCGTTTCACCTTTTAGCGAAATGTCGAGGGGAAATGGTACCCCATTTGCTACCTTGCTATTTAGTGACGTCATAATATCGATATAACTTTTGCAACCGCAGTCGTTGCTAAGCACGACCTGCCAGCTCCACCCGAGTAATGACAAACTATGTTTTTGAACTCCTATTGAGAACGGTTTACGTAATCGTGTCGCTATATCCGCCGGCCTCATAGAACAATACTAATGCTGCAGGTCGCGAACTGAGACTGCAATTATTACAAAACAGACCATTATCATTCTTAAAGGTAAAAGAATAACTCCTAATTTCCTGTACAGCATTTCTAGATTACTAAGGCTATGCAACAGCTATGAAGGACATTTTCGAGATAAAATGCGGCATTTATCGATAAATTCTTACAACTTAATGGTTATTACTGGAATTCATTGGAAATGAAAAGTCGGGTCCTTTGAGTAGGTGTAGTGAAAAGCAACCGACATAAGTATCTTGAAAGATAATCTTTCGGTACCAATTGGTACCTAATTGATTGTCGAGTGTCAGTGTCTCCGTACTAAACGGGCTTCATTTATTTTCAACGTCGTCGTTCTTCTTAAAGTCTCATTCAGATAAAATATACAATCTGGCACGTTTTTGTCTTTATCAAGTCTTTCTCCATTTATGTGCTGAAGATTGACTTAATTAATCTATTGTGTCAAGTGTGATTATTAAATATAATGCATTTTGACTAGCTGCAAAGGTTTGGACTAGCTCTTTAATATCTCATGTAGTACTGCGAAATTGCGACTCTGAACTTGATACCTAATGCATCATCATTAAAAATAATAACCAGCAGTATTGTGGCAACTTAGCACATTTACAACATTCACAACATAGTTAATGCCATGACGTCACAGTCATTAGTACGATGCGACTGGTCGTCACGGTGTTGTCAGCACCCCACAACGGAAGGTTTGGTCACGCGCCGGTGATAGCGGAAATACGGATATCCGAAAAGGACACCACCTACTAATTCCCAAGAGTAACAGAGAGAGGAAATCACGCACGTGGGCTTTGTTTTGTACCCACAATGACTAATCAACATAAAAGTACAGGAGAAAGTATTGTTTGGTTAGCGTTGAAACCCAAAGTGCATCCCAAAATTCAATGTTGAGTATGCTTGACCATACAATAAAAGAGGCTTACAGACCGTACACGTCTGAAATGATAAATAAAAACGAAGTTTTTCTATGGCAAGATAAAAACATGTTATTTTCAACTCATAGTTGTATTATGAAGTAGCATCTGTCTTTCACGTCGTCCGCCGACGCATATTATATGCGTCGTTAATAAAATTTTTGATGCAAAGCTTAAACACAATAGCTTGAAAGTGAGGTTAAACCAGGAGTCTATTAAAAAATCGTTTACTCATTGCTTTCCATTTCATACATGCATGAATATCATTTTATGATACTTATCAGTAGTGAAAGCCTTTGAAAACAGCTCATAAAATTCTCTAGCGAGGCTGTCGCCACTTCGGAACGATGATTTAGCAACATCAGCTTACAAATCTTCGATAGTAACGACCTTAATATTTAGAAAGTGTTTGTTTTTGAGCAGAATAGCTGCAGAATTATTAGTTTTCGTTAAGTTTGTTATTTCAACATCTCCAAACGATTCAGCATTCCCACGTTATATGATATCGATCGGTCTTGCAAGGCTTCTGTACGTTACGCTACAGCGGGTCAGCTTGCCTTCTTGTCCGAAGGCTCTTTTACCGTTACCGTATCGGACCGGTCGACCAGATTATCTGGCACTAACGGGATGATATCCGTTTTGCCATCGCAATGGCAACTGTACCAATGCACCTAATTACTTTTATATCGAGACTGCTACTATATTTGCGTGCAATTGCGCTAATCGTTCCGTTGCCAGTTTGGCAGTTTCAATAACCAGGAAGTTGTTCATGTTAGCGTGTAAAATTGTCCAATCTATTTCGTGAATTTTGTTTTTATCAGGTATTTCATAAATCTTAGCGGCAAAGAATTTCTTGTAGAGCAGTGTTACAGTTTCCTATTTTTAAAATCACCGTAGCGTGCAGAACAGCTGAGATTTGGCGTGATTCGAGTAATTAATTTGCGTTACGTCACCAAGAATTGCAGCGTTGTACTACTTCCATCCCACACGTATACGACTAATGTAAAGCGGATAATGCGACTTTGCGTAGCGTACCGAGTCACTCACCTAGTTTCCTTTGTTTTGGTTATTTATTAAATTATAACAAGTTTTGATGTAATGTTGTTGTATCATGATACAGTTATGCAATGTCTTCAGTTTTATGTTTGCGATTTCTTTTTTTGTTTTACTTCCCTTTTTTTTGTACCATCGTTACCTTTCATTTTAATTTTTGTTTCTGCTGCATTCAATCTTTGAACTGGTGCAATCCGTATCTGCATCATCCAGAAACTTCCCCCCCAGTTAATTTATATTCCACTGCGCCATTCAGTTTTCCGTCATTCGTGCACGTCATTTCAGCTAGGGGAGTCGGGTATCAATTGATATGGCCCTGTACCCGCCACAAGCTGATTTATTCGTTAACCTGCACCGCATTGATACAGCTTGACCTCATTGGTGGTGACATTTGTAATTGGCAATTGCCTTCGATACCGTATGGTCGTTAGTTTTAATAGCATGCGTTAATGCCTATGTAGATCTGGGTCTGATAAAAACCATTCTCAAAGTTCTCTTCAAACATGTAATTTGTATCTGTTACCTGTCCTGAGATATTTTTTCTCGATATTGTTGTTTTATGGCAGTGCAAATGCCCTTCCTTAGATCCCTGTTTTTACAACATCATATCTATCAGATGCATTCCACGTTTTTCTTTACAACAAGATCTACGAAGAAGTCATTATTTTTAAATTGCAATTTAATACTAGCCACCGCGGTTGTCAGTAACGGTTGTTTCTGATGGGAATCGTATACGTCTAATCAAACATCTGTGGTCACACCTTTTAGGAATGAGTATGTATAAATTGAATTTTAAAAAATTTGATAGCAGCGTTTTGCGCTTCGTTAGCTTTTAGAAGTGTGTCTATA
The DNA here is from genome assembly GCA_963856015.1 of Helicoverpa assulta. NCBI lineage: Eukaryota > Metazoa > Arthropoda > Insecta > Lepidoptera > Noctuidae > Helicoverpa > Helicoverpa assulta. Next base: position 12,044,806 of record CAWLCW010000023.1, read on the forward strand.
GTTAATCATTCAGTAACCGGTTTCTATGCATAACATACCTATTCCTTAACAGTGAATCATGTTAGATCAAAACCTTCACATTTTATAATGATGTCGCAAACTAGATCCACATTAGTTTCATCACCAGCCATCACATAAAGACCGCTCAGTACAGTTAGTGTTAATTTTATTTTAATTGGAGCATTATGTGTCATTACAATATAATTATTTTGTAACGGGTCTCATACTTAAAGATTGCAACTGCTTTTCGCAAAGAATTCAGAAATAATACTTCAGTGTACAGTGTACACTGTGTGGGTGGTACAAAGAGCCCGCATCGTTAGTGCTCGGCTATTGACTGTAACTAATAATCATGACTTATTGATAAGTAAGAATTTGTTAATTTTACGAAGAGTACTGAACAAATGTGCCATTACACGGGTGTGTTTTTCATACAATATTCATTGCAATTAACAAAACAACTAGAGTTAATTTACCGTAAAGGTTGTGGTAATGAATAATGTATTGGAGGAATTTCTGACAGAATATTCATCCAAACGTTGAATGCACAGCCCTAGTCAGAAAAACCTTGAATAATCTGATAGCATCAGTAGCAGGGAGACGCACACAGGATGGTATTTCGTAGTCAGGAATTCTAAATAGATAGTTGCGATACTTGTGCAGTTATTTAAGCTGTAGCTACTCGCCTCGAGCGTTTGAACTTAATGTTGTCTTCAACATCTTCAATCCTGTTTGCAATCGCACCTTAAGCTTCAGATTCATTACATAAATTACTACTAGGCCAGAGGAATAAGCTGTCATTAAAAATTGCAAGCGGAAATACTAAATCCGTTCCGTGCCGCCAGCGGACTGGTTTGTTTATGTGTATCAGTCCACGTATCTCGAATACGTCCGCACCTGCTTCACTATTCGCTGTGTGCGCGATGACAGCGCCCCTAGTGGCCACAACTTTTTAGGACTTGTCAGCCCAATTTTGGAAGTAGTTGGTATTTCTACTTGGATCTCAGCATCACAGTTATTATTTTGAACGTACCTATTACAAATAAATGTTGTTTCTTTCAACTCGAACTGATTATAAATATCTGCTTGGCATCCTTTATCGGCCATCATAGTAAATTCCCTTTCATTTACTTTAGTAACTGTTTCGATTGGTAACTGATTCTGTTCGTATTTTCCAATAAATTGTTGATCCGGATATCTTCGTGTCATAAAACGATTATATCTAGCAGTGACCTGAGAATGGTCAATTTTCTTACACCGATATATTGACGGGAATATTGTTGGAATATAGCTAGGACTCGCCTCTGCGTCTAACTTTTTGCCTCCAATAAAATGTTCACTGCATTTTGTATCATGTCGTTTTGGGTGCCATGGGGACCCATCAGCACTAAAACAAATAAAAAAGGACTGTAATTTTGGAACGCTTATTATTATTATTATAGTGTACTAGGTTAAATTTCTTATTTTTTTCTCTTCACAGCAGCTATCCATTTTTGTCTTTGCTGTAATGTCCACTTTGATGTTGGAAACGAATAAAACTTGCACGAACTGTTTTTCCCATTGTTTTTACAATTTACGACACAGCATGTACTATGACCCATATCGCAATTTTTTACGTTTTTACTTAAAATAATAAAGAAAGTTATGAAAATAAAGCAATTTGACACTTGACAGCCCAGAATTAATTCACATTTCTGCCACATCGTGCGCTTCGATCGATTTGCCGTCCCCCACCACCCACTTTGCACATAGCGAATAGTTACCAGTCCGTTTGTTATGTCGTTCCAACCCTTGCTTACCTGTGAACAAGTTTTTCACATTATTCTAATCATAATTCTGATCGTAACAAAATGACGTTGAAACTTTTGGAATTTCTACATAATGAGGTGAAATGTAGCATGTATGAATAAGATCGATCAGCTTTTACGCGGCGTAATGTGATTTATAGAACCTACTTTCCTTTATTCATCTAGGCAAATTACATTTTGCTCGTGTAGTTTAGTTTAACTTTCGCCAATAGTTCGATGCTGATATTCAGACTATCAGTTATTACTATTCTGCACATGCTCTAAGCAATTTGCATCTCAATTGAATTCAGTGTCTCGGTTACCGGCTGTGTGGGCTTTAGTCTTGCGATCTCAGGAACCGTTCAAACTACATTTTCAATCTCCGATATTATGCTAAACCGTTTTAAGTAAGCGCTCAACGGCGATTGCAATAAATGTAACATTCTGAGAACGTTACATTTACCGGTGGCTGTTGGTACAGTAGATCCGACTGTGACCGACTTTGTGGAACCAGTTTCTTTAGACATTACCAAAACTGGCGGCGTTGGTCCAACCTTGGCATTGAGGGAACACTGTGACTAATGGTCACAGTCACACGTTGCTTTTTTATTCTAATGTACGTTACGTCAAATGGTGGTCGAGCCTCGAGACTTGCGTGATGGAAATTATATTTTATTTCGTAACAACTGTTATGGCAATTGTTGGCGTGTAGAACGCGTTACCAGTTACCAAACTAGTCCCATATATCACTGAACTGAGTGTTAATATTTCTGCATAACGCATGTGGTTTCTTGTCAGCAGTTTTAAACCGGACACCTTTGTGTATGCTAAAGTTTACCTAGTGACGACGAATTACGTCACACTTTATCAACCTATGATTTCATATTGTTATCGTGAACATGTTTTCCTGTTTTATCCGTTTCTTTTGTATTCAATTAATTGCAGAGCACGTTAGTTCTGCTTGTAGCTACATAATACGTTTTGATTGCATCTGCACTTAGCATCTTTTTCCTCTGTGGGTGTTAAACAAGTCCGGTTTGCTTGGCATATTTTAAGTCAGGTGTTCAACAATACTGACACCTACACAATACAACTTTACGAACTATTCACAATCTGCGCGTTCATCGTTCCAACCACGCGTGCCCGATTGTATCTCAACAAACATGATTTTCACTGTTCCACCGCATTCTCTTTAAAATGTCGAAAGTTTTCTATTATTTCCTCGTACGTTATTTATATCTTGTTTCTTATATAACTTATTTTACCACATGTTCATAAATCTTATTTGAAACACATGTCTTTCGTCGGCGTCAACGATTAGTATGGAAACTCATATCTTCAAGAATTTCATTGTTTCCAAGCCTTGGCTGCGATAAGATAAAAGAATAACTAATTACTGTCTGGTTCGTATATTTTTCATTTTCATTGAATCTCTTTATTTGAAGGAGACATAGTTTTTCGTCACTTGAGTCATGCAGTTACAGCCATTGAGTAATTAGCTAAGTAACACAATATTTTTATGACCGACTGGTGAGCAGTTCGACTCACAATATTATTTGAGAAATATCTCAATTGAAAGATATTTTTTAATTTGGCAAATATGAGGAATTCAGTGAAAGCATATGATATGCACTGGATGACTCAGGTGTATCGGCTGTTGATGATAATAATGAATAACAGAGCATTATGAATGAAACTCATACCAATCCTTAACTTGCACTTTAGATGGAATCATTTCACTAGTTCCAAAAGTGCAGGTAAAAGCAAAACAAAACATCAATCATGGATTTGACAAAAGTAATTCAGATCAATTTTCGTCACAAGATAAGTAGCTGACAAATCGCAACCCGACCCCGGGGGTCGGCTAATAGCAATTTAGCTCTGCTCCGCTGAGTCACGGCAGAACCCAGCCGTGACAATTTCCACATCAACAGTGCGAATTATGACGAAGAAGATTCAAAACACAACGAAGAAATTCATCCTATGGATGGCTTGTGGATGATTTCGAACACATTAATCGAACAAGTTAATTAGAGCTCGCCCCTGCTGTGTCTGCGATGGGATGATTGATAATCCGAAAGTTTTAAAATCAATAAGGGGTGGTAAGTAAGAAAAGTATACTTCAATGAATTCGACCTTTTCCAGAATTAAGTAATAGACATTTAAGAATGTTCTGCCACAAAATCATTACTTGATATATAGTCAGGGACTACTCTGCCAACTGCAAACTTATTAATATCATCATCTACGATCTTCATTATGTCAAGCTCACGACATCTATCACTTTACACTCAATTACGCCCAATTACGCTACAACTGTTACATTGTTCTTGACATCTTCTGGGAAATCGTCTATTGATAAACCATCTCTAAAATTCTAGTAGACGGTCGGATTTGCCAACAAAATTCCTGTGCTCAGTACAATATGTCTGTTTGCTTATTTTTGTTTGTACACCACATTATCAACGCGCTTTGTTTCAACCGAGATTGTGGTTTCGAAACCTGGCGTGCGAAACATTCGATTGTTTTGAACACTTTTCAAGCAATTTACTCTTTTCACAAGCACTTCCCAAAACTGTACTTATGCCAGATTTATGCACAAGTACAAGACTTGAGTCTTTTCTTGACCTTGCAAGATAAAAAAACATGAATCATGCTAAATAGAGACAAAAAATTAAGTGGTCGCAAGTACCTACTTCAAAATGTTACAAAGTTCTTACGAATACAACGGTATTTGCTGTAGACATACTTAAAATGACCAGTTTATTTTTAGCCTTACAATAAGGAGACGTTAAACATTCCCCTCCCTTACATTCACTACTTTGTCCCAGTTGTATCCAAGAATAGCTGTCTGTTGGACATCATTAATAGCAGTTGACACACGAAAGTAGAAAGGTGCGGTCTGGTGGATCAATTTTCTGAAAATGGCACAGCCAGAGGTTGCGAGGTCACTGCGACCAGAAATATCGCACCATGAACTTGAAAGTTCAAGGCGTTTTGAGCTATAATAGCCCACAATAAGGTTGCGATTGTAAAAGCAAGGGTTTACTAAAGTTCTTTGAAGGTTGGTTAGGAGAACTATTGTAATGGTCTAAAAATGTGAAAGGTCAGTGGCATGATTGATGTTTATTCTACCATAATTATTGACGACGAAGCTAAATAAGGTGGATAACCCAACGCAGTTGATACGGCGGTGATAAGCGTTTTAGCAGATGTCATCGTTCAGATAATAATGCTTTGTTTGTATGGCAAAATTCGAGGCCTCTTTTCCAGACTGATTTCGAGCTATTATTATGTTAGTATAATTTTCTAGTAGTGCCTTACTGAAGCCCAGTGGCAGACATTTTACAGTGTGTAATTGTTTATAATATTGACGTATGACAAAAATCTAGCCCAGAGGTCAATGAACAAGAGATCTTCAATTCGGCGCTTCTTAGAATCCGCAACCTTCTGATCTAATTAAATCTAATTGCTCCTAAGATTTACAACTCATAATAACTGTGAGATAATAATTAAGGCTTATTATGAATTCACTTGGCTTCAATTCTTATGAGTTTAAAGTATCAAGGCTAAAACGAGATAATCATCAGTTCATGTGAACATGCAACGTGGTTGCGCTAAAGAATGCATTCGGGTCATTGTTGAGAGAACAATGTACGATTCACATCATTTTACGTCTTGTACTACAGAACGACGGGAGATTTTGGACATTATTGTTTGTACAATGGCCAATTGACAATACTGTACACAATGTGTAACTGTATTGTCACATTACAATGTGCGAACTGAATGCACGTAAAAAATTTAATATAAAAACTAACGAGTCACCGAAGCTCATATGAATTCAGCGAGAGAATTTTTATTTGAACAGCATTTGTAGCTGCGTCCTAAGTCCTAACATGTTGTGACAAATTAATAATCAAGTAACGAAGATCTTACTGAATAACAGCCACAGCAAATTATAAATTGATTTCTGACGCATAAAATAAACACACATCGGCAAAGAATTGATCATGGTCGATTAAACGTCTCTTCTATTGATTACAAGTGTTATAACAGATGTGTCTATCCATGACTCATTACAAACAATATTATTAACTTAGACCTTGGAAACATGCAACCACTTCAAGTTACAAGATTCAAGAACGATAGAAATACAGGCAAAAAAATAATGGAAATCTTATTAACTTTCTATGAAGGTCACGACGTAGACGATACAATTCAATAATAACATCTAACCGTTGATTACAATACAATGATCATTGAATTGATTGCAGTCGGTTACAACGTATCGCACCTACATATTGTACGATATCATATTGATAAGATTAAGGAAACCTTTGGCGGAGTCGAAGAAGATTTTGATTAGGTGTATTGTTCAAGTGCTGTTACTTGCTGTTGTATAATGTGTTTACATTATCTTTTAAATATTGTAATTCGTTGACTCTACCAGGGTTTTCAGCGCTAAGAATTATTATTGATGCATACATTAAGGTTAGTAGTTTATTGAACTTTATCCTCGCTATAATATATCATTGTTTAGCTAGTCTTGTCGATCGATCCATCACAATAGCTCGTGTAATCAATAAGTCTTAGAAGTTAATTACAAGTGTTGTACCTTCAATGTGCGTCAACGATTAATTCAAACTGATCATTGTGTACTTATCCGTTTGTTTTGTTTCTATGGGACTGTCGTTCAAATCTCTCGTACCAAGCTGTGGTTTGACCTCGATTACTTCCCGTGACAGTCAAAATCACGCTTTCGTACGCTTTTCTTGTTCGTCTCGTTGGGCTGCATAATTTGCATCCATTTATTTACGCTATGGCATTGTGCTTCATACGTTTTGCGCTTTTCTTTTAATGGTTCTGAATAATTTCCTGAGGCTCAGTTGGAACGACCGCGGTTTTACTGTACGACGGAAATTCAATAACCATAACGGCTCAGTTTCACTTTTTGTGGTTAAAATTTTGATCTTGCTCTGTTTTATTTGTATGATTTGTATCATAATTAAAGAAAATGATATAATTGTTGTTACTTTCCTCTTCGGTTTCTTTTCAAATCAACGTTTGATTTATGACCACTGAGTTAATTTATAATACAAAATGTTACAATTTTCGGAAACATTTAAGTTGAATTTAATAACATTTACATTTTCTGAATCGTGGATCAACACATGATCAACAATTGTTGTATAGCTTGTTTACCTGCGTGCTGTTCTAGTTCTTTGAAAAACTATGTACCATAAATTATCGGCCCATTGTTTACATTTTCCTCATTTCTCTATAAACGTTAGAGCTAACGTAACACTGATAGAGTTGATAGATAGAATCAATTGGATGTTATGTAAAACCAACATTTGTTCTAAATTTCAGGAAATTAGTTCCTAAATTCCTAAAAATGGAGTCGAATGGCAAAAACTTTTTTTTTGCTGTGCACGACTCGGATTAGGATGAGATTCAATCTTGCGTTTAAGATGTTTTTTGTTTTAATTATTGAACTGTCTATATCCAAATTCTTTCAAACAAATACCGTAGACAGAAGCAAGGCGGCTTCATTTAAATTATACGAAAAGTACTACTTCTTCGAATGCAATCTTCCGTTACACGACAACATTGCAGCTAAGAGTTCTTATGCTCTTGCGTCACCAACTCTTTAGTTGACTTCTTTCAGTTTTGACACAAAACGTCACGCCACTGACTACTAAGGCAACAATAGTTCGCCAGCACAACCGTTTATCTATTTCGTCATCGCCGATAAGCTGGATTAATTTTATCTGACTTTCACCGTATATAAAACCAACTGTAACGAACCCCAAATTGACCTATTAAATTCCTCTGTATGTTAGCAAAATCCAAAATTTAATCCAGCTTGATCCTTGTCCGTAATGCAATTTCGCTTTAAAATTGTTGGTTCCGATAGATTGTGATGAATAAAAGCATGAAATTTCAAGAATACAATTTCACAGTTCATTGCTCTACTTTTGGAAGTGTTGACAGTGAAAAGGCGAAACTTTTCTGTCGGAATTTGCTATCAGTGCGTCGGTCTCTCTCTTAGGCGTCCATACCAACCAGGAATTGAGTTCAGCGATGTTGTTATTGATAGTAAGTTTATAACCGTATGCAAATTAACAGTTCCTTAATAAGACATGCCATATTTTATGGAGATTCCTTCCTTTGCCATAAAATGCTGTAAAACTTTCTTCCATAAAATACTTGAAAAGTAAACAAAGTCTTGTGTAATGTTTTCCGTTGGATTAATCTCGGAAACTACTCGACCGGTTCGTATAATCTTTTCATTGATGTAAAGCCTATTTCACGGCGCATCAGTGTCATCATCATTCTCGTCTCAAAAGATTTTTGGGATTGGATTATAACTGTTAAGCATTTCAATTATTTAATCATCTGTCGCCTTGTTTGGTTAAGCTTACTCGTACTCTTTAGCTGCGTGAATATAATTTACTGTATTTATTATTACTTGTGCGTCTAGACTTTTTACTTTCGTTTGGTATTTATCCAGATAGTTAAACCGTTAACGATGCATTTCTAATAATACTAGCTCTATCAGCAAATTACCGTTTTTGATCTCAGTTATCTAAATCGAATGCAATCATAATAACTTGAGGATGTATTGAATCTAAAGCACTTTCAGGTTTTACTTTCAAATATTGCAGTTTTTTAACCCTCATTTTGAAATCCCAAGCTTCAACAGAATCATTGCGTGCTAGGTCATTCTCGTTTTTTCCACGATTTGATTTAAATATTGTGGTAGATGAAACAATTTTTTGCTTCCGGGCGTCATCTACCGGAACAGCCGTGCTACCATTGTTATTTTTTTTTCTCTCTATAAACCTAATTACGTAATACATATGAAAGTGTTACAGTACGCGTTGCTGGTACGAAAGTGAGTTAATGATATTCTTTACTTTTATAGTTTATGCTCAAAGAATTAAAACAATTATGTACAACATGATGTTTAGTTATGTAATTGATGTTGTTATATCTGTCTAAATGCTTCCTACTGTCAGTTATAATTAGACGCGTTATGGGAGTGTGTTCGTGTAATGAATGAGTTAATTGCAGATGTTCTGTTTATCTTTGTGTCTGCTTAATTGATATTTTATGAACGAGTCTTGTATGCTTTGACTTATTAATCACGGGAAGTGCAATATGGTCGTACTTGCCTTTTAAACTTAAACCTTTATCGGCACGGCCTGTGTTGAGAAAATGTTCTGGGTTAAGTACGAGTAGCGTCAGTCATTAAATGCTCAGCAATATTTTTTTAAATTTACCTACTTCTTATATATGATAAACTAATATTTCAAAGTTATGTAATACTTGAATAACGCTAGGTTTAAAACTAAGATAAATATAGACTTAGTTTGGACTGAGTCATATGAGATTAGATTATTTACTGTTTTTTAGATACGATATGATTTATTTGTAACTATTTCTGGAAAATTTAGCTTTTTCCTTGAGGATGTTTTTTGCATTTGTCTGCATAACAAACTGTAATTTAATTCGTAATAATAGCAAATTAATGTATTATCATACGGTAAAATGTTTATTGACTTTGGAAAATACCAATATTTATAAAACATTAAATCATTATGTATTTTAGCCTCTCGCAAAAGAATCATTTTCTGAAAGCTCCTTGATTGACCACAAAGACTATAAAACCACTGACCACCACATTAAGTTATACGCTCGAATATATGCTTGACAGGCTGCTTCCGACCGGTTCTTTTGGAAATCAACGCTTACGTTCAGCAGTGGACGACCTACTAGATCACGATGGCCTTAGAATCTCTTTAGACAACAAAACTGCTCAAATCCCCCTAATCCATTAGAAAATTACCTACACAGGTTATTCATAATCTAATTATTCTTGTTCCAGTAAACAATGACGATGGACAAACAACTGGTGTGGGTGCGGGACCCCAACGAGGGGTTCATTCTCGCGCGCCTTCATGAGCTCATGGGGGAAGAAGCGGACGTGTTCCCCATAGACAACAAGTACCCCAAGAGGGTCTGCAGCTTCGAAGACATATTCCCCGCTGGAGACCCAGTCAAAGATGTTGATGATAACTGTAAGTATCTTCCGAGCCTTTTCCCAACTATGTTGGGGTCGGCTTCCAGTCTAAACAGATGCAGCTGAGTACCAGTGTTTTACATGGAGCGACTGCCTATTTGACCTCCTCAACCTGGTTACTCGGGCAACCCAATACCCCTTGGTTAGACTGGTGTCAGACTGGTTTCTGACTACCCGTAACGACTGCCACAGATGTTCAATGACGGATAATATATGAATGGTTATTTTATTCGTTCATTGAGTCCGTTTTGATTAAGCAAAACGTGAGGCCTAATGACTTTATCGTCTGCTGAAAAGCCGTGAGTTTGATGCCTATTGCATTATTGGCATACATTGAGCTTACTTGGAGGGGTAAATAAGTAATCATCAGACCGCATTATCAGACATCAGACATCCAAAAAACTACGTCTATTGAAGATCACCTTACTAAAACGACATTAAATATCGCGATATGTTCACATTCACAAACTCGTAATGTCTGCATTGCACAGAAAATACTAAGTGAGGATAATGATGATCGCTGCATCGTTGCAGCCATTCGCCGTCTTAGCCAATAAATTAAATTATTGTTCATCCGTATGTAAGTAGGTATGTAACTGACTGCGTTTGTGCTGCTTATTCACTTTAGCAATAAATATGTAAATTATTAAATTACTCTGCAAGGATGGGGAAATAAATATTCAGAATTACATACAAACCTAAACATACTTTTCGACGTATGAGCCTAAATTTCAAGGGCTTGAAATCCCAACATTCAGAAAACGCGCATGAATCCTATCATTCGAGATGCTAGTTGAAACTCATTCTGAGTTTCCTGATTTGAGTAGAAAGATAGATTCATCTACTCCATAATCAGGATCCATCATTAATCCAACCGGCACATAATCCTTCGATCTATTTTAAAAGTTATTTGAATAAATACAACATTCGTCTTCTAAGATCTCGTATTCCTTTTTCAAATCGACAAGATTAATTGACGTAATCATCTTAAGAGTTGAATCGATTATGTGCGCTCCATAGAAATCGATCCCTATTCTAAGTTTAGCTCTTCCAATGGGATCGAGCTTGTTTTGAACAGGTTTAGGATTATTTTTCCCATGGTCTTGTATTAGTCTCCTTTCTTGCGTGTGCTTAATGATTGGAATTTATTCTTATTGGAGATAGAGCCTGCTGGGAAAAAAAATATTTTAAAAATATCTAATTTGGCCCTTTATTTTCGCAATCAAGTCATTTAAAATGCAGGCTCCACTCGGGGACGAATCAATGTGAATTTCCCTTTGATTCGTAAGGGCTATACAACATAATATAGGGATGGTTTACTTGATCGTAATTGGCTTTTATATCATCCGACACGACATTCAACCGTTGTTTTGATGGGGTCACCAGGTCATGATCTATTTATTTAGCTGAGGAATACATCCTATTAGAGAATTGAACTTCCTTAACCAAAATTTTTATTTATTAGTACCGATCTTTCATTGGAAAAATGCCGAGCAAAATGCATTTTGATAGTGTATTCTGCAGTTTATAATAAATCTTCTTCTGTCTTCATTATTTTTTTTTTATTTCAGGTGAACTAATGTTCCTTAACGAAGCGACGCTACTAAACAACATCCTAACACGATACAAGAAAAGCAAGATTTACGTAAGTAATATACCTAACATACCTACAATATACATACTGTGAGTCATTTCGAATGCCTGAAGACTTCACCTTGAAAATATTTTATACGTAGGTGCTCACCGAAGAGAATTATGTACTGTATATCGATTCTGTTGGTTTTCCTTGTCCAATGACTTTTACTATCGCCCGTATTTACTACGACGTACATTCTTTAGCGTACTGATAAACTAATTTAGTTGGTTTTTGCACTGAATGTAGCGAAGAAGCAATGCAAGAAATGTCGCCATAACTTAATGAATTCAAACACCGTTTATTAAACATTATTATTTTCGCATTGTTATTCAAATACAACGAAACGCTGAAGGAAAACCAGTTTATAGTTTTTCTAATCAATCATGAAAAACAAACAAACACCATACATCTCTAGACCGCAAATACCGAAGCCCCAGTGACGTTAGAAAATTGCTCATCTTTACTTATTTATATTATGACTATTGATGGTTCAGAAATAAAGAATAGGCATGATGACTGAGAAAAAATTATAAGTCCGTCTTTTAGATAACCTTAAAATAATGGACACGTATTTTTTATTTTCTCTTACAAACAAATAACAACGAAGATGTAACACGATTGAATTTAGGCTACGTCACTATTGAGTACAAATTTTACACAGACGTGACGTCACTAGCACCCACTCTCAATCTTTGTTGCGTTATATTATATCTTTATAAATATTTAAGATTTTGTTAAAATAAAAAATGCATGTCTAATATTTTTGGCCAATCTAGAATGCGGACTGATTAGAATCACTATTTTTACCCCTGTCATGACGCCTACTTATTATTTTTTACAGACATACGTAGCCAACATTCTGCTTGCCGTCAATCCTTATGAGGACATCCCCGACATGTATTCTTCAAACACCATCAAGAAGTACCAGGGGAAGTCTTTGGGGGAATTACCTCCTCATGTTTTTGCTATTGGTAAGTCTGAAATACTTTGAATATGTATATCATTATAATTGTAGCCCTTCTAGCAAGGATGTGTTATTCTGGCGGAGTTCCACTGTTTCAGCCATTTTCTCTGGAAAGCCAGAGAGTTCGCTTTTATATTCAAAGTAAGGATGAGAACAATTACAAGGAGCTACATCTGGTTAGACTGGGAGCCGACCCCAACATAGTTGGGAAAAAGGCTCGGAGGATGATGATGATGATGGATGAGAACAATTAGTATAATGTGTAGAATACAATTTCCTTAATGCTGATTCAATGCTGATTCAACGAAAGTATAGGTAAATAAATTAGAAACCTTTAAAGGTTTAGGTGAACTAGCTTCTGACAGCGCACTATGTGGAGGTTCCTAAGAGAGCTTGGCCATAAATACATTTTGTAAAAATCGGCGCAGGTACTCGTATTATACCTCAAACTGTAGCTATAAAGTTAATCTACTATATTATACATGAATTATGGATGAGGTCGGCCGTGGTTTATTAAGAAGATCATCTAAACACGACCATTCCTAAACTATCACAAAACAATCTGAATTTGTATTTTTTTCAAGATTATTTTATAGCTAGCTAGCAATGAAAACTATACAAGTATCATACCATCACGGAAAGCGTATACTATATACTTTTGACTAGTGTGCATAAAAATGCTATATATTTGTTAATATACTTACTAGAAATATTTATATACTGACATATCATTTTTGCGTATGTGAAACTTTCAATTAGTGTTTTGACAGTTGCCGAAATTTGCCGAAGGTCTGTCAATAATGTTATTTTATAGGAAATTTAATATTATAATAAAATAAGAAGAAAAAATTTGCGATTTCATTGCACAACATATGTAAATCAATTATAGCAAGAACATTAAAAAGTCCTACAAATTCGTAAGTGATGCGATTTGACTTCTTGCTTATTATATGATGGTCTTATTTGTGATATTTTACTGATTGCGGTGTACGTTAAGATAGCGTATAAAGTGATTCCCACCATTTTTAGTTTACATACATAATAAATTATCAATTATACCTACATATCAAAAACCGCTCAACCACACAATGATAACACTGCGTTACAAAAAAAAAATAAGTACCCGCTTTGAAATGTCATATTTTCCTATTTATTACTATCGTTTAGTAAATATACATACATATTTTCTTTCCATGACGTCACATTTTTTTTCGCGAGGATATGACAAATTATGCTAAAAGTTTAAAGATTTAAACATAATTTAAAAAATTATTATAAAATGTACTATATTTTTCCTCATATATCGAGTTTATTTTATATCATTTTAGTATAAAAAATACAAGAAAAATCAATGCATACAATTTAAACCCAGAATACGTTTAAATTAGCTAGTTGAATAATACAGTGTTTTTTAGTTAATAGTAATAATACTTGATAATAGCAAAAGTGATTTTAAGAATTTAATTTGTGTTCATTGGAACTTTTAAGGTCAAATTATTTAAATATAGTCGTACATTTCTAAAAAAAATTCACCATTTCAAGTTTACTATTTTTTTAGACAGTAAACATATGATTATATATCCATTAATTGTGTATTATTTAAAAGAACATTTATTCAAAAATACACAAAAAAAAAATCAGCAGCAAATCTATAAAAACATGGAAGTTATGGATTTATGACCCGAAACCGACTCAATCTCCACATAGTGCAGCGGTTTCCCCCTCATCCCACGAGATCTACCTCGAGCATCCTGATAAACGGGCTATTTAACGCTGAAAGATTTTTTGTATCGGACCAGCTAGTACCTACTTGACATAACCTCGTTCAAACTCTTCAGCTTTATAATATTAGTATAGATTTCCAGTTTCCACATATTTTTAATTTTTTTTTGTCTTTTACAGCCGACAAAGCCTTCCGTGACATGAAATCGTTAAAGATGTCGCAATCGATCATCGTCTCTGGTGAGTCTGGTGCCGGCAAGACTGAGTCCACGAAGTACATATTGAAGTACCTGTGTGATCTATGGGCTAAAGGTGCAGGACCTGTCGAACAGAAGATTTTGGACGGTAAGTCTTAAAACAATTTGCTTAGAGCCTACTCAACCTATGAATGATAAGCTAGGTTTTGCCATTCTGGGTCCACATAAGAACGAATAGATGGATTGTGTGAAAAAAAAAAGATTGTTAGATATTGAATCGACATCTGAATTAGTTGAATAGTAGAAAAATATTGACGACCAAAGAGGAAAAGAACAGGATGGGGATGGATATACTACTTTTACTAATGGCAACCAACATTTACAAAAACAATTAAATTAAACTTTATTCGCATTTGAATCACAAGACTCTTGAACAATAATGCACAGTATTCTAAATTACGTTGTCTCCTAAACATATTGCAAAATATGCAATATCTTAATGCAGCCAGTCGCCTACGTTCGTCTGAATACATTACATTCTCGTTTCTAAAACCTGCAGCTAAAGGCAGGTGATAATGCCATACTATTTCACAGATTATAAATAAATATCGCTATAGTATTACGGTGCAATTTTATGATAGTGAATGTATAATTGAATAGCTTTGGTTACCAACCAATTATGTTTCATTCATGACTAACTATAAAATGCATTTTCCTTCTGTTTAAAGAAGAAAGATCATTTTTGTATAAATCGTCTGTGTCTGTTTAGATGCACATTACAGTATATTTGGTGGGTACCAAGTGTCCAGATCCTTGAAAGGACATCCCTATGTATAGGCTCGAGACCTAGGTGGAACCGTGGGGACCAACCAGTTAAGTAAAAATGCGAAAGGGGACACGCAACTATGTACACGGAACGCCAATTTTCAATGACCCGGAAGAGCTAACAAAAATGTCTTATCAAATAAACTTTAAAACTGATATAAATTCTGACTAAATAAATAAATAAAATATTCAGAAAACCTTGTAGAATATAATTCTATGATAGAAAAACAAAGAATAGTTTTTGACGTTAATAGACCGGTTGATCTAATTTTGTTCTTAATGAATACCGGGGCTATATTGCAGAAGGTCGCATATAAAACAATAAATATGCAAATAAAAGAAGATGCGACCTTGTATAACGGTTGCAGTTTTATTGATCATGGAGAACCGTTTTGTATTCAACATATAATACTCATATTACTTTTTTAATTTACCGTTACTATTAATAAGCATAAAAACTCGCTAACACGGTTTAATTTACTCTTGTGTGTACACCAGAATATATTCATATAAATAGTATTTTTACTGTCCCACTTCTGGGCACAGGCCTCCTCTCACCCAGAGAATATTCATCAGGAAACGATGCAATACTTTTGTCAATCTCTTGTGACATTTGCCTTCTTATTAATATTGACATTCAAATTATCATTTTTGATTATGAATTAGTGATCTCCTTATTGTCTGTCTGGCTCGTTGAAGGTCTCTTGATAACAGTCGATAGAAATGCAGAATAACTATTTATAGCATTGGATTCAACCAAACAGCATCTTAGATATTAGGTATGTGATCAATTTAGGAGGAAGTTAAAAGTCGCACGTTACATTTTCTTAGAAATAAACCGTCATTTGTTTAGTCACTTTGTTCTTAGCTGGAGTTCCATTGTTAATTATTATACCATAACGAAGACAAAAATACCATTCCAAAAGGCTATAGACATAAGCACCTAATGTAGGTACCTAACTACATACAATCTTTCTTCCACAGCCAACCCAATCCTAGAAGCATTCGGTAACGCGAAAACGACTCGCAACAATAACAGTTCGCGTTTCGGCAAATTCATGGAGGTTCACTTCAACAACAAATACCAAGTGGTGGGAGGTCATATCTCCCACTACCTTCTAGAAAAATCTAGAATATGCACCCAGAGTGCCGAGGAGAGGAACTACCATGTATTCTATCTGCTGTGCGCGGGAGCACCACAGGATTTGAGGACGACGTTGAAACTTACAAAGCCTGATGAATATTTGGTAAGTTTTATTTTGTGCCAATCAATTTTCTACTAAGTAATTATGTTATAAGGATGAATAGTAATTGTCTATACAGTAGGAATATAAGATGCTTTCATTATAACTTGAAATGATTACATTAGATGCAATGCCCAAATGTATTCTTGAGGAGAACTCATTTATCTACCTTCAAGGTATCGTTGATCATCGAGCAACAATTCACCGTTCGGTTTTCCGTATTTTTTGGATACGGTAATTTATGAATATTGTCATATTTCAAAGAGTGCAACAGACCGAAAACTAATCGTTCAAAGTCATCTAGCAGTCACCTTGCATCGTCATAACGTAATGCGTCAATAAAAACAACTAATTAATATGCAAAAAAATGCATTGCATACTTGAATCATTGTAACTTATATCATACTTATTTCTAAGAAAAATAATTTTACGGTGGTTTCTTTTCCAAATAGTAGGTTAACAAATACTTTTGTATCAGTGAAGAATCGAAGGTGATTAAGTTTATGGAATGTAACACAAATATTTTTGTCACAGTACTTGAAAAACGGTTGCACCCAATACTTCACAAGTCCCGCCTCTGACAAGAAGATCAATGCTAACAGTATGAGCAAGCAACATCAGGCTAAAGGTGGACTCAGAGATCCCATTCTTGATGATGTTGAAGATTTTGAGAGGCTTAATCAGGTAAAGAGAATTAGAATTAATAATATAATGTCGGGACACCTTTTCACACACGGTCGGTTTAATAATTAATAAATTAATAATAAAAAGTAAATATATAAGCAAATATTTCACTTGAAGATCATATTAAAGAAAAGTTTTGTAAAGTTTCAAACTAAATTAGGAAATCTGATTTGATATCTTACAAAAGCTTTTGATTGTGTTGCTCATCTTGAAATATTCATGAAACTTGAATTTTTATGAATTCTATTATGTAAAAATGTAACTTTGTTAAGACTATGGCACGATATAAAGCAACATATGCAAATTAACCTCCTAACTCTGGTCGTTTGCAAAATATAAGACAGGGGTACCACAAGAAGCAATACTTGGTACAACACTTTTTCACATTATACAAACAATTATTTATTCGCAGGCTCTATCCCGCGTAGGCTTAACAGCTGACGAAAAGCTAGCCGTATACAAGGTAGTAGCGGCTGTACTACACTTGGGTAACGTAGAATTTGAAGAAGACAGTGGGGCTCGGGGTGGTTGTGGAGTGGCTCCGAAGAGTGAACCGGCATTGCAAGCCGCGGCCAGTTTACTGGGAATTGATCCTGCAGCCTTGCGTCTGTCGCTTGTTTCGCGACTTATGCAAAGCAGTCGCGGTGGAGCTAAGGGTACTGCTATCATGTAAGTGATTTTGTCAATGTTTATGTAAAGTATAAGCTAATAATACTTGAGTAAACAGTAGAGAAATATTCTCTTACAAAAACAGTTGGTAACTTTTCTACTCGGTATTTTGAAAGTTACGACGAAACAACAGTAATAAACTACGAAATAACAGTAATAAAATTAGTTGAATCTGTACTGATGATGAAAGTAAATAGTATAGATTTAACTTATTGTATTACTATTATTTCATAGAGTTACAATTTAAAACATTTGTCACTGGCTGTATGAAGGCCACTGTATTTTTTTCATAAATTCCTTCATCTGGATTTCTTATTCGTTCATTATTTTTCCTTTTATTTACATTCTTTTGATACACAACTTTCAGAAGCAATCAACAATATTCACATACACAAAGAATATTTAAATAATCCGATTGCAATATGTCATTTAAAAAAATATTTTTTCTGTCAGGGTTCCTCTAAAGACGTACGAAGCTAACAATGCCCGTGACGCTCTCGCTAAAGCGGTGTACAGCCGTCTGTTCGACTACATCGTACATCGTATCAACACCAGTATTCCCTTCCAAGCATCCGCCTATTATATTGGTGTACTTGATATCGCTGGATTTGGTAAGTCAATTATATTTTTCTTCTCCTTTCCTGCTCTGTTCGGTATAATATGTCTAATTTATGAAAATCACTCAAAGTCAAAGCATTTATTCGTGGTTATGACGCATATAATACACGAAACATACAATCAAATTTACATACAAACATATAAAAAACATGGTAAAATAAGAAAACTCTGTTCAAAACACATTGCAGATGTGTGTGTTCCTTGTTTGGTACACAGAAATATTTTGTTGTCAAGCGCTACATTGGCAAACATTTAACTGTTCATACCCAGAAATCATTAGCGTTATTCTTCGGGCCAAACTAATTGTAAATAAACCTGCATTACACTCATTATAGGCTCATTAAGTAAGACCATTAGCTGATTATATCCCCACTCTAGCTGATTATATCCCCCGCATGTTCATGGGGGGGTACACTAATGAATTTGCCGTACTGTAGTATCAAAAATTTAATCATATTTAATTTCTTATTCTGGGAAACAATCATCAATTCATCTTACTCCGTCCACAGAATACTTCCAAATGAACAGCTTCGAGCAGTTCTGCATTAACTACTGCAATGAGAAACTGCAACAGTTCTTCAACGAGCGTATCCTTAAGAATGAACAGGAGTTGTACAAACGTGAAGGCCTTAACGTCCCGGAGATCAGATTCGTCGACAACCAGGATTGTATTGGTAAGTGAACTTTATTTACAGTAATATAAGTTCTATTTGACAGTCGTGGTGGCCTAGTGGGTAATGAACCAACCTCTCGAGTATGAGGGTGTGGGTTCGATTCCAGGTCAGGAAAGTACCAATGCAACTTTTCTAAGTTTGTATGTACTTTCTAGGTAAATCTTAGACACCAATGGCTGATAAAAAGGTGAAGAAAAACATCTTGAGGAAACCTGGACTATAAAGTCTGAAATCACCAACCCGCATTGAGCAAGCGTGGTGATTAACGCTTAATCCTTCTCCGTGTGAGAGGAGGCCTGTGCCCAGCAGTGGGACGATAAAAAGGCTGTAACAGAAGCTCTATTTACAGCTGCGAAGTAAACTTCTTTTAGTAGAATTGTTAACTATTACGTGTGTCGCTGAATTCCATGCAAAATATATGAAGCAATTAGGCCATTGTTTTATCCGACTTAAAGAAAAACAGAAATCTTATAAAAACATGACCAAAATATATTTTTATTTGCTTTTACAAGCTTTGACTATAAGACTGCATATATTCTTTCCACAGATTTAATAGAAAGCAAGAACCACGGTATCTTCCATTTACTTGATGAAGAGTCGAAGCTACCGAAACCCGAGTTCGGACACTTCACACATTCCGTTCACAAGCAATTGGGTGTTAATAATAACAGGTAATGTGTGTAAACTTTGATCAAGACATATTCCATGGATTCCAAACTATGTTGGAGTCGTCTTGCAGTCTAACTGGATGTAGCTGAGTACCAGTGAGTACCAGTTTTACAAGGAGCGACTGCCTATCTGACCCCCTGAACCCAGTTAACTGGGCAATTGAACCCAAACAGTAAAAATGATTGTCAGATATTCTAACTTCTGACTACCAGTCACGACTATCAAAGATGTTTTAATGGCATCCATGACCCACTAATTAACGTGTCTTTTGAAACAAGGAGGAAGGAATGAAGTGTCGAATGAATCGTGAAGTAAAAATATGGAATTCATATTTTCAGGTTACAACTGCCTCGGTCATCGCGACTGAAAGCTCATCGTACACTGAGAGACGACGAAGGATTCTTGTTGCGTCACTTTGCTGGAGCTGTCTGTTATAACACGGTAAGTTTTTAATTTACTCAAAAACCTAGTGGTTAGTTGAATAGAAAATTGAGTTTCTTTTTACTGAAAGAATTTGTTTAAAACTTTGGTACATAGTCTTTCTGGGGGATCTTTGTGGATATAACTGTCAATATACTGATCTCTTGTAAAATTGCTTCTATCTGTTGTGAAAGTACATGCGACGGTAAGCAGGTGAAACGGCGAGAAATTGCAAGTATGAAATAGTGCGGAAAATAATATTTTTAGTCATAAAAATGTGGCGATAAACGAAAAGACTTGAATGCCTAACTATTTCCGTTAATTAACGTGTTACTCTTAATTTCTAGAACCAATTCATAGAGAAGAACAACGATGCTCTCCACGCATCCTTAGAATTCCTAGTCCAGGAATCCAGCAGTCAACTGGTCCAACAACTATTCCAAAATACCGACAATAACAACGCCAAGGGCAAGCTGAACTTCATCTCTGTTGGCGCCAAGTTCCAAGCGCAGCTGTCGCAGTTGATGGACAAGTTGAAAGAGAACGTGAGTTGTTGTACT
This sequence comes from Helicoverpa assulta, assembly GCA_963856015.1. Classification (NCBI taxonomy): domain Eukaryota; kingdom Metazoa; phylum Arthropoda; class Insecta; order Lepidoptera; family Noctuidae; genus Helicoverpa; species Helicoverpa assulta. The sequence continues at coordinate 12,065,564 of CAWLCW010000023.1, forward strand.
TTATAGCAATTATACAGAACAACAACAACACAACGCTAAGGGCACGCAGAACTTCATCTCTGTTGTTTGTTTTCTGAATAAAATGACAGGAAGTTAGATTTTAAGGCAAACTTGGACACAGGTTTTGTGTGAAGCCAACTCGCGGTCCTCGGAATCATCTCATACATATCTCTTGTGTTTTTTTATGTCGTTATATGGATCACATAAAAATACTTATGACGTATCGGTTGCGCAGTATCTGGTGACCGACTAGCCTCAAAGACTTGTTGTACTTAGTCTTGGGCCTGTAACTATTTCTAGTCTCATTACATATTAAACCGCACTATCCCTCATATATTTATACTTATCAACCATAATTTTCTCCCCAGGGCACAAACTTCGTCCGCTGCATAAAGCCCAACTCCCGCATGGTGGGCCGTACCTCCGAAGGTGGTCTAGTCCTCACGCAGCTGCAGTGCAGTGGAACCACGGCTGTACTGGAATTGATGGAGCATGGTTACCCATCTCGAGCACCATTCCACGACCTGCACTCCATGTATAAGGCATACCTACCGCCGAAGCTGCAGGCCTTGTCTCCTAAACTGTTCTGTGAGGTACGTAGGATTTAAAGGGTTTTGAAACTAACAAACTTAAGGGCGGTTCGAAATATCGCTGCTCAAAAAATACTGAGATAAGCTGTCTGGCTATGCAGGGTGTTCAGTAAATGGAACAGTACAGTATACAGGGTGATAGCTTGGATTAATATTATGGTGTACTCGCTATAGTACAGTAATAATGGTTACTGAAGATAGTAATATGGAGGGAAAACTCTAAATGAATTTAAAACTTTGTATTTATGTCTCTAAAACGATCATTCGACGATCACATTGACTAGCAAAATGTGAAAATCTATCTACTGAGTTCTGAATTATTTAAATTCTGTATAATCGCTTTTATGCCAACAGCAAATTAAAAACATATTGAGTTAAAACTTCTGCAATACCTCCCAAAACAACCCAACATAATTATATCTATTTAACGAATTTTTCGCCATACAAAATTGCAAAATGCAACATTTCCTCCCCAGGCCATGGTCCACAGTCTGGGTCTATCAGACAAAGACTACAAGTTCGGAGTGACCCGAGTGTTCTTCCGTCCCGGCAAGTATTCCGAGTTCGACACCATGATGAAGTCGGACCCGGAGAACTTGAAGTCGATCGTGGAAGCCGTGCTGTCGTGGCTCGTCAAGTCGCGCTGGAGGAAGTCTATATTTGCTGTGCTGTCGATTATTAAATGTGAGTTGTTTGTTGGAAATTATATAGCGCTTTATTATAAAAGTAATAGAAAGTAATATGTACTACTAAGTGATGAGTTGTGTCTAAAATAAACTTTTGTTAGAAATGTACAATTAATGCAAGAAATTAAATTTTGGTCTCACACTACAACATTATTAATATATTCAATGATAGGTTTTTTCTAGAGAGAGGCTCTCTCCTTTTTTTGAGAAATCATCAAAAAAATGGCCCCTCCCACTGTGGGTGCAGCGTGTTCCTTCTTAAGCCTACAGCCCCGGTAGAGCAGCCTCCTCTAAAATCAACACTAAAAACAAAATACCGACTCATCATCATCCTCCTGCCCTTATCCCAATTTTATTTGGGGTCGGCGCAGCATGTTTTCTCCTTCCATACTCTTCTATCTGCCGTCATCTCACAAGTAACATTCTATCTTACCATATCTACTTTCACACAATCCATCCATCGTTTCTTTGGTCTTCCTCTTCCACTATATCCGCCCACATTCATACTCATCATCTTCCTCACAACATGATTCTCATTCCTCCGCATCACATGCCTATACCATGACAGCCGGTTTCCACGCAGTTTTTCTGCCGCATGTAATTGTCTTTCATTCGTCGCTTTTGTGGGCCAGCACTCTGATCCATACAAGACAGCAGGTCTGACCATACTCTTGTAAATTTTCCCCTTAAGTTTAAGGGGAATACGAGGGTCACAAAACAAAATACCGACTATCAACCAATTAAACTACATACAAACTAATTTCTATCCACAGTAAAGAACAAAATCGTCTACCGTCGTGAATGCCTCATCCTTCTACAAAAGACGATCCGCGGCCACCTCGTCCGGCGCCAGCACCGCCCGCGGTACACAGGCATCGCCAAGATCAACGCTCTGCAACACAACCTCAAAGATATGGACACTGTCACTGCACAGCTGAAGAAGGACAAGGATGTAGCTCAGAGGAATATCGAGAACTTGAGGAACTCTATTAGGAATGCTTGTGCTGCTATTAAGGTAATTTAGTTGGAAAATAATACAGTTAATTAGTATAAAATTTGATAATTGGCATGTGTCGAGTATATGAGACAAATTACATCATATAGGAAAAAAATAGTCAAATGAAGTAGATAGATCCCCCATATGCATTCACAAAATAAATTGTATTTATCTTTATGCAAATAATTTCATATTCTACAGTTTTAAACACACATTAATTTTATTGTATTGTTGAAAAACTCCTGTAGGGTAGGTAAACTACGGGTAGTCAGAAGCCAATAAGTCTGACACCAGTCTAACCAAGGGGTATCGGGTTGCCCGGGTAACTGGGTTGAGGAGGTCAGATAGGCAGTCGCTTCTTGTAAAGCACTGGTACTCAGCTGAATCAGGTTAGACTGGAAGCCGACCCCAACATGGTTGGGAAAAAGGCTCGGAGGATGATGTTGAACAACTCCTCACAATAAAAATATTTGCATAAATCTCCCGTAATTAGAATCATCAAGCCAATACTCTAATTTCTTTCTATTTTGACAGAACTTATTAACTTTTTCTTTCATTCTGAAACCCTATTTGTACGAAATATATTTTATTTTCAGTCGAATCCTAAAATCACCCATGCTGAAATCGACAAGTTATACACAAAGTTGACCAAAGATGTTGAAACGCAAATGGCTTCGCTACAAAAGGCTATGATTGACCAGAAGAACAGGTAAGAATCCCATAAATTATTTGACCAAAGATGCAGTTTTTTTTAAAAATACACTGTCAAAAGACCATCAGCCTCCTTATAATAACAACAACATAAATCTCAAAATAACAGTAAAGTTAATAGTTTTACATCTACCTCTATACTAATATTATAAAGCTAAATAGTTTGTTTGTTTGTTTGTTTGTTTGTTTGAACTAGCTAATCTCAGGGACTACTGGTCGGATTAAAAAAAATATTTCAGTGTTAGATAGCCCATTTATCGAGGAAGGCTATAGGCTACTTTTTATCCCGGTACGGGAAGTAGTTCCCACGGGATGCGGTTGAAACCGCTGGTAGAAGCTAGTAACTAATAAGTCCTATTGTCTGATTTTTTAAAATTCAGTATCAGATGTATAAAATATTGAAAAACATTAATACAAGTACTTTTTTGTTATAATTCTTATGTAGATAAACGTAATTTATTTCAGAGATGAACAAGAGAGGCTGCGTAAGATCGAGGCGGAGATGCGAGCTGCCGAAGAAGCTAAGAAACGAGAACAGGATAGACTCAAACAAGAGGAAGAACATCGTAGACTGTGAGTACTATAATCTATTCTATACTTATAGTATACAACTGAAGAATTTGACTTAACGGAACTAATCTCAATTCAGACTGTGCTAGTAGTGAGAAATTCTTTCAGCGTCTTACGATGTTATTTGCTTCTTTTTATCCAAATGAGCGAATATGTTTACTCAAATTAACGGTCAGACAAGTTTGTACGCTTTTAATATATGACGGAAACGTCGTCGGGACGAAATGCAATATCAAACTTTAACAAGCTGTTTATACTTATGCTCTTTATGAAAATGTTTTGTAATTAGAAACTAGAGGAAAATAAGTTTCACTTTATTTCTAGCCACTATCTAAAAAGATAAAACAACACAAAAAAACTCGCGACCCTGCCAGGATTCGAACCTGGAATCTTCTGATCCGTAGTCAGACGCGTTATCCATTGCGCCACAGGGCCAGTTGGAAGTCGTGGCAAAATAGATAACTGAGCTTTACACGGTTATTTTTAAACTTTCTGCGGAACATTCAAATAAGTTATTATTTTTTGTCTAAGAAAAAAATCTTTGTTCTTTTTTTTTTAATAAAACTTTTACTTAACCTTATTGATCGGACATGGACATTCCGATAACCAATAGGAATTATATTAATTTACCTATGTGATAAATACACACGGAGGTTAAAAGACTAGCGGAGGTGCCCTAACGTAAAATCTCCTATCAAAGCAGCGCGCCAAAATTCGGGTGAGCGGGGGACGAGGAACGTTACTGGCTCCACCCGTGATACACCCTTATACGCCTTTTATGGGAAACCACCCATTTTTTGTAAATCCATCTAGCGTGGAATAGGATAATTAAAATCTAACCCTAAACTAACATCGACCACTAGTAACATACTAAAAAGTAAAGTAAATATTATAATTTAATAATTCTTTAAAAATAGTAATTGAATTAGAAAGTTTGAAGAAGCATTCATTCGTAATGAACGAAAAAAAGAGAGAGATAAAAAATGTTTGAAAAATAATACTTATATAAGTATTATCGTGTGCAGAGAACTTGCCCCACAATAATTTATTTACTCCCCCAGAAATGAAATAGGTATAATTCTACTAGGAATCATTAAACGGGGACTTGATTAAAAATAATTTTTATTCACCACGGGTCTAAAATAACCCCATGGTGTAATTTAAGTATCAACCTACGTCATTGTGTTAGTTCGTCTACTATCCACTATGGCGTCACAAGCACGAAAATTTGTTCTATTTGTTCTAGAACCGTGCTGATGATGACTGTTGTTATTTTCGATGTTGCCATGTTATAAAATTCACCAAGTAAAATGGGAATTAAAATTATAGGGACAGTGTTCATCGAATTTGAGTTTTAACAATTACTATATCTACTAATATGTGTGTCGGATGTTGCTCTGAGTAAAGGTACATTCAAAAAGTATGTACTTGAAGAGAGTTTGAAACATTGCTGATGATGAATATAAATAAATCTACACCAATTTGCGTCACATCTTATATTTAAAATAACACAGTACCTACCTATAACTTTTAACTGAAAAATATTCCTTCTATATAGCGATAGACAGGAAAATCCTTGTTCATCCACCCTAACAAAGAAATTCGTATTCACATATATCGAGAAATCTTCTTACAAAAGTACTTTTTTACCTTTTTGTTTTTTCTTAGGTAAAACAAAAAAAATACATAGAGTCATGAATATTTTTAAGATAATTGCAGATTTTAAATGTGGGTGATTGAATTTTCTATGTCTGGTCTCTCTGTCTTGATGAACACAATTTTACTTCAAATATTATGTCGACTACTTACCGAAAGATGGTGTTTTTATAATTTTAAATTTTTATGATATCATATGTTTTGGTTTGTAAATCCTAATCCTAACTAATATTATAAATGTGAAAGTAACTCTGTCTGTCTGTCTTTCTGTCTGTCTGTCTGTCTGTCTGTCTGTCTTTTCTTCACGCCTAAACTACTGAACCGATTTGTGTGAAATTTGGTACAGACATAGTTTGGGACTTGAGAAAGGACATAGGATAGTTTTTATTACAAAGAAATAAAAAAATAAAATTTATTCCGGACATATAGCGCCATCTATTGGTCAAACCAAAAATCTGCTGGAAGTCACTATTCCACGCGAACGAAGTCGCGGGCAAAAGCTAGTAATCTATAAAAAAGCTTGTAGGATGCAAGAAAAAATTATGCTGTTTTTAAGGCAAAAATTGATACAAATAATATACATTGATACAAGATTGATACGAAAATAATACAAATTCACTTAGAAGTTCTAGAAATGCAGCTATTCGACGACAGATGTCTCTAGCAAAAATATGTTTTAAAGCTAAAATATTTCTTACATGTGAAATGCTGTCCTATCGGTATGTTTGAGTTTGGATCCTGAGCAATTTCTACAATTAATGATAGCGCATTTCATCGTTTTAATCGAGTAACAAATACAATCTTTTCAAATTGTGGCAAAAATACAACTATGACAAGATGTCAGTTTGATGTGAAGGACGGTATATGGGCGGTGTCCAGCCACGCCTGCCGTGACGTAGTCGTGACGTATTTGACCCACCTGAAGGCGCGTGACCTACCTGCTTTAGGGCATCTCCGCTAGTCTTTTGTCCTCCGTGTAAATACAGCAAATATTAGCATTATCAACATTTGCATAAAGTTCATAATCAAACAATAATTTGTAGGTACGGATGGCAGCACACCGAGTTACTCCAATCTGTAAAACCCAATCAATATTTAACCTTATACTTTAGAGATAAAGTAGAAAGTAATTTATGAGATTATAATAGCTTGATGTGTGTATTGTGGCATGAGTATCAGAAGTAAAGTAAACACAACTTTATTACAATCATAGATATAGAACAGCAGAAAGATGAATGATGATTTTTCATGTGTGGATAAATATGTGCTGCTTTCTTCGACATAAACGGTATTTGTGGTGTTTTTGATCATAGGACATTGAAAAATATATATCGCGTTTTTTTTTTGCTTGATACATAGGGGGCGCTACAGACCAGTAGAGTGTTCGTTTCTGGTCACTGGTATACCATTTGATAGTAGTTTAATCTGTGATAACAATGACATAAAGTCCATATTCCCTTATCGTCCTAACAGTAAAGCGGAGATGGAAGCTCGTCGCAAGGCGGAGGAGTCGGAGCGGCTGCGGCTGGAGGAGCAGGACCGCATCGCCGCACTCAAGCTGCAGAAACAGATGGAAGATGCCGCCAAAGCCGACCAGGAGAATAGAGAGAGGTGCGTTTTGTGACTACTGTTTTATTGAAACTTGTTGATTAATATGAAGCATATATTATGGGTCGAAATACCACTCTCAATAATCATAGATATACGTATGTATACGCAGGTAGAGGTTCGTATAGACATACTGTAAGAAAAAAAAATAAAAAGTGGTGTTGGAAGTTTGTATAACAAGCTAATGTCAAGAACTACTGGCCGGATTTTAACAATTATATCGGTATCAGACAGCCTGCATATCGGATTTTTATCCACATGCACGAAGTGGTTTTAAGAGGATGCGGTTGATACCGCTGGCGATAGTTATTTTTTGCCACCTAACTAATTTTGTAACCAGAACGTCGAAAAACAGCTAGTATACCAAATATTACATGAAAGAAAATAATATAATTAATCCTTCGCTTTTATTTCTAGATTAGAACAAGAGAGAAGAGACCACGAAATGGCAGTACGACTAGCTAAAGAGACAAATGGACACGTAGAAGGTTCCCCGCCACAGTTACGCAGGTATGTACACTTTTTGCTCATAGACTATTTAAGAGCGTGTACGCTCGCCGCGCGATGTCAACTTTAGGTAATTCAACGCAAAAAATCACGCAGACTAGCGTCGCGGCCACTCGCGGCTGTGTGCGTGCCTATCATACTTCACGTATAGTCACACAAACCATTTTGATCCTTTTGAGTGAAATTGGTAGAACAAAAAATATATTATTTAGTAAATAGTTAATAGCGAGAAAATAGTGTAAGTCTATGGATGACTAAAATATGAAAACATGAAAATAAGTCGTTAATACTTACACTCTTTAGCAAAAAAATCGGGCACCTACCTATGAAAACCTTGGTTTTGAGGACTTTCTGTATATTACATACAATTTTCAACAGTACTAAATAGTCGACTGATGATTAATGGCAATGTTAAGAGTTTCTGTATTTTAACCGATTTCAAAAAAAAAGGAGGAGGTTTCAATTAGATTGTTTTGTGATTGTTCACAATTTGATTGTTCTCGATTTCTCAAAGACGCCTGGACCGATTTGAAAAATTGAGATAGAGATAGATAGATAGATAGATAAAACATTTATTCAGACAAACAAAAAGACACCACAAAGATACACAATAAGAAAAATAAAACCATTCATATAAAATTGATTGTTTATATGAATGGTCCAGTCCATCCAGACCGAAAAATTGTGGTCAAATAACAACAATTGCCGGAAAGCTAAATAATGGTGAAGAGCTTGCGTTTACCATTGCAAATAAAGTTTTAAGTCATCGTTCCTATATGCTTCAAAAGTTATTCGGGATCAAAAGTCAAAATTTGGGTTCATCCAAAATGAACATATAAATAAAATTATAGCTCGATTGGTAACATACATCTGCAATGAGTGATTTCTAGCCTAAGGACTCCGCCATATTGGATTAAGACTCGTGACACATTTTTTTTTCGAGTTATTCATAGCAAGCCCTTTCATCTGATACCCATATCGTAGGAATGCATTAAAAACATTTTTTTCTCCATCTTGGGTACACAGCCATATTGGATATAGAATCATACATTGTCAAAATTAAGCAAAATTAAAAAATTTGAAAAAACCCCCGACGGTAAAAATCTTATTGAAAAATAATAAAATAACTCAAAACCCCCGACTTAACCCAATTATATAGGAATATCCGTCGGGAGCTGCCACTAAACCAGCTAAAGGATTCTAGTGTCGTGAATACAATTATTGAAGAATTGTAGATGTTTAACGATGACATAAAATACACTCAATTAATTGTTGAAATTTCATATAGAAAAGGCAGCCCCCGACGGTTATTCCTATATATTTGGGTTAAGTCGGGGGTTTTGAGTTATTTTATTATTTTTCAATAAGATTTTTACCGTCGGGGGTTTTTTCAAATTTTTTAATTTTGCTTAATTTTATTTCAGACTTTTTAGAGAACATATACGAATTATAGTCTATATAATATGTTATTGCAATATTATTTTGCACCGATATTGTAGCGCCCTCTAGTGAGTTACAGGCGTAATTTTTATTATTTGGGAACATGCATTAAGCACGTACACATTGCTGATGAAAACGGGATTGTAATCGGACGTTTTGATTATATTGTAACATTGTTTGGCACTAATATTGTGGCGCCCCCTAGTGATTAATAGCTATGACACCTATCTAAGAACATGAACTAATCGAACACAAAACCGTTATTGAAAACCGCATCAAAATCGGATCATTAGTTTAGAAGGTAGGTGTGAACATTACTTTGCTCTTTTGCACTAATATTATGGCGCCCTCTAGTGAGTTACAGCCATGACACCTATTTAAGAACATGAACTCATTGAACACAAAAACGTTATTGAAAACCGCATCAAAATCGGATCATTAGCTTAGAAGGTAGGTGGGAACATTACTTTGCTGTTTGGACTAATATTGTGGCGCCCCCTAGTGAGTTACAGCCATGACACCTATCTAAGAACATGAACTCATCGAACACAAACCCTTTATTGAAAACCGCATCAAAATCAGATCATTAGTTTAGAAGATATGTGGGAACATTACTTTGCACAAACGCACACACAAACACAAACACACAAACGCACAAACGCACATCTCTCACCCTAAACGCATATACCTGCTCCGTTCCGTCGTGGGTAATTAAAACTGAACGTTCAAACAAAATTTCAACTCAATCGATAAAAAAAATATGTTTCAAAATTGAACTTTAAATAAAATAGTAATGTATCAAGATTTGTTGGTCGCGCTTGAAATGTACTCTATTCTCGGTATCCACGGCAGAGGTTATTCACCCTACGCGATGTAACGGAGCGACACGTCCTCTCTCTGTGAAGCCTTGCGGCGGTCTGGTTTGAGTTGACTCGCGTGCAGCGTTTTATAGTAGTTTTTAAATAATTTATAAAAAAATTAAAACGAGAGATTAAATTATAATATAAAGTTTATGTTTTAAAGGAAGAGTTATATTACTATAATAAATAATTGTTATATTAAATTAACTAAGATAGGTAGGTAAAAAAAGCATTTGAAATTCACAATTTTTCACACTGTTAAAATATTTTTTCTGAAAGATAGAGACCTAAATCAAAAAATGTTTTCAATTAACTATAGGCATGGGGATTTCATCTATGAGTAAAAAAATAAATATGATTAGATTTGCCACTGTTTTCACATGAATTTAAGCTTCGAAATAGACGCTGAACGGGAATTTTATAAAACATCTGTTACGTTATATGGGTTTTAAGTATTTAAACTACACAAATTGAAATTTATGTTCAATTAACTATATAGACGGTGAAATTACCTTGCGTTATTAAAAATTAACATAGTTATAGGATAAGTAGTTAATGAGAAACAGTGGTTTGAAAAGTACCATTTTAGGCCAAATGGCGCGCGGTTGACATACACGCTCTTAAGATTGTCTATATTTTGTCTCTGGCTTATTGTCAGTCAAATATTTCATTGTATCGATGTTTGTTGAATCGAATGCTTGCTGTTAATATACTGAATAAATGTTAAATTAGACGAATTTATGTTTCATCAAAACAATGTTCCATTTCATTTATGATGTTTTTCAGTTACATTTTTGAAATCATAAGTAATTTATGTTTTGTTTTTTGTACATTTAAAATATTTAAATTATAAATTATAGAGATTTACAAGATATATTTTAAGTGTTCTTATGATAAATATTATACACTGTATAATATGACAACGCCAGCACAATTGGTCTGCGAAGATTCTTCCTGTATATAGCTTCGCACTACGATTATCATGTTTATTGAGAAATACGTAACACGTTTTAGTAATTCACTTTTACTTTTAATTCCTAGTAAGAAGTAAGTACGTTTGAAATTATTTGTTGAAATAAATATAATGAACAAAAACCACTAATGTAATGAACTACAAGACATTGCCAATAGTTCAAATAAGTTCTTTTGTGCCTCAGAACTTCACGGTTCAAAGAAGCTTTTCTTCTTTAATTTAGCGAACAGCTCTTGTCGGTGCAGCTCCTTCCATTTACACTAAAGGAGCTATTTTTTTTCATTTCCTCACACAATAAAATTAAGTAAAATTACTAAAGCGTGTTACTATCCCCGGCTGTCAGCCTCCAACTGGCGTTTAAGTAATATTGTGATATGTTCGCACAGTTTTCCTACCTCGGAGACAATCAATGGAGAGAATAAATTGAACAGGTACTGACTGAGACAGACTAACCAATTCCTCTTTCGCACGCACAGAATATGGCCCTCTTACAATTTTACCTTTTTGCTATAAGCCGCTTCTATAACTTTGTAGATCTGCTTAAATAGGTACAGTTATCGGCACGGATATTGAGCCCTGACCTTCACCTGCGCAGAAGCGATTTATTGGTTTATTGCCTTATGTGTACAGTGCGCAAAGCGATCCCCACTCTTCCGCCGAGAGCTCAATATCCGTGCCGATAACTATACTATAAGTATACGCCGATTCATTTATCTATTCTATGCTAATTTTGGATTTGAAAATCGTTTCCAAACTTTTGCCTACTTTCATCTCAATTATGTAGAGGTATGTTGAGACCTACTTTCAGTTCCTGCACTGTTGTCAGATTAACTGACTGTTACTGCCCCGGGTTGTCAGAGTCAGATTTTTTTAGAGACAATTTTTTGTCAATAAGGAAGATCCTGTGTGAAAAAAAAGCTTTACACTCCATACTTACGAATTTATTTTCCCTATTTTGTACTCTGACTGCATTAATGTTTACAGATTTTAACGAAACTATTAGCGTTCTACTTATCTATCAAAATAAATTAAATTGTTATTATGCATCTATAATTAATATATCCTACGCAATTCACGTTCAAGAGCGTCAACTATCAATTGCAAATTGCAAGAGGGCCACTTCAATGATAACGTTATACTAATTGTATTAACATAGGGCTGTCTGCTTCCTTGAATTTTCTGCACGACCGTGTACCGTACCTAACTGTATCTTAGTTGTTTGTTTAATTATTATTAATTACTATATATCTATAGTTTGTGTATTTTCTAAGCTGTGTTACATAAACGTTGTTTGTGAAAAATGGATGAGGAAAATGAAGGGATGAGCATTTTGGATAATTTGCATAATTTGCATTTGCACAGGTAAGTTTTTGGTGACGTTTATGTAGTATGGCTTGGTGTAATGTAGTGTATTTTTTTATTCCTAAGAGAACATACAGGTTCTGTCATTATACTCTTGAATCATTATATGAACTGTGTTTTATCGGTAGGGGCACCTTATACCAAGGTAGCACCTTAAAAATTGTTTTGAACAAACCTCTATGTTTTCAAAAGAGTACCTATTAATCTGCATGCAAAACTTATTTGTAAATTAAATAAACACTATAATATTTAACATTCAAGCACGTAGCATGACCTAACTTAGTAGCGTGTAGTTTAACATTACAGCTATTTACAAAAACTATATACATTGACGGTTTTCTTCGTATGAAACAGGTCAGAACGAGTGAGAATGCAGCAAGCCATGCAAGGCAAGCAAAAGTACGATCTATCTAAATGGAAGTATTCGGAATTACGTGATACTATTAATACTTCTTGTGATATTGAACTTTTGGAGGTGAGTTTTATCGTCCATTTTATAAAACATTATCTAATTTAAACGTTAATTTAACTATTTTCACAATTGCCATTTTTCGCCTGCTTTATTTAGGGCTGAAAGAAGATTGTATGAGACTATCAGACAGTTTGTCAAAGTTTTGCTTCTGGATCGTATTTAATATGTACCTATGATGTCCAAACTAGAGAGAATCATCTATCCATCAAGTCCCCTTACAAGAAATAACATAGATTTTTTATGGCAATTTCTAGGGCTACCATTTCTGTATGAGAAATTGATATCACATAACCCATCATTTTTTTTTTCATATATTGAATTGTAGGTTTTGTTGTATCAAATTGTTTGTAATCTAATTTCCACCGTATCCCAACTAAAATAAGTAATATTCTCAGGCATGTCGTCACGAGTTCCACCGTCGGCTGAAGGTGTACCACGCGTGGAAGGCCAAGAACGCGCGCAAGACCACCCTCCACGACCAGGAGCGGGCGCCGCAGAGCATCATGGAGGCTGGTATGTTATAGCTTTTATTGTATAGTTCTTATTTTATATTGAACTAGCATCCGCCAGCGGCTTCGCCCGCGTGGTGTGTTGATAAAAAGTAGCCTATATGTTAATCTTTTAGAAGAGAGTCGTAAAAGATCCTTAAAAATCTTCGAGTCCTACTTATAGGAAGCGAGGATCGAATTTCATAAGAAACTCATTAGCGACCCCCTTACTATTTGTATTTCACATGTAGCACACTGAGACCATATTACCTGTCCCCCACAGCAAAGAGTCCCCGCATAGCGCAAAAAGGAGAGATCCTCGGCGCCCGTCACCGCTACTTCCGCATCCCGTTCGTCCGCGCGGGCGCCGCCGACGCCGAGCGGCGCGGCTGGTGGTACGCGCACTTCGACGGACAGTACGTCGCCCGACAGATGGAGCTGCATCCTGACAAGACGCCGGTGTTGCTGCAAGCTGGTAACTACATTTTAGGAGTTGACTTTTAGGGTGGGACTGATATTGCTGGGGAAAAAATCGGAAAGCAGCAACTGGAATTTTGAAATAATTTTGCTCCTGGATTGTTTTATAAAATAGCATAGGCTGTCTCTGAACCTGATGAACTTCGATGAAATGAAGTTTAAAAAGAAAAGTGAAGTTCACTTATTGAGATTAGGTTAATTGAATGAACACCTTTTTTCACAAATGGACCTAATTCATATTGGACACCAATCTTGCTTCGCTTGTGAGTGTAATTTCTTCAAATTTTGTGACTTCGTTGCAATTGGTGAAACCAATTCTACTCCAATTAAAAATGGAGGGCAGCAGCTGACTGGAATATTACTTAGGACTTAGACCATTTAAACCCCCTTTTTCCCCATTTCAAAATTACCTTTATTAAATGCTCTTTCCTCATTTCCCAGGCGTGGACGACATGCAGATGTGCGAGTTGAGCCTGGAGGAGACGGGGCTGACGCGCAAGCGCGGCGCCGAGATCCTCGAGCACGAGTTCGAGCGCGAGTGGGCCACGCATGGCGGCCCGCCCTACCCGCCGCATGACACTCGCAAGCGCTAGGTATGGCTCTATAGCAGGCATACATACACACTGACGCCATACACTAACACAAAGATGCCGACTGATAACTGATGACGACGCTGACACAAAGACAATGACAGATGACAACACTAGCACCACAACTTTGACCATGACACCACTAACACTGACAACAGGGCTCTGATACCACAACAGTGACACCATGAAATTGATACAAAACTGATATCATGACACCACTATGCTGACTACGACACCAACAACTCGTCACTGAACCATAACCCAGGCAGAATTACTCGTGACCACCATAATACAGACACTACGACGCTGACACCACGACACTGACACCAGAATACTGCACCAAGAAAATGGTTGACCCGGGATATGGGTGATGCTGAGGGGAAAGCAAAGCTTCATAAATATAATCTAGTTTTATTCTCTTTTCAGATATCACATTCCATCGAGGACTAGAAAATGAACATACGTCGTCGCAAAAACGCAAAGTATTCCACAAAAATATAAAAATGAATTTTAAATGTACCCACATAAGATAGATTATTAGATAGAGGAGTAACTTAGTGCTTTCAACGTGCCTTCACGGTTCCTAGATGTATATTAGTGCAATATTGAAGGTCACTAAGACAATTTTAATAGCCGTAAAGTCAGAATTACTTACACGTATTTACTAACAAAAACACTATTTATTAGAACTTAAAAATATCTATAAATTATCTTGACCAATGAAATTTGAGAGAAGTGTGTTTACTGCCTTTCAGTGCCTAAAAGATTCACATACAATTAAAAATTCCTGACTACTAGTTTTATATGAAATGTTTTAACAAAATATATCCTACAGAAACTTACTTCAGTGGATATTTATAAACCTCTAGTACTGTGAGAAATGTATTTAATTAAACTAACGGTAGTTTATTCCAATGTAATCATTTATTCCAATTAGTCGAGTTTTTTTTTCGATGTTTCACTTCACTAGTGGACCTTTGTAAGATGAATTATTGTATAACGAAATTAGCACGTATAGACACTGGTTTATGTGAATAAGAAAAAGTGACATAGATATAATAATATATTTTTGATTTAATGTAGACAAAAATAATTCCTCTAATTATTCTGTAGCATAAAATGTATTCGATAACACTTGAAGCTAATTTAATGGACTCCACATCGAAATCAGTCTATAATATATTGAAAAAGAAATTAATTAATTTATACATATTTCTTTAAAAGCTGTGATTCGTAAATCAGTAAAAATATATTCGGTCAGTATTTAAAAATGGAGATAAAAAATGTATTTATTTGAACATTCCTGTCCTAAGACTGGTGAATGGTAGCTTTTGTATTATTTGAATAGAATTATGTGTTTTTTTTTTATTTAATAAGTGTTTTCTGAACAGTATTTAAGCAAACATTCCTGTATTTTTACTTTGATCACAGTAAATGTTCAGGTTATTTTTTTATGTACAAGTTTTTTAAAGTACAAGGTAATTAGAGCAAATCGTGAAAGTGCCTTATTGTGTTACTCTGTTAATACATGACCACTCCATTATTGTATATGCTTTACCAAATAAACACATGATGAGAGTTATATTTTTTTTTTACTTTATAATCTGCAAAACTGTTTCGGCTGACAGTTTTGCAGATTATAAATCGAAATCCAGAAATCGAATCCGAGATCCGGGTACAGCAGTTATGTATGGCCCACGTAAATTTATATCAAATCAGAGAGGTCCAAGAGAAGAATGTTTCATTTTGAACATTCTCTGTGTGGTGTAGGCAGTGTCAAAAAAAGGGTTCATCTTTCTTTTCAACGTAATACGCAATGTAGTGATTAGAATCTTGAATGCAGATTTTTTTTATTTATTCTATGATTTATTTATATGTTTAGGTTTCCATACCATACTACACAAGAGATAGCTGATCTAATAACGATTTTTTTATTATCTTGATCTGGTTGCTTAAGATGCTGGTTTAAATGAGACAGAATAATATCATTTTAATAGTTATAGTTTACTGTGACCAAAAATGTCCTATAATTAAGGCGATTAACACACGGCACCGCGCACCGCCGCGGTAGGCGGTGAAGCGGATCTCATGTCGCATTGACCTGTATTGTATATATAGAGGCAGTCACTAGCAATAATATATATACATTGTCACATTTTCTAAAATATCTCAAATTCCACCCCACCATTCAAAAAGTATGTGTTCTATATTTTTTTCTAAATTATCTACATGTAATACTGTATCAAAACTGGGTATACATTGGTTTCATAGTAATATAAACGATACAAAATCACTAAAAAAAGTTTACACTTAAAATGTAATTTTGAATTATCCATGACAATTTCTATAACATATACACATGAAATGCCAGTTGTATACATATTATAGGAATTGTTATGGATACATTAAAATGATATTGAAAGTGTATACCTACTTTTTTCTGTAATAATTACAGTTTTATAAATAAATAAGGGTTGGTTACTACAATAAAACAAAGGTATACAAAATCAGTCTTGTAATTCGTTACCAAACGGAATGATTATTATTAATTAAGCCAATCAAATATAATAATATCGTCGTATCATCGTATCGTCGTAGTATCATCGTATCGGTGAAAATGGGCCTTAAATTAACTAAAATCTTGTGTAGCCCCCTTCAGCGTTTATAACATCTTGCAGCCTTTCCTGCATTGACGAAACCATATTGTAACATACATTATTGCCTCTAAAACTATCCCATATCTCATGGACGTGTCTGAACAAAGCTTCTCTGGTTCTCGCTTGGTTGCTGTCCCACTCTTGGAGCATCAGCCCCCACAAATTCTCTATAGGGTTGAGGTCAGGGCTTTTAGGTGGCCACGGCAACGAATTCACGAAATTCCGGTTGCGACTGAACCAGGCTTGAGTGAATCGGGAATTATGGACACCTGAATTATCCTGCACAAAATCAATAGGCATCAGTTCAGGAAAGTAAACGTTCAGACTAGGAAGTAAAACTTCGTCTAAAATACTGGTATATTGCTCGCTATTCATTCGTCCACTAATCTCTGCCAATTCACCAGGTCCACTGGCTGACATCCAGCCCCAAACGCCGAAGCTTATCCGGCCACTTCTTCTAGATGGCAATATGTTCCTTTCTAAATAACGAGTGTTATTAGGCCGCCATAAAGATAAACGTCCATCAGCAGATGAAACAAACACTTTTTCATCAGAAAAAATGGCTCTGCTGAAGTCGTAGTTTAGGTATTCTCGAGCAAATTGTAGTCTCTGTTCCTTGTGTCGTGCAGATAATAGTGGTTTTCGCGCCGGAACTCTGTGACGTAGGCCAGCTGTGCGTAGGCGACGTCGAATTGTCGAAGTTGATACGCAATGCGAAGATGAAATGTCCTGAATTCTCACAAATCCGTTACTGACCACACTGTTGACGATCTGCCTGTCCTGCGCCGCGGAAGTTTTTCGTGGACGACCACTACTTTTAAAACTAACAACGTCGCCGTTATCTTCCCACCGCTTGAGCCACAAATACACGGTTTTTCGCTGAAAAAAAAGGCATCTAAGTAAATTGTTCTAATGGCTGCGCAACGCGTGGCGCCCTATACATAGATGAATACATAGTTTAAATTTTATGAGATATTATCACTTAACTTTTGTTAATTAAAAATCGTTTAAAACACAACAACAATAAATGCAAACTCACCGTAATTCCCAATTCATTTGCAATGTCTGTTACCGAAAGTCCCTGTTCTTTAAGAACAATAATTTTGTGTTTGTCATATGTAGAAATACGATAAGGCACGTTGTTACTGTTCATTTTAAATTTATATATTACAATTAATATATCTAGCTCAGCCTCTTTCACACGGAACTCTTTCAAGAGTTATTATGTAAAGGGAAAATTGTATTGAGAGAAATTTGACAAGTCAAGTGACATATGAAAATATTTGAAATATAAAAATAAATACTGTAACAGCCAGTACGATTAGATATTAGAACTCCTTCAACATCGAAGTCACTGGCAAACTGGTTTACTGTAAACATGTTATTGAAATTTCCTTGGGTAATATTTTTTTTAGAAATCTGTTGTTAACGTAAATTTGATAAAAATGTGTAGTTAATTTTGATACAATTTAACGTTTACATATTTTTTGGACACAGTTAGCATACTTATTTTTGCGATTTTATGTCACTACATGAATTTAAATTTTAAGGGCGTTTCCATGTTATTGCTCGTGACTGTACACCGCCTGGCCGCGCGTTCGAGCGGTGCTCCTTTGTTCGAGCACCACCGCCCTCTGCGGCGGTGCGCGGTGCCATGTGTTAATCGCCTAACATTCTAAAACTGATGAACTAGAAGTGGAGATGATGTACTTATCTTCTCAACTTTTCATTACCTAAAAACTAGTTGAAGACAAAACAAGCAAATATTTCGTAAATAAAGGACCTGCAATTTTTCTGTCCGAAAGTAAAACAATGGAATAAAAAAATACAATAGTCGATTTCACAACCGAGTGTCTCACTAAAAGTGAATGTCAACTAATTACGCTGTCATGTCACTGTCAAGTCAAACGTAACGGAACGTCAGAAGCGGTGTGTAGTGTAAATCGTTCGCTTGGTTGGGAATCGTGTACTATTATTAGATCGTTTCACCAAACTTACGATTTTTTCAAGATAACCGTGGAATTCCTAGTGCTAAAAATAAAATTATGCAAAGTTCTGGTCCTGAGCCGGAACGCTATTATCATGATTTGATGGTTTTATGAGATATTCATGTGAAACCGAAGTCAAACATGGGCGAATACGGACGCTACTTGTTGTTATTATTATTGTTTGTTGTGGCATCATTTACTCAAGCACAGTCATTACCGTACGATGGTAAGATATATTGCATTGTTTTAAACATTTTTGTCGTAAATACGATGTTAATTAACTTTGCAACTGACGACATTGCCTCACGTTGTGTAATGACAATAAAATGTTTGTTTTGTTTATCGTTCGGAATACTTTTTTACCAATCAGTCAATAAATTAACTAACTTAGTTTTCTCTTTTGTATTGTACTACAAAGTTATCCAATACATTTGTTAACCAATTCTTATAAAATGGGGTCATGTGTAGGTTGTCATGTGTAGGTTGTAAGTTACAGTTACTTATCTTTCACTTTCTAGAAAGCTCTGCCAAAATTATCGCAAATGACTTACTAAACAATCAAGTAATAACATTACCATATTCTTTACTTATTACATAGATGTACTTGATACACAAAGAGTTTGTACATAAGAGCCGAAAAAGAAATATGATCCATAGAACATCTGCTATTTTTTTTTCAGTGCACTGGCTAGGGGGCCCCACTACCATAGAAAGAGATGGCTCACCATCTCTTAGAAAAGCGACAGATATTTACTGCTACACCGGTACTTCTAAGAACTTGTTTGCTTTGTGGCAAACTGTGAAAGTAAGTAGTTCATATTGAACTGTTAAATGTTGATTGGTAATCACACCCCACAGAACATATCGACGCTTGAAAGGCAAAAATGACTAAGCGACATTGAGTAAACTTTACAGAAGAGTGATTAAAAAAAAGAATAATAAAAAAAACATAAAAGATTACGAAATAGTTTGACTTATATTTTATTAACATAATTGTTATAGTACCTATCTAAATCCGAAAATAAAAAAAAATCACTTTAAATTGCACTTCTGTAAAATTTACTCAATGTTGCTTAGTTATTTTTGCCTTTCAAGCGTCGATATAATGTTGGTCGACCGCTTGATCTCTGGTTGGTTTGGATTGCAGTCCCATCTTACTACAGTAGTAAAGGAATACAGAGTGCACCTGAGTGAGTGCAAATGCTTGTCCACTATAATGTATTTTGGCCAGATGGCTAATCTCTTCAAGAACAGCCACTGTATTTTATAAACAGATAAAGCCACCACAGGTAATAAGTTTAGCACCTTTGGGAAGATAAAAACTCAGATTCATTAAGCTATGATACTCTTGACTACAGATAAACTATGCAAATTATTTTATAATTTGAATTGAAACATTATATAACATATTACATTGAAACAAGTATTCATTATATTTGTTTATTTCAGTTTCATATAAGAATAAGGAATGACCAGTTCCGTCAGTACTTCGCGGAGAGCCCTGAGGAAGTTTTTAAAGAATACACTGAAGACAGCTATGGCTGGTCGTCAGTTGTCAACCCATTTCAGAGAAAGCCACAGAAATCTGTGTCTGTCAGCCTTTTCACTCCGACTTGTATGGCTATCAACACGAAAGAGAAACATACTATTGAATTGCAGGTTTTGAGTAAGTATTTATCATAAACTAGCTTCTGCCAGCGGTTTCACCCGCATCCCGTGGGAACTACTTCCCGTGCCGGGATAAAAAGTAGCCTATAGCCTTCCTCGATAAATGGGCTATCTAACACTGAAAGAAATTTTCAAATCAGACCAGCAGTTCCTGAGATTAGCACGTTCAAACAAACAAACAAACTCTTCAGCTTTATAATATTAGTATAGATATCCTACATTTATTTTTCTGTCTTGGTTCAATTTTAAGGGCCAACATTTTTAGCAGTTCCTGTAATATTTCAAATCCTGGCATCCACAAATAATTAAATCTTGTCTTATCATTACCCCCAAAATTGTTGTTGCATACCCTTATCAATGCTTTTGAAGGCAAGATAAATAAAAGGTTTATGTTGTTTGCCTAGTGGGCAAAGAACCAACCTCTCAAGTATGAGGGCGCGGGTTTGATTCCAGGTCAGGCAAGTACCAATGCAACTTTTCTGAAGTAAAAAGTCTGTATGTACTTTCTAAGTATATCTTAGACACCAATGACTGTGTTTCGGATGGCACGTTAAACTGTAGGTCCCGGCTGTCATTGAACATCCTTGGCAGTTGTTACGGGTAGTCAGAAGCCAGTAAGTCTGACACCAGTCTAACCAAGGGGTATCGGGTTGCCCAGGTAACTGGGTTGAGGAGGTCAGATAGGCAGTCGCTTCTTGTAAAGCACTTGTACTCAGCTGAATCCGGTTAGACTGGAAGCCGACCCCAACATAGTTGGGAAAAAGGCTCGGAGGATGATGATGACACCAATTTTTGGTTGATAATCATTTGCCTAGCCCTTTCTCAACTATGTTGAGGTCATATTTCAATCTAACTGGATACAGCTGAAAAACAATCATCATATTCTGAGCCTTTTCCCAACAATGCTGGGGTTTGCTTCCAGTCTAACCTGATGCAGCTCAGTACCAGTTTTTATAGCTGAAAAGCAATATAGATAGATTAAATACCTAATCGTTTTTTTCCTTATGTGGCTAAATAATATCAATGCAGAACGTAATAAATCTATAAATACTTTACCAAAATCTATGTTCTATTTTCCTAGGAGTGGACTTATGGCGCGTAATACTAATGGCGGCGGGCGTCGCTCTGATATTCTCGTCGCGAGCTCTGTGCGGCAATCCTGTATTTTTCTACCTGTGCGGCATATTTGTTGGAGTCTTTGCCTCTTTCATGGTGCTTGTGTATTATGTCAGCAAATTGCTGCCTAGGGTGAGTATTCATGGACTTACAGTTTATCTTGCTTTCTGAAACACGGAAGTACTCTTTATGACAAGATGGTTACCCATCCACGGATCGACCGCGCCGACCGTTGCTTAACTTTATGATCGATCGATCCCCGCAGCTTTGGCTAAGCCACAAGCTCTTCCATAAAGACTTTGATTATGAAAACTAAATTTAAATTAGTTGAGTTGGTAGTGCAAAATTAAAATCTAGTACAATTTAATTTGACCTTAAGTTTTTCCCTTCCTGTTGAAAAGACCACAAAAAGGTCCAAAGACCAATGCATGTTTGCTCTAACATAAAATTTGCGAACAGGCAACCATTTATTAGTTTTTCTTTCTGTTTATTTATCACTTTTACACAAAATCCTATTTCCTCTATTCCATTTCAGAAAACCTTAACATACGGCATTCTAATCGGCGGGTGGACGGTGGGCGTGTACCTATTCCAGCAAGTTTGGGAGAACATGCGAACGTTATTACTCACATATCAAACGTACATGTTTTGGTACACACTGGTCATTAGCTTCGTCAGTTTCCTTGTGTGCTATAGAATAGGGCCGCCGAAGAATGAGAGGAGCAAGAATATGGTTATGTGGACTTTGCAGGTGAGCGATTACTTATACTATGTGTACTAGTATTATAAACATGTTTTTATGAACAGATATTTCGAAAACTACGGATGCGTTTAGATGATACTTGACAATGATATAGCTTATTCAGATATATAGCTTATTCAACAGGCTACGATATGTTTGAGTGCGTGATGTAGCTTCCTCGCTATGCGGGTGAAACTGCGGACGAAAGCTAGTAACATTACAAACGCGAAAGTGACTGTCTGTCTGGTTTTCACGTCAAAATGACTGATCCGATGATAAAAAAATAATATCCGAATTGAGAACCTCACTCTTTTAGGAAAGTTGGTTAAAAATACCGTGAACATATAAGATTGTAAAATGCTATGTTTTCAGATAGTAGGCGTGCTAATGGTATTCTTCAGCAGCGAGTATCAAGAAGCGTCGGCTGCCGTCATCATCGCGTCGTTAGTGTCAAAATACTTCCCGCAATCCTTGCTCAACAGGATCCAGGGATATTGGTAAGTTTTACAATTATTACAGGAAATAGACTAAATAAAACTAACAACTACAAATACTAAAACTTATAAAGACGTATGGTGACAATGTCTGGAATCTATGTATCTGAGCCGAAAGAATCAAATGCTAGAGATGCCTAGCACACATTTTTAGGGCGTCAAACATGTCTTAAGAAATTTCTCTCACTTTTCAATTTCAACACAGCGGAATAGATAAAATTCTGAAAACTCATAGAAATGTATAGAAACACGAGGGTTCAGAATACATAATTTTCATGTACAAATAACAAACCATTGTATATTTTCGCAGGCGTCGTAAATTCCCGCCAAAACCACGCTTACTGACAAGCGAAGAGTACTACGAAGAAGGTGCTCGAGAAACAAAGATGGCGCTCGAGAATCTCAGGAAATATTGCTCTAGTCCTGATTGTGCTCAGTGGAAGGTCATGCTCAAGCTTAATGACTCTAAGAGGTGAGTTATTGGTTCATTTTGTTTATGGCAAAAGTATTTACGAATAAATGAATATGGATAGTGAAACTTACACAGTGCAATGAGTTTGGTGTTTAATGCTCTTTCGCGCTACTTTATGGATTTTGATGAAACTGCAGTCATGGTCTAGTGTCCCCTTTAAAGTGTCAAGCTATTGAAGCTATTGTATACAGCGAAAAATGTTTTTGTACATTATGACATGCAATATTTGCTGTTTGGAGAAATAAGTGTTACGTTTTACTAGAACTTGCAACAGTGTTACCAGAAACTACAATCTGTTACCAAAAACTAAAATAGCGTCACTGTCAGGCTTATTCAACGACAAATTCATTATTTTATTTCTTGTCACTATTTAAATTACTGTTAATAAAAATATTCCCAACATTTCAGGTTCGCAAGCTTCGTAGAAGGCAACTCCCATTTAAGCGACGACGAAGTTCTAGACTACGAGGCATATGCCTTCTCCTTAGAACGTACTCGCAAACCAGTTCCCATGGCCAACTCCACCAGAAACATGGAGATATCTGACGACGATACCGACTCGGATGATGATTGAACTGCTTTGAAAGTAGGTTTTATATTTAATGTTAATTTTAAGGCTTTTTTTTTAAATCGGCTTCTTAAAAAAGAAGAGGTTCTTAATTTGAATGTGGATATATATTTTTTTATTTTATGGTGAATGCTTATACAGGGTGTGTCGTTCACAATCACATTAAATTCTATCGCATATACTTTATGATATTCTATGGCGAATTGTAAAAAAAATAACCTAATCCATTCAGTGGTTTAACCACAGGAGTCATTTTTCGTTTTTATAATTTATAACATCATGTGTAAAGCAGAGATAAAGTTAGGAGTATCGAATGTTTTGATCAGTTGACAGCTGTCAGTTTTCAAGGGAGAATTTCAATTGTTTGTAATGACTGATTTTTATATGGTGTTCTAATTTTCGCACATTTTTATTCTATTTACTTTGTTTGAAAAATTCATTTTTTTATTTTTACGTATTTTTCTTTTTTCTTTGTGTTAATCGACATATGTATATTAACCAGTATATTAACGCATTTCATTTAATGTGATTATGAACGACATACCCGATATATCGGTATCGAACGAGAAGATCTTTAGATCTTTTCTTACTTACAATACGATCTATGCACGTTTGGCTCTGGTCGATGTGCGTTCACCATTAATGTATTCATATAATATTTATAAAAACTGTAGATAGTCATTGTGAATTTGTGACCCGCGTTTTGCCATGCAATTTTAAAATAATTTCAATATTTTAAGCTACCTTTATTATGAACTTAATTTAAATTTTATGAAGAAGGTAGGTCAGCATATATTAATTTCCATTTATTCAATGATTATAATCTTAGTACGTATATGTACTGTCGACATGTTTGTATGTATTATTAGATATTATAATTAATTCATATTTTTCTTAATTTCTTTAGCGTTTTTGTTCTTCAACACTTAATTTGAAACTTACTCTTTTTATTACAATATGTACCTACTCTTAATATCTTAGATTGGGGTAGCAATTTTCGGGGAATCTTGAATATATCGTTATTTCTTTATGTTCTTACTTCTTTTAATGATACGATGTAATATTGCCTCATTTATAATATCTATCGCAGTCGGGTGTCGCCAGTAAAATAAATGATTTTTGATTCCTTGAATATATTAAATCCCAATGTGATAATTACATATATCTGTCTTCTTCTGTAATATAAAAGAAGGTCGTGTTAGTTACACTCCTTATAACTCAAGAATGGCTGAACCGTTTAAGCTGAAAATTAGAGGGAAGGTAGCTTAGACCCAGGAGAAGGACATAGAGCATACGTCACCTTCCTTCAGGAAGCAGTTATCTCGGGACACGGGTGAAACCGCGGGTGGAAGCTAGTTTTCAATAATTGTGTTTTAGATAGGTATGTATTTGATAATAATATCTCATTTAAATAAGAAAGGTTAGTGTTTAATTTTTGAGAATTGATCTCTATTTTGTGTGAATTAAACTTTTTTATGTAACTTATATTGTTGTGTATAGGAAAGTGGAGACCAATAATAATAGAATAGTTTAAAGTGACAAGTTTCACTAATACATCGTAAAATGAGGTTGCTATGGCAACAAATAAACATGGCAACGTCTTGTATTATAATTAAGGCCGTCTGCCAAAACTTTCGGGTGCACTATACAATTTAGTATTCTAACTACATATTATAAAGAGGAAAGAAAAGTAATACGATCAACGAAGTCCACTTATCTTTTCTAGTGCGCCCGGGTTTAAATAATGTAGTAATAATGTGTAAAATAATCTCGTGTGGCAACTGTCGCCCATTCATCGGTGACTTTTTTTAAATATTTTTAATCTAGTCTTATAAAAATGTACAATCAGTCTGAAAAGTCTCATTATTACAATGTAAAAATATCGCACGCTTAATCATATACTGACCGATTAGTGTTTCGGTCAAAGTTTAAATAAGTGTACCAAGAAGTTTATTTTAACGCCCTCTTTCGGCCGATCTCGGTTTTTTTTCGATATCTTTTTTCTAGGCGGAGTTAAACCTATATCTGTCCCTTTCACACTCAATCGTTTCGGCAAACTTTTTTACGAGACAGAGACAGATATCAGTTTATACTCATTATCATAATAATAAGAACATACATTGACCAAAACACGGACTCATTTCAAAATATGTCACCAGTATGAAAATCATATTTCATAGTATAAGGACCCATACCTTAATAATTAATATTCTTTAGTTATGTATTAAATAAAACACGGGCTCATTTCACAATGTGTCACCGGTATTAAATCAATGTAACTATATATTTTATATTAAACTGACGCATCTTGAGGAACAATTTTTTTACCGATTTATTTATAGTAAAAAAAATCTAAATTTCTTTAAAATTATATTCAAATACAATAACTCACTTTATCAACTATCCCTACAATACATTATTTTATAATATAAAGTTATTTTCTTTGAGTAATAAGCCATTTTGTAAGGTAAGTCAGGTTTGCTAAATCGTTTTTAGCGATTTCTTGAAAAACTCCTTTTTTTAGTTATGTCAGTATATGATTAAGCGTGCGATATGTGAAAATTAATTAATTTGGTATTTTGGGTTTTCGGTATATTAATATAGATAAATTTTGACTTACATATTTGTATAAATTCATTATTCAATAATTAAAGGAGTAACATTCCTGTAAAAAAATATGCTTGAACATTAAAAAAAAAACTTAAATAATTTAAAGTTATATAATGTAATTACGTAAGTAAGTGCACTTATACTGCTTTTTGGTGATAAGTTAAATAATGACATCACCTGATCTGGAATAACTATCAAAATATCAATAAAATAAATAATAATATAAAATATGTACACATATTTGATTTTATGCAAAATTCTTGTAATTTTCTATTTTGAATAGTTTAATGTATGTAGGTATGGTATAATTCGAATATTAAAAATGTATAAGGATGAGTTGCATCCATTCACTGTTCCTAATGTTGTACAAACCATATCAAATCGCCGATGACAATGAAAATGTTTCGGTTATCGTTATAGTTAAATCGTGCAACTCATCGTAAGACATTTAAATACGTATTTTTGCGCAATTTTGATAACTTCTCTACAGAAAATGTAAAGTAAAAATTCCTGAATATTGTCTATTCCATCCAACAATAGATTGATGTCTTTCAATTGTTATTATTGTGTAAGTATTTGATATAAATAAAAGTTTTGGATTTTGATTATGTTGTATTTTTTATACATATTTCATTTAGATTCCCACAATCATGTACTAGGAGTCCAGTATTCTTGTCGAAGTAGGTATCATATACATATATTATGAGGAAAATTATGAAATATATATGATTTGAGCTGTGAAAAGTTTCACAACTACCGGATTTTATGAAATTCAGTTCCTGGTAAGATTTAAATGGGTCGATTTACCTAGGTACGTTACTTTTTTCACATAGTAATCTGGCCCGCACATTCCGACCAGTTTTCTCGACTGTTATTATACCGTGTAATCTGGGCCGCGGCCCAGGGGCGAGTTTCCCCTTAACCCGGTTTTCAATTTATATTATTGTCTTCAAACATTAGACACTCGATTTTGATTGAAATGTCAAGGAAACAATGATCGCAATAAAACAACAAACTATTTTGTTAGTAAATAATTTAATACGATAGTATTTCAACTTACACATTAATACAATCACAACATACAGTTATTAATATATTAGCACCATAATTAGTGTACAAAAATACATATGTTTACTTCGTCAGTGCACTTATTAACTATTAATAAAAATCTTTAAATATTAATGTCAATCAATCTATCAATGGTTTCGTTCATATTTTGTCTATGCGAATGTAGCAAATCCCTGAAATCTCAGTAAAAGAAGAATGGATTACTAGCCCAACTAGAACAATTTGTCAGATCGAAATTGAACCTTAGTTCTTAGGAATAGAGTTGATAATTTTCATCTTTTCTTATATTTCTTATTCATTTACATATTTTTTTTATACCTCTGTATTGATCTTGCTACGTATTACTACATCCATACTTCAAAAGCAACACAATTCCATTCAAGCATTAGTTAGAACTCGTATTAACAATAATGGCACGATAGTATTAGTAATACATGTGTTGTTATGCGGCTCTGCTCGCTTTCTTGCTTTTGTCCAGTGTTTGCGGCGGCGGCGGCGGCTTGGCCGACATGTGACGACTGTACAGGCTGAAAACGATAGAGAATTATTAGTTAATAGAGTAATACTCGATAATTAAAGTCCTTTTTTCTGACGACCTCGATGGCGCAATGGTCACCATGCCGGACTGCCGGACCTGAGGTCCCGGGTTCGATTCCCGGTTCGGTCGACATTTGTGTGATGAGCATGCTTGTTGGCCGTGGTCTGGGTGTTACAATATGTATTTATAAATATGTATATATGCAGCTATATGTAGTTTATCAGTTGTGTTAGCACCCATAACACAAGTTAATTAATAACTTACCATGGGGCTAACCGACCGTGTGTGAAAAGGTGTCCCGACATTATTATTTTTTAAAAAAACATAGTCACGAGTTTGAATATTATTAAAAGAGCGCTGTAGCCCTTCAATGTTTAAAATTAAAATGTTATGGTATGCTACACATTTCTGACATATTTCTTGAAGCAAACAACAGTGGGTCCATACCTGATGAGTAAACAGGTAAACCCATCAATGTAGGTATTAATCCATATGTTTTATTACATTAATCTAAGTAATAAATGCAATGTAACAACTCTATGACAAAATTTAGACAGTCGTCATTTCCCAATGTCCAAGAATGGTCTACCTAGTGCCTTCTCTATACAAAAAAGTCTGGACGACAGAAAATAGGTATATGCTTACACTTTGTAAGTCTCAGATCTGAGATAGTCGAGCACGTGTGAGGGTCCCAACTTGAGTTGGTCTTCAATGGGCGGCACCCAGAAGTTGCCCTCCAGTCGCAGCACTGATTTGTTGCTGGCCAGGTCTAGAGCACCTGTGGATAAAGTGAGTGTAAATTGCATATATAGGTACTGTATTATTTATTGTATATAGGTACTGTATTATTTATTGCATATATAGGTAATGTATTATTTATTGTTGATAGGTACTGTATTATTTATTGTTGATAGGTACTGTATTATTTATTGCATATATAGGTATTGTATTATTTATTGCGTTTTGTGTAGTACTATAAAGCTGCAGAGTTTGTTTGAACACGCCAGAAATTTCTGGATCGACTTAAAAAATCTGTTAGTCATAGTATATTTATTGAGATGACTACCTCGTTGGTCTAGTGCCATTATTTATTCAGAAAGGCTTATAATATAGCTTATATTTTTTCCGGGCACGCGGAGTGATCCCTACGCTAGGCGGGTGAAACCGCTAGCGAAAGCTAGTTAAAGCCGCTACTGTATAATATGCTGTAATATCTTTATTATGTACTGTATTTTGGATACTCATGTAAATGACCATATTTTGGATTCCATGCAACCATAACTTACCAATCTCAGGAGGCAGTACCACAAGCCTGTTGCCCTGGAGATGCAGTTCCCTCAGTCGGGAGAGCTGCCCCAGCTCGCGAGGGACCTCAATCAGATCGTTCTCCCGCATTGACAGCTGGAGAGAATAATAGGTTTAATGTTAGAAAATGTAAAGGATTTTTAAAATGTTTTACTCCTAACTCCTGTATAGTAGTGCGTTTGAAGATTGGCGACGTAGGCAGTTGTTGGTAAGTTTGTTTCGATGTCAGTTTCAGAAAACTGAACATAAAGTAGAATATAAAGTTATATACAAATCCAACTCAAGGTCAAAATAAATGAAGTTTATATTATTTCAATCGAATTTTAGTAGATTTATCCTCATCCTGAATCGTGACCAGTCAAATCAAAAGTAGCTAACTATATATTAAGGACAAGGAAAAACAGAGTAGGTAATTAAACTTACAATTTGTAAATTCTTCAGGTTGCCAATTTCTGGAGGCAGGTACTCAAAGTCATTGTCTCCAAGGTACAGTGCACGGAGACTGTCTGAAAATACAGAACCAGTAATAATGTAAATAAACGTCGGGACACATCGTCGTCAACTTTGAATAATAAAATAGGTAATCATTTAGAAAGTCTATTATCAAATAATATTTCAGTAAGCAGGGGCCCGATTCTCCTAAGTTAATAATGTCAAAATCGAATAGAAATCGAATCGCAATATGATCGCAATAGCAGTTTTAACCATATCGGGCATTCTGCTACTAATAAAAGACCAATCGTATTCGATTGACATTTGATTGGTGTGCGATTGGTCTGCTATTTTGGTGATTTTGGTCTATACGGTAGTTTGCTGTACAATCATTTTGCAATCGTAAATCATTTGCAGACAAAATGATTCATTATTGAATGATAGAAAAGGATAAAAACGTTTATTTCAAAGAAAAAATAGCGGAATGCCACATACGCTTCAATCGTAATCGAGTCGGGATTGGATCTCAGTCGAATCGAGTCGAACGTCGATCGATCGTCGCTTAAGTAAAATTAGGAGAATCGGGCCCCAGTAGTTTTTGCATCAAGCAGAAGTTTCACCCACTTTTTGAAGGATCTACTTCTCACATGTGGATAAAAAATTGCCTTTGTGTTTGTTATTCTGATGTATAAGCTATATGTATTGATTCTAAGTTTCATCAAATCTATTTAGCTGTGAACCCACAAATTTTTGCTTTTATGTGATTATAATTATCTTTGAATCTAACAAGGTATTAGCACCTACTCCATTACACACATCCTGTGAGATAGCCTTTTCTAATAAATAGCACAGATTATATAATAGTTACTACGTAACAGATAAATCACTCCATACAAAAAAGTCCATACCTACTGTTATAAGCACCTACAAGTTCCCCAACTACCTACAAATTCCTAGCTGCGTTATAAAATGAACCTTAAAAGCTCGAGCGCTTGATTGTTATTCCAATGCGATAGCGCACAGTTCAGTGACCGCAACCGTGCCGTGGCCGTGCTTAGGGTTGCTTCTTACAATTTATTAATATTTAAGTAGGAAAACAAAGTTACGCTTATTTTAAGATAGCCTTTTTTAAAACTGAGTTTTTAAATAAAAAGTAATATCAAGAATATTTTTCTTTAGTTAACTATTGTATTGCCTACTAAAATGGAGTATGGGTACATATTACTAAATATTACCTAATACGTAAGCATAGGTAAGTACTTAAGTAAAGCTTTCGTCAAAATCAAAGGCGGTTTCCAACTATTTTTCGAGCACAAGTGCCATACCCCATATGGTACAACTCCGTCGAGTGTTGATCCTCCGAGCCTTTTTCCCAACTATGTTGGGGTCGGCTTCCAGTGTTGATACATACCTAAAATTGGTTTCTGCGTAGCGACACGCGTAATGTTCCGAGTCGTCATTTAGTTGGACCAGAACTATACCTACTTACACTCGAGATGTGTATTGAGCTACAAAACTCACAATACAGTTCATATAACTAAGTAGGTATCTAAAGTAAAATAAGTACCTAATGATTTCTGTTGTTAAAATCATAAAGTAGATAAGTATTAAAATATTAAAAAAAAATAGAATTACTAGATAAGTTCATACATATAAAATGTTTCTAAATCTTACAATAGTCGCATATAAACCAACACAACTCAAAATAATCCATCAGTTTGTGAGGTAGCTTAAAAGACCTAATAATTAAACCAACAGCATAGGTAACATGCCACGAAATAAAAGTAATAATATTGGAACGCGCGCGGCGCGTGATACTATTGAAAGCCCTGAGCCGCGTGGGGTTACCGGTAACCCAGCGAGCGGTAGGCATTTATCGCGCGCAAGTACGTCGAGTGACAGAGGCCTGTAAATAGGAAAATAATATACAAACCCATAATAAAGAAGTTCCCAGGTAGATTCTTTTCATTCAAATTATTGTACGTCAAGTCCAAGATCTCCAAAACAGGGAATGAACCAAAACCTCTCGGCAGCCCATACAGTCTATTAAGCGAGACATTGAGGATGCGTAGCTTGGGTAGAGAAGATAGACTGACAGGTAGCTCCGTGATATGGTTATTGGCAAGGTTTAGTATCTCCAAGTTTGCAAGGTTGGCGAGGGCAGCGGGAACCACTTGTATCTTATTGTGGCTGAGCGATAGACGAGTTATGTTGGCGAGACTGACTGGAATAGAAATAATTTTGTTGTTAATTTATTTTATATCTAAGAAGGTTGCAAATATTTTTTATAGACTTTGTATATAGCATTATTTCATTGAGAGTCAGAAAGAACCTTGAACCAAAGATTTTCTTTTTAATTCTTAATATCTTGACGAGATTAACACCTAAAAGTATCATATTGGCCTTAGTTGGGCACACTCAAAAACTGTTATTAAGTAGAGTAAATAGGTGTATAGGGAAGGAAACACCTTACAAAACAGTTGAGTACATGGTGGATAGAATGATGTCATGGCTTATAATTAACTTCATATTCAAAACTCTATGAGATAATTGAAGCTAAAACTCATTGCAATGCTGATAAAATAATAATTTAAATATTGTTCCATTTTCAAATAATGTGGGCGGTCAAGTTTAGCAAATTACATTAGATGAAACAAAACAACATCGAATTTTGTTATGGTATCTAAACATTATTTTCTGATTGGGAAGTCTTAAAACCGCAATTTCTAGGCTGATTTATGAACACAACTGAAAGTTAATAAGATGTTTATCAACATAAGGTGATATAATAGCACGTACATCGAAAGGAATATATGAAAACGAGTTCCATGCAAACAGGTTACACTACGCTACGCCCTTAAAAGGGTAAACAGGTTCAAAGCAATTAACTCACACAATCCAGGTATTTCGTCGAGGCTAGAAAGTCCTTTGTCAACCAAATCTATTTCAGGATTGTTAATTTCCTTCGCTTCTTCGATAACTTTTTTAGCTTTCGACATTTTGGCCGTGTTTGGAATACAGGAAACTGGAGGTTGATGACTCATAATATCAACAGCTGTTTTCTCGGTCTGTGGGAGTCGCGTTTCAGGTTTTAACTAATGTATAAATGAAACATGTGGACTTTTATTTTGTTTTCTCATTGCTTTGTTTTTTTCTATTTGCTGTAAATAATTGTTGATTTTAATAATTGTCTTTACTGTTTATAAATTCAGTGAATTAAGATTATATTTTATGAAATTTAACTTCGCTGAATATGAGACTGTTTCAGAAGGAAATAATATCCCTTATACATTATTTACACAATTGTGCTCTGAAATCATGGAACGCAACAAGCTTGACATACGAAGATATGTCAATTTCAATAGTGACGTCCTATTATTTTGGTCAATAATCGATATTATGATTAAATCGATAGTTTCACAATGGTTACGGGCGATATCAGATAATTAAGTCATATCATATCATATCTCGATGAAAGTGCCGAACATCTTATGATTAGTTTTGTTCAAGCTATTTATTTAGCACTAGATTCAACCTTATTTACTTACTTATCAACTTGTGTCTACTTAGGTTTTATTAATGACAACATCAGGGACTTATAGACATGACATAAATAAAATAGCTTTTGAGTAAATATTGCCAATGAGGAAGTAAACATTTGATTTTGTCTTATTTTAAACGAAAAATCGTTTTTATTTGCCATTCTCTTTTGCTCAATCAATATTAGAGCTGTTCTCAAGTCTTGGTTATCAGTCTCAATCGATTCGAATTCCGATTCATTCGATTCATATTCACAAACAAAAGTCAAATTATTAAACTCATTAATCAGACTGGCCTTTGTTTTAATTAGTATCTTCGTAATTAGCAGTAATAACTTTGCTCGCTCTGCTCTGCCGAGTTTCAAACAGTTATCATAAAGACTTTATAATCCGTATTTGAATAATCGTTATCAGTGTGTTTGTACCAAGATTATGAATTGTCAAAATTGATTGTGGCCTGTATCTAGTTTGTGATAAGCTGATAGAAAAGTCTGTGTTAGTTTCTATCCAGCTGTATTCGGTAAGTAACAGGAATGTTTTTATTGTTTAATCCCATTTACTGATTTTATTTACGATAATACAGATTTCTTTCACACACTCCTTTCTTAAATTCGAGCCAAACCGGTAATTTCTAGATTTTTTATTTATTTACGTGTTAGGGTTTGTAATTATTGTTGTTTTATTGTAAAGCCCTGTAGTAATTAATTATTTTGGATTTAATAACACATTGAAGTATTACAAGGTTTTTGTAGTGTACTTATGGTACTTTGCTAGAAACCAATGCTAAACCGAATAAATCTGTATTTTGTTCTACATACAAATTATCATTTAATTACCTAGGTCAATGACATCAAATTATGAAGGTATTATATCATCCAATAATATTCTCAATTTTAATACTTACTTATTAAAAAAAAAACAGGTTGGTTTAATTTAAATTAAATTAGTATAAGAACTGTAAATAAGCATATTTTAAGTTCTTGTATTCAGTGTTTAAGATACAGATTCAGGCAATTAAAATTGATTTGCTTAAATATAAATATTATAGTTACAGTATAACAATGACTGTAACTAATACCAATTTATATAAAGTGCAAAGTCCAACACCAACAATGTCTATGATCGTTAAACAAAAGAGTATTTCTCAAGTCATCCTCATTTTTAGGGTTCCATACCCAAAGGGTAAAACGGGACCCTATTGTTTTTGCTCCTCTGTCCGTCCGTCCGTCCGTCTGTCACCAGGCTGTATCTCATGAACCGTGATAGTTAGAGAGTTGAAATTTTCACAGATGATGTATTTCTGTTGCCGCTAGAACAACAAATACTGAAAACTAGAATAAAATAAATATTTCGGGGGGCTCCCATACAACTAACGTGATTTTTTTGCAAATTTTTGCTCGATATCCATAAATATATACTAGTCAAAACAAAATAAGGGCCACTTGATTATTTTGAAGTCTCACTCAATTTTATAATTTTAAAGCGATCCTAAGTGGCTAATTCTTTTTTGTGGTGTTCACTAAAGTGTTAACAAACACTAATGCGACAATACCACTTGCATCTTTTTTTTAAGTGGGTAGAATGTGTTAGTTTTGTTTAACCACTTGAATTTACCCTATTTTAAGACTTTATTTTTTAACTTTTGAGTCAGTTCAACTTTGGATTGCTTCGTGATTAGACAAACTTTGCTAAGTTTAAGCGTGAATTAACATTTTGAGAGAACAATGCCGAGGATTCGAAGACATATGGACCTGCAGACCACAACTAGAGCCATCACATTGATTCAGGAGGGCCATTCTCAGCGTTCTGTAGCTCTGCAGCTAGGTTTTTCACGACGTGCGATCCAGAATGCTTGGAATCGATTTCAAGAGACTGGGAGTGTCACCAGGAGACGAGGATCAGGCAGGATTCGAGCAACCACATCACAGGAAGATCGTTATATACGCCTGACTGCCCGCAGAGAGCGATTCGTTACCGCTCGCTCCTTACAAAACCGCTTGCGGCAGGCGACGGGTACCCGCGTTAGTGACCAAACGATCAGAAATCGGTTGCATGAAGATCAACAATTCTCTAGGAGGCGCGTAGTACGCATTCCATTGACAAGTGCGCATCGTGCAAACCGATTATCATTCGCGAGGCAGTACCAGCAATGGGACATGAGTGATTGGAGCACGGTATTATTCACAGACGAGTCCAAAGTGAAATTTTTCAGTGACGATCGTCGTATTAGGGTTTGGAGACGAGAAGGTGAGCGATTTTCAGATGCTTGCATCCATGAAAGTGACAGATTTGGGGGTCCTAATGTAATGGTGTGGGGGGAATTTCACTTTCTGGTAGAACAGAGCTTGTAATTCTCAATGAAGGCACACTAACGGCTCAGCGATACATTGAGCAGGTCATAAGACCCTATGTGGTGCCATTCGCACAAAGAATTGGTGCGGAATTCAAATTAATGCACGATAATGCCCGCGCTCATACAGCTAGAGCCACCAGGGAAGCTCTAGACGAAGCTGGTATACAGGTGTTACCGTGGCCCGCCAACAGTCCGGACCTTAACCCAATTGAGCACATGTGGGACTTGTTGAAAAGAAGCGTTCGGAACACAAATCAGCCTGTGCACAACGAAGCACAACTCATTAATGTGCTCAAAACCAGCTGGGAACAAATTCCAGAAGAAACGGTGCGACACCTGGTTGAGAGTATGCCATCCAGACTTCAAGAATGTGTTCAGAAGAGGGGAGGCCATACACGGTATTGATAAAAGTAAAAAAAAAACTAAAAAAAAACTTACTTTTTTAAGAAAACCCTTTTTTGTCATGCATAATATTAAGAAAAAATGATTATTTTATTAAAAAAATTAACATTGACGTTTGTTTTTTATTCCAAACATTAATTTTAAGTTAATTACATTAAAAATTAATCAATCAATTAAATTCAATAATTTTCCCACCCCCAAACTTAATCTATACATATAATAAATCTGTAGAAAAGTAATTTTTGTACATTGAAGAAATTGACAAAAAAAATAGCCGGCATGTTAAAGGATAACTAACAGAACCCATTTCCATCATTTTTGTCATTTTTGTCTGTTTGTCTGTTTGTCTGTTTGTCTGTTTGTCTGTTTATCTGTTTGTTTGTTCGGGATTCACGTAAAATCTACGAATTCAATGCAGACAATGCTTATATACAAAAATTCTACGTAACTTGGGGTATTACTTAGTTTTTGTTTCATCGAAATCGATTCACTCTATCAAAAGATATGATTAATTTTGTGAATTCAAGATGTAAAATATTACGACACGCAATCTGTTTGTCAAAACTGTACATTTGAATGTTGTACTTATATTAGTTGTTCGGCCTATTATTAATCTTTACACAGAAAATCACACCTTTATAAGTAACTTCGGATGAAAAAAAAATATGAAAATTTTGTTTAGCCAAGGTTAAAGTAGCTCCATCTGTGGTAAAAATACATTAAATTTGTCAAAAGAGCGAGGTGGTAAATGACAATTAATTACCATACATTCTTTATAGAGGATTATTATTTCAACAGATGGAGTTGTGTATTTTCCGTAATTCACCATATTTTAACACGTAGTGTAATTTTTCGATAGACATTTCAATAGTGTTTGTCAGTTTGCCGTACCACATCAAAATCCAACTATAATTATTATCTTGATGAAAGGAAAATTAATAGTTCTCAGCCAAATTTAAAACGGTGCCATCTAAATTATTTTTTGAACATTATGTCAAAAATGATGACTTTAGTGGAACAATTAATTATCATTTAAAGTTACAGATGGAGTTCATATCAGGATTTTTTCTAAAACATAGTTTAGCTTATCTTCCACTAATGTAGTGGCCTTAAAACAAATTACTTTGAGTGAGTAGTATTAAGTAGACCTTAATTATTTTTTCTGATGCAAAATATGTAAACTTAATCCTAGAAGAAAGGAAGATCTATCTCTCGCAAGCGCTGCTAAGCGTGAGGTAGGTAATGTAGGCTTCTGTAGCTTTAAAAACAAGCCCAGATACAAAGTGCAGATAAGAAATGGGAGCTTTCTCGATTTAATACCATACACACGTAAAATGCTTTATGCGTCTGGAAGGAAACGTACAAATTACGCGTCGCATACCAGAGACATGCTTACTTTCAACTTCTGATCGCAAATACACTGTTCACGATTACGAACAGTCTCAGTAAGACCCGAGCCAAGTCTAAAAAACACCGTTTAGACAGAATTGTTCTCTGCTGCAAATCCTATCCACCTATATCCTATCCTAATCCAGCATGCATTGCAAGTGATAATAGTACCATCAGAATTACATTCATCGTTGAATGAGGTGAATACATTTTCAGAAACCACAATAACAGTAGGAGCCAAAGCGTATGATCGCTTCATAGAGCTCTGATTGGCCCCAGGTGACCAACTCAGGTCTGATTTGTTCGTTCATCAGATCTTTGAAAGTGTTTCGGTGGATACTTACTGTCGTCCTGTACACGTAATGTGACACAAAATATGGTATATAAACGTCCTCCGCAAGAGCGAAATTTTCCCGGTGTGCGGTAGTGACGCACAGTATACAACACTTCTGTTTCTTTTGATTTGCTGGCTCCACCAAGAAATGACAAATTGCGAGCGTACATTTTGAAAATCTTGCCAAAACTGCAGGTTTCAAGAACGAACACATGAAGTGGACTCTCACAGATACGTACATTTTGCCTATTCGTGAACTAATGCAAACATTTCGGTGGAGTCCCTCCCGGTTTAGACCTAACCCCACATTAGGCGTGCGCGATCCTCGGGCGTGTGAGTAGCGTGTGCGTCGCGAGCACGCTGCGTGAGCGTCGCGTTTTGCTGCCCTGCGGCATTTGCAGCGCGCTCGACTTGACGTTTAACTGCTAAGGCGTTTAGCGGGCGGCGGGGATAGCGGGCGAAGGGGTAAGAACGCAACTCGAGCGCCGCGTGCTCGCCGCGAGCGCGTCGCTTGCACTCTTCACACATGCCGCAGGGCAGCAAAACGCGACTTTCACGCAGCGCGCTCGCAACGCCCGCGCTACTCACACGCCCGAGGATCGCGCACGCCTAATGTGGGGTCAGCCTTACCATAGTGAGTAAGTGCACAGAAAATCCCCAATTCATACAAGTCATACAAGTGTTTCTCCCCAGTAGTGAAACTATCCTACCCTATGCGCCTGCTGATGATGATGACTCATTTTATCATCCATCCAGCTATTCCCCAACTATGTTGGTGTTGGGCTTCCAGTCACCGAATCTGTTTGAGTACCAATATTTTGCTTGGAGCGACTACCTATCTACCTATCTTCAATCCAGTCAACTACACAATACGATATCCATGGTAAGACTGACAGACTTTCTGGCTTCTGATTAGTCGCAGCAGCTGCAGAAAATGTACAAATGACAGCTTTGTCAGACTCAAAGCATATAGACATAGATTATAGCTATTTCCTGTGAAAATTACTTACGCACCATACGTAATAATTTTCCAAATTGGCTGACTATATCCAGAGATTTCCACAACGTCACAAACTTTACTTCTTTTGTTTAGATAAATGGTCACATCCACAACACAACCTTGATCATTGAATCTATGCGACTGCTAAGTGGTAATCCTAATTATACTGTCACGTGAAAGAATGCACCTACGGGATAAGTAGTATTTTGACTATTCTATATTGCCCGCGCAGACGAAGTTGCGGGCAACAGCTAGTAACTTAATAAGAATACTAAAAACACATGATGGCCCTTATTTTGTTTTGACTAGTATATATAGAATATTAGTTTGGATGGTACGGAACCCTACGTGCGCGAGTCCGACTCGCACTTGGCCGGTTTTATATATTTCAAATAGGCCTATAAAACCTCTTTCCAAACATCAATAAATATCTAGTTACATTAGTTCTGAGGAGTGGGTCTCATGGAGAAGAATTAGCAAGAAACTCCTTAGACATTCTTTAAAAAAAACTCGCGTTTACAATAGCTTACA
The DNA here is from genome assembly GCA_963856015.1 of Helicoverpa assulta. Lineage (NCBI taxonomy): Eukaryota > Metazoa > Arthropoda > Insecta > Lepidoptera > Noctuidae > Helicoverpa > Helicoverpa assulta. Next base: position 12,104,757 of record CAWLCW010000023.1, read on the forward strand.
GTATAGAGAACAGCACATCAACCTACCTCAATCTGTCAAATTCCTTGAAAAGATTTTCAACCTTATCACAATAGTGGAAGGTTAATGTTTGATTGATATTTGAATTTCAAGTAGGTTGAACTGCTGGCATCTGTACAAGGTATCCCTGAGAAAGTTGTACTTGCATTGAAGCTTATTTTTATTAATTTTAGCAAGCAGTATGTACGTCGATTCTTTGTTATCTATGTCACATCTTATTTATGTACCTACATTCTTTGCAATTATAAACGTTTTCTATTCTATTTTAGCCATGAGTGAGCGACCTCAGCCGCTGAAGGCCATCAACAGGCTGTTTGAGGGGAAGGAGCCATGGCAGATAGTCACCATGACAGCCTCCTCTGTGCTGGCTATTGTGTGGGCACATAGCTTGTACAATGCTAAAGAAAGTAAGTTTTAAAATTACTTATATGTTTCTTTTTTCGGACAGAATCACCACCTAATACATAGAGGGAACTACATTACATAGGCAAATAAATTGTATAAAACTGGCTTCAATATCTGTCTATCTATTTCCATTAGAAAAAGCTATGACAGAAAATGCTGCCTTTTTATTCAGGTGATCATCAACCTAAACTTGTTTTTAATACAAAATATTGTAACAAACAAAAGTAACTATGACATGTATCAAGAATAGTGTAATTTCCAGAAGTTTGGGTGCTTATAGGGTACAAGCAAGCAAAAATATTTATCTTTATTACATTCGTATAGATTAGGTCTCCACATCAACATAATTTTTAATGATTTCTTTCTCACCAGGTGTAACCACACGTCTACGCAAAGAATTCTTCAGATGGCTTCGTCAAGTGCCCATAGTGCGTCGTAAGATTGACGAGAAGATGGCGGAGATCAACAGTGACTTCAGAAAGGATGTCACCAAGAGATTAGCTGGTGTGACTGTGAGGAGAGAGCTGCCAGAGACCGGTCTTGATCCTGAACAGGTCATGGAGGAAGTTAGGGATCATGTTGCGTTAGGTAAGTTTTTTTGATAGATAAATGGGCTCTCTATAAATGAGATTAGCGCGTTCCAACTACCCAGATTTATAATAACACTGGCGTCCTAGCTGCGCAGGACACATAGAGCACAGCCTTTGCTCAGACAGAAGCTTCCTATTCCTTTCCATAACCACAGCGATTTCAGCCTGACCCGTTAATCAAACCCGGGGCTACGTGCACAGACACAACGAGTACAGTTACTAAGTAGTATATATTCTCTTTGTTGCCAGGTGCATACGACTGGCAAAACGGTAGTGTCTCAGGCGCCGTTTACCACGTGAGCCAGGAGATCAGCAAAGTGGCCTGCGATGCCTACAGTCTCACTGCCTACACCAATCCCTTACATGCTGACGTCTTCCCTGGAATCAATAAGATGGAAGCTGAGGTAGTGAGGATGGCCATCAATTTGTTCCATGGAGACGATGATTGTTGTGGCACGGTGAGTTTTATTTATTTTCACAGTAACACTCAGAACACAGACAAAAAGAAAAATAGTACAAATGAAGTAATTTTTTGTACTTGAGAGCATGGTGAATTAATCAAATATCTATTTATTTAATGGTTCTTGCAATTAATGTACAATGGCGGACTTAACTCCTTACGTTATGTTCTCTACCAGACTACTTTTGGGTGTTGGACAGAATTGCAAAAAAAAAGAAATACATGGCCTAAAGAATTAAAGTCATCCTTGGGTCTGGGTCATTACATAGGCTGTAGTTAAATAGATTTGAGTCAGAATAATTTATGTAGACAATAACTCAACGATTGGTCTCAATCTGAGAATCATAACACACATTATAGTAGGTGACTTTGTACTAAAAGATTGACGTACACATATTCAAATATCGTTAATAACCTTGTAAACAAATTATAATTATCCGAGACGATAACATAGATAACTCAACTAAAACACTATTTAAGTACCTAATTGTTGTCTCGGCGTTACAAAAAATGTAATTTACTTCTGACGTAGATCGGATATGATTTTTCTACGATAGTAGTTACCTATTACAGTCCTAGTAATATTCAAATGTGATTATCAGTTTCTTTGTCTATTATGCTATGAAGCAGAGACACAGGTCTTATTTGGCATAGAAACAACTCGAAGCTTGGAGAAACACGAAGTAAAAACAATGATGGCGTCCACGGCCGGTTTCGGCCACGGCGGCTGTTCTCATTTAAGGAGATCAGCCAGCTGCGCAGGACATATTAAACCTAGTGCACGAGCATTTGCGCAGACACAGGTGCACTCCCTATTCCTTCACTCTCACAACCCGATGGGACGGCAATCCGACACGACCGGAAAGAGATCAGGCGCAGGGCCGACATTTACGTGCTCTCCGATGCACGGGTGAATCAATCACCAACTTCCAGACTACGGGCTGCTTTGTGAAAGTTTAAGAAAAAGAAAACCCACAAAGCGATTTCGGCCCGACCCGGGAATCGAACCCGAGACCTCGGGCATAGCAGCCGCGCTTGCGACCACTAGACCAACGAGTAAAAATACTTCGTGTATGTAAAGTAGTTTCCCAATGGAGCGGAAACACTGAAAATGTAAGAATGAACTTTAACAATCAGTCAAAACCACCAATTGGACCAACGCAACCATGGTGATCCATTTTCATAACTTTGCCCTCAATATGGGATGAGTTCCGAGACGAGTTTTACTACCCAATATTTATTCACCAAACAGACACAACGACGAATTTTCTTTAAAATACAACCATCCCTTTAGGTACTTCTACTTAACAAAATACCCCCATTTCAGGTGACAACAGGAGGCACAGAGTCCATAATAATGGCCTGCAAAGCGTTTAGGGACCTCGCATACAGTAAAGGCATTTCCAATCCTCAAATTATTGTACCGTCCACTGTACATTCAGCGTTTGACAAGGCCGCCCAGTACCTTGGACTTTCAGTGAAGACTATACCGGTTAATCCGGATACCATGACTGTGGACGTTGAGAAGGTTAAACGGGCTATTGGGAGGAGGACTTGCCTGGTGAGTAGTTTTTTGTGTTGTTGAGTTGGATACAAGGTCCTCAGTGTATGGAGCAGCTAGTAGATTTCGTATGTAGACATTCTCTTTCAACAACTTGTTTGTGATGATTGAAAATGGAAAATACCATGATATTTTTAGTGAACATTTTCCATGTCAATGAAATAGGTCATAGTCGGCGTAGGAGATGGGGTCACGATCCTCAACGAGTGAGGGACCGACTAAAGAAGAAGAAGAAGAAATAGGTCCTTTTCATTTTGGTATTAATATATGTATTATTGAAATCTAGACTCAGACCAAAAAACTCTTCTTGGATTAGGGCATTTTGATCTAAGGTTTTGGCCTGAGACCCTTTGTCTTATCCTTACTCTTTTTTGAGAACTTACAGACTGTATCATGCAGTTGTAAAATATCTATTTTTGTCAGATCGTAGGCTCAGCCCCCAACTACCCGTACGGTACAATGGACGACATCATAGCGCTCTCCGACATAGCTGTGGAGTATGACGTTCCGTTACACGTAGACGCGTGTCTCGGCGGCTTTGTGGCGGCCTTCATGAATGACGCCGGACATCACGTTCCGGTCTTTGACTTCAGGCTGCCAGGAGTTAGCAGTATTTCTGCTGATACTCATAAAGTATGTTGGTTTTATATGTTCATAATTTGAAGATGAAATGTTTTTCTTTACTATAACAAAAAGTGGAGTGCAGGTAAAACTTTATGTCTACATTTCAAAAACAAAATAAGAGGATTTCACATATCTTCATTTATGAGTGAATTAATTCTGAGAATTTTTGAAATCTTCAAAAAAAGGAATGAAAAGGAATAAGGAAGTACATAAGTTGAGTATATAAGGACGTACATAAGGTGAGTACAAAAGGAAAGACATAAGGGGAGCACATATGGAAATTCATAAGGGGAGTACATAAGGGGAGCATATAAAGTGAGTACATTAGGGGAGCACATAAAGGGAGTACGTAGTACGTAGTAAGGAAGGTCATAGGCCTTTCATGTACTCCCTTTGCGCACTTCCTTATGTACTCCTATAATGTAATCCTTTATCTCTTCTAATCTATAGACTTCCTTATGTTCTTCCCTTATGTAATCCCTTTATGTACACCCCTTCTGTACGTCCTTTTACCCTATGATAAAAAAAGTTTAGTTAAGCCATTACGACCAAAATTATTCTTACAAACTTTTCTACTGCTTACAGTACGGGTTCGCGCCTAAAGGCACATCAGTAATTCTGTACAGAAAGCAAGAGTACCGTCATCACCAATACACTGTCACTACAGAATGGCCCGGCGGTGTCTATGGTTCTCCTACAGTCAATGGTAAGTTATGTATAGGTCATAGTTTTTCTATAAATATCATCAGCATTTCAGACATAGGTCGTACATTGGGAAACATGGGCCCCCGTCATTGATTCCAAAAGGACCAATTGCAAGCGGCATGGGTTATACAAAATACCGATATTGCTGCAGACACTAATTATCGATAAATCTAGTAACTACTTCCGTAAGGGACTGTTTTTTCAAATTGATAACGGTACCTGTATACCACACATCAACATTTTAGATCTAAAGTTTTAATTCAAGAGGGAAGAATTTGTACTTGAACCGATATGCAAATCATGTAGGTAAAATTCACAGTTTTATAAACGAAATTGATTTTCAATAATTTCAGATGCATAAAACTCGAATACTATGATGTAGTTAGGTCAAGGTCAGGACATTGTTAGTGTCGGATGTTCTCAGTTAAAGAGTGCATTGTGTACAGTAATACCGTGCCGTTAGTAATGTGAACTAGCGGTCAAAGTACATCGAACTTGATCATTTGTTCGGTACCTATCTTTTCCCAACCATGTTGAGGTCAGCTTTTAGTCTAGCCGGATGCAGCTGTGTACCAGTGTTTTACATAAAACGACTGTCTATCAGATTTCTTCTAGGGCATACCAACACCCCTTGTTAAAACTGATTGTCACACTTTCTAGATTCTGCCTTATTCTTAAAGACTGCCAAAGATATTCAAATAACAGCGACCCACCAATAAAACGTGTCTTCCGAAACACGGAGGGACTCGGCATGACAAGATGGTTACCCGTTCACGCATCGACCGCGCCAAGCGTTGCTTAACCTTATGAGTGAATGATAAATTTACAAAGGAATTTAACATAAAAAAGTTATAATTTAAAGCTTATATACGTACCTAATTATTGATCGAATATTTTTCTTCGTTTGTTTAGGAAGTCGCGCGGGCGGTTTGATCGCAGCGTGTTGGGCGACGATGATGTACGTGGGCAAGGCAAGATATGTGCAGATGACTGATGAAGTTATCCGCACCGCCAGGCATATTGAGAACGAGTTAGTATGGAATTTTTAATATAATCTTTGGATACTGTTACGTTTTTGTGTTACTTGTATTTCCTTTTTAAAACTGGCCCGCCGAATCTCCCAAACCAAGATACGGAGCAGTTCTTGGACTATTCGTCATCTGAAACAGCTGGCTAGATATTTTCGTTAGGCATTTTGTGAATAAGCTAATGAAAGGTCCTGCCCTGACTCGAGAGAGGCCACGTCTGCTTAATCAAATCATTTACCTATTTCATTTAGGCCTTTACAAGCACTTATGAACGTCAAAAATTATAAATAAGGTTGATTCTAGTTGCCCATTCCAAAAGTAGCTTCCTATGGAGAAGAACGGGCAAAAAACTCCATATATTCTTATAGTCAGAAAGACAATTATATGTTCTCTTTTTCCTCCTAAAAAAAATTATACTCCTTTTTTTTGCTGATCCGTATAAGCAGCTTTTTGTATTTCTTTGAAAAAAACTTTATAACAGAATTTTGAACCTTAAAGCATTCACCATAAATCATATTCTGACTTACTTAATTAATCTATACGTATATTTTTAAAATTATTTTAGTAGGTAGTTACTTAAACAATTTCATTTTCTCTTTCAGAGTCCGCAAAATCCCCGGTCTATTCGTGTTCGGTAAGCCAGCGACATCAGTTGTAGCGTTTGGCTCTAACAAGTTTGACATATTCAAGATGGCGGAGCTCTTACACAAGAAGGGATGGAGTCTAAATGCTTTGCAGTTCCCATCTGGGTAAGTAGACCTCCCCTAAACCTTTCGACCTTTCGGGAGACTTCCCGAAAGGAAGAGGATGTCAATTCGGGTGTTTGTATGTTTTTTTAAAGAAGATTCTATCATGACACAACAATGTTTTCTTTTTAAAACCTGTTTTAATTTTATATAGATAAAATGTATGACTAAAATAGTAAAAGTTCGTAAATATCGCTATCGGATAAAAGCTGTGAAAATCGCTTTCTGAATTTGAACATGGTGAGAGCAGTTTCAAACTAGTGAGTTTTCTACTCAGTGCTATGAGCGTGTATCCTGCTGTTGTCCAACGCGTAGCTCGTAGAAACATTTTAGCGTGGATACGCGTATAATTAATGTAAATCTGTACTCTCAAATAACGCCCTACAAATGAGCAACGAAATCAGTGGTGATTCTACCTTATTGTACCTAGTACCTATGTACACCCTCATGTGCTACGTTTATGTTTTCCCTTATGTGTTACCTCCATGTCCTCTCTTATGTATTATGCCTATGTACTCCCGTATTTATTTACTCCAACTTTGTACTCTCTTATATCTTTACACACATATTTGATGAAATATACCTATAAATCTATACTAATATTATAAAACGGAAGAGTTTGTTTGTTTGTTTGAATGCGATAATCTCCGAAACTACTGGTTCGAATTGAATAATTCTTTTTGTGTTGGATAGTCCAGTTATCGAGGAAGGCTATAGGCTATATAACATCACGCTACGACCAATAGGAGCAAAGATATAGTGGTAAATGTGTAAAAAACGGGAGAAATTATTTCATCTTTGAAGCCTTCCGTTGCGTGCGCCGTGAAAACGGTTCAAGATACACAAAAAATATGTATTAAAGAATAATAGCTCTTTTAATGATCTAAAAAACAGTCCGCGACAGTGTATGTCTATCTTTTAAGATTAACTCACAAAAACCGTTTTTATGGTACCTAATTTGGTCGAAATAATTTGTTTAAGTTGTATCAACATAATAATATTAATCTTTATTCAAATAAATATGTTGTTGGTTAAGAGTACCTACTAAATCTACCTCTACCTTATCTAATATATAAAATTCTCGTGTCACAGTTTTCGTTCCCATACTCCTCCGAAACGGCTTGACCGATTCTCATGAAATTTTGTGAGCGTATTGAATAGGTCTGAGAATCGGCCAACATCTATTTTTTGTCACCATCCGACTACGGGACGCGGGTGAAACCGCGGGCGAAAGCTAGTATATATATAAAAGAAAGTCGTGTTAGTTACTCCACTTATAACTCAAGAACAGCTGAACCGATTTAGCTGAAAATTGGCAGGGAGGTAGTTTAGAGCCAGGAGAAGGACATAGGATAGTTGTTTTTACAAAAAATAAAAATAAAAAATACAATTTATTCCGGACATACAGCGCCATCTATTGTTCAAACCAAAAATCTGCCGGATGCCACTATCCCACGCGAACGAAGTCGCGGGCAAAAGCTAGTGTACCTATATATGTGTTCCAGTATCCACATCTGCGTGACTCACGCACACACTCACGCGGGTATAGCGGAGCGGTTCCTGGCCGACACCCGCGACGCCGCCGCCGCCTGTATGAAGGATAGCAATGCTCCTGTTGAGGGGAAGGTAACGTATATTGTCTTTTTGATATAGGGAATACTAGGAATAATAATAATTTTGTTGACGAACTTTAATAAAACAAAAATATAAAAAAAACACAGTCAAAGATATTCCAAATCGGCCATCACTTTAAGGGTATCATACAGCCAATCAGAGGACGGAATCATTACAACATCAATTGCGTTAGCTGCAAGCTACCGCATTGGTAAATGGTGGTCAGACATCTTACCACTATTGGACTGTTTCTTACGACCAGAAAAAAGTCAATCAATCTATCTGTTTTTAATCTATTTGTTTACTTTTACTACCTATATTGAATATTGTAGTCTACAGTAAAAAAAAAAAAAAACAAATTATGATAATTTTTTTGAATAATTTAGCCATTGTATGTACAAAAATCTTATGATATCCTTAGTTAATATTATCAGAACAAAAGTTATTAAAACAATATTAAGACCTGATAGTAAGAAAGAGATAATAAGGCTGGAAACAGTGCTCGACCGACAGACAGCGCTGACCGTCGGTCGACGTAGCTTTTGATATATCTGTGCAAGTCTATGAACGCGCACACAGCTACGCTGACGGTACGCGTGTGATTTTGTATGTGATTCGGTCAGGACGTACAGTCAGCACTGACCGTCAGCCGAGCACTGTTTCCAGCCTAAGATCCAATACTAAAACAATGACGTACTTTTATTTAGATGAGAACTTACAGTTACTTACTTTCAAATATTTCCTTCCCAGATGGCAATATACGGCGTGGCTCAAGAGATATCAGACCGCAGCTTAGTATCCGACATTACGAAATATTTCATCGATTCCATGTACTATCTACCTAAAGAAGAAGATCAAATCAAATCCAACTCTAACTAGAAAGCAATAAAGACTAAAGTTGTAATTAATTGCCATATTTTACGTATTAATCTTTCTGTTGTACCTAAACAGTACCGTATGACTGGTAATATGTGAAATGTAATCTTCGTAAATATTTTACGTAACTTCCTAATTGTATCTTCCAAAATTATCTCTTTATTCTGAAGCCCGAGTCCACCAAAACGGTTCAAAGTGTAGAAATTTTTAAGCAACCAATAGAATTGCTCCGCTCAGGGATAATACTGAATGGGTGGAGACGAGTAGGAATAGGAGTCTTTAATAATGAAATTGTATTGGTTGTTTAGAAACTTTTCCACTCCATTCTGCTTTGGTGCAGCCTCGGCTCATTTAAATTTTTTTTTATAACGTTCTTAAGCATTTATCGTATAAAGGTGTTGACCTTTAATCTATACTATAATATTGTAAAGAGGAAAACTTTGTTTGTTTGTTTGGTTGTAATGGATAAACTCAAAAACTACTGGACCGATTTTAAATATTCTTTCACCGTTAGAAAGCTATATTGTATCTGCGAGTATGCTATATCTGCGAGTAACATAGGCTATATTTTATCCTGGTGCGGGCAGTAACTCCCACGGGACGCAGGTGAAACCGCGGGAAAACGGCTAGTATAGTTATAAACTGATTAAATGTAAGTAGGTAATTTGTTTTGTTACCTACAAGACTAACCTAATATGCAAAAATGCGCCAAGAAGTCAGTTTGGGACGTGAGGTAAGCCGCGGGTACCAGCTAGTATTACACTACTGTGTGTTACTGTATGTATTATGTTATCCACAAAACATAGATGTATTATGTAAATTTGGTGGCAGTTAGACTAATTTTTGTATAATCTTTCGTCTAGTCTAAGTAAACTGGTTGCCATTTTGAGATAAAAATAACTTTTGTACTTTATGTTGACATTTTTATACATTTTGGCTATGAGAGTGAAGGAATAGTGAGTGCACCTGTGTCTGCGCAAATGTTCGTGCACTATAATATGTCCTGCGCAGCTGGCTGATCTCCTTATATGAGAATAGCCGCCGTGGCTGAAAATCAGCTAGGAAGCCGTGATTGAGTTTTATGACGAGCAATGCATTACTATTAATTTGTAATAAGTACATAAACTACGTAAACAACGAATTTTGTTGTTATCACAATTAGTTAAATCTTAAGATAAATGTAAATAATTGCAGTTACGTTATTTTATATTGTATATTACAGATCATATACTGTATTTGGACGTTGGTTGTATATTTTGTTTTGTGTTAATGTATTTTCATTAAATTGATATTTTGGACGTATTATGTTTTATTTCATTAATACTTACTTATCCTGGAGAGAGCAATTTTTATTCAGATTTGCCGTAAAGAGTACGGTAGACTGCACATGAGTGGTAACTGTCATGCACCTTAACTCAATAGTAATAAGTACGATTTTCCTATAAAACTGTTACCACTGACCTGAAGTTGAATGTACCTGGACACTAGCTATGCTTTTTTGTAAGCATCTAGGTAGTAAGTATTTCATCTAAAAATCAATGTATATAGTCATAAAATATCTATGCCTAATGCATAGTAAGGCATAATCTATACTAATATTATAAAGCTGAAGAGTTTGTTTGTTTGTTTGTTTGAACGCGCTAATCTCAGGAACTACTGGTTCGATTTGAAAAATTCTTTCAGTGTTAGATAGCCCATTTATCGAGGAAGGCTATAGGCTACTTTTTATCCGGGTCCGTGCCGAGGTTCCCACGGGATGCGGGTGAAACCGCTGGCAGAAGCTAGTAATTGATAAATTTTTGGATAAAAAAAATGCAGATTCTTAAAAAGACTACTTGGGAAACAACTGGAAGCCTACCCCAACAAAGTTGGGAAAAAGGCTCGGAAGATGATGATGGGAAACGAGGCCATTTCAAAATCAACTCAACGTCTCAACATAGAAAAGAAGTTTCTACTAAGAATAATCTATTTCTCTTACCTAACCTCCTTCCTAAAACTCCTTGCCCCACTCTTCTATAGCTACCACAAACAGCTTTAATCAATCAGTTGTCAAAATTGTGGGCGGCATACAGTATCAGTATATATAAAAATGCGCAAAATTCCCAGTTGGCAGTAAGATGCAATGCATCGCGGTGTTCTGCGGCGTGGTCGCGCTGGCGGCCGGCGGCGCCGTCAACTACTGCGGCGCCAGGATGTGTGCCAACACTAATGCGCACACATTCTGTCAGTTCCCTGTTAGTATTGGTATATTTGTTATATGAACTACTAAGATATTTGTATGTAAGGAGCCGAAAGAACTAGACTGCAAATATATCCCCAAGCGAAGTCAAAGCTTGTCACAAAACGGTGCCTTATCTATTGGAATACCTAGCTAGGTACTAATTCTATTTACTCCCATCAACAAATATAGGTAGGGGAAAGGGGGGTAGCCCCGGCCAATTTTGTTTTTTTGTTATTGTGATTAAATTATCAAGGGAAATGCAACGAAAACTACGAAAAAATAATCAACACAATATTTATTCGTATTAGAATATTGAAAATTTGAACAAAAATAATATCCAATACGTTTTAAACCCACTTCAAATAGTGGTCAAATTTTGATATCTTTTAAAAGTGGCGGGTAGCTCCGGCCACTTACGTAATTAGTGGCCAAATCGATTTTTGGCGACACACACATCGTAGTTATAGTACAAATCCGATGGATTTATATCTACACATGCCTCGTGAGCCCAATCTAAATCCGATCTTGACCCGATCCTGCAGAGAAGTTCGTGGAACGTCATACTGATCTGCGGCAGCTCTCTCAGAACATTTTTTGCTTGAATTGCCTTTTTTCATGTTTTCTTCACTCCAGTCTCCGCGATTCGTGGTTCTAGTTTTAAATTTCGGCATTGTGACACTGAAAAAATTTTTTTTTTTTAAATTAAGACTTAAAATATTAACCTCTATATAGACTAACATATGGCCGGGGATACCCCCAAAACTAATGGCCGGGGTTACCCGACATGACTTTCTTCGAAAAAAAACACATTAAAAAAAAAGCAGCTAATTATACGTTGAAATAAACTTCAAAGTGCAAAATAGAATAGTATTCCATTATGTAAACAAAATCAAATAAATAATTACTTACCTTTATCCAATGAATAACGGTTTTCGAAACAATTGAAGTCACGCGGCCGTCGACGACGAAAAAGAAATTCATTCTATCACGCCCGAACGCAGCGGTCAGTCGACTTCAACTGTTTGCATTTGACGAATTACTCTTAAACGCACATGGAGATCACACGAACTTCAAAGTCACGCCGCGCGAAGTACTAATATTTACTATGGCCGAGGCTACCCACCGGCCGGGGCTACCCCCCTTTCCCCTACTTCTTCTAGCTACATAGCAACTAAATGAATAGTGTTTATAGATAATTAGGAAGTCCAAATTCAGGACAAAGGTACCTACTCTGGTTCGCTATTAGCCTACAGGCCATGTAGTATTCTGCAAATATTTTTGCGGTCCGCCAACATCTTACTGCAAAACAAAGTAAACATCTGTTTAAATGGAATACTGGAATAATCTCCGCTTGGCGTTTTACGAGCGTTGAGGCTCCTCAAATGTTTAACTATGCGCAGCTGCTACTTAGGGTTTTAGGTAAATTCCCCCATATGCTCATCTTTTCTAAAACTCCTATAACACCAGGAAGGCCCAAGTCCACACTGCGAGGGGTACATAAGCGCTCGCCTCACGATAGAAGAGAAGTCACGTTTGATAGCGAGGCTGAACAGACGGAGGAACGAAGCGGCATCAGGCATCATGCGGGGCTTACCCACAGCTGGGAATATGCTCAAGTTGGTACGGACACTGTTCTTCAGGAACCAACATTTTTCATCCTAATAAATATTCTTCTTTAGGAAAAAACCTTTTTGATTCTAATAGTTATTCTAGCTAGAGAGAGGTGTTCTATTTGGTATACTTATCTTAGAATATGCCCATCTTGAAAAGTGCTTTAATATCGAATAGGATAATTTTAGCCTAGCCAAATCCTGCATAAACAACTTATTCTGTATGGACATATGGAATTCTGCCCCTTGACCTCCCGAGGTCCCTATAACTACATTATTAATTCCTTTACATTCATTCTCATCTCGTTAGAATTCAATTCTAACAAAGCCTAGAGTTTTAAGTGTGCCTACCGATCTTCTTGCAGCTTATATTACTTTCTTGCAATATTGGAAAATATTTTTATCTATAACAGCGTTGGGTGGAGGAATTGGCTCGAGAAGCCCAGAGGTGGGCAGACCAGTGTCGGCCGCCAAGACCAATTGAGGAGCACGATGCTTGCAGAAATCTGTGTTAGTTATATGACATGTTTATTTTAGAATAAGATGATTTCTCAAGATATTATCCTTCACTCAAGTACTCTGCTGGTTGTTCGAAAGAGATACCGCGGCCCTAGTACATAAAAGGCCTATGACGGAACACGACGGTTTTTAGTCAGTAAGAGTCTGACACTCCCTCACCGCTGCTAACCCACAGCGGGAGGGGTCATTTGATGATTTTTAACGTCGGAAAAAAAAAAGAAAAAAGTACTTAGGTACAAGTAATTGGTGTCCAAGATTATAAGAAGAAAAAACATATTCTAAGAAAATACATATTCTAATTTTGCAAAGCTGATTTGGATCCTAAGAGTATCTGGCGCTGAAATTAATGTTGCACCTACTTCTACCTGTAATGGAAGGTATATGAATGCGCGCTCCCAGTCGACAGCGATGGGGACGAATTTTTTGATGCTTCTTAGTTTTATTAGTTGTAATTTTTTTTTTAGTTTTAACTAGAGTATATTTTAATTACAATTTAAATAATAGTAACTATAATGACATAATGGAAGGTATAATTTTCTACAGATTCCCTGACGGTGGGGCAGTGCGTGGCGTCCGTGGTGGGCGAGGCGCCAGGCCTCAAGGTTGAGTCCATGGTCGACATCTGGTACATGCAGAGTATGCTCTTCAAGGGAAACGTCACCTTCTATGTGCCGTTAGTATTTCTATATTTTTAGGTAGGTACTTCCATCACTACATACGTACGTACGTATAAAACAACGTAACTTTTTCTGTTCCGTTGTCCCTTTGTATGCTTAAATCTTCCAAACTCTGATTTTCATGCGGTTTTTTATCAGATAGAGTGTCTAAAGAGGAAGGTGTATAAGATAAGGTGTACATGCATAATAAAGTAGAGATACACTTATGTATAATATCAGGTATAATATAATTCTGTTACCGAAGCGGCCCACTAGTAAAATATATGTATATTGCACACTGGCAATAAGTAGATCATATTCTGTTGCAGGCTGTGAAAGTAGTAAAAACATCACAAACAAACAGATAGACTTACTTTTGCATTTATAATATTATTTTCTTGCAGACCAACTCCAAACGGCAGCTTCTACGGTGACTTCGCACAGATAATATGGGCTCGGAGTTATATGGTCGGCTGTGGACGAAGTAGATTTATGGTAATCCCGTTAATTTGACAATAATGAATACTTTAGTACTTATATAATTTAGTACATGTTAAACTGCCTTTGATAAACTCATTGATGGTACCATTTATTCAAGTGTTAACCATCATAAGGTTGTCTCTCTCACTAGAACCATTGCCATTAGAACTGCGTTTAACACTTTTCAAATCTTCACCAGACGCAATGGCAAGGTCGTCTCCGAAGCGTGGAGCGTCTGGTATGCAACATAGCGCCAGCGGGGCCCATACCCTCGCGGCCCCTGTGGGCCCCCGCCGCGCCGGCCGCACTGTGCCCACCTCGCTCCGTACAGGATCACATGCTGAAGGCCCTATGTGATTACCGTTAGTATTCTAAAGTTTGTTTTCTTGTTTTATTTTGATTCTGTTTAGCAGGAACTTCGTCATATGAAGAATTACCTTTATGGCCAATAAGACCCCCTAACTCGATAAAAAAGCACCACCGCAATGCGGTTTAAATGTTTGTCGAAAATACAGACGTCATAATTTCAGGCTGGGACCCGGACGATCTTTCAGCCATAGGCTCTTCGATGACATTAGAAGAGCACCTACTTTTAAATACAGTATTAGAAATAGAGGACAATCAGACACTAAACTATTTAGGAAGCCTAGACGAGATTTATTTAACTAAGATGGCAATAGCAACATTAGAGAATATAATCACAACGCAAGTAAATTCTATGCAAAGAAGAGATGTCGTTGAAGTGATAGATATGGATTCACTTTACGTAAATATAAGTAGTACGACGATTGCACCGACGGCGATGGTTCCACCGATGGCGACGGTTCCACCCACGGCGACGGTTCCACCAATGATTCTACCGACGAGTCCACTGACGACTCCACCGACACTTCCTCCACCAGTCGTAGTACCAGCAACAAACACAACGCTACCTCCAGACAAAAACACGACAACTATCAAAGTCACTAAAATAACAAAGAAGAAAATCAGTCTAATCGGAAGACCAAGAACGTACAACATGGAAGACTTAACAGATTTCGATGAAAAGACAGAAAGTAAGTTGAATTTTACAAAGAATAGTAGAATACTCAGCAATTACTTACATGAGATCGTATGTTTGCAGATAACACACCTATTGAGGAAAAGGAAATACCAAAGAGAGAGAAGGAATTTTATGCAGAGTACGATTTCCTTGAAATTGCCGACGATAATGTATCATCTACGATAACTACTACAATGACTACTACAATTGCCACTACAATGACTACTTTAGATTTGACAAATACTACAGAAGCCCCAAGTGTAGTAAATGGTGTGTATAATCGTACCAAGGATTTGAAATCCAAAAGTACTTGCTTGTAATGACGTTGAAATCAAATGTATTGCAGTTCTAATAAATCCGGATGTTTTGAGAGACGCTGTGACGAGATTGAGCCAGAATTCAAATGTGTTATATGGTGGACCATTGAATACTCTTATTACTAATGATTTGCTCAAGTCTGATATGCCAACTTTGTACATCAGTAACACTGGTAACGAGAGTTATACTGGTAACGACGGTAATACTGGTAACTGGTCGCAAGGTCTGGTGGTTGGAAATGCAACGTTTACAACGAGGGATGATATTGATGATTATCTTTCCGATCGTAAGTTATTTAATGGAGAGAATTGGATGTGACATAGTGATATACATTTTGTGCTTTTCTTATTAGAAATTAATACTACTTCAAATGTTATAAAATTCGTTAAAGTTAATTTTGTTTGCAGCCTTCCGTTCTCTCATAAAGATATTTTAGATTTTGACATTGTTAAAGCCTACAAATTAATGTTTAATGGTAATTTACTGTGTTGTCCACAGCTGAAACTGTGAGGGAGCTGCAGGAGGCTTTAGAACGTATAGAGCAAGACATGGCACCGAAACGAAAGTCAGAGAAACAGGGAAAGGTATGTAACACGTTTATAGTAAAGTTATTATTTTGTTAAGATGAAGGATAGGCATACTTGAGCTGACTTTTAAGGAAGTACGTAACAAATGACTACTTTGAACATTTGATAAATAATATAATCGGGACTTAATCGGTAATACTTTATGAAATGATACCATGAAACAAATTTCATTTTTTACTTGAGCTGAGGGATGAAATCCATAGTTGCAATTTGTACTTAAAAAGGTGAATTTGCCAATTTCGTTTATGACAACATATTTATTTGTGCCGTGATATAGTCCTAAGCAATTTCAGGGATCGCGATGCACCCAATAAATCTACTTAAGCCTATTTCAGAGACAGTTACGCTGTCTTTCCAACTTTATTACTTTTCTAACTAAATAAATCTTTCACCAGGTTCGGCGAGAATTGAGAAATTTCCCTGAGGATTCGGAATCAACAACACAAATAGACGGTCAAACTTCCAACGGCCAATACGATGCCGAAGTAGAGAGGAACAAAACATTAGAGAGAGGTCCTATGTACAACATGGTAATGAAATATATGCCTTATTTAAAGCAGTACGAAGGTGGAATTTTGCCTAAAGATGGTGACTATAGTTCAAGTATAGCAAGCGGTTTGTCACCGTCGCTTTTGTTAGTTTTAATTGTGTGTTTGTAATTGTTTAGGTATATTTTAGATGTATTTTAATTGTTTTGGTCGTTGTTAATTAAAGTTTTTGAGATCGATTGTTATGGTTGAGTTTCATTTTTTAACCGACTGCTAAAAAAGGACGAGGTTCTCAATTAGACAGATTTTTGTTTTGTTTTTCTTTTGTTCTGTAAAAATTGTAATACTGGTGATGTACTAGTGTCGATTACGAAAATATCGATAAAGATGTAAGTTTTAAATTAAAATATTTTTGAATACAATGTTTTCTAACGTTGTTACTTAGTAAATGCCTCACACATATTAATTTCTAAGTTGCAATCGTGTGGTCATATAAACCCCTCATGTTTAATTTTCCTGGAATTGCGGGTGTATGTTGACACGCAAATTGCAACTTACACCGCACGAAGGACTTACGAACCACTTTCTGAAAGGGTTAAAAATACAGCTGTTTAGTTAGATTAACTGTGTACAACGATATGAAAATCATCTTAATTAGTTCAGCAGTTTACTTAACTGTCAATATAAAATTACGGTTATTTTTCATAACGTGAGTAAGAATTATTCCAAGCTACCTACTTTATGGTCGCTGCACACAGCGGGCGCGGCGCGACGGGACGGGACGGCGACGCGACGCTGAGCAGTTGTAATGTACTAGATATTACGGACGACATCACACAGAGCCGTCCCGCTCGGCGCGACGCGACGCGACGATCTAGTACATTGCGTCGCGTCGCCGTCCCGTCCCGCCGCGCCGCGCCCGCTGTGTGCAGAGACCATTACCTTTTCCGATACCTGCTACCTACTTTCCGAAATTAGAAAAAAAAGATAAGTAGTACAATAATCATTTTCTAGAAATCTAATAATGTATTAAGACTAGGTCACAATAATATTCCACAGTCATACGGCGGTCACAACAAAAGATTTGGAACATTAATGAATGTTTAATGGAAGTGATCGTAGCATGGCCGGTCATCGGCCGAACGGCAGTCGTGTTGTGGTCACCCCAACGAGTGGTCGTAGCCCGTAGGCGCGTAGCCGCGTAGCACGCCTACGATATATTGTAGCGATTTTTTCTTGCTGCGTTTTTAAACGTAGTTAGGTGTAGTTTTGTAGTGTTTTTTTATATGAAGTGCGTGTGTTGTACAGTTTTTTAAATATCATTTTATACATTTAAATCATAATATTTTTAATTGTTTCATGGTAATATTAATGTTAACTTTATCTTAATTTCAAAAAGAAAACAAAACACTCACAAAATCTACAAGACGAAAAAGAAACAAAAACACGTCATTTAGTTTTCAATTTTAAAATCTAACTGCCTCAAACCACAAAACAAAAACGCATCTTATTCCAAATTCAAACTCTAGAATCATCTTAAAACAAAACAAGATCGCATCATTTTCGAACAGTCTCAAATGTTTTTCCAAAACACTATGACGAATGACTCGAAGGCTGGTTCGGAGCCTCCCCGGGAGTCCACGGCAAAGGGCTCGTGGTCCCGGAAACCGAATGACGTGAAATTCGAGTTTGGGTTTGGAGTTCCACTGGGGGCCATGTCTGCTCATCCTGCCTTTCATTCAGCTTGGGATCTTGGATGGTAAGTGTTTAGAAGACTATAAGCATTAAGTAGACTTCAGTTAGGTATAAGATTTAAATGGCGTTGTTTTACTTATAGATTGCGATGTTATAAAAATTGGTTTTAATAAAGTACATTTTGGCATGGATTGAAACTTGACAAAGATATTGCAAAGGTTGGTAAAGTAGAATATTATGTTTTATTTATCACTCTACATTGGTTTTAATGGTCTGATAATATTTGTGTCTAATTAAGGTCCAGATATGGAAGATTCAAAAATCTGCGCTACGGTCCACTCGGCTTTGGCGGAGATTAAAAATGTAGGGTTTAGGTTATTATATGGTAAATTCTATATTGACAGTAACTAATGGTATCCTAACGTCATGTTACCTATATCCCAATAATCACATGTTCTGTTCCTTCAATGTTTAAGCACTAATAGCCTTTCAGAATGACTCACAATACCTATAGACCTGTCTGAAAACACTATCAATTATGACACAACGGTATAATTTTAACCATATGATGGTAAAGGTATGAGGAATGACCCATGGCGTGTGTCCATGTGACATTGTAAACAATGTTCTATACGGATGGCAAGCACGCAAGCTATTAAGCCTTTTTTAAAACGTGTAACCAAATATACTGTAGACTTTGTTACCCTTGCTTGTGTCTTTAGTGGTTTCTCGACAATAGTGCAATGGATGGAGATCAAAATCGTGATCTCTAAAAGCTAGGCCAAAATCTTAACTATTGTGTTGCCGCTTCTGATACATCACCTCACGAACCTTTTTCTCAACTACATAAGTTGGGGTCGGCTTCCAGTCTAACCAGATACAGCTGAGTACCAGTGTTTTACAAGGAGCGACTGCCTATCTGACCACCTCAACCCGGGCAACCCCTTGGTTAAGACTGGTGTCTAGTTACTTATTTGCCGCTTATGATACAACATGATGAAACAATGCATGGTCAAAACTTATAAGATGCGTAAAAGTTCAGCCTATTATGTATAACTTAACCGCTATCTCACCTAATGGTTAGCAATGATCCAGTCGAAGAGAGTGAGTCGTGGTGGCCTAGTGGGTAAAGAACCAACCTCTCGAGTATGATTGCGCGGGTTCGATTCCAGGTCAGGCAAGTACCAATGCAACTTTTTTAAGTTTGTATGTACTTTCTAAGTATATCTTGGACAGCAATGGCTGATAAAAAAAAAAGGGTGAAGGAAAACATCTTGAGGAAACCTGGACTATAAAGTCTGAAATCACCAACCCGCATTGAGCAAGCGTGGTGATTAATGCTCAATCCTTCTCCGTGTGAGAGGAGGCCTGTGCCCAGCAGTGGGACGATAAAAAGGCTGTAACAGTAACAGTAACAGTCGAAGAAGGAGCATTTTGCCTAGAAGTTGCCTATTTATTCTTGACTTGAATACTCCCAGGTTATAGTTATCGGAATAATAATTACCTACTCTATTTTTATTTTTCTTTGTTCTGATTATAAACACACATGTATTGACAGCTGTATTATCATCCTACACGACCTTTAAAGTATTTAAGAATCTAGGGGAACCTTGGTCGTAATGGCATTACGCCTCGGTCAAGCCGTTTAGCCGAGCTCAATCGTAAAACCCAGCAATCTGTCCCACACACATAATAATATGACCATGAACATTGCTTTAGTTGTAACGCTTAACGTAATATATAACATCATTACAAAGACTTGGCTAGAAACTGCCTTAGATAGATTTCACCAAACGACTGCCTCAAAATAAGAGAATTTTTGTTGTTCATTTGTACTCTAAATGCTCTGAAACAACTGAACTGGTCTGTAAAAGTCTTCACTGTGGAAAGGCAAACTATCTCTGAGTGACATTGCCTATATTTTATCCGACTTCGGGAAGTAGGTTTCAACGGTATGCGGGTGAAAACGGGAGAAAAGCTAGTCTATACTAATATTACCTCTATAAAGCTGAAGAGTTTGTTTGTTTGTTTGTTTGAACGCGCTAATCTCAGGAACTACTGGTCCGATTTGAAAATTTCTTTTAGTGTTAGATAGCCCATTTATCAAGGAAGGCTATAGGCTACTTTTTATCCCGGTACGGGAAGTAGTTCCCACGGGATGCGGGTGAAACCGCTGGCAGAAGCTAGTCTATACTAATATTATAAAGCTGAAGAGTTTGTTTGTTTGTTTGTTTGTTTGAACGCGCTAATCTCAGGAACTACTGATCTGATATGAAAAATTCTTTCAGTGTTAGATAGCCCATTTATCGAGGAAGGCTATAGGCTACTTTTAATTCGGGTCCGTGCCGAGGTTCCCACGGGATGCGGGTGAAACCGCTGGCAGAAGCTAGTCTTAAATAAAATCCTACAATGCCTACAGCGAAAGTGCGGTGGTAATCGACTACGGAAACAATACTTATGAGTTTTCCTCTGGTCATTAAATTAAGGAGATTACTTAACAAGGGTAATCCTACTTATCTTTTACCAACTAGATTAGGGTCAAGCGTAAAGTCCTTCAGAATGGATTTTGGCGGATCAGGATATACATATTTATCACTAGTTGTCCCTGCTCATCCACGTGCGTCTCGAGGGAACTACTTCCCACAATTGGATAAAAGTAGACTGTGTGAAAAGTTACATTAGTGATTGCCTATAATCGAACCCGCACACTTGTATTTGGGAGGCAGGTTTTAACCACTAGGCCATTACAACTTTTCACATTATGAATTCAATAATGTTCTCCATTTAGGCATTATACATTACACTATTATTACACCACACATTCACACACTTATGGAATATTTTTTAATATAATTACTGGCCAGTCTTAAACCGTAGCTCGTGACCTCCTTCCAATGAGGTTTGATCAGCCGCGCGATAAAGAAACCAACTATTACTGGCCGCTTTCTCATAATATTGTTCGTGCGGACAGGGGTACGTAAAAAGTATGTAATTAAAAAAAAAGTATGGTTCTTTGACACAGTTTTGCGTTGATGAGTTGAATGTTCTTTTCGTGATGTTGAAGAAGCTACGACTCTAGAGTTTGGTTCGCCATTCCTTCAAAATCATAGTTGGGAAATGCCGTAAAAATGGGAATAAGTGATCTATCCAATTTCAATGTTACCTTTTCTTTTTCTTACTATCTTCTTACTCGCATTCAGTAGGAAAAACTTTGGTAAGACTATGAAATGTACCAAGATTCATAAACTTGCTGGAGCTTTTAAACCCTTACTTATTGACTACAGTTTGGGTCCATAACTAATACAATAAAGAGCTAGCTTTGCAAATACAAATGTTAATGTTGTAAAGTTCCTTTTCAGTTTGTAGAACAATATTAATAACAACATCAGATAATCTACGAACATAAATCATATTGTTACCGTTATTACAACCACTAAGAAAGTACTAAAAAGTACTTCTGTCTCAAGGTGAAACTGGCTTTAGGCACTTCTTTATTTTATAAAGTTTTTTATGATGAATTAGTTTCGGACGATTATGTTATGCAATGCGAAGCTTTGTTAATCAAAGAGAAAGTTTTCTTGCCTTTGCTTAGACTAGGATATTTTTGTTAGTTCGTCCTTCAATCGTCGCATCAGTCAAACCGAATAGAACTACAAATTCTCTGGATTTAGGAAACTATAGGAGCGTAAAGTCGTGGTGACCTAGTGGGTAAAGGACCAGCCTCTCAAGTATGAGGGCGCTGGTCCGATTCCAGGTCAGGCAAGTACCAATGCAACTTTTCTAAGTTTATATGTACTTTCTAAGTATATCTTAGACACCATTGACTGTGTTTCGGATGGCACGTTAAACTGTAGGTCCCAGCTGTCATTGAACATCCTTGGCAGTCGTTAGGGGTAGTCAGAAGTCAGTAAGTCTGACACCAGTCTAACCAAGGGGTATCGGGTTGCCCGGGTAACTGAGTTGAGGTCAGATAGGCAGTCGCTCCTTGTGAAACACTGGTACTCAGCTGCATCTGGTTAGACTGGAAGCCGACTCCAACATGGTTGGGAATAAAAAAGGCTCGGAGGATATAGAAGCGTAAAGTCATGTTCTGTTTAACTGTAGGACGGACTATAGAAGAGAATTGTGAAATACGTGAATTTTGATCTGCTAATCTGAGAACCGGTAAGTTACACATTAGGAGGCCAAAAGATGGAAGAAACTTAAGACCTTTAAATAAAAAGTTTTCTTTGTTTGTATCCTAAAGGCTTCGAAACTACTGAACTGTTTCAAAAACTTTTACACTATTGGGCATTATACTGTCTCCAGGCGACCCAAGCTATATTTCCAGGTATCCAGGTACGGGAATCAGTTGTTTCGGGACATGGGTAGGTAAAACCGGGGTGAATAGCCAGGTTCAAATACACTAATGAATAAAGTTCTTTCTTCATATTTATTATCATAAACAGGGTGTATATCCACTCTACTTGGAGTAGTCATGCTGTCAAACGGTCTGAGTAATGTTCAATAGCATAACGTATGCAGGCTAATGTTGCTGGCATGTTACTGGCGATGTCTAGACTGCTAGCACGGCTTAAGTAATTAATAATCCTGTAATTATTTACTCTTTTGTTTTTTTGTACTTTGCGGTAATGAAGAGTAGTGTTGCTTCTATTGCATTGTTATAACGTCTAGCAAACATTTTTCCCCATAGCTTACAGAACAAAGTATAGACACATAAATATACTTTGTTTTGTAAGCTATGGGGAAAAATGTTTATTTCTTTGTTTTGTAAGCATCATACAGTTTATTGACATTTTTAGGTACATTATTATTAAATGGTTATAAAAAAAACGGTTATCCTCAAAACACGATAAGTAGCTTTTTCTCTACAGTTATTGGTGAATGAAAGTTAGCAAGGATCTAAATGGATTAGTTCATTAATTAGGGAAAACAAAGGATTTTTATCGCAAAGTTCATGCGAGACACATAAAGTTGAAACATACAGATTTTTTCATTACCTGACTCATATAAATTGCTCACATTGTTTTAATTAAAAGGAATATAAAACTACCCACCCAAAGTATCAGTTTCACGCCAACTTTTTCAATGTAAACGACCATAACCTGAATTAAAACGTACTTCATTGGGTATTTAAGTTTAACGGCCCGACCATTCGTCATTTTGCAGTCTTCGGCAAAACCCACGTACGTATGTATCATCTATATCTGAAGTTCACACTTCTGCTCGAAATTTATCACAGAATTCTAAGCTTTATCTCTTTGGAATAATGGTTATATTGGCTTGGCAATACTTGGGAGGATGCTACAACTTGCGGTGTTTAGCTGCGTAGGCGCCTTTTTGTGTTCAATTATTCAGTTTATTATCCAATTGGTCTTGACACGCGCTAAGTGATACGTCTCAGTCATAATCAAATTCAAGATTTGCTTGTTATTTTGTTAGGAAGACACAAGGACTTTGAGGTAGATATGATTTATGATACCTACCTATAATAAAAAAAAGTAAGTGCACTTTCACATTAGTAGATTTTCCGCGCGGCAACGCACGAAGCGAACGGGTATTCTCAATTTTTTTTTTTACAACTGTTGGTCCAAAAGATGACACCTGATTTTGTAGTTTTTTGCCGCGCGTAGCAAAATCGGCATGCTCGACAAACCCGCTAGTGTGAAAAAGCTATCAGGAGGAAAACAAGTCTGCTAGGAACGGGGAGTTAGGACTAAAACGGTCATTACTAGATACAAGATGCTTTATTTGTATAAACATGAATGAACATAGAATTATTCCTTCTGTATTGTCATTTTCTTTGGGTTTCGCCACTTGGAATTGCTATAATATGTGAATAGGTAATTGTTGTCTAAGCGAACTATTGTGTACAGATTCCGATAGATTCCTATACTGTTTTGTTAGCTTAAAATAACATACCAAATCCAAGTAAAGAATGTCTCTCGTAAGCTTTAAGCAGCAGACCTAACATCCCGATAGGTGCAATCATTTTACCAAAAAAGTCATCTAGGTTTAGATACTTTCAGCTCTATAATGTCAGTACACCTAACTAGCACATCACTATTAGTTACCAGTTTGCCACCAACGCATAAAACCTTTGTCCAATATCCACAAGTTCCCGATACACGTCTTCCATCGATTGCATTGCTAATGACATCGGTGATTGACCCCGTACTGTCTAGTCAATGAACTTTGGCACACATTTGGTACGACCTGTCAAGTTTACCCCTGGGGTAAACACTTAGGTCAGTTACCTTTTCCTTGCAGCGCTGCATGGAAAAGAGGTTTGAAGAGGCGTTCCAAATTCGGATTAGGCTTTTGAAGTTAATGCTGTAGCTCTTATAGAGGGAGTTTAGTAATATTAGTTAGGGAAGGGGGTAGGTATAGGTATAAGTTTGTCAAGTTGTTTTGTTTATTTCATCTGATCTTACCCGATGATAAGTAATTATGTGGTCAAAGGTTACCTAGAGTAGCCTGATTGAAGTTAGGGGAAAGGTAGATATGATTGAACTGAAATTGGGAGTTTGAAAGCTGGGAAAATATATTGCAGGGTAGATATTATCTGAGTATACGAAGTAGGTTCCTTGAATTTCGACTCAACAGCTAGAAGCAACTGAAGTATAGCAACACAATCATTAATTTCTGCCTTGTCCTTCAGCTGAGAAATGGTCCGCCGAATTAGTATTCATGAAAGAATTAACATAACCATAGCATGCCCAACTCTTTTCAAGGACTAGAAGGCTGAAAACGTTGGAAATGTTAAGTAATGCTAACATTACAGGCCCGGTAGAATAATTAGCACTGAGTAGCCATACACAGTGTTAATTGCCAGTAAGAAGAAATGGGTCAAGTCAAATACAACAGTTGCGATACTTAAGTTGGAAAAAGTAAAGTAAAGGTGGAGTTAAATACACGAAATGAAATATATTGTTCCTGACATTCACCTTCAATGGCTTATCCAAATTCCTAGATATTATTTATTCCAAAACATTGAGCACAAAGTTCAGTATAGTCAATGCCCATTAAATTGTACTATAATTATAGTCCACCTTTTTGGTCATTACAATACACGACGATGAAACGAGGTTCACCGAAAGTAGACCAGTCAAGGACCTCAAACAAACACAAATTTACCATTCAAAAACTCATTTGTCGGCTTTTGAACTCTTTTTCTATACGAAATAGGGGTCAATTTCCAAGAACAGAAGTTTCGAGGGCAGCAAAGTCAAGTTTGTGTGCCGTACGCATCGAATCTTGCGGTCAACATTAGTTTCCGCAAACGCATTGCCATGGCAACAGCCCGATAACAAACCTGTCAAATAGCACACTATTTTCCAACAAGCCGGTTCAACAGAAGTAATGACACACTTTTTCAACTTGTACACCCGTGAAAATTATGTTTTCGTGACCTCCCAGTGACCTCAATGTGGCTTTGAACATTCATACTTATGTACTTAGCAAATGCCATCAGATCTTTGAGAAGAAAAATGGATTTCGGATTCGGTGACTTCTTGTACCCGAATGTTGGGGGCTTGCGACAGTATTTCGATCCCTTCGGGTACGTTATCTTGTTTTAGATTGAACGTCTTCGTGGTTTCTAGGTTGGCTTTTTCTAGATTATCAGTAGTTAAGGTATTTATGTCAAAGAAAATATGGAAGGTAAATATTTATTTTCTTAGAATAGACTTGAGTAGATCAGCCGTATGATCAGGACTACGATATAAATTTTACAGCAGTAATCATTGTTAGATTACTGCTGTAAAATTTTAATGATACAAATAGTTGACATCTTAATTATATGCTTATGGATGAAGTAATTTTGAGAAGCATAATGTACACAACGCAAAGGATTTAAAGTATCTCATCCTCAGATATCTCATCATATCAATGTCTAGCCGTTAGGGTAGGAATATTATGAGTCATCAGCGATTTATGAGTCAGAACAACTATCCAAAGATGTTCGATCTTCTTTTGTCTTCCCAGCTGCACTGGGAATTCATCAAACCTTTATTATTATATGGGTAGGTATGGATTATTAAATTTTTCCATTATCGTAATTTTGGAAATGATGCAAAATAGCCAAAGATTAACTGGTTAATAAAGTTATAAGTAAATCTATTTCCCTATAAATCTAAACAAAGAAGTAACTATAATTTATAACTACACCCGATAGCCATACAACGCCAGCAACGAAGAGTAATTAATTGCTGAAATCAGGTCGACTTTATTTTATAGAGACTTGCAACTTTGTGTTTTAAGGCAGGTGTTACACGAACTAGCGAGCTGTAGGTGTTGACAGATTAAATGAGCAATGGCCTAAGGGCCTATAGGCCTACAGGCTTGCAGCTTGATTGCTCTTTAGAATACTTTATCGCAGCTCTTTTTAGTGAACATGACGAGTCAAATTTTATTTCCTTTTCGAGTTCGAAGCCCTAAATAGAACGAACAAAAGGTGTTGTACTTATTTGTCACAGGTCATGTGTTATCGGCCTTACCGTCAATTGAAGATCACCTCAATGTCACAATCGTTAAAATCAATTTCTACGGTCTTCAGCATCAATTTATTTTTATCCTACTACTGTCTTTAGTTATTTTTATTACTCGTTTTTGTATTGTTTCAAACTGCTTTTGTGAACTCGTTGAATGTCTTGTTTGCTGTGAGGCCAAAGTTAACTTTAGTCATTTGAGTTCAACGTTGTTCAATATCAGAGGGAAACTTTTACTTTAGGTACACATGCTACCCACTCTATAATTTTTGTTACATGTTTACAAGTAAATTGATATAAACATTTTTGTCACACAGTCCGTCATCCGGTTTCCACCAAATGGCCAGAATGATGGATCGTATGATGGTTGAGAGCCTCCAGCCTTTCGGGTTCGCGCGCATGTCAGCCAGTCACAGTGGGGACAAGAAGGGGGACTCGGATCCACCGCGGGATGGGCTGAGGACAGAACGCAGCGAAACGAGGCGGGAGCGCGCTAAGGCCATGCCCCAAACACATGCCGCTTTGGGGACACGACATCCTCCCACGCAAGGTAAGCCCTAAGTTCTGCCGAAATTGATTGATATTGATGATTTTGATTATAAGGGATATTTTAATGAAAATCACATTCCAGTTGTCAAACCAGTAGTCAACATCACCGACAAACCAGATCTACCAAAACAAACTTCAGATCCAACCACAGAGAAATGGGTGGGAACGCTCCGACGCCGTGACGCCACCATTTTACCTTCAATAAGCAGAAAGGCATCTTTAGGCAGTGGAAGATTGATCAGCAGATCAGTGGACAGAATGCCTCGGACAGGGGGACGGACCCGACCACTAATTCCTATAAAACCGAGACTCAGAAAAACAGACGTGCCCAACGAAACACCTGACGTCACAATATTTGAGAAGGATGAGAAAGTGTTCGATGCTACAGGTTACGAACTACATCTAGTGGAGACTTTGGAGAGAGATATCTTGCAGAGAAACCCTGATGTTCGCTGGAAAGATGTCATAGGACTGGATGATGCGAAGTCCGTTCTGCAAGAGGCCATGGTGCTACCGCTAGTAATGCCTGATTACTTTAAGGTAAGTGTATGCTATATTTTGCGTTTATCAATATTTATAAAATGAACAACTTCAAAACAATTTGAATTGTATAATATTGAAATATTGTTTAACGATTACGATACCTTATTGACATGACACATTTTCTATGTCTAAGAACTTAGATCTCTTAAGTAAGTATATTTTATTAGAACATTAGCGTAGTATTTTCATTGACTCCGTAACCTGTCAGTGAAACATCATATGAAAACAATAAACGTAATGAAGCAATTGTGGAAACAACCGCACCAATTCTTCAGAAGCATTATACAGTATGTTTGAAATAAGGACATTTTGAGGACTTTACTTGGAACAGTAAATCACCTTCCCAATCTTGGTTGTAGCCTAGTTTAAATTGAGGATTTGCGTGAGTCGTGCCGGTCAACGCTCATTTGTTTGCCCGTTTCGGTAAAGTTGGCTCTTTGGTTTCGTGTGAGCTAATCGAATTATGGCTGGATGTAAAATTAATGGGAATAGTGAATGTGCAGTTTTATGTTTTGTTTTATATTGTGCAGTCATTTGTTTACTTTGTAAGAGTAATAAGAGTTTGAGAAATTGCGGAGCATACCGAAAAGGCGTGAAAATTGATTCCGTGTGAAAATTTTTAGTTACCGAGGTAGTAATTGTCAATAGATATCGTGATGATTTTGAAAATGTTAGGATTAAATTAAATGGAAGTATTGCTTCGTTTAACATTCCATGATAACATAAAATAGAATTGGTATAAAATTACCATATTTACTTACGCTCTATTTGGAACGGTCAGTCTAGACGGAGAAATTATAATTTTGTCGCTTCTAGGGAATGTTATAAAAGGCGACTAAGATTTCAAATGAGTACACATAACCACGCAAATGTGCTTGATTCACATCGCAATGAAATCAATACTGGCCTTGTTCATTGCAATTATGGCGAGAAGAGAAAATAATAGCTTTTCTTTATTTATTTCTATGACCTCGGCTTTTAGAACAATAGCGTCCAACCTATTTTTGGGCTCCATAATTACCACATTTTGGTCTTAGTAAATAAACACGCATACCTTGATGACCTTTCTGTACATAGTGGTTACCCATGTTTTAGCAAAAAAAGCCTATAAAAACACCATATTACGACTACAGAGAGTCGTTATTCACATAATTAGCAATACTCATTAACATAATGCGGGTTACGTACTCGCGTTTCGCGTGACTTTGCTTGTCCAGTGTCGTGGACAATATCAATAATACAGTCTGTGTACGCCAGTTTGGACCTTGAACCATTCGAACATGGTTATAGCACGCTAGCTCTGTCTGTGCCATAATCTAGGGTTACATGGTAAGATAAGACCTTCACATTTTTCGGTGTGATAACGACTATTTTAATTAAAAACGTTTTCGTAAATGTTGTTTTTTATTTTGTTGCTAGATGGGAAATTAAAATAATTTACAACATCTATCAACAACCAGCTCTTAGGACAAGCATTTACTAACTACAATTTGGTCTTGAATGGTCTTGAATTTCACGTTATTTTTTGCACACGGTATCAAAACAACAACGATCAAATTTACCTAATACATTAATGCAATCTTGAAAGCTTTGACCAGTTTCCTATAAAAAAATAACTGATTTAGCTTAACAAAAGTTTCACATAATAAATAGCATTAAAATTCGACAAAACCTGCGGAACCAAAAATTCTCCCCATCTTTATCTTTATCAGTCAATCAAGTTTTTCACAATTATTTATAAGACTTAGAGACACAGGCAAGCTATACGCAAATACTAGGTTATCTGTTAGAACACACATTAATATCCCTGGTTTCCCAGGGCATCCGTCGCCCCTGGAAGGGCGTGCTCCTCACGGGCCCACCAGGCACCGGCAAGACATTGCTGGCCCGGGCAGTGGCAACCGAGTGCCGCACTACATTCTTCAACGTGTCTTCTGCAACCCTCACCTCGAAGTACAGAGGGGATTCAGAGAAGCTGGTGCGCTTGCTGTTTGATATGGTAAGGGTTCTGAAGTTAACTTGTTGTACCAGAAGGTCTGACTACAAGAATATGGAAGAATAAATGACAATGGGGAGACTACATAGTTTGTGAAAAAAACTGCAGGAATGAAACAGTACTGTGTGGTCATACCATTTATTGGAAAGCGTCGTAGGTAATAAGGAGGTACCTGAGATTTGGTTTAGGTTTATTAAAGTACAGACTAGAAGAGTACAAGTTGGGACAGGGTTATTGAGAAAGTAAAGTGTTTATTGCTATTTACCAACTTTAGATAACCAAGGTTTGCTTATATTTTCTCAAAAGGTAATTCATCAGTTTTTAGCACTAAAAACTCATTCGTTTCATCAAATTGCAGGCAGCATTCTACGCCCCCAGCACGATATTCCTCGACGAGGTGGATTCTCTGTGCGCGGTTCGCGGCGCTGACTCAGAGCACGAGGCTTCGAGGCGGTTCAAGGCTGAACTGCTCATACAGATGGATGGATTGGCTGCGGCTTTGTAAGTTTTTGGTATTTCAGATAATATGGGGTAATGATGTCTTTCGCCTTGCAATTTCCATTAGAAGACAGAATTGTCCATTCTAGCTTCTAGTGCTTTTGGTTTTGCAGGATCAATGTTTTTGTCTCTTTTAATGTACCGTGAGAAATATTTTTTCTAACCAACTACTGCCTATTTCAAGTAGTTATGTTCCAAGATAGATAAATATCAAGTCCAGTTTAATCAGACATACACAAATTGTTTAATCTTGTTTTGTTCTTGTCTATTACATCGTATTTGGATTTTATTGTCCAATCTAAACGGTGTTTACTTAGCCTTATGTGGCAAATTGGAACAACAAGGATTAAATTGCTATTTGGTAGATCTATAGACCGTAATATACTTTTGTTATATATAACATACCTACACTTTTGTTTCAGCCATCGAGACAAAATAATAATGGTACTTGCGGCGACGAATCACCCGTGGGACATCGACGAAGCTTTTAGAAGACGGTTTGAGAAGAGAATCTATGTTGGTCTGCCAGATGGTAAACACATAGAAACATTTTTTCTAACATTGTATTTTGGACCGCATTTATTTTATTTCAACCATTTATGTAGTGCCTACACAGCAAATACATGACAGAAGAAGTAATATCATAAAATAATACATTATGTACTGGTCATTTCTTCCAATAGACCCCGTAGCAGCAATGTATTGATGTAGATAGACTATTTAGGAGAATTGGAAAATAAAAGTAGGATTCCGTATATAGACATGAGATAATCAAAGTCTTAAGATAAGATTGGACCAATTGTATGTACATATTGGTAATTGTATATTTTGTTTGTACGTTAACTTATTGTTGGTAAATTTTACAGAGGCCACAAGAATACGCCTGCTGAAGCTTTGCCTGCGAGATGTGGTGCTCCACGACAGCGTGAGTTTGCAGGATGTGGCCGGCCAGCTAGAAGGTTATAGCGGCTCAGACATCAGCAATCTTTGCAGGTAACATGATACTTCAGTAGGATTAAATAAAAAGTTGCAAAGTCAATAACGGTGGTAAAAAAAATAATTAAGCTTTAGCGATACCTAACTTCTACGATGCTGAGTTACTTTCTCAATTGAGAACATTGCAGCACCCAATAAAGTGCGATAGCAAAAAAGATCGAAGAGCAGAAGAGACTGTCTGACTCCTTATTCATTAAAAATAATTATTATTTAGAGACGCAGCAATGATGACGATGCGTCGTAAGATAGCCGGCAAGAGTCCAGACGAAATACGACAGCTGAAGCGATCTGAACTTGAGGCGCCGGTCTCCGCTGAAGACTTGAGCATTGCTATCGAGAAGACTAGGTAATGTTTCTTTTTAACGTTTTACTCAGTCTTTGTTATATACATACATACATAAAGTATATAGCTACCGACAGCGGAATCTGATTCAGCGTACTTTGATATATGTTTTCGTCATGATGCTGTAATACAGGGAACATCCCTTTGGATTATATTTTTTGCTTTTCTTATGTCATCAAACCACCTCTCGCTGGTTGAAGGAAAGTGGCAGATTTTCTTGGTACTTTTAAATATCTTGCAGCCCTCTGTACGTCGATTCTATAAAATTCGAACAACAACTCGCATCTCACTTCACTTTTCACTTCACTATTCACTCTCACTTGACATTCGGTTCAAAACGTTCTAAATGTCATCTCATACTTTATCTGTCAAAATCTCGAATTTAATTTAGTTCAACTCGCAAACACGCTCGAAAGTGTAGTGCTAGTGTAGTAACTCACGGCGGATTCAGATGTGAAGTTTAGAGTGAAGCTTATAGAATCACACTGCTGCTTAAAAATATTCTCTTCTAAATTGTATTTATTGCTTGCCTAAGGGATTTTTATAAGGCTCGTTGGTTTTCCTAAAAGCCCATTATTTTGAAGGTCTCCTATTTCCAGGCGGACAGTATCAGACGCGGACGTGAGCCGGTACAACTCGTGGATGTCGAAGCACGGCTGCTCCTAGCGGCGCGCCTGGGCTCTCCGGGCCCTGCTGCAGCGACTGCGCACCGACTAGCTCCTCTAGTATCTGCGCCGTCTGTTAGGCTGATGATCTTTAAAAATAACCCGTCTTTGATATGCGCAGACTTTTGATACCCTCTTTGGTTGGTTCATAGGATTATTTTGGATTTAATGACTTCAATAATAAGAGTCTTGGTTTCGACAGTATTATGGGACTTAATTGGATCCAATTTCTGGGATATAGTATTTAACATATTAAATCTCTTGCGGTAGTAGACTTCTCATTTGGCTTATTTTATTACGGATTGGCAAAAGGTACACTTTGATATTTTTTACATAAAAAATATGACAATGTGTAGAGAAAATTAATTAGAAATATTGGTAACCCTTCAACTAAGCGAAAATTGTTAGTGCTAATAGTGAGTTTACCATGATTTTTGCAAATATGTGTATATTTTGGTCTCATGTCGAGAAATTTAAAATAAATTTTGATTGCAGTTTTTTTTATTGAATTTCTATGGGTACATATTTTAGTCTGCGTAAATAAAAAAAGAGGAAAACTTATTTTTTGAAATCCGATCGTCAGCCTAACTTCATATCGTTCGCGTAACTGTTAAGGAAGACATTTGGACTGAATTCAGTGATTTTAAAATTAATAAGTGGAATTTAAACGATTTTAATAGTGATGATGGACGACTCGCGTTGGATTTTCGGACTCACTTTTGGACCGGTGTGGGGATTGACTGTGTTTTATAAAATAGTGAGGGGATAGGGGAAGGGTTAATATATCGGAATAGTTCTTAAATGGAGTGGCAAGTTGTACATTTTTTCCACAATCGCTAATTTATTTCACCGACGTGGTGTACAATGTGTTGTTGCTCTGAAAATCACTTACGGCATAGCTTGCCAGATTGACTATGCAATGACGTCATTACATTCAGGGAACATGAACAACTTCTGAACTACATATTTCGAGACTATCCACTCCATTTATTTTCTACTTCGGTACATTAGGCAGGGTTTACATTACTTTGATGAATCAATATGGCTTCAATTTAAATTAAGAACTCGCCTCTCGGTTTTCGAGTGACTATTACGTCATAGGCGCATGAGCAAATATTTATTCAACAAGGTAAAGCTTTTAATTATAGATTTTGATATAATCTACATAAGATGCACATTGAACCGATAGTATTAGTTAAAACATTGTAAACGAAAGGAAAAGAAATACAGGATTGTGGAAATTATATTATTGATTCTAGCTAAGATTTTATTTCTTTATTTTAAACTCGCTGATTGACGAAACACGCTAAATGTTTAGCAACATGAATGTAGTTTATTTTATCATATTTTATTCCAATAAACTCTCAATATTCTTAGATTTAGTTTTTAATTTATTAATTGAAATTATATTGTAGCGGTAACTTATGATAATTATAAACGATATATTTATAATCGATTGCTTTCTTTAATCGATTTATTTATTCGCTTGCGTGGACTTGACTATCGGCTTTTAGCAAATCATGATATTTTGATTTTATCTCGACGATATTACACGGCTTTACTTTTGCTATTTACTTAGTTCGATATTTATAAAGATGGCTGTTCGTTTGTAATAAAACAACAAGAATGGTCAAAATCTGTTTATTGAGGAATGGCGTATTATAGTGTAGTTATAAATTTATCTGTTTGTCTGCGTAAATATTTCAGTGTAAAATGTAGCCGTATCGTGCCGTTGGTTAACGTGTAGATAAAGGATTTTAATAAAGCTCTTATACAAAGTTTCATACAGTAGAGTTTGATTTCACTCATAAATTGATATGTCTCATAATATGTTAAGGCCACGAATTGGTCCGTAAGGTTAGTAACAAAATAATAAAAAATAACTAACAAGACAAATATAATATCCAACTATAATATTATGATTATTAAAATAAATATCTTTGTGTCACATTGAACATCCCGACTTTTAACAAAAGCCAGGTGTCTAAATTATTTAAAATACCATCAAAATAAGATCAGGTTTTTGTCCAAATCTTTAGCGAAGTGACTAATTAGAGATGTACCGACTAGTCGACTGTTCTAATCGATTTATTTCATTCGTTTGTTGTAATCGAACCAGTGACACTAGTGAACACATCTCTTCTACAAAATTATATTAATTATCACTATCCATGCGATTTACTAAAAATTACAAAGATGGAACATTCCTTATAATATTTAAAGAGTGAATACTTAATAGTTCGCTCGTTTTGAAGGCACTATAGTAATATTTACACGAGAAACGATCGCTCAACAAACATGCTATAATATAATTTAAAGAAAACGTATCTTTGGCTAAAAATAAGATATAAATAATTGTCGTTCGTACGCGCTCGCTCCGTGCTCTAATTCACTCGTCTATTTTAGAATGTACGATGATCTTTTTACCTTGAACTAATTACCAGCTGTATCTGTATTTGTTTCTTACTTAATTATCGCAATGAGTCTCTTTAGGTTTTGTTGATAAAGAATTGATATTGAGCTCATCTTTAAACTTACTTCAGTTTATTCGACAGATATTTTTGTATAGATGAGATTGTAAGAAAAAGTATCGATGGATGTTTAAACGTCCATCGACGTTCTATCGTTAAGTTGAATATATTTATCTTCACCTATCATTATTTATTGAACGTTCTGCAGCTCAATTATATTATGATCCTCATTTAAATAATGGAGTAGGCCGATAACTGTTTCCTGTGATTCAAACTAAAATATTAACCATATTTAAATTCGGCATTTTCACAGAGCAAGTGCGTATCGAACGGTCCAATAAACTTACTTAAATAAAAATATATCATTCGCTTAGCCTAAAGTTTAAATATTTAAAGAATATTGTATTGTGATTTATAACATAAGTGAATACTATCATATCTCTTCGTTCATGTCACACGTCACATGACTCAATTATTGATGTCTTTTATTCCGAATTTGTACTAAAAGACTCCGAAATTAGTTTGTTTCGGAATTGCTAGAACCATTCATCTGTTCACACTCTGTATTTAAAGACAATTTTGTAGATTTTTAGAGTATTCTTAAATTCAATTTAATTATTTGAACTAGTATTTTTTTTGTCCATATTTTTTGATATTATTTGATTGTTCTTTATTAATATTGTCTTAAAATACAGGGTATTCTCATTTCTGTCTGTCATTGTATTATAAAATTTCACCTACTCTACTTACAATTCTGAAAAATCTAGCAACAAATTCAGAAAGACTAAGTTTCTAAGTTATCTAAAATTTTGTTTTGTACGTAAATGATAATATCCGAGAGCTAATTTTAATGTTGAATGCTGTTGTATGCCAGTCGCGTATCCCGTTCACAAAAGTTCTTATTTCATAAAATATGCTACAATTTTAATTATCTCTTTGGAGGCGACTAGTTTTATGGCTTACTAGTGTCTTTAAGGCACTTGTACAATTATATTTGACTCCTCTATTAAACAAAACACATTCTTTAATCAAACAACTATTGGACTTCATAAATCATCAAACACCAAAAAAATTACCCACCTAATACATTGCAAGTTAAATAAAAGCTTGTAAAAAAAGGGAACACATAGCGACTGACAATACACCTAGCCTCCAACATCACCAGCATAGCCGAACACCTTCTCAGGTGGTATGAGTGGCTACTTCACGGAGTAAGGAAAGATGAGCGGAGATGCCATAATGCTGGTAGGTCAGCCGCCTTCTTCTACATCAATTAGGTGGGCGTGACCAAAACGATCATTTACGAGTGACCTAACACGGTATTCTTTGAGATATCTGTCAACGATATTTGGTATTATTTAAAATGGGCGGGTTCCAAAGAGGACCTGTAAAGACGGACCTAGTAATGTTCCTCGTCCCCTGAACACTCGCATTTTAGCGCGCTACTTTCTTAGGAGATATTCCGTTACGGCATCCCCGCTAGTCATTTTGTTCTCCATGGGCTACTTATCCTAATTAGTCTTGAGGTCACTCCGGCGGACCGCCATTGGTCTCGGCGGCTGCTTTACGCTCATCGTCCTCATTTTCTAAGATGTCAGTGAAGCAGAATGGCGCGAAGGCATACCCTTGACCTTCGTAGAATTTGCTCATGAATTCCACCCTAGAATTTAAGATAGGTCATATTAGTTATTCTGAACTTTTAACTGGCATTTATTTGTTAATAAACATATTACTAACATTTTTGATAAGTGGCCTAATATTTAACTGAAGTCTGAGGAATTGATAGCGATTCATTCCCCTTTATTTAAAATTCCATCATGATGATATTAAAATTCCCATCTACCATCCTTGAAACGGTAACATCAAATCAAAGCTGACATGAACAGTTTGCTTCGTGGTCTACATGCCATTTAAGACCCTAAAATCACTTAGATATGGTTTAAAATACCCACCAATGCAACCGCAGCGTATGAAGGAAGGCAGACAAGCCCTCCATGAGCACGAGTATGGCGAGCGTGAAGAATGCCCACACCGCGAATATCACGTACAGCTTTAGCGAGTTCACGCCCGGGTATCCCATACCCATGATCAGTACTCGCTGCCAGAGGACTGCTGATAGCTCTGTGGGAGGAAGGGGAGATTGGTAAACTTAGTTACTTTCTGAAGAAACCATGTATGGTTTACTGATTATTAAAATCTACAGTTAGCAACGGAGAAATAGATAACCTAACTTTTAAAAAGATGTCTGGGATGAATAACGATGTATTTTCGTCAAAAAACTCACAATGTCACTATTAAGACTAGATCCGGACTGATCCTAATGGCTATGTTACCAAAGTAATACTTGATTCAATTCAGATTTATGATCTCTAAACCTCAATATAAGTTAACCTTTAAACAATTGCGATCCCTTGTTTATAATAAATAGAGTGTGGTAAAATCAAGGTGGTAGGTGGTGATTAATGCTCAATCCTTCTCCGTGTGAGAGGAGGCCTGTGCCCAACAGTGGGACGATAAAAAGGCTGTAACAACAACAACAACAACAAAATCAAGGTCCTTAATTTCATGAAAACAAACAGATCAACTCACGTGCATGAGCCAACGACAACGCCCACAGACGCAGATACGACGCTGTATGTGACACGGCACCGAGCACATACTCGATGGTGTGGATGCACTGCGTGATCAGCTCCTCCGCCATGCCGCCATCATGACCTTCCTTCTCCACCTCCTCACCTGTCTCCACGCCTTGTTGGTATTGCTGGAAATTAAGATAAGAATAGGTGAATTTGGAAAAGCTTTATAACTCCTTGCTATTTTTTTAACGAGACAGAGCGCCCTCTACCCCACTTAGTTGACATAGGTTCTTAAAGAGAGCGAGCTAATGTTGGCTATTGATTATGATTGTCGTCGGAAAGCATGTGTGATAGATGCAGTTTGCTGAAGACCTGGGGGTGAACTTTGGGGTAGGCTTTTGTGGCAGCAGTGGCTGAAACTATGCGTAATTTATGAGCCAAACTCCAATACCAATCGGCTTGATAAACTTCTAAGATTCAAAAGGCAAAAATGGTATTTGAAGCAATACGGATGGATTAGATAAGGTTGGGCTAATGCCAAAACCAAAACCCAAAAAAAATCTTTTGGTAGTATCCTCACCAAAATCAGGGTCTTAGTCATGCTGCATACCTATGTATGTGATACTTATTTTATTCCTTACCTTCCGTTTCTTAGCCATAATCATCTTATACACCGGTTTCCCAAACAGCATAACTGGTATACACAGGAATCCTATAGCCAGGAAAGTCTTTTGCACTTGATCCTGTCCGTCGTACATCATCGCACGACAGGGAGGTTTGTCCTCAGAACTCTTTAGCAGCATCATGTTGATGAAGATGATCAGCACTGATGGAGCGCAGGATGTGCCTGATGCTGGGTCTGAAAAGAGGATATACATATTTTAATTATAAAACTAAGACACATAGATTTCGTGAGGCGACTCTTGTAAGGCAAAGATAGGCCTCCCTCAAACACTGAATCATTTGTTACAATAACAGGAAGTGAGTGGCCACGTGTAACTCTATTTGCCTTCCTTTAAAAAAAAACACTAGATATTCCTAATCTTTTTTTTGTAGGTCTTTGCTTCTCAGTCCCTATCTTTACGTACCTTCGGCAACAGCCGAGTACATGATCCACTT
The DNA here is from genome assembly GCA_963856015.1 of Helicoverpa assulta. NCBI lineage: Eukaryota > Metazoa > Arthropoda > Insecta > Lepidoptera > Noctuidae > Helicoverpa > Helicoverpa assulta. Next base: position 12,143,245 of record CAWLCW010000023.1, read on the forward strand.
CATAAACATCAGCAAGCACAGGTACCAAAACAGTAGCAGCAAAAACAAAATCTGCGGTATGTACTGCAGAAATATCATCTCTTGCTTCTTGAAGAAGCTGTGGAACGAAAACATCATCAACAATTACATCACCATCACCACTGACTGGAAACAGACTAAACATTCTAGTTTCTATGAATACAGTAATTACTTGAAGTTTACCACACTCATAGTTACACCGAACGCCATATGGATCACGCCGAATATGATCGACAGTTTCATCTTGAACGAGTTTAGGAATATTATGTTGTTTGATGCGAACTGGAAAAGAAAAAAACACATTTTAATACTCTCATTTTAAATCCAACTTTCCTTTTAATTAGTGGTCCCCCTATGTCTGGGACCCAATCCAACTCGTACTTGCTGGTTTAAATACAACTTCATGGGTCTTACCTGCCAAGCAGGATCCAACCCAAACGGATAAGGCGTTTGCGTATAAGCCGTTTTTGGATCCAATTCTAACATAGTATGATTCTTTAATACACCATCTTCATAGACATTCCGCCAACTGGTTCCAAATATATTCAGCGATTTTGAAAACATGTCATTGTATATAAGTCCAGTATAAATAGAGAATATTCCCATGAGAAGAATGATGTATCGTCCCCCGAAGAATATGTTCCATATTTCGTTGTCTGTCTGGACTTTGGAGAATTTCTTTTCGTAAATGACTAGGATGGCGGCGAAGGCTGTCATGATGATACCATGGCCGACGTCCCCGAACATTACGGCGAACAGGAACGGGAATGTTATGATCGTGTATAATGCTGAAACAAGAATAGTATGCATTGATTGAAGACCACAAATCCAATTTTAAAATTCTAGTTACCTAGTGGTAGTAACAATATTTGAAAGTGAAATTGATAAGACTTACAGTGGATTGCGCCTTAAAACTTTAACGATATCCGAACCATTTCCAATTCTTTAATCACAGATTTGAGCAATGGGCGGCAAGTTCAGGGCTGGTAATGGTTTGGTCATCATTAAAGTTTGTAGTGCAACCACGGTAGGTTGTAGTTATCCAAATTACCTGGATTGACTTCTCTGTAGCTGGCAATTCCATAGGAATCAATCAAGTTCTGGAAACCTCTGGTGAATTTGTTCGTCCTGTTGAAGGTCGGAGGCGTCTCGTGTGTTGGTACATAGTGTAAGATCGATGGGATGGGACTGCCACTTGCTTTCTGAAAAGTAAACGAGGTTATTTTACTTTTCTTACTGTAGCTCTTATTTTCAATCTATCAGAGAAGGGGTCAATAAGTGACGCCCATGTTGCTACCATTACACCTTATCTACCATCTTTGGTACTAAGCACCAACACTGATGATTTTTACGCGATTAGAAGTTATTATCAAATCTGACCTATTATCTATGAACGGGTTAACAAAGTCTGGATTCAGTGATGCCATGTTAGGCCACTACAGCATAAGGTCGGCACAATGAGAACTCATAATTATAGGAAAGGTATACCAGATTTTCTAACTTACCACGCCATTCTCCAGCGCCTTCTGCACAACAGTCAGGTCTCTCCGCGGAACCCAACACTCGGCAATCAGACACTTCTTCACAATATCCATGCTGAACATGTTCAGTGTATGGTAGATGGCCTTCTCCTTGCGAACGGCTACCATCCAGGTGCTGATGTCTCGCGCGATGTTTGTCAGCACTAGCCGACGGTGGTTCTCTGTTTGTTCTAGCACCTGGAAGTAAGAGGTTTGTAGATTCAGTTAATGTGTGCTTTACTTTTTGTAGGGCCGGGACTACATGGGCAAGTACAGAAGACACTACAAAAATTAGTAAACAAAGAAGTATATAAGGAATCAAACGGAGAGAGTACTAACACACGAGTAGAACATTTTTTTTAATAGCCCTAACTGTCCCACTGCTGGGCCTCCTCAGTTCGTCTGCATACGTCTCGATCTCTCGATAGTTCCACCAATCGGGGTTGTAGGTATCCAGGTCATCCCACCATCTTTTCCGGGGCCTTCTATGTCTGCAGTGGCCTTGTTGTATCCACTGAGTGACAATGTTGGCCCACCTGTCCGGATGCATACGGCTGACGAGCCCAGCCCATAGTAGAATATAAGGGAGTAAATAAGAAGAGAAGCCGAAAATCGATCTCAGTGGCGTGCACTTGGAGAGGTCTATGTATCGCAGTGGACTGCGATAGGTTGATGATGATGATTAAATAAGAAGAGTTAATAAAGAAGTATGCAGTGAGGGGTAGTACACAAGGGTGTACATTCGGAAAAATGTAAAAGCGTATACAAGGAGACTACTTAAGGGAGTACCTAAGAAGGTACATAGGGAAAGTACATAAGAGAGCACCAGCTTTCCACTAAAATGCAATGAACATTAGTACTACTAATCAACACATACCATTTCCAAATCCTTGATCCTGGTGCCAACACCAGCAAGCATTTCCAGCTGGTCCTTATATGTAGCAGGACATGGGTACAGGGTGGCCTTGAAGCCATGGCAGACCTTCTTCACGCGGAGCTTGATCTGCTCGCCGTGGAAGAATACCACGAACACTGTCTTCTGAAGTTCGTGACCCTGGAAGAATGGAGAATTTTTTTAAGGGATCAATGATTAAAAAATCACACAAGAATAATTTCGACATCTGCCTAGCCTATTTCTAACTATGTTGTGGTCGGCTTACGTATCAGTTTCAGTGTTTTATACGGAACGAGTGCTTATCTGACCCCCTTAACCAAGTAGTCTAAGGTCCCTGGTATCCCTTTTTTGTTGCGACTGGTCGTCAGACTTTTAGACTCTTGTGGAATGGCATTTAAAAGATCTCAGTCGCAGTATTTTACGTAAATGTGCAGTGTCTTATGTGTCTTCTATATAGAGTGGCGTTTCAGTAGTCAGTCGTAAGTCAAAGTCATGTAAACTAATAATATTTTCAAATGAAAAAGCACAGATTATGAGAACTATCTTGTTCTGTAATAACGTTGTCAGTGAAGAATTTATTATTTACATTAATATTAATAGCTTCCGCTACAAGCGAATGTTTTAAATATTTAACTTGTGAAATGTTAACAAGCTGTGAAATGGCTTTATTAGATACGGAAGTAGTAATTGGCGAAACATTTATCTATATTAAAATTCAATAGCTATGGATACAGTTTTGGCTCCATTTTCATGTTTTTCATATCTTTGCTTAGTGTTTAGACTTTTTTTTTGTCGATTTAAAAGAACATTTTGCATTACAATTAGACTATTGGAAGCCGACCTCAACATAGTTGGGAAAAAGGCTCGGAGGATGATGATGACATGTAAAACATTTGTCTTCTTTATGATCTACACTAATAATGTCAGGAACTACGGGTCCATTTTCAAGATTGCAAATAAGAATTTTTTATAGCAAGGTTTGGGCAATAGTTCCCTAGGGTATAACGTTGAAGCTAGCCACAAAATGAACAGTTATAAATGGTAAACAAGAGGGCAGTTCTTCACTACAGATTCGTACAAAAACTAATAATAATGGCGTCCACGGCCGATTTCCGCCACGGCGGCTGTTCTCATGTAAGGAGATATGCCAGCTGCGCAGGATATATTATAGTGCACGAGCATTTGCGCAGACACAGGTGCACTCCCTATTCCTTCACTCTCATAACCACAATCCGACACGACCGGAAAGAGATCAGGCGCAGGACCGACATTTACGTGCTTTCCGATGCACGGGTGAATCAATCACCAACTTCCTGACTACGGGCTGCTTTGTGAAAGTTTTAGAAAACCCACAAAGCGATTTCGGCCCGACCCGGGAATCGAACCCGAGACCTCGAGAACAGTAGCCGCGCTTGCAACCACTAGACCAACGAGGCAGACAAAAAAAAAAACTAATATCATGTTGCCCTTGACTAAACGCAAGTGACCTTTTGACTATCATCAAGTAAAACCCTTTGGCTTGCGTGTGTTTGAACAATAATTTTCACCCTTTTTAGGGAAGGAGCCCTTAGTAAAAGCTCCCTTAGGACCACTGCAATTTACTTTAAGCTTATTTTTTTCGTAGAATTTTGGAAGGTAAATAGGTTAGTGATAATGCCGCTTAATTTAAGCAAGTTCCATCAAAAGGTCACATTCTATTTGTGGAGCACCTAATGGGTTAAATAATTCTTAGTATTATAACAGAAATTAAACCAGAGATGACTGCGAAGAAATTCGTAAGTTCAAACAGTAATAGTCTGTAAACCACAAACGTTAACCTCAAACACAAACAACAAAGGGAACTAAACTCAAAACATTTACTAACAATCATTCTCATTGTTTTTTATTCTTTTCTAACAAGGTCATTACCCCCTTTTTGTAACTGACAGGGATATACAACTCACACGTGTGTGACACACATATTCAAAAATCCCAACTTACTTGCTACAAACGCCAAAGATACTCTGTATGTCAAGCTTTAATGCTACTGAACCGATTTAAATGATATTTGGTGTACTAGCCTAGAGGTTAAGAAAAGTTCTATTTATCCAGGTGCGGTAAGTAGTTTTCTCAGGACGTGGGTGTAACTGCGAGGAACAGGTAATATCCTAATACTTATAGGTATAACTAAATATTCTGTAATGGGGAAACAGCAACGTCTAGAAAAATCAATATAAACGAGGGTGAACGACCGACCACTTGTGGGCTCCCATATAATATACCATGGCGTTTTACTGCAACTATGATGCAATATCATTAATTTTAGTTGGTTTTAAGCTTTATAATTACTCTGGTTGGTCACGTAACTAGTATCGAAAATATTATTTAGAAATATGATTTGTTTTTGAGTATGTTTTTTCCTGCGATTTCAGCCGTACCCTGAGGGAACAAAATAGACAAAGAGAAATAGAGAAATAGAACAAAATAGAGAAAGTCAGCACCTGAAGTGAAAAAAAACATAGGACTTCCCCTGAAATGCTTGCCTTTCACCACATCCCATGTGTTTTACTGGGATGAAGAAATGACGCAACCAATTCCCCCACAAAAAATAATTGCATCGATCAAAACATTAAACGACATTCCTTATTCCAATCTAACTCATCATCAGCATTTTTATCATCACACAGATCAGCAATCAGTATAAATAATTCCGAAATACCTTTTTAATCATAGTGATCAAATCCAAATGGCTACTTTCACCAGTCAAAAATAATGTTCTTTTGAAAATTATCCGTAGTAACAACGAGTTTGCGTGTTAGGTACACGTAAGGTTGGGCACGTTCGGTACGGCCGCGGGCTGTACACTACCTGAACGTGCCCCAAAGGGTGATAGCCATTAGGCTAATCCGGGGGTACCGCACGATCTCCCGCGAAGCAGCTGGCCTACTTGCTGGACTGCCACCGTGGGATCTGGAGGCGAGGGTCTTCTTGCGCCTGTACGACTGGCGCGAGGAGGCTCAGCGCCGGGGAGAAACCCCGTTGCCGCGGCAAGTTGTCGCGCAGCGGGCGGAGCTCCGGCGCGATCTCATGGTGGCCTGGAGGGAGCGACTATCGCAACCCAGTGCAGGGCACGCCACCATCGTGGCGGTAAGTCCCCTCTTTGAGGAGTGGCTCGGGAGGAGTCACGGCGCCCTCACGTACCGCATGACGCAGGTCCTCACCGGACACGGTTGTTTCGGGAGGTACCTGCACCGCATCGGTCGTGAGGAGGCGCCCGGGTGTCACCATTGTGCGGACAGCCCCGAGGACACGGTGGACCACACAGTCCAGGTGTGCCCCGCATGGGAAGGGCACCGCCGGGTCCTCGTCGAGGCTTTGGGCGGCGGCGACCTCTCGCGTCCGGCCCTGGTTCAGGCCATGGTCCGGGGCGAGAGGGAATGGGATGCCGTCGCCTCCTTCTGCGAAGCGGTCATGCTCGAGAAGGAGGAGGCGGAACGCCAGAGAGTTCGCACCTCTCATCCCGGCCGCCGCGCTGGACCAGGTAGACACCATGGGCGCCGGGTGTCGCGAGATGACTCCCGGCCACCGTAGGCGTGGGTCTGTGGGCGGTGAGTTCGGGTGGCTCATCGTCCCTCTGTCTTTCTAGACGACAGACCCGTGTCGACGGCGCGCGTTGTTCCACGCGCTCCTCAAAGAGATGTCAGCAACCCCAGCGGGGCCCAGCAGGGCCAAGGCCTGCCGGGGCTGCGGGTTGTTCGAAAGAGATACCGCGGCCCTGGTACATAAAAGGCCTATGACGGAACACGACGATTTTAGTCAGTAAGAGTCTGACACTCCCTCACCGCTGCTAACCCACAGCGGGAGGGGTCATTTGATGATTTTACGTCGCTAAAAAAAAAAAAAAAAAAAAAAAAAGGTACACGTAAGGTCACTGGACATTTTATAAAGCTTTCATATATGTTATTAAATGAACAATTTTGATTTAGGTAGGTCAACGACATAGTGGACAGTGGTCTTTTTATTTTTTAGGCTTACCTTCCAACATTTGCGTGGAATTATGCTATTTTGTTCATTGCCTTAGTTGGGTATTAATATGAGTTTTAGTAGAAATTAATCTTAAAATGCTAAGGTTATATTATTAATTTATTACCATCACGTTTTGAAGGATAGGTACATTAATGAGACCAAACACAAATCACGTAAGTATATCCTTAGATTTTTTGCTTAAAAAGGATTCAGAAACACTAATTTTATGAGCTGGTCAGTTAGAAACTTTATCGTCAGAGAACTTTGGCACCCAACGATGCAATTCAGCCAAAATATATCACCGTTGACTTCAGAGACTTAAAAAGGTATAAAGGTACTTTAAAAGTATGCCAAATATGTAAGAAATCCAAAACTTGAGTTTGAAACTGATAAAACAGACTTTCCAAAACTCTCCAACACCTATATTTATTAGATTAGGAACACTATAACAAAAGATAAACCTCTAGATTTATGCGGCACTGCCTTCACAAAGTTTCTCGCAGTATATATATCTTCGGACCGTTATGGACAGAAATAGATAATTTGCTATTTTCATCATCTCAGCCATAGGACGTCCACTGCTGAACATAGGCCTCCCCCTTTGATCTCCACAGATACCTGTTGGAAGCGACCTGCATCCAGCGTCTTCCGGCGACCTTTATAAGGTCGTCTGTCCACCTCGCTGGTGGACGTCCTACGCTGCGCTTGCTAGTCCGTGGTCTCCACTCCAGCACTTTTCGGCCCCATCGGCCATCTGCTCTGCGAGCAATATGGCCTGCCCATTGCCACTTCAGCTTGCTAATCCGGTGAGCTATATCGGTGACTTTGGTTCGTCTACGGATCTCCTCATTTCGGATTCGATCACGTAGAGAAACACCGAGCATAGCCCTCTCCATAGCTCGTTGAGCGACTTTGAGCTTTGAGATGAGGCCGATAGTGAGAGACCACGTTTCGGTGCCGTAAGTCATCACTGGTAACACACATTGGTTGAAGACTTTCGTCTTGAGGCACTGAGGTATGTCGGACGAAAAGACATTGCGTAGTTTCCCGAACGCTGCCCAGCCGAGTTGGATTCGGCGGTTGACCTCTTTCTCGAAGTTGGACCTACCTAATTGGACTACTTGTCCTAGGTAGATATATGAGTCAACAACTTCGAGTACCGAGCTTCCAACAGAGACTGGGGTGGGCTCAACATGGACATTTGACATAATTTTCGTCTTGTCCATGTTCATTTTCAGGCCCACCCGTTGTGAAACTCGGTCGAGGCCCTCGAGCATCATACTGAGTTCCTCCATCGACTTTGCCATGACTACGATATCGTCGGCAAACCGAAGGTGAGTGATGTATTCGCCGTTGATGTTGATGCCAAGTCCTTGCCATTCCAGGAGCTTGAAGGCGTCTTCCATTGCGGCGGTAAACAGTTTCGGGGAGATAACGTCCCCCTGTCTTACGCCTCTTCTCAATGGAATCGGCTTTGTGCTATGCTCCTGTACTCGGACCGACATGGTGGCGTTATCATACAAACACTTCAACACCTCGATGTACCGATAGTCAATATGGCATCGTTGGAGTGACTCAAGTACCGCCCATGTTTCCACCGAATCGAAGGCTTTCTCATAGTCCACAAACGCTAAGCATAATGGCAAGTTATACTCCTCGGTCTTCTGTATAACTTGCCGCAGCGTATGGATGTGGTTTATGGTACTAAAGCCTCTTCGGAAACCGGCTTGTTCGGGAGGCTGGAAGTCATCAAGCCTGTGTTCGAGACGGTTCGTGATAACCCTTGAAAACAGCTTATAAACATGGCTTAGAAGTGTGATGGGTCTGTAGTTCTTCAATAGGCTGTTGTCACCTTTTTTGAAGAACAACACCACCCCACCCCGGCTCCATGCTTCAGGCGTTTTGCCCTCGGACAGGACGGAGTTAAAGAGCTTCTGGAGGACTTTAAGTACCGGTGTTCCACCCGCTCTCAGAAGCTCTGAAGTGATTCCGTCCTCACCCGGCGCCTTGTTGTTCTTAAGCTGCTTCAGGGCCATCCTAATCTCGTACAGACTGATGTCCGGGATATCTTCGGTATAATGTCGGGACAGCTTGGCTCTTGGATCTCCTGCCAAGTTGTCAACGGACTTTGCGACCGAAGTGTATAACTGTCCATAGAACCTCTCGATCTCGCCTAAAACCTCTGCCTTGGTCGACGCTATGCTGCCATCCTCCCGTTTCAGCTTAGTCATCTGGCTTTGCCCAATAGACTTGTCCTTTGCGAACACTTTGGAGCCTTGGTTTCGCTGTATGGTCTCTTTAACACGATTCGTATTAAAGAGACGCAGATCGTGTCGCAAGGACTTGAATATTCGTCTATTGAGCTGCCTATATGACTTCGCATCGTGGGAAGACTGCAACTGTAGCAAGCGTCGTTCAGCCATGAGGTTTAAGGTTTGATCGGTTAATTTTTGAGGTCTATCTTTACGGCAGGGTCTAAAAAACTTAGACCCTACCGTGCGGACAGTTTCCACTAGTCCGTCGTTGATCTCGTCCACTGACACTAGGTTCTCGAGGCAAGCAAATCGATTAGAGAGCTCGAGTTGAAAGCTTTCCGGGTTTTGAATATGGGACCGAGTAGGTCGGAGCGTAGACTTCATCAGACTGGACCTTTCAAGTTTAACATTGATATTCAGCGAGGCTCTTACGATTCGGTGATCGCTACCGGTTTTTACCCTGTTGATCACAGAGACATCACTGAATATCCGTTTCTTGTCGGTCATGAAGAAGTCTATCTCGTTTCTCGTGAAACCATCGGGACTCAACCAGGTCCATTTCCTGTGAGGCGGCTTCTGGAAGAAAGAGTTCATCATGAAGAATTCCTCTTTCTCCAGAAAGTCGGCCAGCCTCTGTCCCCTAGGGTTCCGTTGCCCATATCCAAATTGCCCCACTCTCAACTCATCACCACTTTTCTTGCCCAACCTAGCGTTAAAGCGTTAAAGTCCCCCATAACAACAGTGAAGTGGGTTTTGGAACTATGTATGGCCCTACTTACGTCCTCATACATAGTCTCCACCTCATCATCGGAGTGTGACGAGGTCGGTGCGTATACCTGAATGACCTTCAGCGAATATCTTTCAGATATTCTGAGTATTACGTATATCACCCTGTTCGACACACTGTCGATGGTTGTTATGTTGTTTACGAGGGACCTGTGAACGAGAAACCCGACACCACCTTGGGACTTTTGGTCGCCCTCCCGGTAGTAGAGCAAGTTACCAGACTTCAGGGTTACGGTGTCCTCTCCCTCTCTACGGACTTCGCATAACCCTATAATGTCCCAATGTAACTTGCTCAACTCCTCTTCCAGCTCGCAGATCCTTTCGTCAGTCCTCAATGTGCGTATGTTGTGTGTTACCAGGGCCAGTCGTCGTGGGGGTGGGTAGCCGGATCTCTTCCGGAGATTCTTAGCACCCCCTGCTCCGCCGTTACCTTGACCGCTACCCGCGCCAGGGATAGCGGAGCTGCCGGGGACTGGGGGCCTGGTTTCTGTGTCTATCATTTGGGGGGTATTTGCCGTTAATCGCCACGCTTGGCAGGCGGGTTGGCGATCGCAGTGAGGGTGTGCAGTACGCGGAGGACGCTGCTGCCCGACCTCCGGTTTGTCCCTTAGTCGCCTTTTACGACACCCACGGGATGATTTGGGGGGAGCGCAATTCTAAGCCGGCGTCCCACGGCATATTATTTGCTATTTTATTCCCACGATATTGGCAACCAATATATTTTGTTAACGGCGAATAAATTTAGCCTGTATTACCTTCGATTTGGTGTTATAATTTGTTTATGTAAGGTCTTTTAGGGAAGCATGTTTTATTTTTGCAGCTCTGGTTTAGAACACATTTTTATTTTTAGGGTTCCGTACCTCAAAAGGAAAAAACGGAACCCTTATAGGATCACTTTGTTGTCCGTCTGTCTGTCTGTTTATTGAGCTTAGACTATCATTCGCCATTGATCGAAATTCATTTTTTATTCAAATATTAACTATGTTTTCACTCACGGTAAAATTTTTAATTATTTTTTAATTATTTTTTTTTATTCAAATATTCACTATGTTTTCACTCACGGTAAAGTTATGTTATAAGTATCAAGACCCCCGAATGTATAGGTCAGTTGTTTGTACACCCCCAAAAATACATGAACTGTAAAAACCTTCACAGCTGTGAATTGAACCTAATAATAGACATTCAATTGTTTTATCTGTTCATAATACGTCAGCACACGTCATATGACGTCACTCGAGTAACATTCCTACCTATATCTAGGTACCATTAATAAATATCCAAAAGGGTTACGGATATCATACTGAGCGAAAATAAGCCTAAACGCGTAGGCTTTATACAAAGTTCAAGGGCTAAAATGTGAACTTGATTTGAACTCACGACCTTTTCATAGCTTGTCAAAATATTAAATCAATACTGCTTAGCAATAGCGATTAGCATAAAGTTTGCGTAGATAAGTAAAAAGTATATAAACAAAGAACTTATAACAAAAAAATTAAAGGACTTGAATAATTTACTCAAAACTTTCTCCTAAGTCTGACAATGAACGACGAATGCTGAAACCCGCATCAAAATCGGTTCAGCCAAACGTGAGTCAATCGCGGACAAACATATAAACATAATACACGTCACACTGAGAACCTCTTTTTTCTTGAATTGAATTAAAATATTCTATTTTGGTTCATCTTTCAGTCAGTTTCAGTATTTTGATTGGTTCCTAACAGCCGACCCCAATATTCTATTTTGAATGTTGACATCAGCCCCATATAAGTACTGTCAAAATCCTATGTCTAGTATGCAAAACAAAAGATAGATAGAATATGAGAACAGCCGCTACTGTGTATAAAGAGATTCCTTACCGTAATAGGATCCTTCAAAGGCTCATCAATTTGCGCCTGCTTAAAGAAGATGTTTCCATGCGATATTCTCCAGAGCATTTTCTCAAAGGCCGGTATTCTCGCCGTGGTCACCACACCAGCTATGAATCCAAGATGGCCTAACACTGCATCGTTGTTATATATTTGTACTGAAGCCGATATCTTCCGTTGGGCACTGTGGTCTTGAAAGAATGTCTGCATCTTTTCGATCAAAGTTTTCAGTTCTATTAGAGACAGGTAATCGCTTTTGAGGTTGCGCGCGTTTCGCGTTATCTCTTGGATTTCTGATTCGATGAAGTCGATCCTTTCCTGGAACAGAAAATTTGGTGGTTTATTTTCTGTAGCATAACGGAGGAAAAAGAATGACAAAGAATTGAAGACCCCTCCTGTTTGGGAAGACTGTTTAAAATATTATTGTTATTGAGATTGATCACTTTTGCTTTTAATCCGGATTAGTTTTATAGGTCCTATTAATAATAAAAACCAAAGGTTTTAACCAGTTTGATACACTAGTCGATACTGCTAATAAATTAAAGGAAAGATTTAAAGGTCGTCATCGACACCCACAGGAATACCGAACAAGCCATAAACCAACCCGTTTCCATGGAATATAATACTGATAACTGTTGGCACAGACCATTAAACATTAATGTTCACACAAATGAATTTCATGGAACTCGTAACAAATAGTTAAATCTTCGTGGTAATGACCGATTTGAGTTATTGCACTTGACATGCGAGGAGATTGACGCGTTGGAGCTGTGTCTGGCCAGTACTGATTCATTCGATAGATACGTAGAATTTTCGTGGAATTATAAATTGGTTGATATGTGTTTTGAGCAGATTTGCCAGACAAGGCTGGCCGGGCCTGGCAGTGAAATAATAATAAAGAATTTTGTCCAGTAGCGAGATTTGTCAAAATCAATTTTGATTCAATTGGACAGATTCGATCGAATTGATGATCAATTAATTAACCAACAGCATTTGTGAGACACAAACACAGTTTCGAGCCTGGACAAAGACAAAGCTACTTTCGTAGAATTCGCAGTCATTTGTTTTTCTTTTTTTTTGCTCCAACTACCATTTAGTCCTGCCTATCCTTAGCGGCCTATTACGACATCCTCAGGGCCAGTTTGGCATGATGTCATTCATGGCAACTCATAAATTGCAATAACACTGTCCTGCGATCCCCGCTATATCCTGCTCTGAGGGAGCTAATTGGTGTAGCCTTGCTGTGTAGCTGGTAATAATTGTTTTATGTCAGTGTGAGGTTGGATTGTACTGGCAGTTGTTCTTTATTACCGTATGGTATTATTTTTTTCATTTATTTAACTGTTCTTCTATATTAATATAATAAAGAGAAAACATTGTTTTGTTTGTTTTTACCCTGAAGGCTCCAAAACTACTGAACCTATTTGAAAAATACTTTTGTCCCGGTACCGAAATCGCGGGAAAAGCGGCTAGTCTAGAATAGTAACTAGTAGTCTAGAAAAGTACAGAAACTGTTGGATTTGTGTTTCTTTATGACTCTCATATTATAGTTTTTACTACATTTATGTAGGTACTAGCTTCTGCCAGCGGTTTCACCCGCATCCCGTGGGAACTACTTCCCGTGGGATAAAAAGCCTATAGCCTTCCTCGATAAATGGGCTATCTAACACTGAAAGAAATTTTCAAATCGGACCAATAGTTCCTGAGATTAGCGCGTTCAAACAAACAAACAAACAAACTCTTCAGTTTTATAATATTAGTATAGATTCATTAAGTACATTTAACTGTGATATACATTGACTGCATTTAAATACTCGTAAAACAATAGAAAAACGGCATCATCTTACAACTCTAAGTACTAAATTACACCAAAAAAAAAACAATTCGGAAATCCAAACCGTAAAGTACCGAATCACTTGCCCACCATAACGCTAAATCCGCCCACGAAGCCCATTAATTTATTTTTGTTTTCTTTCAACAACGCGAAAAGTAACATCCCACTAGCATTAAATTTCATGATGTTAGCCATAGTGGCACGGTGGTTAAAGTACCTGAACTCAAGTACTATTGTTCTGATTCGATTCCAGGTCAGACAAGTGCGGGCTGCGGGATTGTTCGAAAGAGTTACCGCGGCCCTGGTACTTAAAGTGCTAAAGAAGGAACATGATGGGTTTTCGTTAGTAAGAATGTGAAACTCCCTCACGCTGCACCCACAGCGGGAGAGATTATGTGATGATTTCCCATCTATACTAATATTATAAAGCTGAAGAGTTTGTTTGTTTGAACGCGCTAATCTCAGGAACTACTGGTCCGATTTAAAAATTTCTTTCAGTGTTAGATAGCCCATTTATCGAGGAAGGCTATAGGCTACTTTTTATTCCGGTACGGGAAGTAGTTCCCACGGGATGTGGGTGAAACCGCTGGCAGAAGCTAGTAAAAAATAAAAAGGCCAGTCAAGTGTCTATGTAATTTTCTAAATATGAATATCTTGTACACCAATGACAGAGTGAAGCTGAAGGCAATCATCTTGAGGAAACCTGGATTTTGAAATCCACCTTGAGCAAACCTGCTGATTAACACACATTCCTTCTTTATATGAGAAGAGGCCTGTGCCCTTCAGTAGACAATAAAAAGGCCGATTTCAGCCATTACTGCTATTGAGTAACAAACATAAGTCGTATTTATAGTCCAGCATTATAGTCTGGTCTGGTAATAATTATTAAACAGATGTTGGTGTGCGTAACTGGATTAATAGTGTTGTTCGCACGTGGTACATCACTATGAATCTTGTTGGTAATGACAGTGGCATGTTATTCTTCAGTTGTTATTTAGTATTCTTCTGTGAGAAGCTGTGCTTCGTTACTGTCGTTTATTTCAAGCGGTATTTTGTCGGTATGTGAAGAAGTATTTTGTGTTAAGTCTTTAATTATGAGGATTAGAAAGAAATGTGTAGTGGTAGCTATTTATAGATAGACAGTTTATTGCACTCACTAATACAAGATCTTTATGATTACACAAGCACAGAACACAGGTTTACAAAAGGTAACCTCTGGAACTTTTTAAACTATGTAAAGATTTCCGGGACATTGTGTGCGAAAGTTATTAGAGGTATAAACGGAGTATATAGAGAAAAAGATTGAGAGGAACGAGGACAGTTAGAAGAATTGTTATCGTAATATAAACAATGCCAGCTTCCTCAGATAACATGTTGACTTCAAAACTTCCACATAACATTGTCAAATCATCTGGCAAGTATTTGTATTTGTGTCAATAGTTATATTTAGATAAAGCACGTCGAGTCTGGGGAAATCCCCATAACAAACAAATAGTTCCAGAATGATTCACGGGTTCGTTAAGGGTTGTTACTTTCTTTAAATTAGGTTTATTTCCTACAATTTAAGCGACATACTATAGGAACCTGTAGGGCATAGGTGTATTTTAAAATTAATACCTCTGATTGAGACAAGTAAATTACCAGTTACTTGGATAGCACTATACTAGTACTTGGCAACTCTTTCTGGCTTCATACGACTCGTAACGAGTGTGATAGGGCATAGATATTCACATGACAGCAGCAGCCTTCCAATTTAACGTGCCTCTCGAAATACGGAGGAACATGTCATGATAAGATGGCAACCTATCTTTGTTCTAGTCTCACCAAGCGATCCGTTTCATTGATTGATCTCTGCTTCTGTTATTTACCCATTAGCTCCTCTTTGCAGTTTTTTCCTAGCTCAGAGACCTTATTAAGCTCTAAAATATTTTTCAAAAGTTCCAAATACCTCAAGTATATTAATCTCCCTGGGACTGAGACTGCATCTGTCGGGTTTGGGTGGGGGCGGCGGTTCAGGCAGCTCGCCAGCCACCCAGCGCAGCTTGCGTTCCATTTCACTGCAGCGACGCACCTCGCTCACGTAGCGCCTTTGGAAGTCGTTCACGTGAGGGTTTAACTGTAGAAAAATAAAAAAAATAGTATAAGAACTAAAAAACACGCTAGTCATGTATTGTCATCAGAACTAAGAGCGTGTGCTTTCATCCTAATCGAAGACCGGGAAGTAGGTCAAATTAAGATTCCAAGATTTTCTTACATACAAGTGAAGCTAATATAAGTGTGGTACAAAAAAGTTAAGATTTTGGACATCAAGGATCATGAATAGTAACCGCGCCCGCGTCCAAAAGGAACTGTTGCCCGTACCGGGATAAGATATAGCCTAGGTTACTCGGGAAGATTGTAGCTTTCCAACAGTGAAATAATTTTTCAAATCGGTTTAGTAGTTCCCTTAGGGCGCGGGTGAAACCGCGGGAAAACGGCTAGTACCTACTGATTAAAAAACGTAGCTTTTATGTACGAGGTTCTCTATAAAAATTAACATTTCAAGGTTACAACTACTAGTTATTAGTATCACTTAGTGGTGTACTTCGCACTCTCCAATTAGGTGTAACGACAGTCTAGGTAATAGCTCTTGATTAGGAGCTTTGTAACTTGTCCTATCATATTACCTAACTACTAGTCACATGCTAATTTTATTGGGGAAATAATAATGAAAGAACGCTTTTTGCTGTCGATACAAAATGGCGATGTTACGAAATTGCTTCGTGGGTTAATACTTTAGCAAAGCAGCCTGGATTCTTTAAGTTGGTGATTGATACACACGTGCATTCTCTCTCTATCAGGCTAGTGAATGCACCTGTGTCGGCGCAGATGCTTGTGCACTATAATATTGTCCTGCTTAGGTGACTGAATTCCATAAGAGACAATGTCCACCGTAGTCAATAACTACTTATTACATAGATATAAGTACTTCGGTATATTATATATTTATATTTTTTTAAAAAATTACTTAAGATTCACAATTTATAACATTGAAATCATACCTTCTTTTCAGAGATAGGTTCATAGGTACTTTCAATAGGTCTAGCATCCTCATAAAGGCGAAGCATCAATATTAAAGACAACATAAATATCAGTCATTGTTTAACAACAAGTAAAACAGGGTTAATATCTCAAAGTATTGAACATTTTGAGGTTAACTTACCATAACGGTTTTTGACAATTATCTTCAACAACATACTTGAAATGTCCTCAATGCATATGAAAAATGAAAATGAAAAAATGTTTTTTTTTTTTTTTGTCTCAGACATTGTTTTCTTAACATAAAATTGAGGCAGCCCCAGTAAGTTACCGAAGTACTTGTGTTGGGGAACACAAGTACTTCGGGGGGGGATATTGGTTTATAACTTTCCTAAGATCCCTACAGGCTTTTTATCCTGACGATAAAACGTACAAACCATAAAACAGTAACGAGTTAACGTTAAAGTAACTGAATATTGCCGATATATCACAATTGATCTCGTATTTATTTCCTGTTTATTGCCTACCGCACCTTGGTATAACGTGGATATGAGAACTGCCCTTATTTTTATTGCCCACTTCTTCATATCGAGGATCATATGCCTGATAAATTGCGTCAAGACGTTTGAAATACGATATTTTGTTATGGACATCGAACTTGAAGCCTTGAATAGATTATTAGTTAGGATTTCTAAAAAAGGTACCTACGCGTAGGTACGGTCTCGATTGATCTATACTAACTGTATATACCAATATTAAATGGGGAACAATTGTTTGTTTGTACTCGAAAAGCTCCAAAATTCCGGAGCCATTTGTAAAATTTTGACATCCCCGGGTGACTAGAAAGCTATATTTTTTTTATTTTTTTTTTGTAAAACCGGGGGAAACAGCTAGTATTTTATACGGACGATGTGTGTTGAAGTCATATACAATACGAATACCCTTTCAACAGATATAGGTCTCCACGTGATAGCGAATTAAGTGTCGCTATTCATGATCCACAATGTGCCACTTCCCATTTCACGAGAGCGATGTTCCTCGACCATTTTTTATACGAAGTACTATCAACTCGCTCAATAGCACGTGACTTTTATAATATATTACAAATACAAAATGTATTTTTATAAACATACTGTGAGTCTTTATAATGCACACATATCGAAATGAAGATTCAATTTAAAAAATCTTCTAAAATCCTTACATCTCCGGCTATTGAGCATTTAATGAGAAGTTTTATAATCATCTTAAAAAATATTGATAACAAAGCTGTTTCCCATATACGGCGACCTGAAAGGACTAGTTCTAGCACACAAAAATAATATGGCCTATATGCTATCCTTATGTATAAACTACATGACTGATAAGATTCATCAAAATCAATCCAAGAATTTTAGCTTGAAAGAGTATATTTACCTTATGAACTTTCGCATTTATAATACTTAGTAGACCACCGCCGTGCCACCCAAGGCAACATTCTTTACATACTATACACGGACACAAAGGCTATGTTTAAAGTTATCCCAAGTTAAATTATAACAGTATTGTTACTGAAGTAGGTCCCGTCTGTCATAATAAACGCCATTTTGTTTTCTTATCGCGATCATTGATAATTATGAAGCGCGTTGTTCAATGTTGTATGAAGATGTGATGAAACTTTCGCTGGTTGTTAACAATTGTAATTATTGATTATAGGCATGTTGATTTTAAACAAACTAGCTGTTCCCCCAGGTTCCACCCACATTTCTTGGAAAGTACCTATTTCCCGTACCCGTTCCGATTCCCGGATTGTCAAGCGTGCTACCACTCCTGAAGTGACAAGCACGACCACTATGTCAAGAGTGTGACGACAAAGATTAACTTCCCGTATCCCGATAGATGTGGTATACCCAGACTAAGTCAATGGGGAATAGTCTAGTTTCCCAAAAGTGAAGGATTTTTTTTCGATTCAGCAGTTTTAGACCCTTCGCAGTACACAACGGTTGAATACAAAAAAAATCGTCTCAATTGTAGTGGTATGGATTGAAGTATTTTTCGCTACCTAAAAAAACAGCACACATTATTAACGACATAATCCCGAACAACAAAATATCCCATAACTCCTGACCTCACCAATTGTGCCCATTTGCACAAGAAGTCTTTAATTGAAATGACAATGGTTGGGTTCACACTAGCGCGAACTAAAGTTACTACAATATATGTATATAAATAGGTGTATATATCTCGTTGTAGTGAGTATATTGAAGTCATATGACTTGAGTGTAAAGTGGGATTTATGTTATAGTTTTGACTTGCAGACGTACACTGTTGTAGGGTCTTGTTCCCATTGGCTTGGATGTTCATAGTAGATGAATATAAGAATGACATCTAATTGTGATAAAAACGGTAGCTTTTTATTTGTGACTAGCTTCTGCCAGCGGTTTCACCCGCATCCCGTGGGAACTACTTCCCGTACCGGGATAAAAAGTAGCCTATAGCCTTCCTCGATAAATGGGCTATCTAACACTGAAAAAAATTTTCTAATCGGACCAGTAGTTCCTGAGATTAGCGCGTTCAAACAAACAAACAAACTCTTCAGCTTTATAATATTAGTATAGATATAAAAGTAGACCTAGTTTAAAAGGCTCCTTTCATGGACATGAGATTCAAAATCTATAAATTTTTAAAATATCTGCAGTTTTCAGATTTTCTGAAATGTACTATCCATGGTTTCAGCCAATACCCGCAAGTTCCCATTATTCGGAACTGATGAACTTGTTATGTACTGTTTAAATTATTCTGAAAAAAAAAATATTTAAGTCTAACATTATTTTTTTTTACTTATTTATTAGCCAATGATGATCGTAAAATAATGCGTTATGTAATAATTGCTTGTATTTATCTGCGTTTACACATTATTGCGTATTATCTCGTTGACCCCGTGTTATGTTTGAACCTCTGATACGATACTACTCAAGTGTAGGAAAAAATAACAAGTCTATAAATAAAATAGACTATGGATGAAAAGAAATTTATGGGACCATAAAGGTTGATTGAGAACCTCACCACGTTTCTTGCTGCTGACATTTGAACAATTCTTACAGTCAGAAACCAGAGAATCGAATAACCAAGGTTTCCAAGGGTCATGGTTGGCTCATATTGAATCAGTCGCCCCGTGGAAACCAATGATACCTACTCATAAATATCTGGTTGGACTGAAAGATGAACAAAACATTGTAGAAAATATGTATGCTACACACAAAGTTAGCAGACCTTATTATTGAAAATTAAATACTGATAGAAAGAATACTTGCGGGTAAATAAGTGCCAATTCATATACACTTGACGAATGACGTGCATTTGGTAGGAGTAAGCAAAGACTGGCCACGAGTGTGAGATAATATTGATAACATTGAGTGGATTTCTGGTTTGTCCACGTGTTCATCAGGTATGTACTTAAGCACATTATCTAATTTAATACTAAGTATTACAATAATTACTTAAAGGAATTGCATATGACTTATTCCGTGTGATTGAAAGATTTTTAGGCTCCTAAATCAGTATGGAGATGAACAGTTGAGCGTACAGTACAACAATCAGGTAAGAAGCTGGTATCAGACCGACTAATAAGTTTGAACAGTTGTGGATTTCTGTAAACGATCCGTATGCTGTTTTGCGGTTGCGGATATGGCATAATTTATGTAGAGCTTATGTTAAAATTCAATCTCTAATCTAATGGATGGATCGGGTATAGAAATCCACCGTTAATAGTTTCAAAGATGGTGGATACGATTTGTTATCGTTAAAGGCTTGTTGCCTACCAATAACATAAAACCCCAGAATGTTTCCGCCGCCATCATATTTTCATT
Source organism: Helicoverpa assulta (assembly GCA_963856015.1). Lineage (NCBI taxonomy): Eukaryota > Metazoa > Arthropoda > Insecta > Lepidoptera > Noctuidae > Helicoverpa > Helicoverpa assulta. The sequence goes on from CAWLCW010000023.1 coordinate 12,163,286, forward strand.
ATTTTTATCGATAAAGGGTGTGTTTATTTAGATATTAGAGTGGTTACAATAACGTTAGGTGGCTTGTAAACTGTGAGGCTTTCCATCAATGTAAGTAATATACAGTAAAGAGGAAAAAGTTGATGTTTGTAGGGGCCGGGGGTTTTCTTATAAATTGTGGACTTTCCTTACATTTAATTGATGTCACATTAATCATCATAAATTATTCACAGAGAATAATTTGATCTAAGCAAATAAGTGACACCAGAAAAAAACATTCATTAGGCACAAAATGCAATAAATGAAGTGAATATGAAACAGCTAAGTGAGAGATTACCTCAATTTGAATAGATCATACAACATATGTAACAGTTTACATATAAGTAGAAAGTTCATGTTAAAGCGCCCTAGAACCGTATGTCACTATCATTCTTCTCATTCAAACTTGCTTCTTCAAAGCTCATCATCATTTCTCGAGAGCCTTTTCCTAACTATGTTGGGGTCGATTTCCAGCCTTATCGCATGCAGCTGCGCACTACGAGCGACTGCCTATCTGACCTCCTAAAGCCTGTTACCAAAACAACCCAATATCCCTTGGACTGGTGTCAGACTTACTGGCTTCTGGCTACCCTCAACAACTGCCAAGGAAATTCAATGACAGCCGGGACCTACAGTGTAACGTGCCCTTTGAAACACAGTAATTGGTGTCCAAGATGTACTTAGTCACCATCACCATCATTTAGTTTCTCATTCAAACTTGTTTCTTCAAAGCTCAGACCTCACTTAAATACCTGAAGGGCGCGACTCTCAATAACAAAGGCACCCAAACAATTAATAACAATTTCGTCTAGACCTTCACCTTAGTGGAGCAATAAATCGTTAATACCGAACCTTCACGAAAAGCATTTATAAATTAGTAGGAATGTCTGAATTAAATACAAGCCTCGTAGGGTGCTATCGATAGCAGAACCGAACGACCAGAAGTTCTGATTATTGAAATGATAGGTTAATAAGAGTTGCAGGTTTTATGACCAAACTAGCTTCCGCCAGCCTCAAGAGGGAACTTCTTCGTGCAACTGGATTGGCGCCTAGCTTTGCTCGGTAAATGGGTTTTCTAACACTGAAAGATTTTTGAGGACATCGAGCCAGTCGTTCCTATGACTAGTGTATCTTACCAAACCGGCACTAGTTTCAGTTTTGAGTTTTTTAATCAATCAATCAAAAATCTTTATTTTCAGGCTGCATAGGCCCATAAATATATACCTTAAAGACTAACATACATAATATATTATACAAACATTGTTAGTATATAAAAAACTTAAAGCTATGTTAGTATTGTTAGTAACACTTCACTACGCACTATGTCACTCAATTTAATCTCATGTTACTCTCTCTGTCTGATAACACAGGATTGTTGCTGATAATTTAAGTACCTCCTACGACGGTAGGACAATGTAAAACCGGGAAACCTATGAATTCAAGCATGTCTCTAGTTTTTTGAACCCAAAACTACAACAATTTCGCATGGACTTGTCAAATCATTTCTCAAATTATGCGAAGTAGGCCTTTTAAACAATCTGTCTCATGGCCCAGGTCACGAAAACTATGGCACTCCCTCTTTCCATGCATAATGGTCGGCGTAGCACGCGAAATCAGGGGACGTGGACGAACTGGCCCAAATATTACCCAGGTGCGATGAAATGGCACTATCCCCTGTCTTTCTTTTATGTACAGTCAACGTCGTAAATTGAGTGACACTCGGAGTACTCAAATGTATAAAAGCCAATAATATCGGTGTAGTGGTACCTGCTGTCAGCGGTCAATTTTAAAGAGAAAAACTTTTTTTGTACTGATTGACAGAATTGACAACTGCACCAAAAAAAATGGTTAGACCATACAAAAAAAGTTATAAGTCAACAGTCTAATTGCTAAAATAAATTTAATGTCTCCAAGGTCTGGAATTTTTGAGGTTTCTTTTAAAGTCCTGACAGTGTTTGTACCGATATTATTGGCTTTTAGGTGGGTTTATATACTCGAGTACCCTGAGTGTCACCATGGTTATGACGCTGACTGTACCACCATGGCATGGTGACCTAAAACCTCGAATGTTAATTCGTTGACGTGACGTTCAGTCAAATGGGGATGGGAAATAATTTCGAGGAAGTAAACGGTGTCCCTGAATGACTCCTATTTTCTTTTATATGTAAATAAACTTTAGTGGTATTGCCAAATTCCTAATGGCTTACCGATCGTTATGGGTTAATAGTAAGATTCTTGTATCTTTGCCAATATTAAAGTTGTGCGTGATTTGAGAAGGCATAGGTATTTTGTTTTGTCTTTTTGGAGTTGCTAACCACGCGTCCAAGGAAATGTTCCTAATGACTACGAAATCTTATGGCTTATGTTAAAAGCTTCCTGGTTGGAAAAGAAGGAACGACTAAGAAAAAGGGTGAAATTGGAGACAATCTTTCCAAGCATTCCAATAACTCCGGTTCATCCATTGAAGCGCTAACAGGATTATCCCTTTGTTCAAACATTGTAAGTTTATCAGAATCAAAGTCGCTCCCCTGAAAATACTGCATTGAATTAGAATATGAACTCCCGACCTTTGTATTGGCATTCGGTATTCATACGCAAGCCTTGCATAACATATCTTGGATCATTTCGTTCTTAATATAGACCCAACAATAAGCGTCACTGATTGAATGAATATGTGAATGAATGAAGCCAGAGATGTGTGATATTATCAACTAATGGAGGAAGTATCTCATATACCTGATAGGCACAATCCCTTAATCGTTTACGTCAGTCTTGGGCTAAGATTGAAATGTTCCTGCTTTGACTGGTCTGAATTTAGTACGATGGATTTGAAAACTAGGACTGTTTGTGATGATTGAGTCGGAACGATTGCAAACCACGCTTGATGCGCAAATGCTACATAAAATTGTTTTAAGGCAAAACATTTTTTTTATATGACACATAATATGTTTAAATACTTCTTCCTAAAGAAGACCCTTCTATACTTCAGCTAGGTCTGTCATTAAAGGTATCAGAGGTATATAAGAAAGATTAAGTAAGTTAAAAATGTGCAATTCCTCCTTCAAAAAAATCCAAACAAATCATACAAAATACCCTAACATTACTTGAAAGAACGAAACTACTCGAAACACTCCTAGTCCTGTTATCGTGTTCGATTTGTTTAAAGTAAATACAGATATTGATAATAATGGCTAATGGGCGATAAGGGCGGTTGCTCTCAACTTGAAAGCAATTACTAAACTATTACTAAATGAAGATATGGGTGCAGTTCATCGATTTTATAATAAAGAGCTGGGAAGTAATAGAGAGAAGGAACTTTTTAAGGAAACAAGGGTCGAGAAAACGTAAATGATTTTTGGCAACAAGTTTGCAAGAAATCGAAAGAGAGACATACTTTTATACCAGTAGCTTCTAGATTTTTCATCAAAATAGACGGAAATGGACTTTCACCCTTCCTGACATTTAACGCATCATCATCATCATCATCATCAGCCTATCGCAGTCCACTGCTGGACATAGGCCTCTCCAAGTGCACGCCACTGAGATCGATGCATTCATTCATTCATTTCCATTTAACGCATCAGCTTATGGAATTGTCCTTGAATACAGGTACCTAATATCAATATTTAAACCGACATAGAATATTATATCACCCACGCAAAGAACAGGGGTGGCCTATAATTTCTGCAGCCCACTCACAATAAAAACACACGCATTAACAGCTCATATGACACCCACGAGAATTCTTTTAATGAGAATTTAAACTGTGGTCTTTATTGTAATAGGCCCTAAGGACCATATTGGTTTGCATGATGCACATTACGAGTAACAACATGCGTTCACTTATGCTCTGGATGAACTCAAAAATGCTACACAAGAGGAGCTATGTTCGAGTAAGCTGCCGATATTAATTAGAATCAAAGTCCATATGGACTGTATCCTAACAAACGAAGTTAATTTATATCGTCCGAATGTAGTTTTTGTTATTTTACTGTAAACATCTTGAGATCTTTAAATTTTCGAAGTTACACAAACAGTTTTAGCTAATAGGGTGAAGGACGGTGAGAGTAATAATAAATGTATGGCGATTGCCGTGTGGCCGGCGAAGAATCGATCTGCCTTGAATTCTGAAGACTTTTTAAAAGCTAGGTTTTCTAGTTAGTTACAGAAAGCTCGAAAACATTTTGGAGACATATCTCCAAATATCTCAAAAATGTACCATAGAGTACATTTATTTTTGTGTTTGGTCCTCTTATCATAGTTGGACAATAAACCTTTATGAACATAGGTCAAAGTTCTGATTGTAGTTTTCACATCGAACGTGGAATCATCAAAACTGATGTCTGATAGACAGGTGTGCATTTAAGAGAGGGAAAGCTGTCAAACTATGGACCAGACCTTGGCACTCCGCCAGACCAGTTAAAAAGAGTAATATGTATTTTATTTATTTAAATAAAACGCCGATTTTTCAGGCCAATGAGTCTGGAACAATTTGTATTTGTATCCAAACGATTGAAGATTGACATTCCATCAAAATATTGATATGAGTTTGATTGATTTATGTAAACTTGTGGATATTGTAATTTGGGGAGAGTTGAACCAAAGAACAGAACAGATGAATCTATTGAATGAGTTAATCATAATAAGTTAGATAACAGAACAGCATAGATTGAACATGATGATTGAACTGGCTTGCAATGCATGAAAAATTATTTGTGATGCCAGTGTTTTTTTTTAATGAAAAAAACATTGTTCTTCTTTAGTCAGCGGTGTTGTAAGTTGTCTTCACTGACCGAGCATTAGGTAAATGATCAATTGGTAGATATTCAGCCCCTAGTTCGATTCGAAGTCGACCCTAACCTAGTTGGCGAAATGCTAGGCTACTTTATTATGACTGTTACGATTTTCTTTTATTCTTTGAAATTCCAAGATAGATGTTGCCCTGCATTAAGTCAGTATGTTTAGCAACATGTTTTAACTCAGAACTTTCAAACTAACTTTAAACGTTATGTAAAATAGGAAAGGATAAAAAAAAACTCCTAAAACTTTAAATGATAACAAGTATCTTTCGTATCAAGAGAGTGGCTAATCCCTATTATAGACATATGTGTGTGGAAATAACATTGCATTTCAATAATAACACCTGGACAGCGAAAGATCTTGCAACAATGCCAATGCCGACAATGCCGAGTACGTGGCGAAAAATGTATCCATTAAAATATAAGCATGATGCCATCGACTCGCCAAGAAGAAGAAGAAGACTTTCATTGTCATTAAACCAGTATATCTTTTTATTCCGGCAGTTAACAACACGTCCCGTAAGACTGTCTTGAATAATCTGTCTCGAATAGTGCTGACAATAGCTTAATACTCACATCTCTAAACTGTGCTATGCCAGCCTCTCCGAGCTCGTACATGGAGACGTACGCGGCCTCCGGCTGCACAAACAGCTGGCACAGCACCATCTCCTCACTGCGGAACATGGTGCCCATTGTGCTGTGTTATCTGTGAACATAGAAATAGGAAAATTAAATCTTAACAAGATAAAATAATGTGATCAAACTAAGAATTAAGCAAACACTGCAAAGTTTTAGCTAGTCGATAGCCTGGTCGGGCTCTTAAATCAGTATAGATGAAGGTAGTGCGCCCATTACAACGATCAGGTATCTGACCTGGTCGCACCAACTCAAAAGTTTGATTGTATTCACGAATACCTTCCGTATAAACAGTCAACCAACCAATAGGCCAATTGTCTACCGACAGGGTAGTCTGCAGTTTAAGGGGCTCTAAAATTATTAGGTATAATGTGCACATGATGATGTTATGGGGACATATTCAACTTTTGGTAGTCCAAAATGTTCCAGGTACATGAGGGGAAACCCTATTGTTGTGAATAAAGTTACGAAGAAAGGCTAGCCTTATTATTCTTAAAAAAGGCGTCCATTGACGTTACAATTACATAAAACGTAAGACGAGCCAGCCTTCCCAGATTCTAAGGACACATGTACCAATCTCACACAAATAGCTGCCATCCGACTGTGTATCCTAACTAGTTTGGGGTCGGCCTCAAATCAAGAGAATCGTTAAAAGTAAAGTCTGATGTGAAAATTATGAAGCAAAGATGTCTATTGAGACTTTATTTTTGACTCGAAGTTTGTGGATTGAGTCGAGGTATTTCTTCAAAGTTTCTTTCCTTCAAAACCTTAGATGGATGAATTCTTGAAATAGGCCATAGTTTTGTGCTATCCATTTACACCAGCATTTACCTAACCCCTCACTCCTAACCACGTACAATAAACAAAACGTCCAATTTAAATAATAACAACTATCAGGCGAAGGCCATCCGTATCCTGACCTGGCAACGTAACACTTCCCGTCCATTATCCAACAGATCAACCAGCCTTAATTGAACCACACCTTCAAACGAGTACATTGAGACGAGGGGTCAACTTAAAATAGTCCTTGATGTAGCCAGGATCTTGATTTGACGGATGCAGGATACAGTAATCATGCATTCATACGTGAAGTCTTGGTTGAGTTAGTGCTTGTGATACACGTGTTAATCTGAGATAGAATATTATAAAGATAGTATGTTCCAAATACTGCCAAAAGCTTACTCATGAATGATGGGAAAACAATAGAATAAGGCATACTCAGGTAAATGATGATTGACTTCACCCTCTCCAAGTAACTTGACTACAACTGTACTTTTTCCTTTTTGTCCTGCCCTGTTTCAAATTTTATTTGGGATCGGCAATATGTCTTCCACATTCATTCCTCCTTGTCACTCGTCATACTGACACTCACTCCCTTCTTATTCAGATCATCTTTCAGGCACTCCATCTATCTTTTCTTGTGCACTACAACTTTATTACCTACATACCTAATAATTTGAACAGGACAATACCAGTTGTAAAGCGGTAGTATTTACCATGTTAGCTCGTTAACAAATAAGATTTGATGACATTGACTTTCCATGGCTTCAGAATTAGTTTTTACTAGTTAGATCTGGTTAAGAAGTGCGCAGTTGGTTTTTGTACTATCACCGACTGGAAACAAACCCAGTACAAAAAGAAATGCATAAATTTTATATACGAAAGTAAAGGGAGTATGTATTATGTATGTATACGGATGTTTAAGATAACGTATGTATGTTTTATGTGTTCTCCCGGGCTGTAGGCGACCTGCTTCTAGCAACCGGGTAGAAAATTGTACTGTCCTTTGTTTAGACTATCTATGTATATACGGTTCTTCAAACCATACAGACAGAATTGTGTTGCTGGGGAGTTTCACCACTTCTTCTTCCCAGCAAAAACACACAGGAAGTGGTGAAGGGCGGGGGCAGTCTTTTGTAGATGACGTCCAAAAAGTGCTGATTTTCAGCCTACTTTGAATAAATGACTTTTGATTTGATTTGATTACCGATTTAACTCGGTTCAGTAGTTTCAACGTAAACGACCGCCACAGACTGACAGACAGAATGACTTTAGAATCTTAGTTCCAGAAAATATGTACAAAAAGAGTTCTTTTATTTCAAGTAAAAGTTTTCCAGCAAAATGTTACTTCTAATGGTTCAAGATTAATGGTAGTTAATAGTCCGCCATTTATATCGTTTAGGTACCCTAGAGTTGCGGCTAGAATATTCTATGCCTTAGTTCGATGTCGAAGTTTATTTTTATACATTTTTAAGTAGGTACTAGACTTTTTTTGTTATTTTTTAAGCATTATAGAAGCTGTATACGTTCTACGTTTTTTGTTCAATAGAAGCCGTTTTCCCGCGGTTTCCCCTGCGTCCCGTGAGCACTACTGCCCGTACCAGGACAAAATATAGTCTATGTTACTCGGGAAGAGTGTAGCTTTCTAACAGTGAAATGTTTTTTCAAATCTGTTCAGTAGATTCGGAACCTTTGAGAGAACAAGCAAACGAAAAAAATCCTCTGTATTATATTACGTACTAGCTTCTGCCAGCGGTTTCACCCGCATCCCGTGGGAACCTTGGCACGGACCCGGATAAAAAGTAGCCTATAGCCTTCCTCGATAAATGGGCTATCTAACACTGAAAGAATTTTTTAAATCGGACCAGTAGTTCCTGAGATTAGCGCGTTCAAACAAACAAACAAACAAACTCTTCAGCTTTATAATATTAGTATAGACTAGCTTCTGCCAGCGGTTTCACCCGCACCCCGTGGGAACTACTTCCCGTACCGGGATAAAAAGTAGCCTATAGCCTTCCTCGATAAATGGGCTATCTAACACTGAAAGAAATTTTCAAATCGGACCAGTAGTTCCTGAGATTAGCGCGTTCAAACAAACAAACAAACAAACAAACTCTTTAGCTTTATAATATTAGTATAGATAAGTCTTGATGAGATTTTCTTTTTAAAGTTACATACTCACTACATACAACAACGTACAGTTACATACTATAACAAAAGTTACACAAGTACAGTAGCTTTTCTAAGTTTGTATGTACTTTCTAAGTATATCTTGGACACCAATGGCTCATAAAAAGGTGAAGGAAAACATCTTGAGGAAACCTGGACTATAAAGTCTGAAATTACCAACCCGCATTGAGCAAGCGTGGTGATTAATGCTCAATCCTTCTCCGTGTGAGAGGAGGCCTGTGCCCAGCAGTGGGACGATAAAAAGGCTGTAACAAGGTGTAATATTTAACAGTTGCAACAGTTGCAGTTGTTGTTGTATTTAAAAGTCTTTTTTTCAACATTTCCTTTCCAACAAGTTACATTGTAACTGTAACATGAAAAAGTATGCAATTCATTTTGAGAGTAATTAAAATTATCACCAACTACGATAATAATAATTGTTCGCTACAATTTTATTGCCTTTGTTTAGCACCAATTAATTTGATGGATCATCTGGGAACTGGATAAAATAATAAACTACATAAGTAAGTATATAAAATGTTGGAACGTTACAATTTGTCGACGAGTGATAGAAGTCAATTGGATGAGCTCGTCCTTGCTTCTGTCATTGTATTGAATTAAAAGTTTAATAGGATGATCTCAGTCAGTTTCCCAAAGTTTTAAGATCCGCGTCTTCCTCGAGAGACAAACACACCATCAACATAACATCTGGTGAACCCTAACAAAATTGTTTGCATTTTGTCACTAATAAGCACTGCCATATTAATGCTTTCCTCAAACCGGCGACAATTTAAATTAAACTAGTCTAAGAGGCTATGCGGTTCCCTAAACCGTACATAACAATTGTTGACAATACCAAAATTTGCGAGATGGCAAACACATTTTTTTTTAAGTATTAAGTCTTCAATAACGAACCAAACTTTATTTATTTAGATGTTTTTGTTTACCTTTTCAAGTGTTTATGGCAATGGCACAGGACCTTACAGAGGTTAACGCTACTGGATTAATTGCTTCTAAGGACATGAAGTAGTCTAGCCACGGATCCAACCGCTGGATTCACCTAGTTTACCAATCTGTGGTATCACACATAAGTATAAAGTTTCAGCATGCATCTAGTTTATGCTCGTTACCGACCAGACTGCGTCCCACGCACTTGGACGGTCAGCGACAGACCGACAGACATAATGCAAGGCGGCCTTGCGACAACTTTATTATTATACCTCGGTCCAATGTACTTCGCAGAAATACTACATTTTTGTAGACTGCACGTTTTTGTTCTAGTTGTGTTTGCTGAGGAAGAAAGTAGTGCAGGGTTCATTATAACTCTGTATCTCTAACATCTCTATTATCTCCTAAAGTACTGTTTGGATGCAATATGCTCATCTCAGTTCTGAAAGCATATGAATTCAACCTAAAGGTGCCGAAAATATTGTACCATCTCAGTATGACAGGGTTGTAAGATATGAGAATAGCCAGGTAAATGTCGGTCCTGCACCTGATCTCGCCCCGGTCGTGTCGGATTGCCGTCCCATCGGGCTATGAGAATGAGGGAATAGATAGTGCACTTGTGTCTGCGCATTTGCTTGTGTACTGTTAATGTTCTGTGCAGTTGTCTGATGTTTTAAGTGAACAGTATGACTGGCAAACGGTCTAGACGCCGTTAATATTATGGTTATAGAGTAGACTAGCTTCTGCCAGCGGTTTCACCCGCATCCCGTGGGAACTACTTCCCGTACCGGGATAAAAAGTAGCCTTCCTCGATAAATGGGCTATCTAACACTGGAAGAAATTTTCAAATCGGACCAGTAGTTCCTGAGATTAGCGCGTTCAAAACAAACAAACAACCAACTCTTCAGCTTTATAATATTAGTATAGATAAGATGCATTTTTCCAGCCATAATCTTTATTTTTATTAGACAATTATGGCGTTTTTTGTTTTACCTACATTCCTTCTATTGTCTTTCTAGTTCTCACGAAGGTTATTTTAAAATCTTAGCCGATATTGATTCTTGAAAGTAATAGTTATCTTTAGGTCATCGCTTATCTAATAAAACATGGGATTCTTGAAGCGGAATTAGAATAAAAGCCAACACCACTTGAGTTTATATTAAAGAACAGGTACTTGAAATATTTGTATGTACTTACTTAAGTTCTTTAAGGCTTATAATTTCTATAAATATTTTAATGTCAAGGGCACGATTAATTAACATTTCTAATTTGTTACTGCTCATAAAAGGTCTCGAATATAGGTTTGTGAGCCTTGAGCGTCTACTGCCAACTTGGTGGATCATAGTTAATTCTTATTGATTTCCAATACACTATGTAGATGGCATTTTTTATAACTGGTTATTTTACGGGGTACAACATGCGTTCCGACGGAAAGACTTAGCGCAGCGGGTTGAAATATAACCGTTCGCGATTGGTAACAAAAGGCATTCTAGTCGTAGGTTTAGGGCCAGAGATTCACTTCATGATACAAACATATTTCAATATGTAGATTAGTTTGCATAACACTATATAATAGTATACATACATACTGAGTTAGTAGCGTTTATAGAATAGATAATGGCACCCAACATGCTTCTACCTCTTATCAAGTACAGAGCGGAAGAAGTACTAGTAATCTATTCTTAACCTACCACAAACGTACACAAAAATAGTACCTGCATCCGAATCAACGTAATTTCCTACCCATCGTAAGACGACGTAACATAAAGACGTAGGTACTATTTCTGTACAACATTTGCCTACAATATCCCGTGAGTTCAGAATTCCATGCACAGGCGTTCACAAGCTTAGAGCATTGAACTAACTGGAACCGCCAAGAGCACTTTTTACGAGATAAGCCTATCCCTTTTATCTTTAGTACAAACAATTCGCCAATCGTAGTCAAAACGAGCGGTAGCTGGTGAGTCCGCATGGATTCAGCGGTGTTACACTGGGAGTCGACAACCCAACAAGCAGTGATAGCTCACTTGCGCATTTTCAACCACACTACAAACTCAATAGCATAAAGACTCACATGTACACGAGCTAGACTGTGTAAGACTGCCAGTACCTTTGTACGATATATCGTGTCCAGTTGGTTAAATGCTCCAAGTGCACAAGACAACGGCCTGTTGTTTTTGCTGGACCATTAATTCTTTGATGCAAGTGTTACGGTTTGTGGACAGATTCGCAATTGCCATGTCTGTAAACTGCTGTTAGTATACTTACCTACAACTTGTATGCTATATGTTTTGCACCTGTTTGGTGGTTCTCAAACACTGTTAAATTCTAGGGTTAAATCTCAGATTTTTTTTCTTTATCAGCTTAGTTGTAGTTACAACTATCTTCGATTCTTTTATCAAGGACTAGGACCAAGTTTTCCTGACATCCCATATTGGTTAAACTTGGTTGGGGAGGTCAGATAGACCACCACGTTAAAACTGGTACTTAGTTGTACTATTTATATACTGGAAGCTGATTCGATGATGCAGATTATGATTTTATCCTCTGGAATCTAAACTTAAACAGTTAAAACATAACGGTCTTAACTTCTGATCCTCTTATGAAACCAATTCATTATTTCTCTAATGTAATAGTTACAGCTGCTTTGTCCATAAGTCCTGCGCTTAAATATGCGATGACCTAAGGGCAGGGTGATTGACTTTAATTAAACGAATAGGCGACATGACGCTGTAAATTAAGTACCTAGTGGCAGAATGCAACACAAAGGTTGATAAAAATATCTCTAAAACAATTGTAATATCTCTACTCAATTACTTTTACACAATAACCTCCACACTCAGAGACATTTAATGGGTACTTAAGCCATTCCTTAGTGAAGGATTTGGTTGACATTCCGTCACTAAGGAGTGACTTAAATAATCATTAAATGTCTTTGAGTGGGGAGGTAAGTGGTGAAAAACATTAACTAGGCTTTGGTCCATGCCATAGATTCTGACCGGTGATTTCAACAGTGGATTAAAAGTAACTTACAGCCTACCTGGGTATGCTGAAGAGTTTGTTATAGTTATCGGCACGGATATTGAGCCCTGACCTTCACCTGCGCAGAAGCGATTTATTGGTTTATTGCCTTATGTGTAGAGTGCGCAAAGCGATCCCCACTCTTCCGCCGAGAGCTCAATATCCGTGCCGATAACTATAGCTTATCTTAGGATATGCAATCTCACAGTGATGTTAGCACATTATCAAGGGAGGCTATATGCTACGTTTTATCCTGGTATGTGTAGTCTTTCCCAGGGACACAGATGAACTTAGTGTGATGGATGATAAATTAATTTGTTTATCAATTTTGTGATTAAAGACAAAGTATCAATAATGACGATTTGGTATCAATTTGTCAAGTGCCAATCATTCGGATTTTATATTTGGCTTGCAATGTATGGTAGTCGTCATTTGTTATGTAGAAGATATTATAAAGGTATTTAGGTCAATCACCTACCAACTAACTTGTAAAAATTTGGATGATCTGAAAAGAAACGCAATAATACACTACTGAAATATATACAAACTTAAACTACTTATTTTTATACAAATCTAAAAATAAAATACTATATACAAAATATATATAAACATAAAACATATATAAAAGAACATCGATTGAAATTATATACTTTGTCCTACGAAATCATATGATTTACCGTATGACACCGGCCGACCGATTTTTATATGGTTGGAGTAGATGACTTGTTATGCAATATGTACGTATGTTATCAGGTTAGTAGGTTATTGGCAAACTATTTCCTTAAATTATACATAGTTACTGTCAGATAAACTTTAACACTAAAGTTTTCAGGAGTTTTTACTAAAATTACTAAATTATCAATTAGTTAATGATGATGATGTTATTTATTTAAAAGCTTTTTAATTAATGAAACAGATTTTGCCACTGTGTGGCATAAAATTATGGGTGTTAAATATTTTGCGTAGCAAGCTATAAAATTATGATCGACTAAATAATTTTGTAACTGATTTCTTGATAAAAATGGGTCATCGAATCGGACTGCTGCATTGTTAGAATTCGCTTTGCATTCATTTTTCAATATTTACGCAAGTATTAAAAGCAGTTCAGTATCTTAGTTGTTCGTTTGTATATTTAGATTTTATATTTTACAATATCTCTTTTTTTGATAGTGGGTTCTATTTTAACTTTTTCAAAAGAATTAAGTTATGTAAACCCAAAAGTTTAATCCTTATCTACTAATATTATAAATGCGAAAGTAACTCTCTTTGGAACGCTTTTACGAAAACTACTGACACCGATTGATGCGAAAAGTAGTTCTTTTGGGATACGGCAGAAATCTCGGGGACCGTCTTTGTACACAGTTTCATATTGTCGTTACATTCCTCTGACTGCCTCGTTGGTCTAGTGGTCGCAAGCGCGGCTGCTGTTCTCCAGGTCTCGGGTTCGATTCCCGGGTCGGGCCGAAATCGCTTTGTGGGTTTTCTTGAACTTTCACAAAGCAGCCCGTAGTCTGGAAGTTGGTGATTGATTCACCCGTGCATCGGAGAGCACGTAAATGTCGGTCCTGCGCCTGATCTCTTTCCGGTCGTGTCGGATTGCCGTTCCATCGGGTTATGAGAGTGAAGGAATAGGGAGTGCACCTGTGTCTGCGCAAATGCTCGTGCACTATAATATGTCCTGCGCAGCTGGCAGATCTCCTTAAATGAGAACAGCCGCCGTGGCCGAAATCGGCCGTGGACGCCATTACATTAAAGTAATATTTTGTACAAATATGAAAGGCTTCCGAAGTGAACTCTTGATAGTAAAAGTATTTTATCAACGCGGTTTATTGTTTACCCTTATCAATATTTTGTATGCATGATTGTAAATGGTCTATTGTGTATGTTACAGTACTTAGTCTAAGAGTACCATGAGAGGATATTAACTATCGATATTTATAAACACGGTATTTAAAAACTTACAAAAATATAATGAACCATATTACAATTAATGCAAAATAAATATAATAAACCGTTTTTTTTGTTTGTAGGGTACAAATGCACCAAAACTACTGAACCGATTTGAAAAATTTAAAAGTTGAAAAGCTACACTTTTCCAGAGTAGCACTGGTTACATAGGTTGTAGTTGCCACGGGACGCGGGTGAAACCGCGAAAAATGGCTATTGAAAAAAATATGTTTAGAATTCTGAAGACATTTCTAATAGAAAAATCTCAGTAAAACCACGGAGTAAAACATAAACAGCAACCAAGCGCACAACTTCATAACACAGATGTAAAATTATATTAGAAACAACAAACTTTACGATCAGAATATTGAGAGTTATCATCAACTAGTTCTGTATTCAGTTATAGATAGACTCCTAATTGAACCAGCTGTTTGGCAAAACAATTCAATGCGTACCGGCGACCGAGCGTATAAGATACCTAATAAGTCCGAGGTTTGGCAGCGATCAACCCATATATTACTGGGAATGATAGTACTGGCGTGATCTTGGACCAATCGGCTGTGTAGTTGCTTGCGAACTGAACGTAGTTACAGCATCCAATCGTTGGGTTATGATTTTCTATGACGCTAGAAATTATTCCCATATTATGTCTAAATAGACTTAAGAATGAAACCTTTTTCGTGGCTACAGTCGGACTTTTAAGAAACAAAAAAGTTTACATATTAGGTGCTGGCTGGTTTTTTTTTGTATTAAACGTCACTCCCCTTATTTTGAAAATGGAATGGATTTGGCAGTCGTTTATAAGTTGTAACTTATCTAATTCATTTGTTTACCTGTGTACCGATTAGCGAATAATGTTATGTTTTTGTTTTCAGTTTTCCGCGTTTTATTTCTATTTATTAGGTACAGCTTGTAACCGGCTGTAAACAAAGGTAGAAACGAGGTAGGAATGTGACAAACCTAACCAGTGAGTAACAAATGTATTTTGGCGGGTGTAAGTTCTAAACTGTCAGGTCGAATCATCTCGGCGGACGGCGTTAGTTCATCTAGTTGTGACGGCCGGTCAGCCCCGGATGGGTGAATTAGCTCGAACCCAATTCCCAGGCAGACTTGCAACGGTTAGGCATTGTATTTTTACATTTGGACTCTATCCAAATAGTACTCCCGAGTTATCAAAAATCCAAATTCCCATTGATACCAACGCATACCAATAAACGCTAACTAAAAAGGCGGTTTTATTTTCGTGAAGTTATTTTCGTGGTTCCCTATCGATTGTTTGGCCATTAAACGTATCAGCAGTCAAGTTTCGAAAGGTCATCATGTCTGTTTAGTGTTATTGATAAAATAGCATCGTTAGCAGAAATAAGTTTTTAATAATTAAAAGTTTTGTTGTAGTGATGGGACTTACCGTTTTTGGTTTGTCACTGAACTTTTTTTTTGTCACTTTGAGTCACTTTTGGTGTTGTTATTTTTTGTTATAGTGTTGTGTGTTCGTATATAGTTCGGTACATGACGTGGTTTGAGGATACGCGGGGGACGAGCGATGCGGCCGCTCGGGTCGCGGGTACTGCAGCGATTGATTGTACAACTAGCTCCGTAGGGTTGGGCAAGCGAGGATATGTAATAATTTAAATAATTGCTAAACTAATTGCTCTTTGAATTATTGCCTACATTTTAGTAGGTATTCATCTTTAATTTTTTTTGTAGGTAATATCATTTGAACAGTGATCACAGATGATTTAAGGAAAATAGAATCCTATTTAATTACCTTAATTATTAAAAAAAAAGTTAAAGTATCGATTGTTTTTAATTGATGTGGCTAAGTAAAAGGCTACCGACTTAATAAACAATAAGTACAGAAATTTTACCTAAATTGGTACCTTCCTTTGTTTAGGATAATGTTGAAAAATAAAACATGAATTGAGAAAAATATCCGCAAAACTTTGTTATAGTGTTGTGTGTTCGTATATAGTTCGGTACATGACGTGGTTTGAGGATACGCGGGGGACGAGCGATGCGGCCGCTCGGGTCGCGGGTACTGCAGCGATTGATTGTACAACTAGCTCCGTAGGGTTGGGCAAGCGAGGATATGTAATAATTTAAATAATTGCTAAACTAATTGCTCTTTGAATTATTGCCTACATTTTAGTAGGTATTCATCTTTAATTTTTTTTGTAGGTAATATCATTTGAACAGTGATCACAGATGATTTAAGGAAAATAGAATCCTATTTAATTACCTTAATTATTAAAAAAAAAAGTTAAAGTATCGATTGTTTTTAATTGATGTGGCTAAGTAAAAGGCTACCGACTTAATAAACAATAAGTACAGAAATTTTACCTAAATTGGTACCTTCCTTTGTTTAGGATAATGTTGAAAAATAAAACATGAATTGAGAAAAATATCCGCAAAACTGCACTCACATATCCGAATATCCGCACCAAATACGTCCCATCCCTACAAACGTCAGTCCGTCCAAGTGGCAACCGCGTGCCGTCAATTTAACTAATATAAAATAGGAGAATGTGCGTCCGGTGATCTCACTCACAGAACTCTCATTATCATCTGTTGATGACCTATTTTCAGCTGTTACCGGCTAAACAAATATATTAAAACAAATAAAAAGTCGGGAAAGTATTCGCCGGTCGTTAAATTTATATTGTGTCTACGTTTATTATTGTATTGAGGAGCTTCTAACATCTGTGTATCTATTGATAAAGCAGCTAGATTAAGTTGTCTGATCATGCTGGGGTGGCCGTCTCTTAACATCTACTTCATGCTTTACAAAATACACAGAAAATTTTTAACTGTTTTCGAATACCCTATCAAACAAAAAATAATTTTGCAAATCGGTCTAGGCGTCTTCGAGTGAAGGTGAACATACCTACTATAAAAAAAAGATCCCGGCGAATTGAAAACTCCCTCCTTTTTGGGAAGTCGGTTAAAAAGTTCTGAATTTTCGCCTACTTTTAATAAATTAAATTAGTTTATATCATCCTCCGAGCCTTTTTCCCAATCCTGTTGGGGTCGGCTTCCAGTCTAACCGGATTCAGCTGAGTACCAGTGCTTTACAAGAAGCGACTGCCTATCTGACCTCCTCAACCCAGTTACCCGGGCAACCCAATACCCCTTGGTTAGACTGGTGTCAGACTTACTGGCTTCTGACTACCCGTAACGACTGTCAAGGATGTTCAATGACAGCCGGGACCTACAGTTTAACGTGCCATCCGAAACACAGTCAATGGTGTCTAAGATATACTTAGAAAGTACATACAAACTTAGAAAAGTTGCATTGGTACTTGCCTGACCTGGGATCGAACCCGCGCCCTCATACTTGAGAGGTTGGTCCTTTACCCACTAGGCCACCACGACTTTTAAATTAAATTAAATTAGTTTATAGTTCCATTTAAATTCACATGAAGATACCAGAAGAACACGTTAAGAAGGTACATAGGATGAGCATTTCGAATAAAGATTATGAACAATAGGCGACTCCGCAAAGGGATTCAATATCAATAAGATTAATATGCATCAGGTCTGCTTTGTTACTAACAGTACGTATTACCTATTCAGGTCCTTATAAACAAACTTGATCGCTAAGCTATGTTACCGGCCCTAAGTTTCTTCTTAAGAATCTTTTAAGTTTATTGCCTAATATTATCTAAAATCAAAATCAATTATTCAAATTAGGCTGCAAAACAGCACTTTTCGAACGTCAGAAATTTACAAAGGACGGTCCCCAAAACGCCCACCCTTCACCACTTCTTATGTGTTTTTGCTGGATAGAAGTGGCGCAACAAACTCACCAGCAACAATTTACGCTTACCTAATCTTACACAGTAATTTACGCTTTTAACATCATATTTTTTTTTTACATTTTCATCATCTTCAGCATCGTCATGTTTTTGTGTCATGAAGTTTACTCGGTCGGACTACCGGATTGGAACAACTTTGATTTGATGATATCTATACTTCTATACTAATAATATAAAGAGGAAAACTTTGTTTGTTTGGTTGTAATGAATGGGCTCAAAAACTACTGGACCGTTTATTAAAATTCTTTCACCATTCAAAAGCTACATTATCCACGAGTAACATAGGCTATATTTTATCCCGGTACGGGCAGTAGTTACCACGGGACGCGGGTAAAACCGCGGGAAAACGGCTAGTTAATAATATAATAATATCCCAAAAAATTGACCTACCTTTTATTTAGATCCCTTAAAGCACGATGCTCACAGCTATTCCAGCCACAATCCCCTTCATTTTAGTGCTGCAATAAATAACGAGTAAATTATTCGCCCCAAACAGTTCTCGATTATTTTATCGATATGCTAATGAGTCGTGCCTTAATCGCGTATCGCAATCTGAAAGTCAAGGTGAACGCTCGATGCCATGACGAAGGGCGGGGATACCCCTGAAATGACCTAAAACGACAAACGTATTTCGTCGTAAGTATTTATTATTTAGAAGTTTGTCCAATGAGACGTGAAGGTTAATTTGCCTAGAATTTTCTCAAACTGTGTTGGGGTCGGCTTCCAGTCTTAACGAGATGCAGCTCAGTATCACTGTTTTACATGGAGCATACCGCCTAATCTGATCTCCTCAACCCTGTTACCTAGGTAACCCAATACGTTTTGGTGAGTCTAGTTGTCAGATTCTGGGCCACCTGATACCCCAAGACTGGTTTTCAGACTTTTTGGCTTCTGATTACCCATAACGACTGTTAAAAAACCGGCCAAGTGTGAGTCGGACTCGCGCACGAAGGGTTCCGTACCAGACCAAAAATGAGCAAAAAAATCACGTTTGTTGTATGGAAGTTCAACAAAATATTTATTTTATTCTAGTTTTCAGTATTTGTTGTTATAGCGGCAACAGAAAAATACATAATCCGTGAAAATTTCAGCTCTCTGACTATCATGGTTCATGAGATACAGCTTGGTGACGGACGGACGGACGGACAGAGGAGCGAAAACAATAGGGTCCCGTTTTACCCTTTGGGTACGGAACCCTAAAAAGTAGACGGGACCCACCACTTTAACGTGCCCTCCAAAACTCAAAACCTTGATGTTGATAATATCTAGGTATGTAAATGAAAACAACGAAGGCATAGATAACGTTACCCTCAATAAAATGTATTTAAAGCTCAACAATGATATCTTTAGAGCAGGTAGATAGTCTTCAGCGGTCATTGGTCACAACCTTTCAACCTGCGTGACAAATGGGTTGTTCCACTCCGTACCAGATAGATAATAGGTCGTGATTTTTTTTTTATTATTATTTTTGCAGTAGGTAACTACATATACAACATGTAACTTAATTAACGCACATCCTGAAATTAGTTTGTTCAGAATCGTTTACTGAATCGATTTATATCATTTTTAATATAGGTAGTTTTTTATCCCAAAAATAATTAAAACTACGGAAATTATTATCATATTAACCTAGTACAGTCAAAACAAATTCAAATAGACCGTAAGTTAAAGTAATAAGACTTCGTGTATTGTCGGCTTTTTCCGTAGTTTCGTTATGTTGTGTCGAGTCGAGTGCGTTGCGTGCGTAGTACGTAATATGACCAAAAAGTTCTCCAAGAATTGGTATAACTAATTTAGTAAATAAATGTTAAATTAAAAATTCAGTGTGTGTATTATGATTATAATATAATATTCTAATTAGGGTGTTTGAGGGTGTGCGTTAATTACGTTACATGTTGTATAATATTTAAAATCTATTCAAATGTTTTGTTTCTATATTTGTTTGCTTGAATACGCTAATCTAAAAATTATGCGACCGATCTGTAAAATTGTTTCAGTGTTCTAATTTTAATTCATTTATCAAGGAAGATTAATATAGATTACTAGCTTTCGCCCGCGGTTTCACCCGCGTCCCGTAGTCGGATGGTGACAAAAAATAGATGTTGGCCGATTCTCAGACCTATTCAATACGCTCACAAAATTTCATGAGAATCGGTCAAGCCGTTTCGGAGGAGTATGGGAACGAAAACTGTGACACGAGAATTTTATATATTAGATTTTTATCTGGATTTATGATGTAGTTCCCTTGGGATGCCGACTTAAGACGACACCTTGTTGCGATGTTCACGGGCGAACTGGGTTGAGAGTGATAGAACTATGCGATAGCAACGCAAATAGATAGAGAGAGGAAACATGCAACCTGCTCGAAAAAAAAAATAACGTAAGCGCCATACTAAATAAAAATGTATTAAAAATTCAATTTTATGTTTCTTTAAAAACTGATTTCTGATTAATATTTAATAAGATATTATCTACATTCTTCATTATTTTAATGTGACAGAAAGTACATGACTACGACATAAAATTCATAAAATGTTATTTTTAGAGGTAAGTTCTGATTTTTTTTCTATCGAGGAAAGTTACTTGTTTTATGTTTTTGTCTTCGGATTAATGGAGGTAATAGAGTCAACAAACACATATAAAAAGAAAATAATAATTTCTAACAAGTATTCTTAAATTAAAGTAAACGTAAAAAAAAATTGTTTAATTACCAGGACTCATCTTAATCCCTAATAAAAAGTAAGTATCGCATTGTATTTAGTTCTAATAATCGAGGAAAACGAAATGTTTTGTTTTTGTAACTTGTCTTAAAGATTACATTATGTCCTGAATGAGTCATGTATCTTATCGGTTATAATGCCTACCGCTTCACATTCATAGATAAGCGTTTTATTGCATTAACTAATGCAATCGTAGAAATGCATACTGTTATTGTTATCAATAAATGTAATCAGTGAAGTTTCTTTGGATTGCTACTGAAAAGTACTGCATTTTTACCCAATATTGTATTTTTTAAAGTAAAAACCAAATAAAATAATTATTTCTTAAAAACGATTTATAAAATTCAGTTGATAAACACTACGTGCCTCTGTAAAATGAACAAAGTTTTTTTCGCATCCGTCTTTTGGGATAAACGTGAAAACGAATTCCCAGATTTTCATGGGGTTTTCATCAATAAGATTAGTGATTTCTGAAAAAACCTTGAATTAAAATATTATAAAAGAGCTTATAGAACAAGATTCTTGGATTGGTACTATTTCAGCAGGCCGTCCTATAAGATGCATGCGTAGTGCTGAAATTACCAAAGGACTCTTCTATAATTACAGCGAAGCATGGATACCCAGCCATCTTATAATTTGAACATTACACCTTAACCATGAACCAATAAGTCCAAAAATAAATACAAAATCAAAACAAGGATCATATCAACGGTCTTGTCGGGAATAGACCGGACATACGACAGACGTCATGCACACAACCAATATAACTTGACCTCTACTATAAAGGGAATTCTCTCTTCAAGATCCCTTAGTGTGAAGACCAGGAAGGGGTATGCTAGGTCAAGTTATGTTGGTGTCGTGGATCGAATATGGGTCGGGTCATCGGTGCCAGCGGCTGTTGTGTTTTATAATTAGTTTAACCGCCTTTACTGTCTCTTTAAACTGATTATAGTGGACTAGAAAGGGGTGTATTAAATAGTGATCGTAGTATGTTAATCACTTTATTAAGATAAGTACTATGGTAACATGGAGTCTGGTAAATTCTTCAGGAGTTAGGTGTGAGTAGGGCTGTCATCCGTCCGGGTTTCCCCGGATTTGTCCTCGTTTAGAGGCCGTCCGGGCGGGGTTTCAAGAAGTGTCCGGGGAAAACCCGGACACTTTTCATGTAAGGAAACACCTCATTGAATTTAAGTGTATGTTAATAGTAAATGGATTACAAATTAGGTATTATTTTGTTTAAAAAAATCGTACTCGTTCGGGGAAAAATGCGATTTACGCCAAATGTCCGGGTTTTTTTAATGTTTGTCCGGGTTTGGCGAAATTCGAGATGGCAGCCCTAGGTGTGAGGAACGCGTGGAAATTACTGTTCTGAAGGATAAGAATAAGGAATTCACTTTTAACGTCATAAAAAGCTCTTCAGACACATTATTGTAAAATATAGCTACCTATAAGTGGCCAAGCAGGCTAATTAGCTACAATTTCTGCTTACCCAGAAGTCATGGAGTCGTTACGATGTCCCGAATTATTAAGTTCGCGCCATCGTGGGATTTAAAGAGGAACCTCATTGAAACGTTTGTAAATAACTGTTCACGTAGTTCTGCCTTTCCCGAATAGATGGCGCTGTTATAAAAACAACAATCTCGATAATGAACTTTGTTAATTAAGGTTTGGAACTTTGTTTAATGTAAAATCTAACGAGTCGATTGAATAAGTTACATTATTAAAAGTTCAGCTAATTAAAAATTTGTTCGTATATGACCACGTTTCCAATGAATAAAATAAACTTTTCTGCGATGCGATGCAAAAACACCGTACGAAGTTATTTTCACTGGCCAATTACTAACTTATGTGTTCAGAGGTTTATTTACTACATAACATTAAAGCTGGAGCTTGTTTCTATGCAGTTTTAACCCTTGATCGATAGATAAGACAGGTAAACCCCCGATCAGTCTATGCCTAGGTGAATGTTTCGTCAACAATACCTAGCACGATCCCCGTCGTATCTCGAAAGGCACGTATACGGTAAACCCGTCAGTCCTGTGTTCTAGATTGCTGATCCTTAGGATATTAGATTAAATATAGTGGACCTGCTGAGTTTTTTAGGTGTTTGTAGGTGGACCCATATTATCGTAAACCAATAGGTAGGTACTAATTGAAATTATAAATTTTTCACGACTACAGCGCTTTCAGACTAGTGGATTTTCCACCATCGCATAGGCCTTAGGTTGTTATTTTCTTTGCCGTTAGTAGCCTTTTCCTGAGGTTCAGGCTAAGGAATTCTGTCTAGCTGCTGCCCACTGCCAGAGCTGATATGACCATAAATAACAACGGTAACCTCAATCGGTCAATCCAGGTCTACAATTATACTTTTTCACGAAACATTGAAAAAACATACAAATATTTACCAAATAATTTAATGTTAACTCAAACAAGAAGGTGACAAAATTGTTAGGTTCTATTAAAACATGCGATAACTGATGATCTCAAATCGATGAACATAAAAATAATAATGAAAACGTGACTGATTGATTATATTTATTTAAAAATTAAAGTCAAGAACTGCCGTTATTGCACCAGTGCAATAACTTGCATACAATAAAAAAAAGTAAAAATAGTTTCAAAATTATAGTACTCATTTACTTTTATAATTGGGCAGCCTTATTCTTCCCGCGTCAGATTTTTTGTAGGACGGATAATCGGGACGATTTTTTGTAGGACGTGTGCGTTGTAGTATTGCTATCAGCGCGTTCTATTTCTTCCTACAAAAAATCGGGAACCGATTATAATATCGGCTGGCAGCCTTAAGAAGACAAGGGGATTCAAAATTTTTTTTTACAGGTAGGCACTTTGATTATTTTATACTATTTGATTATGGTGGCCTAGTGGGTAAAGAACCAACCTCTCTAGTATGAGGGTGTGGGTTCGATTCCAGTTCAGGCAAGTGTACCAATGCAACTTTTCTAAGTTTGTATGTACTTTCTAAGTATATCTTGGACACCAATGGCTGATAAAAAGGTGAAGGAAAACATCTTGAGAAAACCTGGACTATATAGTCTAAAATCACCAACCCGCATTGAGCAAGCGTGGTGATTAATGCTCAATCCTTCTCCGTGTGAGAGGAGGCCTGTGCCCAGCAGTGGGACGATAAAAAGGCTGTAACAGGCACTTTGATTAGTTCCCATATACCTACATACCTACAATTAGTTTTAATAACATGTAGCACCAGATTCCAGATTTTAATTAGGTTGTGCCTCTATTAATAGTGAGTTATGATTGTCAATTATAGAACCTTGATTGCCGTTAATTAATCGTGCCGCGTAGGTGTTCGGTGTAATTGGCGAACTGTGTGCCACTTCATATGTGTTAATTAGTTCGATTTTACCTTACTAAGTATAGCTAATAGGTAATATATTTTTTCTAGTCTTAGTAGTTTGAAAAATGTTCTTGGAATCATTGATTAGATGCTGAAATAAACGGTAGGTAGTCATTTCGTAGGAAAAACTTCAATGGTTTGATGCTTGATGCTTCTAACTGCAGGTTCCTGAAATTCTTTCTTTGACAGAAAAACTTACTAACTTTGGACTACAATATACTGGAAAAAAAATGGTCGAATCTATGAATGAAATGTAATTATCTCAACAACATTCATAATACATGATTGAAACAATTAAATAAAAAATGATCCTAAGAATGAATATCGAAATAGAATCCATTGGTAAAACATGAAGAGAGAAAAGTACTCATATCAATGTTTCAAAATTTTCTTCAATTATGTGTAAACCAGTTGATTGAACAAATAAAAATTATTTAGGCCTGTTGTAAAGTCTTCTAATGAGATTTTTTTACTGTCAAGGCGGCTATGTAACAATTTGATACACATATTATACTGTTCGATTCATTAACTTAAAGCAGTGCGCCGCATGTGTGTGTCACAAAGTTAAGCATAAGATCAGTAGCTAATTTAGTATCGAAATAAACGCAGTCGAGGCAACACCTCTTTAACTTGAACGGCATCCTTGCAAGCAAATACAGACCCTATCACCTGAACATATTTCATGTTTTCTAAAATTCTTCCTTTTACAGAAATAATATGACGTATCCGTATTCTCATATAGTTTGGACTATTATTGGACGAATCTATAAAGATAAGTATCACCATGCTAATAATATACAACATTAATATTAAAAAAAACCCGTCCCATTTTATCGTCCCATCGGGCTATGACAGTGAAGGAATAGTGAGTGCACCTGCGCAAATGCCCCTTCACTGTAATATGTCTTGCGAAAACAGAACCCATTATTCAAAACGTAAAGAGAAAAGCAAAATGTATTTAAATTCATATCAATTTATTTGAAACCTATCCCCAATTACGTGTAAACCAGTTGATTGAACAACTGAAAATCATTTAGGCCTATTCTAAAGGCTTCTAATGAGCAAGGAGGTTCGAATGCTGATGAAAGCCCGCGGGAAACAGCTTCAATTTGAGGGAACGCAAAACTGCCGGTTGATTCCATTATAAGTAGGGACACTGTGAGTTGAGGATTTTCTTGGACAATTTTCATTATTTTTTTATAAGAAGTATTATAAAATACATATCGACATTTTTAGTGATCCACTGTAGGGCACATGCCTATCATATATCATTACAAAATGTAGGATAGTTATCAATACTATAATGTTATAAAGAGGAAAACTTTGTTTGTTAGGTTGTAATGGATAAACTCAAAAACTACTGGACCGATTTTTAATATTCTTTCACCATTAGAAAGCTATATTATCTGCGAGTAACATAGGCTATATTTTATCCCGGTGCGGGCAGTAGCTCCCACGGGACGCGGGTGAAATCGGGGGAAAACGGCTAAATGGATATAAAAAAAACTTCAAATTGTAGGTATTTGGTTTCTTAAAATTTAATATCAGTCACTGGAACTAGTTTACTGCTGTGAACATATTATATTGTGTGTCATTTTTTTATTATCAAATCAACGAATTTAGTAAACAATTGCCTAATTGTTTACACAACATAAATACAAAGGCAAGATTTTCACAGCATCATTCTGTTATTGAATTAATGCACTTACATACCTATATAGATTAATTCGGCTGCAGTTTCAGAGTTGGAGAATTATATACTTTGTTCAATGGGAGAAGGATAAGATAAAATCCCAATGCTCAAAAACAAGCCACGACAATAAAAATACATTTTATATCGTTCAAAAACTTGCAACTTTAATGTTTAAATAGTACCCTCCCCTATATAAATGTTCCTGTTAAACTGACTCAAAAAAAAGCATTTTAATCCAGACCTAAAAAGAATATGGTAAAAAAAAAAAGAAATATGGTAAAGATTAAGTTATAACATGTATTAAAACCGACGGACAAACACCCCAATTAATCTCAAACCATGGTCACCCTACGTATAAGGGCAAATATCTGCCCGTAGCCCCATCCCGCGTTGAATCTGGGCGGACCCGCAGTCTCCATTCGACCACCGTCGCGGTATCACGCGTGTTGTTCTTCTAAATAAACCTTCCCGCCTTACGAAACGTCGCTATGGACGGACATAAAACCAATTAAAATCAACACAATGGATTATACGTCACAGATAGGTATATTATTTTTTTTATCCAACAATTGTTTGTCGCGAGATGGTCGATAGTGTAAACAAATCGAGCTGAAATGGTGAGTGGAATTTTCTGAATAAGGGTTTTTTTGGACGGGTTTTGGATGTCTTTGTATGTGTAGGGTTGGTTTTACAGATAAAAATATTGGTTTATTAATTGATAATTTTTATCTGTCTGTTTTGATCGATTGTCGTCTTTGATATATAGGTATCTATTTTAAGTGTATAATTTTTTTTAATGAAAAATCTACAGGTTATTTTAGTATGCTATTCCGAAAATATTTGAATTATTAATTAGTACAAATTGCTGAACAATCCTACATGTGTTTATAAGGCCGTTTTGTTTTCATATTCATGTTTTTATATATCTATTTAAGAATATCAGTTTAACTACCCAAAATCTACTGGTATTCAATATGGTATTCCAAAAAATATTTGTATTATACCTATATCATTTTTCAGTACAATTGTTCAACAATCCTACATGTTTAGACAATGTATATTTTCACGTACATTTCGCGGTTGTAACATTGACACTGATTTATGCTATTTTTTATGGTTCAAACAAAGCAATGGTTATTCAGAAACAAAAGAAAACCGCGGTAAATATAGGACTTCAAACGGCAAACTGTATTTACGATTTATTCCATTCTAATACCAAAAACTAATACTAGGTATTTGTTTCAACTCATATTTTTTTTCTATTCCGAACCGATACCATTGTTTAAACTAATACCAAAACAAGTTCAAAGATATAAGGTACAGTCAGAAAAAATGCTTTGTATGTAAATATAAGACCTTTAATTGAAAAAAAAAAAAACAGACAACTCCAAAAAAAACAAATTTTGTTAGCAAACGTCTTGTTCAATGATAAAATATCACTTAAATAATCAACTTTAATATAATTTTAGTTCCTCTCTATACCTGTATAATATTTTTTTTTGCAAAAACATCAAACAGGAAGAATTTACTTACAATCTAAAAATTACAAAATATCTCAAAAAATTAACTCTTAATTTATATTGAAATTTATCTGACATAGTTATTATTAGATAGGTGCTGTAACGTAGTTAGAAACTTTTTCATTTGTAAGGTTTTATTCATCACAAATTGATACTGACCGGGCAATCATTTTAAATGTATTCGATTTGTTCCATAGAATAAGTTTTAATAAGTCACTTCACCTCTCGAGCCCAAACAATAAACGCAAAGCTGAAGTTATTTTTGCAATCTTTTAATTAAATATCCTGAGATCCCCGGTTCCTAGCGCGCCACGCGCTACAGTACGTAATTATTCACGTCTACCTATCTCATAACAACTATGTCAGGTAAATTTTTAACAAAAATAAATCACTTTTTATCTAACAATTGTAAAATATCACAGAAAATCAACTTTTTGTATAATCTAATCAGTCATTCATCACCTACATAGCAATGAATCAGCATTTTTTTTTCAATAATATCTAATATGAAAAATTCACTTTAAATCTAACAATTATAAAATATCACAGAAAATCAACTATTAGTATAATCAGCTAAATGACGTGTAAATAATTTCTTATATTTCAACAAATAGCAAGATGATTCACTAGACAAGTTGAGGCGCGCAGGGCAGAGCTCCGCCAGGTGTTAATGGTGGAATGGGAGCAGCGACTTGCGCGACCCACGGCAGGGCACACCGTTGTCGCGGCGGTCAGGCCCGTTATGAAGGAGTGGCTGGAGAGAAGCCACGGCGCCCTCAGCTTCCGCCTGACACAGGTTCTTACCGGACATGGGTGTTTCGGAAAGTTCCTGTGTCGCATAGGCCGGGAGCCCACGCCCGAATGCCACCACTTTGGGATCTGCAGCGAGGACTCGGCGCTGCACACGTTGGTGGAGTGCCCAGCATGGGCAACGCAGCGCCGTGACCTCGCGGCAGCAGTAGATGCTGCGGGAAGTCTTTCGCTGCCGGCTGTTGTGTCCTGCATGGTCGGCAGCGAAGAAGGGTGGAACGCCGTCGCCTCCTTTTGTGAGGATGTGATGGTTTTAAAGGAGGCGGCGGAAAGGGAGAGAGAAACTGCTTCCTCTCTCCCCGCCCGCAGCAGACGTGGTGGGCGTCGCAGCGTGGCTGATCTCCGGCCACCATAGGGCGCGGCCTGCGGGCGACAGACTAGGGGCGTCTGTCGTCCGATCAGAAACAGGCCTCGAGACGGTGGCGTTGTGTTGCGCGCGCCTCTCTTAGTGGAGTTTGCTGTGGCCGCTGGGTGACGGCCACAGAGGTTGACGGTGCCCGCCTTTGAAAATCTGGCGGGCCAATACCTGTCGGGGGTGCGGAAGAATGCTTTGGCGATACCCGTGCCCTCGACAATAGGTAAGGTAGAAGGCAACACTGGGTGGGTTTTTAGCCGGTAAGAGTCCGGCACACCCCCTCCACCGACCCCAGGTGGAGGGAAGTCCATGAGGATTTTCCCCCTGCCAAAAAAAAAAAAAAAGATGATTCACTAAAACTACTCTTACCTATGCTAACCTTTGTAAAAATATTGGAGTGAAGTGAATTTGGAAAGTTTTAAGCATTATATTACGATTACATAAAAATATTGAAAAACAAATTTACTTTGATTAGGTTTGACTGCGCTGACTGTACCAAATTCAAGTTGTTGGTATTCGTTCGTACATTAAATTAAATTATTTAAAAAGTGGTATCCGTTCGGAATAGAAAAAAAATAAGAGTTGAATCAAATACCAGTGGTATTAGTTTTTGGTATTAGAATGGAATAAATCGTATTTACTAACAATGTCATATGTCATAACAGAATAAAAATATCGGTGGTATTAATGTACCCATAGGTACCTATTGAAATACTTTTTTCCGTATGTTTTGATAATTTCCTCAATGTAGACAACGTCTTATTAAACAACTAGCTTCTGCCAGCGGTTTCACCCGCATCCCGTGGGAACCTCTGCACGAACCCGGATAAAAAGTAGCCTATAGCCTTCCTCGATAAATGGGCTAACTAACACCGAAATAATTGTTCAAATCGGACCAGTAGTTCCTGAGATTAGCGCGTTCAAACAAACAAACTCTTCAGCTTTATAATATTAGTATAGATAAAATTACATAATCTATACTAATTAAATAATATTAGAAGAAACATGTTTCTGTTTGTTTGTTTGTGCCTTAAAGGCTCCGAAACTATTGAACCAATTTGTAATTGGTTGTTTACTGTTGGAAAGCTACACTCTTCCTAAGTAACATTGGACATATTTTATTCCGGTACGTGCAGTAGTTCCCACGGGACAGGGGTGAGAGGAATCGGCTACTTAGTATTTTACAAAAATACGATTCTTAGATTGCTTAGTATTAGGTCCAACTTATGTCCTTTAGGTCATAGCGCGATATCTATACAAATATTATAAAGCTGAAGAGTTTGTTTGTTTGTTTGAACGCGCTAATCTCAGGAACTACTGGTCCGATTTGAAAATTTCTTTCAGTGTTAGATAGCCCATTTATCGAGGAAGGCTATAAGCTACTTTTTATCCCGGTACGGGAAGTAGTTCCCACGGGATACGGGTGAAACCGCTGGCAGAAGCTAGTTATACAATATACAGTCTATAACCTTACACTTTTACGGGGTCTTTTATGCATTAAAAATAACTAGGTACTTACTATAAAGATGACTCCATCTTCTTTCTTAACTAAAATGACCTGTGCAATTTGTTTGTGCCAGAATAATCTTCATTTTAATAAACAAATTACTGGTCCTTAAAAAGATTCTGCGCAATACAAGGGCACATGGGTAATAAGGAAAGTATGTAGGTATATGTTTGTGGGTATATCTGGATGTTTGTTCCTCAATCACTCTTTAACGTCTCAACAAATTGTGATTCAACTTGGCAGTAATATAGCTTACTAGCTGACTACACGGATAAAATATACATATTAGGCTCCTAGACAGACGAACTGCAATCCAACTGCAAATTTCCAGTTCGGATGCAGTTCAAATGCAGTTGACACGATTGCAATAGAACTGCAAATCAAACGTGCAGTCCGATTGCAGTTGAATTGCAGTCGGCGTGCAGTCGTGTTCTGAAGTTGATTTGCAGTTCTATTGCAGTCGGATCAACTGCATTCGAACTGCCATTTAACTGCAAATTTGCAGTTGGATTGCAGTCCGTCTGTCTAGAGCCTTAGATGTGTTACATAGGAATAGTTAAATTTCCCAACAGTGTTTTTTTTTTAATCGATTCAATAGTATCGGAGCCTTTTACAAACAAACAAGCAAATAACAGAATATTAATCCTCTTCATTATATTAGTATAGATAATATCAGTCATCAGTTCCTTAACCATTAGCTAATTTTATGCTTCCTTTAGAATAAAAAAAGGATCCATTATAAGTACCTACACAAGTCGTGGTGGCCTAGTGGGTAAAGAACCAACCTCTCGAGTATGAGGGTGTGGGTTCGATTCCAGGTCAGGCAACCAATGCAACTTTTCTAAGTTTGTATGTACTTTCTAAGTATATCTTGGACACCAATGGCTGATAAAAAGGTGAAGGAAAACATCTTGAGGAAACCTGGACTATAAAGTCTGTAATCACCAACCCGCATTGAGCAAGCGTGTTGATTAATGCTCAAATCTTCTCCGTGTGAGAGGAGGCCTGTGCCCAGCAGTGGGACGATAAAAAGGCTGTAACAGGTATACGAGTAAGTACACCGGTTTCCACTTTTCGCCAGATAACCTGTATTTTTCTTGATCAGCATAAATCTATATCTATGGTTTCGCGAGTTATAAAAGAAATACGCGATTTCGCATAAGGAAAACGTATCTCTCTTTTGTTTTATGTTTATGCGTTTGTAATAGCTATTGTTATTATGCTGGTTGTAAAATCAGCTGTTTATAAGTAGTCGATGAAAAACTTTGACTTGGTAGAATACTATAAACAAAATTATATTATTACTATCACATATTATCATCATAAATATGTATTTATGTGTGGTGAGTATCAGTCTTATCTTTAAGTAGGTATCTGTAATCAGAAGAAGAGTAACTGAAAAAAAAAGTATTTTCTTATTTCGTTCGATGTCTACGCCTATTTTCAGCTAATGTAACATATATTTTTTTAAAGTTATTACATTATACTTAATTGACTTAAACTTAACTTGATTAATGTTCAATCCTTCTTCGTGTGAGAGGAGGCCCGTGCCCAGCAGTGGGACGATAAAAAGGCTGTAACTTAACGTAACATCATACTTAATTAAAAAAATGCTTAGGTGCCCAACAGGTTTATAATCTACATTTCCACGAAAAAGAACCCTTTTGATCCAGGCCAATTTTTTCAAAATAAAATCCCAACGTTACAGCTACACAAGTAAATTAGTCATCGACAACAAAGTTTGGACAGTTCACAGTTTGTTCGCAACATTGTAACATTTTCCGTTTTAATTTGATTACTAGCAATTTGCTCACAGTTGCACCTGCGTTTGTTTACTTTGAGTTTGTATAAAAACTGTATTTTTATGAAACGTTCTGGCATATAAATGGGTTTATTAAGTTACGTTTTGACACACAAGAACCTACCATGTATATCTGAACTAGCTTCTGCCAGCGGTTTCACCCGCATCCCGTGGGAACTACTTCCCGTACCGGGATAAAAAGTAGCCTATAACCTTCCTCGATAAATGGGCTATCTAACACTGAAATAAATTTTCAAATCGGACCAGTAGTTCCTGAAATTAGCGCGTTCAAACAAACAAACAAACAAACTCTTCAGCTTTATAATATTAGTATAGATTGAATCTAATATTATAACGGTGTTTGTGAAATTCTGGCTGCCATTTAAACATCTTTGGCAGTAGTTTCGGGTAATCAGAAGCCAGAAAGTCTGTCAGCCAGTCTTACCAAGTGCTACTGGGTTGCAAAGGTCACATAGGCAGTCGCTCCTTGTAAATCACTGGTGCTCAGCTGCATCTGGTTAGATTGGAAGCCGAACCCAACATAGTTGGGAAAAGGCTAAATGATTGTGATGATATTTGTGAAATTCTGGGTTCATAAGGGGTAATTTCGGGGTCGGCTGAACTGATAATTAATTTAGATAGAAACATCATGGATAGTGATTCCCTAAGGACGTAGGTGAAATCACGTAAATAGCTAGTTTATTGCCTAGATTAACACAAAAAACTTTTATATGCACGAAGAAGGAGCCTCAAAAATGCGAAAAACGACGAAAAACAAAGAGTACTTTAATATTTGCAAAAGTATAAGACTTCAAAATTGCACTCAAAGAATTTTCGTCGAGTATCCACGATATTAAATTGTAGGAAGGAAATAGTGAAATGGAATTTCCTTGTCGACAGGAGAAATCTTTATCCGTTGTCTGTCTTTGTCGGGAAATTCGATGAGGATCAAACCCTAAACTTTTCGGAATTCACATCAAGGAATATTGATGGCCATTATTTTCGTGTAGGAAAGATTTTATCATATACCTATATAGGTATATATACAGACTAGGTTCCGCTTGCAATTTCATAGCCTGAACCAGACTATGGTCTTCTTTATAGATGAGCTACATAACATGTGTCAGAGGTTAGGAAAGATTTTATCATATAAGTACCTATACATACATACAGACGGTTCCGCTTGCAATTTCATAGCCAGAGCCAGATAAAAAGTAATCTATAGCCTTCTTTATAAATGAGTTTGTCAGTTACTACGTCACACTGAAATAATTTATCAAATCGGTCCAGACGTTCCTGAGATGAGCGTGTTCGAGCAAGCTAACGAACAAGCTCTTCAACTTTATGATAGATATTATAGTGTAGATTTTAAGAAGACGAGAAAATTTGTTCAAAAATGCTATTAAAAAGGTTAGGCATAATCTATACTTAATATTATAAAGCTGAAGAGTTTGTTTGTTTGTTTGAACGCGCTAATCTCAGGAACTACTAGTCCGATTTGAAAAATTCTTTCAGTGTTAGATAGCCCATTTATCGAGGAAGGCTATAGGCTACTTTTAATTCGGGTCCGTGCCGAGGTTCCCACGGGATGCGGGTGAAACCGCTGGCAGAAGCTAGTATTTCCTAAATATTTTACTATAAGCTATTTCCGTACTGTATATTTCCCGCATATTTATTGAAGAAACTTACACGTGACAGAGACCTTCCTCAGCCTACCCTTACTATAAGTACTTAAAGATTTATTATAAACATGAAAGGAACAAAGCGATAACAAAGTCGAGACTTAAGTAAGTGCGGCATTCCTTCTGTCGGGAAGTTTGACAGTTTGTGGTAAAGTTAGTTTGCAAGTTATTTGTTTGCGGTTGTAAAATTTCACGTTTTAGCTAAGTTTTAAGCCTTGGTAACAATCCCCCACGGCTTTACCTCAGTTCTTTAAGAATTTTGTTGAAAAAATTCTTACATCTTCATAGCTTTTTTTCTGCGAAATTGTGCTGATGTGAGCTTTCAGTATAACCAAACGCAGTTTTTACATGGATCGACTGCCTATTTCCCATCGTCAATCCAGTTACCTGGGCCACTCGATATCCTTTGATAAAATCGCTTGTGAGATATTCTGGCTTTTGATTACCTGTGAATACTGCCAAAGACTCACATTTAGCGAGTTGTCCGAAATACGCAGGAACTTGTAATGCCATTAATCGTAGGTATCTTATCCACTGAACCGATGTATTGGCCTAGTTTCTGCTTCCAGCTTACACGTAACTATATAGCGTAAGCTTAGAGAATAATCTTAATTATGATGTGTTATCTATACTAATATTATAAAGCTGAAGAGTTTGTTTGTTTGTTTGTTTGAACGCGCTAATCTCAGGAACTACTGGTCCGATTTGAAAATTTATTTCAGTGTTAGATAGCCCATTTATCGAGGAAGGCTATAGGCTACTTTTTATCCCGGTACGGGAAGTAGTTCCCACGGGATGCGGGTGAAACCGCTGGCAGAAGCTAGTAATCTATACTAATATTATAAAGCTGAAGAGTTTGTTTGTTTGTTTGTTTGAACGCGCTAATCTCAGGAACTACTGATCCGATTTGAAAATTTCTTTCAGTGTTAGATAGCCCATTTATCGAGGAAGGCTATAGGCTACTTTTTATCCCGGTACGGGAAGTAGTTCTCACGGGATATGGGTGAAACCGCTGGCAGAAGCTAGTTATGTATATAGCGTAAGCTTAGAGAATAATCTTAATTATGATGTGTTATAATCTTCTCTACACGTCATGTTAGTAATGTAAAGTAATATTTTGCCGATGGTACACAATTTCCACTCCATAAAACGTCACTTAGCCCAATTTCACTCTCTAAACTCACAAAAATATATGTAGGTATTATATCACTTATTTTATTAGTTCTCCTACTATCGTTTTTATATTTATCTACTTTTATAGACTAATATTTTTGATATACATATTTCACGCAGGTCGCGGAATTGGTTCAGCAATAATATAGTGAGCAGCTGGGTATTTTATTGCAAAAGTTCCGAGTAGTGAGCAGGGAAGGGTTAAATGGGTAAATGTACTGAGGGTTATGGAGTAGACACCTGTCGATTTGGTTAACATTTTGGATCTAAATCGTTTAATAATAGTGTTTGTAATTATTGATTAACTATGTTTACTATTGATTGTTAGCTTTGGAGTCGTACCTACGCTATGTGATTATATATTCATGAAAAGTATTTATTATCCCGAGACAATTCATTTGCCCTTTCACAGCTTTAAGTTAATACTTGTAGCAATTATATGGATAACACAGTAATAAATCAAAATAGATCGTTTGTGTTAAATTGAATTAATTATAAAATAACAGTTAAAATTGCAATAAGTTCACTTTATTAATGACTGCGATAAATTCACCTCATTATTTCAAAACTTAATACAATGAAACAGCTTACACATTTCAATAACAAACAAAACAAAACGTATTCAATCCATCTACCAAACAAATCCCAATACAATTATTCCAAAATAAACGTTCAAAAATAATAATTTATAACAAGCCAATATGTCTACCGTATTATCGAGTAATACAGAATGTCACAAAAAGCGTACGTTTCAATCTAACCCTCGCATGCAACGGTCTTTTCGTGTCTCAAAGACGTACCCTTTGTTACAATCACGTTTGGGTAACAATAGAAAGGGGATGCATGTGGATGAAAAGGGATGCAAGGGGATGGGGAAACACCCTTATGCAACAATATATTAGCTTTATTTAGGGCTTATCTTATCGATGGCTAATGCATAGCCAGTGTTTTATGGTACAAGTTTATCTGCTTATTTTAGTTAGTAGAAAATTGGTACGGTCGCTGACAATCTGTTTTGTGATTGAACTGTAGGGTTGGATTTGCAGGGTTGAATGAATATATGAACTTGAGAGATTTGTTGATTCTGGTTTTAAAGTTTATTTAACCACTGACGAAAAAAGAGGAGTATTATAAGTTTGACTACGATATGTGTCTGTCTGTTGCACCGTAGCTATAGGACCGATTGAGTAGGTATTTTATATTGTACAGAAATGAAATCAGAAAACGTTTGTTAAAATTATGAAAATTGCACATATTTTATTCAGTATTACTTACATTACTCCAAGTAATTGCATATATAGAATTTCAAAAGTTAAATAAGATTTTCCACTAATGATAGCATAAACAAGGATAAGCTTACCTATTATATTTTAAGACCTTGTCGAATCACCATCGATCTTACCAAACAGTATACCAAAACGCGTACTTCTAATCTTCCCAGGATCAAAAGGTCTTATATTGTTTGTATCTACTCTCGAACATTTTATAAGAACAACAGAATATCGACGAAGTTATCTGAGATAAATCCCGTGTCAAGGTGAGGATTAGATTTTATCCCGCTAGTGTTGAGCGAGTTTCGAATAATCGAATAATGTATTCGAGCATTCAATTAATCAGTTATAACCACAACAGCAGAGTCGTAATTACATCAAACCGCAGCAACTGTAGTGAATTTGCATTTCACAGAATTGATTGAACTCAAATATTTACAGAATTTAAAAGCGAGCTTTTAAATTGATTGCAGAATATTTTTCCATCCTTAAACTTTCATAAAATAAATAAAGGAATAACAGATAAATTCATACCGATTTCCAGTAAATTCCTTTTATATCGCATATAAATAATCGAATAAATATTGTATTCTATTGTTTGCAATAACAAAACAAAATCGATTTTTATAACATTTGGCTCGTCACTAGGCGTGCCCTTGGGGTAAAGAATAACGTTCCTCTTTGTTATCTCTATGGATCAATAGCTCTTATTTGAATATCACAATAAGGGTTGCGACAAAAATGTACCATGTTATTGTGACATTTCTGAGGATATGTGGTACAATGTTGTACCTTTTGGGATTAAGAGATCGCTCCAATTTTATCTATCTTCCGGCCGCTAAGCCCAAGGGAAGGTATATTTTTGAGAATATGGTTTTAGGAGTTATTTTCTGTACCACTCGTGTTGAGAGCTCGTGGTTAAGTTACAGCCGCACGGGTCGATCGATCATAAAGTTAAGTGGTTGGTCATGGATGGGTGACCAACTTGTCATGACGAGTGCCTTCATGTGTCAGAAGGCATGTAAATACAACTGTGGGTCCCAGGTGTCGTTTGAACATCTTTGGCAGTCGTAATGGATAGTCAGAAGTCAGAAAGTCTGACAACCAATCTTATCAAGGGATATATCGTGTTGCCCAGGGGCCCGATTCTCCTAATTTTACTTAAGCGCCATTCGATTCACGTTCGACTGCGATCCAATCCCGACTCGATTACGATTGAAGCGCATGTGGCATTACGCTATATTTTCTTTGTAATAAACGTTTTTATCCTTTTCTGTCATTCAATAATGAATCATTTTGTCTGCAAATGATTTACGATTGCAATATGATTGTAGAGCAAACTACCGTATAGACCAAAATCACCAAAATAGCAGACCAATCGCAAACCAATCGAATGTCGTTGGAATACGATTGGTCTTATATTAGTAGCAGACTGCCCGATATGGTTAAAACTGCTATTGCGATCATATTGCGACTCGATTTCTATTCGATTTTGACATTATTAACTTAGGAGAATCGGGCCCCAGGTAACTTTCAGTAGCTAGTTAGGCAGTAGCTCCACGTAAAATTAAAGGGTTATTTTAGACTATTGAAGGTTTTAATGTTAGTATGATAACGAACCTTTCTTAATCAAGCATTTATCTTGTTGCCTAATAGACACACTCAGAGACATTTAATGGTTACTTAGTGCAGAATTTCTATGAGAATCTATCACTAAGGAGTGACTTAGGAAATCATTAAATGTCTCTGAGTGCGGGGGTTAGAGCGTCTAAATAAGCTAGATTTTGTACAAACTCGGTGGGAATTTAACCAACTTATAGTATTACAAAACAGAAGCTTTGGGCATAACCACTAATTACTTACCCCAACTACTGAAAGATAATTAGTACGTAACTGGATACAAGCTTTGGAATATTATATTGCTGTGTTTCAGCATTATGTTGAGACTAGCTGTTCCCCGCGGATCCCACCGCATCCCGAGGGAACAACTTCCCAAACGTGGATAAAGAAGTAGCAATTTTCTTGGCCCTTTGTTTGTTAATGTTTATTTAATTTTAAGATAAACGTGTGTATCTTCAAAGGTTGGCAACTATTCAGTAAACAGCAAAGATAAACAAGGTTGAAATAAATTCAAACTAGGTAGGTACTAATAACGTTATTTTCTCAGTAAAATTTTATTATCTACGAAAAGGAAGTTTCGTAGTTATGTGTGAAATAAATCAATCAATTGAACACGATTGCTTTTATGTGTCGGATGTTTTTCTTTTAAATGTTATTTGTGTGCGTGTGTGTGTGTGAGAAGCCAGCGTGGTGTATGAGTCATTTCGTAAAGGTCGAACCTTAATGAAATCTGTGAGATAGACTGTCTTTACGTATACAATAACAATATTAACACTATATTAACAATATAACAATATTGTAAAAATAAGCTCTGATCTTAGTTAAGAACATCTAAATCTTCTTGAAGAGTCCTTCTGCATATGGTGAAAAACCTGTAAAACACTGGTACCTACTTAGACTGGAAGCTCATCTCACCGTAGTTGGGTAAAGTCTAGGAAGATGCTTTAGTGAAAAACTGATAACCATATGATTTTTTTTTTCGTTTTTACACACAGACGCCCCTGTGGACTTTGTATATAATGAGTATAGAGAAACTTACTACTGAACAAAATATTGATTCGTACTATGTTAGCTGTGTCACTCTTTTGCCATTCCTCTAGTGCAGCATTATGGAAAGGAATTATTACCTATATACCCCATGGCTGATAATAATATCTTTTCAAAAGGTGAAAAATATCTTGCTAAACATCAATTTCTCGAGAACGTCCACTTAAAACTCCAATTGCCATAAAGGTGACTCCACAGGTTGCTATTGTACGTACGTGGCCGCGAATGGTCACTAGACCTACATTTGCGATTCAATGAGTCTCGCGTCTGGCTGGACCAATTGTCGCGATTGCTGCTTTACATATAAGCTCGGATGTTACGTCCGGTTTTGTTTGAAAATCATGCTGGGAATCGAATTTGATTTAGGTGTAGGTTAGGGTGTCCCAAAAAAATCAAAGTCATTTTTTTTTAACGCATACCCTCCTATTTTTTTCCTTTTGGTCCAAAACTATTATAAATAAAATTTTATGGTGGTAGGACCACGGTAACCCGTGCCGACTTACATTTGAATGTATGTCATACTTGCTCTCTAAGACTAACGCGATCTAACTCGTCGATGTGCTTGCGATTTCTTGTTATTTAGTGATCGAATCATTGTTTTCAAACAGCCAACATGTCACTAGACTTAAGCAGTTATAAAAAGAGTATATTTTTAATTAGGGGACCTAAAGCATCAAATGACGGGCTCAAAACTTCCGTCTAATGGACAAGTTCTGGCAGTTTCATAGTACAACTAGCGACCTGCTCCGGCTTCGCTCGGAATAACAGTATTTCTGCATTATTTAATGTGTGTTATTATACATGTAAACCTTCCTCTTTAATCACTCTATCTATTAGAGAAAACCGCATGAAAATCGGTTGCGTAGTTTTGAAGAATTAGGCAAGCTTACAACGGGACACGGCGACAGAAAAAGCGACTTTGTTGTATACTATGTTGTGATATTCGGGAAATTAATTTAATTGTGAATGAAAACGTAAATCTTACTAGTCGCGAATGCATTATATTATCTACTGGGAAAAGGCGCGTATTCCAACTAAACCTTTGCCTAATTGTGTGACGAAACTCGTCACCTTGTATCAAGTTTGGAGGGACAAAAGACGCAAGACGTTTTTAAACAACGCTATCACGACTTTTTCAGCAACTTAGATATGTAATGTATTTGATTTTGATTAATAAGAATAAATCATCATGTCCCGAGCCTTATCCCAACTATGTTGGGGTCGGCTTTCAGTCTTGCCGGATTCAGCTGAGTACTAGAGTTGTACAAGGAGCGACTGCCTATCTGACTTCTCAACCCAGTTACCCAGCAACCCAATATCCCTTTGATAAGACTAGTGTCAGACTTATTGGCTTCTGACTACCCGAAACGACTGTCCAAGATGTCAAATGACAGCCAGGAGAGCAGCCGGCCTACAGTTAGTTACAGAAAGCGCCTGCCTCAGAGGAGCAAAGGAAAATAACTCTTGAAAAACGATTGGATGTATCGTTTTTCAGGGGTTATTTGTCTTTGGTTAAATTTTTTTTTCAAAAGAAGATCTTTACGGTACGTTGTATGACAAAATCACCTCTAACTTCATTTCAGCAAAAAGCGAGTTCTTTGATCGATCGCCTTAAAATATAATGACAATTTTCTACATGAATGTGTCCTACCTTCTAGTCAAATAATGCTTCGTATCAAAAAGCCAAAGTTTCAGCACTGAGAGTTAGTGAACGATGTGGCCGAAAAATCGGTGAAGTTCATGCAAGACTTTTATTGATTAATCACAGTAGATGAGGAACAAAAACAATTATTGTTAGGTACAGTCCAGAACATCGGAAAATTTATCCTGACTGTAAAAAAAAACTACTTTAAAATTAAAATTTTAACAATGATATTATTTTTCAATGTATATGAGAAGATAAAACATTATTTGGATGTATTCAAGGTTTATTTTTAGTAATAATAATTAAGATCTAAATTTCTCCATAGTAAGTCAGTACAAATTTTCATGTGAAACTTTGGCATTAAGTCGGCACGGGTTACCACTGTCTGATCGAGATAATATTTATTATAGGAGATAATGAGGTCAAACCGAAAAAAATTAGAGGGTATGCGTATTTGAATTCGAGAAAAAAAAAAATCCCCCTTATGTCTTGGGACACCCTAGTGTAGGTAGATTCTGATGTATCATTTCACGTAAGCGGGTGACCTATGCTTGCGTGTGTCAATGTACATGCACATTGTCTTTGTATGCATAAGCTCGGTACTTTCTAGGTAAATCTTAGACACCAATGGCTGATAAAAAGGTGAAGGAAAACATCTTGAGGAAAGCTGGACTATAAAGTCTGAAATCACCAACCCGCATTGAGCAAGCGTGGTGATTGATGTGAACGCTTAATCCTTCTCCGTGTGAGAGGAGGCCTGTGCCCAGCAGTGGGACGATAAAAAAAAGGCTGTAACAGTAACAGTAACAGCATAAGCTCGGAAGCGCCCAGTAATTGCCAAGTCGCCAGTCAAAATTTTGAAAGTCGTTTTGAGTGTAAATGCATGTTGAGGTTTGACGAGATCCATCTAAAATTGGTACTTAGCTGCGTTTGAGTACGTTTGAAAGCTGATCCCAACTAACTTTGAAAAAAGCCAGCCGGATGATCATCCATCATCCTCCGAGCCCTGTTCCCAACTATGTTGGGGTCGGCTTCCAGTCTAACCGGATTCAGCTGAGTACCAGTGCTTTACAAGAAGCGACTGCCTATCTGATGTCAAATGATAATACGTGTAAAAACTTTTGCATAACGATGATTCCTAAAAGATAGAAATACTCTTGAAACAATATTCTCTCAAAAATTTTGTATAGCAATACTTACAAGCCATGACATCACTTACTTTACCTCAATCCAGTCTAGACTAAGGTTATGACATCACGATATAATTAAGAGGATAATAAATAACTATATAACCTAAGACGCTAATATAGCACTTAAAAGCTTTATTAATGTATCAGACTTAGGCCCAATTACTCTAACAACGGTAACCATCCGATTAAAGAAAACAGCTGTTTAAAATAAAATCTTCAATAGTAGAAAGTTTAGTAAACATTGTTTGAGAGTTGTTTTTAAAACGAATTATTATTACTAAACCAAAGATGAATAAGGTCCAAGTTATTAGTCCGCTTTTATTTAAAACTAGCTTCTGCCAGCGGTTTCACCCGCATCCCGTGGGAACTACTTCCCGTACCGGGATAAAAAGTAGCCTATAGCCTTCCTCGATAAATGGGCTATCTAACACTGAAAGAAATTTTCAAATCGGACCAGTAGTTCCTGAGATTAGCGCGTTCAAACAAACAAACTCTTCAGCTTTTTAATATTAGTATAGACTAGCTTCTGCCAGTGGTTTCACCCGCATCCCGTGGGAACTACTTCCCGTACCGGGATAAAAAGTAGCATATAGCCTTCCTCGATAAATGGGCTATCTAACACTGAAATAAATTTTCAAATCGGACCAGTAGTTCCTGAGATTAGCGCGTTCAAACAAACAAACAAACAAACAAACTCTTCAGCTTTATAATATTAGTATAGATACTGATTATGTACTTGGAAAAAACGCGATAATTCAATAGCAAACAGTTGGTTTAAGATAATTGACGTTTATATTTATTAATAAAAAGCTAAAAATAATTCCAGGTCCGACGTAAAAAGGTTACACTGATTACGTAATCAACTGTCAGTGAAATTGACCCTTAATCATCAACAAATCCTACTTGCAATAAAAAGGTTGTCACATGTTGTGCTTAGTATTAATAAACTTGTCGATAAGAGGTCGATAAAAATGAAATAAGTAAATCTAGGGCCTTCCATAGTACGTACTTATCTCGGTTCTCGGTGAAGGTAAACTGGGCAAAGGTGTGTGCATAGTAAAGTACTAGTTAATAAGTTGCTATTATTTCGCAAAACTAGCTTTTCCTCGTACTCCATCAGATTTTTTATATTGCTCGTATAATTGAGAAGAAATGAAACTTTAAAACATCCAGATTAAGTCTAATTTTCATGATCATAATTCTCGAATTCATAAGACTTGACTGAACTATATAATTGTGATATTTCTAAATATTTGTTAGAATACTTAAATAGGTTTCTATTTTTTTAAGTAGCTCTGTTATTGGTATTTTTAAATTGGCGAGAAGATAGATCACATGTCGAAAGGCGCACTTACATACAATTATTATTTGAGGTACATTACTTTCATGCAAGACACAATTAAAACCGCCACAAACTAAAGTGACATACACATAATTAATTATGTAGATATTATGTAATATTTATCTTCGTATTATGCCAATCACAACCAGTTTATAGTGTGTTACTTGTACGTTCAAACACAAGGTGTTCGCGAAATCAATATTTGACTATCCCATGCTCGTTATTGAGAGCAAATGTTTGAATTTTATATAACACCTGTAATATTGTCACGTGGGAATAATAGAATATTCTTTGGCATAGTGAAAAGTCCTTCAAACGGCCTTGGCGGCGGAGAGAAGGTATCTTCAAGTCTTCTGGATTTTTCTCCAGTCACCTTGAGTCTTGAGGTCCAGGTCCAGCAGTAAATATACTGAGTATATAATTTTTATGATTCTAATTAATTACTATGAGTTTGTTGTTACATTGATATATGCATCGACTAACGTCAATGTATATGTCTTATGCCATCTGAGTTTTCCCGTCTTTACATCTCTCAATAGCCCCGAATGTGTGCAAACACGAGGTTGATCTACTTACTCCCATTTGTGTGTGTGCCTTAACCTTAACTTTTTTGCCAAAGCGAATCTTTTTCTCATTTCCTTAATTTAAAAAGAAGAAGCTGTGAAAGAATTTAATTAAAAATACTGTCTATGTGTTCGTTCGTCGTTTGTCTAATATCCCGGGAGCGGAAATAATTCCAAGCGCGTGCCATAAAAAGGAAGAATACATATAAAAGAATATCGATTCTTGAGAAATATAAGAATCTTTGTGTTACACTGTTGCTATGTAAACATTACATTATGTTATGAATATTGTTATGTAAACTATAGAAGGTGAGAAATTGATATAATACGAGTCTTTGTATGAACTTAAGTACCTTTAAAACGAATGCACTAGTTTTGGGTAATGCACAAAGGTGCTATTAAAGTTGAATACTCTGATAGATGTTTTTGAACAAAAGTTTGCAACATCATTTTAGACTTAAATTATTTCGCTAAAGGTGGTAAAATAGTTGTAAATTACAGGAAAAATCTGTTCAACGTTCTACCATGAAAGCAATTAATGAACAATAGCGCACTTAATTTTTGGCGATCGCCAGTTCAATTCCATCAATTTAGTGGTCTGTTTTGACTGTTACATAATTATTTTACCAATCAAACTGATAACCAAAAATGTGTAGCTACTAACATACTATCCAAAAAAACCTCTCAAGACTCACGCAAGCCTTTTGCTTTCAAGCTCATCCAAGCAAACAAACATACTGCTGAAGTTTTCTGGGCCACCCAGTCCCGTCCTTTGACACAAAAGGCTGTTTTCTTCAGTAAATTCAGACAGTATTCAT
Organism: Helicoverpa assulta; assembly: GCA_963856015.1. Classification (NCBI taxonomy): domain Eukaryota; kingdom Metazoa; phylum Arthropoda; class Insecta; order Lepidoptera; family Noctuidae; genus Helicoverpa; species Helicoverpa assulta. The sequence continues at coordinate 12,207,549 of CAWLCW010000023.1, forward strand.
GCTTCAGATTGCACAAAGCCGACGGCTGGTATATGCTCATTAAGTTTTCAGAGCCCGTGTGTGCTAGGAGATTACTTGGTACAAGCAAAGTGCATATAAATTATGCTGTTAATAGGTGGTCGTGCAGTGGTTTAAAATTTTACGGTGATATTACAAAAAGGTTAACATTTTGTTTAAAAATAAATCTGATAATTTTTAGTCACTATCTTTACTTTTATATCTAAGTATCTACACTTATATGAGCTAACATCTGTTCGTGCATCAGAAACTATTGGACCGATTTGAAAAATTCTTCCATTGTTGGAAAGCTACACTCTTCCGGAGTAACATAGGCTATATTTTATTTCAATACAGGCTGTAGCTCCCACGGGACGCGGGTGAACCCCAGAGACAATCGGTAGCCAAATATATTTTGGTTATGGTTGAAGAGTAAACACACCTTGGGTATTGTCTAAAATTTAACACGTGCAAGGGCTTGTCAAGGTTATGTTTAAATTAATACACTTTTATTGATACATTTGTCTAAATAATACGTATGGATACATAGGTAAAGATATGGTTATTCTTGTAATATTAGATTTAAAAGCGGAACGGATTTTGAAACGATTTGTTCGTAGCCTCTAGCCATATACGTATTGGAATAAGGAAAGATGTTTCATCACTACATAGTATAAAACAAAGTCGCTTTTTCTGTACCTATGTCCCTTTGTACGCTTAAATCTTCAAAACTACGCAACCGATTTTCATGCGGTTTTTTTAATAGATAGAGTGATTAAAGAGGAAGGTTTATACATATGTATAATAACATACATTAAATAGTGGGGAAATACTGTTATCCCGTGCGAAGCCGGAGCGGGTCGCTAGTTGTACTATACATTAGACTGTTTAGTTAAACACATATTCACGCAATAATTCAGTCAGGCTGCGTTCAAACCAAAGTAACTGTCACCCGCCGAATGTTAGCATCTATCTATATGTATCGTCGGTGAACGGTCTAGATGGGAACGAAAAAGTGAATAATTATGTCTTCTTCTTCTTCCTATTACCGTGTTCCCAATTTTATGTCCCGACATTATAACTTTGTGAAAAAGTGAATATGTATGAAAATACAATTAACTGCGTATCGTTCGCTCACATAAGGCGGCTGACAGTCAGTTTGGTTTAAACACAGCAAAATTACCTATGGTACTTTATTTAAGTTAATTTGGGCAATTCTCACGCTTATGTTAGTGTTACGATTGCTACCTGTAGATTGTAACTATAGATTTGTGAACGATGTTTTCAAATGAATCGATGCTGGTTCTCAAGTAACCATGTTGAATCGTGTTTGTACGACGCGTGAGAATAAAAGTGTTACAGTTTATAAATTTTGTCATTTGTTTAAGATATAACAATACCTACCTACTAAAATATATGTAGTGTTCTTCATCTTCCTGCCCTGTTCCCAGGCTATTTGGAGTTGGCACAATATGTTTTTTCTTTCCACGGGTGAACTGTCGAGCGACTGTTTAGTCTGTAGTGTATGGGTATGTTATGAAATCACAGGGAAGACACATGCTTTCGTACACAAGCCAATTAAAGTTAAGCCGTTTGTTTGCAGGTCAGATTTGAGAAATGTCGTTACGAAATGAAAGCTTATGTTGGGGGTCACAGCATATACCTCTAATATTGTATATTGTCTTGCTAATTGGTTGAACTTGGTTATGTTAATTGAGTTGTGACTGGATTTTGTGTCTTTGATATTATAAATATGGTATGTTGTTACTGCGCTGTTACTTTAATTCTGATGAATTAAAGTCTACTGTGGAAACTGTACCCAGTTTGTGTTTTGTAGATAGGTTTACTGAAAATAGTACAAGAACTTATAACTTTTCAAAGACATCGATTATTGTGGTTCATAGGTACAGTAAATTGACTTTAAGAATCCATTGTTTTTTTCTATAATTAAGGCCAAATTCACATCTGATGTGCTTATGTCCCTAAAATAATTCCTGTAAGAAAGATGACTATATTGCGAAGATAAAACGGTATAATTACCTTTGTTTACCATTGTTATGAATACGCTTTATATAGCTTTTCTTTATCCATTAGCGTCAATATGTCTCACTTGATAGATGACTGACAAATTGATATTGGTGGAAGATTCTTGGGAACACACATTGTGCCTATATTCTTTGTTATATTATACTAGCTTCTGCCAGCGGTTTCACCCACATCCCGTGGGAACTACTTCCCGTACCGGGATAAAAAGTAGCCTATAGCCTTCCTCGATAAATGGGCTATCTAACACTAAAAGAAATTTTCAAATCGGACCAGTAGTTCCTGAGATTAGCGCGTTCAAACAAACAAACAAACAAACAAACTCTTTAGCTTTATAATATTAGTATAGATTTCCTCTTTTATCAAAAGATTTATTAGAATATTATACAAGTAAAATTGCCATTTGGTCACATAAGTAACAAAAAAATTAGGTTTCATGAATTATTTAAGAGAAAGGTTAACAGTTAATTACATACGTTGGATATGTAAGAATATAATTTTGAATTTCTTGGTACTTATATTGGACACGAATTACAATTTTATATTTTAGGTGATATACAAGATATTGCTAGTAATATTCTACGTAATCAACCAAATTCCAAAACCACACCAGTCTATCCTCTTTTCACTCAAGTACTATTCAAAAATTCAATTATTTTAACCGAGCTAAACTATTCAAAACTCTTGTCTTACCCCGAGCTTACTCAACTAACTTTAACTAACACAAATATTGTGTTAGTTATAACTAGTTGAGTTAAAACTCTCAGTTAAACTTTAACCCGTTGGCTCGTTTGTCTGTTAGTTTCATCACGGCGGTATTAAGTTGCATCTACGACATGCTGGAAGGGTTATCCTAGGCGCGCGGTTCAGGTTATAAGCGGCGAGCGTCTTCTTTTACTTTTAAAAAAATATAGAGTAATCTGTTACATTTTATTCATGGAATAAAAACAAATAACAATGGTGAAAATATCTTTAGGACTGTGAACGATCAATGGGAGCTACCGTTTTTTGTTTCACCAGATGGCGCGACTGTAGCGTGAGGTCCTAAACTACGGCTATCAAAGTTCGAATTATGAGCGCCAAAACTTATATCTACATTAGATGATTATAAAAAATCATATTTAATACAATAAAACTATAGTGTGAACGTATTGACGATGCCACAGTGTTGCGCAGTGCCGTTTTGCTCGAAAAAGAAAGGCGGACATAAGTTTCCGAAAGATAAAAGTGTGTCAAAACAGTGACATTTATAGATCCGTAATCTGTATTTGCCATAATTAATCTAAAGTATTGTTAAATATTCGCAATATTAGCCTCAAATGGTAACCCTCATTGAACGGGAATGGCCATCATAACGGATTGCATTTATGTGAGCTGTGCACTTTTACAGATATACCTACCTACTTAATCATACTACATAAATATATGTATATTCCCCACTATGGATACCAAAAGTGCACTCAAATATTTATTAAGACACCCAACTCTTGCCTAGATCTAGGATACAAGTACTTTCTTATTGTTAATGGCAACCGAGCTATGCAGCTCTAGTCGCTACGATATTTCGTTGTAGGTATCGAACAATAAAAACTCAGTCATTTTGGAGTCGCTGGTCTTTACTAACTTATACCACACAATAAGTGAAGACTGATTACTTGTACAGATTTCAATCAGATCCCGAACAATGTTGATTGTGTCGTAGAATGAGGGCGCTCGATTGAGCCGCTTCTTTATTTTACGACCGTTTTGAGTTACGCGACCCCTTTTTATTTTCTTTTTCATTGAAGTTTTTATAAGGACATAAGGACTACCGGCTAGTTAGAGCGTTTTTTTTTTTGGAACAATGTCGATTTCATATTGGAAATAATTATTTTTTTTTAATGAGAAATTGAGGAATATTTCATAATGTGTTATTTTCTGCAAAAATCTGTGGCTCGGTTTTTAATGTCATTTATGTGCAATTGTCTATACATATATAATATGCAATTGTCATGTTGTCTGATAACGCCCGTATGAACCCAGAGATATCGGTCGGAAAAGCTGCCCGGAAAATGCGCCAGTGTCAAAATACTGTAAGGGTTCGTTCAAACAGACCGGTTCGGAGAGCATCGGCGCGCATTTTTCTTTTCACGCAGACCGGAATCGGCTCCGATCGGCTCTGATCGACTGAAGGAGCATGCAATCGGAGCCAAACGTCTGCAAGACCGAGAAAAAGTACACAATCGGAGCCGATCGGCTCCTTTTATTATTTCACACCAATCGCCTTCGAGCATTTTTAATGACAAAAGCAGTGCACATGCAAAAATAAACCTGACTACAAATACTAAGTACTCGATTTTCAACGTGTTAAGAATTTGCTCTCCTCTCCGAGCCGGTCTGTCTGAACGGACCCTAATGCTTATAAGTACCTACATTCCTATGTCGCAACAAATGACTGACATCTTTTGTAGTTTTGTAGTAAGTGCACTGTATAAGTAGATATTAAAAGCAGAATGTCTTAAATTCATGGTAAAAGTACACTTACACCTTAAAATATAACTAATAAAACTTATTATAATTTTTAGAAGACCACGTATAATAATGCTTTCTCCCACTTGGGAATTCTGTACCAAAAACCGTTTAACATAAAATATAATATAAGTAAATTACCCTAATCTTTATTCATAACCGCTGAATGAAAACCAGTAACACCAGCGTAACTGGTTCAAAAACCATTGAAATGATTTATGAAGTGTCAACATTTTACCGGTAAAATAGGGTGAAGAATAGTCTGTATTGAATCTAGTTTTAATTGTAAATAGATGGAGAAGAAGTAATGAGAACTGCTTAGTAATCACTCACATTATATGAGCGAAAGTTTGTGAGTATGAATGTGTGTAAGTTTGTTACTTCATCACGGACAAACAGCTGAACGGATTTTGATAAAATTTGGCACTACTTAGCAGTAATCGCAGTACAGCTTAAACATTAGAATAAGATAACCCTATTAAATAGGTCTAAAGCTTATGTCACCCGGGGATAGCATAGTTTTCTAACAGTAACAATGTGACCAAAGAAACTATGTGTAAAAAAAGTCCTCATTATCTATACTAATATTATAAAGCTGAAGAGTTTGTTTGTTTGTTTGTTTGAACGCGCTAATCTCAGGAACTACTGGTCCGATTTGAAAATTTCTTTTAGTGTTAGATAGCCCATTTATTGAGGAAGGCTATAGGCTACTTTTTATCCCGATACGGGAAGTAGTTCCCACGGGATGCGGGTGAAACCGCTGGCATAATATATAATATAGTAATTAGATAATAACTGCCACAAGAAAAGTAACGCAAATTACATTCTGCACTTACTAACACTCTAAACTTAACTAAAATCTTGTTGGAATCACTCCCTTGGCTTACAATGAGCAACAAACCTTTGCCATTTAGAACTAGCTTAGGAATAACATTAGGTCCATTACATGTAAGAACATTAGCTTCTAAATTAATGTTAGCTGAACAACCTTGTTTGAAAAATGTACTTGAGTAATGTAATATAATGAGCAAAGGCAGGATTGGTTGCGGGATAGTTCGAAAGAGTTACCATGGCCCTGGAACGTAAAGGGCTCCAGAAGGAACATGGTGGGGTATTAACAGAATCGTCATACCACAAAAACTTGTAAACGTCTTTTGAACACTTGTCTAAAAAATGACAGATTATTACGTTGAAATAAAGTCCGTTTTGCAGCCAAACTTTTTTTAGACAAGTGTTCAACAGATGTTTAAGTTTTTGTGGTAAGGCTGTAAGTGTCTGATACTCCTTCATACTATACCCATAGATTTCCCAACAAAAAAGGTGTGTTGGTGTGCACTATAAATGCAAAAAAAATGCAACAAAAATAGAACACCTAATTGAAGGTTGAGTAGGCCAAAAGGACTTAAGCTAAAAACATACTGTAATTGAAAGTTATCTTAGAAAAAGGCAAGATCGAAACATGGTAACTAACAATTCGATTTTTCAACTTCAGAATAATCTTTGTTATAATTTTTGTTTGACTGATCAAGGCAGATTGCTTGGATCTCTTACAAACTTTTATTATTTTTCTTCATGTTTCATGGCATATACTGGCTTTATAAAATAAGTAAAGATTTTTTTAGAATAGGTTAATAATTTTTAATTAGCTGTTATCATTAAATACCAAACCCTTTACACCTTGGTGGGACTCAAAAATCCCTATTGGCTTACAAATACGTGAACGTGATACTAAAGATTATCTCATTCTAACTCCGTCTATATCAACATACAACACTACAACTTCATTACAATAGCAATCTTGTGTAGTTGCAAATTGCGTACGTACCTTTGACAATAGTGAGTCGTCTGCCATGTGACGAGGCAATTGATAACGATAAACTAATATTATCTAGGTCCTGTGGAGTATTGGTCTAGGTTCTTCTCGTTATAAATATCTTGGTATGTCATGAATTTGATAGTTCGACTCAAAGTGAGGGATAATAATCTGGAATCATGCAGAATTATGTTGACTTTCATAATGGCTGATGGATTGTGTGAAGGACGATATGGCTGGAAATAGTTGTAAGATGACGCCAGATAGAAAAAAAAAAACAAATAAAAATTGAGACAAAGGGAGATTATAACAGAATAATGATGAACTTTCAAGTTAAGTAAAACTCTTGATCCTACATGGTACAGAGATTGGTGATAAAGCAAGAAATAGAATTACAGACACAACTTCAAACGATAACAGATTTGTTTGCCCTCTTCATTACAAAAGCAACCTCCAAAATTAACCATTTAACTCCGAAAACGTTTGCTGTATTCTCTAATCACCTAGCAGAGTAAGCCTAGGCATACAAATAAACTATGTAACAAGCGGTTTAGTTTTGAAGCAAACAGACCGACATTTTGATGAGTTTGTTTTCGACGAAATTGCTTTTAGCCGCGAACATACGTCGGTGCTGCGTGCGGCTGTCCGTACGAAAGTTGCCAATTTATACTCGTATTTTGCGAAAAAGTTTTTTGTTTCGATTTCATTTTCCTTCTGTGAAGCGTGGTTGTGTTTCTGTGCAGTTTGATTTTTATATACTGTTATGAAAGCTATTTTAAAGTGGTCAAGACCTACAAAAACAAAAGGCGATCCAACTTTTGATTTTAATTACATTCCTTGGGTACAGGATTCACATTACTGTCGTTCTAAATAAAACAAACAAGGATGGATGTGCAGATTGATGGATGTTTGTTCGGCTTTCACTCAAAACTACCTCTATAAAACGGTTTTAAATAAAACTTGACAGGAATAACGTCTGTGCGTAACACACAGGGTTCTTTTGTCCATGTGTGCGAAGTTCATAAGAACAGCTAAAACTGTAAAATTCTATTCACGTGCTTCTGAACAGTTTATAACGTAGTCTTGTTTTTTCCAGGTCGAGTAAACGGTGACGTAATGACCCAAGCCCACGAGCCACTAAACATAATGGACGGTACAAACGCTGACTACTCCACAAAGACCAAGAGGGGAGTTTACCTCTCTAAATGTTTAGCCTTCATAATCCTTGTGATTTTCGCGCTAGCCCTCGTGACAGCCTCTTTATTGGTCTACAACTACGCAGCATGCCCTAAAGTCGACCAATTGGCGAACGTTACGAAGTACGAGCTCTGCCATTGTGACCAATCAAAGCTCTTAGTCTTACCACTGACGACAGAAAGCAGTAGATCAGTAATACCCCTAGAGACGACAACACATTCTTCAGTGCCAAACATCACGAATCTCTGGCTGCCCAAACACGTGAAGCCAGAAAGATACTTCTTGAACATAACGCCTTATATCTACGAAGGGAATTTTACCTTTGATGGAGAAGTCACAATATACTTGACTATTGTTGAAGAAACAAAAGAATTAACGTTCCATGGTGTGGAATTAAAGATACATGAAATAAGGATCCATGAAATAGATGACGATCACTTGATATACATTGTCAGACATTTGGAAGATGTTCCTAGGAATTTTCATATTTTGACATTGGGATCCAGTTTACTGGTTGGAAAACAGTATGTTATGTCCGTCAGATATACTGGATTGTTGAACGATGACCTACATGGATTCTACAGAAGCTCGTATGAAGAGAAAGGAGTTAAAAAGTAAGTGGGAACTAAATATTTCTTTTATCAAGAGCTAGTTTAGGTTCTTGCCACACATGTTGTACAAACTGATTGGCAATATTGTATTTATACTCGAATTTAGATTTTGATAATTGATGTGATCTTAATATATAGTAGCTGTACTTTTGATAACTATTTTTACAGATTTTGAGCAAAAGACATAAGAATAGTTTTTTTTTAAATAATACAACGTCAAAATGAGAGACGTACGTAAGTTTTTAATATTGATGAAGATGGAACAATCTACTCGTATATATATAATATACAAATATACTCATGTTAACATTTTTCGCTCCACATTTGCACACAGGTGGGACGACCGAAGCATATAAATTATTATGATTATTGAAGTACAAGGTAACCACGTAATAGATATTTATTGGAATTGGCAAAATGCCTGGCAACGGATACATTTTTATATTTATATTTAATGTCCCTTCCAGTAGATTGGATCCTGAAAGGAATTTGTATTATGTTTAGGCCTAGTTGAGTAATACTTGGTGAAGTTTTGCATAGCAACAAGTTGAACGAACTGTCATAGGATTAACGAACTTATTTACGAGTATCTAGATATTTCGTCCTTAGATATTAAACATTAGAGAATATATCTAAAGCGTTTGAACCAAATAAAATAAAAAAGTAGTTATAATAAGAGCATTCTTTTTAGCATCAATTCCTGTTGTTTTCTTTGCATCTAAATGGGCTACATTTTTGTGCAGTATGTGGTGCGTAGGTGGCGTGCGTGTGTGCTGCAGTAGGTGGAGCAGCCATATTGCAACACATGACTCAGCCATAGATTATCAAGTGGTATTGCAGCAACCCAGTCTAACCAAGAGGTATTGGGTTGCCTAGGTAGGGTTGAGGAGGTTAGATAGGGCATTCGCTCCTTGTAAAGCACTGGTACTCAGCTACATCCGGTTAGACTAGAAGCCGACCCCAACATAGTTGGGAAAAGGCTCGGAGGAGGATGATGATGCTCAGCCATAGATTGTTCGGACGTGGCTAGTGATTTTTTGATTAACATTGCAACCACATATTGCCACCGTTTAGACGCGCTCTAATAAGAATTTGTTAGGTGGAAATGTATTGAATATTTGCTTGATCATCCTTATTATAAAACGTTTGCAATAAAATTAAAACAAGCATTTTAAAATGCCACGATTAAGTTAAATACTATTATGCTTCGTAACGTCTCGTTTTAATAACCCGTTATTACAATCTAGGACAAACTGTCAAGTTCAATAGTATCTGAGTACACTGTCGTGCATAAATATGTATGAACTTGCTGTATTATTGAGTAATATTCTAGCGTGGTTCTAAAAACTGTTCATGTATGTGAGTATATCGATAACATGCTACGATGAATTCAAACTAATTCTATAGGTCACTTCATCTGATTTTTATTTTCGACTGCCGATAGGAATAACTCATCATAGAATTTTAAAGCCTTATTTATCTCACAGAGAGTTGACAGAAGTTAGACAAAGTGTCACGAAGCTCTATTACTATACAACGTTATTTTTAGTATATGCGAAACCTGAATATAGTTTGTTCAGAATCAGTAACTGAATCGATTCCAATAGTTTTTACACCAAGTTATATTTTTTTCAAAAACTATTTAAAAAAGTTTAAAGTTGGACAACGCCGCAATTAAGTATAACACAGGTCACGGCAGGTCATATCGAGTATTAGGAAACAGTAAACAACTAGTAGCAAGTGCAAAAAACTCCTCAGCCCCCTGGAAGACCCGGTGACCTTGAATTTTTGCTGACTTTACAAGCTTATAACTTTGTGTTTTTTTTATGATACAGTCGTGAAATTTTGTAAATAGATTCTTTACACAAAAATACTAGACAGGTGTATCAAGTTTCGCATTAACAAAAAATAAGGTTGTATAAATAAACTCACGTAACCAGAGTTACGGGAGTTTAGTTCCGTAGCCATGAGCTGACTGAAACATATTACCATCATTTAAACCTTTATTATTATATTATTATTAAAACTGTGGTAAAAGTTCACCCTGCTTTTTATTTCATGAATATACACATATAAAAAACATGCTCTAAAATCATAACTACAAAATAACAGGCGAGCGAGTCACGTAACTCGACACATCTTGCTTCGGCCCATGAATAAACGCGTCGCATTGAATACGAACGACAGATTATAAGCAATAAAATCATTCTTTAATATTCTCCGTCGTACAATGGAGCTTCTAATTGCTTTCCTCGAGTATTGTTAGCGAAATTTGAATGCCATGGCCATTGGTTTTATGTTGCGGAATTGATTGGACATTTCGTCTGCAAACTGTATAAAATTTTTGGGTGTATTTACGGGTCATTGGAGATTTTGTATCGCTGGAGTTTAATGTGGTGTAATTGATACGATTTTGTGGGTAAATTAATGATGATACTAGGGATTTGAATGGTTGTCTTTGAAAAGGCCTCCCAATTCTATTACTATAATTTTCATAAAATTTATGCAGGTGTTTATGATATGATATAAAGGCGTTCGTGGATGAAGTGATATGGTTGTAATATCTCATGAGTCTCTATCGACGCTTTTTGATACAGGTAGAAGGTAACGGAAGACAATGCGGATAAATACACAGATGTATATGATTGGCAGCTTGTAACTAACTTCTGAGTACAATATCTACGTGCCGTCACGAACGGGCACGAGCCTTTATGTGTAATTGGTGTCAAATTAATTTTCCAGATGGATAGCAGTCACTCAGTTCCAGGCTATGGACGCCCGCCGTGCGTTCCCGTGCTGGGACGAACCAGCTCTCAAAGCAAAGTTCACCATCAGCATTGCACGACCAAACAACATGACATCTCTTTCTAACATGAACATCGTTAGACAGAGTCCGCAGTAAGTCTCGGTGTTCATCTTCAGTTAGTTTAAGAAGTGATAGATGAGACTCTTGAAACTTGCAGTTTTATTAAGTCTTATAAAAGACGCTATAACTGTACACTACTGAGATATTTTCAAAATAAACGTTCATTGTAGTGCTCTTTGAAATATAATCCATTGTATAAAACCCTTAGATTGTGCAATGCGTAATAGAATCAGCAGTTAATATAACCGCTGTTTATCTCATCAAGCTGCAAGCTTTTACGGGCACAAAGTCATTAGAATATTACTTTATTACCCTAATAACTTAGTCTAATTGCCTTAATTTTTCACAGTGAGATACTCCCAGATTACACATGGGATCACTACGCCGAATCGTTACCAATGTCTACGTACTTAGTAGCATTCACGGTAACCGACTTCAAGAATATGACGAACAATAAGTTCTCGGTCTGGGCTAGAAGTGAAGCTGTCCAATCAGCTGCTTTCGCTTTGGAAATTGGACCGAAGATACTGAAGTATTTGGAAGAGTATTACAAGATTAAGTTCCCTTTGCCGAAGATAGATATGATCGCGTTGCCGGATTTTAAGAATGGCGCTATGGAGAATTGGGGATTGCTCACTTTTAGGTAAGATATTGATTGGAGTTTTGTTATTGTTGTGAAGGTCAAAGATTTGATGGACATGAGAGAACTGGTAGGTATTGTCATAGCGTTATCTAATGTAGGACAATTTTATTCAGCAAAAGTGTTGAATTTGACGAAAACGAAAAATAAACGGAGATCATTAAATAACCTCTTCTGAGTTAGTAAATAAATATAAAACAAAATCGATATAGTACCGTGTGAAATACACTAGAATAATTATAGATACTAACGAGATGACTAAGATATTAAGATTAGGTATAAAAACATTTAATACCAAAACCAAAAATGAACACAGCCGAGATCCTCATAAAAATAATGAAACCGTAGCGACCGGTAAATAAAATCAGCTCCGTTAAATCTGGCGCAGGGGTGAGTCTTGATGGATGAATGAGTCGTAACACTTCATTATCGGCTGGGGACCGACTATCTATCATCCCTTTGATTTGGGGTGAGGGTTGGGCGTTCGCACATATTGTTCGATCCCAGATATTGGGACAAAACGGTCCTGTTGAGTGGTCGAATTTGTTTCCTATTTTTGCTCAAATGACGCGTAATTTTTGTTGTAGTTTCTTGATGGATTTGTATTGAACTTAATTTTTGTATTAGGTACATGGTAAAGTGTCATAATGGTTTTTTGCTGAATGTTTTCAGTTCATTTCTAACAATACTGATTAAATATTTTTTCTTAATAGAGCTATTTTATGAGAGTTCAAATGCAGATGCATATCTATCTACCTATGTTATCACTACATAGGTACTTAAATCTACGTATACTTAAATCGCATTATGTATAATATTATTTAGAATAACGCAACAGATTTTGATTTTTTAAATAGATAGAGTGTTTGAAGAGGAAGGTTTATATGTATTGCGTCGCACCCATGCGAACTCGGGCCGGGTCATTAGTATTATCAATGATTTTCATGCTACAATCCACCACTCCCTTCTACAAAAACAACTGCTCCAAATCTTAATCTCAATGTTACAGGGAGATTTCAATGCTATACGAAGAAGGTGTATCAGCCAGCACCGACAGGGTCCACGTGGCAACTGTAGTAGCTCACGAGATTGCTCATCAATGGTTCGGCAATCTGGTGACTCCGATCTGGTGGAGAGATCTCTGGCTCAATGAGGGCTTTGCTACTTACGTTGAATATGTTGCTGTTAATGCTGTGAGTATTCTGGATTTCTGCGCTACTTTCATACTGTAATGCGAATGATACAATTTTTTTTATAGAATTCTTCAATGTTGACCTGTTCCTATGTATATTTGGGTTTAGTAATACTTGTGTTATTAAGGTGTAAAATAAACTTTTGGTACATACTCTTCTGACAAAATACGCAAGATTGTGAATTGAATTCAAACAAGACTCGGAGGATATTATTTAGATTAAAAAACGTAGATTGTCCATGGAAAAAAAACCTGCCCTGTAACTTATATTTTTTTGCTAAAGTCATCACTTAGTCATCACTTAATCTTCAATTACAGGTAGAAAAATCTTGGAACATAACCGAACTATGTGTTCTGGACATCGTGCACAACGTGTTCCAACTAGACGCCCTCAACTCCTCGCATCAGCTGTCTGTTGAAGTCAGCGCCTCTGAGGAAGCTGATGCTATATTCGACAAGATTTCTTATGGAAAAGGTAAAGACAAGATTTTGAGAAAATAAAGTTCCACTTTAGCACTAGGAGTCCAAAACGACGACTTATTTAATGAAAGAGAAATAATTACGTAAAAAGAGTTTTTATGTAGCCCTTTTTGCGTGCAATCTCGGTAGCCAAAACAACAACAACAAAGTAACATCGATAAAAATTCTGTGATCGTGATTGATTTGAAGTTTCTAAACATTGAGAATCATGCAGGCACATTTCTAAAAATTTTAAATTTAGGTACTAATCTAACGTTACCAAATAATATTTTTGTATTCAGGATCAGCCCTACTCCGCATGCTGAACCATGTCCTCAAAAGCGACGTCTTCAACGCCGGCGTGACCAACTACCTGAACTCCAAGATGTACGGTAATGCTGAACAACGTGACCTCTGGAGTGCCCTCACCAGTGCAGCCAGGAAGACTGGCGACTTTGATGCTGATGTCGCAGTCGTCATGGACTCTTGGACCCTGCAGACTGGTTTCCCAGTTCTGATTGTGACGAGGAATTATGAGAATGGGACTCTGTATTTTACGCAGGTTTGTTAATTTTGGAAATGGAGACAGTCCTTTTTAAAAGCAGTTCTGATATGGTATAAATTGAAATTAATAACGTGGTGATTTACGTTTTCTGGCGGATTACTGGATTATAAATTGCAATATAATTGTGGGTTGTTAGCGCCATCAAGTGTTAAAATCCGGAACCACTGTACAAGGCCGTTTGAATTCAGGTACTAAATGACCACTAGATGTCGCTACGATGAACGAAATTAAAAAAATACACGTTTTACGACTATCGTAGTCACGCGACACAGCTATAAAATAAACAATTAAATTAAGATTGCACTTCCATTTATCGCAAAAAAATTTGAGAGGTGTCAAGGGACACCCGGATGGAACGAAGTTCCTTTCGATTAATTAGTGAGAGAGAGATAGACAGACAGACAGAGAAACATGCGACGCCGCACAGCTTACAATATCTTACTATAGCAAAAAGTGTCGTAACAACTTTTCCTAAGATTTTTTTCCGTCTAGCCCTTTCACAACGCGCGATAAGGAACTTCGTTCCAATAATGATAAATGATAATCAATCAATATTCATAAACGGCTTTTATGATTGAGATATCGTAAACGCTGATATTTTTCAGACAAAATTATCGGATTAGGGACATCGATATTATTTTATCGCGATATGGGTCATTAGGAAATAATCTTCGATTTGATTTATTAATTCTTCATAGAATTAAAATGTTGTATAATCGTACTTCTAATGCCATTGACGAAGATAAATACCGTAAAATACAAAAGTAAAATATATCTTTAGTTTTCTCCTTCCTGCTCTGATCCTAATTCTGATTAGGGTCAGTGGAGTATGTAAAACCCTTAAATTGACAGAGTGAAGCCGGCTGGACGTAACAAAAAAAAATTTAGGCGAGTTAACCGTTTATACCAATTTTTATTTTATTTTGGGAAATCCACAATAGAGTAAACACTTGATAGAAAAATAAATTAGATGCATGTCAACATCACAATATGTCAAAAATCGAAATGACATCGTAGAAACGGTCTGCTAATGTGACACAGGTAAGTTTTGAATTATTTTTTAATATGTGGAGAGGTTTATATGGGTTCGCTAAGCATTATTTATTATTTCTAAGGGACGGTTTGTTACATGATACCAAATATTAACCCCATACTGTATCAACAACTTTGGAATTTTAACTTAAAACTAGTTGTCCAGTATATTTCATATTGCCAATTGCTTATAATGTTGTCACTGATTTGGTTTGGGAAGCAGGTTGGACAATGCCAACTAATTAGTATTTTGATTTTGTTTGGGTTGCAAATTTAAAATGAGCTTTTTTATTTTGTTTTAGTGATTAATATGCTCCCGCACGAATAGGCTAGTTGCTTTGATACCTCCTGAACGTGCATGTTCAGGTTCCAGTGACGTTTCGTCTTCCGAAGAAATCATTACCTACATAGTATAATAAAGTCGCTTTTTCTGTCCCTATGTGCTTTTGTACGCTTAAATCTTCAAAATTACGCAACCGATGTTCATACGGTTTTTTTAATAGATAGAGTGATTAAAGAGGATGATTTATATGTACAATAACGTACATTAAATAGTGGTAAAATACTGTTTTCCCGTGAGTTAACAATAAAAAATCGAACGGCTACGATGCTTCGGATGAAAGCAGCTTGGTATCTGTGGAGTCGGCCTTAGAAGTCCTGAATATCCGAAGAATTATGATGATGAATGATGATGAAGATGTCTTCCGAAGATGAAATTACTTACAGATAACAATCTACCACTCACACCAATATTACAAAATGTTTTTCCATCTCAAAATTAACCATGTTACGATGACATCCCCATAATAAGTTCTTTACCATCACTTGGTTCAGTACAAACTAAACCACGGACAAGAAGTACATGCTCCATTAGAAAACGTAAAAAAGTTCAGAAAAAGAAAGTATAAGATAAATAGATAGATTAATATAAGCATCAATAATGCTTTGCTTTTGAATAGAAAAAATAAATATTAAAAAAAAAATATAAGGCAAAGTCATTGAAGGAATAATTTGTATTACTAGTAAATTTCATTGGTAAACCCTCTCTAAATTAGCGCCCAAGATACAGACTTTGCCTAGTTTGGGGCTAATGGTAACAGAACATTTACCTTTTTGGAAATAAATTTCTTATTCTTATATATTTGAAATTGTTTTTTGAGTTTTGACCAAAAAATAAAATGAATTAACACATTGATTAATTTTTCATTTATTTTCTCATTATTAAATTAACCTTAGTAAACCTTACTAAACCTTAGTAACACTGTCCAGTATATTACACATACGTTCCAGCCTGTTGATCGCTATGTATTTGGTAATGTCCAGTATACTTCACATACAGTTTTCAGAAAACTGAAAACCTTCGATTTTTATTTTTATTTTTTACCATGCCTAAGAAGTGCTAGAAATTGACTCATGACATTAAATATTAAATTTTGTTATTTTTATTATTCTGCCAATTTAAGGGTTAACATCGAAATAAAGATTTCGACACCTTAAAAAAGAAAATAAAATTTTATTATAATGTAGAAAGTGTGTCTTCTTCTTCTTTCATGTCGATGACATGTCTTATAGTGAGACTACACTTTGTCAGCCCAATATGCCACAGCGAGAGGTCCTCCCGCGAGCAAGTTTCAGGGCACAGTGGACATGCGGTGGGAAAGTGTGTCTACCGGAAAATACCTAATAA
The DNA here is from genome assembly GCA_963856015.1 of Helicoverpa assulta. Classification (NCBI taxonomy): domain Eukaryota; kingdom Metazoa; phylum Arthropoda; class Insecta; order Lepidoptera; family Noctuidae; genus Helicoverpa; species Helicoverpa assulta. Next base: position 12,224,159 of record CAWLCW010000023.1, read on the forward strand.
TTATTATTATCTTCTTGGCGATATCAAAATATTAAAAATTCACGTGATCGGTAAATTTCACATATTATTTACAAGGCATTTTATCTTATCCCAGTTAATACCTATGACACAGCGCGTGACAATGCATTCGTTGATAGATCTAATATGATTATTGAAATATCTTAATTACCTCTCAAATATTCTGCTAGTCACGCTAGATATATTGCAAGACGTAGTCTGAGAGATAAAATAATATTTCATAACATAATGCAGACGAATGAAACCTTGCGATGCCAAGAAACTCAGCATGTTTTTATGGAGGGGTACAGTAATGTGAATTTGAGTGTAAAGGGGGAGTGTAAAGGGGTAATTGACAGGAGGGCGATACACCTAAGGGCTGATTTTTCAAGAGCCAGATAAAACGTCAAGTAGCTAACTGATCAATAACTTTATCTGATTCTTTAACGAACCAATAAAGAGTTTCAATTTTTCAAAGCATAGTTACCAGTCAGTTTACTACCTGACCTTTTTTTGTGACTAGCTTCACACTACATCTGTGTGAGCGAGACGCGCTTATGAACATTTACAGATCTAAGAAAGAGACAAACAATTTTCAACTTAATGACAGCGGTTGTCACATTTTAGAGGGAATCATAACATAACCTTAAACTTTGACGACTCGTCTTCGTGTTAATATTTATTTTCCGTTCGAATTTATTGTTTGCTTTTTGTGTGTTGTGTGTAATCATGGAAAATATCGTAAAACGTGAACGTTCCACGAATTTTAACAAAAGCGAAATAAGATTATTGACTGAATTGGTGGCAAAACACCGTACTATAATTGAAAATAAGCAGACAGACGCCGTAACCAATAAAGAAAAGGAAGCAGCGTGGATAAAAATCAGTTCATTATTTAATGCGGCTACGGGATTTACAGCGAGGAGTACCAAGAGCCTGAAGCTTAAATATGAAGGCATAAAAAAGGAAACCAAAAAAACATTGGCCAAACATCGGCAAGAGCTGTACAAAACTGGTGGCGGGCCCTCTTCAGCCCCAGAGGTTACAGATATACAGGAGAGGGTTATCGCGATATGTTCGAATATCAATGGGCTGGATGCTCGAAATGACAGCGACAAAATTCCAGGTATGAAGTCAAATATTTTAAAATATTTTTTGTTGATGTTACCATGGGAATTGATATAGTGTTTATGAAAACAAAAGTAATAACGCACTACATTTATCTTTAGCATCTTTCTAAGCAGTTTGTGTATTGTTGTTTTTTTTTTTCAGAACCTTTAGAACTGGAAGAGACTGCTAAAGTTGACCCGCTATCGTTGCCACTGCAATCATTAGAAAATAATTTAGTAATTGTACCATGTGATGACGATATTCCGTGTACTTTAGGTAAAATATCTAATTCAATAATAATAAATAACTTTAGAAAATAACTAAACATGTGCTGTAATTAATCTCTGGCTGCAGAATGGAAAAGAATAAATGTTTGATTTTTACTCATATCCTTGATAGATTTATGATCACATGATGGCCACTGATTTTTTTACAGAATGTTCAACCTATATATATTTATTTAATGTAAAATGAAAAACAAGGACCTGAATATATTTTTTTGTTTTAGATCAAGAAGAGTTTTGCCCGCAACAGGATTTAAAGGAGAAAGTTAACAGTGAAATTGGAAATGGTATTTTAATTTATTGAAAAAAAAGTACATAGTATAATAGTGTAATAAAATATAATAGTAAATTAATTTGTTTTCAGACAAGGCCTTTGATGACTTTCAATCTATAGAGATACAGGATATGGAAGTGGATCAAACTGAAAAAGGTATGTCTTTATCAATTTTCCAGTTCATTTATTTACATTGTATAAAATAACATTAATTAAAACTTATCATTATTTTCAGAGAATAAGTGGTCTTCATGGAAGCCAAAGGCTTTAAAAACTAAGATTAGTCCATACTTGAAAAGTAATCAAAAAATTACTAAAGTTGGAGTGACTGCAAAACTGGACCATTTAACTGAATCTCGCTTAGAGCTAGTGAAGCTCCAGAAGGAAATTGCCATAAAAGAGCATGAGTTTGTCAAACAGGCACACTTATTAAAAATGCAGAACCTGCATAATGATGAAAGAAGGAAGCAGGAAATGCATGAAGTACTATTAAGTAAGCTCCGTACTGGTGTAAATTATGGAACAAGTCCTTTAGAAATAATAAATAAAGATTTATAAAATGTTTTTTTTTTTTCATTTACCTATTCAACAAAACAAGGATCTCTTTAGTCTTTGACCATTTTTTATTGTAATGTGTGTGTTTAGTTCCAATAAATTAATTTTTTATCACTACAAACCCAGACTGTTAAATTCTAATAATCCTATTCAAAAGCAGTGAATACCTCACCACAAATTATTTGATTATAACAATATGATTACTGTAAAGTGGAGGTATAATAAAAAGAACACATTGTAGTTATAAAATTGTGTTTATTAATATATCATTACTAGTTGATTAGACTTTCAAAATATTCTAACATAGAGTCCCTTGTACTATTGTGTTGGTGTCCTGGCTGGTCAGCAATGAGAGTTTCAAATTGTGGTTGTTGTGGTATGTGGACTTCAGGATCCACAGGTGGTTCGCTTTCATTTCTAATTCTTGCAAGATTATGTAAAATTGCTGTTGCTACAATAATGTCTTGAGCGAGAGGGATTCGGCACCGCATTCCTATACTTAACACAGGAAATCTCCTTTTCCAAACCCCGAAACATCTCTCAATTACATTTCGAGTACGAATATGAGACTCATTATATAGTCTTTCGGCTTCTGTTCGAGGATCACTTAACGGAGTTAGTAAATAATGATTTAAGAAATAACCACTGTCACCTAGGACCAGTCCATTCTGAAATCTATTAGTATCAAACTGAAACTTTGCTGCAGAGTTTGAGAATATCAAACTGTCATGTGTTGAACCTGGCCATCGTGTTACTATATCTTCAAATTTTAAGTCGCTAGTACACATAGCTTGCACATTCAATGAGAAGAAACCTTTTCGATTTCTGTAGTCTTCTGCAGTATTGCCACCTGGTGAAATTATCTTGATGTGAGTACAATCCAATGCCGCTATAACCCTCGGAAATCGGGCAATATTAAAAAATCCTTCCTGTACTAATAATATTTCTTCTCTGTTAGCTGGCAATGTAACAAATTCCTGGCGAAGAGAGGCAATTGCTTCAGTAACTTTTCTTATAATTTTGCTCGCAGTTGAGTTGTGTATTCCAGCAAAATCACCTATCGTAATGTAGAAACTACCACACGCATAGAACCGCAAAGTCAGAAGTAATTGTTGTAAAGCTGGAACAGAATTGTTTCTGAAAAATAAAAAAATAATATATAGGTATCTTTCAATGTTACCTAGATCGTAGTCAATATACAAAAATCTCGTTTTTATTATTTATATAGAAAATAATTCTTACCTGTTTGTTACGTTGGCGATTTTACTTTCAATGAGGGTTAATAAAAATTGCACAGTACTTTTTTCGAGACGAAATCTCCTATGAAATTTCTTATCATCCCATAGAGACATATTATCAGGTCTCTCTCTAATAACTCTTTCTCTTCTCTCTGACTCTAAATAATTTAGCACTATATCATCTTCCTCGATTGTTTCGTCGTCGATAGAATCAAAAATATCCATTATTTTATAATTTAGGAAGCAAGAACACAAGTATAACCTACAAAAACGAACGCGCGTGATTGCAGAAATGACAAAATATCTGAGTTATCTGACCGTTAGCGCGCTACCTGGCCCGTAAAGGGCCAGATAAATTTATCGGCTGGATAGAGAGTTTACCTGACCGTTAGGGCCTATCTGTCAATTGAAAAATTGAGATTCTCGCTAACTGTGGAATAAACCTTATCTTTCCCTTTATCTGACCATTGAAAAATCGGCCCTAAGACATATACCGTCGTACCACAAAAACTTTTAAACGTCAGTTTAACACTTGTCTAAAAAATGACAGATTATGACGTTGAAATAAGCAATTGCATCATCCTGCATTCATATATCGGGTGTGTCGTTCACAATCACATTAAATGAAATGCGTTAATATACTAGTTAATATAAGTCGATTAACACAAACAAAAAAGAAAAATACGTAAAAATAAAAAAATGAAATTTTCAAACAAAGTAAATAAAATAAAAATTTGCGAAAATTAGAACACCATATAAACGTCAGTCATTACAAACAACTGAAATTTTCCCTTGAAAACTGACAGCTGTCAACTGATCAAAACATTTGATACTCCTAAACTTTATCTCTGCTTTACACATGATGTTGTAAATTATAAAAACGAAAAATGACTCCTGTGGCTAAACCACTGGATGGATTAGTTATTTTTTTTTACAATTCGCCATAGAATATCATAAAGTATATGCGATAGGATTTAATGTGATTGTGAACGACACACCCTGTATCTATTTTGCAGCCACACTTTTTTTAGACAAGTGTTCGACACATGTTTAAGTTTTTGTAGTAAGACCAATAATAGCTAAGGTATAGCTTTAACTGCGAAAACCACTAACTGATCAAATGAATTCAAACTCAAATAAAAATGCAAACGCTCAAGAAACCTTACCGCAATAAACTTATTATTATGTTACAATTCCTATAAATATCTGTTACTAATAAACAAGTCATCTTGAGGAATTGAGAGAGAAATAAAAATACATTTATTACAGGAACGGTTCGTTTTAATCAACGATACATTTGGAGCTCAAAAATCTCCGATATGGTGGATCCCGGTGTCTTACACCACAGCTTCTGAGAAAGACTTTGAAACCACCCAACCTAAGTTATGGCTGAAGGGAGAGAAGTCGCTGACCGTCACCAATATTACTATGAAGCCGGATGACTGGTTCATTGCTAATGTGCAACAAACAGGTAACTGCAGTCTTTTGAATTTGTAAACTAAATAAAACTATTTTTAAGGAAAAGTGTTACTGAAATTTTGCCACGAATTCATGGAAAAAAGTCTAGAGTAAATAAAAGTCATCCTCCGAGCCTTTTTCCCAATCCTGTTGGGGTCGGCTTCCAGTCTAACCGGATTCAGCTGAGTACCAGTGCTTTACAAGAAGCGACTGCCTATCTGATCTCCTCAACCCAGTTACCCGGGCTACCCGATACCCCTTGGTTAGACTGGTGTCAGACTTACTGGCTTCTGACTACCCGTAACGACTGTGAAGGATGTTCAATGACAGCCGGGACCTACAGATTAACGTGCCATCCGAAACACAGTCAATGGTGTCTAAGATATACTTAGAAAGTACATACAAACTTAGAAAAGTTGCATTGGTACTTGCCTGACCTGGGATCGAACCCGCGCCCTCATACTTGAGAGGTTGGTCCTTTACCCACTAGGCCACCACGACTTTTTTTTTTTTTTTGTGAAAACTATTCAGAAAACTGCTTACGTTAGGCAAACATTAGAGTGGTTTACCTACTACGTATATCGTTGCTAAGTACGATGAAGTTAAACGACAGTCTAACTATTAACATCTAACTTGACAGTATAGTTTTAAATACAGATTTTTCTTCCGAAGAATAAAATATCTTTCCAGGTCGCAGGCTTTTTGTCATTAAAACATGTAATTAGCTATTAACCACTAATTGAATTACCCAAACTAAACAATCATTAACCTCTTGTATGTCGCTAATTATGAAACAATAGCCAATCAATTGTGTCTCGCGAATATCTGTTAAACCTTAACAATCTCTCATTACAGGATTCTACCGCGTAAACTACGACCTTCAAAACTGGAAGCTTTTAATAAAAATCCTCAAGGACCCCACCCGTTTCCAAGAGATCCACATCATCAACCGTGCTCAGCTGGTAGATGATGCCATGAACCTCGCTCTTACTGGTCGGTTAGACTACAGAACTGCCCTGGACGTGACCAGCTACCTCGCACATGAGAGGAGCTATGTGCCTTGGAAAGCGGGCTTGTCGGCGCTGGGGTATATTGACACGATGCTCTCGAAAGGTGCTCATTATTTGGAGTACGGGGTGAGTGAAAAAAATTAATATAAATATTTAAATATTGCGACAACTTCACACACTGTCGGTTAGCCTCATGGTAAACCATTTATTAGCTTGTGTTAGGGGTTCTAACACAACTGATAAACTATACATATACTCGAATAAATAATATCCAGACCACAGCCAACACACATGCTCATCACACAAATGTTGACCGTACCGGGAATAGAACCCGGAACCGCGACCGGCAGTCCGGCATGGTGACCATTGCGCCAACGAGGATGTCATTGAGGGTTATTCCCTCTTAGTTTACTCCTGAAGAATAGTCTGTGAATAGGAGGACAGTTAGTGATTTCTCCTTGAGTATTAATAGACATTAAACAGCAATAACATTGTGAAATCAACTACACCTTTTTGATTTTCCCAATAGATGTCGCTAGTAGTCTGAAATGTTTGAATTCCCTTCTTATGCCGTGTTCATTTATATTTTAAACTATGGTTTGTATAAAATACAATCATAAAATGTATTACCATTTATGAATGTAATGTGGTGGTGATGGTGATCATGGTCGTCATGGGCTACGTAATATTTCAGCTGAAGGCTTAATAATATTTACAGAGTTTGTTTCGTACTTACGGAAGACGAAAGTAGACTTTAATCTTTCCTGTTCCTGTTCCTGTTACAGCCTTTTTATCGTCCCACTGCTGGGCACAGGCCTCCTCTCACACGGAGAAGGATTGAGCATTAATCACCACGCTTGCTCAATGCGGGTTGGTGATTTCAGACTAGGTATATATATAGTCCAGGTTTCCTCAAGATGTTTTCCTTCACCTTTTTATCAGCCATTGGTGTCTAAGATTACTTAGAAAGTACTTACAAACTTAGAAAAGTTGCATTGGTACGTGCCTGACCTGGAATCGAACCCACACCCTCATACTCGAGAGGTTGGTTCTTTACCCACTAGGCCACCACTTTAATCTTTGGTTTCCCCCAGATTATAATCCACCTTAGTTCCACAGCGGTCATGAGGTCCAAAGTCTACCATAAGAACAATTATTACAATCTACTAACGTCATAAGACTAGGCTCGGAAAAATTTTATCAAAATCAGATTAAAACTAGTGATAGGTACAAGAAAAAACTGGTTTACTGTACCTACATGTTCAATAAAGATTATGGGAAATATTATATCGGAGATAATATCATCGTTAAGATAACCTACTAAGAATTTATTATGAAAACTAACTTTCACCCGCGGTTTCATCCGTATGCTGTAAACTAGAGGGTAACTACTTCCTGCATAGGGATTAAAGTAGGCTAAGTATATTCTGAAATATTGTAGCTAGTGGCTAGGTATATAGGGAACTTCTGGTTCTTTAAAATCAATTTAGTAACTACATCATCCTCCGAGCCTTTTTCCCAACTATGTTGGGGTCGGCTTCCAGTCTAACCGGATTCAGCTGAGTACCAGTGCTTTACAAGAAGCGACTGCCTATCTGACCTCCTCAACCCAGTTACCCGGGCAACCCGATACCCCTTGGTTAGACTGGTGTCAGACTTACTGGCTTCTGACTACCCGTAACGACTGCCAAGGATGTTCAATGACAGCCGGGACCTACAGTTTAACGTGCCATCCGAAACACAGTCAATGGTGTCTAAGATTACTTAGAAAGTACATTGAAACTTAGAAAAGTTGCATTGATACTTGCCTGACCTGGGATCGAACCTGCGACCTCATCATACTTGAGAGGTTGGTCCTTTACCCACTAGGCCACCACGACTTTTAGTAACTACATTCGGGGAAAAAATACCGAAGATATTATATTTAAAACACATACGTTCTCAAAAACTTTCGCGTTTATAATATTAGTAGGATGACTTGAAAATTCAGGGTTATTACCTAATAGCATTAACTATCTTCTAATTTGCAAGCGTATGGATATTGCCAATATAAAAGAATATTATCTACAATCATCAAAGTTATGCGGTATTTCGCCGTATATATTTTGTATCTCTTAGCCTATCATGCGATTCTCAATTAGGTATAGTTAATTAATGAGGAAGGAGCTTTGTTTAGTTACCTACTTAACTGTATAAAAGGAAGGTTTTGGTCTAGGTCAATCTATGATTTCCTTAATGATAGCAATAACGAAGATACATTGGCTAGGCCCTCGGTTTTACCTGTTTTCAATATTAATACGTACTTAATCTAATTATTTAATCTGATTTACGTATGAGACATAGATCAATGTCACTATAGATAGAACGGGGAAAACATAGGTATACCTAAGTACCTAATAATCATAATTGAGAGTTACTAAGTCACGTTGAATTTATCTAATTATGAAGTAAATATCAAGGAATTATAGTAAATAAAAGTATTTACTCTAAGACATTTAAAATGTTGTTTACTCTTTTTACTTTTATCGTTTTTTTTTTGTTATTTATTACCATGCAATGCAAAAGTTAAACGCCGATGCGATAAAAAATGGAATTTACAATTTTATCGTTAATGTTATCGCATTTTTTTTTGTTTTTCAAAATTATCGCGTAGGTATGGAGAAATTTACCTAGGTAGGTTTAGCAAATCAAAGTGCACTTTATTATTTAGATTAATTATTTTTATTGCATACTAGCTTCTGCCAGCGGTTTCACCCGCATCCCGTGGGAACTTCTTCCCGTACCGGGATAAAAAGTAGCCTATAGCCTTCCTCGATAAATGGGCTATCTAACACTGAAAGAAATTTTCAAATCGGACCAGTAGTTCCTGGGATTAGCGCGTTCAAACAAACAAACAAACTCTTCAGCTTTATAATATTAGTATAGATTAGCCGTTGACCCGCGGTGTCACCCGTGTTCTAGGAACTACTGCCGTTGCGGGATAAAATAAAGTCTATACACTCGGGAAGAGTGTGTGTTTTTTTTTTAAAACGGTTCGATGGTTTCGGAGCCAAACAAAGATTTTTTTTCCTCTTTATTTGTATTAGTATAGATTAGGTATTTTTTTATATCTATCGGAATTTGTAATGGACGAGTTGAAGAATTATTAAAATGCGTGATCGTACCGATAATTGTAGTCAAACTGATTATTATCGAACGATAAAGTGTCCTAGATTGTTAATCAATACACGAAATCAGATAAAATATCTTTCTAAATTCTTTAGAATTAACTCACGTTTTGTTTCCAATAAAAAAAGTAAAATATCGTAAAAATTGTACGAAAAGTACTTAAGGAACTCACCTTGTATACATATTTAATAACCTTTTTTGAAGAAACGGTTCCATTCACTTTTTGTTTAAGTTACATTAATACGTTCAATTGTAAGAACGATTATTATATCAATTAATTGTCTTTATTAGTCTATTTTTCTGACAAGTATAACCATTTGATATTCCTCCGCAAAGACGAGCTGGAACCTTAAATTCTAGTTTCAATGAATCGCTCAATAGATGTCGCTAGTAGTATCATAAATGTAAAAACTAAAATAAATAAATGACTGCAATAAAATAATTTTAGGATAATTAAATAAGCTTTTAATCTGTACTGATAAAAAATATAAATAATAATGAGTCAGACATTGTAAAAAAAGTGCGGAATATCGAAATGAATCAGACATAATAAGATCAAGAAGATGTGAACAGTTAAGAGCATGTTTCATTTGTGCATTTTAACAATGTAGGTAACACTAGACCTAGGCCAAGAAATGTTTCTTTTTTTATCGTAGGTACAAAAGCCGCAAAACTGTAAGATCTGTATTTGAGATAAACCATTTTTTGAGTAGGTACTTGGCACACTATCATCATACGTAAACGCTTTAATTTGAAAAGAGTTTACAATTATCGAATACTTACCGATTACTATCTTCTAAATAAATAAATCAAATTATAGGAATCCCATGCAACGCTTTCTCAGAAGTTCAACAACATAAGCTAACATAAGTCCGTTTTCCAGCACTACGTCCTCCGACTTCTAAACGATGCAGTCAAAGAAGTTGGATGGAAGGTGTCTCCGAACGAGAGTGTCATCACATCACAGTACCGAGTGGACCTACTGGCTTCGGCCTGTCACTTCGAACACCCTGACTGCTTGGAGAATGCCGTCAGGATGTACACCAATTGGATGCTTTCGCCGAACCCTGATGCGCATAACGAGTGAGTAGGCTTTGGAAGAAGATTATATGAATTAACTAGCAAATCTGGCGAACTCCGTTTTGCCACTAGATGGCTTCGTTTTATGTTACATTTTGTTTGGTGATTAAAAGATAAAGAATTTTTTTTTGTTTTATATCTAAAATTTTCTTTGCTATAAACCTCACGGAGCCCGAGACCTTTCCGACGAATGCAAAACCGTGAAATCAGTTCGTGCGTTCTGGAGTTATAGCGTCAGGAAGGAAAACCCGACTTATTTTTATATACCTAGTAGATTCAGGGAATATCGGAAGCCAAAGGCTTACAAAAATTGTATCTTCTTGAATAATAATAAATTGTGTTTTATCTTGTTATTGACACCTGCTTGTATAGTAGTTTGTCATTTTTAAGTTACTTTTATGCTCTTTCGAAGGATTTGCACTGATAGCATATAGAACAAGTATATGATACATTAACTCCTTTTTAAACCTTCTAGACGATTTCATAAGCAATCATAAAATATCGCATCAATAAAACTTGAAAAATAAAAGCTGGTTCTAATAAGAACTTATATCTTCCAGGATTCACGTAGACCTTCGCGGCATAGTCTACTGTGTAGGAGTTCGAGCGGGAGGCGTTAGGGAGTGGACGTTCGCGTGGGAGAGGTTCAGAGTGGCAACAGCGCCTTCTGAGAGGCATCGTCTGCTGTCTGTGCTCGGATGTACTAGATCCCCTTCTTTGTTACATAGGTAGGTCTATAGATATGAGAATGACATTTACCTGAAATGGTTTTGGCTTGACTTTAGAGTTTAAAGGAATGGTGGGAGCATTATAAAAGCTTAAAAGCATTATGTATTTTCATTGAATTAATTATAAAGTACCTACTTATATGAAAACTTAGCTTCAATGCCGACCTTAGAATCAAACGAATATTGCGTCGAGTTTTAAAATTCAAACAAAAACCAAAGTGTCCAACAAGTTTAAAATCGGCATCCTAATCACAAACTCTTCCCAAAACCACGTTTTAAAGTTATTAAAGTCTACAATTCTTAAGACGATCAAATATAATTTATCTTCTAATCTCCCAGGTATCTAGAAATGTCCCTGCGCAATGACAGCGGCATCAGAAAGCAAGACATTGTACGGGTATTCTCTGCAGTCGCGGGTACAGCAATAGGACAGCCTATTGCCTTCAACTACATCAGGGCTAACTGGCAGAGGCTACGATCATTGTGAGTACTGGATTTATAAAAAGACTACTTTTTGCTATCACTTAAATGTCAAATAACACAATGTTTTAGACAACTTTGTCGAGACGCGTTGCTTTTTTGCAAACTATATTATTTGTGTGACTTGAAGTGGCGAATTTCATCATCATCCTCCGAGCCTTTTTCCCAATCCTGTTGGGGTCGGCTTCCAGTCTAACCGGATTCAGCTGAGTACCAGTGCTTTACAAGAAGCGACTGCCTATCTGACCTCCTCAACCCAGTTCCCCGGGCAACCCGATACCCCTTGGTTAGACTGGTGTCAGACTTACTGGCTTCTGACTACCCGTAACGACTGTCAAGGATGTTCAATGACAGCCGGGACCTACAGTTTAACGTGCCATCCGAAACACAGTCAATGGTGTCTAAGATATACTTAGAAAGTACATACAAACTTAGAAAAGTTGCATTGGTACTTGCCTGACCTGGGATCGAACCCGCGCCCTCATACTTGAGAGGTTGGTCCTTTACCCACTAGGCCACCACGACTTCTCTTGGCGTTGGAAGTGGCGAATTTCAAAAACGCAAAAATAATTTTCCCAAATTGTACTAACTGGTTGACTTGACATCAAGTCTATAAACAAGAAACTATTCTACCTTGCCTTGCTTAGGTGGTGGGTTTGTTTAAAACTATTCAGTTAGATTTAAGGGCTGGTTACGTTACGTACGACTGGTTTATCCGTGAATCCTTAATTATTATGGTACATTTTCGAGATGGCTGAACCGATGGCATATAAAGAGGAGCCTTAAGGCATATAATTTGCTATACTGCTTATCCGAAAGCGAATGAAAATCCTCTGTATGGTGACGAAACCGCGGGCAAAAGCTATAGCTCATTAAAATACTCATCAGTCTCATTACAATATCCGTTTCCTTTACTTATAGTTTGAATATGATTTATTGTTATGTTGGTTTACTCTTTATCTGTTTATAGATCCTGTTCTTTATCTTTATCATAACAAAACTTAAAAAATGATTCTTTTAATCCTGTACGTCCGTCATCATCAGGATGAGTCACTGGTTTATTGATTATAGTCATAAATCTTAATACGCCTTTTGAATGTTATATACCTAAAATAATTATGAATGTATCCTCTCTATTATCAGGATCTATTTATTTATGACAAGGGGTTATCTTCGGTTTTACCCGCCTAGATTATTTTTGATCTTTTTGATCATTGAATGACTCTTACTTCTCTGTATGGTGGAGGAAGTGTCAGATGGTTCTTCTTGAATTCATTATTGTGACTCATTTAAACCATCTCGTAGCTTTGGTTTTATCTTCCCGCAGGTGATTTTTAGTGATATACGTCACATACTGATTCAAGAATAATGTACATAAGTCATAATGAAACTCTTGCTTCTTTTCTTTATCCAATGGTGCCTCTTTTAACCTTCCATTTCCTATCTATTGTCAAGCCTCCTCAATTTTGCGCCTTGGCAATCTGCCCACCTAATGGTTGGCATCTTCTTCAATTGTTTTGTAATCATTAACATCACCAACTTTTTTATCGTTACACTGCAGGACGCAGACCTCTTTCATTTGGGAAGGAATTAATGTTTCTTTTCTTGATTTTCAGTGTCGGGTCCTTATCGACTATCAATTTGATCGTCAAGCTGGTGACCAGACGATTGAATCAAGCGCATGAATATGATGAGGTAAGAAAATATCTATAAATAAAATGTCCTTATATGGACGAAAACCTTTTGTTATGCTAAAAAACACAAGTGTTAATTTGTGAATGGCATGTCGTCCTCTGCAGTAATTGTATTGTTTTAATCTAATCTTAAGCAGGAGGTGACCTAAATTTCTGAACCATTGAAGGAAAAGGTAAATAAAAGAAAAACTAACGTAGGAAAAGTTGAATAATTATCTTCTTACTGTGGATTATTATAATCTTAAATACATCCGGTATTTTTCGATGAAAATTAAAATGCGACATCATTTATATGAAGTTAATTTCAAAATTCAATCTTCAATCGCCAAACAAAGACAGATAGAACGAGGATAGATCAGTTATATGTCCGCAGTTACATATTTCTTCATTTCTTTTTACATAGGTAATATTTGCATGACTAATATTTATCGGGTTCCTTCTATCTGGCAGAATTTTATTTGGCCGAATTTTATTTGGCATAACACACTTGGCATAATTTTTTTTCAACGAATGTTTTTAAGGCATAAAAAATATTTAGCATAATTATTGTTTCACCGAATATTTATATGTCCGAATTCACAGTTGCATACTTGTAAGATGGCAGAATTTTATTTCGCATAATTACTTTTGGCATGGTTAGAGTTTCGCATTATTTCGTTTAGTAAGCATAATGTATATTTTAAGGAATATTATTATTTAGTATAATCTCATTTGGCGTATTATGAAGATGGTAGAATTTTATTTAGATTCAATTTATTTAGCAAATTGCCATTTATAACCTTTAATTTAAAAACATTGTATTAAAAATTGAAGCTAGTAACGAAAACGAATCGCTGCAAAACCGACTCCACGTAGTCTTGTTTGCCTTACCCCTAGAGTGCAATTCAAAACCGCGTAGGCGCGGAGGGGCGAGGCGGCCTGCGAGCTGAGGCTTTTAACGTTCGCCGACGCGGTTGAGGCTGGCCGGCTGAGCCGGCCAGTAAGCCGAAGCTGCGGTGGTGAGCGTGAAAACTATCTGCGATGATAAGCTCGCATGGGACCGCCGGAGCCACGCAGCGCCGGAGCCGTGACAGAAGCCATGCTTGCTGCATGTTGCATGCCTACTTACATGCTGCATGCCTGCTTGCATGCTTCCATGCTTCAGGCTTGTTTGCGTGCTTCTTACAGGAAAATAAAAATTCCAAAACTATGCCAAAAGATGATTCTGACTATAAACATTCTGAAATATGGTAGTTCTGCCTTTTAATGACTACTTATATGAAATGTATGCCAAAAGGAAATACTGACTGGCAACTTGCTGCGAAATGATGTTTCTACTATTTAAGTATTATGAATATGAAATTTATGCCTAAAGATGATTCTGCTTGCCAAAATTATGCGTTTTTAATGTATGCTAAATGAGTGTATGCCACACGATTTTCTGCGAAATGAAGATTATGCCAACTGTTGGTATGCAAAATAAGATTATGACATAAAAAGTTCTGCCATAAAAGGGGGACCCATATTTATCATATCATTCAATTACCTAATTGACAGCTGTCATGACGCACGGCAAAAATATTACAAATCATTATGAGGTTGCTTTTTAAGCAGATAAAATAAACACCAATGATGACTTATATTGATTCATGTATAAACGTAAACTGGTCACGTGAATTTTTACTCATCCTGATCTTCCACCGTAATTAAGAGACAAGACTTTTCTTTGAATTCTAGATAACTAAGACACATAGGAAGTGGTGAAGGGTGGGCGTTTTGGGAGCTGTCTTTTTTAAATGTCGTTCAAAAACTGCTGTTTTGCAGCCAAGTTTGAATAAATGATTTTGAGTTTGTTCAATTTTTTTTTTCGGTCAGCTATGATCTAGGTATTTTCAGCTGTATGTATACCATTTCTTACCTGATGATAACCAAACTGTTCTTTCTTCTACAGTTGAAGAGATTTGTCACAGAATCCTGCAGTGACCTAGGAAGACCAGTACAGCAAGTCTTGGAGACGATATCCTCAAACGTGCAATGGAGAGATCGGAACTACCATACTATTGTCGACTGGCTTAGGGCGGCAGACAGGGCAGCCAGTTAAAGTAGACTAAGAATATTCTAGAATGAAATAAATAGTCAATAGGCAGTATCATGCACAAATCCTATAAAATGCTAATGTTACTGGTCAAATACAGAGTTAATAGGGTTTCTTTAGGCCTAATTTTTAATAGGGATTTTCTAATGTTTCTTTCTGTTCTTGTGAAATAAAATTGTCTCTCTGAAGTCAGTCATTTGATGCCTTGCGCACGCGCAGCAGTGTTTTCCATTTTAATCATTGTCAAGTCCGTCAATTACAGGGCCGTAATGCTATGTGACTGTAGGAAGAGTCAAAACTTTGTCATGGCTGGAATATACCTATAATTATTATATTTTTTGAAGTTAACAGGATGGCAAAAAATTTGGGACAAAATGGAATAGAGATAAGTGTCATCTACGTAACTTGATGAGAGATGATCATGACAAGATGTAATTCTAGTACCGAGTTTATACCGTAGTCCATTATGATCGAGCATTTTTAAGATCTGATATTTATTACTGAACGTAATGAGTCCTATCACTAAGATTTATAAGCAGAACCTTGTCAAAACATAGTACGTACAGGCAGCAGATCGAGCTTCTGTAATCGGTCTTCCTTAAATATACTTTCAACTTTATCTCCAAAGTATAAGGTTCAATTTTAACTGGGAAAATTGTACAAGTTGAAGTAGCTTGAAGTGCTGGCGTCTGTACTAAGAATTACATTCATTTCTTAACAAAATGTTTTAGATAGTAAAGTACTTATAAGAACAAAATATAATTGTAGATTTTTTATTTTACAAACATTGTTGTACGTAATTTTCTGAAAACTTCTGTAGGCGGCCTAATGACACATAATCTAAAATAGCCTAATTTTCGAATTTATAAATTGAACCTTATGCCAAATGCAGAGAACTTATTTTTAAGTACAACGAGCACCGGTCGGTGTCGTCTACCGGCCGTGACGTATTTTCAATACATTTCAATGCAATCAATGTTTACATCTTAATATGCAAAAAAAAAAATAATAAAAGGCCGAAGATGTTCCTTCTTGATTAAATTTCGGTTAAGTGTGCGTAAAAGAATAACTGCCTCTTCCATTTTTTTTTTGAAACACATTTTTTTATGAACTTTCAAAAGCCATATCAGTCAGTTAAATTCGTAGACATTATTTTTGTATTTATTTCTTTTGAAATAGTCGATTTTTTGCATTAATTTAAATTAATTAGTAAAATAAATAAATATACATTATCTAATAGCTATTATTAACTTATCTTAGATAGTTAATTGTATGTAAATAAATACCTTAACTTTGTACTATTTAGCTCTATTTCCTAATAATAACTTTCGTAAATTAAAGTTTATAAAATATGTGGTTTATAATGATGGTGTTTTATTTTACCTTTCGACCTAGCTGAATTCCGGATAAATATATTTTAGGCCCAAAGCGCAGAACTATATACTAACAATATAACTGTTACTGATGCGTTTGTTCCGCAAAAGGAAGGGCGAAGGGTGTAGGGCGGGCGTTTTGGGGGTTGTCTTTTGTAAATTTGACCTTCAAAAAGTGCTGATTTTAAGACTACTTTGAATGACTTTTAATATAAAGATAAAGATAAATTTAAAGATTAATATAATTTCATTTTTCAAATATCTCGTCTCCGCACTCAGTAGTATCCTTGGTTGAAGGGATTTAAAGCGTTTTTCCTTGGGTCCTATTTGTGTTTAGATTAGTTCGGTTGCTTTGATCTCTTTCCGGTCGTGTCGGATTGCCGTCCCATCGGGTTGTGAGAGTGAAGGAATAGGGAGTGCACCTGTGTCTGCGCAAATGCTCGTGCACTATAATATGTCCTGCGCAGCTGGCTGATCTCCTTAGGTGAGAACAGCCGCCGTGGCCGAAATCGGCCGTGGACGCCATATAGTTCGGTTGCTGGAGTCTTACCAAAAGTATTACGTTAAGCGAGTAACTTGGATGTGGAAGTTGGATAGGCAATCGCTTCATGGATAGCACTAGATCTTAGCTGCTTCGGCTAGACTGGCAGCCAACCCAACAATATGTAGTTAGTAAAAGGCCAGAAGGATAAATTTAAATGTCGGCCATGGGTACACTCAGAAAATATAATAAAAACAATTAAAGTACCAAGTAGTAGTCCAATTAGGTAGGTCCAACTTCGAGAAAGAGGTCAACCGCCGAATCCAACTCGGCTGGGCAGCGTTCGGGAAACTACGCAATGTCTTTTCGTCCGACATACCTCAGTGCCTCAAGACGAAAGTCTTCAACCAATGTGTGTTACCAGTGATGACTTACGGCACCGAAACGTGGTCTCTCACTATCGGCCTCATCTCAAAGCTCAAAGTCGCTCAACGAGCTATGGAGAGGGCTATGCCCGGTGTTTCTCTACGTGATCGAATCCGAAACGAGGAGATCCGTAGACGAACCAAAGTCACCGATATAGCCCACCGGATTAGCAAGTTGAAGTGGCAATGGGCAGGCCATATTGCTCGCAGAGCAGATGGCCGATGGGGCCGAAAAGTGGTGGAGTGGAAACCACGGACTAGCAAGCGCAACGTAGGACGTCCACCAACGAGGTGGACAGACGACCTTATAAAGGTCGCCGGAAGACGCTGGATGCAGGTCGCTTCCAACAGGTATCTGTGGAGATCAAAGGGGGACATAGGCCTATGTTCAGCAGTGGACGTCCTATGGCTGAGATGATGATGATGATGATGATGAATTAAAGTACCTAATCTGTTTAGTTGCAAGCATACAAATGTGATTAGTGGTATCGTTGTAATGATGTTCCGAACTAAGTACCCGATAAGATTGTGAATTATCCATTAATTCAAGACGATATTAACAGATGGCGTTAGAAGTATCAATTTCCCTCATATTTACAGTGAAATATATTATATTCGGTGGATGTTGAACTCTTCTAATCAACGTTACTAAATAATAGTAGGTTGGCGATTTTCCATTTCATAAGTAAATAATTTTAATTACCTACCTTATTCTTTATTTGTACTTTGTAGTATGCAGGACAAAAACTTATTTCCTTCTTTCATTCGGCCATTTCTTTAGACTAGTTCATCACGCCTTTTGGGACTATGATCATTCCCTGCTATTTGGAGCCCACTCAGTAAATTCCCGCCGTACATTCATCCGATATGGTGCGGATATGACCAGTCTAGTTCCATTTTAGCCAACCAGTTAGAAAGAAAGAAAGAAACATTTATTTGCATAGAACATAGGTGGTTCTTGGGAGTCGTTACGGGTAGTCAGAAGCCAGTAAGTCTGACACTAGTCTAACCAAGGGGTATCGGGTTGCCCGGGTAACTGGGTTGAGGAGGTCAGATAGGCAGTCGCTTCTTGTAAAGCACTGGTACTCAGCTGAATCCGGTTAGACTGGAAACCGACCCCAACATGGTTGGGAAAAAGGCTCGGAGGATGATGATGATAGGTGGTACCAGTTTTTACAGAGGTTAAAAGTTCTAGGTATATTCTGCCCAACTTGGCATGCAAATATTTTACTTACATAATAATTTAATTAGTTACATAAAAAAAATCTACTAGTATTTTAATTAAACAAATTATAGGCTTTTAGAATCTTTTTAATATTATTCAATATAAAAATACTGTAACTATTAATTATGTATTTTTTGGTTTTAAAAATAATCATATTCATTTCTTTATTTTTACACGATCTGCTTCTTTAATCTGCGTTTTGGAATGCAGTGAAGCTTTCCTAATGCGATCATTAAGTTTTCATAGGCAACATAATACTAAGTTGTAAATTGTAAAATGTTTTGTTAAGATCAAGTTCGGGGAACACCACTACACCAGTCCGATTTGGAAAGAAGCCTTTTCATAAGAAGGCTGTAGACTATTCAGTTAACCCAGTCGATGTAAGTTTACCGTTTGGAGCCAAATAGGTAGAAACAGCAAAACAGATTGATACGTTACAATATACCTGGGAGAAATGAAAAGACTTTAATTCGGGTTTAATTTTCTCCAGTTATTTTGAAGCCTATCTGTGTGTATCTGTGTAAGTGACTATAAAGCTTTAATCAATCATCAAAGCTTTGGAATTATTAATTAAATTAAAGGACAATGGGCGAAATGTTTGAATGTTGGTCTAATCCCCCTCTAGTAATGAGTCATACATCATTTGAAAGGTCTTTTCAAGCGTTACATTTTGTACTAACATACTACTTACCAATTCTTAGTACTTTAGATATTAGAACATGTTTAAAGTTTTTTATCGATAGTTAGTTTCAAGTTCTTAGATTCCTTCTCTATTATGAATTATATATCACTGGAAAGGCCTTTTTAAATAGAACATTTCGTACTAAAATACCTCTAACAAATTGTCAGTACTTTAGAAGCTACAGTAGATTTTAGACATAGTTATTATTTCACTAAACACGTTCTAACTCCCTAAATACTAACAAATGACAATCGCTGCCATACAAGAAAATACTCTACATAACACAAGCTTTCTATTGATATATCACTTAATGCTAGAGGAGAGGTAGACCAAAACGCTCATTCTCCTTTAGATAGAACAGTTTCAGCCGGAAGATGTCCGAAGATGCGATGTGATGATTTAGAAAAAAGGCTCCCCCAAAGTTCGCCACTTCGTTCGGTCTTCAACAAACCCCACAAGTACCTAAAATCCAGTATGAGATTCGAACGGGATAAAGTGAAATAAGCAGTGGCGATTTCAATAACCGCACCAAAGGTTCTATCAAGCAGCAATTGTTTTAAGGGTTTAGAAATAATATGAAAATTCTTTCCACTGTCCGGAAACAAGTTTTCGTTGTGGGTGAAGAACCGACTTCTCAAGTATGTGTATGGGTTCAATTCAAGGTCAGGCAAGTACTAGTGAAACTTTTCTATGTTTGTACGTAAGTCATCATCATCCTCCGAGCCTTTTTCCCAACTATGTTGGGGTCGGCTTCCAGTCTAACCGGATTCAGCTGAGTACCAGTGCTTTACAAGAAGCGACTGCCTGTCTGACCTCCTCAAGCCTCCTTGTACGTAAGTACTTTCTAAGTATATTTAGCACATCAATGACCGGTTTTCGAAGGCACTATAAACTTAAGGTCCCGGCTGTCATTTGAACATATTTGCCATTCGTTACGGGTAGTCAGAACCCAGTAAGTTTGACAACCAGTCTTGCCTAGGGGTATTGGGTTGCCCGGGGTAACTGGGATAAGGAGGTCAAATAGGCAGTCGCTTCTTGTAAAGCACTGGTACTCAGCTGCATCGGGTTAGACTGGATCTGGCAGCAGATGATGTCCGGTTAACAAAATAGACCGGGATACTATATAGGGAAATAGAACACAACTCTGTGTACCAATTTCATTACCATAACCGGACTTAGAAAAACCTTAATCATCTATTATAAAAGATAAAGCGATAAATTTTGAAAAATCATTGCTTTGATATAATATTTTTGATAAAACCTGATAATTTATCGTCGTTGATTACGTATTAATGTGTATATTTCAATAATTTGATTACAGTAATCCAGTTGCGGGTTTTGCGCCTGCTTCAGTGGTTGGTGTGTCCAAGGTAAGTGGTTTTTTATAAGCACTTATAGAACCATAATTTATGTATATATTATAACAAGTCTTTACAAGATCTTCTCTCTAACCACTGTAGTTCAATGGTGATCTAGATGCTGAAAATAGTGCAGTCAAAGTAAATTCAAAGACGCGAAAGATAACAGATTATACCAACCTACTTGTCTGAATGAAAAATGCAGGATGAAAATGTTTGCTCAATACGTTTAAGTTGATGTATGTAATGAAAACTACGATTTCAGAAGTAGGAATAGTAAATGTTAAACTGCTATTTTTGAGTATTACTGTTTATTTAGGTATGAATTTTGAAACGAAATCATCTCATAACCTTTTGGACACGATTATACTCAAAAAGAGTCGATTATCAAGAAAGGAACTTTGTTTCAAAATTTTTACGTAAGTATGTAAATATGAAATAGTCAATGTATGTATGTACCAAGATATGTACCGACACTATTTGTTATTTAAAAGAGTTAAAAGTCGTGTGAAATATCACTTTAACAGAAGAACTTTGATGAAAATAATGTTTGATGTCAGATAAGTCCGTGGCTATAAGAAACAAAAAACTTGTTTAAGTCTGGAATTTCTATTGAAATAATGTTTATCACTCAATTTTATTAGTTATCTAGGTGCCTGCTTATGTTAAAATTGTATTAGTGCAAACCTACTTACAAAAATGTAGTTAATTGTAAGATAAAGACTTTCAAGGTCTCATGATAACAATATTTTAAATGATATTAAATATTCGGTATCAGTTAATACGATAAGATGGCTATGTATTAAAAGTATTATCAAGAGTGGTGACACTATAGCCGGCATACAATAGCTAACATTAAAGGATTTGTACCTATGTCATCTATTACACCATAGTCTAAAACTGTTAAAATGCAACTCACTCACATGTTATGTATGTATGATATACTTAGTTCATTTATTCAACGCCAATCGTTGTCGACAAGCCAAATATGTACCAGATAACATTAGGTTTGAAATAATTTACAAGGAACCTCAAAGGATTTGTTTCCTTTTCTGTGGTTAAAGTAGTAACGTGCATCAGGATTCTTATTCGCCGTTTGTCTAATTCTCTTCTCAATATTTCAGATGGCGGCGATAAAACTCTTAGTTTTATCCTTGGCTTGCGCATGTGTGATTGCGCACTCGCCCATCCCTCCAGTCAGCAGGACCATCTTCTTAGACGAGCGTCTTGAAGGAGGTGCCTTCGAGAATATCGACGCCTTCAAGAACATCGAACTGAGCAACGCCGCCGCTTCTCCCTACCGTCTACCCAATACTACCATCCCTACCCACTACAAAGTACTATGGGTTATCAACCTTAGTCAGACCGTACAATCATACAGCGGTACCGTCGATATCACTCTTCAAGCTACACAGCCAAATGTCAATGAAATTGTCATCCACTGCGACCACTTGACGCTCACCTCTGTGGTCTTGAGGCAAGGAACGGGAACGCAAGGAACATTGATCCCCACCACCCCTACACGTCAACCTCAATACCACTTCTTGAGGGTCGCACTTAATGATGGCGTTCTCTCCTATAATGAAAATGTCCCCGTGCAATATACCCTTTCCATTGAATTCAACGCCGACATGCGTGATGACATGTACGGTATCTACAGAAGTTGGTACAGGAACTTACCCACAGATAACAATATCAAGTAATTATATTCTTTTTATTTGTAGTAGTTCAACATTTAAACTATAATGTAATAATCAGTGTTAATTGCATGAAGAAGTAAATATGGTTGTAATTTCCAGGTGGATGGCAACGACTCAGTTCCAAGCCACAGCTGCTCGCTACGCACTCCCTTGCTACGACGAGCCAGGGTACAAGGCCAGGTTTGACGTCACGATCAGACGCCCCTTAGGCTACAAAAGTTGGTTCTGTACCAGACAGCGGATCACGAGGCCATCAACCACGTAAGTATTTTAAAAATTATAACTATTTCAAAAGATTAATATTGAAAACAGTAGCTTCTAGCGTAATAGCCATGCTATTTTTCATCAGTGGAGAAGATCCTTGACCTTTTTTACTAACGCATTTTTGTTTGTTTTAGTGGTTACGAAGAAGATGAGTATCACACGACCCCGGAAATGTCTACCTACCTTCTGGCTTTAATTGTTGCTGAATACGACTCTCTTCCAGCTGTCGATGCTAACAATAGAGTTCTGCATGAAGTTATTGCAAGGCCTGGAGCAATTAGCAATGGACAAGCAGCCTATGCTCAAAGAGCTGGACAAGATCTTCTAGGAAATATGAGCGACCACACGGGCTTTGACTTTTACCTACAGGACGAAAACCTTAAAATGACTCAAGCTGCTATTCCCGACTTCGGTGCAGGCGCTATGGAAAACTGGGGCTTGCTGACTTACAGGTAAGTGTAGTTGCCATACCATAAGATGATAAAGGAGGAATGATGATGATAAAAGTCAATGGATAGTCAGATAGAAGAGGAAGACTAAATATCTTATAATATAACGAAAAGAAAGTAAATAAACAGGTTAAAAACTTTTTCAGGGAAGCTTACATTTTGTATGACGAACAACACACGAGCAGCAACTTCAAGCAAATCATCGCTTATATTCTCTCCCATGAGATCGCGCACATGTGGTTCGGTAACCTGGTCACCAACGCCTGGTGGGATGTGTTGTGGCTGAACGAAGGTTTTGCCAGATATTACCAGTATTTCCTCACTGCATGGGTAAGAAATATATATGCATAACATACTTACGTTTGAAGATAATATTATTCTCATCAAAGTAATGAAAGATGTAAATGGGAATGTTGCAGTCCACAGCCATAAATAACTAAATAAAACTTTTTGTTTGAGATTTCTGAAAAAAAAAAAACACCCAAAGTATACAGTATAACAGTAACCGCATACTGCAGACTATACAATTGACCGACAGTTGATCTTGACCAGAAAATCTTGATTCAAATCAAAGTTTTCAGTTGGTCTGATCCCATCTAAATACCTGATCGTTGTAATATGCGTACTACCATTTATGTTCATACCTATTTATGACTCCAAACAAACTATCGGCTGACAAAAAAATTGCAGCAAAAATTGCAAGCATACATAATTATGGAGGTATAAAGCAAACGCCAAGTTGAAGATAAACACGACAACATCTGAATCTTCAATCTCTAAGTAATAATATAAGTTATATATGTAAGTCCTTTTTTTGTAGGTTGAAGACATGGGTCTCGCCACTCGTTTCATAAACGAACAGGTGCACACATCTTTGCTCAGTGACTCGTCAATTGACGGCCACCCTCTCACCAACCCCGGTGTTGGTAGCCCAGCCGCCGTCAGCGCTATGTTCTCCACTATCACATACAACAAGGGTGCTTCTGTCATCAGAATGACTGAACATCTTCTCGGCTTTGAGGTTCATAGGGAAGGTCTTAGGAAATACTTGAAGGATATGTGAGTACTCATTTTTTTATTACAGGAGTTAATGATTTCCCGAACCTTTTCCCACCAAAACGTAGTGAGTTGGATGCAGCGGAGTATTTTATAAGGAGCGACTGCCTATCTGACTTCCGCAACCCAGTTACTTGGGCAACTAAGAGTAAGACTGGTTGTCAGACTTACTGGCTTCTGATTACCCGTAACGACTGCCAAAGATGTTCAAAGACAGCTCAGATTACTGATTCACGAGTATGGGCATAAAATCTCTTCACTGTGTTATTCGCCGATCACAGGTTTTGTTTGTTTAATTATTTGATATTTGTGATGTATTTTCATCATTTCATCAAAGACTTGGTTTTTTTTTAACCAGTAATTGAAGTTATGTATACATACTCATCAAAAAAATCATCTACATACCTATACGTGTGTTCAAAAATGTGTTCTGGTCTATATAACAAAATTATTTGCAGGCAATTCAAAACAGTTCAGCCTATTGATTTGTTCACTGCTCTGGAGACTGCCGGTAACAATGCAGGTGCTCTCGACGCTTATGGAGATGACTTCGACTTCGTAAAGTACTATGAAAGCTGGACGGAACAGCCGGGACACCCCGTGCTTAATGTACACATCAATCACCAGACCGGACACATGACCATTTACCAGGTACAACGTCTATTTCAAAGAATTAATTAATTCATTTACATTAATAGCTTTTGGCACTTCCCTCACAATGTTTTTGTTACGTGTTGAGGAATTTTACAACATCGTTGAGGAATTTTACAACATCGTTGAGGAATTTTACAACATGGACAGTTATGGTCTCTGCACACAGCGGGCGCGGCGCGACGGGACGGGACGGCGACGCGACGCTGACCAGTTGTAATGTACTAGATATTACGGACGACATCACACAGAGCCGTCCCACTCGGCGCGACGCGACGCGACGATCTAGTACTTTGTGTCGCGTCGCCGTCCCGTCCCGCCGCGCCGCGCCCGCTGTGTGCAGAGACCATTACGTTGTTCAAGAAAGTTATGTGTCAAATTGCATCCCTCTATGTCCAGTCAATGCATTGAAAATTTTATCTGTCTGTATCTTACGTAATATTTACAGACTAGCATTAAGCATTACATGAAAAAAAAAATAGACAGTTATTTCAAACACGAATTCACTTTTATCAATTTCTTTTAGCGTCGTTTTGACATCGACACTGGCTACTCGGTCCAAAACAGGAACTACATTGTTCCCATCACTTTCACGACCGGAGCTGATCCTGACTTCAAAAACACGAAGCCCTCTCATATCATCTCTAAGGCTGTTACCGTCATTGACCGTGGAGTTGTTGGTGATGTCTGGACCATTTTCAACATCCAACAGACTGGTAAGAGTTAAAAATTTAAAAAAGTGAAAATTACGATCTCTCTCAGACTACTAACCTTAACTTGTCCGGTAATGTGATCAGGCTCTTAAATCAGTATGGAAATGAATGTCAGTGCAGAAAGATTGATTGATTATCTTCAAAATAAACAGATAGCCAACTATCAGGTCAACTATTTCTAATATTTTGCAACTGCATATTTGCCTGTATATTTTTTTAATGAGAATAAGCACTCACCAACAAGTGCTAATGAGGCGCTTATTCTCATTACAGATTTAGTTTTATGGTGCTCTTTTATAACTGCATTCTCATTCTTTTTGCAGGTTTCTACAGAGTCAACTATGATGATTACACCTGGGACTTGATCACACTTGCCTTGAGAGGCGCTGACAGGGAAAAGATTCATGAATACAACCGTGCTCAGGTAAGAATTGCACTCTAAAGTAGTCATTTCTAATATAATTTTCATAGATGATGTGATGAATTAAATATTTCAATTTTATGATTTTTATATGCCACCGCCGTATAAAAAAAAATTTGAAGCCGCCTAACTACTAAATCTACTCCGATATATCAAGCATTCTTCTAGTAGTTTTTAGTTTGTTTCTTCATAGACATCACGATATTTATATTGAATTATTTGCAGATCGTCAACGATGTATTCCAATTTGCCCGTTCCGGCCTCATGACGTACGACCGTGCATTGAACATTCTCTCTTACTTGGAAAATGAGACTGATTACGCCCCATGGGTTGCCGCCATTACAGGCTTCAACTGGCTTAGAAACAGATTGGTTGGCAAACCTCAGCTTGCAGACCTTAACGTAAGTACCTATATAAAGATTTCGATGATTTTTGCTTACTTTGTTCAGTGGGATCAAGCAAATAAAAAGTTCGTCAAATAAGATCCCTCTTTTTACACAACCATCCTCTATCAAATGAAATAATATTGAAAATATATTTCCTAAAACAGGCAAAGATCGTCCAATGGTCATCGAAGGTAATGTCTGAGCTGACATACATGCCTATTGAAGGAGAGCCCTTCATGCGATCATACTTGCGCTGGCAGCTAGCACCAGTTATGTGCAACTTGAACGTACCTGCTTGCCGCGCTGGTGCCAGAGTCATCTTCGAAAATCTTCGCCTTTATCAACACGAGTAAGTGCAGTAAAGTCAAAGTATTTTTTTAACATTTAACACGTATAAGCTTCACTTGTAACTATGTAGAGGTATGTAAGAAAATCTTGGAATCTTAATTTGACCCACTTCCCGGTCTTCGATTAGGTTGAAATTTTGCACTCGTTCTAAGTTCTGATGACAATACATGACTAGCTAAGAAATGTCATTAGAAATCCAACTAATCCAAAAATTTTAGTGCCTGTTAAAAGCGTTTGTTTTTAGTTTTTAAACTATCAACCTTTTATTTCAAATAGGCCTATAAAGGCTCTTTCGAAATGTCAAGCTAGTTGCACGATTCCAAAGAGAATCTCATGAAGCAGAATCGGCAAGAAACACTCTTCATCCATGGACACTCTTCTTCTTCTTAAAAGAAAATAAAATTAATTGCAATAGTTTTCTATCTATTATTGTACACTGGCTGTTGCACCCATCACGTAGGGCATCTGTTTTCTGCACTCAGACCTATACTAGTTTCTGTACAACATACTTTAAGATCTTACCTAGACAGGTACTAAATACGTCCTTGGAAAACCATGAAGGTTGATTTCACTATTTTCTTTATTTAAGATTACAATCAAGAACATCTTTACTATGCTCCGATTGCAAATATGTACTCGTAAGATATTGATGATACGTATGATGAAACTCATGTTTCTATTTGCATGTCCCTAGAGTACCAGTTGACAGCCGTAGCTGGGTGTACTGCAACGCCCTCCGTGAAGGTGGAGCCGTGGAATTCAACCACTTGTACGATAGGTTCAAGGCACACAATGTCTACACTGAGAAGATCCTCATCCTTCAAACCCTTGGCTGCACAAGTCACGCTGCCTCTTTGACCACGTAAGCATACAAATATACAAGTATAGTGTTAGACATACAAATTATTGATGACTAATTTGATAACATAGACTGTATAATACGCTATAGGACCCTATTATTGCCCGAAAAAGGTTGGTTATTGAAAGACAGAACTGTCTTATTAAGTTCATCGGGCTTATTAATATTATTTATTGTTTAGTAGGATAAGTTTTTGGATATTTTACAGCTAATAACTTTAATTCTAATCTTGTTTTCATTATTTCTTTTAGATTGCTGAACGATATTGTCTTGCCCAACAATATCATTCGTCCGCAAGACTACACCACAGCTTTCAGCACTGCCGTTTCAGGCAATGAAGAAAACACACTCCTTGTTCTCAATTACATCCAGAATAACCTGGAGACTGTTTTGAAGGCGTATGTATTTATGATTAGATTTTTGTATAGTTAAATGATATGAGTATTTTTTAGGGTTCCTTACCCAAAGGGTAAAACGGGACCCTGTTGTTTTCGCTCCTCTGTCCGTCCGTCCGTCCGTCCGTTCGTCCGTCTGTCACCAGGCTATATCTCATGAACCGTGATAATTAGAGAGCTGAAATATTCACAGATGATGTATTATTGTTGCCGCTACAACAACAAATACTGAAAACTAGAATTACATAAATATTTTGGGGGGCTCCTATACAATAAACGTGATTTTTTTGTCCGTTTTATAAATCGGTACAGAACCCTTCGAGCGTGAGTCTGACTCGCACTTGGCCGTTTTTTTTAACAATAAGACGGAAATAAGCTGGAGGAACAAATGGCACATCAACATGATGAATAATACAGATTAGAAATAATTAGAATGTAATTAGTGAATCATCTTTTGACGCATTTGAAGGATTACTAACATGTGTTTTTGTTTCTAGCTTCTCGTCTCCAAGAACACCTCTATCCTACATCGCGGCTAGGCTGAGGACATTTGAAGACATTACCGCGGTAAGATATACTCATATTTTACTTGTATTTTTCATTTTTTTTTTACCTCATGGAGATTTTGACTCAATTTACTGCGGTAAAGCGCAGTTTAAAAATTTCACTTCTATAGACAGTATTCTTACTGGTTTTACCATTCGTGTGTTTTTACCATTTTTTATACATATTTTCTTAACAATCGTGTTGGATAACTGTTTAAAGATTTACAATAATTTCTTCTCATTACTTCCACAGTACCAAACTTGGCTGAACCTTACCACCACTCGCGAGGTCCTTGGCACCAGTTACAATAACATCTACGGAGATTCTGTTGCTGCTTACAACAGCATCCTTTGGGTGGCCACCGTTGAGGATTCCCTCTCCGCCTATCTCACTAACGGAAATGACGTCATTCAATCCACTACTTCTACTACCACTACCACGGTTGCACCAACCACAGTTACTCAGCCCCCTATCACGGAACCGTCCACTCCATCTCTGCCAGTACCAGTGACCGACGGAGCAATGACGAGCTTCGCGTCACTCTTCATCATTACATTGGGTGCCATTTTGCACCTTATTTTATAAGCAACTAGGGTCATTTCTGTGGAATCCTAAATTAGTTCGTAAGTTCTTTTGTATCCAAAGTGATTATAGCTTCTTCAGCTATAAACACCACGTCACTAGGTTAAAATGTTGCAGTGAGAATTGGTTATGTTCAAGTGTACACCACATATTGACAATTACATAGTCTGCAGTAAAATGTCGACTTACCCTGTTTGATAAATTCTATAAGATGTAAAAATTGAATTTCTAAAAGTTTAATTTTCACTGAAATGGATTTTAATGGTTGTGAATTTAACTTAGATAAGTAAACGTTAAATAGCCTCATTTTCTTATGAATTGTAAATAGGCTACTGTAAATTATTGAATAAAATATTATCTAAAAAATATATCATGTATTTTATTTTTGAATTTTTGTGTTATACTCGCCACTCCCTAGTTAATGTTGATTTTTGAACTTATGATAATAAACTATCGTATCGATTTAATTATCAAAATTGTGATAACAATATGAGTGATCTGATTATTTTTGACACACGTGATAATATTGTTGACTAGCTTCTGCCAGCGACTTCGTCCGCGTTAGATTTGGACTTTGTGCAAAGAGAGGCTATCGAGAGTTAAACTTGTTATTGTGAGCCAACCATAAAAGATAGACATATACTGTCAAGGTATATTTTTTACATAATTTTAAGGAGAACATTTCCATCATACATTGTTTCTGTGTAGCTTTAACCATTAAGGCTGCACACGGGACGGAAGCATAAAAAATGGAGTAACTTCTCCCGTTTTCCCAACATTTACCTTCACTGCTCTGCTCCTATTGATCGTAGCGTGATGAAAAGTATCCTATAACCTGCCCAGGAGTATGAAGAATAATTGTACCAAGTTTCATTGAAATCCGTCAAGTAGTTTTTGTTTCCATAACGAACATACAGACAGACAGACAGACAGACAAAAATTTTACTGATTGCATTTTTGGCATCAGTATCGATCACTAATCACCCCCTAATAGTTATTTTGGAAATATATTCAATGTACAGAATTGACCTCTCTACAGATTTATTATAAGTATAGATTTATTCATTTAATCTATAGCTAATGTTCACCATGATAAAGTATTTTATAATGTTATCATATGTTTTTACCTTCGCTAAACAACTTACAGGAAACTTGTTACTTAATGCTTCTACAGTTATCTCGTACATTAGACGTCTAAACGACAAAGTATGCAAAGTTTCTTCGTAATTGGTCTCCTATTTGAATTACTAATTCCACCCTGTAAGAGGAAGTAATGGATATTTTAAAAACAAAGACTTTATCTCCTTTTTAGAGATCCCTCTCTATGTTATAAACTCAGTTCCCATTATAGCTCAAGAGTCGATTGATTTTAAATTTAGATTTCAGTTGTCCTGGTTTGAAGGCATCGATAAAACCGAATAATAATTCTTGCTCACACTAAAATTATTTTAATTCTTAGTTGTGATTACGTTATCAGAGTGTTCAATGAAAGTTTAAAAAAATATCTATTAAAATAAATGTTTGCAGAGTGATTCTATAGTGGATCAGCGATATGACATAAATGCATCAAATCTAAGATAATATTTTATGACAAAATTGATGAAATTGGGTTCTTCCCCTCTGAAATTAACTGAAGCGATTAGAATCGACTTATCGGACATGCATGTGAAACCGCATTTTTTACCTTAATACCTATTTGTATGCATATATATTTACTAGCTTCCGCCAGCGGTTTCGCCCGCGTGGTGTGTTGATAAAAAGTAGCCTATATGTTAATCCAGGGTATCACTTATCTACATACCAAATTTCAATCAAACCGGTCCAGCCGTTTTTGCGTGATTGAATAACAAACATACATCCATACAAACAAATTTTCACATTTATAAATAGGTAGGATTTAACATTAAGTTCCCGAATTTGACATCCACGTCCCCAGTGGAACATCTTCCCGTATATAAATACGGAGATAACAATTATGTCCCAAACATTTATATTTGCTGACCGTGATTAATCTCGAAGGAGATTAGCCTGATGCACATGACATGTTTAGTGCACAAGTACTTGTGCACACACAAGTGCACCATAATCTCAATCATCTAATCATATCCGATGGGACGACAATACGGCACGACCAAAGAGAGATCAGGAAAAGGAAATAAATATAGAAATGTTGTTCTGACGCAGAGTACCTACTCTCAAATAGAAATGCCTGATGTTACCAACCCAATCTTAATTTTCATTAAGTATATTTTTTTCCTCATTATTATTCTGATAGCGTATAATCTATTACTTAAATGTTAAATGTATTATTTTTAGATTATCAGCATCGCTTGACGAATTTCGTCAAATATCAACTATCTGTTGTTTTTTCTGCTGTCATTTACACATTTTTGGCATTCGTTTATGGCCAGGAAGTCTGACAACCAGTCCTTCCAAAGGATATTGGGTTGCTCAGGTAGTTGGGTTGCTCAGGTAATTGGGTTGAGGAGTTCAAATTCAAGCTTCACGTAAAGCACTTACAGCCGACTCCAATATAGTTGGTAAAAGGCTAGGCTTGATGAACTGTCTAATCTATTAGCGATAACTAGATGTGACCCACGGGTTCTATCTGGTCATGCACTTCTTTCCGAATCCAGCTAAAATGCTTAATTTATTTGTATCTTTGTTGTTTTTATTATGTACTTATAAACTTTAATATTCGACGTGCAATATCTGTTTAAGACCTTGGTCAATATATACTGAAGCTTTTAAAGGTTTGTTTGAAAACAAAAAATGACTGTGACTAAAATAAAGTCCACTTGGTGCTGCCTTCATGTACCCTTTGTCGAGGGCACGGGTATCGCCAGAGCTTTCCTCCGCGCCCCTGTACCCTCTCGACAGGTATTCACCCTCCAGATTGTTGAAGTAGGCCCAGTCACCGTCAGCGGCCTAAGGACTTTTCATTTAACTATGTTTATCAAGGTAAAGTCTGATAGGATTGATTGTCTTCGTAATCCAAATTAAGTACGATGCCACAACTTCTAAGAAATTATTACGAATTCGACGAAAGATAAAAGGTAATTTATACTCAGACAATATTTTTTTGGAAAAAACTTCCTTATACCACAAGCAGCACATAAGTGTAATCATTATACTATTAAAGAGCTTAAACTTTTATTAGAGACTTGTATAAATATCAAGATTAAGGTTAGGTAAGGTTAAGGGTAAAATTATATTCTTATAAGCGCGGTTTTCCAGATATTGTACAGCTCAAGCTGTATAAAGTAATTGTAAAGGTATCCCGCAGAGGAAGGAAATATAGCAGAGATACCATAAGGAAGGTAGTTCAAGTAGTCGACACTGTTGGTCCGTTACTAGAACTAACGACGCATTCGGGTTCCTTGACAGATCAAAACCAATCTGTCAAAGATAGGTCTTGATTGATTGGCGATTTTATTTTCAAAATGGGCAGGTTCTAAAGAAGGCGTGTAAGCGCGGAGCTAGTAACGTTTCTCGTCCCCCGAACATCCGCATTTTGGCGATGCTACTTAGAAATTTTGCATTATGACATCTCCGCTAATCATTTTGTTCTCCACGATTCTAATGTACAGCTGATCAGCAGCCAGTTGCTGTACAAAACTTTTCTTCGGTAAAATAGTACAGTTATTAAGACTACAATACTCTTCACATATTTTTTAAGCTGTTTAACAATTGTCGCCACTTTCTGGAGATAAGAATCAAAATTGAAATACTGTTGCAAGTGTATTACACAATATTAAACATATCTGAACATCCATAATGTTAATACCTAAAATTTTCTTCTGTATGCTTCATCATCATCATCATCATCAGCCTATCGCAGTCCACTGCTGGACATAGGCCTCTCCAAGTGCACGCCACTGAGATCGATTTTCGGCTTCTCGCATCCAGCTCCTGCCAGCCGTCTTGCGCAAGTCATCACTCCACCGTGCCTGAGGACGTCCTACACTACGCTTGCCGAGGCGCGGTCTCCACTCTAGAACTCGTTTACCCCAACGGTTATCGGTTCTTCGGCTAATATGGCCAGCCCACTGCCACTTCAGCTTGCTGATTCGGTGGGCTATGTCGATGACCTTGGTTCTCTGACGGATTACCTCATTTCTGATGCGATCCCTCAGAGAAATGCCGAGCATAGCCCTTTCCATATCCCGCTGAGCGACTTTAAACTTGTGAACCAGCCGTACCGACAGTGTCCACGTTTCGGCTCCGTAAGTCATGACAGGTAGGACGCACTGATTGAAGACTTTTGTCTTTAGGCACTGTGGGATCGACGATGTTAGGACTCGACGTAGCTTCCCAAATGCAGCCCAACCCAACTGAATTCTCCTATTCACCTCGTCCTCAAAGTTGTTTCTACCTAACTGCAATGTCTGCCCGAGGTATACATATTTCCGAACAACTTCGAGAACGGCGCCGTGTATCGCAATCGGTTCCGGTAGAACATGTTCATTGAACATGACCTTGGTTTTGTCCAAGTTCATCCGTAGGCCGATGCGTAGAGAAGATTCAGCCAGGTCGTTCAGCATCTGTTGTAGGTCCTGCAGCGTTTCCGCCATGATGACGATATCGTCAGCAAATCGCAAGTGAGAGATGTGTTCGCCATTGATGTTGATGCCTTGCCCTTTCCAGTTCAGCGTCTTGAACATATCCTCCATTGCATTAGTGAACAGTTTCGGGGAAATAACATCCCCTTGTCTCACTCCTCGATGCAACGGTATGGGCCTTGTTTGCTGATTCTGTACTTGGACGGACATTGTAGCGGCTTCGTAGAGACATCTCATCACTTGGATGTATCGCCAATCTACTTGACAACGCTGCAGGGACTCCAGAACAGACCAGATTTCAACCGAGTCAAAGGCCTTCTCATAGTCCACAAATGCTAGACACAGGGGCTGATTATACTCTTCGGTCTTCTGTATAATCTGCCGCACTGTGTGGATGTGGTCTATGGTGCCGTATCCGCTCCGAAACCCGGCCTGCTCCGGTGGTTGGAATTCGTCGAGTCTTCGCGCAAGTCGGTTCGTGATCACTCTTGAGAACAGCTTATAGACGTGGCTTAGGAGGGAAATGGGTCGATAGTTCTTCAGCTGGGTTTTGTCTCCCTTCTTGAAGAACAGGACGACAACACTCCTACTCCACGCCTCTGGAGTTCTCCCTTCAAACAGGACGGCATTAAAAAGCTTCTGGAGCTCCCCCAGTACGGGCTTTCCTCCTGCTTTTAAAAGCTCTGTTGTAATGCCATCCTCGCCAGGGGCTTTTCCATTTTTGAGCTGTCTCAGAGCGATCTCGATTTCGTCACTGCTGACTTCTGGCAGGTCTTCGGTGAAATGGCGTGTTAATGTGGCTCTAGAATCCTCATTTCCGGGATCAGGTCGAGATGCATGCGATGCGTATAGCCGGCCATAGAAATTTTCCACTTCCGAAAGGACTGCCGGCACCGAAGAAACGACTTCTCCACTTGTTGTGGTCAACTTCGTCAAGTGGCTTCTTCCAAGAGATTGTACGAACACCTTTGACCCCCGATTTAGCTCAATTGCTCTTTCAATGTCAAGAGTATTGGAGCACCGGAGGTCGCGTCGTACGTGCTTGTTGATCTCTTGGTTTAGAGCCCGCTTAGCTGACGAAGTGACAGGCGGGTTTTCACGTCGTTTCTTCATAAGCCCTAATGTCTCTTCCGAAAGCTTTGATTTCTTGCCCTTACGCTGCATGTTACAGAATCTCGAACCTTCCTCCCTGAGGATCCGAACCACATATTCGTGGTTCTGGTTAACGTCTGTTGTGGTTTCCACGGCGGCAAATCGGTTCTCCAAATTTGATTGGAACGTTTCAGATCCTGTCATGGTTTGGAGCAGTGTTGGTCGGAGCCTGGCCTTCATCAGACGGAAACGTTCGGCCTTGAAGTTGATATTCAGAGAGCCTCGGACAAGTCGGTGATCGCTACCGGTATTAAACCTATTGATCACGGAGACGTCTCTGAATATGTGCTTCTTGTTCGTCATGATGAAGTCAATCTCATTTTTAGTCATAGTGTCGGGGCTTTGCCAAGTCCACTTCCTTTGGGGCTGCTTTTTGAAAAAAGAGTTCATCAAAAAAAAAAGAGCCCCTCGCGTTCGAGGAAGTTGACGAGCATTTGCCCCCTATGATTCCTGCTTCCAAATCCATGGGATCCTACTGCCGATTCGCCGCAAATCTGTACTCCCACTTTAGCGTTAAAGTCCCCCATGACAACGGTGTAATGGGTCTTTGTAGTGAAGTGGAGGGCCCTTGATATATCATCAAACATATCCTCCACTTCATCGTCTGAATGTGTCGAGGTCGGTGCGTACACTTGCACTACCTTGAGGCTATACCTGTCGGTGAGCTTTATGATAAGGTACGCTACCCTGTTCGACACACTAGACACCTCCACAACGTTATCAGCTAGGGACTTATTAACCAGAAACCCAACGCCACCTTGGGATTGTTGGTCTCCCTCTCGGAAGTACATTAGGTGACCTGATTCGAGGGTTATGGTGTCCTCCCCCTCTCTTCGAACTTCACATAACCCTAATATGTGCCACCTAATCTTCCCAAGTTCCACCTCGAGTTGCGCCAGATGCGAGTCAAGCCGTAGCGTGCGGCCGTTGTACGTCGCAAGAGTCAGTTTAGTTTGGTGGCCTCCCGTAACCCGGAGATTCTTCGCACCCCCTGTCCCGCCGTAACCACGGTCGCCACCGTGACCGGGAATAGCGGGACTGCCGGGAACTAGGGGCCGTGGCTTTTTTGTGCTGCTCATGGAGGTATTTAGCCTACTGCTATCACGCTGGCCAGACGGGTTGATAGAGGGTTTTTTTCGAGTTTTCCTTCTCTCGCACTGGTGTTCGGTGCATTTTTTTCCATTAGTCGACTTCTACGACACCCACTGGAAGAAGGGGTAGCGACACATGTATTCTTAAGCCGTCGCTACACGGCTTATGCTTATCCCTAGGTAAATATTAGGTACGGTTTTTGTATTTTTAACCGACTTCCCAAAAAGGAGGAAGTTCTCAATTCGGCCGGTATGTTTTTTTTTTTTTTCTATGTATGTACATCGATTACGCCGGGGTTTATAGACCGATTTATGTGATTCTTTTTTTGTTCGACGCGGAATAGCTGCCAGTTGGTCCCATAGTCATCAGGTCAGGATCTGATGATGGAAACCCTGAGAAATCGAGGGCAACTTTCGAAAGTTGTAAGCATACATAAGATTAAACCTTGACACTCATATGTATGTCTGATAGCACTATTCAACAGTGAAGGTTTGGAGCTGACCTGATGATGGAGACCAAAGAAGGTCGAGGAAACTCGACAACTGAGTCTGTAAACTACCTTGTGTTTGGGCTTATATTATTCGTGTTGACGAGACCTTTGCAACAGTGAAGGTTTGGAGCTGATCTGATGATGGAGACCAGAGAAGATCGAGGGAGCTCGACAACTGAAAATGAAAACTACCTCGTGTTTGGGCTTATATTCTTCGTATCAATGAGAACTTTCCAGTTATGTGGATAGTGACCTATTCGTTTCACTAAAAAGCTGAAAATAAAAAACCTTTTTTACAAAAAAATATAACCGACTTCCCAAAACACTAAAAAGCAAGAAAAAACTAATTTTAGGTGCATCGGCCTAGAAGTCGGTGGCAAAATTAACTTAGGGAAATCCATTAGACACCGATTTCTAGGCCGATGCACCTAAAATAATTTTTTCTTGCTTTTTAGTGTTTTGGGAAGTCGGTTATATTTTTTTGTAAAAAAGGTTTTTCTTTAAATATGTATGAAAAAAAATTGTTTGCACCCGAAAGGCTCTGAAACTACTGAATCGATTTGAAAAATGTTTTCACTGTTAGAAAGATAGACTATCTACCAGTAACACAGGTTATATTTTGTCCGGGTACGGGAAGAAGTGCCCCTGGAACGGGGGAGAAAAAGCGGAGGTGTAGCCAGTACTTAATACAGAGTGGTCGTTGGTCTAGTGGTCGCGAGTGCGGCTGCTGTTCTCGAGGTCTCGGGTTCAATTCCCGGGTCGGGCCGAAATCGTTTTGTGGGTTTTCTTGAACTTTCACAAAGCAGCCCGTAGTCTGGAAGTTGGTGATTGATTCACCCGTGCATCGGAGAGCACGTAAATGTCGGTCCTGCGCCTGATCTCTTTCCGGACGTGTCGGATTGCCGTCCCATCGGGTTATGAGAGTGAAGGAATAGGGAGTGCACCTGTGTCTGCGCAGCTAGCAGATCTCCTTAAATGAGAACAGCCGCCGTGGCCGAAATCGGCCGTGGACGCCATTACAGTAAAGAGGAAACATTTTTCGTTTGGATGTTTGTACCCTAAATACTACGACTTTGCACCGTTTAAAAAAAAATCTTGAGTAACATAAGCTATATTTTAACCCGGTACGGACAGTAACTCGCACAGGACGAGAGTGAAACCACGAGTAAGAAGGTAACTGTAGTGTTATAATTCCTTCTACACCGATTTAAGCCTGTAAAACCGTCATTATATACTTCTTAGCATTTATACAGCTTCATTTATAAGCTAGGCTTTATACAGCTTCTGTACAAATTCAATAAAGCTAGGTCAATGTGTGTGTGATTTTTTTACTTTTTAATCGTAAGAGCTGCATTGGCAATGCTGCATGGTTTTCTAAATTAATTATTTTAATTTTGTGTTGCCTTATGCTACATGCTTTGAAAGGTCAAGTAGTATCTATTTTCGCTTTTTTTCTAAAAGTGCATTAGTATAAAACTCTGTATAACATTTTGAAAATACTTTTGAAAAGACAGTAATGACAGTTATGATTCACAACACACACACTAACCGGATGTAGCTGGGTACCAGTGCTTTACAAGGAGCGACTGCCCTATCTGACCCCCTCAACCCAGTAACCCGGGCAACCCAATACCCCTTGGTTAGACTGGTGTCAGACTTACTGGCTTCTGACTACCCATAACGACTGCCAAGGATGTTCAATGACAGCCGGGTTAGTTTAATGTGCCATCCGAAACACAGTCAATGGTGTCTAAGATATACTTAGAAAGTACATACAAACTTAGAAAAGTTGCATTGGTACTTGCCTGACCTGGGATCGAACCCGCGCCCTCATACTGAGAGGTTGGTCCTTTACCCACTAGGTCTAGGGGACTTTTCGAATAACACTGGTTAAAAGTGGAGTGACCTCGACG
Organism: Helicoverpa assulta; assembly: GCA_963856015.1. Taxonomy (NCBI): domain Eukaryota; kingdom Metazoa; phylum Arthropoda; class Insecta; order Lepidoptera; family Noctuidae; genus Helicoverpa; species Helicoverpa assulta. Next base: position 12,262,433 of record CAWLCW010000023.1, read on the forward strand.
AGGACAATTTAAAGAATGTAGCTCAACGCGTGAACAGTGCAACTGATAAATATTCACTAATGTAAGTATGATTCATTAACCAAAAATAATACGTGAGCCAATAAGACCATTACTGATTAAGAAAAATTTCATACTAAAAATTATTCACAATGATACAGTCAGGTTCAAAAATATTAAGAAGGAAAGATATCGTTTTTTTCGATGGATTTTTCTTTTTATCCTATATCAGATCAACTGTTTAAAACAGCCGTCCTAGCTGCTTGTATCAGTATCAACTTCTATTTTATAATCGTTTATTTATTGAGGTTTGAGCTCAATGTAAGATTTGAAACACATAGAAAATTAATAAAAAACTTTTTACAAAAAAATAAAACCGACTCCCAAAACACTGAAAAGCAAAAAAAAACTATTCTTAGGCGCATCGGCCTAGAAGTCGGTGGCGAAATAAACTTAGTTACATCCATTAGACACTGACTTCTAGGCCGATACACCTAAGAATAGTTTTTTTTTTTAGCTTATCAGTGACAAGCATAGTTGTCACTATCCACATAAGTGGAAAGTTCTCATCATCATCCTCCGAGCCTTTTTTCCCAACTATGTTGGGGTCGGCTTCCAGTCTAACCGGATGTAGCTGAGTACCAGTGCTTTACAAGAAGCGATTGCCTATCTGACCTCCTCAACGGAAAGTTCTCATCAATACGAACAATATAAGCCCGAACACGAAGTAAGTAGTTTACATATTCAATTGTCGAGTTCCCTCGACCTTCGCTGGTCTCCATCATCAGGTCAGCTTCAAACCTTTACTGTTGCAAAGGTCTCGTCAATACGAACAAAATAAGCCCAAATACGAGGTAGTTTACACATTAATTGTTCAAGTTCCCTCGACCTTCTCTGGTCTTCATCATCAGGTCAGCACCAAAACTTCACCATTGCATAGTGTTATCAGACATACGTCTTAGTGTCAAGTTTTTACTCTACGTATGCCTACAATTTTCGAAAGTTGCCCTCGATTTCTCAAGGTTTCCATCATCAGATCCTGACCTGGTGACTATGGGACCACCTGGGAGGTAAACCCTATCAAACAAAAAAAAATTTTGCAAATCGGTCCAGGCGTCATCGAGTAATCGGTGAACATACATAAAAAAAAAAAAAAAAAAAGATCCCGACGAATTGAGAACCTCCTCCTTTTTGGGAAGTCGGTTAAAAATACAAAAATTATGTATCATCCTCCGAGCCTTTTTCCCAACCATGTTGGGGTCGGCTTCCAGTCTAACCGGATTCAGCTGAGTACCAGTGCTTTACAAGAAGCGATTGCCTATCTGACCTCCTCAACCCAGTTACCCGGGCAACCCAATACCCCTTGGTTAGACTGGTGTCAGACTTACTGGCTTCTGACACCCGTAACGACTGCTAAGGATGTTCAATGACAGCCGGGACCTACCGTTTAACGTGCCATCCGAAACACAGTCAATGGTGTTTAAGATTACTTAGAAAGTACATACAAACTTAGAAAAGTAGCATTGGTACTTGCCTGACCTTTGATCGAACCTACGACCTCATACTTGAGAGGTTGGTCCTTTACCCACTAGGCCACCACGACTTTAATATACGACTTTTATGTATATACTTCGTAAATAATAATAAAATGACAACTTGAAAACACACAAACAGAGTATATACCTATAGCCATTTTTTATACGTAGGTCTAGGTTTTTGAAATAAAAAGATACCGACGAATTGAGAACCTCCTACTTTTTATCGAAGTCGGTTATAAAAACTTTCAAGTTTGATTGGTTGTTTCACTCCGTGTTAGAAATTTGTAAAGTACCTACGTCAGATCAGATTCATCTGCTTTTAAAGTTTTTCTTTTTTGTTTTGAGAGACTTTTTTACTGAATACTTGATTTGAGTGTTTTGGAAAGTACGATAAACTATAGGTCCCGGCTGCTATTTGAACCGCTTTGGCAATCGTTACGGGTCGTCAGCAGCCAGAACCCCAGGCAACCAGTATTGCCAAGGCATATTGCGGTGCCCGAGTTGAGGAGGTCAGATAGTCAGTGGCTCCTTGCCGACCACAATATAGTTGGGAAAAGGCTAGGTAGATTATGAGACTACTTCACTTGATAATTGAACTTATTCTGAAACCTAAACCTGGCATTTCCGAATCTATTCACATGTCCAGAGAAGACACAAAAAATTGATGATACAGAACTAGAATATGGCTCTGGAACACCAAGGGTTCTAGAAGGAATATGGTTAAGTTTTCTCAAAGTCTGACACTGTGTTACATTGAATTCCCATGAGGGGTCTTAGATGATTTTCCAGCTATAGAGGCAATCAGAGTGAATTTCCCACTAAGGAGGAGGTCCTCAATTCTTCGCCTCAAAAATGTCTGGACCAATTTGCAAAATTATTTTTCATTTGATAGGGTTTACTTTCCAAGTGGTCCCATAGTCGTCAAGTCAGAATCTGATGATGGATACCCTGAGGTATTGAGCACTACTTTCGAAGTTGCGTGTGCACAGGGTCAAAACTTAACAGTTAGGTATCTGTGTGAAAACATTTCAAAACAGTTAAGGTTTAAAGCTGACCTGATGATGGAGACGAGAGAGAGAGTTGAGGGAACTCCGCAACGGTATATATTGACTATCTCGTGTTTGGGCTTATTATATTCGTATTGATGAGAACTTTTTACTAATTGTATATATAGGTATATCTAAATAAAAGAAAGTCGTGTTAGTTACACATTTTATAACTCAAGAATAGCTGAACCGTTTAAGCTGAAAATTTTAGGGGAGGTAGCTCAGACCCGAGAGAAGGACATAGGATAGTTTTTATCACTATCCGGGACGCGGGTGAAACCGGTTGCAGAAGCTAGTATAGGTTTAGAATAGAATATAATATTTTTATTTGTAAAACATAGGTATCGACAAAATATCTTATGTATGTATAATTAGAACGCTATGTTTTGTCATTAAAACGTACAAATGTAGCCGAGAAAAAAACCTTAACATTGAAATTTTAAAAAGCTAAGAATATATATATAAAAAAAAACAACTATTAACAATAAAACGACTTCTAAAAACGAAGTCGGTGTCTAGTCGGACATAGCTATGTTTATTTCGTTTAAGAACATTTTGTGGTCATAGATAAGAAGTTCGTCTAAAATTTTTCTGAGGTCCAAAAAGTCGTTCGTCAAAAGTATGAGAACATGAGTTATTAATGAAATCGTAATCTTAATTCGCGGAAAATATTAGTGATTCATTTCCCCTATACTATTGTTGTTCTTTGAAAACAGTGTACCTAGTACCACTATCTCATAGGTATTGATAATCAGATGATTAACTAAAATGTAATTTGGATAAGATATGCAGGTATATGGGTTTAGATACAGATAAATTAGTTATTTTTTGTATTCTGGCTTATTCTTGTTTTTGACCAGCGTGGAGTCACAATGGTAAGCGTTTTATGAAATTTTAATGCTTCAAATCAAATGGAAAAGCTTTTATTATATTTTTGTTTATTTAATAGATTTTATATTTATAAGCCTAAAGTTAGTTTTCGAATAATAAAGGTATCCCCAAAATATAATTTTAATTATTATATTTTCGAAATAGATATTGTCTAAATTAGTATTGAATGTTTTATGAATAAATACCTCATCATTAATCGTTATATATAGTCGTGGTGGCCTAGTGGGTAAAGGACCAGCCTCTCAAGTATGAGGGCGCGGGTTCGATCCCAGGTCAAGCAAGTACCAATGCAACTTTTCTAAGTTTGTATGTACTCTCAAGTATATCTTAGACACCAATGACTGTGTTTCGGATGGCACGTTAAACTGTAGGTCCCGGCTGTCATTGAACATCCTTGACAGTCGTTACGGGTAGTCAGAAGCCAGTAAGTCTGACACCAGTCTAACCAAGGGGTATCGGGTTGCCCGGGTAACTGGGTTGAGGAGGTCAGATAGGCAGTCGCTTCTTGTAAAGCACTGGTACTCAGCTGAATCCGGTTAGACTGGAAGACGACCCCAACATGGTTGGGAAAAAAGCTCGGAGGATGATGATGATTAATATTTTCGGCTGGACAGTCTCCAGGCCCTTCATGATTAAGAAAAAAACAGTGAAATAAATTTTTTGGAGTGTTACAACCAAACAAACAAAAAAAAAATCCTATTTATTATATTAAGATAGATTATTTTAATTTATAGGAAAAACCTTTAAAAATCGATGTCTAATAATAATCATTGTTACGTAATTATCTACTTAATAATATTATTACCTATCTATAGTTCAAGAGATATAATATCATATCTGGTTTGAACATGCTATGTTAATTGAATTACAAGAAAAATACTTAACCGTTGATTAACTCTTTTTGACGGCGATTAATATCTACTTTCTATTTGGGGTTTTGATAGTAATCAAAGGACGCATATCACTATCTTTTCTTCAAATAATAAACTATGTTTGTCGATTTATGATGAAATAGAGATATCTGGGGCCAAGGTGGTGCACCCGTCAAGACTGTCATTAATAACCCAAAAACAACCCTATTTTCTCTGAAAGCATTTGAACCGATTGACAAAGCTGAATAGACAGAGATATTTTCGCATTTCCGTTTTTCAGTAAAAGGGATCAATAATCATTAGTTTAGAAGTAGATTTTTGTCACCCAAAATTTGACAAATCTACCGTTTTGGCAATATTTGAACTGCTTAAAATTTTCAGGCGAACCGCTGGTACACCCTCCTTTTGGGGGCAGCTCTTCTGCAGAGCGTCCTCTCCTTCGGTCCTATTGAAGTGACAGACGACGAATGGGCTGAATACAGAAACCTGATGCGGGACCCTGCTTACCGCCTGCCCACGACTACGAAGCCTAGCAATTACGTCGTCAATCTTACACCATACTTCACTGGCACAACCTTAGCTTTCACCTTTGAGGGTTCAGTAGCCATCACCATTACGGCCACGCAGGCTAATGTCAACGAAATTGTGCTCCATTGCAATGACTTGACCATCGAATCGGTCACGGTGGCTACAGTAGCTAGCCCGAATGTTAATCTTGCGGCAAGCGGGCAGACTTTTGTCTGCGATCCTGTCTACAGTTTCCTAAGAATAAGGACCGCAGCAGCATTGGCTGTTGACACGAATTACGTAATCAGGAGTACCTTCAGAGGAAACCTTCAAACGAACATGAGAGGTTTTTACAGAAGTTGGTATGTCGACTCTAGTGGTACTAAGAGGTAATTCTTTTTTTACAATTTTTATTTTAAATTCAAAATCATTTATTTTTTTGCGAACATGGAGATCTTATAGCTATATAAAAAATGCGATTGACCATATCCTACCATAAGGCATCCAATTTTTTTTTTCGAAATAAGCCGTTTATCTTTGATGTGTTTATAGCGTCAATAATCGTGTTTTAGTGAAGGCTTAGCAACATATTGGGTTTGTAGTAACTTAGTTAGATACTGATAAGATACAACATATTTATTTGGCTTTGAATAGGTTTCAGTGTTTTCGTTATGTAATAATGTATTACAACCTCGTGGCAATCTTGAGGTGAAAAAGGCTAAAATAACTAAAACAATGACTTCTTCAGGACGAGTAGTTTTTGAGCAGTAAAATAAGCTGTTGGTAAATACAATAATGAAAACTTCAATGGACCTTGTATTACCACGGAAAAAAAGCTTGTTTCATTTCTTTTCTAAAAACAATTGATCACGATATCCAATAGCTTTATCTCTTGTTACTAACCTTTAAGGTCTCTGCACACAGCGGGCGCGGCGCGGCGGCACGGGACGGCGACGCGACGCAATGTACTAGATCGTCGCGTCGCGTCGCGCCGAGCGGGACGGCTCTGTGTGATGTCGTCCGTAATATCTAGTACATTACAACTGCTCAGCGTCGCGTCGCCGTCCCGTCCCGTCGCGCCGCGCCCGCTGTGTGCAGCGACCACTAGAGTACGCGCACATTGCAAACTTTAAGTCGGCCAATAGTTGGTTTAGTCTTATAAAACAGTATGAAGATGAATGTACCATACCATTAGGTATTTCTTCTGTATCACATTGAAAAGTAATTGATTTTTTTTTAATGGGAAATCGTTAAATGACCCCTATGTCTAGCAGAATGTCAAAATATCAAAATCTTACTGACTAAAACCCACAATATTCCTTCTTAAGCCCTTTATACATATACCAGGGCCGCGGCAACTCTTTTGAACAATCCCGCAGATTGCCAGGTCGGGTCAACTGACGGCCGACTACTATTAGTCGTTACCAAAATCCCATTTATTTCTGTAAGAAACCCCGAAATTAGTTCAGTCATTTTTTTTTTGAAAGTTTAAGTAATACCAAATCAAACAACTAAGCTCACTTTCTCATCTATAGTCATAATAAGTAAGGATGACTCACTTCATAGTATTTTATCGTTAAGGAAAATTTTCGAGGTAGATACACTAATATAATTTTCTTGTCTAAATGACTAAATGATAGACTGAATCACTGATATGTGATAGGTAATCACTTTTCATTTAATTATTATCTAAGCATTGATGGTAACCGACTTTTCAAAAAAGAGGAGATATGATCAATTTCTAGCAATGGTAACTACTAATAGTTGGGGAAAGGCTCGGGAGATGATGATGATCAATTTTCCCATCTATGAACCTTTTTTTTGTTCTATGTTGTTTTAGTAGATGTGTCAAGTTCAATGTTTTAACTGTTATATTTTTTTAGATGGATGGCAACGACCCAATTCCAGCCTGGCCACGCTCGCCAAGCCTTCCCCTGCTACGACGAACCAGGATTCAAAGCCACTTTCGATATTACCATCAACAGGGAATCCGACTTCAGCCCAACCATTTCCAACATGCCCATTAGAACCACAACTCCGTAAGTACCTATGTATTTTTCATGTAATATGTTTATACGCAGTTAGTAAACGAACTTAGATCTTCATTGATGTACGACAATATATTGCAATAGCAAAGTTTTTGCTTTAGAATGGTTTAGCGTTGCGTAGAACTCTTGATTGGAGGAGTCAGTCACAGTGTTTAAACCGTTATCACAAATGTTGTAGTACTAAAGCAATTGCTAACATATGTATATCTTCTTTTGCAAATCTTTCAGCCTCGCAACCGGCAGAGTTGCTGAGACGTTCTACACCACTCCCGAAACATCTACGTACTTGATTGCTTTTATAGTATCGCACTATAGACAAGTAGCTTCAAACAACAACCTGCAGAGGCCTTTCCATATCTATGCTAGAGATAATGTCGGAGTCTCTGGAAACTTCGCCTTGGAAATTGGAGTGCCTCTCTTGGAAGTCATGGAGCGCTATACAGAAATACCTTACTATGGCATGGCTCAAAACATGAACATGAAGCAAGCTGCTATCCCTGACTTCTCAGCTGGTGCCATGGAGAACTGGGGACTTTTGACTTACAGGTAACATTATCTTTTCCTTGTCGTGAGTTCTTAATCATTTGCATTCTTATTATCCTTATTTGGTTCCTGCTAAGTTATATATTCGGTAAATACATCAGTGAAATGTTTTATTCGTTTCATTGTTTACAGGGAGGCTTTGATTCTGTTTGATCCCGTGAATTCAAACAACTTCTACCGACAGCGTATCGCCAACATCATTTCTCACGAAATCGCTCACATGTGGTTTGGAAACCTCGTCACATGCGCTTGGTGGGACAACCTTTGGCTGAACGAAGGTTTTGCACGATTCTACCAGTACTACTTGACTGGCGTGGTAAGAATTAGCTTATGAATTAAATCATCATCCTCCGAGCCTTTTTCCCAACTATGTTGGGGTCGGCTTCCAGTCTAACCGGATTCAGCTGAGTACCAGTGCTTTACAAGGAGCGACTGCCTATCTGACCTCCTCAACCCAGTTACCCGGGCAACCCGATACCCCTTGGTTAGACTGGTGTCAGACTTACTGGCTTCTGACTACCCGTAACGACTGCCAAAGATGTTCAATGATAGCCGGGACCTACAGTTTAACGTGCCATCCGAAACACAGTCACTGGTGTCTTACATTGGTGTCTAAGATATACTTAGAAAGTACATACAAACTTAGAAAAGTTGCATTGGTACTTGCCTGACCTGGAATCGAACCCGCGTCCTCATACTTGAGAGGTTGGTTCTTTGCCCACTAGGCCACCACGACTTCCCGTAAGCCATAAAATTACGATATTTACCATAATATCGTAATTTTATGGCTTAACCTTTTACTGTTGTTACTCTTTTTCATTTGGTTTCAACTAGTTTCATAGTATTTTCAGTATTATTTATACATAATTTTTAGGGTTCCGTACCCAAAGGGTAAAATGGGACCCTATTGTTTTCGCTCCTCTGTCCGTCCGTCCGTCCATCCGTCCGTCCGTCTGTCACCAGGCTGTATCTCAAGAACCGTGATAGTTAGAGAGTTGAAATTTTCACAGATGATGTATTTCTGTTGCCGCTATAACAACAAATACTGAAAACTAGAATCAAGTAAATTTTTTTAGGGGGGCTCCCATACAACAAACGTGATTTTTTTGCTCACTTTTGCTCGATTTCGTTAAAGGGAAATGCCCATTTGATAAAGAAGGTTTGGCCAACTAATGCCCAAGAAAGAAACAAGTTGTAGGCATTAGAGTTGACATCGTAGATAACGAAATAACTAATTTTTTTTACATAGAACTTGGTGGAACATCACAAACTGTAAACAGAAAATAATGCTAAAAAATGCATACATATATTTTTTAAGTTTTTATTCAATCCAGTACTTAAAAAATATCCAGTATTGAATCCAATGTAAAGCCAAGGTCAAGGGTTTTTTTTTATCAGATAAATACTCGCAATATTTAAATTGATTATTTAGTAGTATTTTTACTGTATTTATCACATAGACGGGCAAGTACTTGGCAAAGACTGGGCATTTCCCTTTAATATACTTATAAAAATAAGTCGGGTTTTGCCTTCCTGACGCTATAACTCCAAAACGCACGAACCGATTTCCACGGTTTTGCATTCGTTGGAAATGAAAAAAAAACTTTATCTTTTAATCACCAAACAAGATGTTATATAAAACGAAGGCATCTGGTGCCGAAACGGAGTTCGCCGGGTTTGCTAGTATATATATATATAGTTTGGATGGTACGGAACCCTCCGTGCGCGAGTCTGACTCGCACTTGGCCGGTTTATTATTATTTATACAAATTCACCGACTTCTTTTCACCAGGTCGCTCCTGAAATGGGCTACGAAACTCGTTTCATAGTGGAACAACTGCACGTGTCGATGTTGTCTGACTCCCTTGACTCTGCTCACGCCCTCACCAACCCCAATGTGAACGACCCTACTACTGTCAGCGCACACTTCTCCATCATCACTTATGCTAAAGGCGCCAGCATCATCAGAATGACACAACACTTACTGGGCAACAACACTTTTGTGAGAGGCCTTAGGACTTACTTGAGAGACAAGTAAGAATGGTTCCTCTGTTTAGCCTTATCAGAGTACTCCTTTTTATGTTATTTTATAACAGTTTGTAATGAATTCTATCACAAAGTTCGTGTAATGTGAATGATGATGTATTAAATGATGCCCCGAAAAAGTACTCAAATACATGTATTTTTTTTTTGTAAATTTGCAGTGCTTACGATGTAGCTGAGCCCCGTGACTTGTTCACTGCCTTAGATGCTGCTGCAACCGCAGACAATGCTCTCGCCAACTATGGTGGTATGACCATCGATCGCTACTTCAGAAGCTGGTCAGAGAAAGCGGGTCATCCATTGTTAACTGTGTCCATTGACCACGCCTCTGGACGTATGACCATTATTCAAGTGAGTTGACAAATCCTGTATTATAAATCTAAAAATGTTCGTCTCTTCTAAAGATAATTAGCGAATTCTTTCTTTTAGACCCGGTTTGAGCGCAATACTGGAGTATCAACAGCAACCGACAGTCTTTGGGACATCCCCATTACTTGGACTAGGGCAGGATCTATTGACTTTGACAACCTGAAACCTACGCAATTCATCAGTGGTGTTTTGACTATCATAGACAGAGGAACCACTGGCAGGGAATGGGTTATTTTCAATAAGCAGCAAACTGGTAATTAAGTTTAACAATCGTATATATGGCTTTTGATTTTGTATCATTTTCTATTGAATTAAGTTATAATATACATATTAGTTGGAAGTTAGCTTCTGACTATATGTTTTGAAGAACTACATTTCATGAAGATAAATATTTTCAGGTTTCTATAGAGTTAACTACGATCAAATCACTTGGGGTCTCATCACTCAAGCTCTTAGGAGTAACGTGAGGCTATCAATCCACGAATATAACCGTGCTCAGGTAAGTTGATTTACTTCAATTATCACATTCGACAATGTGCAATATAAATGTTCTATTGTGTGTAAAATGTATCTATTTTCTTCGTAGATCGTCGATGACGTTATGTTGTTAGCTCGAGCTGGCGTTCTGACCTACAGCAGAGCATTGAACATTCTCTCCTTCCTCAAATTTGAAGATCAATATGCTCCTTGGGGCGCAGCTATTACTGGATTCAACTTCGCCCTCCGAAGATTAGCTCATAATGCCACAGCTTTCCAGAATCTGAGGGTAAACATGTCTTTTGCTTAAAACATAACTGGCATGCTTCATGATATTAGAAGTATTTAGTATTATTTGATGTTTTTATTTGCTAAATTCGTTTTAAATCTTTTTAGAATGAAATCTTGGATTTGAGCACGGCCATCGTTAATCGTTTGGGATTCAGCGAGCCAGCTGTTAGCCATTTCATGGACGACCTTCTCCGCATGAACGTCATGACTTTCCTCTGTGACATCGGCCACCAGGGGTGCATTACTGCTGCAAGAACTAGCTTTGCTACCTGGAAGAACGGTGGAGTGTAAGTGTGGCTGAATTTTCAAATCATTCAATCATCCTAGGAACTGTTATCCTGATTGTTATTGGAAGAATTGATTCAAAAGTATTTTTAACATCACAAAAATAATTTCCATAATAAACACACAAAACTAATCATCAAACAAAAAATTGCCAGTTTTGATATCCATTGCTTTTTGTTTTAGTGTTCCACCCAACATGCGTCCATGGGTGTTCTGCAATGGACTGCGCTACGGAGATCAATCTGACTTCACTTACTTGTGGAATCGTTACACAGCATCTGACGTTGCTAACGACAAGCTGGTAATGTTGTCGGCCGCTGGTTGCACTCTTAACCAGGCCAGCTTGAACATATTCCTCAATGCCATCGTATCTGGAAGCGATGACATCAGGCCTCAAGACCACAGCGCAGCTATCGCAGCGGCTGTCCGCAGTAATGAAGTGAACACTATGAGAGTGTTCACATGGCTGCAGGCTAATGTGCAACAGACTATAAGCACGTACGTATAATTATGTATTTTGTAGTCAATTTACTGTCTACCAGTCTATCAAGTTTTGCTACAAATGATTTATTGAGATTATAGGTAAAACCTAATGTGTCAACTATTTTATGTTATAGTCTGGGAAGCGTCAGTCCTATTTTGAACGAAATCACAGCTCGCCTATTGAATGAAGCCCAAATCACTCAGGTAACATTTTTGCAAATGTCGTTTTGAAGATAAATCAATTTTAATTAATTCGCTTATTATTTCAAATATAATCTTTTAGCTGCTGCCTACTAAAAGTTCTTGAGGCTGCTTAACCTTTTTCGAACTATGTTGAGGTCGGCTATCTTAACATAGTTGGGAAAAGTACCTACGTTTCACATCGACTGGCTGGTTATCTGACCTCATAAATCCAGCCACTCAGGCACCTCGATGCCGCTTGGATGATTGACAGATTTCCTTGCAATTTAACATGCCTTACAAGACGCAACATAATAATATTTTATTATTTTTTTCTAGGTTCAAACTTGGTTGAATGCAAACCAGAACTTAATTGGTACTGCAGCTCACACTAGCGCCACAAATGGCATCGCCACGTCTAGATCCAATATTCAGTGGTACACCCAGAGGGTTCCCGAATTCAACGCATACTTTGAAACTGGATACGTTGAAGAGAACTTCGCTGACACTACAACTACGAGTACGACTACGACAACTACTACGACCACTACAGCAGCTCCTACGACTACGACTACCACAGAGGCGCCTACGACAACAACTACGACCACTACGGAAACGCCTACGACCACAACTACAGAAGCTACAACAACACCTGTACCTGGCTCAGCAAACATCGCCACTCTTAGCATCGTTACAATGATCGTGACTCTCGTTGTTAATATGGCTTAAATTTTATTTGTATTTAATATATAACTGTATTTTAACAATAGCATAACATAATGTAATGTATTTTGTAACTATATTTATGACAATAATATTAATATTTTTTTATTAAACTAATATTAAAATATATTGGTTGTTTTTTTTCTAAGGTCGTTTGTTTTTTTTTTACTGTAATCATCTTGTAGACGAGACTATTTCAACGAAAATATTATAGGAGGGTTTAAGTCTTTAAAGAAAGCATGGCGTCCTATTTTTATCAAAATCATATAAACAATAAAATATATTTAAGCATCACAATATTCACTATACTCAATTTTTCACATAAATAAATACCGTATTCTATAAAAAAACCTACCTTCTCCTAAGTCTGATAAATATGTACATACTATCCTGAAAATCAGTACAAAATAACACGAACATTTTTAAAAATATAGGTACTACGGTAGTTAAGTTTATCTTGGACACCAATGGCTGATAAAAAGGTGAAGGAAAACATCTTGAGGAAACCTGGACTACATAGTATGAAATCACCAACCCGCATTGAGCAAGCGTGGTGATTAACGCCCAATCCTTCTCCGTGTGAGAGGAGGCCTGTTCCCAGCAGTGGTACGATAAAAAGGCTGTAACAGTAACTACGGTTATTATCAAATCTTATAAGCTATTCTTCATATCTCTCGTGTGTATTCGTTATAGATACGGAGTTAGGAAAGATGAGCGGAGATGTCATAAGGCAGGTAGGTCAGGCGCCTTCTTGAAAGAAAAATAATATAGGCGATACAAACTAAGGCTTTCGGGTTTCTTGAGACATAATGTCAAAGATTGGTGATTTAAAAAAAAATGGATGGGTTACAAAGACGTAGGAGAAAGTAAAGTTCCTCGTCCTCCGAACACTCGCATTTTGGCGAGCTACTTTCTTAGGAGATTATCCATTATGACAGCTCCATCTCGTCATTTTGTTCTCCTTTGTACTAGATATGGTTTGTGAAGAACGACTAACAGTAAGCGGTACAGCGTCACCTGAAATTGTTTAGAGAATAGTGGTGAAATAATGCAATTCTGTGTTGGTTATTCCTATACAGCATTTAAAACACAGAAAAGTCTAAAGTTTTCTCTTAGAAGAAGGTGCATATTTTAATCATTAAAAGCGATTGTATTATTATTCGTCATTTAAACCAGTCGTACCTTAATGGTATTGGGTTGCCCGGGTAACTGGGTTGAGGAGGTCAGTCGCACCTTGTAATGTAATGGTACTCAGCTGCAATCGCTAAGACTGGAAGCCGACCCCAACATAGTTGGGAAAAGGCTAGACAGCTGATGATGAATATGATGATGATCGCATTACGATTTTTAAGACCTGAAGAAATCTGAAATCGGTAGCTTGAATTATAAATATGTACGAGTACATGAAGAGGTCTGGGCCAATCAATCGGTATACGTGTAATAGGCCGATGAACATAAAAATGATAGATTAGAAATTATTAAAGATTCATGCTAAACCTATTGTCAATAATCCTATAGTTTTCAAAACGATTTAGATAAGGCTTTTCAATGATGACGTTAGTAAAGATACCGGACCAATAAAACGCACCTAGTTTTTTATAGGTTACAAATAAACGAACTCCGGCAAAAGGTGTCACTGTAAAGATAAATAAAAAAATGGATTAGTTAGAGTAACTTACTTTTAGTTTTCTGATACTTTACAAAATACAGCAGTTAAAAAATAATACAAAACAGTACATAAAATTCTCAGAAAACATGTAATATTGTAATAGGGGCTGTTTCGAAGGAAATTAAGCAGCTTATCAACTATAAAGTGTAGGCACAGCAATTGCAATCTCTATTCCCTCACTCTTGTAATTCGATAGGGTGGTATCGGTGATAAGACCAATGCAGATCAGACGCAGGACCGACCGCATAACATGCTCTCCGAGGCACATAGAAAAGATATCGATAACCTATTTCTAGTTGCATTAAATAGTCCATAGGCATATGTTTTCGATGAATGCAACATACGAAACAAAGTGCACGGTCCTAGCAATAGTTAATGGATAATAGCATGAGATCTTGTTGATAGAAAAACTTCTTTCTGTTATTTAATAATGAGGGGAATCCTTTTTTACTTATAATAACACGAAGCGGACTCAATGGCCATTATACAAATTAATGTACTTCAGTTGTGAAATAATATCGTGAGTCACATTTTTAATCGTTGCGAATTAAAACATTTGATACAAGTAACGACATCTATTGAGTCAAAGGATGAACTAACAAGGAAAAATATTTTAGTCCTATATCCATTTATTAGTTATTATTTAAGTTGTGCCATAATCGCACCAACTGTTAAAGATGTTCAAGTCCAAATGACAGCGGGACCACCTAAACTTGCCTTTCCATCATCATCTGCCGAGCTTTTTTCTCAACTACATAATGTTGGGGTCGGCTTAAAGTCTAAGCGGATGCAGCTGAGTACCAGTGTTTTACAAGAAGCGACTGCCTATCTGACCTCCTCAACCCGGATAAATACCCCTCGGTAAGATTGATGTCAGACTTACTGCTTTGACTACCTAAGCAGGGCTAAGGATGATAAATGACAGTCGGAACCTACAGTTTAACGTTTGTCAAAACACAGTCATTGGTGTCCAAGATATACTTAGAAAAGTTGCATTGCCCGGTTGCTTAATTGGTACTTGCCTGACATATAATCGAATACTCATACTTTTCTTTCTATTCTTCTTATTCTTTCACCACTAGGCCACCAATCATCATGATAAGATCTTCACCCATCCATGGACCATGGATGGGTTGCTTAAACTTATGACGCACCATCTTACGTACGATCTTATGATCACGACGATTAAATTATAACATCCTTGCGAAGGACGTCATAGAATTCTTAGTCATAATGTTAACATGCTTCATATATTCAGTCTTAAGTGCATCTGATATTGATAACGATTACTTTTCAACTATTTGTGATGATAACATACCTGATAGATTTTTTCGTTACTATCTATACTAATATTTTAAAGTTGAAGAATTTAGTTGTTGGTTTGTTGAACGCGCTAATCTCATGAAGTACTAGTCCAATTTGAAAAATTCAGTGTCCCCATTTATCGTGAACTATCCGGGCTCGTGCAGAGGCAATTTTTCTATCGCTGACCAAAATAAGCTCTTAATGGAAATATCTCTCTTATTTTTTTGGTAAATAACTCGGTACTCATTTTTGTTGTAAATAAATAAGAAGAATGATAATATATGTAGAATTCGCAAAGCAACAACTTTAAACTGCCCCAGTAGTCGCACGGGTGAAGACTGTGCACCAGGTCTCGGGTTCGATTCTCAGATCGGGGCGAAATTGCTTTGTGCGTTTTAGAAACTTTCACAAACAGTCTGGAAGTTGGTGATTGATTCACCCGGGCATTGGAGAGCACGTTAATGTCGGTCCTGCGCCTGATCTCTCTCCGGTCCCATCGGGCTTTTAGGGTGAAGGAATACGAAGTACACATGTGTCCGCGTAAAAGCTTCTGCACTATAATGTTAGAAGTCCTGCGCAGCTGGCTGATCTCTTTACATGAGAACAGCCGCCGTGCTCGAAATTGGCCATTGACCAGCCATTGGCTGATGTGTAATGTATAAGGCTGTTTTTGAATACTTTTTGTAAGTAAATCAAATTTAATAATGTTAACACATTTAAGTACATTCCTAGACAGTAGCAAAAGCATGCGTACGCCTCAAAGGCCATTATATATCTGAAATTCCTATCGAACAAAATTTTTTATCTACTGATTACCGGATAACTATTGATTTCAAATATTATTTTGATTAAAAGTAGTCCATTGAAAATGTAAATGTTAGGTACATAAAGATAAGTTAATGATTAATGATAAATATATAATATTTCGGCCATGGATCTCTAGTTGTTCTTTTGGTACCGGCCAGGGAAGCTATGGGTAAGGCGCATTTTTTATATATTTTTTTTTGATCAGCCGAAATAACTCATTATCATACTGATTGAGATAGAAAATCTTAATACTTATTCTAAGATTATGAGTATTTGAAACGTCTATGAAAATAATGGAAATGCAATTCAAGCAATAATTTGAATGTGACCTTGAAATTTGTGCACATGTATTTGTCTAAAGACTTTGACTATTATGTACGAATGAGTAACAGGCTCCACAATTTAACAGGCTTTGCGAATCACGGTAAACTCTTAGACATAAGCAGTTTTGCATTTATGGACCGATCGCGAAGAACGTTGCTTAGCATCAATTTTAACGCTGATACCATGAGTTCAAGACTTGATTTCATTCTTCGTATGCCCTTCTATATTGGTGAATTCTCTTCAGGTGCCAACATGTTGCTTCCCACCGTATTCTGCATCCTCCTGGGATCCATAGCAGCCATTCCTCAAGAGGACTTCAGGTCCAACTTCGAGTGGTTTGACTACAGCACCAACCTAGACGAGCCAGCGTACCGTCTGCGTGATGTGGTCTATCCTACTGATGTCAACTTGGATCTGGATGTCTACCTAAACCACTTGAACTTCTCTGGACTTGTACAGATTGATGTTCAAGTGAGTATGGCATTTTTTTTCTATTTTTTTCACTGGTATTTGATGATGCTTTGATACTAGAGCGATGTAAGGATTTCTCGGGGTCGATGTCAACGCAAGAAGACGTAATGCTACACGTGACATATAATGTCCTATGTGATTTTGAGAATTTCTTCTTGAATAATGGTTATGAACAGTAAAGTTTCAACAGACGATAAAGCTCATTTAACATTGCTTAGTGCTGCCCTCTATATAGCAGATAAAGAACTTAAGTCACCAATTGACTGCCTTTAATTACATAACGGCATGCAAAAAAGGTTTTCTTCATAGTTTTTTTTCCGTTGAGTGAGTCTTTGTTTAAAACAACTGTTTATGAAGAAAACCTAATATAGCAAAACCTAAATACTTAACGCAATACTTTGAAAATAAAGTGTCTTTTTTTTACATTTGAAATATTGCTTGGTACACGGTGATGACAACATTTTAATAATCTAAAAAAAAATATTTCCCTTTACGGATCTAAGCATTTTTGTAATCAAGTTTTTACAATTTCATATCGATTTTATCGTTATCCGATGATAAATGGGTTTCATAGTAATTTATTGATTAAGTTATTATCATATCAGAACACAGACAATTATTCGTGACTATGTAGTTATTTCAAAACTTTTGCCTTTTATATCTTAATCTGTGTTGCGTTATTTTTTCTAAGTACCTACCAAGTAAATACTTACCTACCAAGTAAGCACTAATTGTTATTTTTTGGAATTTCCCTACTTTAAAAGGCGTTTATTAAAATGAATAAAAAAGAACAATCGAAAAGATTTGTATCGTTCCGGACGACAAATGATAAAAAATTTGGCATATTTATTTTTTTCCGATAAGAAGACAATACAATTTCAAATGATCGCTATTTCGAACTGAGTAATTTTGATAAACGAAAGAAGTAAAAAATAGGACTTATACTTTTTATCCTTCACAGGTACGAGAGAACAATTTACGCCAAATTGTTCTCCACCAAAAGGTGGTTTCCATCACCGGAGTGAATGTTGTCGGACCTAACGGTCCAGTTCCTCTCCAGTTCCCCCATCCTTACACCACTGATGATTACTATGAGATCCTTCTCATCAACTTGGACCAGCCCATCAACATTGGCAACTACTCTATCACTATCAGATACAATGGCCAGATCAATGCTAACCCTCTTGACCGAGGTTTTTACAGAGGCTACTATTACCTGAACAATGAATTGAGGTAAGATGAAGATGTAAAATTGGGTGTTTATCTAGTGATCTTTTCTCCTGTATTATCTGAGACATTTGAGAAATTTATATAAATGACTGAGACCAATATATTCCGATTAAAACAGGTGTTGTGGCAGAATTAAAAATACTTTTTAATATTTAGTATTAAACAATATACGTTAATCATGCGTATGCTTTCTTTGTTTTAATGTCGATAAGTTTATATACTTATGCAAGTTCGTAACTTCGTTTTTACACGCATTTACTATTTTCAGAATGTTTAAGATTATACTTTTAATTTGCAGGGTCTACGCCACCACTCAGTTCCAGCCTTACCATGCCAGGAAGGCCTTCCCTTGCTTCGATGAGCCCCAATTCAAATCCCGCTACACTATCTCCATTACTCGCGACACCAGTCTGTCTCCATCGTACTCCAACATGGCTATTAGAAGCGCTCAAGAGTAAGTAACATATTTGATATTACTTTAATTTTAACTACCAAATCGGCAAGTTATTTCTTTAGAATTTTGTCAAATCTTTTGAATATTTATTTATTTTAAAATACTTTGTTTTTCTTTCCAACAGCGTTAGTACCTCCCGTATTCGCGAAAATTTCTACACTACTCCTATCATCTCCGCCTATCTGGTTGCTTTCCACGTCAGTGACTTCGTCTCCACTGAATACACCAGCACCGATGCCAAACCCTTCAGTATTATCTCCCGCCAAGGTGCCACGAACCAGCACCAATATGCTGCTGATATCGGTCTTAAGATCACCAACGAACTCGATGACTACTTTGGCATCCAGTACCATGAGATGGGACAAGGTGCTTTGATGAAGAATGACCACATCGCTCTTCCTGACTTCCCCTCCGGTGCTATGGAGAACTGGGGAATGGTCAACTACAGGTTTGTTTGAAAGACTCATTTCTGCTAGTGTCAATTATTTAGCAATAAACGAAACCGAAAAACAATAATTACATATTTTATTTTTTAGGGAAGCCTACCTCTTGTACGACGCAAACAACACCAACTTGAACAACAAGATCGTCATCGCTACCATCATGGCCCACGAATTGGGACACAAATGGTTCGGTAACCTCGTCACCTGCTTCTGGTGGAGCAACCTTTGGCTTAACGAGTCTTTCGCCAGCTTCTTCGAATACTTCGGTGCTCACTGGGTAAGTGAAATGCAGAATACTAGAGTAGACTATTATTACTTAAGTAGATATGTGTTGATTTTATTATTAAATTGTTAATGACACTATTATATTCTACAGGCTGATCCCGCTCTAGAGTTAGATGACCAGTTTGTCGTTGACTACGTGCACAGCGCTCTCAACTCTGATGCCAGCCAGTTCGCCACTCCCATGAACCACACAGACGTCGTGGACAATGACTCCATCACCTCCCACTTCAGTGTTACCAGCTACGCTAAGGGAGCTTCCGTCCTTAAGATGATGGAACATTTCGTTGGATGGAGGACCTTCAGAAACGCTCTCAGATACTACTTGAGAAACAAGTAAGTTTAGTGACATTATATGATCGATTTTATTGAACACACTCTATAAGACACTTATTTACATCTTTAATTTTCTTTATTTCAGCGAGTACGACATCGGCTTCCCCGTTGATATGTACACGGCCTTCAGGCAAGCAGTCGCTGAAGATTTTACTTTCCAACGCGATTTCCCCAATGTTGACGTTGGCGCAGTATTCGACAGCTGGGTTCAGAACCGTGGATCACCCGTCATCAACGTTGCCCGTAACAACAACACCGGTGTCATCACTGTCAACCAGGTTTGTAAAACGTACAATATTTATTTATTTATTTCGCATAGTCATTTTGCCATTACAGATAGCTACCGGTACACAAAAACCTATCTCTGAGAGTAGACCCGACTTTTTATGTCATCTCTAAGAACTTTTACAGGGATAAGTCGCTAAAGCCACTTCAAGTCTGACTTCCAATTTGTAGTACCCCACCATACCGAGGCAGAATAAGGTGGGGTTCAGTAATGGATATTCCGGATATATCTTATATATTATGTATATGATATATATACCATATACATAAATCTTATATATTTGTTATGTATACGCTCGATCACTTTTTTATATTTTTATATTTATTGATAAACAGTACATGTTGCATTATAATACTAAACTTTGTTACTCGACTCCTTTTTATATTTTGTCAAACACAAAACGACCAAGAACTTTAAGCAAACCAAACTGGTAAAATATGTATTATTATATATATAAAAAAAAAAAACTGGTAAAATAAATAGAAGATGGCGACGATGTAAGAGATATAGAACAATGCTCAATAAGAAGTGTAATTGCGTTGATATAATGAACGGTTTAATAATTCTGAAAGACGCATGAACTAAAAATTCATATTTTTTATTCAGCAACGTTACGTGCTCTCTGGCTCTGTTGCCCCAACATTGTGGCACATTCCTCTCACCTGGACTCAACATGGCTCCCTCAACTTCAACAGCACCAGGCCTAGCACCGTCCTTACCACTGAGATTGGCACCATCAACGGTGCATCTGGAGACCACTTCGTCATTTTCAACATTGCCCAATCTGGTTTGTTTACATCAAATAATAATTGTTAAAATGATATTGAGAACGTCAGTAATAGCTTCAGGCTCTGCTAATCTATTTAAACATCATAAAATTTGAAAGTTTAATACTAGATTAAAATACTATTGTTATAGAGGATTTTTAATATTAACTTTTATTTTTACTGTACATAGGTCTGTACCGTGTCAACTACGACACCAACAACTGGCAGTTGCTTGCTTCATACCTGAAGAGCAACAACAGACAGAACATTCACAAGCTGAACAGAGCTCAGGTATGCTATATTTATTTCTTACAAAATAATTTGGATGACGTCACTAATATGTATGTTTCTTATCAAACAAATCATTTTCCATATCTTTTAGATCGTCAACGACATCTTGTACTTCGTGCGTTCCAACAGCATCAACAGGACTCTCGCTTTTGATGTCCTCGACTTCTTGAGGGATGAGACCGATTACTACGTATGGAATGGAGCTCTTACCCAGATCGACTGGATCCTTCGTCGCCTTGAACACTTGCCTACCGCTCATGCTGCTTTCTCTGTAAGTGACTGATACAACATCGATAAGAATTTGTTGAATAGGTCATTTGAAAGTTCTCTCTTGTAATTTTTGCCAAAGTAGTCATTGTCTAAATCTGTGCGTTTTTTGTTTTGTAGGAATACATCCTCGAGCTCATGAACACGGTTATCAATCACCTTGGCTACAACGAGCACAGTACCGACTCCACCTCCACAATCCTCAACCGTATGCAGATCATGAACTACGCCTGCAACCTTGGACACAGTGGTTGCATTTCTGACAGTTTAGACAAATGGAGGCAGCACCGTGCTAACGTATCTAACTTGTAAGTAGAAATAAGATTTTATAGCCTTCGTTCACTTGCAGTATTGAACAAGATACCTACCCTACATATTAAATTTTGTAAAGAAACTGAGGATTTAAACCACCTTCAACTAAACTACATCAACGTATTTACTATTAGTCCGTCTGTTTCACACTTTTACTTTATTCATAGGGTACCAGTAAATCTCCGTCGTTACGTGTACTGCGTTGGTCTTCGTGAAGGTAACGAAACCGACTACAACTACCTGTACAGCGTGTACAATTCTTCAGAGAACACTGCTGACATGGTCGTCATCCTCCGCGCTCTCGCTTGCACCAAGCATCAGCCTTCTCTTGAGCAGTAAGTTTGCCATTTACAACAGATTTCGGTTTTACTACGTTATTAAGAGCTGTTGTAATTTCAAGCGGTTTTAAATTGTTATTTCTATCACTACTTAAACAACTTAAACACGTGACGTACTGACTGGTAGTATATCTGATGCCAAAAAAAACTGAAATTAATGTTCTATCTTCAATTACAGCTACTTGCAACAGTCCATGTACAACGACAAAGTCCGTATCCACGACCGCACCAATGCATTCTCCTTCGCTCTGCAAGGCAACCCTGAGAATCTTCCCATCGTTCTGAACTTCCTCTACAACAACTTTGCCGCCATCAGGGAAACGTAAGTTATATTTTGAGTTTATTTAACTTTTATATCATTACATTACATATTTGAACTATTTATTTACAAATAAAAAAGCAAACAGTAAAACTATGTATCGAAAAATTCATTCGCATTGCTGTCAGACGAGATCGTGTCTAAAAGGCTGGCTGCATTGCCACGCTGAATGGTAATGCATATTCGTTAACCGAAGTATATGCCAGCTCTTTGGTCACGAGTGGTCTCCACTAAGCGCTTGCTTTGTGAGTTTGAATTTTCTGCTTTGTATTTGGTTGACTATAATATCATTGTTTTCGATTCTAGGTACGGCGGTGTTGCTCGTCTCAATATTTGCCTCAACGCTATTCCGGCATTCTTGACTGACTACCAGACCATCACTCAGGTTAGTACAGTATTATTATTAGTTACAAGTTCTTCTCAATCTGCAACTAAGTCTGACTTTGATATTATACTTATTTTTGGAGACAACTTCGCATGCATATTTTAATTTAGCAATTGTGTTTTTGGCGATGACATAGAATACTTCTACACTAACATTAGTTTTGCTTAATACTAAATGCTGTTTGTTCTTGCAGTTCCAAACTTGGGTGTACTCCAACCAATTGCAGCTGGTTGGTTCTGTCAACGTTGGCAACAACGTCGTCAACGCCGCCTTGGACAATCTCACTTGGGGCAACGGCGCAGCTGTTGAAATTGTCAACTTCCTCAACGCTAGAAGCGGTTCCACCACCATCCTTGCTTCTTCAATCCTCATCTTAGCAGCCATGCTCCTACAAATGTTCCGCTAAGATGTCTAATTTTAAGTAGAGTTACACTTCACATTATTCTAATTTAAGTTTATCTTTTCGTTTTTGTTTGTACAATCAAAAATATTTTTTGACAGTTTTATTGTTAACGGTTGTACCTTTAGTATTTATTTTTACCTAATAAATGTTCTTTTGTAAATAAATATGCGATTCATTTATTTTTTGGTAAAATGAGAAGCCAATGGTAAAGTTTCCAATTTTAATAATAATTATTCTTATAAAAACTATCCAACTTTTTTATTTTAATAAAGTTTTGATGAATTAATTTCTACAAACCCCCTATTTTTTATTAGGTTACTTAATTCAGGGCTGTTTAAAAACCGAATCCTTAAAAGGAACTATTTATAATATAGTTCATATCCTATGTAAAGTAGCAAGCAGATTTTTTCATAGATAACATCTTGCTTGAAGCCATTTGCTGATATTTTCAAATCTAAGTTTAATCATGATTTGCACGTTTTCACCAACCAATAAATAGATAATTATCGCACTGTCTTATTAAAAAAAACTCAGGATTATTATGGTTTTTGTCAGTACTGTAGTTAGAAAAACCGGCCAAGTACGAGAAGGACTCGCGCACGAAGGGTTCCGTACCATTATTTAAAATAAGCAAAAAAATCACATTTGTTTTATGGCAGCCCCCCAAAATATGTATGTATTTTTTGTTATAGCGGCAACAGACATACATCATCTGTGAAAATTTTAACTCTCTTACTATCACGGTTCATGAGATATAGCCTGGTGACAGACGGACGGACGGACGGAGGAGCGAAAACAATAGGGTCCCGTTTAACCCTAAAAAGTGGCAAAAATACACACGTTAGTAGGAAATACATAAAACTTTGTACAATTGTAAGCTTTCGAACCATAGAGAAAAGATTCTAAAAATCAATTTCTTCAAAAAAATACATGGTACGTACAGTAAACTGCACATTTAGTGGTAACTGTCATGCACTTTAACTCAATAGTAATAAGTACGATTTTCCTATAAAACTATTGCCACTGGCCTGAAGTTGACTGTACTATCAATAAATGGCTGATGCTACAAGCAAAAGCTAGTTTTACCATGTTACTATTATCACATGCTGCACCCACACTGAAAATAGTAATTAAGAAAATCCCAATGTTTTCATAGAAGGTCAAAACAGCAGCTTTTGAAACCTCACGTTGGTTAATCTCTATTATATCTGATAACACTTTATCTAAATGTCGGTCTATAAAATAATCAAGAGAGAATTAAATTGCCTTAGGTATATAACACAAAAAATCTTAGACCATGGTAACTTTGGCTTTTGTATATATCATAGGTTTTAATATGGACCTCATAAGGAAGCTCAGAGTCAGTGTGGAAGTCGTATCAGAAATGAGGAAATCTATAGAAGAACCAAAGTCAGGGCAAACCAAAGGGCAGGGCACAAAACTGGCGATAAGATAGCCGATGGAGCAGAAAAGTTCTCAAGTGGCGACCACGACCTTGAAAGATCCCTCCATTGATCCGGCGATCCTAGATGGATGTACGATCTAGCCAGGATCGCCGGGAAGCAGTGGATGCGGGTGGCTAAACGTTGAAATGGCAAACCTTGGGGGAGGTCTTTATCCATCAGTGGACGTCATTCGGCTGATACAACAAATAGTTCTACTCTAAGCAGAGAAAGAAAGTCAGAATATCCGTGTAATGGAAACAATTTTAAAACTAATAAATTACTATCAAAAAGAATTAAAGAGGTTTTTATTTTATAGCAAAATTGTTTATACCATTCGATATGAAATACACGTGATAACTTATCAACGTATCCAATAATTATATCAGCAAATAATGATTACGTTATCCCTTTTATTGACTTGATTGTTTTCGGCAAAGCTATCAGTCGAACTAGAATCGGCATTGTATAAAGGACATACAGGTATGCTTATTTTTTTATTTCTCTGTATTCTCCGCTGTACCATCATAATACCATTGATTGCAACGTGGTCTGTTTTACAAAGATATCACCATAGTTTTATAGAATTAAAATGTAGAGGCATACTGAAAGATGCTTCTTTGTTTTAGCAAAATATTTGGTTACCTTGAAAACGAGTCACGTTGCTGAATTTATCATATGAGATAGATAAAATCTTACATTTCATTGTGGGATGCGAAATTCTTTTATTGTTTATTTGCACAGTCTACTACGTTATTATATTGTTTGCTTTCATAATTATTTTTAGAGAAAATGACGAATTTATACTTTTCTATATCATCATCTATCTATCCTTTTCTCAACTCTGTTGGGGTCAGCTTCCTGTCTAACTGGATGCAGCTGACTTTCAGGAGCGACTGCCTATCTGCCCTCCTCAACTTAGTTATCCGGGTACCCCAATACCCCTTAATAAGACTGATTGTCCGACTTTCTATATCCGTAACGATTGCCAAAGATGTTCAAATGACAGCCGGGATCTATAGTTTATTGTGCCATCCGAAACACAGAATACTTTCCTCTAAGTATTGAGCAAATTAATTCTAAGTCGTATTTTTTATCCCATCAATCATTACTATGTACGAGATTGATGACTATGATAATACCAAACATCACCATTTTATCATCATTTGCGTATTACAGAAATTGTTTCTTGTTTCCAGAAATGTCCAAAATACTGCTCGTAGCCTTGAGCTTCACGCTCTTGGCTGTCGCTAAAGGCGACCACCCTGTATCATGGTACAGGGATTTCGAAGACTTTTCCTTCCCTGATGTACCTGTTGCAAGAAATGTTGAACGTGCATACAGATTGCCTAAGACCGTGGTGCCTTTAGAATACGATATTTATATTGATCTTTACTTTGATGAGGCAACAGACAAAAAGGATTACAGTTTCGAGGGACGGGAGAGTATACTCATAAAGGTATGTGAGTAAACACCTGAATAAGTACCATCATCATCCTCCTGCCCTTATCCCAATTTTATTTGGGGTCGGCGCAGCATCAGCATTTTCTTCTTCCATACTCTTCTATTTGCCGTCATCCCACGAGAAACATTTTTTCTAAGTATATCAGTTTTCACACAATCCATCGATCGTTTCTTTAGTCAGTCTTTGACCAAAGCCTGAATGAATAATGTTTCCTAAATAATGTCCTACTAAAATTCGGGTTTTATCAGTTCCGATTGATTAAAATAATTTACTAGTAACGTCTAAGATTACTGATATTAGGCTTATCACATGATTGGACAACTGATCTTGAATTAATCGATTGAAAAGATCAATGATCTCACAAAGAACAATTGAAACATATAAGCCTTTAAGAAATTCAACCATTTTCAATGATTGTGCATAAAATGTTATTTAATGTTGCCTAAAATGTTAACTTACAGGCTACAGAAGCAGACGTGAAAGAAATAGTACTTCACGCAAACGTAGACAAAGTAGAATCAGTTACCATTGCTGAGCATGTAGGCACTACCGGGCCTGGACCAGCTAAATCTGTTCAATTCGAAAGAGAAGAATTATACCATTTCTTGAAGATCAAACTTGATGAAGCCTTGAAGCTTAATGTTAATTATACGTTGAATATTGAATATACAAATACAATGAATGAAGGTCCGATGAAGAGAGGAATCTGGAGAGGATATTATACTGATGCTAATGGACAAGAACGGTAGCACATTTATACTAATAGTAATACTGGATCCATTTGAACCGAAATCTTTTCAATACTATATACATCTAGGTATATGTATATATGTATCTTATTGAGAAAAGTTATTTTTTTATATTTGCGCAAAATAGCTTCCACTTTGAAAGCTAGTTTTTTTTTTAATCTTTACCCATCGTATGTTTAGTTCAATAATCGTATTAAACAATTCTTTGGGAAAGTCTCCTACTGTGGAGTTAGATTTACCTATTTTTCCTGAATAATCGGAATATAGAGTACAATTTGCTTTTGCATACTATATCCAAGTGCTAATTAATTTTGTTGTTATTTTCAGAATCTATGCCACCACTCACTTCCAGCCATACAACGCCAGACAAGCATTCCCTTGCTGGGATGAGCCTCTATTCAAAGCTGTCTTCAAACTGCATTTAACTAGACCTGCTGCTTACGTAGGCACATTCTCCAACACTATTATTCTGTCTAACACAACGTATGTCTTTTGTTACATAATTATTTTCTTTATAGAATTTAAAATAGATTCTCATTTTTCTCAAATTCTTTTTCAGGTTGGCCAATGGTCGTGTCCGTTCTGACTTCGCTCCCACTCCTGTTATGTCATCATACCTCGTCACCTTCCTCGTCAGCGAAACATTCCAAGTGCTTGCTGAAGATACCACCTTCAAACCAGCTATCAGGATCATCGGTAGATCCAACACAGTTGGTTTAGCAGACCACGCTTTGGACCTTGCTGTTAAGATGACAGAGTTCTTTAACAACTATTTCGATATACCTTACGAGACATTACATCCTTATTTGCTGAATGACCATATTTCATCTCCTGACTGGGCTTCGGCTGGAACTGAAAACTGGGGAATGGTCAGTTACAGGTTGGTTACCAGTTTTTTTGTTCTTAGTAAACAATTTTGCAAACATTATTTGCAGCTCCATTAATTGATGAATTTAATTTTCCTACATTGTTACATTTGCATACTCTATATATTTGTATATTAACTTTCAGAGAGTTGTACTTAATCATAAACAAATCGGAGACGATCATGTCTAACGAACACTACGCAGCAACCCTGGTATCTCACGAACTGGCACACAAGTGGTTCGGCAACTTGATCACTTGCTACTGGTGGAGTAACACTTGGATCAATGAGGGCTATGCTAGCTACTTCGGTTATATTGCTACTAATGTGGTAAGATATCATATATGTGAGATTATAAATACGCATGCACGCTAGGTTTCGTTGCTTACAGTTATGTATTAGAAATTATTAGTTGTTTGATTACGAACTGCAGCATCCTATTACTTGTTGCTGCAGGGTTTGATCCACAATTTCTTCTTCCCTGCAAAAACACATAGGAATTGGTGAAGGACAGGCTATTTATTTGGGATATATAAATGTATTTTGCAGATGTTCCCCGAATACGAGTTCTCCGACCATTTCAACAGCCGTTACCTTCAGAATTCTTTGTCTTTCGACTCGGGCTCTGGAACTGTACCATTGAACCATGAAGTTAATACTCCTTTACAAGTAACTGGCCATTTTGGAACCATCAGCTACTCGAAAGCTGCTGCCTTCCTCAGGCAGACTGCTAACATCATTTCCGCGGATACCTTCCAGAAATCTTGCAGATACTTTTTGATGGCAAAGTTAGTATTGTTTTGAATTCATGAGATTGTGAGCGTAGCTAGTTTGTATAACAATTTTTGACAACAGAAGTGACAGTTGAACCTGAACAGCAAGTCTACAATAGCTGCGGATTTTGGAAATATGTATTATTCCAACTATTTTTTTCATGTCGAAGCAGGCGTTGTTACGCTTATGTTTTCCTATTGAAACAATAGTTATTTTGTATGTTTGGGTTGCCATATATTTGAAAGTGGTTTTTAAAATGTATGCTTTGAATTTTTACAGCGCTTATAATGCGACGGACCAGTATGACCTGCAAGATGCCATGCTTAAAGCTATTGAAGAAGACAGAAGTCTGGCTGATTACCCCAATTTCAGTTTTACGGAATACTATAGGATATGGGTGAACGAGCCTGGATACCCTATTTTGCAAGTAGATGTTAACCATGCTACTGGGGTAATCACGCTTACCCAGGTTAGTGTCAGTTATTAACTTGTGTATCTTTACGATAACTCTCTTAATTTAATATGTGGAAAAAACGATAAATTATATATGATCTGACAAAAATCATATACCAATATGAAGAAAACTAAACTGACAACATTCATCTCAGGTTTTTAATACGTTTTTTAAAGCATGCTAGTTTCTGTACTATTAATTATTTTTAGGAACGTTTCTTCATAAGCGCAACGGCGAATTCCGCTGGATCGGTATACCCCATACCAATCACATACTCCTCAAAGAGTAACAGAAACTTCGACAATTTGAAGCCTGAAAAAATGATGAGTTTACCTAGTGACACTATTACGAAGAACGCTGCTGAAGAGTGGGTCATATTCAATAACAAACAGCATGGTACGTGGTTAATAAATCTGCATGTAGAATCTGATTTGGTGATTAGCAAATACATATAGGATCATAGAAAGTGGTGAAGGGTGGACGTTTTGGGAGCTGTCTTTTGCTTTTGACGTTCGAAAAGTGTTAATTTAATAAACTTTTTTTAGGTTAATTTTGGGTTTTTTCTACAAACTTACTTACTTACTTTTCTACAAGTTATAATTATAACTATAAATATCAGGCATACGAAGGTCCATCTCCAATAATCTTGTTTTTTTTTTAATAGAGACATATTTTATTTCTACAAACTTAACCGATTAATATTTTTAATATCTTCCAGGTCACTACAGAGTTAACTACGATGAGAAGACATGGGGATTGATCTCCGAAGCTCTGCTTAATGAACCAGACACAATTCACTATTTGAATAGAGCTCAGGCACGTCTTTCATGCAGATCCTTGCATAGTTCTTTTTAACAATGTCATATTCTATAGTCCAGGGTATTATTACATGAAGATGTATTTCTTTGTTTAGGTAGTTGATGACGTGTTTGCCCTAATGAGGTCTCAGAGGATGACCTTGAACTTTGGTTTCGATATCCTGAGATTCTTGGCCAACGAGACCAACTTCCACGTTTGGGAGCCAGCAATCTCTGGCTATACTTGGTACAGAAATAGATTGAGGCACATTCCTGACAAACAGGCTCAGTTTGACGTAAGTATTATTTCTTTCATCCATCTTTTAGAAAAAATAATTCTCGAATTTTTACAAATCATCTTCATCATGATAGAGGATGATATGCAAAAATTCGATAATTATTTGCATATACCATACGTAAAAATGAAATAGTGGGAAGACAACTTTAATAAGTGAAGTCTAGAAACAAAAAATAAAAAGAAAACCAAAAGGCAAGTGTAATCGATTCTAAAAGCTATTGGATAAGGCCAAAAGACTTGAACAGACCAATTATTAATCAGGAGTACTATTTGTACAAACTTCTCACCTACCCTTATCCCAAAACTCTTTTTGTTTGCAGACATACATCTTAGGTTTGATGGAGCACGCGATCACCACTCTAGGCTTTGAGCCCGCTGCTAATGAGACTCCTACCGTGACGATGGCGAGGCAGAACATTCTACACTTTGCTTGTATGCTCGGCCATGTCAAGTGTAATCAGGACTCTTGGGACCGATTCGTTAACTTGAGAGATAATGGAGTTCAGTGAGTATCATGCAAAGGAACTTGTTTGATGACGCACTGCTTAAAACAACATGGTGCTTATTATTTTCTTTGCCTACTCTAAAAACTATAAACCTGTCTTTTGTGTCATGTTTGTTAATAATCCCGGAAATTAATTTATCCTTCATCTATGGTCAATGCAAGATCAATGTTATTCGTGACACTTTTCGGTAGAGGGTGCAATTGCAGGCTTACATAATTGATACATAGAAACTTATGTAATGACATGGGACGATCATGGTATTAAAAAATTGCTTCATAATTTCAGTATTAATTCCCGAGTTCGTCGTAACGTTTACGTCACTGCCATGCGAGAGGGTGATGAGAACGACTTCGACTTCCTGCTCAAGCGATTCAGGGAGTCCAACTATGCTAATGATCAATTGGAAATGTTGAGAGGACTTGGAGCTTCTAGAGACCCTAAATTGCTGACCAGGTATATTCTTTTTTACGATTAGAGCATCCACGTAAGCTATATCACAAAGAATACAAAACTAATAAACCATAAACTGAATTGGGGCAACCGCACATTGTGTGAGGCTTTTTGACTCCAAAAATCATTATTTTTACATAATGATTCTTGCCTTTATTTTAAAAATGAATCATTCAAAATATTTGTGATTATTGAGACATCCAAAAATAAATACGTACATGAACTTCAGGGTTACTATGTATTTCTGTTTCAGATACTTGGAACTGACTCTAACCAAAGAAGTGAGGTCTCATGACAAACTGAACTCTTTCAACTATGCTCTGCTTGGAAACCGAGAGAATGCCTACACTGTCTTGCAGTTTGTCAAGGAAAATATGGATGCCATTAGAACAGCGTTAGTATTTAAATTCAACTATATTTTTGGAAGATGAAAAAATTTATATGTAGGTACTAGGTATATTTATACCTTATAAATTTTTCATTCATGACACTGGTCTGCGACTTAAATAGAGGGAACACATAGAAGAAATGGAATGAATGCATCCTCATCATCATCATCTCAGCCATAGGACGTCCACTGCTGAACATGGGCCTCCCCCTTAGATCTCCAATGAATGCATAACTGAACTGAACTCTCAATGTTGTTTTCAAATTCCATTTACTTGAGAATACGACTGCTGAGCTTCGTAGGTTTTATCGTAAACAAAAAAAAACTGATCGCAAGCAAAGGTTCACCAAATATAAAATATGCCGTATAATTTATTTCTATATGATTATTTTATTTAGGTACGTCCACGATGCTCCTCCGAGACCAGTGCAGAGTGCATTGACTAACCTAGCTTCATATCTGGATGAACCTGGATTAGTTGAGGTAAGACTATATACCTAATCATAATTTTCTCACACATCGTTATACCATAAGAATAGAATAGACTACAGAAAGAAGTACTGTCTCATGGAGAAATAACGTTTTATTTTGGAAGAATTTCTTTGGCTGTAAAAAAATACTACTCAATTGGCTGGTGTAAACTACTAAATCTAAGAAAATAGTCATTCACATGACATCAAATAGATGCAAAGCTCTCCGTCAATAAGACGAAGTACCTACCTAATACAATAGGCTAAAATTAAATACCTTCATCCTAAGAATTGGAACAGGCAATATAATGCTTTTATTTTTTCCTTTTTATTTATAGTATGACCACTGGCTTCGCACAGCTCACCCGTACCCTCTCGCACCTGAGTTCGTTGCAGCAATCAATGCAATTGCATCAGCCAGAAGCAATATGGCTTGGGGCACTGCTAACGCGGACTCCATTTTGGCAGCTGCAAAAGCCTCAGCGGCGGTACCGATGATGTCACTAGCCATGCTCGTCGCCATGTCTATCTTGTTGTTCGTTGTTTGACCGTTTTAGATTTAAGCAACGTTGTTGTATTTATTGTTGTTGAAATATACTTTTTTATTTTTGGAATTTTAGTTTTATTTATTAATTTATCATTACCGCACGAAAATACTTAAGTGTATAATAAATAATGATAATATTCGACTAGAAGCCAGAAAGTGCAGTATGTGTCATATGTTAAAATACTTAAAATCATGCTACAGGTTTCCATGTTGAAAAAGCATGTCAAGAGTTCAATATATTGAATCGTAAATAGGGACCTTATTACTAAGACTTTGCTGTCCAGGGATACCAGAGTGTATCTCATGAACCTTAGAGTTACACACACATTTAAAATATCCACAGATGATGCATTTCTGTCGTCTCGTGTATCTTCAACTGTCTACATAAACTGTTGAATAAATAAATTAAATATTACTGAATATAGTTTCCGTAGTTTCCTCATTCCTAGTACATTAGCATCCCATCACAATAGCATGAGTAGGTTTTTATTCCATAGTTAGCAATAGTTTCGTACAGAACCTGGGATTATTCTTGTGCTCATTTCTATAGTGTATACAGGGATAATCGTCGGTTTTAAAAATCAATTGACTTTATTATGAGGGCCCTAAACTATATAATATTATGATCCAAAATAAATGAAAAAACATCAGAAAAATCACAAACCTTGCACAAATATTATTTTTGGTTCCTAAAATGGATCAACGGTCACCAAATTCTATCCAACTCAAAGATTAATATTACTACTAAAAATCAAAGTTAGTGACGAAAAAAAACGAATTGCTGCAAAACCGACTCCACGTAGTCTTGTCTGCCCTACACCTAGAGTGCAATTTAAAACCGCGTAGGCGCGGAGAGGCGAGGCGGCCTGCGAGCTGAGGCGCAGGTAGTTTCAGCGATCGCAGCGGCTGACGGCAGCCGAAGCTGCGGTGGTGAGCGTAAAAACCATCTGCGACGATAAGGTCGCATGGGACCGCCGGAGCCCCGCAGCGCCGGAGCCATGACAGAAGCCATGCTTGCTGCATGTTGCGTGCTTACATTTTAAACGTACTGAGTTACACCCAAATTCATATACTTAACAATAAATAAGCGACGTACGTTTTTGAACCATTTGGGAAATATTCTAGCGATCGTTAGCTTTTTTAGCCTAGTAAAAATTACCAAATTAGAACTCATGGTATTACATAATTGGTAACAGCTAAGTAGTGACAATATACCTCTATAATATTTAGTCTAAAGTGTATTTTTAAGGCGTCCATATATTTTTATGACAGACAATAATAGGAAAAAATGGATTTATTTCATAATATTTTACGAAACGTTATTTGGTGACCATTAATCCATTTTGGTAACCGTTTAGAATTTTTTTGGTTGCGAAATAGGTGCTTTTTTGGGCGGCGGCGTTTAAACACATGCCTTTTTAATGTGCCATTTCGTCATCCTTATGAAACGCATTTAGAAATGGATATGTACTCATGTATGTTGTATTCTATTGTCATCGATATTTTTAGGCGCATACAGTTACATTGCAGGTTTGCGGTTATTTTTTGTTATCAATTACTACGTCATCGCTAGTTTGTAACCCGGTTATATCCGGATCTGTAATTCGGTACCAGGAAAATGCTGTTTACATTATCAGGCTAGACTTTTCCTGTTGATTAACACTTTTTCAAAAACACTGTAGCACGCAAATAGATTTTCTATTGTCGCCACTTAATATATCCTCAGTTTTTTACAATATAAATATACGAGCTACGCTTTTTGAATTAGGTATACAGGTATATATTTTGATTATGATGAACGATGATTATCCACTCTAACTTACCTTTTTTTTGTGGGTTAGCAGCGGTGAGGGAGTGTCAAACTCTTACTGACTAAAAACCGTTGTGTTCCGTCATAGGCCTTTTTATGTGCTAGGGCCGCGATATCTCTTTCGAACAACCCGCAGCACTCTAACTTACCTAATGTTTGGTTTTATTCATCTGTTACATAAGTAACATTCCTTATACATTTGTTTGAACCTGTACCTGTATCTGTACAGTATCTTTTGCTTAATCGGATTCTAAAAGCATTATAAATACTTTTTATAATGTGTAAAATCTAAGCCACCATCTAATCTTACTGAAACTTTTCCAAGAACTCAGCGGTATGCTTTGAATAAAAACGATAATGGCAATATTTCTTAAATAGCTAACATTTTAATACATAATGATCAATCATAAAACAACAATAAAGTAGAAATTATGTAAGTATTTGAAAACTAATTTATCTACACATTAGTTTTCAAATCAGAGATGCAAATCGATGCAATTAACATTTCATAGTTTGTTCAGTAGATATGAGCATGTAATGAGAAATAATGATCTATAAGCCACAAAGAGCATGTTAAGTATAAATATTTATGGACAGATGTGGAGGGAGACTTTTTTATACTGATATTGCAAACCAACTGGATGCGATGTGGCACATAGTTTCAAAATCTAGTTTCATGGAATGTTAAACTATGTACGCTGTGATGTTGAAGCTATTTTCTAATTAAGAAAAGTAGGAAATATGTAACACAATATCATTCATTACAAGGAAGCTCTAAAATTCAGACAAGGCCAAGTTTTCCTTGTGGATTTTGGTTGACCAACCTGTGGCAGAAATAGGGAATCTTCATGTATAAAAAAAATATGTTCATTCTTGCCAACGAAGACCGTCGTATTACCTAAAAATGAAAGAAAGAAAGAAAGAAAGAAAGAAAAATCATTTATTTTTGAGCAGACGCACACGTAAATGGATAATGAAGTTAACATACCTAGGGGCTTTCAGCTCCGTGGAACTCTTTTGAAGATCTAACCAGTTGAAGTGATCCTATTATATGTAAGATTTTAATAATAATAAGGGAAAGTGTTTGACAATAAAAAAACATGCAGGAATCTCACCTGTAGGTCGATTCTATAAAATTCAGACAACAACTCGCATTTCACTTCGCTACTCACTCTCACTTCGCATTCGGTTCAAAACGTTCTAAAAGTCATCTCATACTTTATCTGTCAAAATCTCGAGTTTAATTTAGTTCAACTCGCAAACACGCTCGCAAGAGTAGCGCTAGTGTAGTAACTCACGGCGGATTCAGATGCGAAGTTTAGAGTGAAGTCTTATAGAATCACACTGCTGATAACAGGGGTCATTTGACAATTTCCGAACCCCATAAAAATATTATGTAATTGACACATCTTATAAGTATGATATCGCTAATCCACCTTTTTTGTGGTAAATCATCAAATTGGGAAAAGTGTTAGACTCTTACTGATTAAGCCGCGGTAACTCTTTCAAACAATCCCGCAATCGCTTATCTAACTTTTTTTTTAACGACGTCAAAAATCATCAAATGACCCCTCCCGCTGTGGGTTAGCAGCGGTGAGGGAGTGTCAGACTCTTACTGACTAAAAACCGTCGTGTTCCGTCATAGGCCTTTTATGTACCAGAGCCGCGGTATCTCTTCCGAACAACCCGCAGCCCCGGCAGGCCTTGGCCCTACTGGGCCCCGCTGGGTTATCGCTTATCTACCTTGAGCGATCGTGGTGATTAACGCTCATTCCTTCTATGTGAGGGGATAGGAAACATACTTAGCCATGGCCATTGATGCTTGCTGCCCATCAATTCCCGAGCCATTTCCTAACTACATCGGGGTTGGCTTCGATTCCACCCAGATGCAGCTGGGTACCGGTGTTTTGCAAGAAGCGACTGCCTATCTGATTTCTTCAACCTAGTTAAACGGGCCACCCAATACCCCTTGGCAAGATTGATTTTATGACTACCCGTGACGACTGACAAATCTGTTCAATGACAGCCAAAGATGTTTAATGATGCGTGCTGTCCAAGACCGTGACAATTGGCGTTCGTTGCCGGAGGTTTGCGTTCAGCACTGGATAGCAATAGGCTGATATGATGTCACAAGTGTCACAATATGATGTAGTGTGATTTCCCCTTCATCAAAATATTATGATGTATTAGTTACTTATTATAAACCAGTTTAGTGTGGCTGTAGGCCTGCACCAAGGGTCGGCTTTAAGTCCTTACCTCTTCCTGCTTATTATGGACGCCTTGACGGCGGACATACAGGAGGAGGCACCCTGGTGCATGCTGTTTGCCGACGACATCGTCCTGGTTAGTGAAGACGGACCTGAGATCCAGAGCAGATTGGGGAGTTGGCAACAGAGACTGGAGAATGTTGGCTTAAAAATCAGCAGAACCAAGACCGAATACATGTTCTGCGATTTCGGCGGTCTCTCCAGTCCTGAAGCCATAGCGCTGGATAACGCACTTCTTCCAGTCTGTTCTGATTTCCGGTATCTCGGTTCGCTTATTCAGGGCGATGGCGAAACAGATCGGACAGTTACGCACAGAATTAACGCAGGATGGATGAAATGGCGGCAGGTAACGGGAACAACTTGTGACCCTCGTATTCCCCTTAAACGTAAGGGGAAAATTTACAAGAGTATGGTCAGGCCTGCTGTCTTGTATGGATCAGAGTGCTGGCCCACAAAAGCGACGAATGAAAGACAATTGCATGCGGCAGAGATGAGAATGTTAAGAGGTATGTGTGGCGTTACGCGAATGGATAGAGTGAGGAATGAGTATATAAGAGGAAGTTTGAAAGTAGCGCCGGTATCAGAAAAACTGAGTGGAAACCGACTGTCGTGGTATGGGCATGTGATGCGGAGGAATGAGAGTCATGTTGTGAGGAAGGTGATGAGTATGAACGTGGACGGATATAGTGGAAGAGGAAGACCAAAGAAACGATGGATGGATTGTGTGAAAGTAGATATGGTAAGAAAGAATGTTTCTTGTGAGATGACGGCAGATAGAAGAGTATGGAAGAAGAAAACATGCTGCGCCGACCCCAAATAAAATTGGGATAAGGGCAGGAGGATGATGGATGGTATTAGTTACTTATTAAAGTACGTAGAGATATGATAACAGATAGGATGTAGAAGTCAACACGTGCTTAATACAGTCAACACATAACCCGGACATTTTTATCATAAATTCGTCAGCAATCAAAATTAACGTCTGATTTACCTATTAATAATAATGAAATCAGATAAATCTAACTGGACTAAAATGATACTATGGTTCTGTACCTTCTTGGCGATTTTTCCTTGTTAACTATAAGAATACCACTTTAGACTCGGCTCTTATACGATCTGACATCTGCAGTATTATTAAGAATAGGCATATTTATAATGCTATGACTTCCCTATATCTACTCAATTTTCACTGGAAGTCGATTCTAGTATTACATCATTTAAATAATATATTTTTATTTTCTTTACCACGTTGAACGCCATGTTTTAGACAAACAATTTTTCTATTGTATCTAGGACTGATAGCGTTCAAAACATAACCAACGATTATCCTATAGGTAGATACTATACACTATGGATCATATACCGAAGGACAATTCCCTGTTCTGTGCTAAACTATTGCTAACTATAAAATTATAGAACTTGGGCTATTATTGTATTAAAGTTATTAAAGGGAGATGTTATAATTATTAGATAAAAATCAGGCAACAGCAGTAGTCACGCATACGAGTATTTAAAAGAACTTGATTGTGTACATTCTTAACCGACTTCCCAAAAAGCGGAGGTTCTCAATCCGTACCGTTTTTTTTTGTTTGTTTGATACGCGATTACTCAGCCATTTTTTAATCGATTTTGATGATCCTTTTTTTGTTTGATAGCGTATACTTCAGAAGTAGTCCCATTATCATCAGGTCAGGATTTGATGATGGAAACCCTGAGAAATCAAAAACACTAAAAAGCCAAACAAAAACAAATTTTAGGTGCATCGGCCTAGAAGTCGGTGGCAAAATTAACTTAAGAACATCCATTAGACACCGACTTCTAGGCCGATGCACCTAAAATTAGTTTTTGTTTGGCTTTTTAGTGTTTTTGGAAGTCGGTTTTATTTTTTTGTAAAAAAGTTTTGTCCTTAAGGTATTTCAAATTTTTTTCTTCTAAAATGATCATTATTTCAATGATTGATGCCGTGAGGGCTTAGTTTATAGTCGTCCTGCTATTTAATTGTTTATCAATAGACCTACCAATTTTTATCTGCACAATATATATTTTATCGAACCTTGCGGTAGATATCGCTACCAATAATCCTGATAAAACTAATATTTAAATATATAAAATATCAAATTAATATTGCCAATGAGTTCTTGTTCATTTTGCGTGGTGTTATCGAAACGAAGGTAAGTGTTGACTGCAGGTTTATTTAATCCTATATTTTAACTGCAAAAATATTTTTTAATGGGCTTGTGTAGTTAGGTATTATCAGTTTTATATCTACCTCGACAATACAAGACTGAGTAACTGATATTTATCTTTGTTGCATGGTATTTATTTCGACTTTTTCCTTTTCATTTTTCATTATTTATCTTTAGAGTATCATTTTATCGTGTGGCGTTTTTATAATAGAAACCGAATTTTAAGTGTACTTAGGCTACAGGGACTAATCACTGTTTCCATTTCAGCACCATGCAATTCATCACCATCCTACTCCTGGCGTCGGCCGCCATCATCTCGGCCGACTTCCCTCTTCCACCGGAATTTGATGAACCGGAGTTCCTCAGAACTTCTGACCCAGATTCCTACCGGCTCCCCGAAGATCTGGACCCCATAAATTATGTTGTGGAGGTTACCCCTTACTTCACTGCTACAGATACCAAGGCGGCGTTCACCTTTGATGGTATCGTTACCATCACTCTTAGGGTAAGTGAGTTTACTAACATACTTGACTCTTTAAATAGTTATTCCATTGAATATTGTATTAAATACACCCATATGACTTTGAAGGGCGAAATAGAAATTGATCTAGTAACGTCCACAGGACGAAAGAGAGAAAAATTGAATAAAAATATCTATGTAGATATGAACCGTAAATAATTCAGATATAATCAAATGGAGAGACTTAGTAACAAGATCATGTAAACAACGACACAGTGCAATAAATCCTAGTCACAAACACAAACTTTTTAAAAGAGGATTGTGCAACAGAACCTTTATTTTTTTAGGCACTCAAAGCTGACCTGACCGCGCTCATCATTCAAGAGAACGTACTTGAAATAAATTCCGTAGCTCTAACCACCGAAGCCGGTACCACTGTTCCTCTTCATGCCACTAATCCATTTGAACGCATAAGAGCCTACCATTTCTTGAAAGTCAACTTACCTGCTGGGGCTACTTTAGAAAATGGAGCAGTTTACAAGCTGACTGTCAATTATGTCGGTAACATTAATGAGACACCATTATCCCGAGGTGTATTTAGAGGAAGCCATAAGGACGCAAATGGTAATACACGGTGAGTTTTGCAATTATTTTTGACTACCTTGTACTGCCCAATTCTATTTATTCAACGCCTCTTAGGTCTAAAAACCAACGTATTACTGGTGGACCTATTCAGCAAATTCACAATATTTTGTGTACTTTCCGCTATTTCTATTTGTCACGCGTCGTGTCAATAATTTTTTTTTCTTTTCTTTCTTATCCTCCTTGCTAGTCGATTAGACACATTGCAAATTCGGCGCCATCTAATATCTACATCTAACCATAATAACTAAGCCGCGTGCTGATATCATGGCTTAGCCCCATATCTTAAAACGTCTTATCTTATATGTAATTATACATTATTCATAGATCATTTTTTATTACAAATCTATTGATATAAAACGTTATGTCATGATTGGCATGAGAAGCTTTATCATCTCTGTCATTTTGTAAATCATCATCATCATACCTGCCTTTTGCTGTCTACTGATGGTCCTAGGACACCCCGATGAGCTCCAAAATCCTAGTAATTTTGAAGACCATAATTTTTGTTTCTTTTACAGCTGGTACGCAGCTACCCATTTGCAACCAACGAATTCGAGACAAGCATTCCCCAGCTTCGATGAGCCTGGATTCAAGTCTACCTTTGACATCATCATCAACAGACCAGCTTCGTTTGCTCCGTCCTTCTCCAACATGAGAATCAAAGAAAGCAATTTGTAAGTAATTTATATTTTGGCCTCCTTATACAGGTAGTGGCGGTGAGCCTGAACTTATCGCACAATACTTGACCCTCTGTGGTCTTTTTTGTTTTTATTGGCGTAAGAAATGGTGCAACAGCAACAACACAAACAGGAAATGATACAAAATAGGTAGACATCAGTTAATTGTTTACTTATCACGAAACAAACAAAAAATACCACATCCGGGACTTTTCGTATATCAGATAAAATTTTTAATGGATGAATAAAAAAGATATTATTGATAATAACAAATAACAATAACATTAGGGTTGTAAATTAATTGGTAAAGACTGACTTGAAATGGTAGAGATTACAAAAAAAAAAAAACGAAAAAAAAAACTTTAAATAACATGTATCTGCTGTATGTTTGAAAATCTGAGATGTTGAGATAGTTTTAAGTTAATTTGCTGCGCCCTAACAGGGTAATGTATACCTAGGATAAGGATGCATTTCTGTAACTGTATACATTTTTGCAATAAATAAATAAATAAATAAATCTATTTAAATCCTATCTCGAGATAAAAAAAAACTCCTCAATTCTTAATACGTATAACATCTACAATTAATGTTTCAGGGCCAATAATCGCATCAGGGAGGTATTCCATACTACCCCCAGGATGTCAGCCTACTTGGTAACCTTCCACATCAGTGAAGACTTCACCGTCATCGCCGACAACAATAACGACGCGAGATCTTACAGAATCTTGGCCCGACCCACTGCTGCTGGCCAAGGACAATACGCTCTAGAAGTCGGATCTCCATTGACTAATTGGCTCGGTGAATCGGTTTATCGAACCTTGCGGTAGATATCGCTACCAATAATCCTGATAAAACTAATATTTAAATATATAAAATATCAAATTAATATTGCCAATGAGTTCTTGTTCATTTTGCGTGGTGTTATCGAAACGAAGGTAAGTGTTGACTGCAGGTTTATTTAATCCTATATTTTAACTGCAAAAATATTTTTTAATGGGCTTGTGTAGTTAGGTATTATCAGTTTTATATCTACCTCGACAATACAAGACTGAGTAACTGATATTTATCTTTGTTGCATGGTATTTATTTCGACTTTTTCCTTTTCATTTTTCATTATTTATCTTTAGAGTATCATTTTATCGTGTGGCGTTTTTATAATAGAAACCGAATTTTAAGTGTACTTAGGCTACAGGGACTAATCACTGTTTCCATTTCAGCACCATGCAATTCATCACCATCCTACTCCTGGCGTCGGCCGCCATCATCTCGGCCGACTTCCCTCTTCCACCGGAATTTGATGAACCGGAGTTCCTCAGAACTTCTGACCCAGATTCCTACCGGCTCCCCGAAGATCTGGACCCCATAAATTATGTTGTGGAGGTTACCCCTTACTTCACTGCTACAGATACCAAGGCGGCGTTCACCTTTGATGGTATCGTTACCATCACTCTTAGGGTAAGTGAGTTTACTAACATACTTGACTCTTTAAATAGTTATTCCATTGAATATTGTATTAAATACACCCATATGACTTTGAAGGGCGAAATAGAAATTGATCTAGTAACGTCCACAGGACGAAAGAGAGAAAAATTGAATAAAAATATCTATGTAGATATGAACCGTAAATAATTCAGATATAATCAAATGGAGAGACTTAGTAACAAGATCATGTAAACAACGACACAGTGCAATAAATCCTAGTCACAAACACAAACTTTTTAAAAGAGGATTGTGCAACAGAACCTTTATTTTTTTAGGCACTCAAAGCTGACCTGACCGCGCTCATCATTCAAGAGAACGTACTTGAAATAAATTCCGTAGCTCTAACCACCGAAGCCGGTACCACTGTTCCTCTTCATGCCACTAATCCATTTGAACGCATAAGAGCCTACCATTTCTTGAAAGTCAACTTACCTGCTGGGGCTACTTTAGAAAATGGAGCAGTTTACAAGCTGACTGTCAATTATGTCGGTAACATTAATGAGACACCATTATCCCGAGGTGTATTTAGAGGAAGCCATAAGGACGCAAATGGTAATACACGGTGAGTTTTGCAATTATTTTTGACTACCTTGTACTGCCCAATTCTATTTATTCAACGCCTCTTAGGTCTAAAAACCAACGTATTACTGGTGGACCTATTCAGCAAATTCACAATATTTTGTGTACTTTCCGCTATTTCTATTTGTCACGCGTCGTGTCAATAATTTTTTTTTCTTTTCTTTCTTATCCTCCTTGCTAGTCGATTAGACACATTGCAAATTCGGCGCCATCTAATATCTACATCTAACCATAATAACTAAGCCGCGTGCTGATATCATGGCTTAGCCCCATATCTTAAAACGTCTTATCTTATATGTAATTATACATTATTCATAGATCATTTTTTATTACAAATCTATTGATATAAAACGTTATGTCATGATTGGCATGAGAAGCTTTATCATCTCTGTCATTTTGTAAATCATCATCATCATACCTGCCTTTTGCTGTCTACTGATGGTCCTAGGACACCCCGATGAGCTCCAAAATCCTAGTAATTTTGAAGACCATAATTTTTGTTTCTTTTACAGCTGGTACGCAGCTACCCATTTGCAACCAACGAATTCGAGACAAGCATTCCCCAGCTTCGATGAGCCTGGATTCAAGTCTACCTTTGACATCATCATCAACAGACCAGCTTCGTTTGCTCCGTCCTTCTCCAACATGAGAATCAAAGAAAGCAATTTGTAAGTAATTTATATTTTGGCCTCCTTATACAGGTAGTGGCGGTGAGCCTGAACTTATCGCACAATACTTGACCCTCTGTGGTCTTTTTTGTTTTTATTGGCGTAAGAAATGGTGCAACAGCAACAACACAAACAGGAAATGATACAAAATAGGTAGACATCAGTTAATTGTTTACTTATCACGAAACAAACAAAAAATACCACATCCGGGACTTTTCGTATATCAGATAAAATTTTTAATGGATGAATAAAAAAGATATTATTGATAATAACAAATAACAATAACATTAGGGTTGTAAATTAATTGGTAAAGACTGACTTGAAATGGTAGAGATTACAAAAAAAAAAAAACGAAAAAAAAAACTTTAAATAACATGTATCTGCTGTATGTTTGAAAATCTGAGATGTTGAGATAGTTTTAAGTTAATTTGCTGCGCCCTAACAGGGTAATGTATACCTAGGATAAGGATGCATTTCTGTAACTGTATACATTTTTGCAATAAATAAATAAATAAATAAATCTATTTAAATCCTATCTCGAGATAAAAAAAAACTCCTCAATTCTTAATACGTATAACATCTACAATTAATGTTTCAGGGCCAATAATCGCATCAGGGAGGTATTCCATACTACCCCCAGGATGTCAGCCTACTTGGTAACCTTCCACATCAGTGAAGACTTCACCGTCATCGCCGACAACAATAACGACGCGAGATCT
Organism: Helicoverpa assulta; assembly: GCA_963856015.1. NCBI lineage: Eukaryota > Metazoa > Arthropoda > Insecta > Lepidoptera > Noctuidae > Helicoverpa > Helicoverpa assulta. Next base: position 12,306,113 of record CAWLCW010000023.1, read on the forward strand.
TACAGAATCTTGGCCCGACCCACTGCTGCTGGCCAAGGACAATACGCTCTAGAAGTCGGATCTCCATTGACTAATTGGCTCGGTGAATATTTAGGTATTGACTACTACAGCATGGTGGAGAATATGAAGAACGATCAAATAGCTTCTCCTTATTGGGCTTCAGGAGCCACTGAAAACTGGGGATTGGTAACATACAGGTAAGATTTTATCTAAGTCAAATATTTGGTTACTGTGGCTTTGAAATTTTTTGCGAAATCCTAACGGCACTGATTCAATCGTCATTTGTTAACAACAAACAATGTTTACAGGGAACTGCGTCTGTTATACCAAGAAGGTGAGACCAATGCTTTGGACAAGATGTACATCGGTACTATTACTGCTCACGAGCTCGCTCACAAGTGGTTCGGTAACCTCATCACCTGCAGATGGTGGGATAACGTCTGGATCAATGAGGGCTTCGCCAGCTACTTCGAATATTTCGCCATGGACGGAGTAAGTGACGTTTATCCTTACTTTATCAATATGGTTAACATTATATACTCGTAAGTTCTTGACCGTGGAACTCGAATCTTAATTTTAGGAATTAATATTTTATCGATGTTCTCTCTCAGGTAGACAAATCAATGGAATTAGAAGATCAGTTCAACATTATGTACGTTCAAAGCGCTCTCTCTGCTGACGCCACGCTTTCGACAAGGGCCCTTCAACACACAGTGAACAGCCCAACCGAAGTCACAGGACACTTCAGTGGTATCAGCTACTCCAAGGGAGCTTCTTTGCTCCTCATGTTGAAGCATTTCCTTACGGAAAATACTTTCAAAAAGGCTTTGAACATATTCTTGGAAGCCAGGTAATTTTCTTTTCATACATATTAATTATTATAGAGACTCACGAATTCAATTTGAGAGAACACTAATTATTTTTTTTTGTTAAAAATTTCATAGATCCTTTTAATAATTTAAGTACTTTACCATGTCCAATCTTCACACAGAAGCAGTAAGTTCAAAATTATACCTAAAAATATTAATACAATGATATTGCATTCTCAGGCAGTTCGAACACGCTTTCCCAGCAGACCTCTACAGTGCTTTTGCTACAGCAGTTCAACAAGATGGTGTACCATCAACCACCTTCGATATTGCATCATTCATGACATACTGGGTAGAGGAACCAGGATATCCAGTCCTTGAAGTTACTGTCAATTCGGCAGCTGGTCGCATTGAGCTATCTCAGGTAATCCTTCTCGAAACGAAGCCACGTTTAAACAAAGCAAAAATTATGTGTTGTCATGGGACAATGCATGACCTAGTAGGATGACAGATCGCGGATAAATTGCATCAAACAAATTATTTTTCATACTACGACGTTAGAAGGCGTAGATTGTAATTTATTTTCGTATCTTTTCCGACAGAAACGTTTCTTAGTCAGCGCCACTGCCACGCCTACCGACCAAGTTTGGCCGCTGCCCCTTACTTACACTACTGAGAGCAACCCTGACTGGCAGAACTTGTTGCCTAGTAAAGTGATGACTACGAAGACTGACTTCATTGAAAGGACTGTAGGAGCAAATGAATGGGTCATCTTCAACGTTCAACAGAAAGGTGAGTTATGAGTTAGAGAAGTATTGGTATGGACATATACCTCTAATTTGATGTATTGTTGCTCATTTAGGTTTTATTATTTTTTTGTAGATTGTTGCTTTTATACGTACATCCAAAGCTAGGGATAACTATGGTGGACTGTACGTAAATAATATGAGACTTAGAAAACATCAAACTATGAATACAAGTTGTGATTAACAATACTTCCAGAAAGACAACGGCTATTTTAATATACTTCTGTTGAAATTTTTAAAATTTAAAAAGTATCCATGTATGATTGATTTTATGATCCAGGACTTGATTTTTTTGTTCTTTTGCTTTTTAAAGGTATCTACCGTGTGAACTATGACACTCGCAACTGGGAGTTGCTTGCAGCCGCCCTGAGCAGAGACCACACGGCTATCCATCATTTGAACAGAGCTCAGGTATGTTTCCAGTACATTTCATATTTTACACACGTTCTAAAAGGGTACAGACGACAGCATATTAATCTACCTCGACCTGTTAAATTTCTTCAATAGATTTTCAACCTTGTCACAATACTGGAAGGTTAAAGTTTGATTGGTAAATTTTTGATAGATTCTGATAGGTTGAACTTCTAGCATTTGTACATAAGGAAAGTATACAGTACAACGTTGATGATACATAATATTTTTGGAAAAACAACAAAGACATAACATTAAATTTACCAGGTCTTTTTCATTCAAGAGTAGGCTTGATCATTTTACAAAGATTGTGTGGAAAAAAACCGGCAGTTGTACTACAATGATTTGTAATACATTCTTGTAAACTTGTACCTTATTTAATGAGCAGTAAAGATTATTACTCTATGTATCTCATAAATCATTTTTCTTTTTATCATTCTAGATCGTTGACGACGTTTTCGCTCTGATGAGATCTGGACAAATGACGTATCGTCTCGGATTCAAAGTTCTGGACTTCTTGAAGAAGGACACCAGCTACTACTCGTGGTATCCGGCTATTACTGGTTTCAACTGGCTGAGGAACCGCTTCCTCCATCTCCCTACGACCTTGGCTGCTTTTGACGTAAGAACACTTCTGTAAAATTATTTTTTTTGGTTAGGCTTTTGGTAGCTACTTTTCTAAGAACAGTTTTCCCTATATTTTGGTCTTTAACATTTTTTTCGTATGTTATTTACTCTGTTATCACCGCATCGCAACAAGACTTTACTTCTTTATCTGTACGACAAATGTTGTTATTTTTAAAGATATAATTTATCGATATCTTTAACCTATTCAACGCCTGGTGTAAAACATAGTATTTTGTTGGAATAACTTGCGGCAGTAGTAGCAAAGTAAAATAATATGTTAATTAAAATCATTATGTTTCACCAATATTTTTTGCAATTTTTTTCATTACCGAGAGACCAGAGGATACATGATTGAGAAACTTTAAACTATAAATCCATTTTTAACTTTCAGGAAATTCTTTACGGCTTCTTAGATGCTGTGATAACTGATCTCGGATATGATGTGGTTGCAAATGAACCTCTTACGAGAACACTGAATAGATTCTTCACACTATCATTTGCTTGCAACATTGGACACAAAGGTTGTGTCGACAATGCTGTACAAAAGTTCGTGGCTTTGAAGGATAACAGTGTCGCGTAAGTGAATTTCAACTTTAACATGTTATTATAAGATTCATAATTGCCTGCTGACTTTTCGTAAACTCCTTTATGGTTTCAAACCTGTCAGTGTTTAAAGTTTATATATTAAATATCTTGTTGTGATAAAACCTCCGTAAAATATGATCCCAATTTGAAGCTCTAATTAAATATTCACTAGATTTCGTATTTGGTTATCGCGTGACTGTTCGCTATTTACAATATGTAAACCTGTATGCTGTCTACGAGTTTCATATAGCTAAGTAATGGCTTAATAAACTTTAGAGGAAATTGGCCAAACCCATAGAGAATATTAATGATACATATACAACAAAATATATTTGAAATAAAGGTTTCTTAACCTTTCTCATCAGACAATTGCCACTGAAGGCTAAGTGATAAAATGAGCTGAGGGAAAAGCCACACACAAATTCACAAGTGAAGATTTAATTTCCATCTTTCTCCTTTTTGAGAAGAAAACAAATGCCTTTATTTTATGTTTAAATTATTATTCTGGCTTGTAGAAAATTGCTTACTAATCTTATATATAAAAATTAATTGCTGTTCGTTAGTCCGACTAAAACTCAAGAATGGCTGGACCGATTTAGCTTATTTTGGTTTTAAAATGTTTCTAGAGGTCCAGGGAAAGTTTAAGACTTTCCCTGGTACGAAGTTTGTTGGGTCGGCTAGTAATAGATATTTCTTTCTTCAGTGTCAACCCTAACCTGAGGCGCCACGTGTTCTGCGAAGGTCTCCGTGCCGGCGGTCTCGATGAATGGCAGTTCCTATACAATCGTCGCCAAGCCTCCAACAACCAGGGAGATGAAGTTGCCATGCTCAGATCCTTAGGATGCACCAGCAACACTGCGGCTGGACAGGCGTAAGTTACCTGACTTTGTTTTAATGGTACCTATTTTAAAGATAAGTATATTTTACTAGCTTCCGCCAGCGGCTTCGCCCGCGTGGTGTGTTGATAAAAAGTAGCCTATGTGTTAATCCAGGGTATCACCTATCTACATACCAAATTTCAATCAAATCGGTCCAGCCGTTTTTGCGTGATTGAATAACAAACATACATCCATACATTCTCACAAACTTTCACATTTATAATATCAGTAGGATTTGTAAAACACGAGTATATAGAACAAACTAGATAGTTATACATATGTTGTAATTCAAGGGTTAAAGAAATACAATGTCTTTCATGTAGTAAATACTACTCAAATGGCAACAGGAAAAAACCTATACTCCATTTGAGTAGGGTGCACTTAAATACATAAAGGTAAACAATGTTGATGCGACTTTTTGTTTAAAAACTAATTTTAAACATGAAATGTGGCTAAGCCTAATACATTAATAAGAATTACTTAAGCTATTCAATCATTATTTATGCAGTAGTTAATTTTTTTAATAGATATTTTTGTAAAAACTTATATCAAGATTGAACCTGAAGATTGACCTTTGGTTAGGTACCTGGTGACATGTAATTATGCACGTGTAACGTTTTGAAACAACAATGTTAATGTTTTTATTTCTTCAGGATAATATTGTAAACAAATATTTTCTTTAAAGGTACTTGAAAATGATTTTGGATGACGACGACGTCAAAGCCCAGGACCGAGTAAATGCATTCTCGTTCTTCTACATGGGACATCGTGACAACGCCAAGGCTGGTCTGCAATTCCTCAAGGACAATGTTGACGCTATCAGAAAAGCGTAAGTTCAGATCTTCAATATATTTTTCACACAACCTCTCATCTCGTATTTGTTAACTCTGAAAAATTCTATGTCATTACTGTGTATTGTCAGTGCTTTCACAATAGCGGATTTTCAAATCGGGTTTCCTAAATTCTTAGCATGGTACCCATGGTACTGACACAATATTGGAGCAGCGTCAAACGTCAAAAATAAGTTGGGTGGTTTTAAACGTCATTTTTCGCGGAAGTTGTCAAAAAAGCGCTGCAGTTCTTTCTTTCTAGTAGTATTAGTTTCCAGTGTGTATCGCCTATTCTATAACATAAATGTTTGTCTCTTTTCAGTGTCGTCCTTCCAGCGTGGTTCAACAACGTTCTCACAACCACCGCCAGCTATTTAGACGAAGCTGGTCTGAAGGATGTAAGTTAATCATTTTATTATGCTTTTAGCATGAATCATTTGCCTACAATCTCACTCAAATGACATTTTAAATTAGACTCAGCACAATTTTCATGTGGTTCAATGTTTTCTTACAATAAAGGCCTTGAACGCTAAAAAGATTCCGTTTACATAACCCTGTCAACTAAATAACTATAATTTGACTGATTTGTTAAAACATAATATTGTTATCCACAGATGGAAGAATGGCTGTTAGCTAACCAAAACGCTGTCCCCGAATTCACTGTGGGTATCAACGCCATAAACTCAGCTAGAAATAACATGCAGTGGGGTTCAGATAATGCTGCTACCATTATAGCTGCAGCCAATGATGAAGATCCCCCAGAACCAGAAGATGATGGTTCAGGAGAAGAAGTAGACCCAACTACAACCACAACACCTGCACCAACTACAAGTACAACAGCTGAATCAACAACAGAAGGGTCAGGTGAAGAATCAACGACATCAGAATCAACGACATCAGAATCAACAACACCTGATGGATCATCTACTACAGCAGCGCCAGAGTCAGGTGAAAGTGAAGAAGATGACTCAAGTTCAGCAGCAATCTTCTTGCCAACCACCGTGCTGCTGTCGTGGACAGTACTCGCAATGTTGTTATAAAATAATTATTTAAGTTTCACTGATTTATATTAAAGTTATGATTAGTTATTTGTATTACTGTGTTTGATTTCGATGTCAATATCTATGCTCCTTTACTTATATTTTCTGAATGACAATGGATCGTCGCCTGATCACTCGGTAAGATGATGACGCTTCGCATCTCATTGATAAAAAAATGATTCATTATTGTGATCCTCTTAATGGTTCCTTTTATTCCATATTTTCTTATAATGAAGTTGCTATATAGATTCATCTTGAACATTTCTTCAAGTTGCTCAAATGGTAAGAGATTTACCTACCTACGTCATTTTCATGGTTGAACTCTTGAAATTTACACGTACACTTATCCTATTGGGCCCAAGTTCAACGACAGCGTAAAAGTCAGTTTTTCTTAAAACAATTGTTAACTTTGAAACTTGTACGTAAATATTCACAAAACCGTTGTTACACATAAACCAACTTTTATGTTGTCGGTGAACTTGGCCTATTCTTCAACGCTTTCTTTCGCTTACAAACTAATATTACAAGAATTGGTTTGGTATAACCCGACCTGTATTAATCTCTGTATGGCATTGGCTTCTTCGATTCTTTGTAGCCATGCTTTCAAGTCGAATTTGAAATGATGATTATAATTATTCCTAATAAAATGCATCACTGACACGCATCATAGTCACAATGAAGAATGCATTGATAGCCTGTGAATATTACTGACATAGAAAAAGTGTATACTCGTTTTCCTGCTCATAGCACACTGCATACTTTTAGTCGGGCGATAGTTTGTTTAGGCTCATAAATCAGTATGAAGATGATTTTTTTATCTCTTAATTATACATATAATCTAATAATTTAACGCTGTTGCATTTTGCCAGCCTCGTTAGGTTTTACACAAATCATATAAGATAACAAATAATAAAATCTATATACAAAAATTATTGTGCATCCAACGACTCAATGCCAGAGCCATTCGATATAATCGTTGGCGACATGCACAATGGGAAATCTCACGCCGTACTTGTGAGACAATCCGGAACAGAATATAGAAAAGATGAATTTTAGTATGTTTACAAGGACAAGGTATTAATGGCGTCCACGGCCGATTTCAGCCACGGCGGCTGTTCTCATTTAAGGAGATCAGCCAGCTGCGCAGGACATTATAGTGCACAAGCATTTGCGCAGACACAGGTGCACTCCCTATTCCTTCACTCTCATAACCCGATGGGACGGCAATCCGACACGACCGGAAAGAGATCAGGCGCAGGACCGACATTTACGTGCTCTCCGATGCACGGGTGAATCAATCACCAACTTCTAGACTACGGGCTGCTTTGTGAAAGTTTTAAGAAAACCCACAAAGCGATTTCGGCCCGACCCGGGAATCGAACCCGAGACCTCGAGCACAGCTGCCGCGCTTGTGACCACTAGACCAACGAGGCAGTCAAGGTATTAAACCGGTATCAGACAAACTGAAAACTTTAATTGGAATCAAGATTTTATTTAAAAAAGAATGTTTACCATCCATCGGATCAATTGTCGGGCGACTGTTTAGTCTGCAGTGTACGGCAGCGCTATAAGTGGTTGACTAGCATGCAATCAATTGTGCAAGCCTAAAAATAGCGATAATTTAAACCTTCACCTATTTGTGCTAGCTTTTCAATAAACTACTCCTGATAAGTATCTAAGACTACATAATATCAAAATACGAGCGTGTTCTTCTTTATCTTTTATATCTTTGTAATCTTTTGTCAAGATGTTTTGTAGATCTAGTTAAGAGTATCCAGCGTGCTAATACTCTACACAGTCTGGCATAGTCTAAATGTTTGTCCATCTGTACCAGCTTCACATTCTTGCTCTCACGAACTTAAATTTTCGTTTCAAATACTTAAATAATAATATGTATGTGTGATTTTTTTTACTTATTTACTTAGATTTGGTTTTTGACTGAGGAGGATTTCGACACTACAAAATTTAGTTTAGTCTGACATGCTTTAGTTGTTACTTACGTAGTGTTAAAAGTTATTTTTTGCTTTTTGTAGGGTTTAGCGTTTTTAATTTTTTGTCATTTTATTTTTATTTTTATTTTTTTATTTTAAGGAACAGCAAACAGTTACATTATATAAACTTGCAAATAATATAACAATGACTTATTGAGGTCATAATGTAACCCACAACGGTATCCACAGGTAAACATAAAAATTTAGAGCATAATTGTCATAATAATTGCGTACTTTTTTTGGGTCGGGGGTTTTTTGCCTAAGCAATTAAAATGCATAAACCGGAGTCTTTCGGACAGTTTCAAAAAAATCCTTCACTTGAACATGATCTAACACAACCTATGTACCCACAAAGCAAACCCACAAAACATGACTAGTGTAAAAGACGAGTGTTCTATCACAAATGATAAGGACGCACTTCAGATGCAGCTTATCAGCGTAAGAGCAACGACTGACAAATATCTCATGGTTTACACAGTTTGAACGGTAGTTGACACTAGTGAACATGGCAGGTTAGTTTATTCTATTTATATTTTTTGGCATATTTTAATTAGGATAATTTTTAATTAATCATCTTAAATCTTGAACCAGAGCAAGGTAACTGAAAAGTGATGGATTATCTTTTCTTATCATGCTTCTTTAACCATAAATCGGTAATTTTTATAGGATAAATATTTATCTGTACGGGCAAAGATATTTGCAACTTGTATTTAGTTTATTTAAAAGACCTCAGAAGTATATAAATACACTTCTGAGGTCTATTTCCTAATTACTAACGAAGCTAAGTGATGTACTAAAATTAGTATTAACTGCGGAATTCCAATAACAAGGAAAACGAGTACTCCATTCAAAAAAGTCAGCAACGCATTTGATACCAGAAATATACTATTCCGGTCGTGTCGGATTGTCGTCCTATAGGGCCATAGGAGTGAAGGAATAGTGAGTGCACTTGTGCCTGCACAAATGCTTGTACATTATAATATTTCCTACGCAGCTGGCTGGTCTCTTTATATGTGAACAGCCGCCGTGTTCAATAATTATCAGCTAGGAGAAAATCATTAATACTGTTATAATTATAACCTTCAACATATATTTGTGTTTTTGCAGACATGTATCAACTGCTGCTGGTTCTAGCATTAACATGCTTACTATCAAACAGTGTTAACACAACTGACACAAACTATAGACTGAATACTCCGATAGTACCATCCCAGTACCAGATATTGATCACACCATACTTTGCTACTGGTGATGCAAACCAGTTCACATTTGATGGTACAGTCAGCATACTGTTCAAAACTACAGAAATCACAAACCAGATAAAACTGCATTCTGAAGACTTGACTATTACTCCTGATAATGTCGTAGTAGTTATTTACAACACAGGAGCTACTATAGGACTCAACGCTGTGAATGGCCTTGAATTTAATACAACCTATACGTTTGCTTACATCAATTTGGACAGCAGCTTGGAACCGGGAGTTGATTATGTTTTGCAGATCAAGTATAAAGGACCAATTAGAAAAGATCTGAGTGGATTTTACAGGAACCATTATTATGAGAATGGTGTTACGAAGTAAGTACTACTTTTGAATTGTACTTTTGATTACACTTGGCGTCTTTTGTCGGCTCAACTGAATTTACTTCCCGCACCAGAATAAAAACTAGCCTCTGTCCTTTCTCAGGCTGTAGCTACTCTTTTTGTGAACAAAGCTTTATTTAAATAGGAATAAGAAGGAAGTCTATTTAAAAATTGTTATCTTATCTTCGATTTTATTCTTTTTGTAGTTACTTACTGCTCATAATGATGATTCATTTTAACGATGAATGATAATTTTTTAAATTTGGAATAAAATACTATCGTCGTTCGATATCTTAAGCCTTTTTTGGGGAATTACACATTGATAGCAATTATATTAATACACATGTGTTATAGTAAAAAGATACTGAATAATATTTTCTCAGAAGTACTTGACTCGTGCAGATAGTGTAATTGTTTAATACTTGAGACCGTAAAGAGATAATTGAGTTTGTTTTGAAGGAAGGCTGGATTATCATTGTTCATTGAAGGATATAAAATGGAAAATACGTGTGTGTAGATAATGACAGCCAATGTTTATTGCTTGGGTTAGTAGCCATTAAATGGTCAATGATTTAACCACTCCATTATCTCAGTATGGTGACAAAAGTTAAACTATTGCTCCGTTTAACAACAGTGATCTTGACAAAAGTCAAAAACAAAATTATTCATCTTCCCTTTGGAAGTAGAAAAAAATCTCTATTTACATTTTGAAACTGAAGAGTTTGTTTTGTTTGCTGTTAGGAACGAATTATATCGATTTAAAAAAATCTTTCAGTCCTTGATAGCTCTGACTTAGGTTGTGACAACTTCGGGCTGCGGGATTGTTCGAAAGAGTTACCGCGGCCCTGGTACATAAAAGGCCTACGGCGGAACACGCCGGTTTTTAGTCAGTAAGAGTCTGACACTCCCTCACCGCTGCTAACCCACAGCGGGGGGGGGTCATTTGATGATTTTTGACGTCGTTAAAAAAATATTGCGGCAAGAAGTGTCGTGCAGCTATTGGCTTATTTAGCCATAAAAGAAAGTGCTTGCGGCACTAATAACCGCATAGACAAGCACTGTCACAATCATGTGACCAAGATGCTCTGTGGCCAATGATGATGAATGAAAAGAATATAGGTTGTGGCAACTTTTTATCTCGTTGGCGAAAGTTCGTAAAGTATATAATGCACCTTCTAAGATTTAATTTGTTCATCTTATAAAATAGCTCAAATTATAACATTTGATAGTTAGTAGTTAGTAGAAGTTAGTAGAAGTATGTCGGTTTATTACCTCATTCATGAAAAGCAAGCATTTGATAATACTAAGATCTCTTATCAGAAAAACCATGTCTACTGCAAAGATAGTTCTAAAGTGTCGATAAACATAAGCAGGCTTATTACGTCTGAAGATAATGATTTAACAAAATACTGTAACAGAATGACAATGTGACAATGACAGAGCAATAAAATGTACGCCACATACATTTTTGCTACTAACAATACTTATGTAAAGGATTTCCGCAAAGTAATGCCTGATTTACGTACCCATTTTCACCGGCAATATAAACATATTTTCACTGACAATATAAAAACATTTTTCGTAAAATAATGGTTTACTGGGGCAACTGAATTGAAAATTCATATTAAACAATTGATTTAAGAAAACTGAGGTTAATGTTGTTGGTGAACTTGGGCTTTTTGGCGAATATTCAAAAAAATCTGTTCTACGAGTATTCCTTATAATATGTACTCACTATTTTAATGCATGGTACGTCTTGAGATTATCGCTATGTCAGATATATGCTTGCTTATCACTGATTTGTCTAAACAATTTCGCAAAAGACATAGAAAATAGTTGTGTAATGTTACCATGCTGCAGGTAACAGTATTTAGACTTATGATCCTGCTACTGCAAAACATAGATACAAAGTTGAGAAAGGTAAATAGCATATTCTTAGCAATATTCCTGGTCAATGCTAAAAAAACTGATTAAAAAAAGTTCTATCATCTATACTCCATACTAATATTATAAAGAGGAAAACTTTGTTTGTTTGTTTGTTTGGTTGTAATGGATAAACTCAAAAACTACTGGACCGATTTTAAATATTCTTTCACCATTAGAGAGCTATAATATCTGCGAGTAACATAGGCTATATTTTATCCCGGTGCGGGCAGTAACTCCCACGGGACGCGGGTGAAACCGCGGAAAAATGGCTAGTCGTTAATATTGCAAAGACTTCGGTGAAACAGCATAACTAAGAAAGCATGCAGTCATAGGAATCAGAATCTCTGCAGGCACTGTTAGTAATTAACTATGATGATTTGAAGAACTGCTTTCAATCATGTATTTGTTAATATTTCAGATGGCTGGGTGCTACCCAAATGGAGCCAACTCACGCGAGGAAGGTATTCCCTTGTTTTGATGAACCAGAGCTGAAGGCTACGTTCATAATCGCTATTGATAGACCTGCTTACTACCAGCCATCATTATCTAATACTGAAATGGAACGGAGAGAGACTTTGTAAGTATTGAACAATTCAATAGCAGAACGTCTTAGGTACTACAAAAAAGTTAGACAGGTTTAAATAAAATTTTCTTATACACGTGACGAATGTCTGTTTAACTTTTTGGTCATCAGACCATTTGTCTCTGATGACTGATTTAATTCAAAAATAGAAGATTTGGCCCATCATAGAGAATGTCCTAGATAGCTTTATATTCACTAAGATTCCTATATGTAGCAGTTGGCGCAAAATCGAAACTACAACTTTAAAAAATTAGAACTGGTGAAGAAATAATTGCTTTTATCATTCCAGGAGCAATGGCTTGATAAGAGAGATTTTCTACCCTACACCGAGAATGTCAACATATCTGGTAGCGTTCTTGGTCTCCGAATTTGAAGCTGCTGCCTCCAGTCTAAACGGTACCCAGGAGTTTGGAGTCTACACTCGACCAGAAGCGAAGAATCAGAGTACATACGCTTTTGAATTTGGAAAGAAAGTGGTAGATGCTTTGGGCGGGTATTTTGGCATCAATTACTACTCCACAAATAATCGTTTGAGGTTGGACCATGTTGCTTTGCCAGATTTTAGAGCAGGTGCTATGGAAAACTGGGGTCTTATTAAATACAGGTACGCCTACAATATATAGGGTGACTGGTAATTAGTGACCGATACCGATGAAAATGAAATACCGAGTATAAAAAAATCTTTCTTATATTAGGAAAACTTGTTTGTAATCATGATCAAAATCACGTGTTGAAAAATCGGTCACTAATTGTCAGTCACTCTATATGCCTTCGTTAAGATAACACAATATTTCTTCGAAAAAAAAAACAAATGTTTTTTTTTTTTATATTACAAAACTATAATAATTTATAGCAATGGCATATAATTTTACTATGTTAATCATTAAATCTTCTATAATCTAATCTTTAATTTATTTTTTTATTACAGAGAGGCCTTATTACTCTACGTTCCAGAAGTATCGACTCCTTACTTCAAATACAGGGTTGCTCAAATTGTGGCCCACGAGACCACTCACATGTGGTTCGGCAACCTCGTGACCTGCCATTGGTGGAGCAACACTTGGTTGAACGAAGGGTTTGCCAACTACTTCCAGGATTATATTACTGCTTTTGTTAGTATTGATCGTTTCTATTGCTATTATCCTAATTTACATTTAGGTTCTATTCTCAAGAACTTTTATGATTGTATAGTTCTTACTAAGGCTATGAACATGTCTTCCACATTTATTTACACCTGAATCGCAAAGTCATCGAATAATCCATTAGAAGCTATAATATTACAAACTTTGGCTTCTATACTAACTTTTCATGAGTCTATTAAGCCAAATTTTGAATCAGTTTTATTTTATCGCTCTTTACTTGATTGTCTTTTACATTATCTTTACCTTTTCTTTAGGTGGACCCAGAAGTAGGTTCAGAAGACATGCTGGTAACAGGATCAGTTTACAGCGCTTACGATGCCGACAACATGGCCTCTTCCCCGCCAATATCAAACGTCAATGTCAATTCTCCCGCCGAAATCAGCGGCCATTTTGGAACCATCACGTACCAGAAAGCGGGATCAGTCATCAGAATGATGCACCATTTAGTTCAGGATAGCGCTTTTAGACATGGTTTGAATTTCTACTTGAATAATAAGTAAGTTTCAAAACAACACTATGTGACAGAATAATGCATGTGTACAAAAATTGCAATGACGACCATTTCCTGGATCAAAATTCAAATTTATTAGTATCTATAGTACGAACTATATTTTCAAACTTAAAATAACCACTTAACACAAAAAAATTACAATATAAAACCGAAGTAAATACGTATCTTTATAAAATAACTCGTTAAGTGTTAGACATAAAATTACTCCTCCACAACGCTGTGGTCCGCAAAATAAATGAACCTCGTTATTGTTGTTATCAATTACTTCTTACAATATTTCTTAGACGCAATTACTAGAAAATTGGCTTCTTCTAATTATCATTTTACTCTCTCCACAGTTCATTCAGTTCTGGTTACCCAGAGAAGCTTTACCAAGGTTTGCACGAAGGAGTATCAGCTTACAACGCACTGTCTTCCTACCCTGGTGCTAATATTGCTGACGTCATGAGCTCCTGGATCACACAGGCAGGTCATCCTGTGCTGAAAGTTGACATTGATTATGAAACTGATACAGTTACTTTGACTCAAGTAAGTATTTGATATATTGGGTGGTGTGTTTGGTATCTTTTGAAAAATAACTTAAAAACATTCATGAGGATCAAAAGCTTTATCAAAACTATCAGTCAAAACTCTATATAGATATTTATATTGATTTAAAAGGAAGGCCAAGAATCAGGATAGGATTACTGAACAAGATAGGAAAGGCTTAGGAAAAGCAGTGGGCTACCACATGTCATTTCTTGACTTGCCGAAGCTATTACATTTTATGATGGCCTAACCGATTTTTGTTTCAGAAACGCTACTACTTCAATTCGTCCGTTGCATCAACTGAAGTTTACAAGATACCTATAACGTATACGACACAAATGTCTCCAGATTTTGAGAACACTAAACCTGTGTTCATTATGGAGAACAAAACACATGTCTTTCAAATAGCCAATATAAGTAACGAACATAGCTGGGTCATATTCAACGTGCAGGAAACAGGTGAGGGATTCAGATAATTGTCCAAAATAGAAATGTAAAATATTAATAGAATATAGAAAATACGAGAATTATGTAACTTTCGTTAGGTAGGTTGTAGTGGATCTGACAAATTTATATGTAACATCTTATTGCTTCTACCTACATTTTTAGCAAAGAAAGATCTTGATTCTTGAATTAAAGAGCCTACGGACCCCGTCACTGTTGAATGATAAACAAAAATGTCACGATAGTTAACGGCAAAGAGGGTTGATTGCTAAAAGATATGTATGGAATTGATCTCCCGTTCTAAATAATGTTATGTACGAAATTACTGTAATTTTATCTATCTCTCAACAGGCTTGTACAGGGTCAACTACGATGATCACTCTTGGCAAATAATAATAGCCGCTCTGAAAAGCAACGACAGCAAGATCATCCATCATTTGAATCGCGCTAAGGTAGCTATTTACTTTAATTTTAATGACGATAATCTGGATCAACTCGACCGAAAGAAAGTAAGAAGAAGCACAAACACCACCAACTACATTAATTTTGACATAAGTAGGTACAACATACACTTTATGACATGCCTTACATGGGAAGTTTTAGCAAAATTTTGGCAGTGCAGTTAGCTCGCATACAAACACGTTGGGAAACAATAATAAAGTTATATTATTTTTTCAAACACTTTTGTATGAGATTAATGAAAAAACACTTTTTAAAACTTTTTAATACTTTACTGGTATTCCCAAAAAAATGCTCCCTCTGGGAACAATGAGTAGAAATAAAAATGTAGGAATCGAAGCGTCTGGAAAAACAATTTTAACATCTTCTACATATAGAATTCTCACAGTACTGTGAGCATGCATGAGATAGCTTTATCATTATCATTTTTTTTCCAGATTATAAACGACCTCTTTGCTCTCGTATATGCTGATGAATTACCCTTCTCAACGTTGGACAGTGCTTTAGACTCTCTTTCGGGAGAATCGGATTACTCCGTGTGGTATGCTGCTCTGCGGGGCTTCAGCAAGTTGTGGCATTACTACCAAGGCGATGGTGAAACTTTGCCCTACCTAGAGGTAGGAATTGATTTGTAATAAGAAACGCGAAATCTCTAAATATCATTAGACCGAAGAAGAGATTGGTACGCAGTCTGTTAGCATTATTTCTCTACTAAATAAAATGAGCATCGCTTGCGAACTAAAAGGGTAACATTTAGTTTAATTAAACGCACCAAAATCATAATCAAAAGTTATTTATTCAAAGTAGGCTGAAAATCATCACTTTTTAAACGTCAAATTTACAAAAGACAGCCCCCAAAACGCCCGCCTTTCACACACCTTGAGAGTGCAAACGAATATGGCTTGTTTTTTTTTTGGCTGATTGTTTCTATCAAATCGTAGGTTATTATAGTCGTTCATTTTTCGGGGGCACTTTAAAGCTTTGCAATAGGTAGACGTGTAAAATATTGATGTCACAAATAAGAAACTCTGATTTCAGCAATACATACTACGTTATTTAGACATTGGAATATCTAAACTGGGTTATGAACCAAGGAGTACGGACAGTTTTGAAGATCTGAGGAACCGTATGCAGCTTTTGGAGTTTTCTTGCAAATTGGGCCATAGTGGATGCGTTGAGAATTCCGTGGCCTTATTCAAGGGTCTAAGACAAAATGGCACTGAGTGAGTGGATGAAAGTAGTTTTTTCTATAGCTTTAACTCTATATTTAAAATTGTTTATTTATTTCGTAGTGTTCAAAAATGTTCAATAATTATATTCGGTAATTCAAATAACTCCACATAAAAATCAGAGCATCATAACTATAACATAAGATATCTTCAGTTTTTTTTTTTAATTTCCTTTCTAGAGGTCATAAAATTGACCACAAATTAAAATTCCTTTCATATTCCAGGGTATCACCGAGCCTCCGACCTGTGGTCTACTGCACTGGCTTGCATCATGGAGATGCAGAAGACTATGAGTTCTTATGGAACCGCATGCTCAGTGCAAACGTGGCGAATGAAGTGTGGGTCATAGGAGACGCTTTGGGGTGCACCTCTAGTGATACCATGAAAGCCAGGTATGGTTGTCGTTATCAATAGTCTAAAGTAGTATATTGTATGTGAGTAGATTTTTTGGATGTTTGTACAAAATGAAATATTTGATAAATACTTCACTAATACTGTTGCTGCACCGAAAGTGGCTATGGACAACACGACGCAAGCGATATTGGGAATGTAAGAACATAACTTTCCTGTGCGTACGGCTCAAATTACTGCATTTTGCATGGCGAAGCATTAGACTGCTGAATTTAGAGGAGCAAAGTTGAATAGTGTTTATGTGACTGAATAATATACATAAACTGTTTCGATAGACATAGAAAACACTTTAGGCAGAAACAACGACTTTGCAATAATGTTCATTCACTTTGTTTATGAATTTTGTTGTAAGTGATTGAGAAAACTGCGAGTTTCTTGTACAACACTTCCATAACTTAATCTTTCGATATTTTCCTTTCACAGATATCTCCTGTCAGTAACATTGGAGAATACCCCGATAAGAACACAGGACCTCACGGTGCCGCTGTCTAGTGTTCTAAGATCTTACGAAAATCGCCACATCGTCCTGAATACTTTGATGTCTAACTATACGCAGTTCAGTACTGTGTAAGTACTTCTTTTTAAATCTGAATAGCCTTTAATTATATTTGATACTAAGAAATCTAGTAATTTTAGAATTGTTGTGTACATATGAGGCAGATATCGACCCCAAAATAAAATTGGGATAGAGGCAGGAAGATAATGATTGAATAAGTGCCAAAGAACCTATTAGATAAATATAAAGCGTGAATGAATGCTTTCACATTTTGGCAGATATCTATCATAATTATTCTATTTTCAAAAGGTAGGGAGATAAAGGGTAAGGTGTAGGGACAATTGAAGTACATAGTTATTTATTTTTGTTATTTTTTTTTATCAGAGTACACACTATATATACAAACTTAAACTACTTATCTTTATACAAATCTAAAAATAAAATACTATATGTTTTTGTTAATTGTTTTGGCATAAAAATATTTTGTGTTATTTTAAACATTTATTATACCTAACTCTTTAATAAACTTTACAGATTCAAACCAATGGATACGGTTTTAAGCACCGTGGCTTCAGTCCTGCACTCCGAAAATGATTTTGATGAGGTAAATACAATTCAATGGCTTTCCAATAATTTATTTCAGAAACTATTCCATAAGGCCAAAGTCTGATCCTACGAAAAAAATAATAGCAAAGCGTAGTACAGCATTTTAACTTTGTTGGTGTTAGAAAGTAGCGCATCAAGTGCTATTTAATTTGAGTAGGAACTTAACTAAGGTTTAACCATCCTGCTAGGACTTTTTACACAAATACATAAGTAAGCCGATAATGGATTGCTTAAAATGTTTACCACGTAAGCAAATGTTTACCACCTAAGATTACATTGTAGAATACAATAAAGAATTGAGTATTCAAAATAATGATCCAATTGATTTAATAATTGTCAAAATTGCATTTAAATCGATTTTTAACCACATTATATTTTTTATACCGAGTTTTTAAATGGAAAGTCATGTCAAGATTCTAAATTTTTAGTAAGTATGTCCTAAAATGTTTAAACTGATTGAGACGCAATTTGGCATAAAGATACCCTGGACACGGACGGGACAGACTTGCTCTCCCACGACACGGGGACAACTTAAACCTGATATAGTATGCATTAATGAATCAGTTTTTCACGAGAAATCAAGTAACTTACAGCCAAAATTTTCCGCAACCCCCTAATCGCTTTGAAATGCAAACACGACTGACCTTTCGGTCTGGCTGGCCCTAATTGAGGGCTCGGTGACCCAAATGAGTGTTTATCAAACACTACAGTGGAGGATTTTGTACACTCATTACCTCACGCGGCCATGTTGGTTCAGGGATATGTCAATTTTGCAATGTTCCACCTCTCCATACTGGAACTTTGTTTTCACATTGTCCTACGATTATTTTGGACAAGCTTTGATGTAGAGGGTTGTTGTAACAAAATAAAGAGACACACCTTGAAAAATATATGAAATTCATGAAATTCCCGATGTCGCAAAAATATTTATTTATCCATTTTTAAAACTGGTTCCTGAAATCCTGATAAAAAATCACCTTTTTCATTCTGTAGGGCTGCGGTTATTATTTCAAGCCATTCCCGGTAACTTTTTTCCCTAGTACGCAATGATTCATCGATATATTTGGTGAAAAACTTTCGAACCTCATCCTTCTTCGTGATGTTTTTACCCTGAAAATATAAATTCATCCGTCGCTTCACCAAATGCATTTGCATTAACTTTCGAATGGACGCAAAACGTTTCATATCCGTTCTCATATTGTGAAGTCCATACTTCGAATATCAGTCGCAACATTCATTGTTATCTTAGATCATTCAACCAACTGGAGCCGCCATGTACGCTTTGTATGCAACTCAAGAAATAGCTCACTCATGCATTTTAGATCTCATTATTGCATAACAAGTGATTGAAAATCATCACACACACTACAAAATTGACAAGCATAGAGTTTATTAGAATAAAATATAGGATCACAAGCATGAAGTTACACACTCACTCAAGTAGGTACCTTTGTCAAAGGAGAAAGCACGGCAATGTCGTCTCCAGTTGGTTACATGATCTACAAGTGTAATGGATTCCCCATTATAAATGAATGTTCTGACCCAAATAGGATATCGTTTGGATGGATGGATTGTGAGTGAAAGTATATTTTATCCCATTGAGCTTGGCAGCCGGCCAGCAGGAAGAGATAGTCGGGAGGCGTGACGTCATCAATGCCGCGATTTTATTATCACCTGCTTCAATGTTTCTGTTTTCATGAATCATTAGATTTCAACTGGGGTATATGTTTAATTTTTATTTCTGGCTTCAAGGCTCTTTTTATAATACAAAATATTATTAGTTTAGACCTACGGTTAGACTCTTGAAAACTGTTATCAACAGTGGCAGAACTTACTTTTTAAATTGTCGGATGCGGGACATGTAAGAAAAGAGCAAAAAGTAAATTAGGTATCAGTTTTATTAAGATTGTCAGTCAGACATGAATTAATGTAGTTTGTAGAATCTGAAGAACATTTTATTCGGCCTTCAATTTTAATTGATAAATATTGTCATTTTACTTTATATACGGGTATATGTCATCCACCGAGCCTTTTTCCCAAGCATGTTGGGGTCGGCTTTCAGTTTAACCAGATTCAGCTGAGTACCAGTGCTTTACAAGAAGCGACTGCCTATCTGACCTCCTCAACCCAGTTACCCGGGCAACCCGATACCCCTTGGTTAGACTGGCGTCAGACTTACTGGCTTCTGACTACCCGTAACGACTGCCAAGGATGTTCAATGACAGCCGGGACCTACAGTTTAACGTGCCATCCGAAACACAGTCATTGGTGTCTAAGATATACTTAGAAAGTACATACAACCTTAGCAAAGTTGCATTGGTACTTGCCTGACCTGGAATCGAACCCGCGCCCTCATACTCGAGAGGTTGGTTTTTTGCCCACTAGGCCACCACGACTTTTTTATACGGGTATATGTATTGTATATTATTTATGTTAGATACTTGATCAATTAATTCCTATGTAAAAAATACAAATAGAAATGTTCCTTATTTATTATTTTGTTCCTTACTGTTCGTAAACATTTTTAAAATATCTACAATTTACATAATATTTCCGATGATACCTATGTTACATTAAGTTTGTACTAATAATTGGTTTAATTTTACAACGCCAATTAGACTTCGTTAAATTATTTTGACACGAGATAATTAGATTGACCTTGCTGACTTACGTAATACAATGTTTTGCAACAATTATAGTCTAGATGCAATTTAATACCTATTTTGATATACAAACCGGTCATAATTCTAGTCTCGCTTACGATTGATAATGACAGATCTGACTTCAACCATTGATAATGACATAAATAAAGGTTTGTGACATAAGAATTCTCAAAGTTCAAAAACATCTTTATCTGTAATAATATTATAAAAAAGGAAAAAAAAATGTACTTTTGTTTGTTTGTAATGGATAAACTCAAAAAGTACTGAACCAATTTGAAAAACTCTTTCACTGGTTGGAAAGTTACAATCTACCCGAGTAACATAGGCTATATTATATCCCGGTAACCTTTTGATTCCGGACGAGAAGTTGATTAGCAAAAGGGTACAAGGAAACAGTGATCATGTTTCGTAAATAATAAGATTTAAGTTAGGCCCAGAAGTTTGTATACTTTTTAACCGATAAATGTAAATAAGTGCTATTTATTTTTCACAGTTCGAATCGTTCCTGTCAGCTTGTACTGAATGTACTGAAAGTGCCAAGACTGCTGCAAGGAAGAGTCTAGAACAATCCAAGTCTTCCACTGCTTGGGCCAAGAACCACAAAGCGGACATCTTGAATTCTATTAAGAGCTTTTCCAATATGGCCGTCCCGTCAATTATTTTGATTGTTTTAGGCTTAGCTGTACTGATTTTCACTGAGTATTAATTATTTTTAATTTGTTTTCTTTAAAATTTAATTGTTTGTTTTAATTTTTTATATATCCAAAAGCATTTGTTTTTTCTAAGAGATTCTTTTTTAGAATAATTTCGAATTTAAATTGTACGTAACCTTTTTTCAATTTCGAAATAGTTTTAATTTTTTTTGTATGTAATATATTTATGTAATTATAGTGAACATTGTAATAACTTTTTTTTAAAGCAGGATGTAATGTATAAGAAATTAGCCTATTAGTTTAGTTATAAGCAGAAAGAAGAGATTCCTCTCCACTATCACGTACTTATAGGTAAGTAAAAATAAATTGTGTATATTTAAAATAGTATTTGTACATATTTTACTATAATATATTCATTTAACTACCCCTAGTTTTTTTTAAATACCCCTTAGATACAAACTCTTCAAAATAACTTTAAATATATTTAAACTAACCTTCATAGACCCAGTTCATTCACCCAATTAAGAAAAAGACTAAGTAGGTATTTTTATTTTGTTTTCATCAAACGTTTATAAAAGTAAATCTTTTTAATTTCCCAAATCGCCTCAACAAGATCGTTGATACCCCATTAAGAGCAGAATTTATTTCTTGTTAATACGTAAATGTATAGTAGATCCATGATAGATTTAGACGCGGTCAGGGAATGTCCAGTAATAAATCTTAAACCGTGACCTCCTTACGTAAGTTTTATGCCTAAATATAGTCATAGAGCTATGGGCGTCTAAGAAAAAGCAATAGGCATCTGTTGTTTCAAAGATAAACAGTAAATATAAACTTGTAAGTATGGAAACTAGAAATAACGTTCACGGTTTCGCAGGTGAGTAAATGAGAATCAGACCCGAATACAGACCAACTATGTAGCTTCAACCAGTGGTAACATCCGCGTTACGTAAAATGACTACATGTTGCAGGATAAAAAGTAGATTGCCTTCTTCGATAAATGGGCTATTTAACACGGAAAGATTTTGTAAAAATCGGTATAGGACCTAGAGATAACGTGGGAATAGGACAGGAAGAAGGTCTAGCACCGACTTCTTGAGATAATCGCATTTAAGTAAACAAACGAACAACCTCTTAAGATTAATTAGTTTAGACAGCCAGCTCTTTAGCATAAAAACTTACTGGCCAACAATAATTTAAAAAAATGCATAAAACCTCATCATCAGCCTATCGCAGTCCACTGCTGGACATAGGCCTCTCCAAGTGCACGCCACTGAGATCGATTTTCGGCTTCTCGCATCCAGCTCCTGCCAGCCGTCTTGCGCAAGTCATCACTCCACCGTGCCTGAGGACGTCCTACACTACGCTTGCCGAGGCGCGGTCTCCACTCTAGAACGGTTATCGGTTCTTCGGCTAATATGGCCAGCCCACTGCCACTTCAGCTTGCTGATTCGGTGGGCTATGTCGATGACCTTGGTTCTCTGACGGATTACCTCATTTCTGATGCGATCCCTCAGAGAAATGCCGAGCATAGCCCTTTCCATAGCCCGCTGAGCGACTTTAAACTTGTGAACCAGCCGTACCGACAGTGTCCACGTTTCGGCTCCGTAAGTCATGACAGGTAGGACGCACTGATTGAAGACTTTTGTCTTTAGGCACTGTGGGATCGACGATGTTAGGACTCGACGTAGCTTCCCAAATGCAGCCCAACCCAACTGAATTCTCCTATTCACCTCGTCCTCAAAGTTGTTTCTAAACTGCAATGTCTGCCCGAGGTATACATATTTCCGAACAACTTCGAACCATAAAACCTACTTACGTATAACAACACATATCATAGCATAAACATCAAAGTACCCGTGGGTGGGTAATACAGAATAGTTGCTAAGTGCTGCCAGCCTACGCGTCCAGTTTCCATCAATTGTCTGTGGTACCGTTGTCCATTGTGAGGTGTAATACTGGAATGACACCGTGGGCGTAGGGATACGGGTTCTGATTTATATTGTCATGTGTTGCTGTGAAAATTGGAGCTTGATATATTGGTAGTGTTGCCAGTTCATAAAAATGGCCAGTGATTGTGGGAAATACGATAAACACCTTTTAAATGTATTAGGGAAAGTTGCAGAGTCGAATGAGACCCCAGATTAGTGAAAGATTTTATATGTAAATTATAGATAGTAGATTTACAGTTGAGAAGATAAATAAGATCAGTTTCTAACAAAGTTGAGACTTTGATCTACCTAATTACTTTAAATATTTAACATAAGTTTTCTATCTACGCACATACTCCAATGTTTCAGAAATAACAATGCGCGGCAGTTTCAATGGAAATGAGCTATAATTTTGAAATTAAATTCAGCAAAACTATAAATTATGCGAGCAATAGTTTTTAAAACAAATATTTAAGAGCGGCGCTTTTTAAATTAAACGCTAATATCATATTCGCAAAAGTAAACAATGTTATCATATGCCAAAAATACATTTCGAAAGAAACATACGGAATTAACACTAGGAGGTGCCTCATAAATGTGCACTAACAAAAATATTGCAAATCCAATATTCCTTGGTCTTTAGTATAATATCAAAGTCCCCTTGACGACCTGTCTAATTAAAGAAGACGGGACGAGCGGTAGCTCAAGTAATACTGGTTTAGCCTGTCTGGCGCCAAGCTTCGATCTTGCAAAGGAACTACACTACAAGCATTTACGCGCGCGACGCGTGCAGACGTCTAGAACGCTATCCTTAGCGGGAAATTCAAAAATCGAACCTCGAACACGATCGTGAATAAATTAAAACAATAAAAAAAACAAACTTCTGATGAGTTATTAGGCCGTACAGTTATGACCTTTGCCTAAATATTTTATATAAAAAAAATGAGTGCAATGTTTCGCGCATTTTTAATTTTCTTATGTTTGTTCTCATTTACAAAAGGACAGAGTGTTATAGTGGTTGATGAAGAATGTTTAAATTATACAGTGTATCCAGTGCAGTACGAATTAAGTATTTACCCTTACATTTACGCTGATCACAGTTATTATGACTGTGAATTAATAATTACGGTAATAGCGAACGCGCCGAATGTGAACGTCATTGATTTGGACGCAAAGGACTTGGAAATACAGGGCGAGTCCATTAAAGTTTTTGATGGGCCAAATAATATCGTAAATGGTCCCAGACCATTTGAATACAATGATCTTACAAGTAAATTGCGTATTTATTTGAAAGAACCTTTGAAGATGTATAGCAAGGGTAACAGACAGCTTTATAATATTAAAATAATGTTCAGAAAGTTTGTGAAGGAAGACGATTCGGGCATCTTTTTGGTGAAATATTACGACGAACAATCTAAGGAATATAAGTAAGTATAAAACATATTGTTTTTTGTGTTCTGAAAATAATAAAATGTATACTTAGTAGGTATATTAGCACTGCCAATTCTGATAGAGGTAATAAAAACCCTCCTTAACTTGTTAGTTTTCGGAACTTTTTAGTACCTTCTTTTATATAGCTGTTTATAGAAATCTATTTACTAACACGAATTAATGTCCGATTGCACTTTGACTAGATCCATTTAAAGACATGTAGCAGTATTTTACGTTAAAGTATTGACTAATGATCGTGAGGTCGCTAGTTCAATTCCTGGCTCGTTAAACTATTGAGATGATCCCACTTCTAATGTGCACCTACCTATGCACTTATTTAGAGCAAATGGGCTTCAATGAGACAATGTATGGTTGTAATACTTAGCAATATGGGTACGAATAGAGGCTGTTCTCAAACTAAACTGACTGTCAGCCGCCGAAAGTGAGCGAACTTTAAGCAGTATATGTATGTACCTATGTGTCTTTCCATACATATTCATTTTTATTTTGACAATACGTTATTGTTGTCATTTATTTATTTTTAAACATACATTTTACATTTTTAAATATTAAATATAAAAATAAAAAACATTTAAAAATATAAAAAATAGGTTGCCAATGACAATACGTTATTATTATTACGCTATAACACTATGCTACACGCTGACATTGAGTGAGTGAGCCTGCTCCCATTCGTCGCCTGACAGTCAGTTTGGTTTGAAGACAGCCACAAATATAATGACGTGAAGAAAAGAACAAATCCTAAGAGTAGAGCCTTAACCTAATAATACTTAATATGAAAAAACCCTCAAGGCTTAAAAACTACTAAACCGATTTGAAAAATGCTTTCCCTTTTGGAAAGTTACACTCTTCCCAAGTAAGTAGGCTTTATCCTGATACGGGCAGTAGTTCCTAAAGGATTTGTTACTTAGTAAAAATTCTACTAAGTAACAAATTAAAGTA
Organism: Helicoverpa assulta; assembly: GCA_963856015.1. NCBI lineage: Eukaryota > Metazoa > Arthropoda > Insecta > Lepidoptera > Noctuidae > Helicoverpa > Helicoverpa assulta. The sequence continues at coordinate 12,331,648 of CAWLCW010000023.1, forward strand.
GTACCTAATTAGAAGAATCTTCCGGAATATTCCTTACCGTATCTTCCCTGAACTTTAGGCACTGGCATACAAGATCAAATGCTGTGCAACATATTTTTTTTTGCAATATACAACTTAAAAAATCTAGACGACAGTTTTTTTTTATAAACTAAAGTAGAGGTAAACGTGTGAGAGGAGGCCTGTGCCCAGCAGTGGGACGATAAAAAAAAAGGCTGTAACAGTAACAGTAACAGAGGTAAACGAATTGAGAACCTTATTTCCTGCGACATAACTCCTTTTTTTATGTCGGATAAAAAGAGTCGTAATTGATCTGGATTTACCTAGACATTTTCCTGTAACCATTCCTCCTGACTGTTTTAAAATGCATTAGCCCATTCATATAATTATGACCGACTATAATTTTGGAATCGGAACACAATAAGGATGTAACACAGTAGTTTATATGTATATCGGTGCTTGAACTACATAAACAGTCCTGTGACCTTTCAAACTATTGTGTGCATAACGGCTAGTTAGGGCCCTCGTATAAAATTAGCAGCCGGTCCCAATATTCTATCTACAATCTGTTGTTTATCCTGCTAGGGATAGGAATTTCACTATTTACTTGTACCTATAAGGCTTACGTCAAAAGTCTATCTCTGGTAACCAAGTCAACAGATAGATCGAATATTGAGTAAGTCGTTAGTGTTATGCTAATACGATGAAGCTACTGCTAATCAAATATGGAACGCATACTTTTTTGTTGCTATGCAAAATACTTTTGGCACACTGGCTGGTTATGTCATCTTTTTTTGTGTATTCGTTTTTCAAATAATCTGCTCGATGCAGATGTTTATGTATTACTATTGTTACGTCGCTATTATTTTCATTAAATGTTTGGAATTATTTTAAAGTCGTGGTGGCCTAGTCGGTAGAGGAACCAACCCCTCAAGTATGAGGGGTTCGATTCCAGGTCAGGCAAATACCAATGCAACTTTTCTAAGTTTGTATTTACTTTCTAAGTATACCTTAGACACCAATGCCTGTGTTTAGGAGGGCACGTTAAACTGTCATTGAATATCTTTGGCAGTCGTTACGGGTATTCAGAAGCCAGTAAGTCTCATACCAGTCTTACCAGGGAGTATTGGGTTGTCCAGGTAACTGGGTTGAGGAGGTCAGATAGGCAGTCGCTCTTTGTAAAACACTGCACTCAGCTGTATCTCGTTAGACTGGAAGCCGACCCTAACATTGTTGGGAAAAGACTCGGGAGATGATGTTCCAAACATTCTCTTCATTCTAATAAATCGGTAGTAGCATGTTATTATTTTATATTCGAAAGCAAAAATATACCTTAGACAAATAATGGTTCGAAAACAATGCTAGTAATTGGAGATAATGCCCTTCGTATTGAGAAATGCTTTAAATTTATAAATACCATCCTATTATGAAGTAAAATTCTTTTACATGGAATCACAAAACTATTTTTATTCATTGAATGCTTTGATCAACATTGAATGAAAAGGCAGTGCAGTATGAATAAATAAGCAAATCCCTTATAGATCAATGTTTATATTTAAAATATTGTTTAAAATAATGATTATGTTTCTGCTGTTTTGTCAATGGCTAGATCAATGGCGAAACAAAATAGTGTTTATGACATAACAATCAGTCATACAAAACTAAAACAATAACTAAAATATTTCCTGGTAGATATGTTTTTGCTTATTGAAAATAAAATTGGTTTATTGTTACTAATTCTTATAAAACATTCAATTGTGACGAAGAATAAAGAAAGGATCAACATGTCTTATGGGGATACAAACGTTTGTTTTTGCATTGCCTTATTAAATGCATTATAAATAAATACATGAACTCGTTTTAATATGAAGTCAATCTATTTTTATAATTGACGCCTTAATAATATTACTAAAACTACAAGACAATTAGTCATATCATTTGCTGAATTTGCAAAAAAACACAACCACAAGCGAACCACAAGCGTTCTGGCTTGATGACTTTCACTTGTTCTAAGATTCGTACATGTTTCTAGACACGAAAAAAAAAAACAAAAAAACTACAAATTCATTATCAACAGATGACGTAAGACTGGCTGCTGCTAATTTTACGCACAACCTTGCAATGCATTGAATCAGTTCATTCAATTAATGCTTCAGTAATTATGTCAACGGTATGACTGCACTGTTGTTACCTTTGCACTGAATTAGCATTGTTTTTGAAATAGGTACATTCAAATTCACGTGTAATTACGATAAAAATAAGTCGGTTAATTGGGGATTGCCATCTTTAATTTGACAGTTTAATATGTAGATAGGTACGGATAAAGGGTGTCCCTTTAAAGATTTATACCTTTTTAATTTTTTTAAGCAATTAAAGTTTTTTTTTGTGATGTTCCATGAAGTATTGATCTTCAAATTGCTCAGAGCAATAAACCCAAATTGTTTATGCTAACTTCAAATTAGCTAACAGATTTAGTGTATTTCTTTGACAAAAATATTTGAGATTTTTTAATAATTTTAGTGCTGTTGAGTAAGTTTGTGACAAGAAGGCCTTGATATCTTTTAAATTATAAAGTACACATAGAACTATAATAGTGTAAATAATTCAAAATGACGATTAACAGCATTTGCCCATCATAAAGCAGCCAGCGGTTACCGCAGCTTAACCTCGACTTTGGCCCTTCATGGCTCTAATTACATATTATTAACTGATAATCCATTCTTCATACAAAATTGGCGTTCTTACATAAGCTATGCTAAACCAAACATCTATTTACAATTGACTAGTTTTTATACAAACCCAAGTTGGCATAAGGTCGAGGCCCATATAAGATGTGGCCTTCTCTCCCACGTGTGGTCTAGTCCGCCGTGGATATGGTCAAACACCATAAATATTGAGTGCCTTTATGACTACTTTGTAAATTACAATGGTTTTAGATTTTATGATCGATATGCGTGGCTTTTTGATGTGTCCTGTCTGTGGAAATAATAAATTAGACATTGAATGTCATAATTTGTGTTACGAAAGAAGAAAATGAAAATTGATTGTTCAAGGAATTAAATTATATGGGGTTGAGGTTCCATTATTTTGAATAGTACTTAAAAGTGATTTTATTTAGTTTTGGCTTATATTGTTTATCCATAACTCTGTTAAAGCTACCAACTTTTTATATAACTATATTTTATAAAGATGCAATACATTAAAAACAAGGTATTAACTTCATTAGTCACACAGTCATACAAAATCGATGGACCAGTACAAATAAATCAATTAATCCAAGATTCTAAGTGTTCCACTTAAAACCACACACACATACATAGAATAATACACATGTATATACAGACACACAGTTTTGTCGCTTAATTAGTTAAATAAATTGTCTGCATTGCGTCTCGGTTCGTTAGTCATACCAAATGGGACGTACACTGTGTTGCAGGCCGTATTAAAAGATTTGGCAACTACCAAAATAACTAGAGCTTTGTCGACAGCCTTGAACAAGGTTTGAAATTTAGAGCGATTTTGATGTGAGTAAAAGCATACAGGAATTATATTTGTTTAGGGAGAGCAAGATTAAAAAAAAAGTTGAAGAAATGATAACGCTAAAGTGTCCGTATTTATGCAAAATGGAACCACTCGACAAATTTCGTTTTTCACTTTTTTTGCAGAATACTAATGTAAAAGTGGTCTAAATTCTTATACAAAAAAGAACCACATGATTTTCCCCTTGGAAAGAAGGTATATTAAAAGCAGAACAGAACCAACAGCAATAACAAACGTTACTTGTAAAGCAAAACGGAACCACGGCACAATATGACTCTATTGATCAAAAAAATAGACGATAGTACTATCATGTAATTTTATGCAAAAAAGATCCACGCATACTTGGTACCGTTATACATCAAACATATTTCTATTATTAACGATTATTTTTAATACACAAAATAGAACCAAATTTCTGTGGTATCGTTATGCGTAAAATATTTTTTTATTATTTAGTTGCTAATATTGTTTTTATAGGGAACCACAAACATTCGGTTCTATCATGTATAAATAAATATTGTTAAACAGTAGAACCACCAGTATTTCTCGTTTTAAACAACAAAATATTTACTTTATTTCATTGAAGGTATGACTCAAAGTGCAATAAGTCAGTTTTAAAGTAAAACGTCAAACGTCATCTGTAAAAATAGGCGACATTCAACGAAATACACTTCTGGACTTATCTATTGGCCCACATTGTCTTTTCTGTTTCGTTTGGTCCTAGCTAAAATTTTATATTAGGTCAAGCAAAAAGTTTATATGCAGTTTTGAACCTGGCACATTCACAACTTCATTCAATAGTCTTTTTTTGAATTTCAAACACAGAATTAAAAAAAAAAAAACAAAAGACAATTTGGAGCCTGTTTGTTGATGTCAAACAAACGAACACTAAGAAAACTTTGTTTTATTGGTTTACTTGGATTTAATTCTTGAACAAAGTGATTGATATCTTTGGTTTTGCAACAAACATTACTTATTCTTAACATTAAGGTGAGGTTCTATCAATAATCTATGGATACTTCACCTGAAGTCGCGCGCTGAAGAAACGTAAGTGCTCAACTTAATTTAAGTCGATCTGCGGTCCGAAATGTTTATCGGAGGTACCTAAAGACTGGCGGCTTTGTTCGTCGCCAAGGAAGGCCACGATCTCGGGTCACAACTGAAAGGCAGGATCGATTCATCGTGACGACCAGCTGGAGAAATCGTCACCTTACCTCCAATGAGATACAAAACCAACTTCGCGACTTCCACGGAGTATCTGTGTTTTAAAAGAATGCGATATGGTACCACACAAGGCTGCCAATGGGCAAACTAACTAACGCGAGCCCACCGAACAGCGCGCCTTCATTTCGCACGCCGTCATTTAAATTGGACACAGCAAGATTGGAGCCGAGTACTCTTTTCTGATGAATCTAAAATTGTGTTACATGGCAATGATGGAAGAAAGAAGGTCTACCAACGTAAGGGAGAGCGTTTCGCACAATGCTGCTTTGAAGAGAGGGTTGCTTATGGCGGTGGCTCATGGGGCGGTATATCCGCGAGCGGCAAAACTCAACTTGAGGTTTTTACAGGACCACGACCACATAAAATGCTGAAAGGTGCATTCGTGACTGCTTAGAACCTCACATGATACCATACGCGGACTATGTGGGCCCATACCACAAGATGGACAGAGTTTTTATAATGGTTTCGACTGTGAAGACGGCATAGATGGACTAGACACGGTTGATTTCGAAATTCAATTTGATAATAACGTCGAATAAACGTGTAATTTTGATAAATTAAAGCTTTATCCCTGTAAGGTTGTCACTTAGGAGACGAGTGAAACGATTGAATGCTGAGTAAATACTGAATATATTTTATAATAAGAATCAATATAATGGATCTTAATACTAGGTACACAATAAGATTAGTCTATCCACATCTCATCTCTACCGCAAATAGAAAATAAAATAAATGATAAGTTTATTTTATTTTATGTTACTAATCCTAATTCGATTAAAAATATTTATGCTTGTTACATTAGAATGGTTAAATCGATTCTAAGTGAATACATATGTTTTTTTTTTTTTTTTTTTTTTTTTTTTTTTTTTTTTTTTTTTTTTTTTTTTACATTTCCTTACCTAAGTATAATTAGTATATACTTGTTTATAAACTAATAAGAAGATTACACAATCTATGATTATTATAATAATAAAGAAACAGGTGGTAGATACATTTTCGTCCTGTTTTTATGTACTAAGTAAGGTTTATTATTTTTCATAATTTCCACATTTGGTGAACATTCTCTTATAACATTGTATGGACCTGAGTAAATGCTTTGGAACTTATTTCCTGTTTCGTTTTTTACCAAAATTAAATCGTTTGGTTTATACGATACCGGGTTAGAGTTACGATCGTACCTAATTTTCCTATTAACCTTGCTAACAATAAGATTATCTCGCGCCTCTTTTTCTGATGTCTGTATTCTAAATTTGAGTTCTAAAGGATAATTATCGAAATTATATAAGGGGTCAATTTTGTTTGAATTTAAATTTGATGGTAAGTTGCATCTTTTTCCAAAAACAAGCTCAAATGGAGTAAATTTGGTCTCGGTATGCACCGAAGTGTTATAAGAAAAACACCAGAAAGGAAGCCAAGTGCTCCATGCTTCTGAATGATTTTCAGTTTGAATCCTTAAATAGTTACCCAAATGCTTGTGTGAGTTCTCCAAAGCACCGATTGTCTGGTGATGGTACGCCGTCGACTGTAACTGACTTATGTGTAAAAGCTTACATACCTCTTTCATAGTGTTCGATGTAAATTCAGCTCCCATGTCAGATGCAATTGCACGTGGAATTCCGTATCTAAGAATAAAGTTAGTAACAAAATTCCTAGCAACCTCATTTGACGTTTTTGATAGTAAAGGATATGCCTCCACATATTTACTCAATTCACATTGTATCGTGAGAATGTATGTATAATTATTATAATCTCTATCTAAAGGTCCCACCAAGTCTAAAAAGACCTTTTCAAATGCTGATGTCGCTGTGGTGGTAATGACCATTGGTTCTTTTGTATGATGTGTTGAATGTTTTTGTTTCTGACATTTCTCACATCTTTTGACAAACTCCGTAACATCATGTTCTAGACCTGGCCAAAAATAATATCTTTTAATATTATTTACCATCCGTCTTATGCCCGCGTGGCCACTTGTGGGCAAAAGATGGAAGTCATTTATAATTACACGTCGGTCGTCTCTGTCATCAATTCTCTTTACATCTTTTAAAATACACAATCGTGGTCCGGACCATGTACCTATACTCTGTATCTCTTTTATCACCTTTTCTATAAAAATATTATTATTCTTATTCTTTACAAAATATATTTCTGTTATCTTACATCTTTCACAAAATCTATTCAGCTCCCTCACAAATTCGCCTGGCGATAGTTGCGATTGGGACGCTGGATTAATAAAAATTGTATTAATTGTAGGCACAAAACAAAAACATTTATTTGCATATTTTATTTCTCTTGCTTCACGATATCGTTTTAGTTCCTCGTCAGTAGTAAAGCGTAATTCCGTAAAATATTTAGGCTTGCTTAGCATATCTACCACTTTCGGGTGATCAGGCCGATCGTCGTGAGATATTGTAGCATCTTGTGCTTGCTTTGCCTTTTGACGTCGCGTCATTACGTTAATAACTCTCTCATTAATCTCTTTCAACTCCTCCGATGTAATATATAAACGTGACAGTGCGTCAGCTACTGAGTTATTTTTACCTTTCAAATACTCTACTATAAAGTCATATTCCTCTAAAATCATCCTAAATTTCATCAATCTACTCGAGGGATCGCGCATTCCAAATAAAGCTATGAGTGGTTTATGATCCGTCTGAACTTTGAACCTTCGACCATATAAATACGGTCTAAAGTGTTTAACTCCCCAAACAATCGCAAGCAACTCCTTCTCTATTGTTGGATATCTCTTTTCTGCTTTATTCAAGCTCCTACTGGCATATGCTACCGGTCTTCCATCACCATTACACAACACTGCACCAATAGCATACCCAGATGCATCAGTTTGCAAAATGAACTGGTTACTTTCTGAAAAATCTGGATATTGTAATACAGGGTGAGAAATGATATTTTGTTTTAATAAGCTAAATGATTTCTGACATTCATCGTCCCATTTAAATGTTGCATTTTTCCTACACAAACTATTTAGCGGATACGCTTTTGCTGCAAAATTTGGAATGAACTTTCTATAATAGTTAACGAAAGCTACGAATCGCTTAACTTCGTCAATTTTTGTGGGAACTGGATAATTCTCTACAACATTTATTTTACTAGGGTCTGGTACTACACCCTCTGATGACACGATATGTCCCAGAAAGAGCAATTCTTTTTGTAAAAAATCACATTTGATTGGATTAAGTTTTAATTTGACTTTACGAAAACGCTCAAAAATATCTTGAAGATTTTTTATATGTGATGGCAAGTCCCTACTGAAGCAAACCAGATCATCTTGATAAACCAAACACTTTTCATACGTCAAACCTGTCATCGCAATCGTCATCATTCTTGCAAAGGAACTAGGGCTAGTTTTCAGTCCCATTGGCATTCGGGTCATTTGATATCTTCCCGAATCAAATGCAGTGTACTTACGACTCTCTTTGTCTAAATTAACATTATAGTAGCCTTGGTATAAATCCAAGTGTGAAAAGTACATGCACCCAGACAAAGAATCCAATATTTCTACAATATTTGGAAGTGGAAACTTATCATTCTGTATGGTGTTATTTAATTTCCTATAATCGATGACTAACCGCCATTTTTTATTTCCATTGCTGTCAGACTTCTTCGGTACAAGTAATAAAGGACTAGACCACTCGCTTTGACATGGCTCTATAATGCCTTCTTTTAACATGTTTTTAATTTGGTTATTTACTTCACTTTTTAAAGAATAAGGTAAGCGATAAGGTTTCGAATAAATTGGTTGAGTATCTTGTTTTAATTTAATGGAATGATTGTAAATATTCGTCGTTGATAACCGATCTCCTTCTAAGTAAAATATGTCGGAATATTTGGCGCACAAACTTTCTATATTTATTCTTTCTTCCTCGTTTAACCGACTTAAATTCAATTTAGCAAATAATCGCTTAACTCGATCTGCATTGTTTACACTTTTGTCAAACAAACATATATCGTACTCTTTTGAACTCTCTATTTCTAGATTTATTTCAGATAATGTGACAGCATTCGCTGTTGTATTTAAAACACGTATTGGTATTTTACCATTAACCGGAACTGCTAAACTACTTGCGACAAAAATTCCCTCACAAATTTCCTTGGTACACACTACACACTCATCCTTTAAGTTTGTATCTATATAGTGTATCGATTCTGATCTAGCGGGTAGTGTCATTAAATAATCTTTTACATTAAATAACTTCAAAATAATGTCATTGTTATTAATGCATAACGATAATGTGTTTTGTTTAAAGTTGATAATTGAACCGAACTTGCTAAAAAAGTCCTGGCCAAGAATTCCATGGGCCTTACAAGGCAGTGACTCAAATACATAAAACTTATGGACAATGTTTTGAGCATGTGTCGATAGCTGTAAACAAACGTATCCAATAGCGTGGACTTTGCCACCAATTCCATTTATGATTATGGTTTCTTTACAAACTGGAACGTTAAGATCTAACACATGTTTATATTTTAATGCCGATATGGATGCGCCTGTATCAATTAGCAGACTAAGTGATTGACTGTTGTTTACATTAAACTCTATACAGTAACTACTTTCACTGGCTAAAATATAGTTTCGTTTAGGGACGAAAAAAGTTATTTTCGCTTATGTCCTTCGCATCCTGCTGTGCGGATGTACTAGGCTGAGGCTGTGTATCATCGGTTAGTATACGAACATGCCCCCGAAACGATTTATTTCCTCTGTAATTAGTATTATGAGAGTTACCTTGATATCTTCCTCTACCCCGAGCTCGCTGATACTCGAATCTGCTGTGCTGTGGACCTCGGCCACGGTACTGCAACCCACGACTGTATCCACGTTGCTGGAACCCGTGATTATACGCACCTCTGGTGTAGCCTCTATAATTGTTTTGCTGGAACGGCAGCCTGGAATTGTTTTTATAATAGGTGTTACTATTATTCCGTTTCATTGCAAGAATTTGAGCGCTAGCGTTTGACGTCGAGCTATCCTCATCTACTGCAGCTTGAATAGCATCCTTGAGACAATCAAATTTCTGAGCAGAAATAATTGTACTAATCCTGCGATTTCTCAATCCGTCGCTAAATTGCTTTATTGCTTGTTTTTCATTGATTGACTTTAAAATATCATATTTTGTAGAATCCCCTTCGGATTGCGAAATAGTGAGATCGACAAACATTTCCGCTAGTTTTTTACCATACTCATCAATCGATAGTTCATCTTGTCGTACATTGAGCAATTGTTTTTGCAAAGAGTTTGCAGATTTTTGTGGTAATAAAATCCTTTTCATTTCAGTCAGTAACTGAGCCACACTATCATAATTGTGTGCAAGCTTTAATTTTGCGCCTTGGGACAATCTGCTTTTTAACACGAAATTAATCAACTTGGAATGAAATTTAGTGTCAAGAACTGTACTATAATAATCTATTCCATCAATTAACTGTCTTGTATTGGCAATTTCATCATTCATAACAGGAAGTAAATTCAAAGCAACTTTCAGGTCAAAATCCATTTTTACGGTATCACTTAAAGTATCTTTAGGTTGACACAACTTTAATATTTCAGAATACAAGGAATTCAATTTCTCACAATATTCTGTTATAATATTTTCTTCCTCCTCATCTGTCCTCTGAATCTTTGTTATATTTTCAAGATAAGTGTTATATTGATTAATAATCACTTTAGCCTCATTTAACTTGACCACTAAAATATCACCTTTCCTACGCGAAGGTCCTATCTTAATTAAATATTTCCTTACCTCTAACAATTCATTATACAATTCCTTCAAAAATCCTGCCATTAAACGTAACACATACTGTAACTATTACCATTACTGCCTAAATATAATAAACAAAATATGTACCTTAGTAGTTATTTTACCATATCCATATCAGATCTGTTGATAACGTTTAAAAAAGTCCAATGTCCATTGCAGAGAAGCCGTATTTCACCATTTTTGTTTAACAAACCGTAGGCCCAATTTTATGCGCACTTTCACTGACTCTATAACCACTTTTATCACTTTTACACTCTGGCCTCTTCATTGATCACGTCGGGTCGAATCTGACGTCGCCGCAAAAACGAACCTCTGTTTGCGTTATTCAGGAACTCCTCTCGAATCCACCGCATATGACATCTCCGATAAATACGAAATGCAAAGTAGATCATGCCAAGTACCGCAACAACCACGAAGATCGTCAGTATTATATTTGTGGAAGTAATATGGAAATTCAAATCTTCCAAGTTTAGATCATTTCGTCCTCCTGCCGCGTTTTGTGCAATCACAACTTCCTTGCTTTGTGATTTTCCCATTTTTATTGAATATGAGTGTTGTCGTAACTGGTCGTAAATGTATTAATATTAAACATGATTAGTTGGTGCACGAACCCTTCAATGTTTATGAAGCACGGTCCTTATTTGGTGGTTACCGGATCAGATTCACCACGGCACGCGTAACCCGTACGGAATAGGCAGGGTCGCCATGTAAGGTTGTCACTTAGGAGACGAGTGAAACGATTGAATGCTGAGTAAATACTGAATATATTTTATAATAAGAATCAATATAATGGATCTTAATACTAGGTACACAATAAGATTAGTCTATCCACATCTCATCCCTATTATAAATCACATAGTTTCATCTATATCAACAAATCCCTAGATTGTGGTTCTTTTTTGTATATGAGAAAACCTATTAATTACTTAATGTTTAAAGGAACCACATGCACGATTTTTTAATTATTTTGAAGGTTTACCAGTAATCAACAAAAAATTACATATACATACTAAATTTAGTAATTTATCAACATATTTAAATAAAAGAAATAGTAATTTTACTTCATTTAACAGTGCTGCACATGTTTTTGTAAACCCTTTGATATCTCAAAAGTGTGTGTTTGCTGTGTGGTTCCATTTTGCATAAATACGGACAAGTATAAAATAATGAAAGCAAATTGTCAACAATGATTCGTATATCAAATGACTTATTCATTAAATTGTGTAAATGTAAATCTATGTTAATATTTTACCTTATAGATTACATGTATAATTACTCAGGTCATATCATTTTCAAGGGCTAATAGCGACGCAAATTGCACTGTAGGCAACTATATGTTTACACTATAGGATTGAAAATAATGGTAAATGAGAAAAAGTTAAAAAATATTTTTTGCATTAGATGTGTATAATTAATCAAAATAATATTCTGATAATTTTTATTAGGCCTTTTAAGGAGTAACTGGTAATTTTTGCAACTGCCATATATTTTGTACACACTACAACGTGCCCACACAAATACTTCCGGACAACACATGGCCTTGGAACATATCTTAGACAAGTTACTTCGATAGTTTATTCGTTACACACTTGAGAAACTGCAACAAAAACCTATGCCAAGAATTGTAGTGTTTTAGTTAATGTTCAACAGAAACATTATAAAGGTATAACATCACTAACTTGTAATACAGTTCGGGTTCTTCGGTACCATGTAGAGATACAATAGTGTAAATTTTGCTCTGAAATCACAAAATATGTCACACAAAAAAAATGGCTAGAGGGTAAAGCACATGGGTATACAAATGTATGTATGTTGTATATTATGTCCTACTTAAGAAATTTGCGAAGGAGACTGGTCGACACCTTACGTGACTATAAATCTATAAATATATAATAATAATCTATATATATAATAATATAATATAAATCTATCTATTTAAAATCGACTCCATCCAAAGGTTGTCTGTAAGAGATTGCTTTTGAGCGATAAGACCGCCTGTTGTACTCACACGTATTTGTTTGTAATGTCCTTGTCTATGTTTGTTTTGGTGTACAATAAAGAATATTCTATCTATCTATCTATTCTTTGACCATAGAATCAGCATTGTCATATGACGTGCAGGTAATGCTTCCAGTCTTCTGATCTAAATTCTACGTAACTAGGAACTCGGTGATTTTTAAGCTAGGCCACAGCTAAGTCTGTGGGTGTAGAATACAATTTTCCTGTTTCGATATAAGACAAAGACCTCGCGTTACACCCACAAAGGTAAACATAGCGAATCCACAGACAAGTCGTAAAAAAATTAACTATGAATGAACATAAATTGATTTTACTGATAAATTTTATTGAATAAAAATATAGACGCTGGATGCAGGTCGCCTCCAACAGGTATCTGTGGAGATCTAAGGGAGTGTCCTATGTTCAGCAGTGGACGTCCTATGGCTGAGATGATGATGATGATGATGAAAAATATACAAATTTAAATCATGTTTTTCTTTTAATTTTTCGTCAACAAAATTACATACAATCTTTCGCGTTTATAATATTACTAGCGACCCGCTCCGGCTTCGCACGGGATAGCGGGATTCCCCTACTATTTAATGTATGTTATTATACACATAAACCTTCCTCTTTAATCACTCTATCTATTAAAAAAAATCGCATGAAAATCGGTTGCGTAGTTTTAAAAATGCAAGCGGACATAGGGACAGAAAATGTGACTTTGTTTTATACTATTAAGTATGTAGTAATTATAATTAAGACTATAAGTAACATAGTTTAATTTCTTTTACAGATACCTCTTACAAACAAGACTGTCTCCAAACAAAGCGAAGTACTTCTTCCCGTGTTTCGAAAATCCAAAGTTTGAGGCTGTTTTCAAGTTCAGAGTATTTATCCTGAAAGACATGAAGGACTTGCAGTACACAAACACAAGTATTGTTATAGCTGAAGAACTGCTGACACATAGGTGAGTACCGTGTTTATTGTAATACCAATATTATATTTTTCAATGACTTTTGCACGGACGATTTCTAAAGGTATTACCTTAGAGCAATAGCGCACTAGCGGCTTGGATGCAGCGGCCAGGTCGCACGGCCAGGCCGCAGGGATCAATTTGCAACGCGGCCAAAACCACGGCTACGATCGTCAGTTGCACGTACAGCGCGCTTCAAAATGGACGTTGAGGAAATAAAGTGCTTTTGTATCTTATAAGTAAGAAGCGGAAAAAGAAAAGGAAAAAATATTGGGTTTTATATCTCGGTTAGCATAGTCTTCACAGGACATGTCCCACAACGCCCTCCTCGTCTCGATTTCTGTTATAAATCTTTCCGTGTCGAAAAACATCGCGATAATTACAAATCACGCTGTAGCTCTACAACACGTGCGGCCGCCACGGCTAGTGCGCGCACACTGGTGATTTTACTACAATACTATAGATCTCAGTGGCCGCAGCGACCAGCGACTGAACACTGGCCGCAAACGCGCCGCTCCGATCTCGCTGGCCGCTGCGGCTGAGTGTGGCCGCTGGTCGCGTGCGACCAGGTGCGCGCGCTCTGTGGCGATTTCATACTAAGGTATCTATCTCGATGGCCGCCGCGACCTGGCCGCTGCGGCCAAGCCGCTAGTGCGCTATTGCTCTAAGAGTTAAGAGTACTCGTATACTGCAAACTTTTAGTCGGCCGATAGTTTGGGTCTCATAAATCACTATGAAAATGAATGGTTGTACGAAAATTACAAAGATCAGATTTTTTGCCGGTATCAGACCGACTGAAAACTTTAATTTGAATCCAGATTTTCTTTTTTTTTTTGCCTGTCGGGTCAACTGACGACCGACTGTTTAGTCTACAGTGTGCGATTACTCTAACTGCAAATAAAATTGGTATAAGGGATGATCAATGTCTAAAATTACTGTATGTTATAGCCTAGGTTTTATTTTTGAATAAAAAAAGTGTGTTTAGCGCCCTTAAAAGATTTCTGTTTCTTAATTTCATAAAAGTATTACATGTTTATATAATTACATTTTTAATATGAGTTATGTGTATAATTTGTTTAAGTTTCAATACATCTCACAATCTATACTAATATTATAAAGCTGAAGAGTTTGTTTGCTAGTCAAATATATAGAAAGCTGTCCACTATGATGTCTACCTACCTTACACCATAAAAATATGATGACTTCCCGATAGGAAAGACCCTTGACCTTACAGCCAGATGGCGCATCATTATTTGTTTAGGTCGCTCACACACCTTTCATATTTGGGCACTTGTGTGTCCACAAACATCCATGACTATACCAAGACATTGCTTTGAATACGTCAACATTTGACACTTGCGTACCAAATTCTTGAGACTATAAATTAGTTGACACGCAGAAAATGTCATGATTGTAGTTGGAAAAAGGCTTGGGAAATGATGATGATAAAGAAAGCTGTCATCTTAGTTTACTTAAAACCGCACTGCCATGAATTACGAGAAAAATTGTGTTTTTGGATGGTCATTATTTGCATATTTTTTCAAACTGTATCTATACTAATATTATAAAGCTGAAGAGTTTGTTTGTTTGTTTGAACGCGCTAATCTCAGGAACTACTGGTCCGATTTGAAAATTTCTTTCAGTGTTAGATAGCCCATTTATCCAGGAAGGCTATAGGCTACTTTTTATCCCGGTACGGGAAGTAGTTCCCACGGGATGCGGGTGAAACCGCTGGCAGAAGCTAGTCAAATATATAGAAAGCTGTCCACTATGATGTCTACCTACCTTACACCATAAAAATATGATGACTTCCCGATAGGAAAGACCCTTGACCTTACAGCCAGATGGCGCATCATTATTTGTTTAGGTCGCTCACACACCTTTCATATTTGGGCACTTGTGTGTCCACAAACATCCATGACTATACCAAGACATTGCTTTGAATACGTCAACATTTGACACTTGCGTACCAAATTCTTGAGACTATAAATTAGTTGACACGCAGAAAATGTCATGATTGTAGTTGGAAAAAGGCTTGGGAAATGATGATGATAAAGAAAGCTGTCATCTTAGTTTACTTAAAACCGCACTGCCATGAATTACGAGAAAAATTGTGTTTTTGGATGGTCATTATTTGCATATTTTTTCAAACTGTATCTATACTAATATTATAAAGCTGAAGAGTTTGTTTGTTTGTTTGAACGCGCTAATCTCAGGAACTACTGGTCCGATTTGAAAATTTCTTTCAGTGTTAGATACTTAGCCCATTTATCGAGGAAGGCTAACGTTTTCTCATCAGTATAGATATATAGATATTAGTATAAATTAAAGCATTTCCCCACAAAAACATGAACGTATACTTGAAGAATAATCATCTAGTTTTCCAAAAGGCATGTTGTTTTCTCTTCACTCCCAACTTGGGTGGTGGCTAATCGGAAATAGAAAATATTTTCAAGTTTCCACTTTTTGTCGGGTGATTGAGCTTTAAACCTATAAAGACCGGTCCCACTGACAGCGGGGCTTTGGTCCGTATCTATACTAATATTATAAAGCTAAAGAGTTTGTTTGTTTGTTTGTTTGTTTGAACGCGCTAATCTCAGGAACTACTGGTCCGATTTGAAAATTTCTTTCAGTGTTAGATAGCCCATTTATCGAGGAACGCTATAGGCTACTTTTTATCCCGGTACGGGAAGTAGTTCCCACGGGATGCGGGTGAAACCGCTGGCAGAAGCTAGTAACAAATAAAAAAAGTAATATCTTAGTGGATTTATTATAAAGGCGGCGTAAACACAATTCAACATAATATTTTCTTACCAAATTCTCTAAAACGTATTCCAAACTACTATAAAAACAAATTCCAAATGTGTCCAAAGGGCAATTCGAATTTTTGACACAATAGGCTTTGTGATATTATCGCTATTGATGTCGAGGAATTTCTCTTTGTTCAAATAAATCAAACTTCAAGAAGATTGAACTAATTTACAACAAGATAATCATATCTGAACTTCTTTTTTATACTATAGCCAACCGCTCGATAAATAACCTATCAAAGAATTTTTCAAATCGGTTCAGTAGTTTAACAGACTAAAAATTAAACCTTATTATATTATGAGCATCTAAATCCGCTATCAGTAAGACCGTGGGTGACGAGTCGTCGATCCATATAAGGCTTCAACATCGCTCCGGCTGCTGCCTCTGAGAATTGTGTCAATTATTGTAGACGTACTAGACGTGCGCCCCCGTCACCGGTCGTGTATGTTGCGTTTAATGAAGAAAATCAATTTTGATGGACTTGTTTGACGAGAAAATTGAGAAAATCTATTTGATAGTCTTTTGTATCAAAATTAAATTTAAATTAACTACATCTATACATTTTCATCCATATGCCGAAAGTAGTTCCCTCAAAGCTGGCGAAAAGCTTATTATGAATGGAAAAAATATTTTGTCTTCGACGTTAGAAAAGTGCTGATTTATCAGCGCAATTTGAATAAACGTTTTTGAATTTCAGTTTGAGCTTCTGTGGAAGTAATACGTCTCTTGATACATGAGGTAATAAATAACGTTCGAACAATCCCTAAACTGCTACCCTTAGTAATTTGGAGTCATGTTTCATTCTTGAGGATGCTGACCTTTACAAATTCTTACTATGTTCGCCCAATTTAACCAATATGGGTCTTATAAGATAATAAAAGATAAAACCCTACTTTATTGAAGAATTTGTTTGCTGACTCTACGGTCCTTTTTGTTTGACACTGTGAACTAAAGTTTAAGGTCAAGAAGATTTGAAAGTAATTGTGGAATTTGACTATCTATTTGTAAACTATGTATTTATTTGCCCTTTGCTTATTAATATATATATAAATATATTTTTAGGGTTCCGTACCTCCAAAGAAACAAAAAAAGGAACCCTTATAGGATCACTTTGTTGTCCGTCTGTCTGTCTGTCTGTCTGTCTGTCAAGACCCTTTATCTCAAGAACGCGTGGACGTATCAAGCTGAAATTCACATGAAATACTCAGGTTTACTGTCCCTTTAAGCTGTGAAAATATCAAACTTCTAAGCCCAGCCAGTCAAAAGATACAGCCGATTATGTCGATATTTTCAACAAATTTTCGACACTCGCAAAGGAATCAAAACCTACAGGATACTTCCCGTAAACTCAGAATCTTGAAATTTGGCATGAAGCATTGTCATATAATGCAAATATAGGAAAAATTGCGAAAGTCACATTTTTTTAGTTACATAATATAATAAAAATATTTTAATAAAATGAAACTAACTACTTTATTTCTCGCGAACGAATAAAGGTATCAAATTGAAATTTATACCAAATACCTAGGTCTATTGTCCCTTTAAGCAGTGAAAAAATCAAACTTCTAAGTTAACGCGATCAAAAGATACAGCAGTTTATACCGACACCTTAGACTGTCCGTCACACGCTAGGGAATCAAAACCTGCAAGGTACTTCCCGTGAACTCAGAATCTTGAAATTCGGCATGAAGCAACGTTATATAGTACAGATAAAGGAAAAATTGCGAAAATGATGAAGTTACATAAAATATTAAAATATTATTTTTGCTTACTGTTACTGTTACAGCCTTTTTATCGTCCCACTGCTGGGCACAGGCCTCCTCTCACACGGAGAAGGATTAAACGATAATCACCACGCTTGCTCAATGCCACTGTGAAAAATTCTAAATCATTCAAAGGACAATGGGTGAAATGTTTGGATGTTGGTGTACTCCCCCTCTAGTAATGAGTCATACATCATTTGAAAGATCTTTTCAAGCGTTACATTTTGTACTAACATACTACTTACCAATTCTTAGTACTTTTGAAGTTAGAGCTTATTTTAGATAATATTATCGATAGTTAGTTTCAAGTTCTTAGATTCCTTCTCTAGTAATGAATTATATATCACTGGAGAGGCCTTTTTAAATAGAACATTTCGTATGAACATACCTCTAACGAATAATAAGTACTTTAGAAATTATAGCTTATTTTAGATTATATTATCGATAGTTAGTTTCAAGTTCTTAGATTCCTTATCTTCTCTAGTAATGAATTATATATCACTGTAAAGGCCTTTTTAAATAGAACATTTCGTATGAACATACCTCTAACGAATTATAAGTACTTTTGCAGCTAGAGCTTATTTTAGGTTATATTATCGATAGGTGTTTTCAGTTTATAAATCCCTTATCTACTTATAAATTATATTTCACTGGAAAGGCCTTTTAAAATATAACATTTCGTAGTAAAGTACCTCTAGCAAATTGTCAGTACTTTAGAAGCTACAGCTGATTTTAGACAAAGTTATTATTTCACTAAACACGTTCTAACTCCCTAAATACTAACAAATGACAATCGCCGCCATACAAGAAAATACTCTACATAACGCTACAAGCTTTCTATTGACCTACATAGAGGTAGACAAAAACGCTCATCGTCCTTTAAGACATAATTAGTTATTTTCTATCAGATTCCTGAATGATGACTATAAAATGTTGTAAATGAATAGCTTTAATAAAAGAACTTTTACAAGGTACTGGCCTACTATTTTAGTTATACCTACTATAAAATAAAAAATATTAACTATTTGACTCTCACGAAATTACCATAACTATGATTGTTCTAAACTGAACGGTTTGCGCGAGAGTCACTTTTTATCCTATACATGATTTGTACGGAACCCTCGGTGCGCGAGCCCGACTCGCACTTGGCCGGTTTTTTAATTTATAAAGCAATAACACCGATTGTTAAGCATAGTGATCTGATTACCCTTATTACAAAGAGCAACTTTGCCTGTCTGTCTGTCCATCATAATTGGACTTATAAACTGGGTTAATTTCGCAGTGTACTTCGATACATCCCCACAGTACTAAAAGAAAGTAACTTAACCAATATAAATGATGATAATGATGTTATATTGAGTACTTATAAAATGTATTTCTTTTATGAGCAATCATAGTTTGGGTAATCGCTAAGTGATTTATAGCCATACGTTTTGGTAAATTGGAAGTAATCTTTTACAAATTTAGCTCAAGACCCAAAAAGGCAATATTGTTAATCCTGTGGTGTTATTAACTTATAGGAAATATTTAAAGATGAATAAAGCAAAAAAGGTTCATGAAGAATAACTTTATATAGGTAGATTGATAGAATAAAACTTATGCCTGTGGTGGCCTAGTGGGCAAAGAACCAACCTCTCGAGTATGAGGGCGCGGGTTCGATTCCAGGTCAGGCAAGTACCAATGCAACTTTTCTAAGGTTGTATGTACTTTCTAAGTATATCTTAGACACCAATGACTGTGTTTCGGATGGCACGTTAAACTGTAGGTCCCGGCTGTCATTGAACATCCTTGGTAGTCGTTACGGGTAGTCAGAAGCCAGTAAGTCTGACGCCAGTCTAACCAAGGGGTATCGGGTTGCCCGGGTAACTGGGTTGAGGAGGTCAGATAGGCAGTCGCTTCTTGTAAAGCACTGGTACTCAGCTGAATCTGGTTAGTCTGGAAGCCGACCCCAACATGCTTGGGAAAAAGGCTCGGAGGATGATGATAGAATAAAACAGCATCATCGGACCTTAAAGAATCATCATCATCAGCCTTTTTATCGTCCCACTGCTGGGCACAGGCCTCATCTCACTGAAAAGGATTGAGCGTTAATCACCACGCTTGCTCAATGCGGGATTTAAAACTTTATAGTCTAGATTTTCTCGAGATGAATTGAATCGCTAGTCGTTAAATTCACAATGGATTATTATATCGTGCTTAGCATTGAAAAGGTCAATCATTATTTTACTTCGGTTTATAAAGGCAAAAACATGACATCAGTCATGTTTTCTATTTAAAAAAAAAACATCAAGACATTTCAAACACTAGCCATTGTTTATAGACAGAGTTATATATATTTTTTTAAAGGCCAATTTGTCTATATGGTAATATGTTTTTGTACAATGACGCTCAGTCCATATAGTGACAAGAAAATAAGAGTGAATCGATTATTATCGACTTCCTTTACATCTGCATTCTGTCTTTCTTAATCAGTAAATACATTGAGATTCTTGTTGTTAGTACTTGTTAGTCAAAAACAATAGTGTTAGGTCTTAAGTAATTGCTTGTATAATATACTCAATACAAATAAGTTATTTCATAATATTTGTATGGAGAAACCACTTAGATATTTATATTTTACGAGTCCCAGAGGTGATGTGATCGTCCTTTTAAAGAATAGGTATTGAGGTTATTCTTCTGGGAATATTAAAGCCATAACCTATATTATGTAGATACTCACTCATTATGCGGTTTTAATTGCATCACTGCATTGTTCACAACACTAGTATTACAGATGCAGTCATCAAAATTATCAAAACAGTTAGTAAACAAGGTATTTAACCTACCAGGATAAAAATAATGAAACCGGAGTCATTATTTTATACAAATATCGCGACTAGCTAAAGGTTCAATAGGCAGATCTGCATGAAGTTAGGTACCTGCTATATACATATATTTAAAGTGTCAATATGTGTAACAATCAAATCTGTCAAAATTTAGAACTCCAGAGTGACAAAGAAACTGAACATAATATATTATTATACATATTTGTAATACTTCTTCATTTGTTTCCAGCATCAAAGATGGCTACACAATAATAGAGTACATGGCATCACCACAAGTGGGTCTCCACCAAGTCGGCTTCCACTATTCAGTCTTCGCCAACACCCAACTTCAAGCTAAACACACGAATGACACCATCATCCTATGGGCTCCCATTGACGAACTACATGATTACAAATTCATTCACAACTTCGGTATCACCATCATAGATCTAATCCACGAATATGCAAAGGATGATCGGGCGTTGGTCCAAGGCCCCATCAACTTGATCACCGTGCCAGATTTAATCAGCGGTTATGAAATCGGCAGCTGGAATTTACTAACCAATGGGTAAGTCATTCAGAATTGTGTGTAAAACTGCATGTTTTTGTTCAGAAATAGCAACATGTTCCCGGAAAGTCTGTTTTAAAGTGTTATGTAATTTGACCTTGAGTACGATATATGAGAGATACAGTTGGCGCATTAGATCAGCGAGTGCTGGTTGCTCTGCAATTCGTTACGTTTCATGAAAAATAAACACCAATTTGCACTGGTTCTAGCTGGGCATTAATACAATTGTTATTAGTGGTATTAAACGCAGCAATAATATAAAAGTAATTCCAAGTGTAAATCAAGATCAACCTTACAATAAGGTCAAGATCGAATCAAACAAAAAAACCCGACATTTTGAACCAGATAATGCACATAATTTTATCAACAAGCACTTGTATGCTGATCCAAAAACTGACGCTATATTTATCAAATCGACCGACAATAATAAACAAATTCAAGACCGTGAGGAAAAACCTCTGACGTACCAATTTCAAAGAAATCTATCTTCCTGTAAGTCGGTCGCAAAACTTGACCCATATTCTAAAGTTAGGAACTGAGCGTTTTTGCCAAGGTCGGCTGATGAATAAGAGCGATTATATCAGCTGTTACGATAAAGTACCAGTTGTTTTGTACCTCTGCTATAGCCGATTCAATGTTTGCAGTAATATTAATATTTACGTTACCATTAATTTTATTTCATAGTTCATCAGTTTCCTTGGGAACATTAAAAATACATATTTTTTCTCACTACCGTGTCGCCAACGTGACACTTTGCTACATTCTGAAGAGACTGAAAGTGAATTTCATTATTTTTTATAAGAAATTATATTTACCTAGTTGTCGAAGTAAAAATAGATGGAATATGACTCAGACACGACGTAAGATGTGAGATGCCAATTTGCCACAGTGTTATTGGCAACACAATTATTTTCTAAAAGAAAACAAAATTGAATGACATAATTCACTTTGAGGTAAAACATTAAGAGCCCTTTATACTAACAGATTTGGTCGCTCATGTACACTCCGTTTTTCTACGTGTGACGTATTTTCAAAGTAGCAGTTTCAAAGAAAAAACCTGTCGCGCGGTTTCAAGTGTCATCATTAGTACCAACAATAGTTGTTTTGTTTATTACGTGCGTACGATCTGCGTGGTCAATTTGCTAGTAAGATAGCGATGTAAGGGTGCATCTACACAGTGCAAACAGGACACATGCATTTAAAAAACGTGCGGGTCTAGTGCTAAATACCCACCCTCGTGCTCTTGTGACTTGTCATTTAATTTTGTCACTTGCGCAAGTTAATTTGCTCCAGCTATATGCACCGTGTAGATGCACCCTTAAGTACTTTAATTAATTGATACATTATTAAATTCATGGGAAATTACAAATTCACCTACAGCACCACACACATCTTCTTCCTATTTCTAACAAACCTATTCCAATATTCCAGTGCCTACAGGATAGTAAATATCGCCCAGTTCACTAGCATCAAACAGTTGGAGGCCATGACCTTCGAATTAGCTCAGCATCTCAGCAGGATTTGGTTGGGCAATCCAGGAGAATTGGAGCGGACGAGGTGGAAGGAAGAATGGTTTAAAGAAGGCATGGCTACGTATTTGGCCTATCACTTCCTGACACAGGTGAGGATTGATGAAATTCTTCTTCTTGATTAAAAGGAGCTGGAATTATAATAGCTAATTACAGGCACTTTTTAAGAGGTTGAGCTTGAATAAATATATGTATACTGTTTCTGATTAAGATTGAAATTTGAACTTTTAGATAGAAGCTAAATTACTATTGATACTGGATCATGGAAGCAATTTATCAAACCAATAAACTAATTAGCACGGCCATGTACATTACAAATCATTAATAATTTAGATTTAGTGGTTTTGTGTCTTAGATCTCAATATAGAGTAATAGGTCACCTTCAAATTGAGTATTTCTGTCAAAATATAGCCGAGAGCCCTGGCCTTCGTGGATACTTATAGTTTAGTAATAATATTATGACGTTCCTTTCATTCAAACAATAATTCACTATCTCTATTTGTTTTGCCAGATTCCTCTCTCAGTTATATTGTTTGAAAATTGTTTTCACAAGTCAATATAAACATCAATACTGATTTCATGTTTTACACTTTTCTATAGTAGAATCTTCGCATGATTTTGAATTTTATTTTATTTTTGATTAAGTTTTTGATTCAAAATATTAAAAGCCAATTTTAGAAAGATTAACTCTAATTACTTATTTAAAAAAAAAAAAACAATTTAGGGACTCAGAATTTAGGCATTGCCGTAATTCTGAAAGTGATTTTATAAAATCCTCACAGCAATCAATTTAAAGTTTAAATCCCTTGTATTTTAACAAAATTATTTAAAATACTCTTTTCAGTACAACTATGGAAACCCGTTACCAGAAATGCGTCCCTTAACAGTATATGGTCTCCAAATGAAACATAAGGCCATGGCCGTAGACTGGCACAAAAGTACTCCAGCGTTAGAGACCTTCAACCGATCTCTAGCGATAGAGATCCCAGCAAGGTATAAGGATCTGGTGATGATGAAGACTGGAGCGATCCTGTGGATGTTGGAGAATTGGGTAGAATCGGAGAAGTTCCACAAATCAATTATGAATTATATTAAGTCCAGGTGAGTAGAATAACACAAATAATTAGATAGCGTATTACACTCACTTAACAATCATGAAAACGAGTGAAGTCAGCTTTTCCATTTAGTCTTCTACAGATATTGTGTGTACGTGAATTCCACGATAGTAATATACCTATGTATTCACGTAATCATGTTATTAAACTAGCAAAGAAAAACAAATGATGCAAACTAGTACATTACTTCTCTCAATATCTCCTAAGATTTTGCTTCAATCTACTGCCGTCTTGATACCAATTTCATATTCTTCAATATCTTCAAATTCACCGAAAATATTTCCAAAAAGCTTATTACCGTTCGTCTCGTTTCCAGGAGAGGTAAATACGTGTCTCTCGAAGACTTCACGACTACTTTAGACCATGATACGATCGAGTGCTTCCACCAGTTCTTCAATGGTTCCACCGCGTCTCGGATCCTCGGCTCGTGGTTCAGAAGACGAGGGTACCCTGTCATTAATGTACAAGTGCTGAGGGATCGGACACCTAATGCTGTTCAGTTGAAGCAGGTTTGTTAAATATTTGATTTATATCTTTACTAGATATTGCTTTGGTTGGAAATTGGAATCCGACCCCAACATAGTTGGGTAAAGGCTCGGGAGATGACGATGTCGCTTTGGTTTAAATGCCGTCCGAAGGGGGGCATGGAGAAAAAGCTAATAATGTACCTAAGTAATCCTGTTTAGGTATTTTATCTATCTCCATATCAAATATCTCAATCAGTCCAACAAGTTAAATAATAACAAACCAAATTATATTTTGCTATTTGAAGAAGGTGATCTGGGATGCTTTCAAAAATGTAAATGATGTGTGATGGTCACGTTATAGTTTGTACAAAAAATTACACCTATGATTATGAGTTATCTTACAAAATGAGCCTTTCCAAATAAAGGCTAGCAGTGTTTATCCTGCTAATACAATACTCAAATGGTCTAATTTATGCATAAAAATCTATGCATGCCTATTATGATTTAAGATACGTCATAAAATATAACGAATGAATAACTATTGACTTCCTAAATTATTTCCTCATGCAATCTGTATGCAAATTATTTAGTTTCAAGAGTACTGACAGATTTAGAACGGCTTATAAAAGTTCGAGTCGGAATGATACCAATGATACTGTAGATTTTTGCCAAGAATGCGTCAATTTTTTTCCAGATGTATATTTATAAAGATTCCTATCGAAGCATGCAATGTGGTTGTGCATTGCATTCCAGGCATGTGGCGATATTTATAATACTTTCTGAAAATAATCAAGCATTACATCTTATGTTATAAAACGCTACAGAAGCAATATCAGAAATACATATAGTATTAAGAACAATGAGCAGGATTCCATTTTGCTCCCTCTCCTAGTTACGTCTTCCTGCTATATTACCAAGTTATTAAGGGCCGGCGAAATGTTGTCTTCGCTTCCACTTTTCCATTCCCTTCCTTTCCCTCAGCGTCATACTCCAGTCCCTTCTGATTCATGCGCCTTTTCATGCAAATAATCCATCTTTTTCTCGGTTATTTCCTCCATCCGTCCATTTACTTATTATAAGCGTTTGTATATAAATTCTCTGGTGAATTTAAAAGTATTTACATTCCTATATTATGTTACAGAGGCAGTTCAGTTTTACCCTCGACAACCGTGAGGTTACAGACTTCTTGATCCCAATATCATACGTAGTGCAGAACAATCAGGATTGCTACAACTGCTACAAGCCGCGGTTCACTATCGGAGCTCAGACATACACCTTCAGCGAGAACCTCAAAGATGGATGGATTATCGTCAATAGGCAGGGTTCAGGTGAGTTCGTCAAAATCAAAGTTATTAATATTCGATAACAATATACTGAGTGTTTAAAACAATAGAAATAACCTAATCATGATCTAAACAGTACTCCTTTAACAGCTCAATAAAATCTTCAAACAAGAGAACATATTTAAAAGCACACAAATCATTAATAGAACACAGTCGTTAATACTAGATATAAAAGAGGTTGAACTTGACAAGTCCTTGGCTTTAGCAATGAATCTATTTCTGTAAACCCACGCTCGTGAAACTATGCTGATTTATTCTCGATACTGCATGTTGACTGGGTAATGCGTTTTTATGTTCTCGTAAACAATATGTATCTAGTACATAATGGCGTATTTCTGACAAATAACAAGCTAGTTTTTTTTGTTGTTCTAAATCTTCTTCCTGCCCTGTTCCTAAGTCATTTGGTGACGGCGCAATATGTATTTTTCTTCCATTTATCTCGGTTAGAGTTCATACTAATATCCACTCCCTTCTGATTCATGTCCTAATTTGAATTTGTAAAAAAACATTTTGATGGTTTGTTCAGGATAAGTCTTAAAAGCTGTAAGAAAATAATTATCCTTGTCATGATTTTTATAATTTGGGATGACAATATGAATATTGCATAAATAATATTTGTTACGTTTAAACTAAACGATTCATATAAATGCACAAATCTGCACCTGAATATTGACCAGAATGATTTGTTATAAAACTTCATAATATTAATTTTTCAGGATACTATCGAGTTAACTATGACGCCGTTACTTGGACACTAATAGCAAAGAGTTTGATCGAGAACAATGCTATAATAGACGAACTAAATAGAGCTCAAGTAAGTGTAAAGATATTGTAAAAAAGCATATTCAACAACCAGTTATGATTGAAAAAATATTTATGAACTATAAGCTGAACATAAAATTGTAGATGATTGAAAAATTGCCATGCCATGAAAAAAAAAAAACATTTTGAATAGTTATGTCACTAAAGACCAGACTAAAGGGAGAACAGCTTTCTAAATAATCAACACTTTTCCACTCAGATACGAGTACGTGGAGACGAGATCTATAGGTTGTTTGTAAACTAAAATCCGCATTAGTGGAGAACAATGATCTTAACATCAATCATCATCTTCCTGCCCTGTTCTCAAGTCATTTGGGGTCGGCGCAACAATGATCTTAACATCAATATAAAACTTAATTTTCAGATAGTGAACGACGTATTCGCTCTATACGTAGCGGGAGATATGAATATGGACCTAGCGATGGATGTATTAGAGTACTTGGAGAAGGAACGCAGCCCTGCCGTGTGGGCCGCCGCCGCCGCCGGGTACGAGCTGCTCAGCACTGAGGGGGCCAACTGTAACATGTCCAAACAAGTCTACTGGGAATGGGAGGTAAGAACCTGTATATTCTAACATATCTTTAATACTGAGTGTTACATGAAAGCCAAAAAAAGTATACTAAGTAGTTAACTCGTAAAGTTGTTTGCAAGAGCAAACAGCAAAACTGTGATCGTATTGAGAAACCTACTCCTCTTTTAAAGCCAGTTAAAAACGCCATAAATCAGGTCAAAGTAATAATCAATCTTTTTTTTTATTATGCAACGTTAATTTGATCTTGTGACAAGAATTAAAAAAGTGCTTGAAGACGGGACTTGTTTAATAATTTTTGACACTAGAGGTTTGTTGTTTGGAACATTTCGAAAATGTGGAATCTTGCCGAAGACAAATAGTCACAATTTTTTGCAGATGAACTAATTCCTTTAAATAAAATTGCAGAGCTTCATGAGAAAGAAGGTAATCCCGATGTACTCGCAGCTGATAAAGAGCAAAGACAACCAGTGGCTGACGCGGCTGTTCCGCAAGAACGTGCTCGACCTCGCCTGCTCGCTCAACTACGAGCACTGCCACTCGCATGTACGGAGGATCTATGTCGAGGACAGGAGAGGGAAGCATAAGTAAGTTTCATCATATCTATACTAAAATTAGAAAGAGTTTATAATGTTGGGGGTATCTTTGGAACTGCTGGTCGCATTTCCAAAATTCTTTGCTATTATGTTCTTGGGTGTCATAGGTTATATATTAGGGGTTAAAGTATGAAATTGCCGTTTTATTCTAGTAGGTTTTTGAATTGCCATAGAGTCTTCATGGTTTGAGGTTTTCGAATGAAACTTTTTTCACGTGGTTTCTGTGATGTTCTTCTTTTAAAAAATGTGAAACATTTGATTATCGATGTTCAATTGTTTTTGTTATTCAACTTAAACAAGAAAGATGGATACTGCGAAAATTTGAGTAATTTTTGAATATGAGTTCCGACGCGGAAGTAAACGGCAGAAACAGCCCGCAATATCAATGCTGCATTTGAAGAGGTGTCTGCTAATGAACGCACCGTGCGATTTTGGATTAAACGCTTTCGTGGTGGAAACTTCGACTTGAAGAACGAGCCATGAAAAAGACCGCCTGACAGGTGATTAACGAGAAATTAAGAGAGACGGCGAACGCCGATCCTAGTCAAACTACCCAGATACCCAGCCGAAGACGAATAATGTTGAAAAAATTAGCAGTAAAACAGCCACGACTCATGAATCGACCTTCACCGTTATTGCTCCATGACAACGCGAGGCCTCATACAGCAAAAGAAACCGTTTTAACTCTTCAGGAACTGCAGTTGGAAACTATTCGTCTTCCTCCATATTCGCCAGACCTTGCTCTAACGGACGACCATTTTTTTTTGTGATTTGGACAATTATCTGCGTCACAAGAAGTTTCTTCCCAGGAGGCAGATCAAAATTCTTTCACACAGTTTGTGCAGTCTAGATCCTCAGAGTTCTATCGTAACGGCATAAATGACCTTCTTATTAGATGGCCGCAATGTATAGATATTAATGGCAACTATTTTGATTAAATAAGTTTGTTAAAAATTAAAAAAAAATACAATTTAGATTTTCAGTACAAATCGGCAATTTCATACTTTAACCCCTATTATTATTCCCATACGAGCAGTAGTTCCCACGGGACGCGGGTGAAACCCCGGGAAAACGGCTAGTTACATAAGAAGAAGAGTCTGTTTTCGTAGAATATGATTTTATTGAAAATCGATATCCAATATCCATCAATCTGATGATCTCTTGTACATGAACTTGACAAAACTTAATAGGTTGCTGATGTGATAGCGACTATTTTAATCTTTGTCGTAGCTGTTTTAGTATGTCTTAAATTATGTGCTTATACCACAAATACACTATAACGCTAGATTTTTGGTAGATTGTATTTAAACTGCTATGAACCTATAAGTACCTATGAAAGTATCTTATTAATTCCTACTACATTGTTATGTTTTAATTTTACTTTTTCATCTCTTTCTTCACCGTTCCCATCATTATCATTATTCTTAATTCCCTTATTCACCAATTAAATATTGTTTATTTGTTTTCTAGCCTATTCCCCGACTGTCGTATGTCTTATTTCTTCGTGTTGGGCAACGAGACATTTAGCAACACTTACTCGAGGGAACTGAACCCCATTGAAGAGTACGACAAGATGATTGCTGATAAGAAAATGTAAGTATATTTACGTTGTTTTTTCCCAAGTCTGTTGGGGTCGGCTTCCAGTCTAACCAGATGCAGCTGAGTATCAGTGTTTTACAAGGAGCGACTGCCTATCTGACTTCCTCAACCCAGTTAGTATGAGAAAATTAATTATGTCATGGTGATTTTTTTGAGCATCTGAAGGTAGAATCCCGGTTAAAGCAGAAGCAGAAATTGTTACGGCCATTCAAAAGCCAGTAAGTCTGACAACCAATCTTATGAAGGCCGGGTTTGGCCGGCCGGGTCCCGGGTAACTGGGTTGGTCTTCAATAGAAATGATTTTGTAATTTATTTTATTTCTTTCAGACGAGAAAGATTGAGATTTATCGGCAGGATTCCCATGGGAGACCCGAGACCACTGCCCATTGTGATGTCTTCGACTACTGAACAGGTAATTATACATTTCACTCATAGACACAACATCTATGATCTATTTGAGTAAACAAACTTGATAGAAGCTTTTTGACTGCACACAGCAAACTCAACAGTCGGCCGACAATCGATCCGATAGTTGGATTTTTTTAACCCCCACGCAAAAACGACGGGGTGTTATAAGTTTGACGTGTCTGTGTGTGTGTGTGTATGTGGCATCGTAGCTCCCAAACGGATGATCCGATTGTAATGCGGTTTTTTTTGTTTGAAAGGAATGTCATTCGGGAGTGTTTTTAGCTATAGGTCTATAGGTCCCCCGACACGACAAAATTTAGTTTAGTCTGACATGCTTTAGTTTGTATTTACGTAGTGTTTAAAGTTATTTTTTGCTTTTTATAGGGTTTAATTGCGTAGTTTTTTTGTGTCGGGGGTTTTTTTTAATTTGTAATTTTTTAAAGTAAATCTTGATTCCAATCAAAGTTTTCAGTAGAAGAAATCGCTAATCAGCGATAAGACCGCTTATTGTAATTTTTTTGTATGTTGTGATTTCCAGGGTTGTTAATTTTCTTGGTGTACCCTAATAAATAATCTATGTATGTATCTATCCTATTATTTTTTTAATACCACAGACAAGTACTGAAGAGGTCACAGAAGAGCAGCAAACTGATGGAGCATTGTCACTAAAATATTCTTCAATGGTGCTTCTCATAACAATAATAATTAATTATCTTTCTCTGAGATAAATTATTTTAAATTAAGTAACTTGATTAACTTAAGTATGTTGTATTTGGCTTTGGGAAAAATAATTTGTATTAATAATTTGATTGATACGTGTCTCACTTTAAGAAGATGTTGTTTTTTATATTAAGACTGTTCCCGCCTGAAAAGCTATATACTATTTTATTTTTAACGCTCATTTTTCAGATAAAATTGTATAATATAATTATTTTTCCAAAAAAATATACATATTTTATTTCTGTAACATAAGTAAAATATTGAAACATTAATTCAATAGTTGTTTTTATGTATGATGTTCTCAACATGTATTCATAGGACATTCCTTATATCTTTCAAAATTACTTTTTAAATAATTGAAAATAAGTACTTTTTAGAAACAGTGAAAATATGTGAGAAGTTAAAATGTTTACCATGCCAAGAGCCTTTTTCAGAGTTAGTGGTCAAATCTAATAAAAATGTTATCTTCATTATCTCTGAAGGTTTATTTATTATAACATTTTTAATTCTAGTCATAATAATTTATTTAATAAGGATATAATAAATAAACATTTTTATGATTCTTAACCGATTTATTTAATTATCTATCTATATCTATTTTGCAATATGTACATATTACAATAATAAGGTTTTAGATTATAAATACAAAATTATATATGTGCCTTAAATCTAAATATTTAATTTATTAACAATATTTATAATGTAACTTAAATAATACATTGATTAAATGTTTTATATGTTTAATATACGTTGTTTTATTTAATATAATTAATTTCGAACACTAAATTTGATACAAGAGGACGCTTTGCATCGAATTTAGTTTTTTTGTCGATAAATAATAAAATAAAAATAGCTTAACTATAAAAATATGAGTAAAAATGCAGTAAAAAAACTTAAATAAAATCTTAATAATTACTTGCAACAGCTTATCAATTAAAAATATATAATTCTCACCAATAATTCTAAGTATTTTAATATTTTTGTATAATTCTGGTTATATAAATTCATTTAAAATTAAGATTTTATATTCTAGACGATTATATTTTTCTAAAATTAATAGTTTAAAATAATTCACTTTGTGCAATTTTGGTCTACCTAAACTAAAAGAAAAATATTTCTAAAATAAAATATAAATTATTGAATAAAATTCACACATTTGTCAAACATTCTCATTACAATAGATATAATAAGACGTGATCTTTGTGGCTTATTCGAATACATAATCGATATATTTTATCGAATACGCTTTAGTGTATCTGAATCGATTTGTATTCGAACAAAAAGCCATTACAAAACTACGAATAATATCTATCGAGATACTATCGAGTTTACTTTTCCGAATAATCGATTCATACAGGCATTCTTATCCACCTATCTATCTAAATATATGTTAAACTTTGATTAATTTGTACTCTTAACCTATTATAGCTTGTGTTGTAGAGTTTTTTTCTAATCTAAATAATAATTACAACTTAATCCTAGTAATTTTTCAAATAAACTTAAAATTAATAATTTTTATACTAATTAATTATTTAAAAAAGCTGCAACTATGGACACTAGAAGTGCAGTAAAAGACAGCATTAAGGTAGGAGCATGGTTTTCGTCGATCCACTCATAGACGTCCATCATTTGGTTGTTTTCCCACTGCTCGTTTTGCAACACTTGCTCAAAAGCCCTCAAGGCTGCTCCTTCAGAATCATCCAACTGATTCGAGTTTGAATTCACCCATTCTCGGAACTGTGGAGATGACATTCATTTATTTAACAGTTTATGTCCACAGTTGAAGAGACAAGAACAGAAAATAGAACAATCAAGCACAAAGGCACTACTGATTTCATTTTATATACGTCGTGATTACACAAAAATGTCAACTGCTGGACAATGACCTTTTCCAAGCTTTGGATTAAGATTTGCCCATACTCACCACGTTGGTGCATTACTTTGACTTGACTTTATAAATGTCATGTAGCGCACAAAGACGGAATTACTGAAGGTAATGAATGAAATGATGACAGACTAAATGAATCTCATAAAAATTTGGTACTCACGAATCTAATAAAATCTTCTCCAACGACGTTGTCTGCGAGGGCGAATATCACTTCTTCAAGTTTTTCAGGGCCACCATACCTGAGAAAAATATGCATTATTTCGATTGCAGAAACCTTTATTACAGAAAAAACTTTATCATCGACCAGTTCCCAACTAGGTCTTACCAGTCTTACTGGATTCATCTGAGTTCCAGTATCTCAAAAACCTATCAAAGCACTAGTCACTAATTACTCTACGGTAAGATTTAGCGGTCTAATAACCACCAGTATATCAGTCGCCAGGATCTACAGCTCAACTGTCCTTCCAAGGCAGTAGAAACATCATGAAAAAAGTATGAAGTTGACTTACATTCTTCTAACATCAGCGGTCCTCGAGGAGATGAGCTGGTAAGCCAATAGGGCATTGCTTTGACTGCTCTCTGCCACGGCACGGAAGATCTTGACTCGTTCCTCAGCAAGATACGGACTGTTAGCATTTACTGTATCTGCCAGATATCTGGAAGAAATGTTTCTTTTTCAACCGACTGGCATAGCGAGAGTTGAGCCTGTGCATCTATTTGAAGTTAGTAATATGTTTGTGAGGACATCAATGTAAGTGTTGGTTTGATATGCTTTCAAATTCTATTAAAAAAATTCTATACTGTTGCAGCAAGAATTTTAAAGCATATAAAATCAACACTTTTATTTGTGTTCATTTTTGAAATCTTTTGCTTACTCCATCTCCCTTTGTGGTTGTCCATGAAAAACCTTAATACTTATAGTACTTGACATTCAAATGATAATGTTTCTACGATGTAAGATATTACTTAAAATATCTCGTACTCACCCTTGAATGAAGCCGGAGTCTTGCGAGCAGCCCAGAGACTCCAAGATTACGACTCTCTCGTAATGCGTTGGCTCTATTTCGAGTCGTTCAAAGAGAGCATCTCTGACTTCTTCACCTCCCTCCCTGACCATAGTACAGTATACTGCAGGTCTGATGTCGTGAGGAATATTTGGATTTCTGAAAGAAGAAAATGCTCCTGATAAAAAAAAAATATATTTCAAGAATTCTGGAATGTCATCTCAGACTCGTTAAGTATATTTAGTTATTTGGTGATTTTGAACTACAGGTACTGTGGCCCTATCTGATACTACCTCTTAATTCTATCCTGGATAATGTTTTAAATGTCTATGTTTAGGCATAAATAATTAGAACTTGTATATTTAGTACTCTGCATGACATTCCAATTTGAAACCATACCGAAACCATTCCTCGGGTTTACACTACGGTTAAACACTATGTACTTACACGACGTCATTGTTATTAGGATCATAGAACCAGTCGACAGCGGCAGCAATGCAAGGCTGGTACCTCGCTCTGCATGCATGGTCCATCACCAGACCTCTAGTGAGTGACGACATTACCGGCTCCGTTAGAGTAACATCAGGATTAAATGAAAGTTCTCTTTCTACACCACCCACGGTTCGACGGACCATTCTCTGAAGAAAAATTTACTATGAGTTATTTTTTTTTAAATAAGTAACTAAAATAAGCTGATCTATAAGCCCGTGACCACTTTGGAAAGTCAGAAGAAGAAGTCACTATGTAATAAAAGAATCCACCTTATTTTGCCATTTCAGTCTGGGTCTATATATTATTATTAGCACGTAAATGTCGGTCCTGCGCCTGATCTCTTTCCGGTCGTGTCGGATTGCCGTCCCATCGGGTTATGAGAGTGAAGGAATAGGGAGTGCACCTGTGTCTGCGCAAATGCTCGTGCACTATAATATGTCCTGCGCAGCTGGCTGATCTCCTTAAATGAGAACAGCCACCGTGGCCGAAATCGGCCGTGGACGCCATTATTATTATATATACACTCTTTTGCGAAAAAAAACGGGCACCTATGCGAAATCCAGGTTTTAAGGACTTTACATGTATTTCAAAGGGTTTTAATAACTGTAGTATGTTACTAGCATCCAAAAGAATAGCCAAGCATGCGTGAGAGTGTATTCTAAATTTGAATTTTGTAGAATTGCTAAGAAACTGGTTAAACGTTGTTTTGGACTAATTCCTGGCAGAAAGTTCGTGAGCGTTTTTGACGTGAATTTCAGAAAACTGATAATGCAATTTTAATAAATGATTAATGTACCTTTCTGATATATCAAAACATTTTTGAAAAACTATGCGTATTTGATAAAATTTTCACTTACTCTAAATGGTCTATGCTGATGATTGATGGCAATGTTAAGAGTTTCGGTATTTATGTGTAAAGCGTTCTATTGTTTAGATATTGTACCCACGCGGTTTAAACTATCCCTTTCTCATAAATACACACAATTTTGAGGCGTATCATTACTTTGGGCTGCGACAAAATAAATCACACTCCTATCACACTTTGACATTAAAAAAATGCCAAATTTTGTAATAAATGTTAAATTAACCATATGGAAAATGATGGGGAGGGTTAAAGCTATCTTAAAAGTCAAATTATTGCCGAGTTGAAGCTTAATGAGCCGGTTTATTTAATAAAATGTCCGTGGGATGAAAACCCGTTATTTGAACGCTCAGACTCATAGATCTTCAGAAGTCTACGGGGTTTCCCAAGAGTCAAGGTTATTTAAAAATAGGTGATTACGAGACCTTAAGATCTCATGATCACAGTCTATGCGTAATTTTCTGTATTTTGTAGAATTTCTAAATTTTTCAAAATGTCAAATTCTGATAAGAGACGATCTCGATCGAAAATCACGTCAAAATTTTTCAAACCGCCCACGAACTTTCTACCAGAAATTAGTCCAAAACAACGTTGAACCAGTTTCTTAGCAATTTTACAAAATTGAAATTTAGAATACACTCTCACGCATGCTAGGCTAACCCTTTGGATGCTAGTAACATACTAGAGTCATTAAAACCCTTTGAAAAACACGTGAACTCCTTAAAACCAAGATTTCGCATAGGTGCCCGCTTTTTTTGCAAAAGAGTTTAGTTTATCGTTTAAAGGGGGTTAAATAAATAGACTACTTTATCTATCAGGTAAATTCATATTCTAATAGGTATGACTATTTCATCCGATATCCAAAATTAGTAGTCCAGAAATCACGCTTAAAACTAAACTTAACTAACAATACATAATACGAAATCTTCGAAAAATCTCCTTACCAAGTAAATGTCAGGGTCTAAATCTTCATCATCATCAACAAGAGCCACTAGACGCTTCCTCAAGAACTCCATGTTTCTGACGAAGGCTTTCCATACTGCATACTCGGTTTCATGTTCCATGGTTAGAACAACGTGGAACGCGGTTTCATAGTCCAGGATTCCCTTCCTCGCTACATTGAGAGCATCGTCTACTAGCTGTGAATCAAAATATTTTTACATTATTGAGAACTTCTTTGTATACTTAGGAGAGTTTTTGTTATATCAATTTGCTCATGCAAATTTGGATGTTACACGCAAGTGCAGTTAAGCTTTGTTTATTCATCTTGAGTATCGAGAATTTACTAAAAGCTTACTTCGGATAAGAAGAACTACTGTACAAAACTGTTAGGGATATATCAAACATATTATTATTATTATTTAAAGCTAGCACAATCGTGTAAAGTAAATCATGTTTTATAATATCTTGTATTGCTTTTCTTTTACTTACCGTAGCACGATTGAGTGGATGAATTCTATCCCTGATCTCCGGTTCTTCTAGAGCCTCAATAATTCTTTCCCAAAGAGTATCGTCATAATTGACGCGATAGTAACCTGGACGGACATAATAAAGCATATAATTGACTATCAACCTCGTTCATTTAACATTTTATAATAGACGTTCGTACCGATAGATATTATTATTATTAGAAGAATATTTTAAATAGTAGGTATAGATTTTTTTTTGGCAAGAGTTGCAGATAGGTATTTTAAGAATGATAATAATGATGTTGAAAAAATTTACCATGGAATAATATTGAATGATTAGTTAGAGAATTAGTAAACAAAGTGTACATAGCATTTTACTAAGATAAATCCCAAGCAAACTCACCTTGTCCTTGAATATTGAAGAGTACAAAATCTTCCTCATCCAGTGTCATGGGTACACTTAAGCTATTGTCCATCATTTCTACAGGGTATATTCTATTAGCATCAAAGTTGAATTCCCGGCTGGTGGTATACGTGATTGGAATATTATAGTTGATATGTTGCTGACTGGCGAAACCAAACCGCTCCTATAAAAAATGATGTATGAAAATACAAGCCAAATTGTGGTGGCTATAATACTTAACTAACGTAATACTTTAAGCTTAACAAACTCATGACATGTCATATTGTCGACAAAGGTGAAATAAGGACATTGGTGACCAGGCCAAACTTAGTATTCAGCGAGACCTTAGAATAAAAATACTCTTTAAAGGACACCATGAAGTAGTTCCCTCAGAATGTAGTAAAAAGATTGTATCTAATATATACTGAAGTGTAGAGAGGATACCTGAGAGAGGAAGACACCAATTCCTGGTCGCAGATCGACGCGTATAAGAGGGTATCCATTGTTAAACAGCCAAGGTTCCAAGAATTCTTCTATATTTTTCACATTGCCATTATTGTTGCCGAGGAACTCACTGTTCAGTGCGCTTATGAAGCTCACCGAGTTGACTGGTTGTAGTGGCCTGGGGGTTTAAAATTTCATAAATAAGATGCTCTAGGAGTAAAAAAATAACAGGTTATATTATTACTCTTTCAATAATATAGTAGGATATACACATAATTTCCTGTGTGTAATTTGTACTCATTAATCCTTACTAAACGAAAGTTTTTGTAC
This sequence comes from Helicoverpa assulta, assembly GCA_963856015.1. Classification (NCBI taxonomy): domain Eukaryota; kingdom Metazoa; phylum Arthropoda; class Insecta; order Lepidoptera; family Noctuidae; genus Helicoverpa; species Helicoverpa assulta. The sequence goes on from CAWLCW010000023.1 coordinate 12,369,057, forward strand.
CTTGCAATCACTTACAGCACATTTACAGCACAGGTCTGCAGGAATACTCAAACTGACTTACTAGAGTACTAGTCGTACTTACGCTCGATTAAGCAACGCACTCCCTGCTATTTGAATGAAATCAGTATCTTCATCTCCGAGGACCAATCTCATCATTCTCATAAGTGCTGGAGCTTTGTATTTGAGGACTCCATTAATGTGACCTCTGATAGCATCCTGGTCATCTATATTTTCTCCAGGTTGGAGTACTGCAGCCGATGAATAGGCATCTTGCAGCAACGCCTCTTGAATCACTTCAGTCACGAATATAGCGTTCACGTCTATTTGATTCACGTCTGTGCTTACGTCTCCTTGGAACTGTAAAAGAATACAAAAAGTACTGTTTGGAATAATTGACTCGGTAAAAAATTGATAAAAAACTACATTTTAATAGAATTTCTAAAGTTTTACTAGCTGTATTTCGCAGTTAAAACATGTCCCATTAAAAAATTATTCATAGCGAGGCCTATTTAATGCAAACAAAAGAAGAATTAACACTTGTTATAATCCTCTTGATTGCTTGATTGCTTTAAAAGAAGCTTCCCTTAATGATTCATTGATGAAGAACGGAATCCATTTTATTTTTTTTTGGCATGTAACATAGTCTATTCAATAACTTACCATTCTCATCATCTCATAGGCCATATACGTAGACAGGCCTGACACCACCCATTCGAATCTCCAGTTCTCTGGGAAGATCACGTATCCAAAGTATTGTCTACACATTCCTTCAGCTATCTTTATTAGCGCTGTTTTCCTCTGCTTTATTGAATGAGTTGCCTCCATGAACACGTAGGGTTCCCTGCAAATATATGATAGTAGGTATAATAAAAATCAGAAAATACAGTCTATGGTTAATATAGAAAATAATATTTGCTCTATTATCTTAACTTGCTTGTTAAACCAAGAAAGGGTAAATTAATATCATCGTAAAAATAAAGGAAACTTACCAAATACCAACAATAGAAAGAGAATTCCAATCTGTGGAGACATCTGGCAAAGCAATGATATTCATTCTCCCATCTTGATCCACTATTATATCTTGGTAAGACTTCCCAGTCCACTCATTCAAGTTGTTGAAATAAGTGTTGATGGCTATAGAAGCCTGACTGTCCTGGTTGGAAAGTCCTGGTCTTCCAATCAGCATGACGTTGGTAGTCGGAATGTTGATGTTAACGAAGTCATGGGCAATCATTCCCCAAACGTGGAGCGGTCCTGTCAGTGTGCGGAATTCGTTCCTGTAAAATAAAATGTTCTGTTGAGATAGATAGATTCTTCATATTCATGTTCATTTATTTGTTTTCCACGTATAGGTATAAGATGTCAAGAGATTTTTTTTTTTTTTTCATTAATATAACTTCCACTTTTCACTATGTTATGTAATGTTTAGTATTTGTACCACAAAATAAAAATAATGTTAAAAAGTGTTACATGATGTTATATACCTTATGTGCTGGTACTTACTGGCTGTTTTCCATTAGCATAGAGTTGGCCAGTATGTTGTTGTATTGCATGTTGTTAAACATGAAAGTGGCTGCTGCAGCGACATCTGGTTCATCCACGCAGGGGAACACATGCCTTGCATATGTTGGATGTAAATTCATTCCCACATAAGTGCTATAAGAAAGAAAACATGTAATTAACATTTTGTTGATTATAAATACCAATCAATCGTTATTGTCTCTGGGTAAAGACTATTTTTCCATATTATAAAAGATAAGAGATCATGATGCTTAGTCAAGGCAGATTGAAGATTTACTCGTAGTTTTTCTTAGTGATGAAAATGAATGCGACAGAAAATGTATCTGACAACAATAAAAAGTAACAAAAGTCACAATGCGTCATCAGGTTTTTCCTGACGGACTACAAAGAGATAACAGTGTAGGTATAAAATATTTAAGTTGAACATAAAACGTTCCAGTACTAGACATCATCAGTGCTTCTTAAGTATGTTAAAACAAGCTTCAAGTACAGCGTCGAAATAAACAAGTAGTAATTCTCAAGTCAAACATAGGAGATGTAACTTAAAATGTAGGTTTAATTTCTGTTTTGATTGAACACCAACAATAATAAAGAACTCTTAGAGACATGAGTTATTTAACAGAGTAATTATTATAGTATACCTAGGTTTAAACACTAATTGATATAAAGTTAATAATTACTGTTCATCGTAACGACCCTTGAAAAGTCCTCGTGCACCAGTCATCAATTTTCCGCGATAAACAATAATCACTTCAAAGCTTGAAGCCTCATCCTTTGGTTTAAATTCCAGTTTACCATTATCATGAACGAAATCGACTTCAACGGCTTGCGCAGCACCATGAATTCCTACTTTTACAGTATCGATAATCAGATCTTCAGCATATAAAACGATAGCATCATTATAGATCGAATAATTAAAGTTCACTACAAGTGCAACACGCCCCTTGAAGGCATTCCCATCAATTGTTATTTCAACAGCATATTGTTTTGTTCTTTGATCTGGTCTTGCATGTCTGGATACGCCTTTTTTATTCTCATTCACAGACACTCTTTGACTGGTTACATTTTTACTATCGATTGTCGCTTCACTAAATGTTTCAACTAACTCTTCTACAGCTGTATGTAAACTAGGAGCTACCGAAGTTCTCAAAACAGTATCGGTTGTAGGAAGCGAAAATATTTGCAAATCCAGAGGCAGAGATTTCGTGAACACGTTGAATAGTAGTATGTACGATATTATGACGCACTTCCACTTGATTCTACTTCGAACCATTGCTGATGGGTGTAGTTACTGTCACTTCACTATCTACATTCCCATGCGTCGTATCACTGTACAATCTCAAAAGAAATGGAACGTTGGGAAAGACACGTGTTACAATCGTGAAACTTCTCGAGATACGAGATGATCGCCGATAGTGTCCAAACAAGATAAAGTTTAAGAAGGAATTTGGCACTGTTCGAGTTTTCAATTTATCGTATAGGTGCCGCGTTTATTTAAGATACTGAGATACTAAGCACTGTTAATGCGCAGCATGACAGCTTTTTGAGATAAATATTTTTCAAAGGTATTACAATACATAATCATAAGAGTACGTTAAGGACTTGGTGTTTTCTTCAAGTCCGAAGCAGAGACCTCAAAATAGAAGTGATTCCATTAAATCTGGCAGACGTTATCATGAAATATTGTAAGGAAGATAAACAGTGAATTCATTATCCCTGTGATAATTCTGATCATCACATCACTTTTAACGATGTGAATGATGATATAAAAAAAATTATCCGTTGAGAAAGCGACAGATTTAACGGCACATTTTAGGGATTAAGCGTGATGAGTTTCCAATCTTTGTCAATAAGCAAATAGCGAATAAGCAGAGTGTTTTGTTGTTCTCAAAATGAAGTTTGTTATTAATATTGATGAATTGTTTAACAACCTCAATTCGGAGGCATATATGTATGTAAGTAACCGGAATTGTATGTGTTTTAAATATTTTGAATGAATAGTTAATATTTAGTTCATTATTAAATAACTTATACAAATCTGGAGAAACACTAAAAAATCACCGTATCGTTCTAGGTAGAACTCGCTCTTAAATTAATCATTAATTTAATATACTTACTTGTCACCATATTGTCCTGCGTACAATCCTGTCCCTGGGGCTTGCAGGTTCCCCCAGTAATCGATGATAAAGTTATATTGTGATTCCTCAAAATTGGTTTTGATCTCCAAAATGTCATCATCCCAATCCCAATTAGCGGAATGAACAGTGGTACCTCCAAATATTGTAAATTGCACGGAGTTTATATTCAAGCCGGGAGCGTAGAACCTAATGGCATCTTCTCTTGTAGCGAGGTCTACTATAGTGACGTTTATTCTTGCAATTCCAGTAAAAGTCCCCGCATTTACATTTGGAGTTAATGTTATATGATATTCATTTGCATTCATGCCAGGGCGGACATTATTTCTCCCAGCAATCATATCATTCCTCAATAGATCAGTCGAATTAACCACTGTATTATCATCTTTGACAAGTCCAGTTGAATTAACCACTTTCACAGTATCTTCTACAACAAGAGGCGGTGGTTCTTCTATTCTCACATTTTTAAAGTCCACTGGTTTACATGAAACTGACACTATTGTAATTAGAAACACGAATCTTAATAGACCCATTTCGACGACACTTTAGATGGTAATTGTTCATCGAATTTACGCAAATGCGTATACGTCGATGATCTGCGGATAACTGATCAGATTTTTGATACGGTGTTTTTTCGTGAAGTATTGATTCATACGTTGTAAGGGCATTGAAAATTCTGAGATAACTTCAACAGTTCGTTGCGAGATAGTGCACCTAATCTTAAATAAGATAAAATATCTTTTTGACAACAGTATTTTGCCATCTGTAGGTTTGATGTATAATTCAGTAGGCTTAAAGTTTGAGTATAATAATGACAATAAATATAAACTACTCATTCAAACAAACAGGTTATTATTTTCATTGCAGTATTTACTGTTACTGTTACAGCCTTTGTATCGTCCCACTGCTGGGCTCAGGTCTCCTCTCACGTGGAGAAGGATTGAGCATTAATCACCACGCTTGCTCAATGCGGGTTGGTGATTTCAGACTATAGTCCAGGTTTCCTCAAGATGTTTTCCTTCACCTTTAAATCAGCCATTGGTGTCCAAGATATACTTAGAAAGTACATACAAACTTAGAAAAGTTGCATTGGTACTGGCCTGACCTGGAATCGAACCCACACCCTCATACTTGAGAGGTTGGCTCTTTACTCACTAGGCCACCATTGCAGTATTTGAAACTTTCTTTTTTTATCACACGTAATGTTGGTAAATATCATCTGCCTATCCTTATTCCAAAATTGGGGTTGGTTTTCATTATAATTTTAGTCGAGACATTTTTTTACCATACCTAGAATGGATTTTACCTCTCTGACTTTGTCAACTAAAGAACCTAATATGGGAATATTTACATATGAAATTAAATATACCTTTACCTTTCGGTAACACTGATTTTCACTAAAGACTGGGAAAACCTAAATGAACTAAATACTTGCTTTTGTTACCTATTTAAATAAAATGGAACAGGGTTATTATATGCTTAAAAAAAACTACTCTTGGCACTAAAGCTCGTAGGTACTCTTTCCGTGTACAAACGTCTTGTATCATATTGACAATCTACTTGAGATAATATCTCATGAGCAATGCCGAGTTGAATGATTAAATTGGACCGCAAAATATGTTGGTATGTATTAAGTAATATCCGTACATTATGATGTATGACTCACACCACTTGTTCTCCAGTTTTTGGGTAAAACCGTATAATCTATGATGCATTTTTATACTAGCTTCATACAGCGGTTTTACTAGAATAATCTATATACTAATATAAAAAAGTCGTGGTGGCCTAGTGGGTAAAGAACCAACCTCTCGAGTATGTGGGTGTGGGTTCGATTACAGGTCAGGCAAGTACCAATGCAACTTTTCTAAGTTTGGCTAATAAAAAGGTGAAGGAAAACATCTTGAGGAAACCTGGACTATAGTCTGAAATCACCAACCCGCATTGAGCAAGCGTGGTGATTAATGCTTAATCCTTCTCCTTGTGAGAGGAGCCCTGTGCCCAGCAGTGGGACGACAAAAAAAAAAAAGGCTGTAACAGTAACATTAATATAAAAAAGAGGAAACATGTTTATTTGTACCTGTCCTAAATACTCCGGGAGACTGAGACGATTTGAAAAAATCTTTCACTGTTAGGCTCTTCCTGAGTAACAAAGGCAAAGTACCTATATTTTATCCCTAAAACGACTAGAACTTCATTAATTCTCAGTTCTCTCTCCTGTTTTGTGCACATAGATAGGAACGGGTAATGAAAGTACGTAATACAAGTTTATTTTTGTTTTATTTCTAGACTTGTCCTTCAGTTTTACAAAAGTAACAAAGTACAAAATAAGTTCATATAAAAATATTCTATATAAATAGGTCTTGACTTAGTTGTTAAAATTACGCTTTTGTTTTATTCACACTTGGTTTCAGCTCTTGGTTCTATTTTTATATACTTACATCGATTTTCACGTTAATTAAAACCATCTTTATTTCCTTCATTAGAGTTTTTTTTATTTATAGAAGTATTTTCAACACCAATAAGTAGACATTTAACTGTATAAATATATTTTGTCGATTTGATATATCAAACGAATAATGTCAAAATATCAAGAACAAAATTAAAACTTAACAAAAAAAAAGATAAATAAATATACGATTTAATTAATGATTGTATATCGTGACAACGATAGAAATAAGTACTAGGAAGCCAGAAACGAGAGCGGATGCGCCACTTTCACCATAGTTCGTTCTTAGCCAAGCTTCAACGATAGGTGCGTTTTGAGTGCTCCAAGTTATGGAGGCAGCAATATTCTCCTTTATGCCGGCAATGGAAGCGAGCTCACCGGCTGTAAAAATGTTCTGGTATCGCTGTTCAAATGCCAGGACCTGTGGGCGGAGAAGTATGTTAAGTGGGAAAATAGGTAAAAGTTAAACGGAGGTTCTAAGTAAACGCTGCGCGATTGTTCGAAAGAGTTAACGCGGCCCTGGTATATATAAGGACTTTAGAAGGAACATGATAGGTTTTAGTCAGTAAGAGTCTACGCTCACAGCGAGAAGGGTCATTTGATGATTTCCCATAAAAAAAGGTCCTAAGTTGAGTTGGACTACGTTAACATACGTTTAGGTTTACCTGAGTAAGGATATTATTTTTTCTTCGACGTTTAAATCCTGCTATAATTAGGTTTCATAGTAATTAGAGGATGCATACCTGATCATAATCAGCCTGGCTCGTCAGTCTTCTGGAGAGGGCGTTCAAGATGTTGGTGGTTCCAGTCAAGCCTTGTACTCTGTAATGTAAATAACAATAACATTATTTGTTGAAGTGTACTTCTTCTTTGATTATTCCTTTGCAAAGTACATACAGGCTGCAAATCAACAGCTTGTATAATTATCATCATCTCCCGAGCCTTTTCCCAACTATGTTGGGGTTGGATTCCAGTCTAACCTGATGCAGCTGAGTATCAGTGTTTTACAAGGAGCGACTGTCTACATACAGTACTTACTTATAATATCTATACTTCTATACTAATATTATAAAGCGGAAGAGTTTGTTTGTTTGTTTGTTTGTTTGTTTGTTTGTTTGTTTGAACGCGATAATCTCCGAAACTACTGGTTCGAATTGAATAATTCTTTTTGTGTTGGATAGTCCAGTTATCGAGGAAGGCTATAGGCTATATAACATCACGCTACGACCAATAGGAGCAAATATATAGTGGTAAATGTGTAAAAAACGGGAGAAATTATTTCATCTTTGAAGCCTTCCGTTGCGTGCGCCGTGAAAACGGTTCAAGATACACAAAAAATATGTATTAAAGAATAATAGCTCTTTTAATGATCTAAAAAACAGTCCGCGACAGTGTATGTCTATCTTTTAAGATTAACTCACAAAAACCGTTTTTATTACATCTATGTATATAAAAGAAAGTCGTGTTAGTTACTCCACTTATAACTCAAGAACAGCTGAACCGATTTAGCTGAAAATTGGCAGGGAGGTAGTTTAGAGCCAGGAGAAGGACAAAGGATAGTTTTTTTTACAAAAAATAAAAATAAAAAATACAATTTATTCCGGACATACAGCGCCATCTATTGTTCAAACCAAAAATCTGCCGGATGCCACTATCCCACGCGAACGAAGTCGCGGGCAAAAGCTATAGTAAATAAACTGTGGAGTCCAATATTTCTTACCTTGGCTGAATGGCAGCGAAGTTCTCAATAATAAATTCGAAAGCTGCCTGAGTGCTGTTGGGGCTAGCATTGATGACTGACACCAAGATGGTGTGTCTGTCTTGATCCCTCACTGCGGAGTCGTCACTGATCACCTGGTTCATGTAGCTGGTGAAAAGAAAATATTACAGTTTAAACAGATTTCCTCGCCTTGATTATTTCTATTATACAAGACTGAATTTCATTATATATTTATAATCAATACATGCATGAGTTCTTGTTGCAGTTTTATTCCAAAAATAGAGCTTGCCTAACCTACTCGATAATCTTTTTCATGTATTAATTCTCTAATTTGCAAAAGATATAGGTATTTCAGAAGTTTACAAAAACTACGATTTTAATAACGACTTAACTAAGACTCATTAAACAAGTTACTATTAAGTAAACAACAACTTACAAAGTACGCCTTTCTTCATTAGAAGTGCATCCAAGAGCGTTCAGCAAGATAGACTGTTCACTGGAGTCAGAGGTCGCCAAGTATCTGTCCCATAGGAAGTTGAAGTTCTCCACACTGCCTCCGCGAAGACCGGAGCAGAAGACCAGGGTTTGGATGTCAGCATTCAAGGGCTGGCCTAAGATTGATTTCAGAAATTGAAAAATTTATATTTTGCAATTAAGGGTAAGTTTTGAAAGATTTGTGGACATACTGATAAATAAATGGTCTCCTAGTATTTTGGAAATTGGCTGTCGTAAAGTCTATCTCTTGAAAGTCAGTGTATCAGTATATGGTAATTTCAATTATGAAAAAGTTCCCAATAACGTCAATTCTTCTTCTGGACACTGAAGAAAAATAGATGTATTTATCAAACATTTATGAATACTTACTTTCGTCAGTTCTGAATCTTTCAAGTAGCGTCTGGGCAGTGCTAATACACGCAGGATTGCCATGACGGCAGTTCAGATCCAAAATAATGTTCCTGTGATAAGGAGTCACGAATTCTTCGTCTTGTGATGCCTCGAAGCCAAGTTGTTGGTAAAGAGGCGCTGATAAGTCTAGGAGATATCTCTGTATGAAACAAAATTGGTTTATTTAATAAGCCGGTAGAATCTATGTTAAGTTAGTAGATTTTACGATTCACATGACTATTTTACTCACACCTTTCAAAATTAAAGTTGGTCAAGCTCGCATAAGATATTTTTCAGTAATATAAATAAATCTGAATAAATACATTGTTTGTTGAGTTTTATATTTTAAAGTTCACATACAAAAAGATATTTACTGTTTCAGAGATAAAGATGACATCTCAAAAAAAGTTAATGTTGCTAAAATTCGTGAAAAAACTGAAGAAAGGTATATTTACCTGGAAGAGGCCGTAAGCAGGAGAAGAACTAAGCACGGTGTCGAGGTAAGTGAAGGCAGGGTTGGCAGCTCCCCACGGTATGTAGTCACTCTCCTTCACCAGGTAGCTTGAAATGGTGAAGGGGTACTCGTAGTTCTGTCATGAAATTAAGTTTTATTGATAAAAAAAAAAAAACAGTCCGTTGTTGGTGAGAGAAAGAACTTTTGCGATGTCACGTCGGCGTCATCATAAAGAGTTATTTATAATTCGTTTTCAAACCGTAAAGTGACGGAAGCTTTTTGTGAAGCCAGTTAAAAATTAAGAAAAATATTGTTTCATTAGTTACTACAAATTCCTGATAAAGACAGTCCACCTGCCAGTATGAATCTTATAACACTGTATCTCTTTTAAAAGTACAAGAGCCTACGTAAGCTTACACAACCTGAAAAGACAGGCTTTTCAGGTCCCATTGCGATGCTATCTACTATTCTCAGAAGGCATAGTAAAAGATCTTCCATTCACTCGTATTAGCAAAATCTTCTCGTTTGCCTTTATGTACCTATACTTATATAGTACACTAGCTTCTGCCAGCGGTTTCACCCGCATCCCGTGGGAACTTCGGCACGGACCCGGATAAAAAGTAGCCTATAGCCTTTCTCGATAAATGGGCTATCTAACACTGAAAGAATTTTTCAAATCGGACCAGTAGTTCCTGAGATTAGCGCGTTCAAACAAACAAACAAACTCTTCAGCTTTATAATATTAGTATAGATATACTTGGGATCCTCAAAGCTACGTAGATTGAATGTTTCGGTGCGTCTTGATAGAATTTGCATTGTAACTATTGGGAATATGCATCGATTCATTGAGAATTTATTTGCTATCTTTATATTTTACGTCTTAGGCCATAGAAAAATAATTTGTTATAATAATAAAAAAAAAATATAGCAAAGTGGACAAGAAAACCCGTTCTTTTCTTTATTTATCTACTTTAAAATTACTTACTTGAGATCCATCGCACCGAAGGCATACAAAAGAAATAAAAACAGGATAAGAATCACTAATGCAATAAAACTATGATACAAATACGAACTACCAAAAGCCTACAATGTTTCTGAAATTACAGCCAATTAGTACAAATCTGAAACTCCACCATTCAAAGTGTAAAGCATAATCTGTCGCGTTCTCATATTTGACTTAATATTTCACCCCTAGGGAAGAAAGACCAGAATATTTAAGACCCTCTTGGTCACAAGAACAAAGTCGTCAATGTACACGGAGTTTCATAAAAACTTGGCCAATGCTCTCAGGCTCGTGCAATTTGTATAGAACAAGTTGCACCGAGTCGGCTGAAACAGAATCTTGTTACTATTCCGTTGGAGCCAGCACTTAATATTGCAAGCCACAATCCTGTTTTATTCCACTCCAATTATCGCCACGAATTGAAATACCTTTGTGCGCTCGCAGTAAATGAAAAAGGAGAATGCAATATTATAAAGAACTTTTTGTGCAGTGGGTCGTAGGAATTGGATAATTTTTTTCAATAGTAGTGCCAGACATAAGTCTGTGATTTGATTCTATAGGTACTTAAAAACATCGAACTCAAAAACCTTTTGTTTACATCAAAAATACATATTTCGATGTCTAGCAAGTGCGGCTCTGGAACGAATATGATGGGAAAACATCACGTCATTTTAAAATAACCTAGAAGCCGTTTCAAATCCGGGTTTTGAGAGTTAGTTTGCTATTTTCCTAGCAAAGTAAATTCCTTGTTTCTATAACTACATATATTTGAAAAACCTTTAGCTAACGAAGAATGTCAGAAAATAAATAAAATTGTAACATACCAAGCGTCCATTCCTGGCCAGGTTGAAGGAGTCGTCTAAGATCTGCGCACGGTTCAGCACATGGATGGTCTCGTGGGAATTGTTGAGGACTCTGGCTAATGCCGCCCAGTTTGAAGGCTCGTAGTTCACTCTGTAGTAGCCTAGAAAGAAGAAAATAATTAGTTGTAAATCTAACGTTAAAAGAATAATCTATTTTAGCTGTTCATATAGCAAAGATAAATAAAATAATTTCAACTAGCTTTGACTGTCTTCTTATCAAAATTGAATGCAAAAAAAAAAAAACAGTTTAGAGAAACAGGTTCCCATAAAACTTCCAAGATTATTGGGTCTTCCACTAGACGTAGCAATCACTACTCCTGAAAAAGCAACATCATGTACCTTAGTACTTCATACTCATTTACCTGTCTGCTGCTTATTAATGATGAACCACTCAGCGTTCGACAATCCGGGAATATCAAAAGACCTCGCGGGGAAGGTAGGACGGACCCAATCTTGAGGACTGGTGTCAGTGAAATCAGGGTTCGTGGATAACACCCAGTTGATGGGCACGTGCCAACGGTCTGTGAGCCTCTGGCTTCTGTCTGTCAGGAAACGTTCCTGGGAACAAATTGGTTTATTACTATATTTAGAAGTTACGAAGGGGATTTTTAGTTACAACCAAGACTATATCTGTAGGTACTTTGTTCTGTTATGTTAGTTTGTCTTCATGTAGTCGTGGATCTAAGTCAAAATTACTTGCGTGGCTGCAGTAGACAACGAAGACTAATCAAGAATTTGTAATCGGCTTGTACCAACTTCATTGCTCATTTTAATCTTATCAAAAGCATTTCTTTTTGGCATTTTACCAATTACAATATAATTGCGATTTAAATTTTTGGCTTGACGAAACATATTTTAGACATGACTATCAACCAGATGAACTTGTAATTAAAAGTATAATAAAGATTGGAAAAGTCATTCTATTTTTTTCAAATACTTATATTTATATACAGAAATATGTCTTGAAATAATATAGACTACGTAGACTACTATAATAAAGTAGAATAAAACAAAGCCTGCATAATAAGCTTGAGACAGATTCAACCCGCTCTGGATTCATTGGATAGTTATGCTTTATTACGTGGTGCAGTCCACGTAATAATAATAATATATACCTAACAATAATATACCTGGGACTTATTACTAGAACTAACGTAAAAAATAATGTTGGCAGCAAGAAATGTATTGTATGTTTTGTGGTTAGAAAGTTGTTTTAATCTAGGTCCATAATATTTTATTTAGTCACGGGGATAATTTTCCTCGGAGACACGGGTGAAACAACGGGAAACAATTAAATAGCTGGTAAACGTTCATATTTTTTTCTTCCAATGTACAGTAAATCTTTACCTGCTCAACAACAATAGACTGGGCAGTGGGGGCGCTCCTAGTGACTGTCAGAACTGGGAAGCCGCCCTGGTTGACCCAGCGCTGCATGATGGTGTTCACTGGGAAGCCGATGCTGTGGGAAGACTGGTCCAAGGCCTGCTGGAGAGCAGCGTAGAGGTTCAGGGGTGAGGCTGCTTCACGTGTGCTGGGAGAAAATTGGAAATTAGTTAACCGTTTTTTAAAGTTCCCATTTCTTACGTTCAGTGGTTTATTTTTACTTTATTGATTACTTTCGGTGCATTCCTTACTTTATAACTGGTTACTGCGTTATTTGTTTTTTACAGTATAAACTAATAAGAATACAAATTAGGATGGTGGTGTACTAATGCGGATCATAATGTTAAGAAGATGTGATTGGAAGGAGTTATCGACTAGCCAAGACAATTTATTTTCACTATTAGTTCACACAAAACCAAGTTTGGATTGCCTTAGTTACTTACTTGTTGCGTATATAGATGACAAGGCCTTGTCTGAATACTTCAGGAGTGAGGAAGTGCTGCATCATGCGAATCACGGACCCAGCTGTGGGAGAAACATGCCCATTAGGTATAGCCAAATCATCGTGCCTTGTTACAAACGTAAAATTTGTGACTTTATGGTGAAATCTCGGCTTTTGCTGAAAACCAGCGCTGAGACTCTGTCCAACAGAGTGACAGCAACATGCTGAGCGAGGGCCTTTTCGCGTGGATGTGATGCATATTTCCCCCACTATTGTGTATTGCCTTCTGTAGTTCTATTTTATTATTAATTCGTTTTTGTTTGTATTATTGTTTGTATTTGTCTATGCGTTATGTCCATGTGAATAAATGTATTTTCTTTCTTTCTTTCTTTTTTTCTAAATTCCACTATAGTGACCCCTGTGGCACAGAAGTGCAGCGCTATGATTTCGATTCAACTAAGCGAACTGAAACTATTGTGCGCAATACCCTTTTTGTATGCAAAATGAAACATAGTGAACTCCATGCCGTGCGCCAACAATTATGTTGGCCGACAAAAAAAACTCTTATTCACACATTTTTATTTTTATACATAAAATAACCATAACCCATGTTAAGGACCGCCACTTGTAGCTTCTAAAGCGGTCCAGACTTATATTAACAGGTAATTTAAAAACCTTTGAGGCGCTTTTGTAGTCTCTCAAGCGATCCAGACCTTTATAGACATGTCATTTAAAAATCTTTGAATAGTCTGAATTTGAGTGGACTATTTCCATTTATGCAGCCATGTATCTTAACTTAATCGAGTCGCATTGGCATCTCATTTCTCTACATACAATATTGACATATCCAATATCAAGAACGCCAATATTTAAATGTAACTGCAAGATGATAAGCCGATGAAGCTTTGAAAGCTCGCTATGAAACATCATACAAATAATATTTTTTTTGTTATTAAATAATATAATCTATACTAATATTATAAAGAGGAAAACTTTGTTTGTTTGGTTGTAATGGATAAACTCAAAAACTACTGGACCGATTTTAAATATTCTTTCACCATTAGAAAGCTATATCATCTGCGAGTAACATAGGCTATATTTTATCCCGGTGCGGGCAGTAGCTCCCACGGGACGCGGGTGAAACCGCGAGAAAACGGCTAGTATTAAAATAATTAGAAACGTACGTAAAAACCGTACCTTAAAACGTTAAATTCCAAATAAATTTTGAGCCTCATCATCCTGCATTACTTACTAAAGCAATGAAATCTACTGATTTTGCCGTCATTTAATTATAGGCCTTCTTCTCTAGATATCCGGACAAAAAATCGAGCAGTTTTTCTCTCATTTTAATAACTGGTACCAAGTGACTATTTTAAATATGTAGAGATGTTTAACCAAGTGCAATGCATCATTTCCCGAGCGTTTTTCCAACTATGTTAAGGTCTGCTTTCAGTCTAACCAAGTACAAAACAATAACCTAGAATCGTCATGACGTCAGTTCAAAAAAATACCAGTAGATTTCCTAAAACATTTTCTTTTCAACAAAAACAAGGCAAGATTATATTGTATCATAATAACGAACAGTTTCAAAATGAGTTTCACATGTCAGTTGTTCAGATAACTCACATTCGATATTGTTATGATAAAGTTCTCTATCATAGTTTCTCAATTCAGATAACGAGTGTGTTTCGCGAAATATATCATGTTGGGGCCATAGAGTCAGCGATAGTTGAATAAGACGAAATATACATGCAAACTTTTAAATAAATGTTTACCTAAAAGGCTCGGGAGATGATGATGAATGGGAATATCAAATCGAAAATTGCTATAACATGCTGCATGCTAACATGCTGTTCAAAACGCCCACAGCTTTGGTAAATACCTACCAGCACATACGTCCTTAAAAAAAATTAAACGATAAGAGAAATACCTCGCGAGATAAAACTATTCATTAAGATTTTAATTTATTGCTGAAAAACCCATGCACCCATATCTATATCTAAGAAATAAATCGAGATCCTGCTCTCTGATTTTATGGCCTAATCGATTCCAATGCAAATTGACGTGAATTCTTCGTCACTCGAGATTAGACGCATGATTTATCTCGCACGTAAAATACGAGTACTGACGGAACTACATAGCTGACAGATGCGCAATGAAACAAAAGAGAATCGTTTTTACGACAAAAAACTAAGAAACTATGGACCATCCATCATCATAGTGTATTGAGGAAAAAGGAATAGGTACCATTTATATTAGCTGATTATTTACGGTGGGTTTCTACAATCCATTAATTTGCGAGTGAAGGTTGAAATTTGACATTATTTATCACTATTAAATTTTGATACCTAGCTCAATAGCTTGTGTCAATATTCAATTTCTAATCGCAAATTAACGTATTGATTTCCGACACTTACGCGAATATTAGACATTTAAATAAAACTACTTTTACGGATTTTATCGCGGTTATATTAATATTATTTAATCCCGACGTTTCGGATCCTTTACAGCATCCATGGTCACGGGCAGACTAATCCTCCGCTACGACCAATAGTCAGCCAAATCGACTCACCAACCTACAGATTGGCTCAACATCTTGCGAAAGTACTTTCACCATTGAGAGGAAACACAGCAGCATATGTAAAGGACTCGTACCATTTTGTCAGTGAAATAAAACACCTACAACTAGCTGACAATGAAACTATGGTCAGTTTTGATGTTCAGTCATTGTTTACATGCTTACCCGTTGAAGACTGCATCAAGATTGTGTCTAAGAAACTAGCAGAGAATAACATGCCTAATGAATATGCTGAACTGTTAAAACATTGCCTAACATCTGGCTATTTACTGTGGAATAATCACTTCTACACGCAAGTGGATGGTGTAGCAATGGGCTCCCCAGTATCTCCCATTGTTGCTGATATCTTCATGGAGGATTTTGAGGAGCGAGCCCTGCAATCTGCACCCGTAACACCCAAATTCTACAAGCGGTACGTAGATGATACTTTCACAATACTACCATCTGACAAAGTCACAGCATTTTTAAATCATCTTAACTCCATAAACCCCAAAATTCAATTCACTATGGAGTCAGAGGCAAACAACTCCTTAGCTTTCTTAGATGTTTTGGTTATCCGTAACCCTAATAACACCTTGAGTCACACTGTGTATCGGAAGAAAACCCATACAGACAAATACCTTCATGGTGAGTCCCACCACCACCCAACACAGTTATCTACCGTTGGTAAATCGTTGTTTCAGAGAGCACGTGGGATCTGCGATGAACAACACCTGGGTGCTGAGCTTCAACATGTTAAGCAAGTACTGCACGACAACAAGCTCCGAGTACCGCGCCCTCGTCGCAGAGCCCGCGTGAAACCAGCCACAGTTGAGCGTCTACCTGCTGTTCTTCCATACATAAGAGGAGTCACAGACAAGATTGGCTACATCTTGAAGCGAGCTTCAATCAAAACCTACTTCAAGCCGCTGAAGAAGATCAGTCAATTCTTACCACCTGTCAAGTGTCACATACCTCTACAAGATGCGGGTGTATACAAGCTTGAATGTGATTGTGGTCTCTCTTACATAGGCCAAACTAAAAGAAGCATAGGGACCCGCGTAAAAGAACACATCGCCGATGTCAAACACCGCCGTTCCAGACAGTCAGCAGTTTGTGAACACACACTAGACAAGGCCCAGCATTACATCAGATTTGATAAACCACAAGTCCTTGCAAAAGAAAACCGATTCCTACCTAGGATGATTCGCGAGGCTATTGAAATTAAAAAACATCCAAATTTCAATAGAGAAGATGGCTGGTGCATACCACCTGCTTGGAATCCCATCATAGAAACTATTAAATCAAAATCCAAGCCTACAACTGCTCGACCTAAGGATACAGTGAGCTCGTTTTGCGTGAATCGGATTGTCAATAATAATCAACAAAATGTAGGGTAGCTGTTTGTAACTAATATATCAAGACGACCAACACCTTAGTCTGCCCGTGACCATGGATGCTGTAAAGGATCCGAAACGTCGGGATTAAATAATATTAATATAACCGCGATAAAATCCGTAAAAGTAGTTTTATTTAAACGCAAATTAACGTATAGATCGATTACAGAAATCTAACATTATAAGGACTTGTAACTTATCATCGACAGTTCTTAACAAACGAGTCGGTGCTTGTTCAAAGACTGATAATGTATTAAGTACCGCCGAAAGGTTTCGACCGTAAAACAAAATACGTTTCCAGAATACATAAATACATTTTCCAGAAAAATCTACTGCAAACTACATACTTCAAACTGAGAATAAGTCAGAGGTTAAAGGTTTATTGGGACAATTTGGAAATCCTTCACTGTTTATGCCTATGTAATATGAGAACGTCCCTATCCATTTGTCCACTTCCTAGCCATATACAGGCCTCTAGATTAATTCAAGGTTTCATACTTCGGCCATAATACTCACATTTCTGATAAGCAACAGCGTTGAAAGTGCCGAGGATCTGGGAAGGCGTGTACACCTCATGCGTCATGGGGTTCACGCTGGCGACAGCATCAGATTGGAACACATTCTGCAGAGCCAGCACGAACTGGTCCATCATACGCCATTCTGGTCTCACCTAGAATATTGGGTATAACTTCATATGTCTACCAAGAAGATTTAGTAGAAGATGAAGTTAGATTGTGCAATAAAATAATAGGTATAGTTTCTAACAGGTAATATTCTCTGGTTGTTCTAAATAATTATCAATAATAGGCAGTCGTTACGGGTAGTCAGAAGCCAGTAAGTCTGACACCAGTCTAACCAAGGGGTATCGGGTTGCCCGGGTAACTGGGTTGAGGAGGTCAGATAGGCAGTCGCTTCTTGTAAAGCACTGGTACTCAGCTGAATCCGGTTAGACTGGAAGCCGACCCCAACATAGTTGGGAAAAGGCTCGGAGGATGATGATGTTCTAAATAAATATCATTAAAGCCTAATGTTTTAGAAGTCTTTTGGAATTCATACATGCTATTTACGCAGTTAAAAACTAAAGTAGTTAAATATGGGAATTGAATAAAAAAGTGTTTACAAAACTACTACCTACTAGTAAACGCTTTAACTAAGAGCGCGCGCTTACTACAAAGATTTAGGAAGCCGATAAATTGATTTGGATCGTTGGGCACATAAATCAGTATGAAGATGAATGGAAGTACACATGTAACAACAATTAGGAATTTTATCACGATTCACGATTAAAAAAAAATCCTTCCAAAGGCCGACTAAATAATCTGCAATGTGCACGCAGGCTAAGATGTTAAAAATTGCCTTATAAGATAATTTTAAATTATACCAATAACTAAATTATATATCTTTATCTCGCTTAAAAATGCATAGTCAGGTATACTAACCAGATCAGTAGCAAAATTCTCGAAGAAGTTGGCAAAACCTTCGTTGAGCCAAGTGTAGGTCCAGGATAGAGGCCCCACTTCGTTGCCGAACCACTGATGAACATTCTCGTGGCAGATGATCCTGCCTACATTCTGTCTGACCGCTGTTGTTGTCACTCCGTCCGTTACTAGGAGTGCCACTTCTCTGTAAAACAAAGATTGTTTTAGTATAGTTTATGAAGTTTCATACATAACTACCGACAGCAATGTCTTGTTATTAACAGTCAATACTACTTTTGAAAGAGTGGCCTTGGAGTTCCTAGATTGTTTTCTACAAGAGACCTATTTTTTGTAACCGTACAATTAAAACTTGGTGTTTGATGCGTCGACGGTCAACGTTGAGAGTGGTGGTAGAAATGGAAAAAATTCTAATTAGCCTAAATCTAAAGAGATCCTAATTAAAAAATCATTAGAATGCTGAATTCTAAGAGCAATAACCCTTTTGATAATACTGTGAGAATACATGTGGGTAATTTTTTGCGAATTTAAGACTTCTTAACGAAGTGATTCTCTTTTGTCAAAGTATAATATCCGAAGCAAATATTGACCTATACATATAAACAGATAGACAGCTATATTTCCCGTTCTGCCTTGCAGATAGGTTTTACGAGCGGCTTATGAAACACTCAACTGGATTTCTACTCAGTATTTATGGAATAAATAAGTTTATTGCTGTTCCTTCTCAAGTTAGTGGCACTTCGGGAGCATTAACTGCTCTTAATGTCAACAATGCTGTGAGATTAGAAAGGATTTCTTTGAAATGTTTGGGAAAATCCGGGAAATCCGTGTTGCTTAGGAAAGATTTTTGTCAATTTTATAGTAAAGAAATGCACATCTTCAGCTGGCAGTTAGCTCAGATAATTTATATTTATCTTGCGCTAAACGAAACAGATCACAATGCACTTACAGTACATTAATATTTAGTTAGTACTGCAAAGGGATATTTGCACGTAAGAGTATTTTGTTAGTGTTGGCCATCGCTGAAAACTAGCGCTGCGACACTGTCTCGCATAAGGTCGCTGCATATGCTGAGCGAGGGCCATTTCGCGTGATTGTGACGCATATTTTCCTTTTACCATATTCTTCTGTTTTTCTATTTCATTCCCGTTTTGTTTTTTTTTGTGTGTGCTTTTATATGTATATTCGTTTTTTGTTTGTCGTCATGAACGCGAATAAACGATTTGATTTGATTTGTTTGGCCATCATGATCAAATCTAGAACCTTCATGTTCCTAATAATGAGGACATTAGAGATGAGGGGATGATGAGGGCGTTAACTACTCTTTTTTCTATACTTTATACCCCGTCTTCACAAATCTCCGCTCCTCTAATAATCGTCTTCTTCACTGCCCTGCTCACCGTTCAGACATTATTCACTCTTCCTTCTTTGTGAAATCTATTCTTCTCTGGAATGAGCTACCTCTGGAGGTCAGGATGGTAAATAGTGGACACACTTTTAAAATGAAACTGCGAAATCACATCCATGGCAAGTTGGCGGAATCATTACAGTAGTTCATTTTTCCCACTATCTTCTCTTGGATACAGTTGTATATATGTATATATAGTTATATATATATATATATATATATATATATTATATTTATATATGCATAAATATATATTTTTATTATCTTCCACTGATGCTCAAATTGTGTTGCACCTACCACTTCTATTTCACCACCACCCTAAGGTAGACTGACAGAGAACGCCTAAGGCGTTAAGTCCGCCGTTGTACAATGTGCAAAAAGTATTTTAAATAAATAAATAAATAATCCGGTTCCAAAAATGCAGCATCAAATTGGGAATGGAAATAGATTTTTTTATACACGCTTATGCTGATCGAACATACTTAGCTCAATATCATAAAGATAAAATAATGACCAAATAAAATAAATCCTTGAATTTATTTGTTTGAGATAAGCGTCAGTTTTCAAGTCCACCATACTTGTACCAACTGCTCGCTTATGACGTTTTATGATGACTATTGACAGACGATAAGATGCCATAAACTGTAGTATTTATGGCCTATAATAAAATATTTTCTCCTCTGCTTCGTAAGTACATTAACACTTATTTTATTGCCGTTTTTACGGATCCCAGAAATTATATGCCATTGAAATATGAACCACATCTTCTGTGCAATAAAGTTCAAAATGGCACATTTGCAAAGATCCATTTTCATTCTTATTAATTTTGTACAAAGTAATGAAAGTATAAGAACAATAAATAAGCAATATCAGATTTTAATATCCTGATATTAAGAGCTTTTGCTGAAGAATTTTCGGATGACATGTCATTTAAAATTAATGAAATAAAAAATTATAATGCTTTTCTATTGTTTCAAAGTTAATTCATCCTGTTTCAGTCATATGTTGTCCTTACTTTTGTCTAGTGAAGTTTTGCCATTAACTCTTACTATCGCAATAGGCCCCGCTACTCATAAGTTGAAAACATATTTCAGGAAAATTATAACTAGGATGTTTCGTACTGAAACTCAGTTGCACCTTTGGTTGTTGCCTTTGGGAGACTCCAATATTCTAAAACGACTTTTTTATTTCAAACAGGACTTTAGAACCCTTTTTGAATCGTCAAGCTTACTGTACCTATCAGCATCCCCTACTAATTCTTCTAAAGTAAGTTAGTACAAACCTGTAGATAACCAGACCCCAATTCTCCATAGCACCCGCAGCAAAATCAGGAACCGCCACCTTATCCATCTTCGGGAACTCATAGTTGAACTCAGTGTATCTCTCCAGGGCTGCCATATTCTGCTGTCCAAAGGTCAGGGCGAATTCAGCAGTGTTCTGAGTACCAGGTCTGGAGTAGACCCTGAAGGGGATGCGGTAGAGGGGGTTCACGTTGTTCTCGATGGCGACGAAGTTGGAGACCAGGTACGCGATGAGATATGTGGACATGATGAGGGTGTCTTGGAATTCGTGCTTCACGTAACCAGCTACGTCTTCTCTGTAACAAAAATGTATGTGTATGTTTTATTTTTAATTTATCCCACGATGCCCCACAGCTGGGCAAAGAATTTATAAATAAAATTATAAATATTAATATTTTACATAAAAATGTCTGTAAAAGCTCCATGTTCTTATGGGACTGTATCATGTAATTCTTAAAAGTGCTGTTTTTCAGACGACTTTGAATAAAAGATTTTTGACTGACTTACTTGAGCAGATCAGTCCTCAAAGGCATGTTACTCCTGACGACGGTGTAAGAAGCTGGTGCATAGATAGTGGTTCTGAAGACGGCCTTGAGAGCTGGTTCATCGTAACAGGGGAACGCGCGACGAGCAAACGTAGGCTGTAGTTGTGATGTGATCAGTCTCCTGTAATTTTCAAATGAAGTTAGAACCTTCTGGAATTATGTGCTTTAGGGGTGTTGGCATAAGGATCAAAGTTGAAAGTGTTTTGGTTTAGATTTCTTCTATCATATGTATAGTTTTTTATATGTGATTTATCATTGCCTGGTATAGAGGTAATCAAAGCATGGTTTGACGCTAACAGTTTTGTTGCTTTGCGGAAAATTGATGAAACGGTACGATGCTAAATTTTACATGAATATTATTAGGCTAGTGTATGTTTCTGAAATAAGTGAAGATATACTTTATGTAGACATGGTAGAGAAGATAAAAAAAATCAAGAAATTATAGTTTGGGTCTGAAAGTGACTTAAAAAAAATAAATACATTTTGAAACCAAAAGTTAAATATTGTTATGAAAAGAACATATTGCAGATACTAAATAAAACATAGAACTAGCTGAATGTATTATTACCAGAATAGTAACAAAGAAAATACGTGATACTTATACATAGTTGAAAACCCAATTTTGTTTTGTTAAAATATTGTAAAGCTCGGCGTTATTTAGAAACAGAGACTGCACAATGTGAATAATGCATTATGTATGAGAGGTCGCCACACACAACTTTTATTATATTTTCTTTGTGAACTTTATTTTTGATGAAATCTTACATAGACTTCTATTTGGGGTTTTCTACAGGTTCCAAACTTAAGAAAAAATTGCTTTTTTTGTTTGTAGTTATTCAGTGCATAAGTGACCCAGATTAAAGTTTCAATAGAAATACCTAGTCCTCTACTGATTTATGTAATACATTGTAAACAAAAAGTACTAAAAAAATCTGCCGTAACGTAGTTAAAAAATATAAAAGACTAGCCGTTTTCCCGCGGTTTCATCCGCGTCCCGTGGGAGCTACTGCTCGCACGGGGATAAAATATAGCCTATGTTATAATCATCGGCAGGGATATTGAGCCCTGACCTTCATCTGCGCAGAAGCGATTTATTGGTTTATTGTCTTATGTGTACAGTGCGCAAAGCGATCCCCACTCTTCCGCCGAGAGCTCAATATCCGTGCCGATAACTATACTCGCAGATAATATAGATTTCTAATGGTGAAAGTAGTAGGTAGTTTTTGAGTTTATCCATTACAACCAAACAAACAAAGTTTTTCTCTTTATAATATTAGTATAGATTGCATGTCAGATCTAAGAGTCAAAACCATAAGTTAAGTCTGCATATAAAATAACTGCCGATGGTATGGTATTAACATAGTTAGTTATTTACAAACAAAATGCTTGAACCTCATCGAAAGCATTAATCATCAAAAAATACTTACTGCTCTTGACCGTTGTTTTCATATTTCGATAAGTAAATACCGAACATATTTTCAGCGTAATGGCCAACATATTCAATCTCAATAGTATGCGGCTGGAGGATTGGCATAGTTTGGTTCAAATTAATCCTCAACAAATGAGTGTCATCAGTGGCCAATGTGGAGGAAGCGTATATATTGACATTTGGAACTCTGTCACTGTAAACTCGAATGGTATTGGAGTTTACTTCCATAGCCATGGCATGAAGAACAATTTGGTTGGTGGTTGTTTTAGGCAGGATACGGATGGAGACGGTTCCTCTGAAGTTCTCCTCATTGTCAGGGTTTAGGAAGAGCCTGACGTCGTAAAAGGTAGGGACGGTGTCGGAGGGTAGGACGTAGGTGGCCGCTAAGTTTCTGTTGTCCACTACTGGGGCAGTGAGGGGTCCGGCGAACGCCGACCCGAAGAGGGTGAGTAGTGCTAGTAAATACATTTCTGAAAAGGAAAAAATGTGAGTTGGTTTACATGAAGGTATGTATATTTCTTTGTCTTAAAATGATATATCTATATTTATCCCTGCCTAGTTTTCCTTTTGGGGACTGTTGACTTCTAGTCTAATTAGTCGTATCTCGCAAGCAAAATTTCATGATATTTTCACAATTCGTTTAATTGGCTTTAAAATAGAACGAATGCTAGTTGAAAGAAAGATAGTTTGAAGACTCCACAACTTAGCAATATATTAGTAACAAAATGGTAAATCCAGAATGATTTGTACGAGCCGGATATCGCTGTCTACCTCAAAACTATTTTATAAAGATAACAAACAAAGTTAGAGGCACACAAAGTTAGAGGCACACTACCACTTAAGAGTACTAACATCAAATTCACATTATTATTATTTCAAAGTGTTTGTTAGTAACACCGTCACGTCCCTGGAGAGTGCACCTCCGAATTTGCATTGATGATGTCTCCAAGTAGTTAGCTCTTGGGGAATGTGGAAGCAGTCACGTGACTTGAAATTTGTGTAACCGCTAGTAGGTAAATAGGTGTTACTAGGGGTTTTTCTCGTAATAGGATAGACTTCTTTTATTTGCCTGTATAAAACTATCTTGCAAACATGGCAAATTCAAATTATTAGTAGTTTTGTTGAAAATTTGAATATTGCGCATCGACTGGTAGTGAACTTAGGTTTTGCAAATTAGAATGGCACCCTCTGTGACTTATCCCTTCTGCCTGCCATCCTGGTCGTGCAGAAATTTGCCGACCAAGATGGCACCCCCTAGACGTGGCACCCGGGGCGGACCCCCCCCCCCCCCCCTTACGCCGCTACTGATGTAATGTACTAGGGGTTATCCGTGGTGTTTCTCGTATAGATGGAGTTGTATGTACATTTTCTATCATTATAATCAGAATTGCTCGTTCAATTAAAAGACATATAATATGGAAGTGAGAATTCATGTTCGTATACATAACGTCTCTTGCGTTTTTACGATGACACATGATGGATCAGAATTGGATTGAACTATGGCCTTCTCCATGGGTGAATTGCGTGACAATGCATCAGAAATCACTGGCATTAAATGGTTTATCAAAATGCAGTCAAATCGAAAAGTAGATTGATGCAATATTTACATAAACTTAACTGCTTAACTTGACCTATTAATGCTGATTTTGCTTAATTTGTAATCAATTGTGTACCTAAGTATTAACGATTGCTTATCTTGTAATGCGATTACCTCAATCTAAATCTACAATCATGGGAATAATTTGAATTAATTAGAAAATGACTAGTCAAGGTCAACAATGGACGGGTCCCTTTTCCCAAGATGAAGTGGACTGAGTTGAAAAAAGACGTTTACAAATATTGTAATATGAGCCGCCATATCAATGATGGTAAAATGATAACAACGTAAAGGTCTTTTTAAAAACTTTTGTTAAAAGTGTATTTTGATGTCCAAATAAAAAGTTTACAAGAACTCTGGAAAAGAAAGAGAAAAATTGCCGATTGATTCTACAATAAGGCCACATCTTGCTCTAAGAAAATATCTCATATCGATATTTCGTAGGTACACTAATCTAGCATTGTACAGTTTGACATAGATTATCGTGATAAGCTACAAGACGGCGCATACCTACCTCGATATCGAATATCGAAATACATCGATAAGATACAAACTATCCACTTGAAGCCGATCAATACAGTTACACAATCGATTTGGGAATTCAGTCTAAATACCTCAAGAATTTAGGAAAATGTGAGCCAATTAAAAGTTGAAAAACCTGATGATTTGAGGAAAATTGGTAAAGATTAAGTTTGATTAGTCTTTATGATAACGATCGTCTGGGGAAGTATGGCAATCGTCTGTACCTATTTTTGGCACAAGGTAATTAGGTTTTCTTCGAGGTATTTTCGAAACACAATATTCGCTGCGTAAAATATTTCGAGCGTAATACATAATCTTTCAACAATCATACCCAACATACACCTATTACATGTTGACTTTTTA
This sequence comes from Helicoverpa assulta, assembly GCA_963856015.1. Classification (NCBI taxonomy): domain Eukaryota; kingdom Metazoa; phylum Arthropoda; class Insecta; order Lepidoptera; family Noctuidae; genus Helicoverpa; species Helicoverpa assulta. Next base: position 12,394,464 of record CAWLCW010000023.1, read on the forward strand.
ACCGACTCGGATCTTTTATTTTTTATGTTAACATTATTTACCCATAACGCATACTAAATATACCCTTGCAATCTAAATAATGTCCCTAGCATCTGATAAGCACTGTTTAACAAGGAACGGCTGACTATTTGATCACGTCAATTCAGTTATTAGCTAAAATTGCTGTCATTCAATTAAAAATCTATACTAATATAATATTATAAAGCTGAAGAGTTTGTTTGTTTGTTTGAACGCGCTAATCTCAGGAACTACTGGTCCGATTTTAAAATTTATTTCAGTGTTAGATAACCCATTTATCGAGGAAGGCTATAGGCTACTTTTTTATCCCGGTACGGGAAGTAGTTCCCACGGGATGCGGGTGAAACCGCTGGCAGAAGCTATACTACATAATTATTTAGATTACATAGATGTTCATCACCACAGCTTAACATTAAATGACAACCGTGATGGCTTAAGATGCTAAACATGGAGTTTCTTTCACGTAGACGTATGTAAATGCATAACTATTCACTAGGAAGAAAGTAGCTATGTATTTATGCGAAAATATTTGTCTATAGCGTTTTCACGCCTAATCTATAGTGAAATGCCTGAAGCCTTACTATTTCTACAGTTTTGAAGCAGCCTTAGTCGTTACTCAGGCGACTTTTTGGACGGGTGCGAGAATTAGTTCCAACGGGACGAAGATGGAATCGTGAGCAAGAGCTAGAACTTGACATACATATGTATACTCGTAGTATTAGATTTAATTGTTCGCAAAGAACATTAAAAAAAACCCTTCCAAAGACCGAAAAGAATGAAACGATTCGCAAATGTACAGGTAGGTATCCGCACCTATGTGTTAACAAAATAAACATACTTAGTAAGTTGATAACATCAATGTTCAGATAACGTTCTTCTTAGCTTTTGATCTGTTATCACGCTCGAAGATAAGGAAACTGCTGATAAAGTCATAGGTATGCCATCTGTGCGAAATTAGGGAAACAACTTTTTGCACCAGATGTGTTAGTAAATGTCTGTTTTTCCAAGGGATAGAGAAATACTTTATGAAATACTAGCCGCCAATACGTGGTGTGTTGATAAAAAGTAGCTTATGTGTTAATCCAGGGTATCACCTATCTATATACCAAATTTCAACCAAATCGGTTCAGCCGTTTTGTCATGAAAGAATAACAAACATACATCCATACATTCTAACAAACTTTCACATTTATAATATAAGTAGGATATTAGTAGGATAGTAGGATTTTACTATTATATCCCTGGATACTTTTATAACCCCTCTGAAAATATGAAAATTAATGAAAGCTCTACTGCTTGTGAATGAGTTTTTACTTAATGATTACATATAGAAAACCAGTATTATGTTTTGCAATATTTTAAGTTATTTTTTATGTCCCTATAATAATAGGGATGCGAAGCAATCGACTAAAGTTAGAAGAATTGTTACTTTAAAATTAAGATATGAGTAGCATCACATGTATCAATAAAGTCCAAGTGCACCGATAACAGCTGTAGTCTGTTTTTCTTAAAACAACTTTTTACTTTAAAAATTAGTCGTGAAAACTCATAATAAACAGGGGCCCGATTCTATTACTTTTACTTAAGCGACATACGATTCATATTCGACTGAGATCCAATCACGACGCAATTACGATTGAAGCGTATGTGGCATTCCGCTATTTTTTCTTTGAAATAAACGTTTTTATCCTTTTCTGTCATTCAATAATGAATCATTTTGTCTGCAAATGATTTACGATTGCAATATGATTGTAGAGCAAACTACCGTATAGACCAAAATCACCAAAATAGCAGACCAATCGCAAACCAATCGAATGTCGTAGGAATACGATTGGTCTTATATTAGTAGCAGAATGTCCGATATGGTTAAAACTGCTATTGCGATCAATATTGCGATTCAATTCAGGCCCCAGTTGTTTAAAGAAAACTGACATTTATGCTGTCGGTAACTTGAGCCTAATAACTATATCGATGAAAAAACACTTCGTCACTCAAACTCGTGAATATTTAGTGTTTATCTTCATTCATATTATCCTAATTTACGATAATGATTATAAAAATTGTCTGCGGACTATCGTTATTATCTTCATACAAATTATTGATAACGTATCTAAATAATGGATGTTTTATGCAAATACGTAAGTGCAAATGGCGGAATAGGTAATTTGACTATATGGCTAGTCATCATTTGGCTTTTCCCACTCTAACATAATTGGGGTCAGTGAAATATGGGAATACATAAAATTAATGTTTTTAAAACAATGTTACAATTCAAAAGATCATCATCATCATCCTCCTGCGCATATCACAATTTTATTTGAGGTCGGCGCAGCATGTCTTGTTCTTCCATAGGCATTCTTCTATCTGCCGTCATCTCACAAAAACAAACCATCCATCGTTTCTTTGGTCATCTCCTTCCACTTTATCCATTCACATTCATGCTTACAACATGATCCTCATTCATCCGCATTTCTTGCCCATACCATGATATAGTTATCGGCACGGATATTGGGCTCTCGGCGGCAGAGTGGGGATCGCTTTGCGCACTGTACACATAAGGCAATAATGAATCGCTTCTGCGCAGGTGAAGGTCAGGGCTCAATATCCGTGCCGATAACTATACCAATCCAAAATGTTTACTATTTTTCTCTGTTCTTATTACACTATGCAAACCGAAGATGACGATCAAAAAGGTTAATAAGACTCTCTTACAAGGCTTATCACAATATAATATAAGCTTTACCACTTTTTAGACAGACAGATAGTGTAATTTAAGCATCGTTTAAAAAATATTAAATATCTCGTGAAATTTTTTAAATAGTTCATTTATGGACCTATACATAAATATTCTAAGGGTCCGTGCTTTTGAAAAAGCTCCACCCGAAATTGTAAATTTAATCGCTAATGTCTAATAACTGGTATTCTTCCATAGGCCATAAGATTAAGGACCTTATCTCATACCATATATAAATAAAAAAAAAGCAAACTCACCTATGTATTTACATGTACACTACTTAGGTGAAACTAAATAAATTGCCTACATATACTGTGGAACGTGGCTCTTTATCAAAACAATCAATTAATAAAAATTATTATCTGACATGATTAGTAAAGTCACATATTTTCATACTAATTTATACTACGGCAGTGTTTCTACATTTTGATATAAATAAAGAAGAGATTTAGAGGGCAGGTCTTGACTGGTCAAGACTTCTATGGTCTTACTACAAAAACTTAAACATGTGTCAAACACTTGTCTAAAAAAAGTGTGGCTGCAAAATGGACCTTATTTCAACGTCATAATCTGACATTTTTTTAGACAAGTGTTAAACTGACGTTTAAATTTTTTTGTGGTAAGACGGCTATTATTTAAAAATAATGAATAAGTATGTGATAAAAATAATTTTTCTACTCTTAGAATACAAATACATTTTTAATCTCTCATTTGTGCAATTTTTTAACATACGCACGACTTTTTTTGTTAATAATACGCATCAATAAAATTATTTTAAAAATTTAATTCTTGATGGATGTAAGTAGATAAGTTCAATTTTATTTTTCTAGATGAATATTCACAACGTAAAAAGTTATTGTACATTAATGTAGGTAAATTATTGTTTTTCCATCATCCTTAAAATAAATTTTTTAATCATTTTTCAGTCGGTAAAAACCATGACAACAGGTGCTAGACATAATTATCTAGATTTTAATCTGAATAGATAGGAACACGAATATCGGCAAATTCATCCATTTTCCCCAGATTCAGAATTTTACCAAACCAATTATACCGCATTATATTACAAAACTATCTATGAAAATATTATCGCCGGCACAATAAGGATTATCTTTATCTAAATGATTTTGATTAATGTTGGTTTTTTTTTTTTTATGAGTAGGTGAATAATAAGTGTTTGATTATACTGGCACATTATAATATTACTTCAATAACACTTATTACATTAGAAGTATTCAATATGTAGTTTTCTATGTCTTCCCTATAATATTGTGACGTGAATATACTTACTAGTGGCTCCATCTTAAGGTCACTTAGGCTTATGCTGACCTCTGCTTAGTCATAGTATACGTTGCTAGATGTCGCTACTAGGATCGTTAGTAGGTATTAAATCTGGTCTCGTATAAAACTTAGCAAAGAGGACAATTGACTTTTTCTTTGGGAAAGAGGGACTTCCTAAATTGTTTAATACACATGTTGATAATTTGAATGAGTTCAAGCTCCCAAGAAAATTCTGAAAAGAAGTCAGGAGACAAGTAACTCTACTTCTGACATTTTCAATATGTTTGTTTTTGAAAATCAAAAAACTACTGGCTTTAGATTACTTACCACAAATCTTGAATTAACTTTTCCAGAGACGCATTTTGGACCACTTAATTATTTATTTATGAATAAAAATAAAACTACGCGTAAAGACGTATATTGACTTACATCTTATTCATACGAGTGAGCAAACCTTCGAAGGTATGTTTTACAAAATCATAAATAACTGGCACGTTTTAAAACAATAGTATGACAAATAATATAATTTATCTTATGTATGTTTCTACCGACAGTTGTACAAAGTAATTTACTATCAGTATAAACATAAGTTACAAAGTAAACGTGGCTCCTGTTATTGCAGTTTATTATGATTCATTAACCCTCTGCAACTGACGTGGTCAAATTTTTACAATTCAACTGAGGTGGTAGTACACGAGACACCACTTCAACTGCAAATATTTTTGTAAAATTAAACAATACAGCTATCTTATTGATATACATTAGATTTATAGCCTATTTTCAATGTTAAATTAACTTGAAATAAAAAAAACAAAATGTACTTTCAAAATTAAACAACTTTTATTTACTTATGTCAAATCAGTCTGAAAAATTCTACTTAATCATTTATCACCTAAAAAAGTAACAAAATCAACTTTTTCAAATTTTACATTACATATTTTAAAAGTTCACAATAATATGAATCCGTGTTGGAAAAATGAGATACATTCGTTGGTCAAATAATAAACTAGAGTGATTCAAAGTCACACCCTTTTTTTGGCAATTATCACTCAGTGGCTTTGAGAACTGAAGGCAAATTGGCTTCGAACAATCACAGCAACGATACTTACAGCCAATTTCTTCATCAAAGTAAAAGCCAAAGTAATGTCATAAAGTAAAAGTAACGGTCAAATTCGTTTTTTCAAGGCTAAAGTAACAGCAAAACTAATAGATAAAACGAATTTGACCGTTACTTTTACTTTATGACATTACTTTGGCTTTTACTTTGGTTTTAACTATTGATGAAGAAATTGGCTGTTAGTTAGTCTATTTATTTCAGTTGGAAAAATATAACATAATGTTTTGTCACTCAGTGGAACAGATCGAACTACCGGAGATGGAGGAATCCCCAATCCATGCCTAAAACTCTTCTTCACGTGAAATGGCGTCGGCGTCGTGAAATCTTCATCGCGTTCGGTTTCAGGCTCGAAACTTATGGATCTCCATCTTTATCATCAATACCTAA